>OX336390.1:546949090-548436431 GCA_946902985.2 Meconema thalassinum
AATTACCGTCACCTTTAATCTTTATAACATTTGTAATTGAGTGTCGCCTCTCATTCATCATAATATGATTCATTGTATTGATTGAGCACACAACCTATAAGGACGAATGATGAAACGAAAAGAAGACAGTTTGTAGCTGGTGAGACCAAAGACTATATAACAGAAAGATCGGATACACAATACAAAATGGCGGTTCCAACATTCGACTGTAGCGGCATCTTCGTGAAATTAGTTGTCTTTCGTATACAGTATTTGTTGTCATTCAAACAGTTGTTGACATGACAGTGTCATTAGCAAAATGACTGCTGATTGTGCATGAGCATTTCAGTCTCAAAGTAATCCATTCTTTGAGAAGTTTTAATTAAATTATGTGCACAGAATCCCCTTCTACTTAGTGTATGGATACATGCGACATTAGCGCTCGAGTGGAACAGGTAGAAGTTAACGATATCATGTATGGATACATGCGACATTAGCGTCCGAGTGGAGCAGGTAGAAGTTAACGATATCATGACGTAATTAGGGAACTCTCTGTTAATATCAAGTTAGATTTATTATTGGGGTGTCTTGAATATCATGATACAGTGTTAGTCGTTGTCGCCTAGCGACAATATGTCCGTCAAGTCATTCGATATTCCATTTTCGTGAGACCTTGATGGAAGTAATATTCGCAATTATTTTAATACTTGAATGATATAATCAAGTAAGGTGGGTATCAGTCGACGGTGCTTGGCGGGCATTACATTTTAAGACAACAAACGTCGTCGTGGCGCAAATACTTCCCGAGATATTTCAGTTTTAGTAAAGGGTGAAATTTTTTGATAACTATTTTAATATATAAGATATTTCCAACTATTAGTCCATTCCTTTTACAAAAATCCAGCAGTTTTCTACCTTCCCCGTTCCGACTTCCCCATCCATCCATATTTCCTGATAGCCTTGTCTTTCCTTTCCAACATGCGCATTCAGGTCTCCGATGATTATGATCTTCTGTCCTGTGAGTTGTCTCTACATTTCATCTTCAAATTTCTCCTTTTCTTCCGCAGAGCAACCGACTTGTGTTGCATACACTTGTAGGATTTCCATATCTTTACCCTTCATTCTGACTCTTACCTGCATCATCCTGTCACCTATTCCTTTCACCTCCTCTTTCATCTCTTCTCTCACAACCACTGCCACTCCATTTCTCCCTTCATCCTCATTTCCACTCCAGTACAATTTATATCCATTTCTCAATTCCTTCTTCCCTTCACAACTCCATCTAGGGGATAATAAAACAGAGCAAGATAGTGGGGTGTAAACGGCACTAATCAGTGAGTATTTCCATTTTGGAGAAATTATTGTAACTGAAAAAGAAGTTAGTTTTTTAACCAAATAATTTATTGAATTTATGCCTGACTTGGAAAAATGAATAAAGAAAATAATTTCTAAAAATGGAAGTTAAATAGAATCAAAGACAAGTTTAAGCTAGCTAAACTGAAATGGAATCTTACATTCTGGCAGACAAGCTCACCGGATGATGGAGTAAGTTGGAGATGAAAGAAGATATCATCCCACCTGTGGTGAGGATCAGTGGCGGATCGAGGCCTTGCGGGGCCCTGGGCGATATGAAAAGGTGGGGCCCACAACAATAGGAAATAGAAAAATATAGTTTGGCAATAATAATGTAATAAAGAATAGTTAAAATATTGTGAATACACCACAGTACATTTTTTTAACAATGTAAGTCCCCTTGAAGAAGACTATGTAAACTATGAAATATTAAAATATTACTTTGCGACTATTTTCCCGGCTGAAGTCTTCTATTATTTCGCTGAAATCTAAACTTGCTAATCGGTCACGGGAGGTCATAGCTGCACTGAAACAAGGAATATAAATTGGATCATGATAAGCAATAGTGATTCAAGCACCATAATACCAAATAGAGATATTGATCAATTTGTAAACCATCTCATTATAAAATCTGTGTAACAGGTTTCATATCCAAAACTGAGGGAACATTGAGTAATTATGTATAGTTTAGTACGATTGTGTTACATCCTAAACACATTATAGCATTATGGCATGGTATGTCAATAATGTCACTTGGATCATTTATGCTTAACTAAAAAAAATTGTATGCTGGGTTTAGCAAAAATGAATCGGCATCTACAGTTTGAACATTGTATTGTTGGTTAATAATGTAACATATTTCAACAGTATATTCATTTCACATTAAGAGTACAGAGAGAGGTAACATGAAACATTATTCAGTACAGTGTCCTTTTAGCACGGTATTTAGCATTTTGTGCCAAGTAGTTTCATCTTCTACAAAATCGACGACACCATTAAATCCTTCGCCGTCATCAACTGTAACGGTCTTGCTTCGCTCCTCGTTGAGCGTACAAATGAAACGTTTTGACTGGTCCTTACTGTTGGGTGACAAATGTAACTGTCTCGCTTCGCTCCTCGTTGAGCGTTCAAATGAAACGTTTTGACTGGTCCTTACTGTTGGGTGACAAATGTAACTGTTGACCTTTGCCTAAGCTATGTTGTTTTAATGGGCGCCAAGACCTCAACGCAATGTTGAAATCTAAATTTGTATTTAACAACGTCTAGCTCTGGCAGAACACCTTCAAGACTCTATTCACTCAGATCGTGGTATGATTTGATCATTAACCCAACAACAATTGTATCAGGTGAAGGAATTGGTCTATATCTAATGCTACCTACTGAAAGCAAAGATTGCATGGTTAAAAGAAATGAATTTATTATATAAAACAAGTTTTGCAAAATTAATAATAACAATAAGTTTAACATTTAAATTGGAGCGTTGCGATTTTAATATTACCGATAGAGAATTACGTGAGAACGGAGTCAGATAAATTATTGATTTTACTCTTATTCCCAAGCTATGAAGTTACTGAAATATTGAATATAAAACAAAGAGAAACGAGAGATTGAGTAGGTCTGTGTCATTCGCGCTTACCACTGGAAATTGCCGAAGCATTTCCCTCGTACTGGATGATGAAGAGAGCTTCCCACTGTTTCCTGGACGCCGTCATCTTCTTCGATATTTGATGATATACTGCAGATTTGATAACTCTATGGTCCGAACATCGGAGCCATACACTCGTACAACCACACTGGTTAAGTTTTACAAAGATAGTCCTCCACTCCACGGAACATCGGAGCGACTCACACGTGCAACCGTACTGGTCAAGTCTTACACAGATTGTTCTCTATTCCACGGCGCGCCAAACGATATATGCCCTCGTCGGCTTCCCACTCCAGTGCCGACTTCCAGCTTACGTGGTCTCCACTGATTGGCTGCTCCCCACGTGCTACTTCCCCACCTCTGGCTCATTACACTCGGCGGGAAGGTGAAGTCCATTGCCGTTCCATACTATCCGCCTTTTCTTGACGCTGCGACCCAGGCTTGCGTAATGCTTCTTGACAAGAATCAGCCTGTATCTGAATTCCCAGTGAGTCATGTCTCTCATAATACTCTAACTGACGAAACTCCGTAAAATTCCGTAATCACATAATTTTCTATGATAATGTCATTCGTAATAATTTGCTTGATAGTGTTTTCTAAGGCATAGAAAACCTATCTGTATGCTTATAATTTTATAAAAATGCTCCAAAAAAATACCTTAATAATAATAATAATAATAATAATAATAATAATACATTAACATGAAAAATTCTCTTGGCTGAACAATTTGCCGCGTAAATAAATATAGATTGGCTTCCTACTGACTTATGCCAGTGGCATAAAAACCCCTCGAAAAACACGTTACATATTCGCCTCGGATGATTTACCGTGACGACGGTCCATTATCCGACTATCCCAGACACGTTAATAATCCCCATCCAAAATACATATTACATAAATGAAATCACCCTAAATTACAGATATATACACTCATAATTTTTCTTTACGCACTGTTCGTGAAAGTTTGTTGTCACTATGGATTGCACTTTGCAACCAGTCCAATGTTTTTCATATAGAATAGTGTTCCACGGATATTTCCCCCTCTCAAATTTCTCTATGTTGGAAAAATAGACATAATTACTGTGTGGGCACTATGTATATGAGATGTCACATCACACGCATCAAGGTGTTCTGATATATGTATATCTCCCTAGAACTTCCTAATTTCACTGGAGGTTCCTTCCTTATTGTGAAATTTAATCCCACTTATCACTGAGCACACGATCACACTATTGTGGCAGCGCATCGTGACCATAATACTTAATCTCTCTTTATAACAGACGAAATTAATATTGACTTCTGGAAAAAAAAAAACAGTAAATGCGCATTACATATAACACCAAATATTTCTGTGCCGTAATCGCCCTGTCTTCTTAAGTTCCCGTAGACCATATTCTACTTAATACTAGTTCTCAACTCAGACCAGTTCTCCTCACACAAATAATACCATTGTACAAATTACCTTACATTACACACTTACAAATCTTACATGGCGAGGCTGTAAACAGAAATCACGTGTGCTGTTATGTATGAGTTTCATGAAGGACTGTCTCGCCTTCTGATGGCCCATCTTTTGTCTCGTGGATGCCTTAAGCAAAAATACCCTGTTCAAGCGCTCACCCATCTCTAGGAGACAAATGGGAATTCACCAGCGCTGCCAAATTCTGGCCTTGGTGTATCGAGACATTTTAGTGCTCAAGAGCATCCTACAATCCCGTCATATTTCCCTGTACCTTAAAAACTCTCATTTACTTACATACTACCTCCCTGTGTGACTTCTGATACGCCTGCCTGGAAGACCATCATATCTTCCACGCACCAAATACCACACTTACTCATTTGATAGGCTGGCTCGCCAGCTAAACATCCTCACTTTATGACACATACTTTCGGAGACTATGTATATTATACGTCCCGTATAACCTGTTTCCCTTACTATCCTCCAGCACATATGTTGTTTTGCCAATACGTTTGGAAACCATAAATGTTACTGCGTCACCTGCTTCCAACCTTGCAGGTGGCTCCCTTAAATGAACGTCATCACGTTGCTCTACCTACCTATTTCTCAGTGTCTGTAACGATGCCCTGTTGCTACTGTCCACACATGCACATATTAAAATACCGTCCTCTGCTTTAACCACAGGATAATCCCTACATAAATTAGTGTCCCTCGATAGCATGTCTGCAAGAATGTTATCTTTACCTTTAATATATTTTACTGTGAATTCGTATTCCTGCAGAGCAAGAATCCACCTACTAACTCTGTTAGAACTGAGTTTACAAGTCCTCATACATAGTAATGCATGGTGATCTGTATGGATCTCAAATTTCCCCCCTACTAAATACATTCTAAATTTCCCTAAACTGAAAACAATACCTAAAAGCTCTAACTCAGTAATCGTGTATCTTTTCTCTGCTGCTGTCAGTCCTCGCGAGGCTAAAGATACAATGCACAGATTACCCTCATCATCTTTCTGACATAATACTCCAGCAATGCCTATATGTGAAGCATCTGTCATAACCACATATCCCTTATCTTTTAAAGGATATTTCAGCACTACAGCTTTCTCAAAACCTTCCTTCAGCGCTCTAAAAGCCTGATCATGCTTGGGCTCCCATCTCCACCGAGTCCCACTTTTAAGCAATTCTCTGAATGGTTCTACCAACCCTGAGTATTTAAGAACGAACCTCCTGAAAAAGTTGCAAATTCCCAGGTATGTTTTTAACTGTTTAACATTCTGTGGCACCTCTGCGTTAAGTATCTTATTAACCCTACTTTCCTCTGGTGTAACACCTCTACTCGACACTCTATGACCTAAAAATGTCACTTCGGACTGACAGAATGACGACTTAGACAGCTTCAAAGTGAACCCTGCCTGATCTAACTTCTGAAAAACTATATCTAAATGACGTACATGCTCCTCAAAACTGCGTGAACTAATTACCATATCATCTATGTAAATGGTTACAAACTCTCCTGTGTCATCCCCTAATGCGATGTTTAATGCCCTAATTAAAGCTGCTGAACTACTCTTTAACCCATAAGGTGTTCTACAAAATTGATAAAGATTATATTTATGACTAAAAGCTGTAAATGGTCTATCTTCGTACATAAGTGGCACTTGCCAAAAACTGGAACTCAAATCTACACAAGTGAAATAATTCTTCCCCTCAAATGTTTGCATTAATTCCTCTATTGACATAGATTTCAGCTGATCTGAACTAATTCTACTGTTAACCAAACGAGCGTCCAAACAAATACGAACTGTGCCGTCGGTCTTGGGTACCGTGATCAAAGAATTAACATACGGACTGTTAGAGTGCTCAATAATCCCATCTTCAAGCATCTGGTTAATTTGTGCCTCAACTGCACTCTGATAAGCGAAAGGTACAGAATATCTATGTCCTGTGAATACTGACCTATCAATAACGTTCAATGAAAGTGTATAGCAATTGGCCATACCAATGCGATCCTCAAAAACTCTCCTATTACACAATAACACATCATAGAGCCGAACACACTGTTCATCCTCTATATTTCCCTGAAATGCAGCATCACGTAACGAGTCCTCTAGACTACCGTTCGTAATCACACTGCCCACAAAACATGGAGAACCCCGCTCTACGTCTGGCGATATCTCATTTAAAGTACAAACTACTTCTCTGAATATGGTCATTGAATGCTACTTCTACTTCAGAATCACCCCATTTAAATTTCACACTCCCTACATCATAACATATGTTACCAGACACTCTACTTAGCCACTCTGAACCCAAGATAACACTGAATACTAAATTTGGAATAACAAGACAAATCTGCTTTTCTATATGATTATTAATTTTAATGTCTACTAAAACTTGCTTAGAAATTACTTTAGACCTCTTCCCAACAGCTGTGATAACAAAAGTACTTTTAATTGGCATCTCCTCAAAATTTACTCCAGTTCCTTTCATTTTATCATAAAATGCACTACTTATGCAACTCTTCATACTACCACTATCAATTAAAACATCTGTGTACGCCTCGGACACGTTAAATTTAACTATGGGGCTCTTACTAACCACTTCCTGAATAATACCTTCATCATTTAGTTCATGTAATAATTCATTTCTTACATTTAGGTCATAGGGTTCCTGTATAATTGTATGGACAGGGCATGCTACAGACTGAGATTCTGACCTTACTTCGCAGCCTGGTTCGCGTTTAAAGAACCGCTACAGCTGGCCGTAGTACTACTAACTACTGCACTGGTCTGGTTGTTCTGGGCTGTGTTGTCATTGTTTGGCTGTATATTACTACCACTAGGCTGTCCTCTTCCTTGACCCCTATTCTGGTTGTAATTATTGTCATTATAATTTCTCCTTTGATTTCCCCTGAAATCATTGTTTCTCCCTTGATTTCCCCTGTAATCATTGTTCCTCCCTTGATTTCCCCTGAAATCATTGTTCCTCCCTTGATACTGATTACCATAGCCATTTCCTCTGTTCTGATTTAGCTGATTATTATTATTATTATTTCTATTTTGATGCCTGGCTTCATTAGGCCTATTATTATTATTACCCTGGTTCCTATTGAAATTGTCCTCATAACCCCCTCTCCCTAGTGCATCAAATGTGCTTAACAAATTTTCTACTTGTGATATAGTCTTTACATTCTGGATACAAGCAGCCTCCTTGATCCTATAGGGAAAGTGCCTAAGTAGCAACCTCACCACATCACTTTCCTCCTTCAAGCCATCCAGATATTTACACACTAATACCTGCCCTAAAAAATATTCGGTCATGGTGGAGCTTCCTTTAGGGTTATATTTACCACACACTACTCCCTCACAATGCTGCGACTGAATAACCTCATTCCAGAACTTTTCACAGAATTTCATTTTAAAATCATTAATATCAGTAAACTTGTCTCTGTAGACAGCAAACCAATTCCTCGTTTCCCCCACAAACACTTGTTCTAAAATTTCAACTACCTGGCACCACTCAATACTACCATTTTCCAACCTCTCCCCGAATTTATTTTCTATAGTATTCATGAACTCCATTGGGCACCCCTGTTGATTGCTGAACTTACCCAGTTCTACCTCCCTGTGTGTGCTATTCACAAAAACTGGCCTATTCTGACTATTTTCTTGCCTGATCCTAGCTTTTAATTTTAATTCTAATTCTGCAATTTTCTCCTCAGCCTTCCTCTCAATACTGTTTACTGTTAATTTAATGTTTCCTTCTGATTCTTCTACTTTATCATATAGCTTTGCTTGTTTCTCCTCAATCTTGCTAATGCTCTCTCTATTACTCTCTCTTAAATCATTTACTTCTGCAACTATTTGCGAGTGGACTTTCTCAATTCTACCCCCCAGCTGTTCCTTAACCTCTTTAGTTGCTACCTGAATTTTGTCAATTTCTCCCCCCAATTGCTTTTTGACCTGCTGTGTTTCCAGTTGCACTAGTTCTTTTAAATTTTCAGCCCGTGTACTGATTCTAATTTCTAACTCCTCCTGTACTTTTCCTAATTTTCTGTCTACATCTGCAATAATCTCTTTAGCCTTCTCTTCCATCACCCCCTTGATCTCACCTCTAATCAGTTCGAATTTATCACTAATTTCCCTACTGTTTTGTTCTAATTTAGCATTTAAAGTTTCAGTACTCTCTCTATTTTCCCTACTGTTTTGTTCTAGTTTAGCGTTGTTTTGTTCCAGTTTAGCATTTAAAGCATCTGTACTTTCTTTATTTTTCCCTACTGTTTTGTTCTAATTTGGCATTATTTTGCTCGAGTTTAGCGTTGTTTTGTTTTAATTTTTTATTTAAGGCATCACTACTAACTTTGTTCTGAAACATGAACTCGAGAAGTAAAGTTTTTAATTCTGGTTGGCCGCCTACACTCCCTGTTTCAGTATCGGGATTTACCTCCGCTACCCCGGTACTACCATCACTCGACATACTGCTCGTATCATCACTCTCCAGTTGATGACCACTACGTAACCTCATCTGTCTTTCTTTCTCATCCCCCATAATGATATACACTGATACAGACAAATAACCCCCAAAATACAGGCACAGAAATATATACCCTTCTCCTTCCACAAATGTTATTAGGTTTTCAGCCCCAAGTTGTCGGCGACAAATGTAACGGTCTCGCTTCGCTCCTCGTTGAGCGTACAAATGAAAAGTTTTGACTGGTCCTTACTGTTGGGTGACAAATGTAACTGTCTCGCTTCGCTCCTCGTTGAGCGTACAAATGAAACGTTTTGACTGGTCCTTACTGTTGGGTGACAAATGTAACTGTTGACCTTTGCCTAAGCTATGTTGTTTTAATGGGCGCCAAGACCTCAACGCAATGTTGAAATCTAAATTTGTATTTAACAACGTCTTGCTCTGGCAGAACACCTTCAAGACTCGATTCACTCAGATCGTGGTATGATTTAATCATTAACCCAACAACAATTGTATCAGGAGAAGGAATTGGTCTATATCTAATGCTACCTACTGAAAGCAAAGATTGCATGGTTAAAAGAAATGAATTTATTATATAAAACAAGTTTTGCAAAATTAATAATAACAATAAATTTAAAATTTAAATTGGAGCGTTGCGATTTTAATATTACCGATAGAGAATTACGTGAGAACGGAGTCAGATAAATTATTGATTTTACTCTTATTCCCAAGCTATGAAGTTACTGAAATATTGAATATAAAACAAAGAGAAACGAGAGATTGAGTAGGTCTGTGTCATTCGCGCTTACCACTGGAAATTGCCGAAGCATTTCCCTCGTACTGGATGATGAAGAGAGCTTCCCACTGTTTCCTGGACGCCGTCATCTTCTTCGATATTTGATGATATACTGCAGATTTGATAACTCTATGGTCCGAACATCGGAGCCATACACTCGTACAACCACACTGGTTAAGTTTTACAAAGATAGTCCTCCACTCCAAGGAACATCGGAGCGACTCACACGTGCAACCGTACTGGTCAAGTCTTACACAGATTGTTCTCTATTCCACGGCGCGCCAAACGATATATGCCCTCGTCGGCTTCCCACTCCAGTGCCGACTTCCAGCTTACGTGGTCTCCACTGATTGGCTGCTCCCCACGTGCTACTTCCCCACCTCTGGCTCATTACACTCGGCGGGAGGGTGAAGTCGATTGCCGTTCCATACTATCCGCCTTTTCTTGACGCTGCGACCCAGGCTTGCGTAATGCTTCTTGACAAGAATCAGCCTGTATCTGAATTCCCAGTGAGTCATGTCTCTCATAATACCCTAACTGACGAAACTCCGTAAAATTCCGTAATCACATAATTTTCTATGATAATGTCGTTCGTAATAATTTGCTTGATAGTGTTTTCTAAGACATAGAAAACCTATCTGTATGCTTATAATTTTATAAAAATGCTCCAAAAAAATACCTTAATAATAATAATAATAATAATACATTAACATGAAAAATTCTCTTGGCTGAACAATTTGCCACGTAAATAAATATAGATTGGCTTCCTACTGACTTATGCCAGTGGCATAAAATCCCCTCGAAAAACACATTACACAACGACTTCATCATCTGCAATAAGAGACTGATTAAAGGGCTTTGCATCACAGGGAATCAAATGCAGAATAGAATTCAGATCGTTCAATTTCGGTCGAGATATGACTTTCCATTGAGGCCACGGTAGTTCAAAGAGTGAATAAAAGTTGGAGTTAAATGGCCTTCCCCGCTGTGTCTTCTGAAGGTCCACAGTGACATAATCATTATCATTATGGCCTGTTTTATATACAGCTTGAATCCTTTTTCAACATTATTTAGCGAATTTGCATCAAATTAATTTTGTTTCCTGTGGTGTCAACCTTACAGTTAACAATGCGTTTCTCCATTTGGGAACATCCAACAAAATCACTGGTCTACATTTGAGTTACAACAATGCCTTGTCAGGTCCATGAGAAATAGTATTTGAGATTAGTTCAACATTTCCATAGAGACAACACAACGCAATAATGTCATTTGTATCACTATTACAACACACATGGCGTTTGGATCAGTTTTGCTAAACTGGAAAGGTGAAATGGCGCTTGGTTTAACTGCCGTTAGATGGCAGATCCTTGCAGCTGTCGCTTGGATCATTTTTGCTAAACAATAATAATGTCCCTGGACGTGCTGACATGGTATCTCAATATTACGATTTTGGTGCTTGGATCACTATTGCTTATCATGGTCCAATTATAAATTAGTTTGAAAAGTATAGTTAATTAATTAATTAATTAATTAAATTTAAAATAATCCAAGACACGGGGCCCCCCGGATCGTGGGGCCCTGGGCGGCCGCCCTCCTCGCCCTCCCCTAGGTCCGCCCCTGGTGAGGATACAACATGAATCCGTAAGTTCACCCGAATCTCTATTCCCCATTCTCCTTCACTGATCCCTTCCTCTTGTTTAATTAGCAGCGTGCAGGTTCGTAGGACATCGCCTGCTTCCCAATATTTCATTGAAAGTACTGGTACTTAGTTCACAAAGACTTTCTGATCTGCCATATAATTATAAAGTATGTGGTATTCGAAGTATTCTCAAAGCCTAGCAGAAATTTATGAAGTATCACTGTTCAGAAAATTTCCAGAGAGATTCAAACAATTGCCAGTTCTCCTGGACCAGAATGACTGGCTGAAAATATAATTTTTCTCGAAAAGGAAGTTCAAAATTCTTCCACTTGGGGATCTATTATAAACTGACATGTCCCCTTCATCTTCTTCTTCTTCCAGAAACGTTTCTGCTTATGCAGGTCGTTTACTGAGCTTCCAATCCTTTCCCACATTCTGTCATTCAGCACTTCCTGCCATTGTAGTCCTCTCCGGTTCACATCATCTTTCACTTGATCCGTCTATCTTGTCCGTGGTCTTCCTGATGGTCTTTGTCCAGGCTCTGACCATTCCAAAGCTCGTTTAGGTAGTGTTTCTTTATCCATTCGGTTTACATGTTCGAACCATTTCAACCTATTTCTCTCCATTGTTTCTTTTAGGGGGTTGATTTGAAGTGTGTTCCGTATAGTTTCATTTCTTAACCTGTCCCTTCTTGTCTTTCCCAGGATCCCTCTTAGAAAACACATCTCTGTCGCTTGCAGTCTACTCAGGTCTTTCTTTGTCCAGATCCAACATCCTGATCCATAGGTCAAAATTGGGAGATAATATGATTTGCATATCATGATCTTTACTTCAGTAGGTATGTTCCAATTCTAAATCATGTCAGACACGTTATAATAAAATTGAGCCATTTTCTATCCTTGTCGGATGTCCCCTACTCTTCTTCATAACGGCGGACCGGGTTCGATTCCCGGTCAATGCATGTGAGATTTTCGAAGTAAAATGACATGTCCTGTGGATCAGATTCCACATAAAAAGGAGGTCCCATGGCTCATGATCGTGCGATTAACGGTCACGTAAACTACAAGCTTCCTTCCTTTTTCTTCTTCATAATCCACCCATCAAAAGCAGCAATATAGAATATTTTCTCCCTCTTGTATAGCAGGGAGGTGTATGTCTTTCTATTATACCAAACGCAAAACAACTGTGAGCATGGGCTCGTCCATTAGCACGCGTCTTGCTGAGCACCATTGCCGCAATGAAACAAGCGAGAGAAGACACGGCTCTATGCTCGCAGTATACACACGACCTTCCCCCTGAACACAAGTGTTCTGAATCTAAATGCATGTACGAGATGGAGGGCCTACTAATCCTACGATTATCCATGCTTACAACGAAGTCACAAATTCTTCCAGTTGTGGTATGAGGCAGATATACACAAAAATTATTCATGCAAGTGTTTACCTCCTGGTGTAGAGACTAGCATTCTTGGCTGTCCCCCCCCGAGGTTCGGGTTCTATTCCCAACTCTTCCAAGAAATTTAATTCTGGTCTGAGGGCTGTATCCGGGTACACAGCCTCGTGAGGCAAAACTGAAAAGAGGTGAGAGTTCGATTCCCACCTCGGCGATCCTGGAAGTAGTTTCCCATTTCTACTCCACGTAAATGCCGGGTTGATTCCTAACTTAGGGCCATGGTGACCTCCTTCACAATCCACCACTGAATTACAAATACACACACTCTAATACAGACATGATAATAATACAGGTTATCTGACCAATTTTATATATATTTATATACATACACACAAGTGATTCCCGGTCAATGCAGGTGTGATTTTCGAAGTGAAATGCCATTGCCTGAGGTTCAGATTCCACGTAAAAAGGAGGTCACGTGGCTCATGATAGGATGATTAACGGTCACGTAAAACTACAAGCTTCATTTTTTACCTTTACACACACAAGTACATGGGGCTAAATGACCAAGATGTCCAGCCCCTCAAATGAAACAACAATGTTATTCTTTTACATAACCAAATCTACACTGCATGTCATTTTGAGTATTGCTTGTGGACTCAATTTAGAAAAAAATAAAATAAAATACAGAGAACAATTCAATAGGATCGGTGTTTGTTTATCGGGGACCACCTTGTGGTTGTAATGGCTAGCATACTTAGCTATCACCCATAAAGTACGAATTCGATTCACGGCTTAGTCAAGAAATTTAGTTCTGGTCTCAGAGTTAGAACAGGGTACACTATGCCTCGTGAAGTAAAAGTGAGAAGACGAGGGTTTCCTCGCCTCAATTACAAATACGCACACAATTTCAGACAATACAATAACACAGGTCGTCATAGAAATTTGTGTTATCACGTACTTCTGTATTCAAAAGCTTCTTTAAAAAGCCATATAGACTGAAAATTATATTTTTTGCCTGGCTGTGCAAAACCGGCTTGCTAAGGGACATTGTTATGAGTTCATACCTTCAGCTCAAAGCACTTCTTAAAACTTCACTACTGAATTGATTCAGCAATAGTCACTCTAGTTTGTATTTCCCCATCGAACGTAAATGTTTTAACACCTAATCTTTCAAACACTACATTATCCCTTCAGTTCAAGGGCAGATGTTATCTCCCGAACGGTTGGTCATAGCGTCACGGGATTTGGATAGTCAGCTTCGAAATTTTAAGCTCTGTTGCATCGGATCATCAAAATAATTGAATGTTTAATGATTTTTATGCGCGGAGAGAAAAAAAGATTTCGTACAGCACAGCGAGCCGAGAGCGTTTAGTTATCTAGGCAACGCCATGCTATTCTATTGCCTGGCGAGGACAAGCGAGCGAATCTGACTCCTCCCTCATGTTCACAGTTGTTCTGTGTTTGGTATAGTCGATAATTTGGTGCTGATCCATATGTTGTTAATATTATTAGATGGTTACACCATGGTCTTTTTTTTTTTTTTTTGCAGAGTGAAAGACTGATGATATATTTCCTCCTAGTTCTTGGAAATGATCATGCTCCCAGACAGTCTAACATAGTAAGCTTACTAAGGAGGTTCAAGAAAATCCTTTCATCACGGACCAACTACGCCACGGAGTGTTACCAAATTCTAAGATTCAGATTCAAATAGATCTACCTTTTACATTATGAAACTTCCATTTATTTATTTACTAGCAACCCGACCTGGCTTCGCCCGGGAACAGTTATGAATGCATTACGTGATAAGCGCTTACTTCTCCAATGTCAATGAACAACGACCAATATCTGTTTTACGTCTCGGCATGATGGGTTAAAATCACTGACTGCACTATTAATTATATTATCGTGGAGATGCATGCGCAACAAATTCTTGTCAGACGTAATTTAAGAATGGCGAGGTGCATGAAACACAAATCCCCCTTCCGTCCAATCTTAAATCGACTGTGAGTTTTGCGGAACGAAAAGTTCACAGGTGAAATAAGAGTTGCACTTCCAGGGAATGGCGAGGTAAATGAAACTCAAATCCCCCTTCTGTCCAATCTTAACTTGACTGTGTTTCACAGGCTAAATGAAGAAAACCCGAGTTGCACTTCCAGGGAAACTCCAAACACAACCACCCTCTCACAAGTCTTAACTCAACACGACTCAATGGTTTGCTGCTGGCTGTATCTGGGGCAATAGGTTCGCCCGCTACCTAGGCTGTAACAGGGATGAGACTCTCCCTTAGCTAGCTCGTAAACTGTCGCCTCAGTAGTTGAATGGACATGGTTGGAAGAAATTAAAATGTAAAAACACTTATTGTGGGTGATGTATTGAAGATAGTCATATACTCTTGCAGACTTTTTTTGTAGAACTTTTCATGCTGAACAATTCTTACCCTCATAGTATTTAAATATTTTTAACGGTTTGCCCAGCGTAACCTTACAAAGCGCTCGGACGCCAGGTTTTTTTTTTCCGACTTTTCCACTGAAATCGTTACTGCTCGGCTTCGTTTGATCATAAATAAATTATTTTCTACAGAAATCATCCTCGAGATATCCTTTACAGAATGGCGAAAACCGCATCAAAATCCATCCAGTGGTTTTCGAGTTTACCCGTAACATCCAAGAATCGGGGACTTTCTTTTATACTAAGTAGAGATTTACACTGTTTACGTCCACATTGGAGCACCAAAAATCAAACCTCGTAAACAAAGTCTTCAAATACTAAGTTCAGTTCTTAATACTTGATAATTTTTTTCTTTCCCAATACTTCTTCATTCTGGAAGATCTTGCAGCCCGTTCTTCTGCAGATATAACGTATTGCTTACGCTGTGAAAGTTTGAATGTTAGTCGAGTGTATTTGTTTTTCAGAAGCCATTTCTCTTTTCTATGTTTAATTTGATGCTTAATAATTTTCAATTCGTCTAAATCCATTTGTATTTCTTTAAACCATGTTTTTCTTGTTTTACTGTTCCAAAAGAAGTCAAAAAGTTGTTTCAGGAGTCTAGTATTTGGCAAGCGGGATATGTGTCCGAAAAACACAATCCTTCGTTTTCACATCGTGTCAATGATTGATTCATTTTCTTGTAAAGTATTGAATTGGGCAAAAGTCTCCACTGGCCCTCAACCAGGTGTTTTTTATTGATTATTGTCCGAAGAATCCGTCGATCAACCTTCTGTAGTTTGTCAGTTGTTGATTGGGTGTTTAGTTTAAATAAAGTTTCACTTGCATATGTTGCTTCTGGCTTAACAACGGAGAAATAATGTCAAAATTTAGCATTAATCGAAAGACTGTTTCTTATGTTGTGCTTGTCGCAATTTTAGTGTTCTACTACCTATTGGTGCTCTTTCATTGGCATTCCAAGTGATGATCTCACCAAGATATTTAAATGTTTCCACAATCTATATTTTCTGGGCATTATGCAGTACAATATTATAATACCGGTATTATAATTTATATCTCATATGAAATAAGATGAGAATAAATGAGATATAAATTAAATCTGAACATAAATTACCACATTATTCTGATATAAATTTCTTCTAATTATTAATTAAATTTGGGCATTAATTAATGGTAATTAGAGCTCTGAAGCTTGCCTTTACACCTTTTATTCACCGAATATCAAAGCAGTTGTTTCTGCCAAATTTCACACTGTGGATTTGGAAAATGTTTTTTAATTACTGATTAATGCTTATTTGGCCTATTTCTAATATATTATATGTAGAAATATTAATGCTATCCACTGATACTGGTACCTTAAATATTTATTTCTTCTTCTTCTTCTTATTCTTCTTCTTCTTCTTCTCTTCGCCTTTTGAGACCACATGGGATCACTTAAACCACCCATTAGTTCGTCGACTTGTAGGAACTGTACGAGCCTTGCAGTCCTTCCAGTACTTCATTTGTATTGTTCGTCTTGCCCTTTCTTGGGCGGAAAATATTCTTGTTGGAATATTCTATTTTGTGAGTGGAAAATGAAAAGTCATAGTCGATAGCCTAGATGTTAGGCCCCTTAAAACAACAATTATCTTCATCATCATCATCATATTTTTAAGTGCTGTAGTTAAACTTTCCTTATTTGCAGCATCTTCTGTTGTTAGGCCAATTTCTTTTAAGTCCTCTCTGATTTCTTTTAACCATCGGCATCCAGTTGTTGTGTTTTTGAAGCAAGATTGTACTGTACTAAAATATCTCTTTATAGTAATGTTAAGTTTTCTAAAAACAAAACTCGCCCGGCAGTTATGTTTATGACAAGGGTATAATGGTAGATTATTTCAAAATGAGAGAACCTTTCAGTAGATCACCAATGCTTCCTGGTTGCCTGTTTTTGCTCTATAATATTAACTGAGGTTAAAAAGAAAAGTTGAGAAGAGTTGTGTAGGACAAGGACTGGAGGGTACAGTAGCCATGCAGCGGTTTAACAATTAGTACGGAGAACATCAAATCCATCTGTCCGCTGATTACTCCAACAATATTTTTGACATAATTTTGTAGTGATTTAATTTGTGTCATATATATTGTTTAACAGTGATCAACAAAAAGCAGTGGAATCGTGGAAACGCTATTTGCGTATGGATGACAGCAAAGTAGTGGACATCTTTGTCGGGCAACTGAAGTCGACGTTGCGCTGCACAGTGTGTGGTCATTGCTCAGTGACTTTCGATCCCTTCTGGGACTTGTCACTCCCCATCCCATCACGAACCGGTCAGTTGAGGCTGCAACAATGTCTGGACCACTTCACCCGCGAGGAAGTCATGGATGGTGATGAAAAACCTGTGAGTATTTCATTTTCTGCTTTTCACTAAACAGCATCACTGTCTGTATCCAAATTTGATGTACGATGGTAATATATTTGCATTTTGTCTCATTGTTTTGTTTTTATGTTCTTATTCACTTCGACTAGGGAATTCATGGTTAATTTTAAGTTTCCCAGTAGTGTGGCAGTCTTACCTTTAGTGTTCCATTAGTGCAAATAGTATACTGTAGAGAAGTAGGAGGTCCAGGCACCAAACAATTTTAGCTCTTCAATTTGAAATATTCCAGTTTATGAGAGGTTTGCATATCAATATTTATGTAATACTTGAGAATATAATCATTCTTTTGTTACAGACGTGCTCAAAATGCCAGATGCGGCGCAAATGCACGAAGAGTTTCACCATCCAGAAATTTCCAAAGATTCTTGTACTTCGTATCCTTTAAAATGTCTTTATTAACCCTTTGGAGTGCTATCGACGAAACCAATTCTGCCACACGGTGGTGCTAATGACGAAATGGTTCGTCGCTACGCGCGCGCCCTTTTAGTTCCACATTCCATCTGCTTGAGGCGATGTTATTTGAAAGTAGACTTATCTGCTCTTTGGTGATGGTCCATACAAGCATTTACTTTGCATTTTTAATCTCTATGGTGATGCGAATTACGCTTTTTATTTGTTCAAAGAGATGGAAAAGTTTGACTTATGTTTGATTTCTGTGTGCTGTAATGCCTGACAACAGACCAAGTAGTAGTTCGAGTAGTGGCGATTCTAAACGTTTACCGTATCCAGAAAATATATCCCCCCTAAAATCTGATTTGTCACCCATAATGAATGGCAATTTAGCCAGTCACTACATAAGGGTTGAGTATAAGAACTGTAGGGGTAGGCCAAGGTTAAAATGTGTTAAACAGATTGCCTCAGATGTAGGGTGTGGTAGCTATGTAGAGATGAAACAATTAGCTCAGGAGAAGGAAGCATGGAAGGCTGCATCAAACCAGTCAAAAGACTGAAGACGCAAACAACAACAAAAGAAATTATCACAAAGAATCGTTAAAATTTATATGAAGCATCCAAGACTCTGTTTTATAGGGATGGTCTGACTGGATTTAGTGTTCTGTGTTTTTAACTATTAAGACTCAAGTAAAATGTTATTTGACTTCATATTTTTATTTGTTCTTCAAGACTTTAAGACAGACTACACCATTTGTCATATTCAATGGTGTTTTATTTTTTGCAAATTTTTGCTTGCCATCTGTAATATTTGCTGATGAAAAGCTGATATAGCTGGAAACATATCTGAATAATAATTATTTGAAATATTACCATTCATCATCATCATCGGCTTTAACTCGAATCCGAGTATAAATCTTCTTCCTTCAGTCCAGTTTGTGGATGTGTTTACGGTGACTAAAGAGTCCAATCCTGGCATGGAACAAGCGACCACACAAGTCACATAGTATTGCTGGAGGAGGACGTGGTTGGGCTGCTCGAAGTTTCCTAGCTTGACGCTTGGCCTCTTCATGTATGCGTCGATCCCTTTCAAACGTCTTTACAGTATCCGAGATGGTACGGCGCCAAGTTGAGCGGTCTTCAGCCAGCATGTCCCAGGTTTGTGAATCAAGACTTGTCAATTTCAGGGTCTGCTTAAATTGGTCCTTGTAGCGCCTCTTAGGACCACCATGAGGTCTGGTGCCATAGCATAACTCACCATATAGCATTTGACGAGGTAATCTCACATCATCCATCCGATGGACATGACCAATCCATCTAAATTGGTGACCTATTATGGATGATTCTATGCTGTTGATTTGAGCCTTTTCCAGAACAGCAATATTGGTAATGCGGTCTTCCCATTTAATCCTCAGGATTGATCGAAGTTTTTGTAGGTGGAAACGCTCAAGCTTCCTAAGATCACGTCGGTAAAGGGTCCACGTTTCACAGCCATACAACAATGTAGAAATGACTACTGCTTTGTACACCATAAGCTTTGTACTCATGGACAGATCTTTATTCATGAAGACACGGTGCGCTAATCGTCCATATGCTGCATGGGCTGCGCCAATTCTCTTATCCACATCCTGCTCACAGGTACAGCTCACAGAAATGGTACTGCCCAGACACGAGAAGTGGTCAACCTGTTCTAATGGCAAATTTGAGATGGAGATATTGAACTGAGGAAGAGGTGTGCCTGGTGAAGGTTGTGCCAAGACTTTAGTCTTATTGACATTTATGGTAAGACCAAAGCGATCACATGCACTTTTGTAACAATTAACTGACTCTTGCAGCTCTTCTGGTGTGAGAGTTGGCGACACAGCATCATCTGCATACAACATGTTAGTAACCTTAGTAACCTGAGTTTTCCTCAAGGAGCGGAGACGAGTTAGGTTGAAAATCCCTCCATCAAAACGATACTTGACCTCCACACCTGGGATGTTTGTGGGTGAATCATAAAGCATTGCAGCCAAGTACAGCGCAAAAAGCGTTGGAGCCAGTACACATCCTTGTTTCAGTCCATGGGTAATGGGAAATTCATCGGACATCTTATTCTGATGGCAAACCTGACCTGTCATGCCATCATGGAGAGCCTTGATTAGATCTACAAAACGCTGAGGGCAACCAAACCGCTTCAGCACTGCCCACATGGCTGGTCTTGGAACCGAATCAAATGCCTTTTCCAAGTCATAAAAGACTAAGAAGAGTGGATTCTGTTGTTCTCTACATTTTTCTTGTAGCTGTCTCACACAGAAAATCAAGTCAATTGTGCTTCTGGAAGTTCTAAATCCGCATTGTGACTCTGGGAGGATCCTCTCATTAGGGTTATTAGGGTTATTAGAAAGAACAATTTACTGTAAGTATGCTCCAGGAGTGTTTGTGCCAATGAATTATTATTTTTTATTAAAAACTTGTATATGTTAACTAAAGAAGAGTGATTTGAAATTTCTTTTCAGTTGTGTGCTTATGCAGCAAGCAGAGGTCACTAGTATGGTATTTTGTTTTTATAATTTGCAATCTCCAATTGTTAATTTCCTTTAATCTGATTTTCAGTGCTTTTTCTGAATTTTCTATACCAAGTGGAATTCTGGTTGCTTTGTGTTTTCCGCAGTAGCTACGTGCAGCTGCGAGCGTTTGCATCATGGGTTTACTTGGTGGCCCTGTGTCCTTGAAAGGGAGAGTCCCGCGTGTGGGCTGTAGACTGTTGAATCGTCAGTGTGTACTGCGATAAGCGAGCGAGCGTGTATTTCTTCAGTGTGTATTGCGATAAGCGAGCGTTCAGATAGATTTATTATTGTAAGAGTGCAACTGTATACAGGCAGTAATGTTTACTACTGAAGAGAGAGTGTTTTTGGTGGAATACGTTTTTCGCGAAGGCGATCGGTTTACAGAAAATGTAAAATTAAGATTTCAGGCACGGTTTCCTAATTCAAAGTGTCCAAACCGTGCTACCGTTAGGGATTTGATGAGTAAATTTTGTGTGACTGGCTCAGTTCACGATGTACCGGGAACAGGCAGGCCTACGCTTTAAACAGACAAAAAACTTGATGAAATCTCCGATATAATGCTGCGTAGTCCAAGTAAATCAACACGAAAATTAGCTCAACAAACAGGAATTTCTAAGTCGACAGCACATAAAGCTGTATGAGACAAGCTTCAGTTGTTTGTTCCCTTACAAAGTTACCTTAGTTCATGAATAAAAACAAACTGATTACAGAAAAAGAGTGATGTACTGTGAATGGTTCCAGCATCTGTTATGAATGGCTGTGGTGAGTACAAAGTTTACTGTTTATTTGTTATGATGCAAGCGGCAGCCGTGCTACCAACGTAACTGCTGTAGATAGCTCTTGCAGTCGCATGTAGGCAATGCGGAGAACATTCCCGGACTCACTGTACTATTGCATGCCACTTTGCAGTCATTCAAAGTTCGTGTTTGTGAAGCTCTGACCTAAAATGATACAAAATTCAAATGTAATTTCACTATTTTGAAAGTACAAAATACTCACAAAATGTATTTTTGATACAATACAAAAATAAATGTTCCAAGAGGTATTTTAAATACATTAATTTTTAATACTGCACAACTCTGGGGCTGTAACACCAATACAATAACATTATTTTCCTGCTTCATAACAATTGAAATAAAAATGTTGAAATTAAAGATATGATACTGTAATTTTGTGTTGTAAATGTTTCAAGCCTTGAGGTATGTTCCTTAATAAGATCTTTCAGATTTGAAGAGGTTTTCTCCGATGGAACGGTTTCGGGGTAAATTAAATGTAACAGTGGACTTTCCACTTGAGGGTCTGGACCTGAGTGCTTATGCAGCTAGCAGAGGTCAAGGATGCATGTACAACCTGTATGGAGTTGCTAACCATTCGGGCACCACATACTCCGGTCACTACACAGCGTACTGCCGGCATCCCTATTCAAGTGATTGGCATGAGTACAATGACTCAAGGTAAGTAAATGGTCACATTTGTTTAAAGCAGATTTTCAGTGGACCCTCAACAGACTAATAGGAGTGATGGGTTATCTGATGTGCTAATATTTGAATAAACTTTCATTTCAATAATTTGAATACATTAGAACGTCCTCATACTGTAACTGAATTCCAAGGGTCCAAGAGTTATTTCCATTGCAGGCAGGATGAGTAAAACATACCACTCACAGATTTTCCATATGTATGTTTCTTTGAGCAATACTAACGGGATATAATTACAGTATACCAATTACGTATTTATATACTTCAGTATTACACAAATATATTTATTCCAACTTATCCTGAGAATTTGGCAGAATGAAACGATGCCTGGAGAGTGGAAAGAATCCCTCATATTGCCCCTGCATAAAAAGGGCGACTAGGAAGATATTCAAAATTACTGTGGATATACCAATTAAGGCTAAAGAAGTTATGTACAAAGCATATTACGTTCCTATAATGATATATGCAGCGGAAACTTGGACAATGACTTAGAGTGATGAGAGCAGAGTACAGGCAGCTGAGATGAGATTCCTGAGAAGTCATCATCATCATCATCATCGTGTACAGTTTCCAGCCACTGGCCGGGTCTGTTTGGAACACAAGCCTCTCCAACGTCTTCTGTCTTCCCACCATCTCTCAGCCTCCACCATTGTCCAGTCTTCTCCTCTCTTCTTCACCCTTTCTTCCACCCCCTTCAGCCACCTGTCTCTCGGTATTCCTCTCGGTCTCGTTCCTTCCCACTTCGTCTCGTGTACTCTCCTGGGTATCCTCTTCTCCTCTATTCGTTTTACATGTCCATACCATCTAAGTCTAGATTTCTCTATACCATCCTGTAATGGTTCCTCCTTCATTAATTCTCTGGTCCTCTCATTTCTTATTCTGTCCATCTTTGTAGCTCCAATACTGCTTCTCAAGAACCTCATCTCACTGGCCTGTATTTTGCTCTTCTCCCTTCCTTTCATAACCCAGGTCTCCGAGGCATACGTCAGGATAGGGACATAGTACGTCCGATATATGATCTTTTGGCTGTTCTGAGGGACATCCTTGCTCCATAACATGCTTCTCACACTCCTCCGAAATGCTTATGCCTGCCTCCCCCGCTCATTTATTTCTCTATCGTTTCTTCCATTATCTTGTATCAGGCTTCCCAGATACTTGAAATTCTCCACTTTCTTCAGCTGTTCCCCACCAATTGTTATTCCCGTTGTGGTTCTTTCCTTCTTCCTTGTTATGATCACCATCTCACTCTTATTTATGCTAAATTTCATCCCATATCCTTTTATTATCCCTTCCCACATGTCCAACTGTTCCTGTAACTCCTCCTCCTTGTTTCCCCAAATCATCAAATCATCTGCAAACACCATTGCTTTCATCTTTCCTTCCCCAACTACTTGTGCCACTCGGGTCATTATGTCATCCATCACCACAATGAAAAGTAACGGTGACAGTGCACTTCCTTGTTTCAGGCCGTTTCTCTGTTCCAACCAGTCCGATCTCTCTCCTCCCACTTTCACACAGCTCACGCTTCCCTTGTACATCTCCTTTATCCTCTTTGTAGTCCATTTCTCTACTCTATCCTCCAGGAACTTCCATACTTTGTTTCTGCATACACTGTCATATGCTTTCTCAATGCCCAGGAAGGCCATCAGTAGATCTGTTCCCTACTCATAGTGCTGTTCTTGTAACTGCCTTACAGCAAAAATCAAATCTACTGTGGACCTTCCTGCTCTGAAGCCATGTTGTTCTTCCCTCATCCCTCCTTCTATCCTTTTCCTAATTCTCTTTTCCAAAACTTTCTCGAAGATCTTTGCACAATGACTCATCAGTGTTATTCCCCGATAGTTTCTGCAATCTGTTCTACTACCTTTCTTGAAGTTCGGGACAATTATTCCTTTTTTCCAGTCCTCTGGGGTCTTCCTTTCCTTCCATGCTGTCCTCATCACTCGGTACAACCACTGTATCCCCACCTCTCCTGCTGCTCTCACCATCTCCACACTCAACTCATCCACACCCGGTGCCTTCCCTCCTTTCATCTTGTTCACTGCATCTTCCACTTCTTTCCATGTTATGTCCTTTTCTGTTTGCAGTTCATCTTCCTCTTCCCCGATTTCTTCCTCCTCACCATCTTTTCCATTTGGGTTCAGAAGTTCTTCAAAATATTCTTTCCACATTTTCTTCAGTTCTTCCCTATTTTCTATCTCTTGTCCCCTTTTGTTCACCATTCTAACATAATCCGTAGGATCCTTCTGCCTCTTATTTTTTACCATCCCATACAGGACCTTTTTTGTACCTTCACTATCCCCCTTCATCATCTTTGTCCACTCTTCCATCCACTTTCTTCTCTCCTCAGCCACTACTCTCTTCGCCACCTTCTTTCTTTCCTGGTACTCTTCCCTTGTCTCTACCGTCCTAATTTGATACCACCTCCTAAAGGCTCTATTCTTTTCCCTTACTATATCTTTTGTCTTCTCATTCCACCATGGTGTTTCCTTCCACCTCTTCTTACTACTTGTCCTCCCACATACTGCTTCTGCTGCACCTACTAGTGTCTTCTTAAATCTAGCCCATTCC
The DNA here is from genome assembly GCA_946902985.2 of Meconema thalassinum. Lineage (NCBI taxonomy): Eukaryota > Metazoa > Arthropoda > Insecta > Orthoptera > Tettigoniidae > Meconema > Meconema thalassinum. Next base: position 546,973,679 of record OX336390.1, read on the forward strand.
TCTTCCACCCCTCTTTCTTCATCTGTTGGAATTCCTTCCTTTACCATTTTGAGGTACTCGACCCTTCTATCCCCTTCTTTCAGTTTCCATATCCTTGTACGTCTTTCCTGGTTCTCAGTCCCTTTCTTCTCCTTACTCCCTCTCAGGTTCATTACCAGCAATCGATGGTCGCTATCCAGGTTCTCCGATGGTATAACCTTGATGTCCGTGATGTTCTTATTTAGTTCTTTCTCATACAGTATATAGTCGACCACCGACTACCTGGTCAAGTCATCACTGAGAAGTATGGTCCAGAAAACGAGGAGAGACAGAGTGAGAAATGAAGATATACGGAAAGAACTGGGAGTACAGAAACTAAATGACAAACTGGAGCAAAACAGATTGAGATGGTTTGGACATGTCAAACGGATAAATGAAGTAAGGCTACCAAGATGAGCACTGGAACGACAGATGACAGGGAAGAGATGACGAGGATGACCAAGAATGCGTTGGATGGACTCGGTGAAGAATAGCATTAGAAAACGGAACCTGGATTGGAACACCGTGGAACGACAGAACAAAGTGGAGAGGAACCATATTTGCCTCCACCCGGTGTCAGCTGGAAAAGGGGAAATGAAGATGATGATGACCATGGAATATCTCTTGTTAATACATCCTATAAAATGTTATCCTTTTATATACTAAATCGCTTGAAACCATATGCAGAGAACATCATTGGTGATTATCAAAATGGCTTTTGCAGTAATAGGTCCACTACTGACAACATATTTGCAATCAAAATGATAAGTGAGAAAGTGTGGGAATATAATCACTGTATTCATTATTTGTTTATTGATACCTCAAAGCATATGATACAGAGAAAGACTGTGGAATGTCATGACAGAGTTAGGTTTCCCTCTTAAACTTATTAACCTGTGTAGATTGTGTAAGGATGACAATGTAAGTAGAATTATTCTGAATGGGAATAGATCTGACCTTTTCAGAAACAGATCCGGTTTAAGACAGGATGATGCTCTGTTCAACATTTCTCTCGAAACAGTTATCAGATCACTAAAATTTGTTCCGGCTGGCATGAATCTCGGACAGTATCATAAAGTGCTTGCATATGCAGATGATATCGTACTCATAGGAAGAAATGAGATTGAGATAAGGAAATTGTTTGTTGAACTTGAGGAGATAGCTTTAATGACCAAAAAATTCAGTACATGGTAATGAAGAGGAATATTGATGTGTTTGGGAATCACCTACCTCTTCTTATTGGCCAGCATAGTTTTCAGTGGGTTGAACATTTTACTCTCTGCAGTTTTTATTGGGATCCAAATTTTTGATGAGAAATACAAAACAAAACAATGCCATCATTAGGCCAGTTCTAACTTATGATGTAGAATCATGGAGTTGAACAAAACAGGAAGAACACCAGTTGCAGGTTTTCGAAAATAAAGTGTATAGGAAATTTTTTGGACCATTTTTTGACTCTGCATCTCAAAGCTGAAAAAAAAAGGTCAAATAGACATACACTCACTATCACAGCAAGCACCAATACTCAACATCATTAACTCCATAATGGGCTGGTCATTTACTAAAGATGGGAGATGATAGGATGGTCTTACAAATCTTTAAAGAAGAACCAAGAGGAAAAAGGCCACTAGGAAGACCACGAAGTTCCTGGCAAAATGATCTCCAAACTTTGTAGAAATCTGAATGTGGACAACTGGCAAGAACTCGCCCAAAACAGAGTTCAGTGGAGGCATTTTGTGAGACCGGCGCGGGATCTTCGTGTCCCATAGAAGCCTTCTGAGTGAGTGAGTATTCTTCAAGTTCATTGAATTTTGGGTATGCTGATAACTGGACCATGGCCACACAACATCGATCCTTTGCAGTGGCTGAGGAAACCCTGATAATTGATCTGGCCATACTGACTGACTACTTCAAAAAATGGAGACTCTACCTTAATATGACAAAATCTGAAGTATGCTGCTTCCATGTGAGTAACACATTGCTGTCTTGAATGGCGTACAGCTTCACCACAATAAATTTCCAAAATATTTGAGTATGATACTGGACAGATCCTTGATCTACCATCAACACCTTTCTCGGACTTCAACTAAACTAGTACCACGAAACAACATTCTGTGTGTCCGGCTCCGTGGCTAAATGGTTAGCCCAAAGTGCCCCGGGTTCGATTCCCGGCCGAGCCATCAGGGATTTTAATCTCCTGAGGTTATTTCCCGTGGCTCGCGGACTTCATCCTCATTACAATGTCCACTGGCATCAACTAGAAAGACCTGCACTTGGCCTCTATGGAGGCCACACGATCATTATTTTAATATTCTGTGTAAACTGACGGTCACTTCATGGTGAACACAAGCAAATGTACTCCGGACAACAACCTCTGGGTGAGAGGCAGGTGCGCTACTCCACCACCATGGGGCCAGCATAAATTTTTGCACCAGAATAAAATTTACATCTGGATTCTTCAGTGGGAAACAAAGCTAAGTTGATGAAAGATTTTAGGACTCGTGTCCTCATCTTCATTAGTTTATGATTCAGCAGCTCTAGCTTCAACCCCTGGACCATATGGTCCATAAGAAAATATATCCTGATATTGAGATCCTTAAGCACTCCTTGGAGATAGCAGTGGTGGATTTACTTCTTCATGTCATGTGTGTTGTGATTGATGCTTGGTCAGATAGATTTACAGTTTGTGTTACAGCAGTGGTTTATGGACACTTGGCCTGTCAGACTGTTTTAGGTGACTTGTGAGTGAAATTCCCAATTTTCACATTTCTGGTGATTTTCTCATCAATTGGCAAACAATATGAATGAATCTTGCCAGTTTTCATGTAAATTATTGTTTCTGAAAAGGAACTGTGCTATTTCAAGATAAGTGGTATTGTTATTGTCTGTAATTTGATACCATATGGATTTGTGATTTTTTAAAATTTTGCTGGATATTGACTCCAATATTTTATAACAGACTACTAAAATTGTATCCATCTAATCTTGACTAACAATTAGTTTGTTTTATAATTTGTTCAATATTGATGTATCAAAGAGTAATAAAATATATAAGTACTAAATTCTGCCATTTGAATATGATGGCATAGTTTGAGGAAAAGAAATAAATCACTGCATGTATCAATTAGGGCAGTATGTCTCAACACAAATGCATTTTACACTTGGATATGCCTTTGGGCTTATCAGTTGATATGGCACACCTTACGAAGATTCTGGCCAGTAGGTACTAATTGGGGCTCTAGGTTGTCCGAATTAATGAAAGTCCAAATTAAACAAAACCTATGAAATGAGCCAAGGTACTGTACATACTTAAACACTCCATGTAGGAAAAATGACATGCACAGTACAGTATTTTTAATGTTAGAAATACAAAGGTTTTATTATGCAAGATATAATGCAATACATAATGCCCTACAAAATACAGAATATGGCAGTTGTAGACTGATGGAAGGCAGTGTGAGTGAAAGTTGCCACACATGCACACTCAACAATAGAATGAAAGAGGATGCGGGTGAATTACGTCAAGCAGGTCAACAACCTGCCACTAGCTGTGGCACAAACAGTGCAGTTTACAACATAGCGCTGGGATAATTGGGTCTGGATTAATTAGGATTTACTGTACTTAGAAGACCAACCGCCTGACTAAAGCAATGCCAATGTGCTGTGAGAGATAAATCCTCACTATGGCTAAATATTATTTTCTTTTTGTATGTTGAAGTTACAATATGTTCCCTTCACTCACAGAACTCAGTCCTCATAATGGTCACCCTTTATTTGTGTTTCAAAAAAGGAATGAATCTTTACACAAAGTGCATAGTAATAGTTTTATTGGTTTAGTGCCCCTATTAAATACTGAGGCTTTTAGAGACGCCGGGGTGCCGGAATTTTGTTCAATATTGATATATCAAAGAGTAATAAAATATATAAGATCTGCCATTTGAATATGATGTCATAGTTTGAGGAAAAGAAATAAATCACTGTATGTATCAATTAGGGCAGTATGTCTCAACACAATGCTAGCATTTTGCCCTTGGAAATGCCTTTGGGCTTATCAGTTGATATGGTACACCTTACGAAGATTCTACTGACATGGCTCCCCCACATTCGCGCACCCTCAAATGCCAATTGACTGCGCCAGGATTCGATCCTAAAAGGAAGATTGTAGTTTTACGTGACCGTGAATCCTGCAACCTTGGGAACAGCAGGCGATAACGTTACCGCTTCACCACGCAGCCAGTTACACAAAGTGCAAGCGGCTCACAAATCTCTTAACCCTTTTTATACCAAGCTATTATGAGTGGTTATGTTAAAAATGGCAAGCCAAGTTTCATGAAATTACAAGTATTTGATAAAAATTATCTCCTACCTATATTTTTTAGAATGTTGGTATTTTTCGTTGCGGTTTAATATTTTTAAAACGTATTAGACCCTAAATAATTAAAAGTTAGTTTAATTAACAATAATTAACTTTTTAAAATTTGTATTGGAAATTTTTTAAAGTCGTTGCCAACAATCGAAAATTCACTCTCATACATTTCACTCAGCTTTGAAACCCTACTTATTTCCTCTTCGTTCTAAGAGTTTTGATACTTTGTCGCCAAGTAACTAAATTAGCTCCTACTAAGGAAAGGTGGAAGGGTCTCGGAGAAGAGGGCGGCCAGCATTGAGATGGATCGATTCCATCAAATCTAACATGAATATGTCAGTGAAGGATCTGAAGAATATGGCTGAAGACCGAATCATATGGAGACAGTCCATCCATGCAGTCGCTAGGAGTCGACGCTGACTTGATGGCACCTGATCATCATCATCAAGAACTTAAAGAAACACAACTTCAAAAGTTTGTACGTGCGGGAAGTCAGCTCACTTCAGCCTGTTCAATCCAGTTATTTATGGAACTAAAAGACGTATATTATACAGAGAGAGAATGATTCCTGTGTTGTCTTTGTTACAACAGCAGTGCTTGGCTGGAAATAATTAAGAAACCTTTATAAAAACTGGGCCAATGGATCAGCCAGCCTCTTGCATTTTTAACAGAAGCTCTTTCAGACGATATATCGTCCCCTGGCAATATAAGGGTTAAGTTCTTGGTCCTGTGAGTGAAGAAAACCTGTATCTTCAATATACCAAAAGGAAATGACAAAATATTATTCTTTCAAAACAGATCCTATACAGTTCTCACTTATAATCTCTGTTCACCACCCTGATATATTTCGTGAGGCCAGCGTTTTGCCTACAGGGTTGGAAGAATTGTATGGAATAAGACATGGACTGACTGAGAGATGAAGATTTTTGAATCATTATTGGTGTTGATATTACTTATTTAACATTTTAACATGTTACATTTTAACACTCTAAATGCCAGAGTAGTTAATAGGGACGTAAAACCAGTAACAAAACATTTTAATTTTTAACATCTTACATTTTTACAATTTACATTTTAACATTTTGTATTCTAACATTTTACATTTAAACATTTTACTTTTCAACATTTTACATTCTAACATTTTACAATTTACATTCTAACATTTTACATTTGGGTTTACCTGTGTATTGTGTCTTGACTGTTTCAGAGTGTCATCAATCTCACCCCGATCAGTGGTGTCGAGTGAAGCCTATGTGTTGTTCTATGAACTTTCTGGACACAGTTCACACTTATAATCTCTGTTCACCGCCCTGATATGTTTCGTGAAGCCAGCGTTTTGCCTACAGGGTTGGAAGAATTTGTATGGAATCAGACATGGACTGACTGAGAGATGAAGATTTTTTGAATCACTATTGGTGTTGATATTACTTATGGAAGTGGTACAGTGTTTGCCTAGTTGGATGGAAAGTTAGATAAACCTGTGTGTATGTGTGTGCTATGTCTTGTTTTCTTTGTTGGTGTGCTATAAAGGAATGGAAACCAAGTAAATCTTTTTCCAGTTACAATGTACAGATGTTTGTTTTAAATTATGAGGTGCATCTTCATTCTAGTGAAATTGTGATTATTTAATTCATAAATAACATTTTAAGTTGTGCTTTTTGTTACGCTTTGTTTGATTAAAACTTAATGTGATGTTTCCTTATCAAACCTCTTGGAGGTTCTTCTTTTTCTCTTTAAATGACTTTTTTTTTTCTATTTCCTCCATGTCACATCCTGACACTGCCTGGGAGGGTCTCAAGAGAAAAAGAAGAATGAGGTTATGTCCAGATGTTTTGGAGAGAAGTAGCCCTATTCAGATTACCTTATGTTGATAACATTTTGAACTCTGGTAGTTATTTTTATATAAATTGTTGATTTCTAATTTTATATTTATTATTTATGTGTTTATTAAATATTTAATGCTATCAATACAAGTTTATGACAGTGTTTTACTTTTCATGTTATATTCACAGTGGACTCTTGTGGACTTCAAATGCATACTAACGAAGTCTATAACGAAAGTACTATGCGTACTGGATTTTTTTTTATTAAGCAGTTACATTTCTTATTTAATTTTATTGTTAAATGATTTGTTGATATAGATCGCTAATGCTCGAAATGGTAGTAGAATAATAATTTTGTTGCCAGACAGACACACAGTGTACAGTACATTTTAAAAGGTCTGTGATATTGTTTTATATATATTTATGTAGATATTATTATTATTAATTTTTAATTTGTTACTGCTTATGAATAGTGGCATGCTGTAGCCTCATAATTTGGGTATACACAAATGTTAATCCCTGAAAGAGGTGGATAGTAGGCCTATATCAGCTTTATGATTTCAAGTTTTAAGTATTCTATCATTTGCTGAGCTGTAATTACTAGGGCAACCAATCAGAGTATAATAGTACATTATGCAACGAGCCTATAATGGCTATAATTAAGACACGAGTATTTTTTATAAAACGAGCGTACGCGAGTTTTATAATTTCCATACGAGTGTCTTAATTACCATTATAGGCGAGTTGCATACGACTGTTTATGTTCGACGATAATTATAACTTTATTATATGTTTTAACATAAATATTCATAAATATCTGTTGAGAGTCTGCTACTGGAATTTTGTGATCGCAGAGCGAGCGTTGGGTGTTATACCTTCGTCTTTCAAGAGCTTTGAACGGCCGACGCATGCGCTCTGCCATATGCAGCCATATGTTTACATCAGCCGTCCCTCAGTAATATTGTCACCGCAGTCATTTGAAGACAATGCGCTGTGTAGAAATTAGTGTTAGTGATTTTAAGGTACTGTGCTATTTCTTGTCTCATATTCGCCAGTTTATTTACGCGAACTTATGGACGGTGGGTATTCCATGTCGGTAATTTATTATAGTTCGATGTTGTGTTTATGTCCGACATGTTGGATTTTGAGCGCATGCGCGAAATTATCGTTACCTAATTGGTCAATGAACGAGCTCTGATTGGCTGGAGAAACTGTATCGTAATGAAAAACGGTGTTATAATGACCATCATTATGATACAGTTTTCAAACACATAATAGTGAGGGTCGAACATAAAATTGTTAATAAGTACTTCAAGAATGTGGTAGTGCAATCATTAGGATACTTTTTTCATTATTCCCATGAATTAAATTCAGGAATATAGTAGCATGTAGATTTTATTTTAGGAACTAGGTTAAAAATGAAAATGACTGCTTAATTGAGAAGGTGGAGAATTAAGTATAATATCATGGATGTCAAGTGTAGCTCAGGGTCTGTTTTTCATTCTCTGTATAAACATTTTGGGCATCCACTCCTCGAGTAACTTTCCCCATAATTTTTAACCCTTCGCGATTCGAAACTTGTTGTTATATGCAAATTTACTCGGCGGGCTACTACTCAATGGAAGTATCAATGATTGGTCGATACTGAATTCTGGCAGGTGAACGCTCACTGCTTTGTCATGCAAACTCTGGGGTCAACTTATTGAAACACAAACAACATGAGCTCAGTCTTCGTATCAGTATTTAAATGGATATTACACTTAAGTATGAAACATTGTAACTAGTCGTCAATACCTGTATTATGTTTCTGCACAATGGCTATTCAGATACAGTGTTAACCCACATTACGGTAATGCAGTTATCAACATAATATATATCGATGTGTTTATACGGGAACTGGATTAGCCCTTTACATTCCCTTTACTCCCAAGTAGACCTATTCATAAGGGATGTAAAATGCAATTCCATGCAGGAATATTAGGAAAAGAGCAAAATATTGATGGAGCTTAAAATATTACTTCCATAATATTACCGGTACATGAAAATAAATTGCTGTCTTGTGTTCAGTATTAGCGCGGTTGTAATAGCCGTGGTGATAGCGCCTTGGTCTGAGAATGAAGAGGTTTTGGATTCACCCCAGTCACGGTAATTATTTTTTATACCAGATTATCGATTTAAACAATATTTATCATATCAATATGACTCATTTTAACAGAATCCACATGAAATTACGATTTATCATTTTTATTACAATATGTAGCAAAACAGATCATAAATTCACATTCGTCACAATTTTAAGAATGTCCAGGCTATGTAAGTTAGTATGCGAGATCTTTGAAATTTTTGATATTCAATTGCCATACAGTGTAATGTATACAAATATCGTACCTGTGTACATACCAAAGCTGATAATTCTAGCACTTTTCGGTAAACGAAAACAAGCCATGAAATAAAGATTCAATACAATCAGAATACAAATCATAAACTGTTCACAGATAGTAGGGGAAAAACAACAAGCAACTACGAAGGTTTAATGTTTATCCAGCACAAATAGCACCTGAGTGCCCACCACATTTTTCCCTTGGTAGCGCTGCCTAGTGATTAAAAACCACATTGATATTTTGTGCTGGGAGTATGCTACTCCGGTCTTTGCCCAGCGATTGAAAAACAGGCCCTAAATTAAGTTTTTTTCCTTTATCACTATAATTATTTTCGTAATAATAGTGAATTAGGAGAAAGGGACTTCTAACCAAGAAAGGTTGATTTCTGAAAAGCTTGCTGGCCTTTTCTTGAGACAATTAATGCTAAATGAATACCTCAAAATCTTTGAAATGTAATAAGGTACAGTTGTTGGCTAAAATCTAAGATGAATAAAGAAAACATGTTACTTTTCTTCTTAAAGAGGCTTCTATACAGTACTGTCTCTTTGATAAGCTACAAGAATTAGTGGTTAACTCTAACCCAGTACATGGGAGCCTATGGTACAAGGGTAACTCTCTAGTGCTTTTGACTCTTTGATTTGAATGTACAGGACTACGTGTTCCAAGCACATCCATGCAAGAGAAAACATGTTCTCCCAGGTGTGTGCGACTACAGTTCCACATTGCACAAGGTTGTGAGATTTTTTTGTCAGCCCTGCTGTATGTGATCATTATTATCATCATGTTTCTTGTATGGAAACATTTTTTGCTGAAACTAGAATGGACAGAAACTTTCACATTTTTATATTAGTTTGAAGTGATACTCATGCACAGATGTATGTGTGCATCTGTGTTTGGATAGGAGCAAGAAGGAAGAATCTACATTATCAACCAAGATATAGAATGCAATACATCATCTTGCTGCAGTTTTATTTCAAACCCTTCTTTAACTAATAGGGATGTATAGAACTAGCACCGATAGAGCGCACTGCTGTTGTACTGGGTAAGCACAAGGCGCTCTTCATTTGTCTCCTGTGTTCTCATGCCGCTAATATCCACGAATTTAAGTTGTTTAAATTGCTATTTTCGTGACTATGCCGAGCTATTGCAGTGTTCCTCTTTGCAAAAATCAGGGAAATCCGATTTCGTGTCACCAATTTTCACAAAATAAAGAAATGAGGAAGAAATGGTTACATGCTATTAGAAGGAAACATTTCGGTGAAGAAAATCTGACCGAAAATATTTAAGTGTGTTCCCATCGTTTTCAACTCGATGACTTCACGAAAACTGTGTTGGGCAAGTGTGATTTACAAAGGGAAATAATTCCTACCTATAAACTGAATAGACATATCGATAACAACCACTGAATTTATGCGTTTGTATTTGAAGGTGAGAGAGCAAGATTAAAACCGGGCACTGTTCCATCGCTTTTTCCGTGGACCACGAACACAACAAAAATAAGGAAGAGGCCATACACAAGAAAATTGCCAGTTTACCACGATAAGCCTACAATATCGGAATCTGCATAAATTATCTCCATTGAAGTACGGTATGGGAAGAAATCGTCAATATACAGGAAGAAGTGAATGTAACATTTGTGACTCCCATTTTCAAAGGCATCGATACTCGGACAAATACTTCAAGAATAAATGTCACAACATTAACAGTCAAAAACGTATTATGGTTGGTTTCTTGAAATCAGAATTAATCGTCAACTTACATCTGCCCGACGGAGAATGTGGTACCGGTAGTGACTGACTTCTACATTCTTGAGTCATAGGCCTAAGTTAGCCAGATTAATGGAAACAGTTCATGGCCTTAAAACAGGGATTCTCAAACTTTTTAAATACTGTACCCCTAAGTCGTTTCCAAGAGGTACGGAAACGATTTGTATTAAGAAATTGACAAATTACAAAAGAACCAAACGTTGCGATGCATTTTGTGGAAAACAATACCGGTATCAACTTTCTTTGATTATGTTTACCTTAAAACAAGACCGTTTCATGTACGCTATCAACCAAAAAAAAATACACGAATCGAAGTCTATAAGCAAGGGGAGCCAGTGAATATTTAAATCTCTATTTATAAAAGGAAGATTATAGTTTTTCGTGACCGTTAATCTAGAGATCATAAGGCACAGAGGACTTCCTCTTTACGTGGAATCCGAACAGGACAAGGCATTTCACTTTGAAAATCTCACATGCATTGATCGGGAAATCTCTATTTATGATTTAAGTCTTATGGAGATATAGGCTATTTGTCAATATAGGCCTACAATACTCAAGCATGCTGACTCCTATTCATAATTTGAATAATAAAGCGTGTTAGAATTTTGTTATTACCTCTGTAGCCTACTAATTCTTCCCTCCTCCCACTAGTTTTAGCGCCTCTAGTCCGTAGCTCATTTTACAGCTGTTTAACGCTTAAACGCTGAAAATCGTTCATAATATATTAGGGGATATACCTATAGAATTAATTAATATAGTCTTGGAGTAAAATTAGAGAAGATATAATTTACTTCAGCTTAGAAAACTCGGTCACAATCTATACATTCCTCGTAGCTGACTGGGGGAAACATAGGACGATCGCCTTGCGCTTACCCAGTACTACACGAGCGCTATCTGGCGCGAACTTTCTCAGGCTACATCCCTATTGCAAGCTGATTCCAGTTTGGTATTGCTAAGTCTCCTTGTTACTAAGAATTAAGTATATACCTTTTAATCTCTTTCTTTGAATTGATGGCTCATCTGCCTGTGACAACAGAGGAGGAGAACAAGTCTGATAACCATATTACTAGGGTAAATAATTTAGAAAAAAAAATAGCACTTGCAGGTGAGCCTAGTGGTTTTATCTTTATGCTGTATTGTGGGGGCTTTCTTTCTTGGGCTCTAAATCAGAAATCAAATTAATTTATAAGAATCCTAGGAGGAGGAGTGGATATATGTGTGTGCATGTGTGTTCGAAGTGATTTTTTTTTTAAATCTGAAGCTACTAACCTTATATATTCAAAAGCATCTACATGATTATAAAATAAAATAACGTAACAGGGAACATTGATACTTGGGCCTGCAGAAGTTTAGCACTTGGTTAGCAAAAGGAACTTCTTTTAAAACATCAACCAAAATCAAATCCTTCCTAGTTGAGTGAGATGCAATCAAAATAATAATCATCACAATGTATTTAGATTACCTGCTCTGTGTCCGTCACTACCTAGCAGAGATGATTTATATTGCCTGAAGAGTTGTTAGTCAAATGTTCGATTGGAGAAGATAAAGCCTTGGCTGTAGTGTTCCCAGACCATTGGGTGATTGGAGATAAGCCAGTCAAGTTGCAAACCTCAGAATTCAGCTTCATATACTGTATGTAGCTGATGTACTTAAATGGAGAGTTCATGATTGTTTGTGTAGTGTGACTGTGCAAACCAAGAACATGTTGTTTAATACTGTTTTTCACATCAATTTTAAGATGTAGTGCAATTACAGGAATTTCTTTTCAGTCTATTTATACTTTTGGGGGGGAGGGGGGGAAGGTGTGTACTAGATCAGTACTAAGGATGCAAATTTTAGCTTTATGTAATGTATGTAATGTATGTGAGTGTGTGCATATGTTACACTAAGTTACCCTACTTCCTGATAAATGCTGCAAACATTATTTAAAACATGACAGTGGTTGCTCTGGTGTATCATATTCATATGCTAATTAAATGTAAGTTCTGTATTTAATTGCCTGTCACTTATTATTGAATTGAAATGTTAAATCAGAAGAACATTTCTGAATAGGGTTCTTCTTTAAAAGAGCTAGTGAGTGGCTGTGTTGAAAGAATTGGATATATGTAGGTTTAATGACAGCTGAAAACCAAAAATGTAGACCAATGATATAAAATAATGCATGTGAGTAGGCTTATGTTGTATCATAGTTGGTTTGTTATATCTGTAGTATCCTTGCCTGGGTCTCAACTAGTCAAGGGCTAGACTTATCCTTTTAAGTGTTAGATTCTCTTCAATGAATTTGTTGGTTGAGGCAGATTGTGAAATTGTTGTATTCAAAATATTATTGTTATTGATGCTGAGATTAGAAGCTAGGATTTCTAGGGTCAGTTCCCAGCTGATAGGGGATCGCTGGTACGATTCTCAGCTTGACAGTCCTCAAGACATTTTCTTCTCTCATTCCAGACTTATGTTTAGATGGTTCTTGCATAGGAAGAGAAGATGTCATCTGCCATCTTTCTTACCTCCCTCCTTCATCCCTGTGATAGTGGATATGCATGTACAGTGTTGAGCAAATGGAGAGAATTATCAATGTTATTTCTTCAGTAAGAATTCTATGTAATGTTTGGAAAATCCATATAGCACTGTGCATTAGATCACTTATTGCACACCTGTATACACAGTGTATATAGTGACGAGACCATGGATCATACATGATAATATATTTTGATAGGAGTGTGTAAAACAATAATAAATGTGTATTTACATGTTGGTGGAAGGATAAACTAATTATATTTGCAAAGTGGATATGAGTTCACTCTGTTGCTCAATGTAGATCACAGAGAGAAAACATTCTTTTATTTTCTATTTCCAAAAACTGGCAGTGTTGAATTGTATTCCTGTCAGCATACCACAGTTATTCTGTTTGTATTGTGAGAAGTTCCTTCACATGTCTTATTCTCATATTATGGAAACTAGATAACCTATTTTTCTCATATTGTAAAAACTAGAGAACCTATTTAAAGTCTTAACTCCTTGTGCATTTCTCCATTTCAATGCACCAATTAGACTTGTGCAATGTTTTTAGCAAAATCTTACCTTGTCAGCACAAAAAATTGTGTTTAAGACTTGAATCTAGGAAGCTTAGCCGTAGCTAGAATACTGGTTTTAATGCATGAAGGTTTAAGTTATCAACCAGGAATCAGCAAATTGCACTGTATAGTTTAGCTATCTTCTTAAATCTAGTGCCTCCTAGTTGAAAGCAGTCTCAGTACATAACAGAATCTTCAGATCATTACACTAGCAAAGAGATAGTACTGAAATATTTATTTTTGTAAATAGAACTAAGATATTGCTGCAAAGTAATGATGAGCTGTATTCATTAAATATATCCAATAATATTGAGACACAGAATGTTATAAGAAATTGCTATGCAAATACTATGTATCAATTAAAAATGGCAATTTTAAATACAGATTAATAAATGAAGTATATGATAGTAAATTGAGTCATTTTTATATGAATGATTGTGTGAAAAGAATTCATCGTTGATTTTATTTATTTTTGTCCCATGAGATGTGAAAGATAAAATGGGAATGATTGTGTGAAGAGAATTCATCGTTGATTTTTTTTTGGTCCCATGAGATGTGCAAGATGAAATGTATCTTGAATATTTTATGCTCTGGATGGGTGTGTTTTCTGCACACTCACCATAATCGAGAAAGGGGAAAGAGCCATACTGCTTTTGGAAAGTACTTAAGAAGGAACTGTTACTGTTGGTTATGTTTTTCAAATTGAACTGTCATCTTCTTTGTTTACCATTTGGTGCCACTGTCTGTATGTTTTTGAAGTCGCTTGTGTAATAACTCTAACTGCCTCATTGTCCATCAACAATGCACTCCTTACGAATCTGTTGAGGTGTTGCATTCTTTTTTTCTACTTTAGTAAACATGTGTGCTTATAGTGCCAGGAGGTAGTGATTTCATTTCATGAACCCGCAGCCTCATTAACAGGTTATGGACCCAGATTGTGTGTTCCAGAAGTGAAATTGGACAGATCGTGACATTGAATTAAGTTTTGTTCTTGTATGTTCCGCGACACGCGATGAAGCAAGATGGGGATGTAAATGCGCATCAAAATGCTTTCAAAGAACAATTTTAACATGTGAAAAATGGGATCAAAATCGTTGAAGAAAATGGTGCACGATTGAGCAATTAACAGACTTAGGAAAGCGCTATGCTTTTGGTGAGAAAGAACAGTTATAATCGGACAAACGTGGTGATAAATTGTTCAAATGCTTTAAATGTAAAGACCCGGGTCACAAGGCTGTCAACTGCCGATCAAAAGTGAAAAGTGATGAAAACGAGAGCAAAGCAGAGAACACGTCATTGTACGTGGTTCAGGTGTCGAGTGAGTGTCTCGATGCGAGTGCCGTGCTAGTCTACTCAACAAGCCAAATACGGTGGTGTTTAGATAGTGGATGCACTGCACACATGACCCAGAACATGGACAATTTCGAGTGTGTTAATTCAAACACTTCTCAGGCACTGAACATGGCAAACTCCAGCTCCACAAAAATCAGTGCCAAAGATACCACACAGTGAACAAACCTGATACAATGGTTGATTTGAGTGGTCTTACGAATGAATCTGTTGTTGGTCAGCAGGATTGTTGGCAAAGGCTATCGTGTGATTTTTGATCAACACTCAGCTAAAGTTGTGAGTACAAAGGACAATAGTGTGGTTTTGTAAGCGGACTGGGCCGACAGACTATATTTTTGTGAAAGATTCGGGAGCAATTGAGCATGAAAACACTGCACTGGTCAGCTGTGAGCAGAAGATATCCATGATGGACTGGCTCAGGAAGTTGGGACATTTAAACATAAAGGATATTCATGAAGCAGTGAAGAATAACATGGTACGATGTCTTGTAATAAGCGACATTGACTCAGCTATTGAGTGTGAAGTGTGTCTTCAAGGCAAGATGTGCCACGGTGGGTGAGTGGTTATAGTGTCGGACTACCAATTCCAAGATTGCAGGTTCGCCCCTGGCCATGGTAAGTGATTTTTGAAGGCGACAAAAATCACGATACTCATGTCATACGTTGTTGGCATGTTAAAGAACCCATTTGAATTCAGTAGGCCGTGTTCAATGGCAAAATTAATCTCGGGATTTTCCACCAACACAAAGTTCCTCCATTCTCTACTTGAAAGCGTTGTAGTGTCAAGGAGTTTAGATATCTAACCTCCTTGACTTTCATAGTGTTCAAAGGAACGACGAAATTCGACATGCAAGCTACCCTCTGGGTGTCAATTAACAAAGCTTGCACCAGGCACCCGAGGCCATACGATATTAGTTATTAGTTAAGGCAAGATGGCACATCAGCCATTTCCAAAGAGATCCAAGAGACATTCTATCCCAGACAAGCTTATCCACATAGATGTGTGTGGATCTATGAAGGTCGAATCTAATGGTCATGTCATGTACTTCATCACATTCATTGACAATTTTACCTATTGAATTGAGATTCATTTCCTGCAGCAGAAAAGTGAGGTATTTGTTGAGTTTCAAGCTAAAAGAATGATAAGACACAGTACAGCAATAAGATTAAGTTCCTACAGTAGGACAATGGGACAGAATATGTAAATGGTCAATTTGATAGTTTTCTGAAGAGTGCTGGTATCAGACGTCGACTGACTGTCCCAAACAACCCCTAGCAGAATGGGATTGCTGATTGGAAGAACTGCATTTTAGTCAAGATGGCCCATTGTCTACTAATACAAGACAAATCCAGTCTTCCACCTTCGTTCTAGGAAGAGGCAATTTCTACTGCTAACTACATCAGGAATCACTGCCCAACTGGAGAGACGAACCCCCTTTGAGATGTGGATGGGAGAAGCACGCAACGTACCGTAGGAATCATGAGTTTGATTCACTGGTTTACTGTTTGAACCGAACCAAGAACTCGGGCAACTTTGAACCTTGCATATGGAAAGGAATATTCCTCAGTGTTGTTCCAAACTTCAAGGCCTTTAGGCTCTGAATCCCTGAGGAATGCCAGTGAAAATTTTGCGCGACGTTCAATTCCCGAAGGAATCCTCACCATAAGTCATCAGTTTGAGGACTTTTACTCTGAGCAGATGACTCTTACTGTTGAGACACATGTTCTCTCGGAATATGGTCAGCCTGCAGAAGAAAATGTGTCAGCAATTGATTTACCGGATATCATGATAGACTGGAATGAACCGACGAATGTTGAGACTCGTCGAGATGACAGACAACCGGAAGAGACAGATAATCCAGAGGATGATGTTACAAGACTAATCCTGGGGTTCGAAGTAGATCGATTTCCTGCTCAACCTACATTGCTGACAAAGCATGGACCTGATAAACTGAGGAAGAATCCAGGCAGACCAAGGAAAGAACCGGTTCTTGAGGAGGACTGGGCCGCATGCATTAATCAAAGAAGGTCCTACACTGGATATACCTTTATGGAGGTCCCATTTCTTGCGAGTCCAGGAAACAGCGCACAGTAAGTTTGTCGTTTACAGAGTCTGAGTACGTGGCGCTCAGAGATGCATCAAAAGAAGCAATTCATCTGAAGAAATTGATGCCAGCCGTCGGCCTACACATTGATAATCAAGGGGTGAAGAAACTGGATGAAAACCCTGTATATCATTCTCGGACCAAGCACATACATGTGCACTACCACTTTGTCAGGGAAGCCCTATCAGCTAGGGAAATCAACCAGGAGTACTTTTTGGTGTACGAAATGTCAGCAGGGACTACCTGGAGTCAAGCACTGAAGGTGTTTGAGCTTCCTGGGTGTTCAGAAATACACTGTTCAGATGATTATCACTTTGAGAGGAGGTGTTGGTTATGTTTTTCAAATCGAACCATCATCTTGTTTACCACTCGCTACGAGTCTGTTGAAGTGTTGCATTCTTCTTATCTACTTTAGTAAAATCGTGTGTTTATAGTGACAGAAGGTAGTGATTTCATTTTGCTATCCTGCAGCCTCATTGACAGTTACATGCATATAAATCATCTTCATTTTTATTATTCATGATCATTAATTATGAGCTAATTTTCAGCTTTGTGGTTAATTTTACTGGAGACGATTGGCTTGAGCTGGGACCTTCAAACTTCAGCTATTGAAGATAAAATGTAGTGAAAGAGGTTGCTAAGAATTTTCTAATCATGGCCCTCACAGCTACCGAGGTATTACCAAATATCTTCAGGAAAATCCTTACTGGGTGCTAGACTGAGCTACATGTAGACCTTGCTAATGACTGGTACTGTATCTACATCCAGCCTGTTGGAAAGTAAGGCATATGTTATTCTTATGAGAGCATATAGGTAGGTATACCGGATATTCTGGTTAATTTAGGCATTGTTTAAATGGAACAGCCATTTATATGGGTTGAACTTGAAAAGAAAACCAATATTTGTGTTAATTTCCTTTGCTTATTCTGGACATTTTAATGTTAATTGGGCTAGTGGAACTAATCAATGGGAACGTTTTGGCACAGGGCTTGCTTATATTGATTTCAAGAGTTCCAGAAAGAACATGCCATATATGACCAGTAATGAAAATGAAGCAATATCATGTTACTGTACATATAGACTAATTCAGAGCTCTTGGCACTAGTAAAAGTCTTTAAATGTACAATAAAAGTAAAGAGGTAATTGGAGAAATGGTGGAAAAGTTTGCAGTAAAGCAAGACAAGGTAAGTGATAATATTTTGAGTGGCTAGTCTCGCATGACACCAGGAATTCTATTCTGCTAAACCATGGTGTTAGTCCATGCAGGAAAGTTCAAAGGCCTCCCTATCTGCACTGAATAATGGTCCGTTAAAAACATCTGAGTACACACTATACTTTTTCCAAGAACAAGCATGAAGGATTGTGTGTATTTTACAGTGTACTCTAGCTTTTCAATAACTGTAAAAGTAGATATTCCTAACTTTCATTGCAATACAGTTCATGTACAATGAAAGTTTTGGTACACCATGTCATAATAGAAGGGTGCGGCCAAATAACGGTCTGCGTTACACCCAGCGTGTTTCGAGTTATGAGCTTGAAAAGGTAGGAGAGCTTCAATATGCCTGGCAGTAGGCATGGGAGCACCCAAAGCTGTAATAAAAGATCAGAATTTACACTATTTTTCGATAAAAATCTCATAATATTAAAATGTTTCACTATCTAAGGATAAGTTGAAGATTACTGCTGATTTATGCAATTATCATTGAACTGAAAGATAAATATTTTTGAATAATCGTTGAAGTAAATTTATAATAGAGTTTAATTATGCATCTGAAATAGCAGCAGCAAATATCCTGGCACATTAATTTGATATTTTAGACTTCTGAACTTACCCTAACATTAAATATCACTTCAAAAATCACTTCATCCCTCTTGACTTCAAACGTCAGTAGTTAGTTAGTTGTTGTTATAAGGGGCAGAACTACGAGGTCATCTGCCCCTCTTAACACAGATTAAAGAATACAAATTTTGAATTGAATTTAAAATTTCGAGGAGGACATCTAATTTTAAAAGACCAAAAATTAATAAAACAAAAACAAACAATTGAATAAAAATTATAAAAGTAATCAAAATTACGGAAAATCAAAACATTATCATTCAAAAACGAACAAGTCGTTGAGTCAATGTTCACTGGAAAATTTAGATTGCTGGCCCTAACCCACTCTCACTTATAAAGCGGATAACGCGATCAGCAGCCACCGCGTCATCGGCTAATATAAGTTTGAGTGGCACCTGCAAACCAAGGTTTCTTCGTAAGTCAGCAAGATCCACACACTCGGTGAAAATGTGGGCCACGGTGAAAACGGCTCCGCAGGTACAAAGTGGGGGGTCTTCCCTTCTCATTAGATAGGAGTGGGTGGATCTCGTATGACCTATCCTTAGCCTACACAATATGACGGACTCTCTCCGGGCCCGGAAGGAGCTCCGCCACTCGCGAGTAGTTCCCTTGATCGCTCTCAGTTTACTGGGCAGTGGGTCAGCTAGCCACTGACTCTCCCAAAAAGCCAGAACTTGTAGGTGTAACTGAGAGCGAATATCTCTAGCGGGTACCTCCATTGGTCGAGGTGGTAGTGATACCGCCTCTTTTGCAGCTTGATCAGCTAACTCATTTCCCGCAATTCCCATGTGGCTTGGAAGCCACAGAAAGGTGATTCGAGTGTCAGCGTGGCACAGCCCGGCTAGTAGGTCGTGGATTCGCTGCACTACGGGGTGCTGCGGGAAATATGTAGCAATTGACTGCAACGAACTCAAAGAGTCGGTACACACGAGAAAGTGGATTCATGCATCCTGTAGTGCAAACTGCAGAGCTTCATATATGGCAACAAGCTCCTCAGTAAACACACTACAGGCCTCAGGCAAAGAGATCTTGGTATTTGCACCATCAATAACATAAGCACAACCCACCTTCTCGTCCACCTTCGAACCATCCGTGTAGAGAATGCCAGTGTCCGGAAATTGGTGAACTATGCTGTGGCATCCGTGTTCACCTTAGGACCTCGGTGCAGATCTAACCGAATTTACGGACACGGGACTTGCCACGGAGGCACCTCGCTAGGTGTCCGGATCATACAGAGACCTACAGCCACTCCTATTTCAGTACACGAGCTATCAAGTCTAATACCAACCGGCCGAGTGGCACGAGGCAGGTTGGCGTACCCCTGGTGGTTTTTGGTACCGAAGAGAGCTTGATAGGTCGGGTGTTGCGGCATTTGACGCACATTGGCAGCATACGTTAAAAGCATATGTTGGCGTCTATAATTTAAAGATGGAACACCCGATTCGGCGAGTAGGCTGGGAATCAGGCTGGTCCGGAAGGCACCGGTAGCCAGCCTAACGCCACTATGGTGGATACTGTCCAGCATTTTCAAGGTTGCCGGCCTTGCTGAACCGTATGCCGCAGAACCATAGTCTAGCCGGGACAGGACGAGGGCTTGGTAGAACCGTAGCAGCACCGCACGGTCAGCCCCCCACGTAGTGCCACTGAGAAACTTGAGCATGTTCAGTTTCCTGAGACACGTCATTTTCAATTGCCGTATATGGTGCTGCCACGTTAATTTGCTATCAAAATGGAGCCCCAGGAAGCGGTAAGTGTCAACCAACGGCAACGCAGCACCCCTGAGATGTAGTTCAGGGTGTAAATGTAGCCTCAGGAGCCGACAAAAATGGACGACGGAGGTTTTCGCTGCTGAAAAACGAAAACCCCGGTCGTGAGCCCACTTGTCAACCCGGTTGATAGCTAGCTGCAATTGCCGTTCCATGACTGCCATACTTCCAGAGCTGTAATGCAGAGCTAAATCGTCTACATACAGCGACGGAACTACCGCAGACCCGGCGGCGGCAACAATGCCATTTATGGCAATTTCGAACAAGGGGACACTCAGCACAGAACCCTGAGGAACTCCATTTTCTTGAATATAGTATTGTGATAATGTCCTACCGACCCTTACACGGAAGAGTCGGACGGACATGAAATTCGCAATGAAAGTCGGTAGATTACCACGGAGTTCCCACTTGTGAAGGGTGGAAAGGATCCCGTAGCGCCATGTGGTGTCGTAGGCTTTCTCGAGGTCAAAGAAAACCGTGACAAGGTGCTGCTTTCGGAAAAATGCCCCCTGTATGGCGCTCTCAAGTCGCACCAGATGGTCAGTGGTGGACCTATGAGAGCGAAATCCACACTGGTACTCAGACAGGAGACCTTTCTCCTCCAAAAACCACACCAGTCGACAGTTCACCATCTTTTCGAGCAGCTTACATAGGCCATTTGTCAGACAAATGGGCCTATAGCTGCTTACAAACTTGGGATCCTTTCCAGCCTTGGGAATCGGTATCACGATCCCCTCTCGCCACTGAGATGGAAACTCCCCTTCAATCCATATACGATTGAAGAGGATCAACAGTTGTTTTATACTGGCTTCGCACAGATGTTTTAACATTTGATTATGTATGTTATCCGGTCCAGGAGCCGTATCCCTGCACAGTGCAAGCGCACTGCGCAGTTCCCATTCAGAGAATGGTACATTATAGGACTCCGAAGCAGCAGTGGCAAAGGACAAGGGGTGAGTCTCTGCCTCCCGCTTCAGAGTCAGAAATGTAGGATCGTAACTCCCGGAGCAAGATACATCAGAGAAGTGCGAGCCAATACTGTTGGCAATGGCGAGATGGTCCGTGATGATGTCTCCATTGATGGACACTCCGGGTATCGACAGTGATGTCGGGAGTCCGGAGATCCGACGAAGCTTAGTCCACACTTGAGATGAAGGAGTATGTGCCGTCATAGACGACACATACTTTTCCCACGTCGTTTTCTTACTCTCCCGAATCAGATATCGGGTTCTAGCACGCATCCTTCTGAATGTGATAAGGTTGGCCATAGTGTTTTGCCTCCGATAGCATTTGAAAGCACGTCGATGATCTTTAATGGCTGCTGCAATCTCGGCTGTCCACCAAGGGACAAGCTTCCGGCGTGAGTTGCCGGATGAGGAAGGTATTGTTTCCTCAGCAGCAGCCAAAATACCATTCGTTATATGAATGGTATGATCGTCGACTCAAAGGTATC
The DNA here is from genome assembly GCA_946902985.2 of Meconema thalassinum. NCBI lineage: Eukaryota > Metazoa > Arthropoda > Insecta > Orthoptera > Tettigoniidae > Meconema > Meconema thalassinum. The sequence continues at coordinate 546,995,614 of OX336390.1, forward strand.
TTCGACAAACACCGCACGTGCCGTCAAAGTTGGCCAATCAGCCCGACGGAGAAGCCATCGACTTGGTAACTCGATGGCTCTCTGGTTCGGAAGAGTAACGATAATTGGAAAATGGTCATCATTACAAAGGTCATAGTGTACACCCCACTGTAGCAGAGGAACCAGCGCACGACTGCACAAGGTAATATCGATACTTGAATAAGTACCGTGTGCAATAGAGAAGTGCGTAGGTTCCCCTGTGTTCAACAAACACAGGTCCAGCCGCCTGATCAGCCTCTCAAAATCTCTCCCTTTACCGCTAGTGGTAGCGGAGCCCCAGATGGTGTTGTGGGCCTTAACATCTCCCAGAAGGAGAAAAGGAGGGGGGAGCTGAGAGACTAGATCCTCCAGCTGTCCGTAATCCGGTTGAGAATCAGGCGGGATGTACACGTTACATACTGTTGCCATTACTGGCAACGAAGTACGAAATGCAACTGCTTCTAGCTGAGTACGCAACGGCACCTCTTCACTAAAGTTTAACACTTGGAATTTTCCGCCAAATCAATACTTTTCACTAAAGAGGCTAGAGTGGACGAGAGTGCAGACGCCACTGGCGGCCACAGCTCCGTCCACCCGGTCTTTAGAGAAGAGTTTGAAGTGTCGCATTGTTGTCTCATGTCCAGGACGAAATCTGGATTCCTGAAGACAGACAATGGTTGCCGTAAACTGAGAAATCAATTGGCGTACTTCAGCGAGATGTCGAAAATAGCTATTACAGTTCCATTGTAATAGTGCCATAGTGTGGGCTTAAGTAGAAGATAGTCGTCTACTTATACTTTGCCAACCATCCCTATCCTTAGGAGTAGGTGATAGGGTAGGAGAGCATTCCTCAATCTCCACATCTCCTTCGGAAGATGAAGGAAACGGAGCAAATGCTCTCTTGGTTGGCGAACGGTTATCACCGGACTTTCCGGGTCTCGTTCTTGGTGAAGAGCGAGAGCGGTGACGAGGGACCTTCTCCCGGTCTGAAGACTGGGAGTCCGTCCCCGGCACGTCCCGACTATTTTTCTTTGAACCGGCGTTGACGTCTATTTGGGGAAGTAGTCTGACGTCTCCGTACTGCCAAACAATGCAGCATTTGCTGGCACTGCTCCTCCGGTGGTCGTGGAAGCAGAATTGCCAGCAGGTATTGGAGCTGCCTTTTCAGCAGGAGGGCAAGAGAGACTGCGATGAACAGTCTCTTTCTTACCCGCCGTTCCTGTTCCCTGTTTTATTTGGCTGGATATGGGTCCAGCCGTGGCCAGCGAAGACTTCCTCCTCGAACGAGTCGGAGATTGCTTCTTCACCTGGCCTTATCGCAGGAGTTACCTTCTCCGATGGCGCCGGTTTAGTTGGAGGCACCTGCGCCTTTTGTTGGATGCCAGAAGAAGATTCCGTAATCTTCTTCTGGCTAACAGGGGTGATAATAGGGCTATTTGTAGCCCCTTTAATAGTGGTAACTCTTTTAGAACTTGTTTCCGTTGTCAAATTTGCCGCTTGATTACTAGATTCTTTTGATACCTTTTGAGCATATGATACTGAGAAAATAGGAGAGGCCATGGAGCGATATTTTCTGCGTGCTTCTGTGTAGGAGAGCTCGTCTAAGGTCTTTATTTCTTGAATTTTCTTCTCCTCTAGGAAGGCAGGACATTCCTTCCAGCGAGGAGAGTGCTCTCCCTTGCAATTTGGACATGCGGGAGGTGGTGTACATTCCGCTCCCTCGTGAGTGGCCTTGCCACAGGAAAGACAGATAGGCTTTCCCGAGCAACGAGATGAGGTATGTCCAAATTGCTGACACTGAAAACACCGCAATGGAGATGGAATATACGGTCGCACATCGAGAGTGTACATTGACACTTTGATCCTCTTGGGCAGGCTATCCGACTCAAACGATACTAGTACACCATTCATCTTACGTTTGATTCGTCTCACCTCGACAACGCCATGCTTTCCAGGATACGCTCGTCGGTAGTGTTCACCAGGTCCCTATGAAATACTAAACCTTTCTTCAGGTTTAGGGACTGGTGCTTCACTACCTCGACTGGAATACCACCGAAACTTGTCGTCCCAAGAAGACCATCTGTCTGTCTCTTTCCTTGAGTTTTTATCAAGAGTGCGCCATTTCGCAGCTTTTTTACTGTGTCTACATCGCCCCATTTCCCCTCAATTGCATCATGTAAATCAAAAGGATCAACGTTTGTAAAATTTTGCCCATCGGTCCTTGTTACCATAAGGTACCGAGGGAAAAACGTTGAATCCTTTTCATCAAGCGGCGATACTAGAGGCATAAACTTCCTCTTCTTAAATTTTAAAGACGGCTTTGTAAGGGAGCCACCCTGTGAAATAATGGACGCTATGTTTGGCCCCACGAGTAGCTAGGGAACTAAAAGTCAACCCTCGGCAGAGCCCCGCTTGCCCGGGGTAAGGCTAAGGTTCTCCAGAGGTAGCCAGGTATCTGGAGGTGGGTCGCTTGTGACTACTCACCCAATAGCCATTCATCACCTCGCCACGACCACTCAGCTTGTGATTAGGGGAGGATTCCACCTCCTGTAACGCACACACACATTTACACCAAAGAAAGAAAAGATGAGACAAGGGCCAACTAAGGCGGGAAAGTGAAAGACTCCCTAGGCCTAGGATACCCTAATACCGTCGGGGTCGGAAAAGAACAAGATTTGACCAAGAGAGGTCGACAGGAAAGAAGAAGGAGAGGAGCCCGGCTCAAGTAAGTGGAAGCAATGCCGGACTCAGCTGGGGTCCCGTGGTCGCTAACCCACGTCCCACTAGATGTGAGCCCCTGAGGGACTTCAAAAGTCATTAAATTGTTGTGCAAAATGGACGAATACTCATGGTATAGTACGTTTCAGATGGAGGTTTTTAGTCCATGGACGACTTTAAGTTAAAACTTTTATATTCTGCATCTCTGTTCCACCCCTTAAAACAACAATAACTAACTACAACTAACGTCTTTGGGAATTTCAACCATGTAACTTCAGTAATTTTCAGTTCACTGTTTTTCATGCACTCGTTCATTCTGACCAACGTTTTTAAAGTCTCTGATTTCCATTTCAACTGTTCAAAACTTTCTATTTACAAATGCATCTGCAATTACATACTTTCACCATGACGAATAGAAGGACCTAGTGTGAGGACTCCGCCATTATAGCACGGTAGTTTGTGGTCCCGCCGCTACAAGCACTGCAAGCGATAATGTCCAACAACGCGTACCAGGGTTGTAGGCACTACAAGCACGCCATCAAGAAACAGCAGTTGAAAAACAAGCAACAACAGCAACAACTCCATAAACCCAGCCCCTCACTTCTCTCCCTCTCACCAACACTTCCGCCAAGCAATCCTAGCACTCTGCATCAAATCCTACAGCTTTTAATCACGCCAGCAGCACAATAAATTTAATAAATCCAGGCTACAGAACAGACCAAAAAACTACACTTTAAGCGAAAACAAATTCACTTCTCAGCTCGACATAAGCCATAATACAACTTAAAACCTATACAAAACATACTCTCCCTACTGTTTTACAACTATTAAGCGAACTATTCGCACTCAAAAACTAAAAACCCTGAAACGGGAGCTAATTTAAAAACGCAATAGCCTAGCCCGATTACGTCTCCGGCAGTGCTACCACATACGCATTCATAACTTCACAATAACTTCCAAATTACGGCCAAGTGCAGGCGCGGATCTAGAGTTTGGCTTGGGGGAGAGGTCAGAGAATCGAAATTGTTAAGAAAAATGGTATCACTAAAAACGCAATCACAAAATAAACAAACTTACAAAACCAGACCAATTTTTTTTTTGCAAGCTACATAAGAAATTTGATGCGTTTAGCGCACCAAAAATATTCGTACAAATTGCAACGGCATGTTTTGCGACTTTTACATCGAGCTTCGAGAAAAGGATCAAGGTACGTTACAGTTTCGGCAAGTCGAGTTGGTACCGACAAAGGGAGAAAGTCGCAGCTTAAATTGCCAACCAAGCTTGCAGTTTGGACGTCGGCAACATTTTTTGGTGCGAAAAAAGCCCCAAATTCCTATCCGTGCATTGCTGCACATTCATCGTGACATCACTATAAACATCGATTCGGCAATCACAAGGTTTGCAAAACAAAATAGACGAGTTGATTTTGTTAAATAAATCATCGTTTTTATATAACAGGTATGAAGTTGCAAATATGTAGAGTTGTAACAGAACATAAAAATTGCAATAAAGATATTTTCAGTATTGAATAAAATGAAAAAAAACCCTGTTTGTCAGTTAAAATTCGTTAACTTTTATTTGTCTGGTTATTGTGTTTTCGTTTTTTGAATTTGCAAAAAAAATTGGTCTCCGTTTGGAGGGGGAGGTCATGACCCCCATGACTCCCCCCCCTGAATCCGCGCCTGGCCAAGTGACCTATCTGCCTGAGTAGTTACAGATGTTACCGGCTTGCCTGGGCCGATAGGTTACCAAACCGGAATTTAAACTCAATTATTAAGCTTTAATTAACCAAATGCAGAGGAAACAGATCAGACCAAAAAACTACACTTTAAGCTACACCAAATTCACTTCTCAGCTCGACATAAACTTTAATTCAACTTAAAACCTTCAAAAAACATACTCTCCTTACTGTTTTTCAACTATTTAACGAACTATTCGAACTCAAAACCTAAAAACCCTGAAACGGGAGCTAATTTAAAAACGCAATAGCCTAGCCCGATTACGTCTCCGGCAGTGCTACCGCTAATGCATTCATAACTTCACAATAACTTCCAAATTACGGTTAAGTGACCTATCTGCCTGAGTAGTTACAGGTGTTACCGGCTTGCCTGGAACGATGGGTCACCAAACCGGTATTTAAACTCAATTATTAAGCTTTAATTAACCAAATTCAGAGGAAACAGATGGTGCAAAATGATGAGTTTTAAAGCTATCTGGATCCAGTTTTTCAACCAATTTATTGTGATGTTTTATGTACGGTATGGTTAATGTCAAACGCAACTAATACCATTTTATCCATAATGTAGGATTTTGGGCTATATGCCGTGTTTTTTTTATTCAAACTTGACGCGTTTCGAAAGAAACCATGTCTTTCTTCATCAGGAATAAACGGAAATACGACTAAATTATTGCTAAGAGAAAGCAACAAAGAAACTAAAAAAAGGTGCCCTAAGATGAACAATGAAGTGTATCTAACACGTCCTTCGAGAAGTGTATGTGGCATTCTTTTCCAGGCCGAGAAGTAATTACCGGAAAATTAAACTCAAAATCGATCTGGAGCGAAATATTTATGATTGTATCGATTCCAAAGAAACAATTTCAGTTGATCCTTCAGGAGCTGGCTGCTGTCTTCATCGTGTCATGGATATTATCCCCCGACTTGTTTATTTTGGGTGCCGATTCTTCATCAGAACGAAGGAAATCCGCCGAGATTTGCAATCTCGAACACCCGCCAAGTCTTCACGCAAGCTTTCGAAAGTCCAGTACCGTAGCCGACAAAATAAATTGTTAAGTAGAGTGTTACTTTAAATAGTTTATGTGTGCTTGTTTTAATATGCTGGGGATTATGTTTTTATCTGTCTGTATACTCCAAGAATCTGTGCGTTCCGTAACATGTAATGAAGACCGTAGTTCTTATTTCTATGAATTATATTTTCCAGTGTGCCCTGCCATGCTATTTTAATTGGAACCGCTAATTACTTTTTAAAAAAGTATCAGTTACAAAGTAATTCGTTTCCCTTAGCACCATCTCTAAGAACAGCTGACCCCGGCAGTGTGGAACGTACCCACTCGAGCGCTGCCCGGCGGGGCGTGCTTGAACTTCAGGAGTCTTCTCACTTTCTCCTTCTATTCGTCATGCTTTCACTGAGAAGGAATGTGAACATCGAAGTCCCTATCACAAGGTAGGAAGCTATGCCTGGTGCAGAGAAACTTTTGATATACCCGTACTTCACTAAAATATCTACAAGACACTAAGTATTCATACAGTGCTACAATACACCAGTTTTTATTTTGGCCTGTGAAATGATAAGACCACACAATTAGCTTCCTTTCCTCACCATTGTTGTCACAGTTTTCAAAGTACTTCAGAATGCAGGAAGCAATTTCAACTGAAACCCTCTTTGCTATTGTCTTGTTTTACAGATAGAATGTTACATTCCCTTTCCCCAAATCGTTCACTGCGAAATTATAACACGACTATTGACGCTGGTAGAACATGGACGAGTGCGTAAGAGTCGTGCAGAATAGGTCTTGATGGATATCAACACATAAGATGACTACATTCTGATTTCCTCATCCTCTTGCAAGGCTTTGTAACCTTGATCTGCTCTGGCATAGTGTAGTGCACTTTTTAGTTATATTTCGCTTCTTTCGCCTTTATTATCTGCAGTGTCACACTGCTTACATGTATCGCTTCTCGGATGCCGATTTGTACATTAATTTCATGGAAAATCCTTTGATAAAATGTGCGACTTAATATTTTTCAAGAAACAACTAATACATTTTCACCAACGATAGGTCCTGTTGCAGATATTCTCTATTTGACAGCATCGTTATAAATAGCATGGGGTTGATTTTTGTGTTTGCCACGATTGTCTATTGGAGTGGTGACACCGTCATTCCTTGCAATGTCTGGAGGTGCCTGTGGGAAATAGAAAATATATTCAAGGTTTTCCTACACACTGCATGTCCGTTCAAGTAGTAAAAGAAACTTACATGTTTTCATGAAGTTGGTTTTGCCTCTCCTCCGTAGTTACTTCCTTTAATTTAACACACATTATAAGAAAATGAGTCTGCTCGTCGTCCGTTGCAGAGTTTATAATAATCCATACATGGGGACAGTTTCTGCTCTATTGTGACCATTTTACACCATAACTTCTTACACCCATAACTGAAAGTTCCATATGGTTTACTTCTGGCCTGTACAACTTAACTTTTCCTGTTAATATATTGCTTACCGGCATTTTTTAACCTTTTCAACTTTACGGTGTTTGAAGCAATTTTCAGTGTTGCCTTCGTAAACGAAAGTTGGATGCTTTTCAGTCGGTCAACACGATTGTACCAAATGAGCGTTAAAAATCCCTCAGTATGCCTTTCTTTGGAAGGGGAAGTAAAGCCGGCAGGTGCATGTCATAGATTTATGGCATGTACAAGAACCTTCCACTAACTAAACTTGTGTGAAGCAACATTTGTAGGATAGGTTTGATTAATGCTCTTAACTTCCAACGTTCGTCACCAGGCGCTGGTTGCGATGGCATCTAGTAGTAGCCAAGTTCACAGCTAGGTGTCATGGACGGTAGCATTTGGTAGCGAAAGTAGGAACTACTTGAAATTATCGTCTGCAGTCTTTACTTGAATTATACACTAATACAGTCATCACAATTAACACCGATTAACAGACAGATTCTACACACACCCATAGTACTTAGGGCTATATGACCGTGTTGTCGCAGCCCCTAAATTAAGGAACCAACCAACCAACCTGTATTATTAATCTCCTCATCCTCTTGCAAGGCTTTGTAATCTTGATCTGCTCTGGCATAGTGTAGTGCACTTTTTAGTTATATTTCGCTTCTTTCGCCTTTATTATCTGCAGTGTCAACAATCGTGTTGACAGACTGAAAAGCATCAGACTTTAGTTTTCCTTTTCAACTTTACGTCTTCCCATTCGGTCATATTCAGCTTCTTTCTGTTTACTTTGTTAATGCATCGCAAATCATAGGCGAAATTTGCATGTTTTCACTGTCTAAAATGCTGAGCTTCTATGCCCAAGATTGTGTGTTCAAACCCGGCCGAAGTCGTCAGATTTTTTAAGAGCGTTAAAAATCCTTCAGTATGCTTTCCTTCGTAGGGAAAGTAGAGCCGGCGGTCCCATGTCATAGATTTATGGCATGAAAAAGAACCTTCCACTAACTACACTTATGGAAGCTAAAATTTGTAGGTTAGTTTGATAACACAATACTAGTTCCAACGTTCGCTGCCAGATGGTGACTGTGATGTTATTTAGTAGCCACGTCCGCAGTTAGGTGTTGTGGACGGTATTATTTGGTAGCAAAAGTAGGAACTACTTGAAAAAATTAATCGTCTGCAGTCCTTCTACCTGAATCACAGATAACACACACTAATACAGCCATCACAATTAACACTGGTTATCAGACAAATTCTACACACACCCAAAGTACACGGGGCTACATGACCGCGTTGTTGCAGTCCCTAAACTAAGTAACCAACCAACCATCACTGTCTAAAACACTGCTATTAATTTTAGTGTCGCTCATTTCTAAACCACAGCCCGTTGCACTGCCAGAATAAACAAAACCTCGCAACACAATGCTCTCTGTGTATCTTAAAGAAAGACACTGAACTGTGCACCAGCACACATTAGTTACTGGCTCAAGGACAATGCCTCACACGGACTCTTAGTCCATGAAGAAAATGTGATGTCACCTGAGCATACAAGCTGCATTGCACAGCCATTTTCCGGCATATCAGTCAACAAACTTGTGAAAATTGTGTAGGAGAATCCATGGACTTCTACTCAGCAAGGTGCTCAACATGGGTATAAATGTAACATAGGCCCTTATTCGGCTGCACACCTACAAAGTTCCCACTACTAGTTTTGCTACCACATGGCAGCTTCCACAGGTGGGTGGTTATGACTGCGCTGCGTGATGCAGTGACTTCTTCTCTCTGTGGACGTGATGACATGGTCTTTCTTCTCAGGGCTGCCTGATGGCCATGGTTAGATCCCAGTAGCATCCTTTCTTGGGATACATCCTTAGGGCTGTGTGTGGATTATGTTTCTCTGGTCTCAGTATAGGTCACCAAATATCACTTGAGTGATATCCATCACTCCTTTTCATATTGGCTGGATGGCACTGTAACACTACAACTTCAGTCACGAGGCGTGGCATATAACTAGGTACGTAAGTAACTATTATGACGTGGAATTCTGAAAATTTTAGTGCTCATGTAAGAGTGGATGTCAAAATCCAAAGAAATGGTGGAATAATTGCTCTACCTAGACTTAGCAAAGAAAGAAACTATCTAAAGAATTTCAGAGAAGTTGCACTTCTGTTCACCTACTGTAAATGAACTAGAAAGAATTAATTCAAAATCACATTCTACCTGTGATTGATCATCTCCTGATCTGCTGATACCCCAAGAAGATGTGAACCAGGCAGTTGCTGAATCTTTTGCAGTTTATAGAGGATGGGTCTGAAGGTCACATCATGACAGGAGAGGTATTCATTGCTTTATCAGTAGTAAACGACACTGTCAACCATTGGTTTCTGCTGGTTAAGGTCTACAATCTAACCAGGAATATAAAGCTCACCGGTTTTATCACCAATATCCTCCAGTATCACAGGTCCCTTGTGGGCAATCAACCTAGAGTGCAGAGAAACAGCCTTCCTCAAGGAAGTATGTCAGCCATTCAAAGGAAAACAAATGAACAGTCACCATCCTGTATGCTGATTATCTTACTCTGGCCACACAGAGCACAGTGGAGAGAAGTCTGATTGATACCCTTGAAGACAGTGGCGTCACTAGGGGGGTGCGGACCGCACCGGGTGACACCATCACAAGGGGTGACACCAAAATTAGGACGGTTCGTAAAAATTTCAATTTTAAACAAATTTACCACAGCAGAATATCGTTTTTTTTACCAGTACTAAGTGTCTGTCTTGTCTGCCTTCACTTCATTGGTTATAAAAAATTGTCAATTTATCATTTAGCTCATCTGTGTATGTGGCTTACGTTTATTATTGGATTTCATCAAGTACATAAATGTGAGTATTTTTGCATTTTATTCAATTTTATACGGTATGTATGTTTCGTTTCAACCTAACCTTTGATTCTATGTCACTCCATGAAATTGCTCTTATTAAAGGACGTTGTTCAATAAATAAAATATTTTCAAATATAATTTGTTTTATCAATTAAACCAATATATTATTTCAGTAGCTAGATCCCTCCTGCGGCGCTCACAAACGACCGATCGTGAAAAATGAGCATTCAAATGAAAGAGAATATACATTACCAGTGAAGCATTGCACTCTAATTTCATAAATATCTATAATTTCTTTAAAAAATTACTTTTAGAAAACTGTACGAAATGTGTGATTTGCAGAAACTGTTGCTGCAGGAAGATACGCTCCATTATTGCTGTCTACTTCACATTTTGGCCTATGTTTATAAACGTTACAAAGGATTCTGTATGTTTCCGTTATTTGGCGGACTCGGAGGAGGTCTATGGGGTGTCGTGAAAGGGGTGACACCATGAGTTACCGCACTGGGTGACACCAACCCTAGTGACGCCACTGCTTGAAGATATACCAATTTACTTCAGTGCAAACTATCTTAGACCAATTCACTGTAATTGGGGCATATGACTTAATGATCCATCCTTTAAACAGGATTGTTACAGGTCAGGGAAGTCTGGGGGAAAAAATCCGGTCATGGAAGTCAGGGAAATGTCAGGAAAATTTTCTGCAAGGTCAGGGAACTTTTTAATTTTTTAAAATAAAAGCGTGAATCTGTCTATTTGCCTGCAGCGCGAAGCTCCTTCGCTTTGTCGGGTTAGGGCTGCAAAATGCTAAAATTGTAAAATAGAGGAGAGAGAGCGGTAGCCCTGCTGTTCTCGATACTTCGTCTCGTCGTTTGTCCCTACTACACTCTTTCCTCCACTTTCCCTTGCCCAAGTCGGTCGCGTTTCGTCGGGAATCATGCTTTTTCGGGGCCAAAGCCTCGACTCCACATGCACCATCCCCCTCGCGGCCCCTTTCATCTCGTCCATGTTCGGTTCGCCGAAGTTTCGCTTCGTGTACCTTCGACATAGCACCTATGCTTGATCTACTAATACAGAGATGATGGTCAAAAATCAGCTCGAAGGTTCTCTCATAGGCCTACGACAAGTATACGATGGTGTTCAATCCGAGGGAGAGTTAGGTCAAGTGACTGTCACTAACGAAATGCTCGTTAAGGCGAGGCATGCTCGTTCAGAATATGAAAATGCGCCTAAGGAGAGGGCCGCCGAAAAGAAAAGAAAACGAGGCCAAAGATAAACAGAAGAGAGCAATTGTAGACGAGGTAAAAGAGTTGAAAACCAAAATAGTCAAATTGATGTTAGAAAAAGAAGCCCAACTAAATGATAATGAAGAACGTTTAAAAGTGCTAAACAGCGGGTACTTGTAGAGAGTTATTCAAATAGATGTATGCAACTAAAGTTTTAAAGCTAGTGTGTTAGCTTTTCAAAATGTGATCGTACTTACTTTCGCTAAGAATGTAGCAAAAAGGTGTATACTCCGAGCCAAATGCTTAGATTTCCTGTTTTAGCCCATTGATTTCTTTACCAGTATCAGTTACTAAATTTTGTGTTTTCGATGTCTATATTTTTTCTCAGTATTGTTTATGTATTTTAAGTGTTAGTAATTATAGCAATAAGATCTTAGGGGCACAAAACATGTGTCACGATGTATGGTCTTTCTAGTACGTCAGGCGTCCGTTAAAGCTTTTTAAGTTTCAAACCATTCTTTTTGTTCTTCAATTTTGATCAGTATAGGGTAAGGTATCAATGAATCTATGCCATACCAGACTTAGTGTCACCTAGATCGCGTATGGATTTTGTAATCCATTGATGTCAGACTTACTAATTAGTAAGTTGCTCTAGCCGAGCGGAGGTTGACCTCCACTTGTCGCCGCGGGGCTGTTTTCGTCTGACTTTGGATTCAAATGTAGCTACACGCCAACCAAACTTCTCTGACATTTTCCATACCGTATGGCAGAAGACTATCTTAATCCATAAAAAGACAAGTTGCCAAATGCATAAAATTTTAAATCAAGAATTTGTAAACATGTAGCTATTGACGTCCAACCCATCTTCAGCCACAAAAAACAGTACAAGATATACAGCAAGTTCTTACAGCACGCCACTTATAGACTTCAAAATATGTGCCCAGTGTTTCACAGCGTCAAATGACATTTTACTTAGATGAAGAACAAGTGAAAACATGTTCCTGAAGACAGTAAAACATGCATGTTATTTTTAGATTTTAGACTCTTAGATGTTTTTACAGTGGTTTTATCTATTCATTGTGTGTGTGCAGTTTGTGTTTATCGATGTTTTTGTGATTTTATGGGCTCCATGTGTGATTTTATGGGCTGAAGAAGGGTCCAGAAAGATTGGGACCTGAAACATGTACCCTTGAAATATTTTTAAAAAAGTATAGTATTGACTAGGCAGAAATTGTAAGTTTTAATTGTAATTATTAATGCCAGTCTCTGTGGAGAAAGAAGAGGAAAATGTCACATTATCAGAGACATGTAAAAGAAATCTTTTTGAAATATTAGACAACATGGTAGAAGAGTTACTGCGTAGATTTACTGAAAATGATTTTGTGTGCAATGCAATGGATGCCTGTAACCCAAGAAGTGAAAACTTTTTAAATTTTGAATATATATATTCTCACGGTCTGTGAAAAGTATAATCTAATCTTCACAGACCGTAAGGTGCTACAGACTGAAATCAGTTAAGCTAAGAATGTATTTGGAGGCAAATGTCCAAACACTTCCTCATTCTTTTTTTCTGAACTTCTGAAAATGGAAGTTGCTTTTCCACAGCTACTATTATTTTTCAAGTTGATGCTGACTCTTCCTGTGTCATCTGCTTCTGCTGAGCGCAGTTTCTCTGTCGAAAAACGAATAAAATCCTATTTAAGAGCAACAATGGCAACAAAGAGGCTTTCCAATCTTGCAATTCTTTCAATTGAAAGAGAATTAAGTGGAAAATTACTTCACGACCCTTCTGATATAGTGAACCAGTTTGCCCATAGTGGAAACAGAAGAATAAATTTATGTGACAGTGAAATATGCTATTTTTTACCAATGATAGTTTTTAGCCTACTTTTCTCATTTTGCAAAAATGAGGAAAAAGTAGACTAATGAGATCGATCCGGGAAAATGTCTGGGCCCCCCCTGATTTAAGCTTCTAGAACCGCCACTGGTAATAATAATAATAGTGTATTGCCTCTGTAGAGGCCTGGTGTAGGTCTTCAATTTGTGCCCAATATGAAAATGAATGAATGATGAAGCAGTAGGGGAAATTATCATCCGAAGTTTTAATCTAACAAAAATTAGATTAAATATCTATGCAGGTAGAATCTGTACCATCCTAGCCTACAGAAAGAGTAATATGGACATTCTCCAATGGTCATGGCATAAAGTTTGTGTAGGGCTAAATTTTCTTGTAGTGTGGCCTTGTAATTGGTGGTAATAACATATGTGTTGTGTTGAATGTCACCATGGTTACAAGTGCCCTTATTGATTATTTCATATAGAAGCCAGAGTGAACAAGCTTTGAACTTTTGCAATGAGAAAAAGGAAAAAGAGTAGTGTCCTGCTGGCCAGGGAAGTGCAAAGGGGCCAACTGTTTGAACAGTAGCAATATGCTGAGTGGTGGATGAGTGCCTCTTATTGGTTATTTTTCAGGAATGAGTTTCCTTGGTGATAATTGCTCATACTCAAGATGATTAAGCTTAAGTGGTTTTTATTAATGTTCCTTCCTCAGAGACTAAGTGTTTATGGGACCTATGTAGAAGGCGAGCTAACCACACCAGAGGTAATAATATCTTTTTTTGGTAATTAGGCTATCTATTCAATAACCAGTGAAGTATATTATTGTTAGTTTGTACCTGTTGATCTCATCAACTCAGGAAGCTGATTTGAGAGAGTATCATTCATAGCATATCTAGAGACAAGAATTATAGGCACTAAAAACAGTTAAAATAGGCAGGCATATAGGCTCTTAAAATAGCCAAAATAGGCACTAACGTGTAAAATAGGCAACAAAATAGGCATGAAAAAATTCTTGTAATTTAATAACTTATTTAATTACTATAAAAAGAATTAACAATAAGCAACTTATAATTTAATAACATACTTATCTTATATATAAAAGTGAAAGTATGTACTCTATGTATGTATGTATGTGGGTGAGTGGGTGGGTGGATTTGTTCCGTATACAAATCTACACCGTTCCACCAATCTCAACCAAATTTTGCATACACATAGTTTAGGACCCAGAAGGAACGGCTGGCTACATGAATTTTCGATAGACTTTCTCATTCTTCTGATTTCGGCCTTTTTGCACTCAAGCAAAGGCTAATAAAATCAGAAAATAAACTGATGAAGTAATAGCAAGGCCGGCCATCTCCATAGCAACAGTAGCTCGAGACGGGACCACCAAGTTTTCATATATCTTGGTAAGAGGCCATGCTACACCCACTGCCAGCTAGATCGCATCCCTCCAAGCTGCTTTAAACTGCCTGTCCATTCAACACAAGATAGGTTACAGCACCAACGCACTGATCGCCGCTGCATTTTCACTCCCAGCTGGACCGCATCCCTCCTGGCTGCTTTTAACTGCCTGTCCATTCAACACAAGATAGGTTACAGCACCAACGCACTGATCGCGGCTGCATTTTCACTCCCAGCTGGATCGCATCCCTCCAAGCTGCTTTAAACTGCCTGTCCATTCAACACAAGATAGGTTACAGCACCAACGCACTGATTGCCGCTGCATTTTCACTCCCAGCTGGACCGCATCCCTCCTGGCTGCTTTAAACTGCCTGTCCATTCAACACAAGATAGGTTGCAGCACCAACGCACTGATCGTGCCTGCATTTTCACTCCCAGCTGGATCGCATCCCTCCTGGCTGCTTTAAACTGCCTGTCCATTCAACACAAGATAGGTTGCAGCATCAACGCACTGTGATCGCCGCGGCATTTTCACTGCCAGCTGGATCGCATCCCTCCTGGCTGCATGGCAACAGTAGCTCAAGACGGGACCACCAAGTTTCCATCTATCTGGGTAAGAGGCCATGCTACACCCTCTGCCAGTTAGATCGCATCCATCCAAGCTGCTTTAAACTGCCTGTCCATTCAACACAGGATACGTTACAGCACCAACCCACTGTGATCACCGCGGCATTTTAACTGCCAGCTGGATCGCATCCCTCCTGGCAGCTTTTAACTGCCTGCTCATTCAACACTCAGACATGTACTGGATATACTGTATATTAATTCACTGTTAGGTTGCAGCGCCAACCTAACGCGGCTTTTGAAGGGGACGATACGTGAAACGAAGGGTTTTTAACTTTGGAGGCTTAATATGGAGATTGAAAAAACGCGAAAACATGGCACTAATTTAGTTCTTTTGTTATTCAATCAGCATAAAGTTTATGATATTAATTCACACACATACTAATGAGTAAATTTTCAATATAAAGAAAAGCGAAATACAAAACGAAGGGTTGTTAAGTTTGGAGGCTTAATATTGAGATCCCAGGCGCTATTTCTGGTGACTTTTGAGAATTCCCATTCTTGTTCGTGGGGTAAACACATATTGAGAAATGAGAATGTAATTCTGTCGAGCACACCAGCTGCAATATAATGCACTTTAAAATACAGTCAAAAGGCATCAAATAGGCAATTATACTACAAATAGGCACAAACCCTTGAAATAGGCATTTATAGGCACAATAAAACCAACGAAATCTAGCCTAAAAGAACCTAAAACGGATTTATATCTCGAAAACCTACGTTTCTAAACACAGGAATAAAATAGGCAAATAGGCAAATTCCCGTCTCTACATATAACCCATTAAAAACTGAAGCAGAGAGATTAAAACAAATCAAATGTAATCTGTGAAAATGGTAAGGCTCAAATGAAAATGTTCATTTGTTTCCAATTCATATACAATAATATCAAAGTTAAAATTTGTATACTTAAGGAAATATTAAAATAAATAATTATAAATAAATAATAAGAAGAAATAATAAGGTAGATATACAACCGGTCAATTGATCTAATCCATTCATTGATACACAAAACATTCCACAGAAATATGCATACTGTATTTTTATTTTTCTCAAAATGAAATGAATATTATACAGTGCTTAACAAAAAATACTTTTAAATTTACATATATGGGGTAGGTTTTCATTATTTCATGTAGAAGTAACTATAAAATATTTATCTTTGGTATTATATATGGATTTGGAACCCATTACTGATACCATGCGAAAGAAAAGACTAGGATTCTTTGGGCACGTCATGAGAATGCCAGATTCACGTCTTCTAAAACAACTAAATGTGCAGGTATAGAAAATTGTCGGAAATTAGGAAAAGTAGACACAGCTTATCGAAGGATTAAGAATACATTTGGGGAAAAGAAGACTAAGTGCTGTAATATTAAGGACACAAATGGAAAGCCTCTAACAGATAGGGAAGAAAAGATTGAGAGATGGAAAGCTTACATAGAGAGTTTGTGTCGGAAATTAGGAAAAGTAGACACAGCTTATCGAAGGATTAAGAATACATTTGGGGAAAAGAAGACTAAGTGCTGTAATATTAAGGACACAAATGGAAAGCCTCTAACAGATAGGGAAGAAAAGATTGAGAGATGGAAAGCTTACATAGAGAGTTTGTATAAGGGAAAGGAGATTGAGAATCATGTAATGGAAAGGGAGGAGGAAATTGATGAGGATGCGAAAGGAGATTTAATATTGAGATCAGAATTTGATAGAGCTTTGGAAGACTTAAGCAGGAACAAAGCACCAGGCATAGATGATATACTGATTGAGTTGCTACGCTGCTTAGGAGATGAAGGTCTGATCAGGTTATTTCACTTGGTGTGTAGGATTTATGAGACAGGTGAGGTACCCCCTGATTTCAAGAAGAATGTAATCATCCCTATACCAAAGAAAGTGGGAGCTGACAGATGTGAAGATTACCGTACAATCAGCTTGATTACTCATGCTTCAAAGATCTTGTCTAGAATAATTTACAAGAGGATTGAAAGCCGGATAGAAAGGGAGTTGGGTGAAGACCAGTTTGGTTTCAGGAGAAATGTAGGAACAAGGGAAGCTGTACTAAGTCTTAGGCTGATTTTGGAAGGTAGAATAAGGAAAGATAAGAGAACGTTATGGCATTTGTAGACTTAGAAAAGGCTTTTGATAACGTTGATTGGACTAAATTGTTTGACATTTTGAAATCTATTGGAATAAATTACAGGGATAGGAGGGTGATCTACAATCTATACAGAAACCAGACAGCAGTCATTCGAGCTGAAGGACATGAGAGAGAAGCTGATAATCAGAAAGGTGTTAGGCAAGGCTGCAACTTATCACCCATACTTTTCAATCTTTACATTGAACAAGCAATAAAGGAAATTAGAGAAAAATTTAATGTGGGAGTGAAGATTCAAGGAGAAATAATTTTAACTCTGAGATTTGCTGATGACATCGTCATCTTGGCCGACAAGCCTGAGGATTTGAATGAGTTTTTGAATGGTATGGACTCAGTCTTACGGAAAGAATACATGATGAAAATTAATAATTGTAAAACAAAAATACTAGAATGCAGCCGAAATAAATCAGAAACCTCTATGGACATCAAATTGGCAGGTGAAAAGCTGAAGGAAGTAGGAGACTTCTGTTACTTAGGAAGCGAAATAACCTGTGATGGACGAAGCAAAGAGGATATAAAAAGTAGGTTGGCTCAGGCAAGGAAAGCATTTCTACAAAAAAGGAATCTGTTGACATCGAATATAGATTTAGGTATTAGGCAGTCATTTTTGAAAGCCTTTGTCTGGAGCGTGGCGCTCTATGGAAGTGAAACTTGGACTATTGGTGCAGCAGAAAAGAGGAGAATTGAAGCATTTGAAAGGTGGTGTTACAGGAGAATGATGAAGATCAGATGGGTAGATAGGGTTACAAACGAAGAGGTATTAAGATCAGTGGGAGAGGAGAGATGTTTCTGGCGACTGCTAATGAAGAGAAGAGATAGGTTAGTAGGACACATACTAAGACACCCAGGAATAGCAAGCTTAGTTATGGAAGGAAGGGTCGAGGACAAGAACTGTAGGGGTAGACCAAGGTTAGAATATGTTAAACAGATTGCCTCGGATGTAGGGTGTGGTAGCTATGTAGAGATGAAACGATTAGCTCAGGACAGGGAGGCATGGAAAGCTGCATCAAACCAGTCAAAGGACTGAAGACTCAAACAACAAAACAACTAGTAGACTACAGTACAAATCTTGCTTCAAAAATCACAACAACTGGATGCCAATGGTTAAAAGAAATCAGAGAGGACTTAAAAGAAATAGATGCTGCAAACAAGAAAAGTTTAACTACAGCACTTAAAAATGTGGCTTTTCATTTTCCACTCACAAAAAAGAAAATTCTAACAAGAATATTTTCCGCCCAAGAAAGGGCAAGACGATCAATACGCTTGAAGAAGTACTGGGAGGACCGCAAGGCTTGTACAGTTTCTACAAGTCGACGAACTAATGGTTGGTTAAAGTGATCCTATGTGGTCTCAAAAGGCGAAGAAGAAGAAGAAGAAGAAGAAGAAGATGGATTTGGAAACAAATTAAACATTTCAATTACTTAAGCCTTAATATTTTCACAGATTCTATCTCAGATTACAAGAAAGAAATAAAACCTATACATTTTACTGTCTTGGTTGCAAAATATGTTGCGACAACACGGTCTTGTAGTCCCGTGTACTTCGGGTGTGTGTAGAATCTGTCTGATAACAGGTGTTAATTGTGATGACTGTATTAGTGTGTGTTATCTGTTTTTATTTCAAGTAAGGACTGCAGGCGATAATTTCATATAGTTTCTACTTTCAATACCAAATGCTGCCATCCACGACACCTAGCTGTGAACTTGGCTACTACTAGATGCCATCGCAACCAGCGCCCGGTGACGAACTTTGGAACTTAAGAGCATTAATCAATCCTAACCTACAAATTTTGCTCCACATAAGTTTAGTTAGTGGAAGGTTCTTTTACATGCCATAAATCTATGACATGGGCCTGCCGGCTTTACTTCACCTCCAAAGGAAGGCATACTGAGGGATTTTTAATGCTCTTAAAATATCCGATGACTTCGGCCGGGTTTGAGCAAAATATGGAATGTGAATCCTAAAGGACAAATGGGGCATATGAATGCAAACCCCGACATTTCCACTTTTGCTGAAAATGGGATCTCTGTGATAAAAAGATGAAAAGACGGACATCAAATAGAGAGGACTATTCACAGAGTATGTGAAAGTAGACTGAAATATTTTAAAAAGCATACAGGAACAATCTCTATCCCTCATAGGATCAGGGCCACCGAGAGAGGGGGGGCAAGGGGGGAAAATGCATAGGGGCCCGTGAGCAATGAGGGCCCCTTAGTTTCAGTTTATTGTAGCAACTTTTGTATCATGTAAAATGTTGTCTATACCTTACAACCTGTCCGAGGCTTTGCAGAATAAGGATGTCGATTTGTTTACAGCTCTGCAGAAGATATCTCATGTTACCATCGTTTAACTGTCAAGAGAAATTAGACAGACAAGAGGCATACATGACAGTGCAAAAGTATTGGCAGAAATCAATAATTTGATGCAAGAGTTCCTAGATTCCGAAAATTTACGAAAAAGTTTTAATGTACCTTATGGTACTCCAGAAGAGTATTACATTCTATACATGACTGCAAGTTACAAGTTATAACTTATTAGGAATAATGTACTATAATTTAGTGTTGACTATGCTATCAAATTAATGCGGAGTTCATTTCAGTCTACTTTCACATACTCTGTGAATAGTCCTCTCTATTTGAGGTCCGTCTTTTCAGTAATACAGTTCCATATGTGTTGTTTAAAGACAACCTAACACCTAGGTCAAAAGTCATCAGCCCATGGACCACATGCAATCCTTTGAAAAGTTGTCAATAAACAACAAGTGAAGTTCCCAATTCCCACAGTCCTGGTAATTTGCAACGTTTAAGATGGATTTATATTGTACAGTAGTCTAAAGGTAAGTAATAATTGATTTCTATTCCCAAAGAGTAAACATGAACAATTTATTCATATACGGTACTCTGGATATGTTGCTGTTACTGTAATTTATACTTTTCAGTTGGACAACACACTTTTTGCCTAATATGATTGGGTGGGGGTACACAATTATATAACGCAAGTCCTGATAAAAGATTACAGGTATTGATATTATTCTGTGAATTTCTTGTGTAAGTAAGCAACATTTTTCAAAGAAGTGGTAAGTTGAACTATATCTTAAGGCAAAGACTTGAATGACTTCCACCAATCTTAAAACCTCATTAAGAAGAGTTACCTTCAAAGATTAAGCTTAGCAATTACAAGTTAGAGAATGATACAATCAGGATAGGAAGAAAGAGCATGGAAAACTTACCAACACATCACCAGTCAAGAGGGATTAGAGGGACAAGGACCAATCTCACAGCCAGACACACCACAATCTTCAGTGCTGGACATTCACACCATCAACCAACACCATAAATTTTTATTGTTATATCCCTGTTGAGGATGACATTTATGCTTTTCAGTCAAACGATTGTACTCAATTGTATTGGGTGTTATGCCCTAACCCTGAAAAACATTACATGAGATTAATATTATAATTATTATTATTATTAACATGAAGCATCTGCAGTTGTTTGACTGGAGAAATATTGTTGGCACTAAGACAACAGGACTGTACTGCACATCTAACATGAGGAATAAATGTCATCCCATTGTGTTTATGATTAATAATATTATTATTAACCAGTGGCATAGCCATAGTGGCATAGTTACTGGGGGTTAGAACCCCTCCCTCTACCTTGGAATTTTTACAAAAAGACTGATAATTAAGAATCTAAACAAACATGTCTTAAATTAAGTACCGGTAATGGTGCTCACTGAGCCTCCGTGGCTTAGGCGGTAGCACGCCGGCCTCTCACCGCTGGGTCCGTGGTTCAAATCCCGGTCACTCCATGTGAGATCTGTGCTGGACAAAACGGAGGCAGACAGGTTTTTCTCCGGGTACTCCGGTTTTCCCTGTCAAAATTTCATTCCAGCAACACTCTCCACTATCATTTCATTTCATCTGTCATTCATTAAATCATTGCCCCAGAGGAGTGCGTCAGGCCTCGGCAGCCGGCACAGTTCATATCCTCGCCGCTAGATGGGGGCTTCATTCATTCCATTCCTGACCCGGTCGGAGACTGGAAGCAGGCTGTGGATTTTTTCAATGGTGCTCACTGATGATGAGTGTATAACTCATACTATGTGGGAAATCGTTATGGTTGTGTTGTTGTTTTAGGGATGGAACTACGAGTTCATCTGCCCTTCTTAACACAGTTATTATTGTGATTTGTGTCTGTATCACTGCTTGGAGATGTACTGTTGTCGTTTTCGGTCCAGTGTGTCTTCATGACAACGCATAACTCCCTCTTTCCAGGGTTGTCAATCTAGCTCCCCCCGCTAAATATAGATTTTTAAAAAATCCGACCTAGCGAGGCAGTGCGCTTTCTTTCTTTTCTTAGCGGGAGGAAGGTTATATATAAATTAATGTAGTTTTAATTAATTAAAAGGAAGGTTATATATAAATTAATGTAGTTTTAATTAATTAAAAATAAAATGTTTTAATAAGGACCTAGAAAATGCATTAACACTAATTTGGAGACCGTTAACTTTTTGAATGTGAGATAGCAGAATTCCTACATATTACTATGTCCAGCAATTCCCGGAATTACGCTTATCTCCCAGTTAACTATAACCCCTCCCATTGGTCCATAGGCTGCTGTTATTAAGGTTATAAGGTAACACTGAAAAATGGCTTCCAACACGATAACCCCTGTTGAGCTTGTTCTGATCTTGGGAGGATTGCAACTAGCAACAATAATATTTTTTAGGCATACTGTATTTCTATAAATATATATTAGCAGTTCTCTAGCTGTCCTATAGTGGGGCATTGAGGGTTTTTTCAGCCCCGAATAGTCTGTTTCAATCAGTCTCAAAATGTGTTCAATATAATTCATATCTGGAAAACATGCAGAACACTCAATCTGAGTGATTCAACCTCATGGAGGCATCTGCAATGCATTCTGAAGTTGTAATCTTGTAGGATGAACATTCCCTATGTAATGATAATGTTATTGGTTTGATGTCCCTTTTAACAACTGAGGCTTTTAGGGACGTCGGGGTGCTGGAATTGAAACGTTTTGCTAGCCCCTAACTGTTGGGTGAGAAATGTAACTGTTTACCTTTGCCTAAGCTATGTTGTTTTAATGGCGCCAAGACCTCAACGCAATGTTGAAATCTAAATTTGTATTTAACAACGTCTAGCTCTGGCAGAACACATTCAAGACTCTATTCACTCAGATCGTGGTATGATTTGATCATTAACCCAACAAACAATTGTATCAGGAGAAGGAATTGGTCTATATCTAATGCTACCTACTGAAAGCAAAGATTGCATTGTAAAAGAAATGAATTTATTATATAAAACAAGTATAGCAAAATTAATAATAATAATAAGTATAAAATTTAAATTGGAGCGTTGTGATTTTAATATTACCGATAGAAAATTACGTGAAAACGGAGTCTGATAAATTATTGATTTTACTCTTATTCCCAAGCTATGAAGTTACTGAAATATGAAATATAAAACCAAGAGAAATGAGAGATTGCGTATTTCTGCGTCATTAGCGCTTACCACTGGAAATGCCCGAAGCCTTTCCCTCGTACTGGATGATGCTGTGAGCTTCCCACAGTCTCCTGGATGTCGTCATCTTCGTCGATGTATGATAAGATTCTGGTAGATTAGATAATTCTATGGTCCGTACCTCGGACCCAAACACTCGTACAACCGCACTGGTTAAGTTTTACAAAAGTAAGTCCTCCAATCCACGGAACATCGGAGCGATTCCCGCGTACAACCGTACTCGTTAAATTCTACACAGATCGTCGCTAACTCCACCGAACATCGGAGCCACTCGCACGCGCACCCATACTCGTCAAGTATTTCACAGATTGTCCTCGTTCCACGGCGCGTCGAACGATATATGCACCTGTCGGCTCCCCCACTCTTCAGCCGACTTCTTGCTTACGTGGTCTCCACTGATTGGCTCTGCCACCCCGCTACTTCCCCTCCTCTAGTTCATTACACTCGGCGTGGCGATGATGAAGTCGATTTCCGTTCCAACTATTCGCCTTTCCTGGACGCTGCGACCCAGGATTGCGTCATGCTTTCCGACAAGATTAAGCGTGTACTTGAATTCCCAGTGAGTCACGTCTCTCGATATACCCTAACTGACGAAAACTCCGTAAAATTCCGCAATCACATAATTTTCTATGATATTGTCGTTCGTAATAATTTGCTTGATAGCGTTTTCTAAGACATAGAAAACCTATCTGAATGCTAATAATTTTTATAAAATGCTCCGAAAATACCTTAATAATAATTATAATAAATTAATAATAATAATAAATTAACATGAAAAATTCTCTTGGCTGAACAATTTGCCGCGTAAATAAATATAGAATGGCTTCCTACTGACTTATGCCAGTTGCATAAAAACCCCTCGAAAAACACGTTACATATTCGCCTCGGATCATCGGATGATTTACCGTGACGACGGTCTATTATCCGATTATCCCAGACACGTTAATAAACCCCATCCAAAATACATATTACATAAATGAAATCTCCCTAAATTACAGATATATACACTCATAATTTTTCTTCATGCACTTTGCGTCAAAGTTTGTCGTCACTATGGATTGCACTTTGCAACCAGTCCAATGTTTCTCATATAAAATAGTGTTCCACGGATATTTCCGCCTCTCAAATTTCTCTATGTTGGAGAAATAGACATAATTAATGTGTGAGCACTATGTATTTATGATGTCATATCACACGCATTGAAGGTGTTCTGATATATTTATATCACCATAGAACTTCCTAATTTCACTGGAGGTCCCTTCCTTATGGTGAAATTTAATCTCACTTAGCACTGAACACACGATCACGCTATTGTGGCAGCGCCTCGTGACCATAATACTTAATCTCTCTTTAAAGTAGATTAAATTAATATTGACTTCTGAAAAAAAACCAGTAAATGCGCATTACATATAACACCAAATATTTCTGTGCCGTAATCGCCCTGCCCTGTCTTGTTAAGTTCCCGTAGACCATGTTCTACTTAATACTAGTTCTCAACACAGAAATAATACCTTTGTACAAATTACCTTAAATTACACACTTACAAATCTTACATGGCGAGGCCGTAAACAGAAATCACGTGTGCTGATATGTATGAGTTTCATGAAGGACTGTCTCGCCTTCTGATGGCCCATCTTTTGCCTCGTGGACGCCTTAAGCAAAAATACCCTGTTCAAGCGCTCACCCATCTCTAGGAGGCAAATGGGATTTCACCAGCGCTACCAAATTCTGGCCTTGGTGTATCGAGACATTTAAGTGCTCAAGAGCATCCGACAATCCCGTCATATTTCCCTGTACCTTAAAAACTCTCATTTACTTACATACTACCCCCCTGTGTGACTTCTGATACGCCTGCCTGGAAGACCAGATCTTCCACACACCAGACACCACACTTACTCATTTGATAGGCTGGCTCACCAGCTAAACACACTCACTTTATGACACATATTTTCGTAGACTATGTATATTATACGTTCCGTATAATCTGTTTCCCTCACTATTCTCCAGCACATATGCTGTTTTTCCAATACGTTTGGAAACTATAAATGTTTCTGCGTCACATGCTTCCAGCCTTGCAAGTGGCTCTCTTAAATGAACATCATCACGTTGCTCTGCCTACCTATTTCTCAGTGTCTGTAACGATGCCCTGTTGCTACTGTCCACACATGCTAACCCTACTTTCCTCTGGTGTCACACCTCTACTCGACACTCTATGACCTAAAAATGTCACTTCTGACTGACAGAATGACGACTTAGACAGCTTCAAAGTGAACCCTGCCTGATCTAACTTCTGAAAAACTATATCTAAATGACGTAGATGCTCCTCAAAACTGCGTGAACTAATTACCATATCATCTATGTAAATGGTTACAAACTCTCCTGTGTCATCCCCTAATGCGATTTTTAAAGCCCTAATTAAAGCTGCTGAACTACTCTTTAACCCATAAGGTGTTCTACAAAATTGATAAAGGTTATATTTATGACTAAAAGCTGTAAATGGTCTATCTTCGTACATAAGTGGCACTTGCCAAAAACTGGAACTCAAATCTACACAAGTGAAATACTTCTTCCCCTCAAATGTTTGCATTAATTCTTCTATTGACATAGATTTCAGCTGATCTGAACTAATTCTACTGTTAACCAAACGAGCGTCTAAACAAATACGAACTGTGCCGTCGGTCTTGGGTACCGTGATCAAAGAATTAACATATGGACTGTTAGAGTGCTCAATAATCCCATCTTCAAGCATCTGGTTAATTTGTGCCTCAACTGCACTCTGATAAGCGAAAGGTACAGGATATCTATGTCCTGTGAATACTGACCTATCAATAACGTTCAATGAATGTGTATAGCAATTGGCCATACCAATGCGATCCTCAAAAACTCTCCTATTACACAATAACACATCATAGAGCCGAACACATTGTTCCACCTCTATATTACCCTGAAATGCAGCATCACGTAACGAGTCCTCTAGACTTCCGTTCGTAATCACACTGCCCACAAAACATGGAGAACCCCGCTCTACGGCTGGCGATATCTCATTTAAAGTACAAATCACACCTACAATACTACTCCTCTGAATATGGTCATTGAACGCTACTTCTACTTCAGAATCTCCCCATTTAAATTTCAAACTCCCTACATCATAACAAAAGTTACCAGACACTCTACTTAGCCACTCTGAACCTAAGATAACACTGAATACTAAATTTGGAATTACAAGGCAAATCTGCTTCTCTACATGATTATTAATTTTAATGTCTACTAAAACTTGCTTAGAAATTACTTTAGACCTCTTCCCAACAGCTGTGATAACAAAAGTGCTTTTAATTGGCATCTCCTCAAAATTTACTCCAGTTCCTTTCATTTTATCATAAAATGCACTACTTATGCAACTCTTCATACAACCACTGTCAATTAAAACATCTGTGTACGCCTCGGACACGTTAAATTTAACTATGGGGCTCTTACTAACCACTTCCTGAATAATACCTTCATCATTTAGTTCATGTAATAATTCATTTCTTACATTTAGGTCATAGGGTTCCTGTATAATTGTATGGACAGGGCATGCTACAGACTGAGATTCTGACCTTACTTCGCAGCCTGGTTCGCGTTTAAAGAACCGCTACAGCTGGCCGTAGTACTACTAACTACTAAACTGGTCTGGTTGTTCTGGGCTGTGTTGTCATTGTTTGGCTGTATATTACTACCACTAGGCGGTCCTCTTCCTTGACCCCTATTCTGGTTGTAATTAGTGTCATTATAATTTCTCCCTTGATTTCCCCTGAAATCATTGTTTCTCCCTTGATTTCCCCTGTAATCATTGTTCCTCCCTTGATTTCCCCTGAAATCATTGTTCCTCCCTTGATACTGATTACCATAGCCATTTCCTCTGTTCTGATTTAGCTGATTATTATTATTTCTATTTTGAGCATTGGCCCCTTCGCCACCGTTCCCTTGAACTTCTTGATGCCTGGCTTCATTAGGTCTGTTATTATTATTACCCTGGTTCCTATTGAAATTGTCCTCATAACCCCCTCTCCCTAGTGCATCAAATGTGCTTAACAAATTTTCTACTTGTGATATAGTCTTTACATTCTGGATACAAGCAGCCTCCTTGATCCTATAGGGAAAGTGCCTAAGTAGCAACCTCACCACATCACTTTCCTCCTTCAACCCATCCAGATATTTACACACTAATACCTGCCCTAAAAAGTATTCGGTCATGGTGGAGCTTCCTTTAGGGTTATATTTACCACACACTACTCCCTCACGATGCTGCGACTGAATAACCTCATTCCAGAACTTTTCACAGAATTTCATTTTAAAGTCATTAATATCAGTAAACTTGTCTCTGTAGACAGCAAACCAATTCCTCGTTTCCCCCACAAACACTTGTTCTAAAATTTCAACTACCTGGCACCACTCAATACTACCATTTTCCAACCTCTTCCCGAATTTATTTTCTATAGTGTTTATGAACTCCATTGGGCACCCCTGTCGATTGCTGAACTTACCCAGTTCTACCTCCCTGTGTGTGCTATTCACAAAAACTGGCCTATTCTGACTATTTTCTTGCCTGATCCTAGCTTTTAATTTTAACTCTAATTCTGCGATTTTCTCCTCAGCCTTCCTTTCAATACTGTTTACTGTTAATTTAATGTTTCCTTCTGATTCTTCTACTTTATCATATAGCTTTGCTTGTTTCTCCTCAATCTTGCTAATGCTCTCTCTATTACTCTCTCTTAAATCATTTACTTCTGCAACTATTTGTGAGTGGACTTTCTCAATTCTACCCCCCAGCTGTTCCTTAACCTCTTTAGTAGCTACCTGAATTTTGTCAATTTCTCCCCCCAATTGCTTTTTGACCTGCTGTGTTTCCAGTTGCACTTGTTCTTTTAAATTTTCAGCCTGTGTACTGATTCTAATTTCCAACTCCTCCTGTACTTTTCCTAATTTCTTGTCTACATCTGCAATGATCTCTTTAACCTTCTCTTCCATTACTCCTCTGATTTCTCCTCTAATCTGCTCCATTTTCACACTAATTTCCTTGTTGTTCTTATCTAATTTTGCATTATTCTGTTCTAATTTTTTATTTAAAGCTTCTGTACTTTCTTTATTTTCCCTACTGTTTTGTTCTAATTTTGCATTATTCTGTTCTAATTTTGCATTTAAAGCTTCAGTACTCTCTCTATTTTCCTTACTGTTTTGTTCTAATCTGGCGTTTAAAGTTTCATTACTCTCTCTATTTTCCTAATGTTTTGTTCTAATTTAGCGTTGTTTTGTTCCAGTTTTGCGTTTAAAGCGTCTGTACTTTCTTTATTTTCCCTACTGTTTTGTTCTAATTTGGCGTTTAAGGCATCTGTACTTTCTTTATTTTCCCTACTGTTTTGTTCTAATTTTGCATTTAAGGCATCACTACTAACTTTGTTCTGATACATGAACTCGAGAAGTAAAGTTTTTAATTCTGGTTGGCCGCCTACACTCCCTGTTTCAGTATCGGGATTTACCTCCGCTACCCCGGTACTACCATCACTCGACATACTGCTCGTATCATCACTCTCCCGTTGATGACCACTACGTAACCTCATCTGTCTTTCTTTCTCATCCCCCATGATGATATACACTGATACAGACAAATAACCCCCAAAATACAGGCACAGAAATATATACCCTTCTCCTTCCACAAATGTTATTAGGTTTTCAGCCCCAAGTTGTCGGCGACAAATGAAACGTTTTGCTAGCCCCTAACTGTTGGGTGAGAAATGTAACTGTTTACCTTTGCCTAAGCTATGTTGTTTTAATGGGCGCCAAGACCTCAACGCAATGTTGAAATCTAAATTTGTATTTAACAACGTCTTGCTCTGGCAGAACACATTCAAGACTCTATTCACTCAGATCGTGGTATGATTTGATCATTAACCCAACAAACAATTGTATCAGGAGAAGGAATTGGTCTATATCTAATGCTACCTACTGAAAGCAAAGATTGCATTGTAAAAGAAATGAATTTATTATATAAAACAAGTATAGCAAAATTAATAATAATAATAAGTATAAAATTTAAATTGGAGCGTTGTGATTTTAATATTACCGATAGAAAATTACGTGAAAACGGAGTCTGATAAATTATTGATTTTACTCTTATTCCCAAGCTATGAAGTTACTGAAATATGAAATATAAAACCAAGAGAAATGAGAGATTGCGTATTTCTGCGTCATTAGCGCTTACCACTGGAAATGCCCGAAGCCTTTCCCTCGTACTGGATGATGCTGTGAGCTTCCCACAGTCTCCTGGATGTCGTCATCTTCGTCGATGTATGATGAGATTCTGGTAGATTAGATAATTCTATGGTCCGTACCTCGGACCCAAACACTCGTACAACCGCACTGGTTAAGTTTTACAAAAGTTAGTCCTCCAATCCACGGAACATCGGAGCGATTCCCGCGTACAACCGTACTCGTTAAATTCTATACAGATCGTCGCTAACTCTACCGAACATCGGAGCCACTCGCACGCGCACCCATACTCGTCAAGTATTTCACAGATTGTCCTCGTTCCACGGCGCGTCGAACGATATATGCACCTGTCGGCTCCCCCACTCTTCAGCCGACTTCTTGCTTACGTGGTCTCCACTGATTGGCTCTGCCACCCCGCTACTTCCCCTCCTCTAGTTCATTACACTCGGCGCGGCGATGATGAAGTCGATTTCCGTTCCAACTATTCGCCTTTCCTGGACGCTGCGACCCAGGATTGCGTCATGCTTTCCGACAAGATTAAGCGTGTACTTGAATTCCCAGTGAGTCACGTCTCTCGATATACCCTAACTGACGAAAACTCCGTAAAATTCCGCAATCACATAATTTTCTATGATATTGTCGTTCGTAATAATTTGCTTGATAGCGTTTTCTAAGACATAGAAAACCTATCTGAATGCTAATAATTTTTATAAAATGCTCCGAAAATACCTTAATAATAATTATAATAAATTAATAATAATAATAAATTAACATGAAAAATTCTCTTGGCTGAACAATTTGCCGCGTAAATAAATATAGAATGGCTTCCTACTGACTTATGCCAGTTGCATAAAAACCCCTCGAAAAACACGTTACAGAATTTACTCCAAAGGGGATTTTAACGTGTCAGTAAATCTATTGACACAGCTCCCTCACATTTGTGCACTCTAAATGCCAACTGACTGTGCTAGGATTCGATCCTGAAATTTTGGGGCAGCAGGCATGAACATTACAGCTGTGCCATGCAGCCAATGCCATCCCCTATGAGTTGATGGAAAGACACCACAAGTAGTACAAAGGATGGTGTCCCGATATGCCTCTACCCTCAGGTTGCCCTCAAATGTGATGACTGGCATCCTGTACCCATACACAATTCTGCCCCAAAACGTGTTGAACCCTCCCCTCTACTGGACCCATACAGGGTAGAAAATTGGAGGTGTTCGACTTTCCAGGGTCTTCTCCTCACGTGGCTCCAAAGGTTGTCAAGTTTTGGCTACACAAATGGTTTCTTGACAGTAATATTGATCCTTTTACTGTAGCCCCAGTGATTGCTGCCAGATACTGTACTTCCCCTGTTGGTGGAATTTCTTCCACAATAAAAGACAGAGATGACAAATATGTTCAGGTCCTAATTGATTATATGCTAATTAATAGGATTAAATACATAGGTCGAGTTCTTTTTTTTTTAGAGTGCCATATCCCCTCCAGGGACATAGGCGACCTGAATTAGAGCCCTTGACTTCATCAAGGGATCACTAACCAGGCATCCCGAGCCGGAGTTTGCATGTGGTAGGGTGGCCAGTTCCTTTCCACTCCTCCTCCTGCCATATCATCCGACAGGTTCCCAGTTTGCATCACAAGGCTGGGAGACCCCGTACCAGACCATACTAAGACTTTTAAATTCTTGGCAGAGCCGGGGATCGAATCCGGTACCTCGGGGGTGACAGCCAACAATGCTAGCCAACAATGCTAGGTGTTCTATGTCTAGATAGTAGTACTTTATAATGTGTGGAATTAATTTACTGATGCTGTAGATAATTTGTTAATGGATGGACTGGTGATAAGTGAAGTGAGATAAACCAGAAATTGTTCCATTGCTTGAAATTTTTTTAAGGATGAGTTGAGAACTGCTGAAGTATAAAAAAATGAACTCATTTGTCATAGAAGAAGTTTATTGGGATGCTGGGGTACTATGGCAACAGCTAGGGCTATTCCAGGAAAACTAGGGCAAATATGATTCCTAATTTTATATATACTATAGTTTAAACAAGTAAAGTGACAAGCATTATAAGATTTATACTATCACAAATGCCCATGCTCCCACTAATGATAAAAACACTTTCCCCAAACACCGTGAAGAAACAGAAGAATTTTGGGACCTATTGGATCAAACCATAGGTAATATCCCCAAACACCATGTAAAATTATTAATTGGCAACTTCAACGCTCAGCTAGGTAGAGAAAGAAAATACTGTGACATAATCGGAAAATGGCCAGCACACAGTAGAACAAATAAAAATTGAGAGCGACTAGTTGACCTGTGTCGAAACCATAATTTAATCTCAAAATCTACATGTTTTAAACGAAAACCTCAAA
Organism: Meconema thalassinum; assembly: GCA_946902985.2. Classification (NCBI taxonomy): domain Eukaryota; kingdom Metazoa; phylum Arthropoda; class Insecta; order Orthoptera; family Tettigoniidae; genus Meconema; species Meconema thalassinum. The sequence continues at coordinate 547,026,825 of OX336390.1, forward strand.
AACTTAAAATATGGAAACACCCTGACCACACTAAGGTAGAATGGCAACTGGACCACGTGTGCATGGATAAACACCACCACAAAGGGATCTATAATGTCGAAGTCCTCCGTGGAATTGACATAGGTTCTGATCACTACATAGTCAAAATTAAAATTAAACTCACGCCCCAGAGGAGACAACAAAGGCAAACCCCCAAAACTATAAGAACATTAGATCCTATCCAGTTAATCAACAAGGAACGTAACCAAAAAGCAACTGAAAAAATTAAAATAACTGATCAACTCGAAAACTTGGTTCACAACCAAAAACAAATTGCCGAAGACCTGGCGCCAATTAAACCGTGGAAAACACATCAATCGTGGAATAATGAATGTGATGAGATGATTGAAAAACTATACCGAGCGTGGTTGTTACACCAATCCCAAAAATCTGAAACATCTTTCCAAAATTTAGTTGCACAATGAAAAGAAACAACTAAAACTTTAAGAAGAATAAAATGGCATTATCATACTGACACCCTACAATCAATCGAAGAGGAATTCAAAATTTCACAATCTCAGAATTATTACAAAATCTTTAAACAACGTCTGACAAAATATGAAGCACCAACCTTATTGTTAAAAGATGAAAAAGGTGAATTGGCCCACAACAACCAGGATAATGCACAAATTATGGCTAAATATTTTAAGACACTCCTAAACTGTGAAGAACCCATAGAATTTCTTCAAATGGATCTTGACACTCCAATAACAACACCACCATAAAACATTAGTCCGCCCACACTAGAAGACACATAGCACTGAATGAGATGAAGAATTTCAAAGCCCCTGGAGAAGACCAGACTTTTGCGGAGATTTAGAAGTATGCTGGAAATTCGGCAAAAATCGCCCTCCACCAACAACTAGTCAATATCTAGATTACAGGAAAATTCACAGAACATTGGACATCAGTGACCATCCATCCACTACATAAAAAAGGGGATAAGACAGACCCTAACAATACCCATCAAGGGATTTCACTCCTGGAAGTTACCTATAAAATTATTTCTCAAATTCTTCTCAATAGAATTAAAAGTACAACTTGAAAATGAATTAGGAGAATATCAAGGAGGTTTCAAGCCATGGAGAAGTTGCACAGATCAATTCATAAGCCTAAAACTGATATGGATTATAATAAGAAAAGGAATAGAGATATGGTGATAACATTTATCAACTTCAAAGAAGCATATGATTGTATTCATAAAGAATCTTTATTAAAAATTCTAAGACGCATGGAATTACACCCCAAATTGACAAATCTCATAAAACTAACTCTTACAGGCACCAAATCAAAAGTTAAATTCAGAGGTGAATTCTCTGACCCATTTGAGGTTACAACCGGTTTATGACAAGGTGATGGCTTATCACCATTACTATTTAATTGTGCATTATGTAACCGTACAATGGGGTATTTCACAAGCTGGGGCGTGGTGTATATTTACACTACGGAGAATGCGTTCCATATGGCACTTCCATACACACACTATCACGTTTCTCTTCACTCCACATTAAATATCGGTCTCATCTTTCTAAAAATACTTCTTTATTTCTTGAATTGTACCAACAAATTTCTTTATATATAACTTACGACATTCTTGCTAATATTAAGACCTCACCACTAAACCTAACCAAATCTTCCTTACAACAAATAGCTTAATGTGATAATAGTGGAAACTCTCGCCACTTAACACGCAGAGTAGCGGCGACAGCACATAGTGCTACTATCTAGTGGCTCGAATAGACAACTACCGGAACGAACTATTGGAGTTTGTCACAATTCCACTTAATAACGCAAATAAATACAAATTTTTAGTACTTTGCGTACGTATTGCAGCATAATATAAGGAAGGGAGAAGGGTGTTATCCGAAAGGGGCAGCAATAAGAATGAAATACATGTATTTTGTGTAACAAACATTTTTTACATTATTTATAACTATTATTTTAATATTAAAAATAATATTCCCAAAACGCTCCTAAAATATGATTTAATATTAAACAATATTGTCCGTTTATAGTCGCGCTTAGACCAGGCTAGGCATGATCATTATCTACACAAAAGGAATTATGCCTAATATGATGTTACTAATTTCTTACATTACATAACATCACCTTATTAAAGTAGTAACGTTCTAACAGTATCGGTAATTCAAGTTTCAATTTCACGCGTAGCTTGCAACACAGACAAAAATCACAATCCACATGCACTCGCACACGATTGAACGCCAAGAAAACAGGTGGCGGACAGAACCCTAGATGTATAGATATTGGTTTCAACTCGTTAATATTTATACAACGTTAAGTGAGAATTTCACGTTATACTGTATGTCTATACCATTGAAATGCACGCACCCCAGCTCACTTACAGTCTATATAGAATTAATTTTGACGGGTAGGGTTAAGTAGTATGCTAATAAGCTGATTGGGTTTTATTTTTTTGCGCTGTCAAACTATTGTTGCATATTCTGCGCCTCCCATATGACAGCGCACGGTGTGGTCGCATCACTCTCACCACCCTAGGGCCGCCCCTGAGAAAGTATGCTATCTCAGATTAATAGAAAAAAATACAGGCACGTAAACATTAGTATGTATACTCACAGCGTCCTGCTGCACGGCTGAAAGCAAGGGGAAACTACAGCCGTTTGCTATTCCCGAGGATATGCACCTCTCTATGCATAAATACATGTGATGATGGCCTCCTCCCTTGTAAAATTTCAATCCGGAGGTAAACTAGTCCCCCGCTCGGATCTCCGGGTGGGGACTACTCGAGAGGGGGTTAACATCACAGAAGTGACAAAGAGGAACTCTGACATTCTACGGATCGGAGCGTGGAATGTTAGAAGTCTGCTAGGAAATGGAAGGTTAGAAAACTTAGAAAGGGAAATGGATAGGTTGAGGTTGGATTTGGTTGGGATTAGTGAAATGCGCTGGCAGGAAGAACAGGACTTTTGGTCAGGAGACTATAGGGTCATTAGCACTAAATCAAACAATGGCCAAGCATGGGTTGGCCTCGTATTGAGTAGGAAACTTGGACAGCGGGTGGAATATTATGAGCAATATAGTGAACGGATTATTGTAGCAAAAATAAATACTAAACCTACCTGCACCACAGTGGTACAAGTCTATATGCCTACCAGTCAAGCTGATGATGAGGATGTTGAAAAGGTCTACGAAGAAATAGACGAAATTCTGAGGTATATCAAGGGTGATGAAAATGTTATAGTAATGGGAGATTGGAATGCTGTGGTAGGAAAAGGGAGAGAAGGGAAGATAGTAGGAGATTTCGGATTAGGTGAAAGGAATGATCGAGGAAGCAGGCTGGTAGAATTCTGCACTGAGCATGAGTTGGTCATAGCTAACACCTTATTCAATAACTACAATAGAAGAATATACACATGGATGAGACCAGGAGATACAGGGCGTTACCAAATCGACTTCATTATGGTCAAGCAGAGGTTTCGAAACCAGATTTTGGATTGTAAAACATATCCTGGTGCTGACATAAACTCTGACCACAATCTGGTTGTAATGAAATGTAGATTAAAGTTGAAGAAACTGAAGAAAAGTCAAAAGCCAAAAAGGTGGGCAATAGACAGACTGAAAGAGAAGGATGTAAACGAAAGATTCAAGAAGAGTATAAAGGAAGGACTAATGAAAAAACCTAAACAATCTTCAATTGCAGACGAATGGGCACTTTTGAGGAATGAAATAACAAAATCCGCAGAAGAAAACATTGGTAGGAAAGAGAGAATAGGTAGAAAACCGTGGATCACTCAGGATATACTCGAATTGATGGATGAAAGGCGGAAGCACAAGAATGTAAGAGATGAAAAGGGGAAAGCAGAATACAGACGTCTGAGAAATGAGGTTAACAAGAAGTGCAAGGAAGCGAAAGAAGAATGGTTGAAAGAGAAATGTGCAGGTATAGAAAGTTGTCTGAAATTAGGAAAAGTAGACACAGCTTATCGAAGGATTAAGAATACTTTTGGGGAAAAGAAGACTAAGTGCTGTAATATTAAGGACACAAATGGAAAGCCTCTAACAGATAGGGAAGAAAAGGTTGAGAGATGGAAAGCTTACATAGAGAGTTTGTGTAAGGGAAAGGAGATTGAGAATCATGTAATGGAAAGGGAGGAGGAAATTGATGAGGATGCGAAAGGAGATTTAATATTGAGATCAGAATTTGATAGAGCTTTGGAAGACTTAAGCAGGAACAAAGCACCAGGCATAGATGATATACCGATTGAGTTGCTACGCTGCATAGGAGAGGAAGGTCTGATCAGGTTATTTCACTTGGTGTGTAGGATTTATGAGACAGGTGAGGTACCCCCTGATTTCAAGAAGAATGTAATCATCCCTATACCAAAGAAAGTGGGAGCTGACAGATGTGAAGATTACCGCACAATCAGCTTGATTACTCATGCTTCAAAGATCCTGTCTAGAATAATTTACAAGAGGATTGAGAGCCAGATAGAAACGGAGTTGGGTGAAGACCAGTTTGGTTTCAGGAGAAATGTAGGAACAAGGGAAGCTGTACTAAGTCTTAGGCTGATTTTGGAAGGTAGAATAAGGAAAGATAAGAGAACGTTCATGGCTTTTGTAGACTTAGAAAAGGCTTTTGATAACGTTGATTGGACTAAATTGTTTGACATTTTGAAATCGATTGGAATAAAGTACAGGGAAAGGAGGGTGATATACAATCTATACAGAAACCAGACAGCAGTCATTCGAGTTGAAGGACATGAGAGAGAAGCTGGTATTCAGAAAGGTGTAAGGCAAGGCTGCAACTTATCACCCATACTTTTCAATCTTTACATTGAACAAGCAATGAAGGAAATTAGAGAAAAATTTAAAGTGGGAGTGAAGATTCAAGGAGAAATAATTTCAACTCTGAGATTTGCTGATGACATCGTCATCTTGGCCAACAAGCCTGAGGATTTGAATGAGTTTTTGAATGGTATGGACTCCGTCTTACGGAAAGAATTCATGATGAAAATTAATAAATGTAAAACAAAAATACTGGAATGCAGCCAAAATAAATCAGAAACCTCTATGGAGATCAAATTGGCAGGTGAAAAGCTGAAGGAAGGAGGAGATTTCTGTTACTTAGGAAGCAGAATAACCAGTGATGGACGAAGCAAAGAGGATATAAAAAGTAGGTTGGCTCAGGCAAGAAAAGCATTTCTACAAAAAAGGAATCTGCTGACATCGAATATAGATTTAGGTATTAGGAAGTCATTCTTGAAAGCCTTTGTCTGGAGCGTGGCGCTCTATGGAAGTGAAACTTGGACTATTGGTGCAGCAGAAAAGAGGAGAATTGAAGCATTTGAAATGTGGTGCTACAGGAGAATGATGAAGATCAGATGGGTAGATAGGGTTACAAACAAAGAGGTATTAAGACGAGTGGGAGAGGAGAGATGTTTCTGGCGACTGCTAATGAAGAGAAGGGATAGGTTGGTAGGACACATACTAAGACACCCAGGAATAGCAAGCTTAGTTATGGAAGGAAGGGTCGAGGACAAGAACTGTAGGGGTAGACCAAGGTTAGAATATGTTAAACAGATTGCCTCGGATGTAGGGTGTGGTAGCTATGTAGAGATGAAACGATTAGCTCAGGACAGGGAGGCATGGAGAGCTGCATCAAACCAGTCAAAAGACTGAAGACTCAAACAACATACTCACAACTGTTGTTTTGAGGAAATCTGTAAAATGACTTGGGAACACTTTGTATTTTGTAATGAAAACACCCATACATAGCCCAAAAGTTACACTTCTAACTTGTGCAGATAAACTTGCCAGCTGATTGAAATCTAGTTCGTAGTTGTCAGCGCGAACCGCTAGATGGCACGCATAATCGGTGTCGCCATTTTCTCGTGGGAGTTTCCACTATTATCATATTAAGCTATTTGCTTACAATCAGAATCATCTTCTTATGCATCACAATAATCTCCATAGATAATCAGGACAGATACTCTAACACAAAATCCCTCAGTACGGACTCCGAACAAAAACAGCCAAAGATATATATTTATATATATATATAAACAAAATAGCATAAAGAAAAGAACATATAAAAGAAACTTCATTGGCAAGGCCACCTGCCATGCCACACAGAGATGCAAACTGCCCTCCCAGCAAGCGCCATTTTCTTACCTAACAATAGAGCTGAGCCTTGCAATCAGAATGGTTGCAATTAGAAATGGTACCGGTAATGCGAGAATGTTCTAAGAAATGCCCTCCAAATATAAAAATAGGTAGAAAAATTCAAAGAAACTGTCTTGGTTTTGCAGACGACATGGCATTTAGAGGAAGCCAAAACCAGATATCAGCACTTCAGGCCATTGCCAATAAAATTGGCCTTAAGATATCATTTGATAAAACAGAAATCATGCCACAAAAACCAACACCCTTAAAAGAAATACAAATTAATGGTACAAAAATTAAAAGTTTAACACGATTCAAATAACTAGGAGAGTTAATAACAAACAACTTAAATGAGAAAGCATCGATTCAAATAAGAACAAACAAGTTCTCTTGGGCACAAGAATTAACATGGGAAACTTACAAAAAGAAATGCTTATCAATTAATGCAAAAATTAAACATTATAATACAGTAATAAAACCGGAAGCCACATACACAGCAGAAACATTATTCCGTCTAAATGAACATTCTAAAACCGACAGATTATAGAAGATCAAAAGGCAACTTGGAAGAACTTGTATAAATAAAAGTTATAAAAAAGATGGGCAATGGCGAATAATACCTAACAATATGGTCTATAACAACCTAGAACCCATTACTGATACCATGCGAAAGAAAATACCAGGATTCTTTGAGCACATCATGAGAATGCCAGATTCACGTCTTCTAAAACGACTAGTACAGTACAATCTTGCTTCAAAAAACACAACTGGATGCCGATGGTTAAAAGAAATCAGAGAGGACTTATAAGAAATTGGTCTAACAACAGAAGATGCTACAAATAAGAAAAGTTTAACTACAGCACTTAAAAATATGACTTCATTTTGCACTCATAAAAAAGAAAATTCTAACAAGAATATTTTCTGCCCAAGAAAGGGCAAGAAGATCAATACCAATGAAGAAGTACTGGGAAGTCCACAAGGCTCGTACAGTTCCTACAAGTCGACGAACTAATGGTTGGTTAATGTGATCCTAACGGCTTCGGTGGTGTAGTCGGTAGCATGCTGAACTGCTGTGCCCAAGATAGCTGGTTCAAACCCGGCCGAAGTCATCGGATTTTTTAAGAGTGTTAAAAATCCTTCAGTATGCCTTCCTTCGGAGGGGAAGTACAGCCGGTGGTCCCATGTCATAGATTTATGGCATGTAAAAGATCCTTTCACAGACTAAACTTGTGTAAAGCAAAAATTGTTAGGTTAGATTTCGTCAGAACACTCTATCAAAGTTCCAACGTTCACCACTAGGTATCATTGATATCTGGTGGCTAATGTTGGAACTACTTGAAATTGAATGGAACTTGTAGTTCACCCTTTAGGGTGTCCGCTGGAAGCAGCTACAGACTCAGACAAGCCGAACATGTCCTCGGAGACACTCCCGGCCTTAAAAGCCATACGATAAATAATAATGTGATCCTTTGTGGTCTCAAAAGGCGAAGAAGAAGAAAAGGACTCCCTTGGACATTGAAGATAAAATCAAATAATTTGTAGGCCTAAGCCTTAAAATTTCCTTCTATGTTTCTGTTCATCAACATCATCATCTTGTACAGTTTCCAGCCCCAGGCTGGGTCTGTTTGGAACATAAGCCTCGCCACTTAGTCCTTTCTTCCCACCACCTCTCCGCTGTCACTCTGGTCCAGTCCTCGCCTCTCTTCTTGACACATTCCTCCACTCCTTTCAGCCATCTATCTCTTGGTCTTCCCCTTGGTCGTTTCTTCTGCATCTGCATCTCATGTATCCTCTTGGGAATCCTCTTCTCATCCATTCTCTTTAAGTGTCCATACCACCTCAGTCTTGATGTCTCAATCCTACCTTGCAAGGGCTCCTCTTTCACCATTTCCCTGACCTTTTCATTCCTCAACCTGTCTCTTCTTGTTACTCCGATCCTACTTCGCAGGAACTTCATTTCACCTGCCTGTATTCTGCTTATGTCTCTTTTCTTCATTGTCCACGTTTCTGAAGCATAGGTCAGTATCGGGATATAGTAGCTTCTGTATAACACTTCCTTGCTTTTTTGTGGGACATCTTTATTCCACACTAAGCTCCTAAAGCTTCTCAGAAATGCTTTTGCCTGTCTACCACGTTCCGTAATCTCTTTGTCATTTCTCCCATTTTCTTCCACTATACTTCCCAAGTACTTGAGATTTTCCACCTTCTTCAGCTGTCCACCTCCAAGTGTTATCCCACTCATTGGTCTGTCCTTTTTCCTGGTCGTTAACAGGATCTCACATTTACTGATGTTGAACTTCCATCCATACTCTCCCACTGTTTCTTCCCAAGCCTTCAGTTGCTCCTGAATTTCCTCCTCCTTGTTTCCCCAGACCATGAGATCATCTGCAAACACCATTGCTTTCATCTTATCTTCTCCTATCTTTCCTGCAATCCGTGTCATTACCTCGTCCATAACCACAATAAAGAGAAGGGGTGACAGCGCACTACCCTGTTTCAGGCCACTCATTTGTCTGAACCAGTCTGTTCTTTCCCCTCCAACTTTCACACAACTCACACTTCCACAATACATCTCCTTCACTCTGCCTACAGTCCCTTTTTCCACTCCCATGTTTTCCATTGCTTTCCAAACCTTCTCCCTACACACACTATCATAGGCCTTTTCGATGTCCAGGAAGGCCATCAACAGATCCTCTCCAAATTCGTAGTGGTGTTCCTGGAGCTATCTCACTGAAAATATGAGATCCACTGTTGATCTCCCAGGTCTGAATACATACTGCTCCTCTCTCAATTTTCTCTCCACTTTGGCTCGTATTCTACTTTCTAATATCTTTTCATATATCTTGGCACAGTGAGATATGAGTGGGACTCCCCTGTAATTTCTGCACTCCTTTCTGCTTCCTTTCTTAAATATTGGGACAATTAATCCTTTCTTCCAATCTTCTGGGGTCTTTTTCTCCTTCCATATCACCCTCATGACACGGTACAGCCACTGTTTCCCAACCTCCCCTGTTGCCTTCACCATTTCAACACTCACTTCATCCACACCCGGTGCCCTTCCTCCTTTCATCTTGTCTATAGCCATCTCCAGTTCTCTCCAAGTCAGGTCCTTTTCCATTCCTGTGTTGTCTTCTCCATCTTCCAATTCATTGTCTTCCTCCCTATGACCATTTGGATTCAGCAAATCCTCAAAGTACTCTTTCCACACTGTCTTGAGTGTCTCTTTGTTGTGTACCTCATTTCCGTTTTTGTCCATCATTACCACATCCTCTCGCAGACCTCTTCTCTTACTTTTGACCATCCCATAAAGTACTTTCTTATTTCCTCTACTGTCTTCCTCCATCATCTCTGTCCACTTTACCATCCACTTCTTCCTCTCCTCTGCGACAATCTTGTTTGCTTCTTTCTTCTTTATTTTATAATCTTCCCTTGCCAGATCAGTTCTTTCCTGGAACCACACTCTGAAAGCCTTGTTCTTCCTTCCCACAGCTTCTTTTACTCTCTCATTCCACCATGGTGTCTCTTTACACCGCTTTCTGTTGCTTGTTCTTCCACACACTGCCACTGCAGCTTCCACCATTGTGTTTTTGAATTGCTTCCATTCCTCTTCCCCTGTTTTAGGATTGTCTGTTGGCATCCTTTCCCTTATTATCTTCTGGAATTCTTCCTTGACTTCCTTTTCCTTGAGTTTCCATACTTTGATTCTCCTTTCCTGGTACTCTGTCCTCTTGCTATCCTTAACAACTCCCAGGTTCATTACAAGTATTCTGTGGTCGCTATCTAAGGCCTCTGATGGTATTACCTTTATATCTCTGACACTTCTCTTCATTTCCCAGTCGTACAGCATGTAATCTACCAAAGATTTCTTTGTTAAATCACTGCTGTACCACGTTACCTTGTGGCTTTCTTTCTTCCGGAACCAGGAGTTGCCTACCACTAAACCGTTTCTCTTGCAAAAATCCAGCAACTTTCTCCCTTCTTCATTCCTGCTACCCCATCCTTCTGCTCCCAATACATTTTCATATCCTTGCCTTTCACTTCCTACATGTGCATTCAAATCTCCCATGACAATGATGCTCTGACCATTCAACTGCTGTTGTAGCTCCTCCTCAAAGTCTTCCTTCTCTTGAGCTGTACATCCAACTTGAGGGGCATATACCTGGGCTATCTCCAGGCTTCTTCCCTTTACAGTTACTCTGATCTTCATGATCCTGTCACTTATTCCCTTTACCTCTTCCTTCATTCCATCTCTCACAACTACTCCTACTCCGCTGCTCCTTCCTTCACTGTTCCCACTCCAGTACAACCGGTACCCTTTCCTCAGTTCTCCGCGACCTTCTCCTTTCCATCTTGTTTCTGCCAAGCCCAGTACATCCAGTTTTCTTCTCTCCATCACATCTACAATCTCCTCCACCTTTCCTGTCAGTGTCTGTATGTTTAATGTCCCAACTCGTAGTCCATTAGCATATCCGGGTCGTCGTCGTTTGCATCCGTCCTTTCCGAGGCCTGTTCCTGTTTTGAAAGCAAATATGATATCCACTACTGGCTTGCTAGGCCTATCGTAGCTTCACCAGAGCCCCGTCAGCCGTCACTTTTCAGGGTTCCCATAGAGCCTTCACAGCTACCGCAGCGGTCCCGGGGCACACGAAGTCCCCACTGGACTTCACCCCTACGGGCAATCCCCTACTTCATGCCGTTGCCCGTCTCCCACCACGTGGAGGAGGGGTTGGACTTGTGGGAGACTCTATGTTTCTGTTAAACATTTAAAATGAATAAAAGTCCGAGATGATTCCTTTCCAAAACAAAATGCCGAGGACTAAAGACAGAAGTAAGAGTTGCAAACTTACTACAACAAGGTAGGCAAACAAACAATCACTGGACAGAAAAAGGATGGAAACATGGAAAAAGGCAACCACAATGTCAGGTACAGGGAGAAACAAAGGAAAGACAAAGACAATCACTTAAAAAGGAAAGGAAAAGGTGTGTATGTTGTGTTTGAGTCTTCAAGTCTTTCCCTACATTTGAGGCAATCTGTTTAACCTATTATAACCTTTGCCTATCCCTACAGTTCTTATATACCATCTTTCCTTCCAAAACGAGCCTTGCTATCCCTTCTTCTCATTAGTACTCACCAGAAACATCTCTTGTATTAATAATACCTCTTCATTATGTTGTTTGAAGCCATTTTCAGTGTTGCCTTAGTAAATGAAGTTTGATGTTTTCAGTAGGTCAACACGATTGTACCCAATTGTGATGGGTTATTCCCTAATCCTGAAAAAAAAATGTACATGAGATTAATAAATATCGTTCATAATAATATCTCTTCATATGTTACTCAATCTACCTATCTAATCATCATATTACAAATTCTTCTATTCTCTTCTTTCTTGCTGCACCAACAGTCCAAGTCTACTTCCATGCAGCTCCATGCTCCAGACAGAGGCTTTTAAAAATGTCCTTCTAATAACTAAATCTATTGATGTTAACAGAATTCTTTTCTGTAGGAAAGCTTCCTTGCCTGTGCCAACCTACTTTTTTTATGTACTTTGTTTCGTCCAGCACTGCTTATTTTGCTTTCTAAGAAGCAGAAGTCTCCTACTTCTTTTAGCTTTAAGAAAAAGGTAATTGAAAATATTAAAAAATTATACTCTGAAATATTCCAATTTTATTGAAGAATACAATTTAAAAATTAATGTCTTATCTAGCATAATTGTGTCTGTTTTGATTGGTTGTAGCGTTTTTATGTTATTTTAAAATTTTCAGTGCATAGAATTATGAATTCATCTGTATCTGTTTAGAAAATTCTAGAATTAACAATTTGTTTGATTCTATTCCAGAAATGGGCATTTGTTGCAAGATTCTGCTTCCTGTCAAAAAAGGGATTTTTTAACTTTTATATAGAATATGATCAGGTGAGGCTTCCTTTCTTTGCTTAGTGAAGACTGTTTAGGCACCACAGTAAAGTAATAAATACTATACTTGTATATTCTATTATCATTCTTTCAGAAGAAATATGGTGTGCAAAATCTCCTCTTTTACTACGACACAGAGGACCAGTGGCCAACAGTATACAAGCCAGGACTGGTGAGTAAAATATTTTATGTTCGACCCTGGCGAAATGTAAATATTATAATTATGTCAGAAAACTGCATTATAATGAGGCTCAGTATAGCATAAGGTTTCATTATGATACAGTTTCTCCCACCAATCAGAGCTCAAGAAACAGTTGTGTGACCAATTAGGTGAGGGTAGCATCGCACCTGCGCTCACTTCCATGGCCCCTATTTTAAATTTCACTGCGTGGCGAGTGTCATAGTGAGGTATTCCAGAAGGCCACGGTCAAATACAAGGTATTCTCTGTGTCCCATGCACTCTGTTCAGTACATAAAACTGGTGAAATCTCAACAGATATTTATGAATATTTTTGTTCGAACATAAAATAGTTATAATTATCGTCGAACATAAACAGTCGTATGCAACTCGCCTATAATGGTAATTAAGACATGAGTATGTTTATAAAACAAGCGTAGCGAGTTTTATAATTTCCATATGGGCCATTATAATGCACTATTATGTCGTGTACTATAACAGCATATCTTATGTACAGTAAAACCTGTCATATCCAGCCTAGTGTGCTGCTAGTGTAGGCCGGATAACATAAAAGCTGGATATGGCAGGACCGGATATGATAGGTTTTACAGTATATTGATTAGGAATACCAGTTGAAAAGGAAAGGAAGCTTGTAGTTTTCCATGATCATTAATCTCGCTATCATGAGTCATGGGACCTCCATTTTACGTGAAATCCAAACCACAGGATGTGATATTTCACTTCAAAAATCTCACATGCATTGGCAGGAAATTGAACCTGGTCTGCCTTATTGAGAGACAAGCAGCTTGACCGCTGTACCATCGTGCCCCTGAATGCTTATTAGATACGTTGTATCTATTATACAGGATGGAAGGTAACACATGCACAAAAATATATGTACTATTAGATCTTGGTGAGTAGATTAAAATGATGACAGTTACATGTCTGTAGCTTGTACCGTTCACGAGAAAATTGTCTTTGCAGAAATGCAACACTGAGGCCCAAGTGTGGGGCTATCTCAGTAGCGTGTGCCGATAGCTTGCTCAGTCCGACTGTGCTATTCCCAAAGTCATGCGCCGGTTGTAATGTAAACATTCTGGAATCCACTTGGCAGGGGAATGACGTAATGCCTTGAGTGAGTTGTGGGGCCATTGCAGGTTAGACTGGCTGCGTAACTCAGCTGTAACGTTCTCACCTGTTGTACCCAATGTTGCAGGATCAAATTCTGGCACAACCAGCTGGCATTTGAGAGTGCACAAATGTGAGAGAGCCGTTGTAACGTGTTTTTCGAGGGTTTTTTATGCCACTGGCATAAGTCAGTAGGAAGCCATTCTATATTTATTTACGCGGCAAATTGTTCAGCCAAGAGAATTTTTCATGTTAATTTATTATTATTATTAATTTATTATAATTATTATTTAGATATTTTCGGAGCATTTTATAAAAATTATAAGCATACAGATAGGTTTTCTATGTCTTAGAAAACGCTATCATGCAAATTATTACGAACGACGATATCATAGAAAATTATCTGATTACGGAATTTTACGGAGTTTTGTCAGTTAAGGTATTTGAGAGAGATGAGTCACGGGGAATTCAAATACAAGCTTAATCTTGTCAGGAAGTATTACGCTAGGCTGGGTCGCATCGTCAAGAAAAGGCGAATTGTTGGAACGGAAAACGACTTCTCCCTCCCGCCGTGTGTAATGAACCAGAGGAGGGGAAGTAGCGGCGTGCTCAGCCAATCAGTGGAGACCACGTAAGCTGGAAGTTGAGACTGGAGTGGGGAGCCAACGTGGAGATATATCGTTCGGCCCGGCGTGGAACGAGGACATTCTGTGAGACATTCTGTGTAAGACGAAAGCAGTACGGTTGGACGCGGGAGTCGCTCCGATGTTCCGTGGAGTGGACGACTAACTTTTGTAAAACTTAACCAATGTGGTTATACGAGTGTTTGGGTACGATGTACGGACCATAGAATTATCTAATCTACCAGAATATCATCAAATTTCGACGGAGATGACGACGTCCAGGAGACTGTGGGAAGCACACAGCATCATCAAGTACGAGGGAAATGCTTTGGCAATTTCCAGTGGTAAGCGCAAATGACGCAGAAATACGCAATCTCTCATTTCTCGTTGTTTTACATTTCATATTTCAGTAACTTCATAGCTTGGAAATAAGAGTAAAATCAATTTATCAAACTCCGTTTTCACGTAATTTTCTATCGGTAATATTAAAATCGCAACGCTCCAATTTAAATTTTATACTTATTATTATTAATTTTGCTATACTTGTTTTATATAATAAATTCATTTATTTTACAATGCAATCTTTGCTTTCAGTAGGTAGCATTAGATATAGACCAATTCCTTCTCCTGATACAATTGTTTGTTGGGTTAATGATCAAATCATACCACGATCTGAGTGAATAGAGTCTTGAAGGTGTTCTGCCAGAGCTAGACGTTGTTAAATACAAATTTAGATTTCAACATTGCATTGAGGTCTTGGCGCCCATTAAAACAACATAGCTTAGGCAAAGGTAAACTGCTACATTTGTCGCTACCAACAGATGGGGCAATAATTAACGTTACGCTTGTCGCTCAACGTGAGGGCAAAGGAAACCATTACACCGTGTCAGTAGATTTGCTGGCACATTAATTTCGTGGCAAAATTCCAGCACCCTGGCGTCTCTAAAATACACAGATGCTAAAAAGACGTAAAACCAATATCATTATTATTATATTACATTGCAGGTTGTTACGTTACACTTTATTTTAAGTGTAGTAGTAGTTACTAGGGGACCTGTGTGAGAAATCTTGCATGTTCCTCACTGTTGCGGGTAATTCCGTTTGAATATTCTTTTCAATGCACAAGGGGTTGTGTGCGCCCTATGTGTACAGACTAGCCGCCTGACTCTAGTGTTATGCGGGCTGGACGCAACACAGTTCTGCCAGGGGCTATCATCTTTATTTGTTTAAACACTCTTTTTAAACAAATAAATATATTTCCGTCGACTTTTCAAGAAATGCAAGATTTTTCCTGTATTATTGAAACGATTTGGAAGATTTTGGTACAAAACGCCCCTTCTAACTCCTTCTGGTTCAGGAGCTTGAGTTTTTTGTAGGATGAACTTAGCATATTATATAATCCCGGGAACAGTTGTGAATGCATTACGTGATAAGCGCTTCTTTACGATGTCAATGAACTACGATCTATATCCGTTTTACGTCTCGGCATGATGGGTTAAAGTCACTGACTGGACTATTAACTATATTATCATGGAGATGCATGTGCAACAAATTCTTGTCAGACGTAATTTAAGAATGGCGAGGTTCATGAAACACAAATCCCCCTTCCGTCCAATCTAAAAACACTTACAGTGGACGATATATTGAATATAGAGATGTGCTCTCGCATACGTTTTTGTAGAACGTTTCATGCTGAACAATTCTTACACTCATTGTATACTGATATTTTTAACGGTTTGCCCAGCATAAGCTTATAAAGCGCACGGACGCCAGGATATTTTTTCTACTTTTTCTCTGAAATATTCCAAACCAATCCTCCCAAACGAACAGCAATGAATAGATGTCATCATCAAGATTGTTTGTAGTAACACTTCTTAGGCTACCTCTAAATGACTTGTTATGTTTATAATGCTAGATGTACCTCATGGTACAATATATTCATCCTTTAAATATGGAAACAGCCTAATTTAACTGCATATAATGAATAAAGAATTTTTACTTTTCTTGCAAAGCTATACATCAATTCTTCAAATCTGTACACCACTATTTTATTTTAAATTATCATAGTTTATTTTGTAGAAAATCAAGAATATTGCATTTTGAGCCAATTTCACATTTTATCAGCAATTACATAGTGCTAAAATCAGCTCATAGGGGTCATAGAATATGAAGATACATTATGTGATGAGTTTTAGACAAATTTCACTCTACAAACCAAGAAACTCTATTTATGATGCATTTTTGGCATCACATATAACGAATACCGGTATAAAAAATAAAATTTCAGCTTAAGTTGGAATGTTTGCTAAAATTAAGTGTTATGTAACAACACAGACACTTCTTAGTATATATTTCGCAATGATTCAGTCTCGGCTCTCATACCTATGTTTCATCTGGGGAAGGGCTTCACAAACTAATTTGAATAGTCTTGAGATTTACAAACCAGGGCTCTAAGGTCAACGATGGATCTAATTGTTTATACTCTCTCTGTAGAATGTACATTGAAACTAATATATTGCCTTTGAAACTGCTTGTATCTTTCAATTCCACTTTAATTATTTATTGCGGCTTCGGTGGCATAGTTGGTAGCATGCTGAGCTTCTATGCCCAAGATCGAGGGTTCAAACCCAGCCGAAGTCGTCGGATTTTTTTAAGAGTGTTAAAAATCCCTCAGTATGCCTTCCTTCGGAGGGGAAGTAAAGCCGGCGGTCCCATGTCATAGATTTATGGCATGAAAAAGAACCTTCCACTAACTACACTTGTGGAAGCTAAAATTTGTAGGTTAGTTTGATAACGCTATATTAGGTCCAACGTTCACCACCAGATGCTAACTGTGAAGACATTTAGTAGCCACATCCACAGCTAGGTGTTGTGGATGGTAGCATTTGGTAGCAAAAGTAGGAACTACTTGAAAAAATTAATCGTCTGCAATCCTTCTACCTGAATCACAGATAACACACACTATTACAGCCATCACAATTAACACCGGTTATCAGACAAATTCTACACACACCCAAAGTACACGGTGCTACATGACCGCATTGTCGCAGCCCCTAAACTAAGGAACCAACCTACCTTAATTATTTATAAAATATTGCAGAGTCTCATGATTACTAACATTACTTTCTCTTTCGTTAATGAAAATCACATGCATTGCACAAACAAAAGAAATAAGTTACATGTAGTCAGCAATAGAACAACTAAATTTGGAGTCAATGTACAGCAGCACTCTGTCATCTCTATATACAACCACGTACCACTTGATCTAGCAAGAATCTCTAAAATTGGACCATTTCGTGAAAAGTTGAAAAGGTACTGTTAGCCTACTATCTATTTTTGCAAAATGTGTTAGAGTGTGTACTCTGTATGTCTGCCCCCCCCCCCCCTATCAATTCAAACACGACGAAACCGAATTGAACAAAATTTGGTACAGAGGTAGCACTAACAAAGAGCACCTCAGTGTCATGTTTTATATTGCTGCCATCTTTACCAAAACTTAATGGCAACCACTCAAATGGTCAAAATTTAAAATTAAATTACGACCAAATTTGGTAAAAACATACCTTCATATGGGACGCGTGTTTCTCCGAAACTACAAGGTCATCAGCCATACCATTTCTGGATGGCGGCCGTGTGAATTATGCAAGCTTTATAATCCATAACTTGGGACTCACCAGTTCCGATTATCGAACCTACCAGAGTTAAAATGTTCTCAAGGACGTGGCTTGTTCGAAATTAAAAGTTTATATTATAATATTATGCTGCAGAAGTGACTTTAAAAAGCTGAGCCATCTCGGTTACAAGACAAGATGGCAGCTGATCTTCTGTTCTGACATATATATAATTTGATTATGTTGCATGCAATATAGCCTACAGATAGAAATAATATAAACTTTGTATGAAATGTATTATAATGAATGTATACTCCAGTGAATAAATCGTTTAGTTTCCTAAGACATTGTATGGAAATCGATTGATAACGTTTGACTTTGGTGGAGTCATTTGCCTCTGTGGTTAGAGCATTGGTCTTTCACCCGGTTGACCGGGGTTCAAATCCTATCAGAGTTGTAATTTTTTGTTTAATTTTTTTATATTTATTGTTTTTTAAGTACTGAGATGTTATAAAATTGAGCGTTATGTTGTGCAATTTGCAATGGAAATATATATTTAATTAAAACAAAGTTTGCCACCGTATCTGCACGAATGACATCTAATAGCAACCAGGTGAACTAAGCGTGTGCTAACCACGGCCTACTAGATGCGAGCTGCGCTCTATACCGGTCTTGACATTCCCAGTTAGTGAACCCATGCATACGGTGTAATTGAAAAATGTCCTCTTGTTGCCGATACAGCGTACTCGCCCCCAAGATAGGCGCGATTAATAATAATTAGTTGTGCAGTAGGTTTATTAAATGTATTTCTCCCAGTGATACGTTTAGGCAACAAAGTTTTGTTTCAGTTTCAATTATTGTAAGTAGTCGGTGTTAATATACGTTGTTTGGAATGTTTGCTGATGAAATTGTAAAATGCTGGGGTAAATTATAAACTATGGTTTGAATGCTGCTGCTCAAATCCAGTATGTCATACTGTTGTGTGCCATTTTGCACTTCGAATAGGAAGAAAATACGTGGTGATAAGGACAAAGAGTTATAACTACACCCATACATTTAGCAGATATTAGGCTATATGTTCTTTCCTGAACATCTTGTTTGTTGACTCTGAATGTATAATAATTTACTCTTGTGATACCACATTTTTCCAAACATTTTTTTACATTTATTAGTACTTTGTATTATATCTTCAAAGCATCAGAATGCTTGTTTGCTTATACTCTCATTTTCTCATTTTCTCTAATTATATTTTAACACTTTTTCCTTATTCATGTATTCTGAAACTATAATTTGTCAAATGCATCGCTTGGAATACACTTCAATTGCATATTTGTATAGTGTAAATGTATTATAATTTAGTCTACCTATAGATAGTCCATCATCTGTGCAATGAACTATTTACTGTTCCCCATGACAGAGCTCTGCTCTCGGGAATCTTCTTCTATATAGACAAATAAAACTCTGTATCAATAAATTAATTACCGGTAGTTCATTTAAAATTTAAAAAATTACTCTGTATGAGTTGTATCTCATTGCCACGGTGGGTGAGTGGTTAACGTGTCGGTCTACTAACCCCAAGTTTGCTGGTTTGCTCCTGGCAAGTGATTTTTGAAAGGCGGCAAAAATTACGACACACATGTCATACGATGTTGGCATGTCAAAGAATTCAGTAGGCCGTGTTCATATTGGCAAAATTAATCTCGGGAGTTTTCGCCAACACTAAGCTCCTCATTTCTCTACTAGAAAGTGGTATAGTGTTCAAGGAACTTAATCTAACCTTTCATAGTGCTTCAAGGAACAACTAAATTCGACATGCAAGCTACCCTCTGGGTGTCAAATAACAAAGCTTGCACCCGGCACCTTAGGTCATACGATATTATTATTATTATTCCCATTCTTACATATTCTTTGGAAACAAGTACACTAACATCAACGCAAGAGTTTCCTTGCTAGGACTCCGCCACTGGAGAGAACACCAGAAACAACTGTCTCAATAGAAGGAGGAGGACACTGCCTACAGACATGTCACCAAAGGAAGAACTGGCTCCTGGCGCCGACCTACCTTATCCTGTGTGGAGGTCCCTCAACCGCTTAAGAGTGGGTGTTCCTCGATGCAAGACCAACCTGCAAAAATGGGGGAACCTTCCAGCAGACGCAGACACCTCTTGTGAATGCGGAGCTGAACAAGACCCAAGCCATCTACTTATCTGCCCCCTCCTGGATAACCCATGCACAATGGAAGATGTTTTTAGAGGAAGTAACAAGGCCATCGCAGCTGCAGTTTTTTGGAAATGTTCACGGGACACGGAAATGAATGAATGATCAACGAACTTCAGCAAAATTCAAACTTATTAGGTGAAGTTTCTCAGAATGGCTGTCCAAAAACCTTGACTTGATAAAGAATGAAGTGATCCGATTAAACCAAGGATTAAGTGAATCTATGGAGGAAAGACTTACAGTAGGCCATCCAGACTAAAATGGTTTGGGCATGCTAAACGTATGAATAGGACAAGAATACCACGTGCATATGTGGAAAGAGAACAGCCAGATAGGGACTGGTTGGAAGGTTGAGAAAAAGATGGAAGGACCAACTAAAGGAGGAAATGACGAGAAGAGGATGTTACTGGGAACATGTCTTGGATGACAAATATTTTTGGACATGCAACATTGAAAAATGCTCATGTACAACCAGCCTACCACTGGAATGGCAAAATGATAATGATAGTTATTTTCAAATGAATCTATATAGTAATCATACAATCATTGGACAGGAAAAGAAGAATAGAAGCATGGAAACAGCGCAAACACAA
This sequence comes from Meconema thalassinum, assembly GCA_946902985.2. Lineage (NCBI taxonomy): Eukaryota > Metazoa > Arthropoda > Insecta > Orthoptera > Tettigoniidae > Meconema > Meconema thalassinum. The sequence continues at coordinate 547,047,267 of OX336390.1, forward strand.
TGACAGATAGGGAACAATCTCCACAGCTGGACACACTGTTGTCTTCAATGGTGGCCATTGATGTACCAATATGCAATCTACAGGGTTAAAATTCAAAATACTGTTTGATGCACAGTTACCAACTGCTTGTGGCTTTTGTTTGTTTTAGACATGCACACAGAGAATGGCAAACCTGAACCGCACCACCCAGATTGTGCCTCTGTCTACCAGGACATTAGGCTGTACAGTCAAGAAACAAGGTCCGCAAGCTAAGGGGGAGGTGGTGATGTGCCAGGGAGATGCTTGGTTTAAAACAGCTCGTGAGCGATGGTGGTACTTGGCCATCAGTAACTGCGACACCACAAAGGTTTGTATAAAGTATGATCTGGAGGGGAGGTCTCTCTGTGTGTTTGATTCTTGATCTTTCCATGCTTAATAGTAGAACATTTAAGAGGTAATATAAATCGTCTAGTAACATTACTAGAAATATGATAATTGATGATTTTATTTATGGGTTAAGGCTGTATACCTAATAAAATAAGAACAATGCCCAAATGGTACTAAAAGGCAGTCAAGATAGGAAATAAAGACTGAGGTGAATTACATCCTAGCACTCAGAAATGTATTAGTGTTGGTGGTAAAAGAAACAAGAGTTGACCAAATAATGTCAGACAGGGAAGGTGAAGCACAGTTCAGGTGTCAATGCCTGATTACCTACTTGGAAGAATTCCATTACCCTATTATTTCTTAAGTCACTGAACACATAACATTAAAATAACATTTCTTTCCCTATAATTGGTCACCAACTCACTGTGACATATTATTGGAATACAGTCTTGCAGTACCACATTATATCATCATCATTTTCTACAGTTTCCAGCCCCTGGTTCGGTCTAATTGGAACATAAGCCTCTCCATAGTTTTCTATCCTCCCACCACCTTTCACTGCTCACTCTGTCCCACTACTCTCCTCTTTTCTGCACTCCTTCCTTAACACCCACAATCCACCTATCTCTTGGCCTTCCTTTTGGTCTCCTGCCCTCCATTTCCATCTCATGCATCCTCCTTGGTATCCTGCCCTCCTGCATTCTCCTAACATGTCCGTACCAACTCATTCTTGACTTCTCTATGATCTCATGTAAGGGTTTCTCTTCCACAATCTCTCTCACTCTCTCATTTATATGTTTACTTTTCTTACTCATTGTAAACGTATTAGCAGTTTAAGTTTTTTTCTTCAGTAGATATTTCCTGTCTCGACCAGGGTGGCCATACACGCTATAGTACAAGGCCCAAGGCTAAAGGGCCAGACCCAGTATCTTCAGACTTATAGACGAGTGGGTTTGAGTCCTACTATTGGCCATTCTTGAAATGGTTTTACTGTGGTTTCTCCAGGTAACTGCTGGGATGTTACATTCCAACTGGCGAAAGCCTCTTCCTTCCAACTCCTTGCCCAGTTTTATTCAAAAGGAAATAAGCTTGTAGTTTTATGTTACCATTAATATCACAATGATAAGTCATAGAACCTCCCTTTACTTGAGATCCGACCACTGGACATGACATTTCAGCTCAAAAGTTCCCCATGCATTAACCTCGAATCGAACTATACTGACTTCTCTGCTGTTAACCCTTTCACCGCCATCGTCCGATTGATCGGACATTCGGAGTTCAGTCGAAAAACGCCAACGTCCGATTGATCAGACGTTCCGGAAATAAATAATTTCCAAGTTATTTATTCGTTTTAATAATTCATAATACATGTTTTGGAGTAGTATTGGATTAAATAAGATTATATACAACAAGTTTTAAACCCTCTATCTAGACGTGACTTCACAATTTCATTAGTTGAGGAACTTGCTGCCAAGTGGCTCGGTGACCAAGTGCCAATTCAGCTACCGCGGGCGGGCAACGAACCCCTTCACCTTTTACCGGAAAAAAAGAACGCAACTGTTCCGTGTACAGCAAGATTAGTACAAGTCAAGGTGGTGAAAGGAAAAAGACCAGATACGTTTGCAAGCAGTGTAAGAAGGGTGTGCACCCTTTGTGCCTCCTAAAGCACATTTGCTAGAGCACGTCCTAAAAATGTGTAAATATTTGTAAATAGTTTCTTGTGTCATAATTTTCATGCAAAAGTGTTTTAGAGTGTTCAGTTTGTGTGAAATAGACATTACTATTCATTTTTAACTTAAAAATAACCAGGAACTGCAGCCATTTGCATATAATGTAACAATTAGAAAAGTTCATGTTCATGTAATAAAAAAAATACATTATTGCAACTAAAATAGTGTAAACAAAGCTCTAATTTTTTATACGTGGCATAATAAACATCACCTCTCTAGAATAATGCCGTTTTCGATAGTAAAATATTTTTCTTTTCTTAAGTTTTTTTGATCATAAAACCCATTCTTTCGGCGAAAACAAAATATTTATTTGAATTGTCACTTCATTTAAAATATAATTTATAAAATAAAGATACATTAATTTACATTAATAAAATGCCCGAAGCATTGCCTTCAATGCAAAAAAACCTAATCCGATTTACATAAATTGAACAGAAGTTATTACGTATAATTTACCGCAAGGTAAAAAGTGCACATTAGGCCTTGGCAGTATAGGGCATGGGCGATGAGGCTGGTGGTCAAAGGGTTAATATAGCACATCTTTACAATGTGAAAACATTTCGAAAATCAAACAAATATTTTTGATGAACGATATTAAAACTTGGAAATTTTCAGGAGTGAACACATCTGGTTGAATGGCATACCACCTGGAAGGTCATGCAAGAAGCTAACTACAAGTAACTACACTTCTTCTCCCAAAGTTCTTGTCTCATTTTGAAAATGCTTCCACTGCTAAGTTGGTATTGTAAAAATCTGAAAAAAAAAGGTAGTAGAAATCAGTATAGTTTTATTTTAAAAAATCAAAGGTGGTATAATTATCTCAGTTAGGTGACTAAGCCTCTGGGTGTGCATGCTTGTGTGTTTGTGTAAATAGTCCTAAAAGGTTTCTAACATTAATCTTCATGGTCGATACTGATTTCATAAGATATGCTCTTATTTTGCATTGACAATACATACCACAGATACACTTAACACTTGTAAAAATAATGAGCCATAATATACCAAATTTCTATGGTAATATTGCTCATGTTCATGAATAATTTGAATTGTAAATTTAGGCTGCACTCAGATAGAAGACGTGATTTAATGGAAGTTACCATTAACCAAATGAAAAATACCCTCTTTCAACAGGGCCTCAATATCAAGTATAAATTCACTATGACAAATGGACCTCCTGAAGATTTCTGGCATCACCACTTCTCTGCAGATGAGTTATGTAAGTTCAAACATTTGATGTGTTTCTATTTCGAGAATTAAGGAATTAATTTTGTTCTGTGGAAAACGAATACAAAGTGAATGTGATCCACATCTTGTTTGTAGATAGAATATTTCATTATGGTTTAATTTTTCCACGATTCTAATTAATTTTGTTGTAATTTTCGTGGAAGGGCAATGTCTTCATTAACAAATAACTGCTTGTGAATACAGGGTTATTTATGAATCAGTGTCACATTTTGGAAGTTTATTGTGGAATAAGTACTTTACATATCAGTGTGAATGATATACCAAAAGATGGGCAATCTCTCCAAGTTTGTTTGGCATACCTTACAAATGTTCTATGTGTGCACCTTTGGATACACGGCAGACATCCAGGCGATAATCCAACTCCGCCCACACCCGCGCTAGCATGTTACGGTCGATTGTTGCTATCGTTGCTATATAAGTAGAATCAATCATGGTTCCGTATTGATTAAAAGTCAAAATATTAAAGGGACAGGAATTCCGCCTGATCAATACACAACTTTTCACAGTCAAAGGGCTATATTATACCCATTTGGTAGATGTTTCGAAGCCTTCCATAATGGCCCCTTCATCAGCCATACACAGAAACATTTTTAAGTACAATCAAGGAAATACATTAAAAAGGTTAAAACTAACATGAGAAAACTTGATGAAAATGAGACATAGAAATCTTGAGGACAGCTATGGTGCAAAAACATTGAATAAAACTTGTCCTGAGAAAACCTTACAAATATTACAAACAAATGGAAAAACACATTAAAAATATTATGTTAAAATGCAAACTTCAAGTGCAAGTTATATGACTCTTGCAATAATCTTAGACATGGAATCCTGCTATTATATTTTATGAGAGCTCTAAGATTATTGCAAGAGTCATATGACTTGCACTTTAAGTTTGTATTTTAACATAATATTTTTAATGTGTTTTTCCATTTGTTTGTAATATTTGTAAGGTTTTCTCAGGACAAGTTTTATTCAATGTTTTTGCACCATATCTGTCCTCAAGATTTCTATGTCTCATTTTCATCAAGTTTTCTCATGTTAGTTTTAACCTTTTTAATGTATTTCCTTGATTGTACTTACAATATGTTTCTGTGTATGGCTGATGAAGGGGCCATTATGGAAGGCTTCGAAACATCTACCAAATGGGTATAATATAGCCCTTTGACTGTGAAAAGTTGTGTATTTATCAGGCGGAATTCCTGTCCCTTTAATATTTTGATCGTTGCTATATTGCGATCTCGGAGGTCATTCAAGTCAGCAAGAAGTGTATCCCCAGAGAAAGAAATCACATGGGGTTAAGTCTGGGGAACAAGGCGGCCACCGCAAGAATGCAACGTCATTGTCAGCATTTCGTCCAATCCAACATTGCAGTAAGTTCTTGTTCAGGTACCCGCGCACGAGTCGATGGAAGTGGGGTGAGGCCCCATCCTGTTGGAAAACGAAGTTGCCACTGTCTGTACATAGTTGCAGCATAAGCCATTGTTGTAACATATCCAGATAAATGATGCCAGTCATATGGTTTCGGTGAAGAAATAGGGTCCGTAAACCTTGGCCTTTGAGAGGGCGCAAAACACATTGATCTTTGGGGAGTCGCGCACGTGCTCGATTGTAACATGTGGGCGTTCTGTTCCCCAAATGTGCAAGTTGTGACGCTTCACTTTCCCCGACATGTGAAACGTTGCTTCGTCGCTGAAGACGAATCTGTCACCAAAATCATCCCATGTGATTTCCTTCTCTGGGGGAGACAGTATGTGAAGGACAGGGTCTTCATTCCGCCACTTTCTGCTGACTTGAATGACCTCCGAGATCGCATTACGGCAGCGATAGCAACGACCGACCGTAACATGCTGGCGCGGATGTGGGCGGAGTTGGACTATCGCCTGGATATCTGCCGTGTATCCAAAGATGCACACATACAACATTTGTAAGGTATGCCAAACCATCTTGGAGAGATTGCCCGTCTTTTGGTATCTCATTCACACTGATATGTAAAGTACTTATTTCACAATAAACTTCCGAAATGTGACACTGATTTATGAATAACCCTGTATTTAAATGTCACTTATGGATATTTGTTTCTTTTGCTGTTGAACATACGTGCCCATTAAAGTTAGCTCATTTTGTCATATATAGGGTAATAAGGAAGAACTTTCTTCCTAATCTTAACAATGAATGAAACTTGAAGTTGATTTGTTTATTCGTTTGTTGTTTGTTCGCTAAAACAAACTCAATCTAAGAGCTGGTACATAAGTACATTACATAAAATAAACAGTTAAATTTGTTCATGTGCTTGTTTATGTACAAACTTGGCTACAAAAGAAATTATATTAATGGATGAAATTCTTTCTAGTGTGTCTATTTGCCTTATGTGACAGACAATATTTTTTTGGTTTGCAGATATTCTTCCCACCTTATTGACCTACCTCTCAGTATATGTTTGTATCATCATTGCTGTAGTGATATGTGCAGGTACGGTATGACTTCAATATTATATACAGTAAATTCCTGGATGGATATTATTTTTACCTACAAATATACGGTATAATAGTTCAATATTTCAAAGACAAGAAAATATGGTAGCAAGGAATACATGTAAGGATACTGATGCAGTACATTAAATAAGCTCAGGGGGAATATTTTACGCTGCATTATGTGATATGTAGATCCAACATGTATCAAAACTATTGCAGAGAGCCCTTAATTGAGGAGCATCAGAACCAAAACTATAAATCAACTTTTACATATTTAAGATTTATGGAGAAGTATTGGGTAAAATGTATGTTTCATGCTTTAAACATCTTAAATCGAAGCCTCTAAATCTCTCATAAACATTGTTTGAAATGCGACTGATTGGTCAGAAACAAAAAAGTCCAGTGAAGCATGTAATAGATATTAACTTGGAGGCTGCCATAAACACATCTTCCAAGCCTCATTTCCCAAGAAATCTTGTTTAGCCTGCTTTATCTTATCATTGATGTACTTCCTCTTTGTTCTCCGGGGGCTTGCTGCATACTTCTTCAAATTGTGCTTTGCCCTGAACAAAAATCTGTTCCTCGCAGCCAATTATCCTCCAAGTCAATACCATGGTGCACACATCACCAAAACATATCTCCTTGTCTCATCCACTTTTTTGTACATCCACATGTGTCCAGCTTTTAACTAGGAAGTGGTACTCCACAGCCAATGTTGTCTTTACATCTGTCACCCAGTTCTTCGCTTTCATTTTGATTGCAACATAATCTGATTACCTGTTTTACCATCTGGTGACACCCATGTCCTGTTGTGTACATTCTTGTGTTGGAAATTTGTGCTGTTGAAGAACATCACTTTTGATATTACAGAGTCCTTGACTTCTTTCCACACTTCTGTTTGGGCTCTTCCGTGTATCCTCTTCTTGCAGTAGCTCGAAGCAGTTGCTGATAGACCTCATGCGGGATGCCATACTCGTCACTCAGTTCATGCCATTGTAGTTCTTCCAATTGTTGAATGGAATAAATAAAAGCCTAAAGAAATAATGGATGATAAAGAAATATGTGAACATGGTACCAGTTCTTGGCTTCTACATTAGACCATACAAAGGTAAAACCTCACAACTTGGCCAGGATCAAACGTGGGGACTTTTGAACTCATCATCATCATCATCATTTCCCTTTATCCAGCTCCTGCCGGGTCGGGGTATTTATGGCACTTCTCCACTTTCCTCTTTCCTTCCACCATTCTTCTTCCATGATCTTGTCCCAGTCCAGATTTCTTTTTCTTACGCTGTTCTTCACTGAATCAATCCACCTTGTTCTAGGTCTTCCCCTTGCTCTCTTACCCTTGCACTTCGCCTCCAGCATCTGTCTTGGTATTCCATTTTCCTCCATCCTCTTTACATGTCCAAACCACCTTATCTTATTCTTATCAATTCTCTCGTTTAGTTTTCCCATCCCAACTTCCTTCCTAACATCTTCATTCCTCACTCTGTCTTTCCTTGTCTTTCCTATCATACTTCTTAGGAATTTCATTTCACTGGCTTGGATTCTACTCTCTTGCCTGCTTGTCAGGGTCCAAGTCTCAGCTGCATAAGTTAATATGGGAACATAGTACACTTTATACATTACCTCCTTGCTTTTCCTTGGTACTTCCTTATCCCAAACAAGTTTTCTTACACGTTGATAGAATGCATTGCTCTGCTGTACCCTCCTGCCAATCTCCATGTCCAACCTACCAGTTTGCATCAATTCACTTCCTAGGTATTTGAACGTGTCCACAATTTCCAAACTCTGACTTCCAATTTTCACAGTGCCCTTTCCTTGTCTTTCCCCTTTTGTCATCACCATGGTCTTGCTTTTCTCTATACTGATTTTCAGGCTGTACTTCTGAATATTTTCGTTCAGTGCATCTAGTTGTTTTTGCACTTCTTCGGTGTTCCTTCCCCAGACCACAATATCATCTGCAAATAACAGTAACTTCATTTCTTTATGTCCATATGCTTCCTTTGTTTCCTTTACAATTTCATCCACCACCATTATGAACAAGAGAGGTGACAGCACATTCCCCTGTCTTAGTCCAGTCTTGTTCCTAAACCAATCTGTCTTTCCAACTGGGGTCAGTACCCTGCTAACACAGTTGTTGTACATTGCTTACACCATTTCCAACATTTCTCTTCCAAGTCTCTTCTTAACCATGGTTTCCCATACCTTCTCTCTGGGGACACTATCATATGCCTTTTCTAGATCTATGAAAGTCATGATCAAATCCTCTCCATATTCCCAGTTCTTTTCCATCACCTGCCTCAAGCTAAAGATTGGGTCCACTGTGGACCTTCCACTCCTGAAGCCATACTGTTCCTCTTGCAACTCTCCTTCCACCTTTCTTCTCATTCTTCTTTCTAATATCCTTTCCAGTATTTTTACTATCTGTGATAACAGGGTGATCCCTCTATAGTTATCACACACCTTCTTGTCCCCCTTCTTAAACACTGGTATTATTAGCCCTTTCTCCCAGTCTTCTGGTACACTTTTCCGTTTCCACACACACTTTAGCAGTCGATACAACCATTGCATACCAACAGGTCCGGCAGCCTTTATCATTTCTACACTGATTTCATCCGCCCCTGTTGCTTTTCCCATCTTCATTTTCTGTACTGCTAATTCCACCTCCAGCATTGTTATATCATCTTCTGTTATAGAGTCGTCAGGTTGTGTCACTTCCATCTCACCAGTACTATTGCTCACATTCAATAGCTTATCGAAATACTCCTTCCATCGTCCCTTTATCTCTTCTGGGTGTGTTAACAACTCTCCATCTTCCTTTTTCACCAGTTTTGTGGTAACTCTTTCTTTCCTCTTACTTCTTAGAAGCCCATACAGCATCCTTTTACTGCCACTTACATCTGTTTCCATTCTTCGTGTAAATTCTTCCCAACTTTTCTTCTTTTCTTCTCCTACCACTTTCTTACATCTCCGTTTGCTGTCGTGATACTTCCTTTTGCTTTCTTCTGTTTGAACTCGGTTCCATTCTTTCCATGCAGACTTCTTTTCTTTCACTGCTTTCCTCACTTCCTCATTCCACCACGGTGTCTCCTTCTCTTTCACTCTTGTTGACGTCCTACCACAAGCACTCTCTGCTGCACCAACAAATGCCTTTTTAAAGTGGGACCATTCCTCTTCTATGTTTTCCACTTTTGAACTAAAAGCTTTTATTTTAAAGAAATGCTCAAATGAACAGCTTACTCACATTAATGTAAAAAAATGAGAAATTCATGCTCCTTCCTTGCTAACCAGAGAAAATACAACTTTGGAAATTGCATTTATAGCTCCAAAAGTGGGAATATGTGGGACCATTCCACTGTGAGAAATTTTGCTTTCTCTGTAGAGACAGGATTGTTAAAGATGACCATGGAGATGGTGCTAAGGGGATCTATCCTTTACAATACTTTGTCCACTTGGCAACCCATAACTTTCATCAGATAGAGCAGTGTTTCCCAAAGTTTTGTGTGTGTGTACCACTTTAAGAGATGAGAATCTCTCGCGAACCACCTAGTGGTTGGGAGATATAGTAACTATAACCCCCACCCCACCCCACCACCACCACTACGTAGTAGACCAATAGACGGATTGTAAATTGTGTTTGTTAGAGTTGGACTGTTGGAGTTCAAATAATAAAAAGTGTGTCCAGTTGTTTTATTATTTATTACAATAAGTATTCAATTCAAACATTCAGAAATGACACTGTACAAATAATATTAATAAAAGAACTCATCATAATTAAACATAACAACCAAAGTTCAATGTGAAATGTGAGCTTGAAGATTAGCAGGCAACTTAGGAATGTCTGGTTTAAGAATGCTGAGTCTCAAACGAAGATCGTTTTGCACTATAAGGAGCCTATCCCGGTATTTATTATTGAGATAAACAAGTGAAGAAAATGCAGTCTCACACAAGTACGAAGTAGTGAAAGACAGTAAAAATCTAACTGCTTTGTCAGCTATGCCTGCATAGTCTGCATGCCCCTCAACCCAAAAGTTCACAAGAGCCATTTTTGAAAAAGTTTGCCTTCCCTCTGAATCACACTTCAATTCATAAAACTGCTCATTGTCTTTGGCCTTAAAGTCCTCCGGCAACATATCAATGTTTGTATATTTTAAAATTTTATATTTTATATTTTTATATTTTTCGTAATGTATCTAATATTTTTTATTTTTTTCGTAACATCACCGTGTACCACTGTAGCAGTACAAGCGTACCACCAGTGGTAAGCGTACCACAGTTTGGGAAACGCTGAGATAGAGGATCTCAAACAATCATTTGGGATAATGTTACTGGTGAAATAAATTAATATGATTTAAATGTACCCAGAAAAGTTTCCACTATATGGAGCCAAGAGGATTTAAGTCAAAGTAGTTTACATTTATTCTTAGGTAGGAACTAGGCATTTTGGTGACAATGATTTATGTAAAGGGGCAGAACATTGTACCTAACTTTGGAGACTGATGATTTTGGTGACAATATTCTACCTGACTATAATTTAAGTACCGGTATCATAAAAATAACTTTATTGAATAGCTCCTCTTGGATTTGTCAGAACTGTTGGGGTTTGAAGCTGAATCTCCTTTTGTCCAGGCAGGCACGTTTAGCTACTTACACCACTGTGGCCAACCAAAACCAGGAAGCTGCCCCTCAGTGCCCTCTTCAATTAAGACTTGGAAATGACACCTGATGTGGCCATGAACGAATTAGTGGCAAAACGTGCCTGCTAGGAGGTTCGGGTTCCAATTCCTCAACAGTTACTTAAAACAGTAGTTCAGCAGGTGGAATGTCTGAAAAGTAGCAATTATTGACTTTATAAGTGCATTTAACTGTGACCACTTCAAATGTTGTTATTTTATATGCTATGTTATTGCTTCCTGCTCAACTGATTGGATTGCTTATACCATACATAGGACAGTATGCTTTAGAACATTTCAAGCTCACGTGCGACAACTTTTGACTAAGTGAAAGGCATGCTCTGTTATGCAGTGGAGTTGAAGCAACGCCAGCTGTTCCATGCAACATATAAGCTGTTTATCGTAGCAGTAGTGTTACAAGAGTTGGGAATTATCCTGCAGTGTGCTGCCTACATCAGGTTTGCATTGGATGGGATCGGTCTGCCTCGTACTAAAACTCTAGGTCAGTACTATTGTATCTATTCTTGTATTTCACTACAGCAAGGCAGAAAGAGAGTTGTTCTTGTCTAAAAGTTCAGTGTGTTGTTAATTTATCCCTAAAGATTAGGTTTGACATCACTGAAGTATATTGGTATTGTGTTGGAAGCCATTCTTCAGTGTTGCCTTAGTGATCAAAATTAATGCTTTTCAGTTGGTCAACACAATTGAACCCAATTGTAATGGGGGTTTCCCTAAACCTGAAAAACATTTACATGACATTAATAAATTAATTAATAAATAAATTCACCCATTACAATTGGGTAGACTACAATCATGTTGACCGACTATTATGCATTAATTTCGATCACTGAAGTACAGTGAGCAGAGAATTTATATCATGAGTAGATAATAATAATAATATCGTATGGCCTCGGTGCCGGGTGCAAGCTTTGATAATTGACGCCCAGAGGGCAACTTGCATGTCGAATTTTATTGCTCCTTGAAGCACTATGAAAGTCAAGGAGGTTGGATAGGGTCTCCCACAAATCCAACCCCTCGTCCTCGTCGTGGGAGATGGGCAACGTAATTAAGTAGGGGATTGCCTGTAGGGGTGAAGTACAGTGGGGACTTTGTGTGCCTCAAGACCGCTACGATAGCTGTGAAGGCCCTACAGGAACCCTGAAGAAATTACGGCTAACGGGGCTCTGGTGAAACAACTGCTGCCTTGTAGTTTGGAGTTGGTTCTTCAAAGGCTAAGGGAAGAAACCCTGACAGAAAATCAGCCTGGTGCCTCAGGCTTAAGGTGGCAGCCCCTCCAAGGCACTCGGAGGCAGTGGGTTAATCACTCGCTCCTCTTAAATAAACTGATTACGGAAACTGAAGCGAAATTACAAAACCGGACGGATAACCTGATGACGACTTTTGGCATGAAGAGGGCAGAGGTGGACAAGAACTGGAGTCAAGTGAAGAGAATGGCCAGGAACCGTACTGCGTGGAGAAATTTCGCCAAGGCCCTATGCTCCGGAAGGAGCGGCAGGAATTAAGTAAGTAAGTAAGTTGGATAGGCCTATCTAAGCTCCTTGACACTATAGCGCTTTCTAGTAGAGAAATGAGGAACTATGTGTTGGCGGAAAATCCCGAGATTAATTTTGCCATTATGAACACAGCCTACTGAATTCAAATGAGTTCTTTAACATGCCAACATCGTGTGACATTCATATCGTGATTTTTGTCGCCTTTCAAAAAAAAAAAAAAAAAAATCACTTATCATGGCCAGGAGCGAACCTGCAAGCTTGGGGTTGGTAGTATGACACAGTAACCACTCACCCACCGTAGCAAGCTATGAGTAGATATTGATGGGATTAATTTATGTGTAGTTTATTGCAATATTTTACAATTTTGTTAAGATCTTTGAAAGAATAGAATGAACCTATATAACTATTTGAGTAAATAAACAGGTTGTGAAAAATTTCATAATACGGTACCAGCGCATTGAGTACAACAAATATAATTGGGGAGGATAAGAATAATTCTTTACTCACATACTGATCTAACTCAAACATTGAAGTTATTTTCTTCCAGTTCAGTACTGTACAGGGTTATTCAAAATGATGGTCGGGGTTACAAAAATTCATAACACACAGTGCAATTGACGTAGGAAGATGAATCGTATTTTATTGTGTACTGTAACTCAAAAAGTTTTTTTTACATGCATTACAAATGCTCGATATGTGCGCCTCTGGTCACTCTACACACATCAAGTCGAAAGTCCATCTCTTCACACTCACGCCCCAACATGTCAGTGGTGATGGTGTCGAAGGCGGCTCGGATACGCTGCTTCAGTTGCAGAATATTCGCCGGAAGAGGAGGAACAAATATGTGATCTTTGACATACAGTTACACGGTGCTAAGTCTGAAGACCTTGGTGGCTAGGGTAAGAGCATCCGTTCCACGATGGAAAGTGGCTACGTCAATGGAAACTATCCTGTCACGAAAATGACTGTTGTCTTCTTCTTCAAAATGTTGTTGCAGTTCCCTGCAAAAATTCCAGCGTAGGACTTTGTCATTGCCTGTTAAAGCTTGGCGCAGTTGTAGGCGATATGGCGTTACATGCAGAAGCTTTCGTAACACACGCCATACGGTGGTTTGAGGAACATGCAGTTCCCTGCCGCCTCTTGTAGTCGATTTCTTAGGATTATGGAGATAAACGTCCCTGATCCAATTCACGTCTGCTTCTGACAGCCAAGGCTTTTCCCTTTACACAAGCAACCGGTATTCATGAAATACATATACCATCTGCGAATTGAGTTGCGGAGGGAGGGTCTTTCCCGTACGTCGTACGAAAATGGCGCTGGACTATGGTAACGGACCGGTGTTGATGAAATTCGAGAACACAAAACGCCTTCTCCTTACCGCTGACCGCCATTTTGTCAAATACTGCTGTTACTGCCATCTGGTGGTTATACATGGTACTAAATCGATGTAGAACGAAACTTAGAGAGTTAGTGTAACCGTTATTGCAACAATAACAATGGTATGTTGTCCACAGTTTCTACAAAAAATTCACGAAACCCTGACAATCATTTTGAATAACCCTGTACTTCAAGACCTTTGTGATGGTGTAATGGGATCACCTGAATCATTATCTTCATGGTTTTGGGTGCCCCCATCAGGACTTCATTATTCCTTTTTCCTCCCTCAGACAGTGGTTTTCATTTATCTGAATCAGGATTTGTTCTATATGAAAGAAATTGACATTGCAACTTTTTAGTTGATCAACACAATATAATCGCAAAAAACAACAACCTGGAAGAAATTACATGTGATTAAAATTAAAAAAAAAAAGTTATAGATTACAGAAGAGTGTTTTGCTTGTCAAGTGAGTATCATCAGGACAAAATAACTCTACAAAATACTACCAAACCCACAATGCCACCCACAAACAGTCACTGTCCCCCAAAAATTAAAGCATAGCAAAATCTTAGAAAATGTGGCAACTATTACTGATTAATACTAAAGCACCCGAAGAAACTGCCCAAGTAACACTCCTTTAATTTGGTTTATTAATGTATTAGTAGAAGATGCCGCTTCCAGGTGGGTAATAAGGTGAAAAATGTAAGTCTTTAATGGATATTACACTAAATATGCTACACGACTTCGTGACACTGCAGCTACCTTAATAGATCATGTGTCACTAAACAATTCAGAATTAAGTTATAAAATATCAAATGTCAGCAATGATATTAGTGATCACAGCATATTAATTCTTGCTATTTCCAAGACCAATTATAACACGTACACTCTGTCACATAAGTCGACAAAATCAACAACACACGAGGACTCTTGGGATAGGCAACACACTCCTGAAACTAATATATCTATAAACGCAGATTCCCATAATGATGCAGACAGTACTGTTAACTCTCTATATAACTCTTTCATCAAACAATTGAATGTAAGGAACAGGCATAGCCAAAGAAAAATAACAAACAATACTAACAATAAAAGACAGACTACCAACTTACCATGGGTCACAGCTGAACTCCTTACACTTATAAAACAACGAGACACTCTGCATGCAAAGCTCAAAAATCCCCTTCACAGAAATAATAATGATATGAACCAAGAATACCGTAGATGCAGGAATAATGTAACAAAGTTAAAAAGAAGACTAAAGTCAAATTACTACTCAGAAAAATTCAGAACATATGGAAACAATTCTAATAAAACTTGGGAGACTATCAAAGAAATCATACACAACAAAAAACCAACAGTTGAGACATGCACTTCACTTGAAATAGACAACAAAATTATCACAGACAATCAAGAGCTATGTGAATCATTTAACTTGTTCTTCACAAACATTGCTGGAAGTCTAGCAAAAGCTATTCCTGAACAGAAGGAAATCCTCAGTAAGGACCACAATCAGTCAAATTCCCTCTACTTATATCCAACAGATGAAGCAGAGGCCAAGTCCATCATCACAAATTTAAAGAATAAAAAGAGCTGTGGTTTAGATAGGATCAAGACAAATTTTATTAAAAACAATATGCAGTCATTTATTAAAATCTTGGTTGAAATGATTAATGAGTCCTTAGATACTGGCATGATACCAGATAACTTAAAAGTGGCCAAAGTAGTTCCTATATTTAAGGGTGGTGACAAAAGAAATCCAAATAATTATAGACCTGTTTCTATTTTATCGGTAGTTTCAAAAATTCTGGAAGAAGTTGTCAAGATTGCTTTCATTCCTGAACAAGAATACATTCTTTCATAATATGAAATATGGATTCAGGGAAAATTCTAGTACTGAGGCAGCAACTATTGACCTAATAACAATGCTACAAGAAACTATTGACAAAAATAATATGGCAGTTGGGTTATTTATTGATCTCTCAAAAGCCTTTGATACAGTAGATCATAAAATACTGTTATCAAAATTAGAAAATGCTGGTGTCCGAGGTAGAGCTCTAAAATGGTTCCAAAGCTACCTAATTGGAAGAAAGCAGCATGTAGCTTTGAATAAATGCATATGTTCAGGAAAATATATAACTCATGGAGTTCCACTAGGATCTATACTTGGGCCTACATTATTCTTAATGTATATAAATGATATTGTGGAATGTATTTTGAGAGGGCATATCAAATTGTATGCAGATGATACAAATATCTTCTACACTGGGAAAGACATAATTGAAATCATACAAAATGTGCAACAAGATATAAATACTCTCTCACAATGGTTCCAGGCCAATAAATTAACAATGAACCTACAGAAGACCAATTACATGGTAATTTCAAAACAAAGCATGAAAGAAATCACACATGACAAAATATATATAAATAATATTGAAATAAAAGAGGTTAATCAGGCAAAGTATTTAGGTCTAATCATCGACAAACACCTGACCTGGATTGAACACGTTGAACGAATTGCTAAGAAACTTTCACCTATAGTAGGGATCCTAAGGAAACTTCGGTATCTTATTCCCCTAAACCTTGTAAAACAAATCTACTATTCACTTGTACATAGCAAGCTCCAATATTTAAATGTTATTTGGGCTCACTGCAGGAAATCCACACTGAATGATTTAATGACTATTCAGAATAGGGCTATTAGAAACATATTTAACCTTCCTTACTACACTCCAGTAAAAGATCTGTACATCAGAAGTAAAATTCTACCCCTCAGCATAAGTGCAGATCTCCAAGCAGCTATGCTAATATACAAAATTAAACACAACACAATACTCTATAGCTCTCCCTACATCTTGAACTCGGACAATCATTCTTATGGAACTAGGCATGCGAAGGACGTAGCCTTATATATCATTCACTCTTCTAAATACGGTAGAAATAGTTTCAAGTTCTCTGCATCACAGTCATATAATAAACTTCCTGAGGAAGTAAAAAGTGCACCAACTTTGTCAGTATTTAAGAGGAAAACTATGAAAGTATTGTGGGAAAAATTCGATGCATCTTAATACATCAAATAAGTCATATATAAGCTTAAAAATCCTAAGTGCTTATCATTTTAAGAGACCGTGGTCTAAACAATCTTAGATATAGTATCAACTTTACCAATAGGCCTATGCCCTTATTCATCAATTTGTGTTACCTTCAGAATTTTCTTCCTTGGTGTGTAAACACACATATTACTGTACAATTCCTCTGTACGAGCCTATGGCTCTTTGGAATTAATTGAATAAAATATCTATCTATCTAAACTAAAAAAGCCTTCCAACCTTGATATCAGTCGGACAAGCCCCACTTTTCGGTTCACTCTTGCTGTATCAGCTGTTCACGGGGTATCACAATGTATGGATCAGTTTCTTCAGGTAGATTTCTAAATTTTTCATTTATACATTTCAAAACCAGTATTATTCATAACTCCATTTTTAGTAACAACTTCTCTTTAGTGTGTAAAATTTAATTTTTATGTGAACTTATCATTTTATATTAAATCCAAATTTTGTAAGGATATCCATTTCACTTTATCATGTTAAACTATTAAACTATCAACACTGATGAAGATATCATTGTCATATGGAAACATGTACGTTTAAAATATTGTATTAAACATCATTTCATAAATACTATCGTATGGCCCGCCGGGTGCAAGCTTTGTTATTTGACACCCAAAGGGCAGCTTGCATGTCGAATTTTGTTGTTCCTTGGGGTCCTATGAAAGTCAAGGAGGTTAGATATCTAAGCTCCTTGA
Source organism: Meconema thalassinum (assembly GCA_946902985.2). Taxonomy (NCBI): domain Eukaryota; kingdom Metazoa; phylum Arthropoda; class Insecta; order Orthoptera; family Tettigoniidae; genus Meconema; species Meconema thalassinum. Next base: position 547,064,458 of record OX336390.1, read on the forward strand.
CACTATATCACTTTCTAGTAGAGAAAGGAGGATCTTTTTGTGATGGCGGAAAATCCAGAGATTAATTTTGCCATTATGAACATGGCCTACTGAATTCAAATGGGTTCCTTAACATGCCAACAACGTATGACATGCGTGTCGTGATTTTTGTCGCCTTTCAAGAATCACTTACCATGGCCAGGAGCGAACCTGCAAGCTTGGGGTTTGTAGTCTGACACGATAACCACCCGCCCACCATGGCAAGCATCTCATAGTATTGACAAGGCGGATTACACAATATATACTGTATTATGGTATATTTCATATTTAAAATATTGCTTCCCCTCGTTTACAACCCACAGTATGTCACTGGTTATGCAATATTGTTTCTCAAATTAACAGGATAAACATTAGCTTAAGCCTAAAATAAGAGTCCTGTCATAGTGAGAATTCAATGTAGTCAGCTGCTGTTTGTATTGTTGCAGGCCGGATTTTAGAATCCATCAGTGAGGTGGTGTTCTTGCTTCTTCTGTTACTGCTGGCTAAAGGCTATACAGTGACTCGAGGCCGCCTGCGGCTTACATCCTCCATCAAACTCACAATATTCATATGTCTTTATTGTGTCACCTATAGTATTCTCTTCATCTATGAAAAAGTGGTGAGTTCCTAAGTATTCTTTACAATACACTTAAATTATTTCCAATATCCGCTGACAATACTCAGTTGAAGTAGTGTGGTAGTAGGGAGGTCAGCTCAGCTCGCATCTCAAGCAGGCAGTAAGGCTTGCTAGCAGGTCTGGCTGGTGATGTCAATGAGGTCATATAGGAGCTGTGGAGCTTGCCAGGCTGGGCTGACTAGACTGGCTCTATTGGCTGGTCGGGCTTGCCTCGAAGAATGAACTGGGCTTGATCAGATATTGTGATCCTTTTCCATGATTTAAATACCATTGTTCTTTTACCTACAACATATTTTCTTAATTGACCTCTGAATATTATAATTATAAGGTGGCTGTTGTTTCAGTTAGGAGTTTGGACTTTGTGGTCATCAGACCTGCACACTTGGGTGTCTATAATTTGTCTGATAACCTGTGTTGGTGTAGGGTCTGTAGTAATGTGTGTACTTGTAATTGAAGCCAGGATTAGGTAGGAGGTGGCCGTGGCCTTACGTTTGGAACCATTCAGCATTTGCTGGAATTATAAGTACGAATCCATGGATAACAACAAACTTGACTACTGCTATAGAGAGAGAAGAATTTAAGCAAAAGTCTGTCCACCTCTAGGATGGTTGAGGAGGGAATCAATCCCATGATCTACACAGAAATTATTTTTTTGCGGATACTCATTTTGTAAAGGGTGAAGGTTCCATTCAGTCAATACTATAATTTTCTCCTTTAAAGAGGACCAGTCCTATAAGAGGGTCCATGAATTTAAGTACGGTACCTAGGATCGCTTTTCACAGAGAACTCATATATAAATAATATTGAAATAAAAGAGGTTAATCAGGCAAAGTATTTAGGTCTAATCATCGACAAACACCTGACCTGGATTGAACACGTTGAACGAATTGCTAAGAAACTCTCACCTATAGTAGGGATCCTAAGGAAACTTCGGTATCTTATTCCCCTAAACCTTGTAAAACAAATCTACTATTCACTTGTACATAGCAAGCTCCAATATTTAAATGTTATTTGGGCTCACTGCAGGAAATCCACACTGAATGATTTAATGACTATTCAGAATAGGGCTATTAGAAACATATTTAACCTTCCTTACTGCACTCCAGTAAAAGATCTGTACATCAGAAGTAAAATTCTACCCCTCAGCATAAGTGCAGATCTCCGAGCAGCTATGCTAATATACAAAATTAAACACAACACAATACTCTATAGCTCTCCCTACATCTTGAACTCGGACAATCATTCTTATGGAACTAGGCATGCGAAGGACGTAGCCTTATATATCATTCACTCTTCTAAATACGGTAGAAATAGTTTCAAGTTCTCTGCATCACAGTTATATAATAAACTTCCCGATGAAGTAAAAAGTGCACCAACTTTGTCAGTATTTAAGAGGAAAACTACGAAAGTATTGTGGGAAAAATTCGATGCATCGTAATACATCAAATAAGCTCAAAAATCCTGTGCTTATCATTTTAAGAGACCTTGGTCTAAACAATCTTAGATATAGTATCAACTTTACTAATAGGCCTATGCCCTTATTCATCAATTTGTGTTACCTTCAGAATTTTCTTCCTGGTGTGTAAACACACATATTACTGTACAATTCCTCTGTACGAGCCTATGGCTCTTTGGAATTAATTGAATAAATATCATTCATTCATTCATTATGAGAGGCAGAAATCAAAGCCAGGATCCAAGCAGGAAACCGAACTCTCTACAGCTTAACACAGCTTCTTTGGTCCAGATGTCTCTCCAGACAGTTCAAAATTCGTCTGTATAAAACTCTGATTCAACCCGTTGTACTATATGGGTGTGAGACATGGAGTATCCGAAAACAGGACTTTCATAAACTACTCGTATTTGAGAGAAAAGTTCTTCGGAAGATCTTCGGACCGATGAGGGATGTACACACATGTGAATGGAGGATTAGACACAATCATGAAGTAGAAGACCTGTACCATGATGCCAACATAGCTGGAACCATCAAGACCAGAAGACTGCAGTGGGCTGGGCATGTAGCCCAGATGAAAGACCACCGATGGCCACGGAAGCTACTGGATTTCATCCCCACAGGAAGGAGACACCAGGGAGACCAAGGAAGCGGTGGAGAGATGGACTCCATGAAGATCTACAACAGGCAGCGATACGTGTGGACAGTTGGGGGATGGCAGCTATGGATAGGAGACGATGGAGAAGGAAACTTGTAGCAGCGCGCAGTCCACTGGGCCTGGTTGCGTAGAAGAAGAAGAAGAAGAAAGAGTATTCAAAATTAGTTCCGCCCCTTAAAACAACAATAACTAACTAACTAACTAGTATTCATAATAATAATATTTTGCACAGGTTTTGAACAACCTAGTGTTCTTTTCCAGCAAAAAACAATTTTTAGTCAAGATCACTAGGTTGTTTTAAACACATAGAAAATAAATTATGAATAGCATAATCTTAATCTTTAAAGGAGAAAATAATTATAGTCTTAACTAGGTGCAACCTTAACTCTTTGCAAAAGGAATACAATCTTGTAATCAATATGGATGCCATTAGACCAAAAATGGTTAGTTTCATGTAATTTTACTATAAACGTTAGTTAAAACATGATGTATACCATCAGCCTTGTTGTGTTTTCTTATATGGAGTTGTATAGCTTACACATGTTTCCTTCTCCTTCCATGTTTGTCCTGTTATCTTTTTCCATTACAAATCTTCCTTTTGTGTGTTTGTCTGGTTTTCACTCCATCCTACACTATCTACTTTGAGATGTGAAGGATGCCCCCATTACTCACAATTTTGGTTGCAGTCCACCCTCCTGATTAGACTGGGAGGTCAAAATGAGCTCTAAGGGGGCTACAGCATTGAAGAACTATGAATTAGATTGATGGTATGATTGCTCACCTTTGAAGACTGTGGTTGGGTCCTCAGTTTAGGGGCTGCGACAACGCGGTCATGCAGCCCCGTGTACTTTGTGTGTGTGTAGAATCTGTCTGATAACCGGTGTTAATTATTGTGATGGTTGTATTAGTGTGTGTATCTGTTTTAATTCAAGTAAGGACTGCAGACATTGAATTTTTTCAAGTAGTTCCTACTTTTGCCGCCAAATGCCACCGTCAATGACCAACTAGTTCAGAACTTAGTTACCAGATGCCACCGCAGTCGGCTCTTGACGACGAACGTAGGAACCTAAGAACGTTAGTCAAATGTTTAACATATATATCATTTAGCTTCACATAGGTGTAATTAGTGGAAGGTTCTTTAACATGCCATAAATCTATGACATAGGACCGCCGGCTTTACTTGAAGGAAGGCATACTGAGGGATTTTTAACGTTCTTAAAAAGATCCGACGACTTCGGCCGGGTTTAAACCCGCGATCTTGGTTGAAGACTGTGGTCTGTGGAGAATACCCTTGTCTATTTTGTGCAGAGCCGGATTAAGCAGAACAAGGCCTGTAGCAAATGTTACCAGGAGGCCCTAGGTTTTGTATGATGATAAAACACAACTTTGAAGGAAGAAAAAAAAAACAACAACAACAACAACAAACAAACTCGATTTAATGTGAGCAAATTTAGAGATATATTTTTGTTAATTCATTTAGGAGCTTTGCGAGATCGTGGTCATGTAGCCCTGTGTACTTGAGTGCGTGTAGAATTTGTCTGATAACCTGTGTTATTGTGTTATTGTGTATCTGTGTGTATAGTTGTAATTCAGATCAGGATTGGGAAGGAGGCGGCAGTGGCCTTAATGTAGGAACCACTGCCAGGAACAATTCTAGGACGGCTGAGGTGGTAATCGAACCTGTCTGTTCTCAGTTTTGTCTCACGAGGATGAGTGTACCCCGTTCCAGCCCTCAGACCAGAATTAAATTTCTTGGAAGAGCCAGGAATCAAACCCAAGCCTCCGCGGTGACAGCCAAGAGTGCTAGCCACTACGCAACGAGGCAATTTAGAGATAATACCGGTACTAGACAAATATTTTTCTCTAAGTAAATTACATTCAATGTTCATTAAGGTGAGGTCACTTACATGATATTGTCCCACCATGTTCCTTCACTCACTTTTTACATGCTTCAATGTCGAAAATGAATTTTCTCCGCTTCAGTTAGCAATCATTAAAGGGAAGTAAATTCGTAAGACTATTTCTACTTTTGGCAAACACGACTGTAATTAATTTTCCATTATAAGTTTATAAGATTGCAGTTCAAGGGCCTCATGCTTTTTGTTGTTATTAGCAGCAGCCACGTTAGTTTTAAGATGATTAGCGAACTGCTTAAGTTCGACGCCTAGGCTTTCTTCCAAATTCTCTTAGTAAGCACTGACAATATTTGGAGTTATTTTCAAGAACTCTTTTGCTGTAAGAGATTTTAACTGCCGAAGTATTCAAAATACACTAGTCAATCTATGGTACGCTTCCATGCGTTTAACTAAGGCAGACAAATTATCAACTATGACAATAAACACCTGACTTTCAAATTTTTGTATGAGTGTTTGATTTTAGACAATTTCATCGAGCGTAGTAGAGCCGCTGAAATAGTCGTAGTAAGTATTTCACTTGCGTCATCTTGAAGTTTGTTGCTAATATTCTTCACAGTCAGTCAGGATTTTGGCTTTGGCATCAATATATGAAAATGCAGGCTGTATTGCTTGAATGTACCCTAGTAATGATTAATAAAGGGCATATCCCGTTTTAGGAACTTGGTCAGGTGACTGCAATGAAGCGCTAGACGCTTGCATGGGTGGCTTTGTCGCACCAGCTAGGGCAGATCACCTGGTGTCCGACAGTCTCTTCAAATATATAATTTTCACAAAAGAAAAATATGTGTGCTTTTGTGTTTGAAAGTCTCTTCAAAGTCGGGAGTTTGGAACCTGTATCTCCCAGTGCTTTTGTAAGAAGGCCCCATTGATAGGTAGAAGCAGAAACATGATGATGATGATAATTGTTGTTTTAAGGGGTCTAACATCTAGATTATCGGCCCCTAGAAGCAGAAACAAATGTATAGAGGCATTCAACATTCTGCAGCACACTTAGTAACCAAATTTAGTGAATGTGCAAAGCAGGGAATGTGAACTTGCGGGGCGAGGTGAAGAGGCAGGCGAGAAGAGAAGGGCCTGTCAACAGCCCGCTGTGTTATCTGATATTCCTGTCTATTCCAATATTGCTAACGTAGAGCCATTGCTCAAATCACTGTGGTGTTGCGAATGAGTGAGTGAGTCACAGACCAATGAATTTGGTTCTGTTACTATGCACAGATCGGGAACCCAGCATGTCTGTCATCATAAATCATCAACATCTGCAATCCACATTCCTCTCAGGTTCACGGAGCTTGGACCCGAGCAGTACTCTGTGTACCTATTTATCTCCTTAATGCGTGCTTGTCACCCGTGATATTTCCCTCTTATGTTGCTGACATTGTCATAGCTTTGACCACGACACTCTTTGATATGAATGCCATTTTTCTTAAAAAGAATCAATGTAGGGCGAATTGTTCAGCAGTATGACCTTCCGTATCCAAGAATTTCAAAATCCTTGCAAGCATTTGACATAATACCTTGGTTCTTTTTTTTCTTTTCATCTTCACTTGACGTTTTGCCTTCCAGAAACGTTATGTCGACTTGTAACTCTTGCTCTGTTGCTCATGTTGACTATCTCGATCTGGGTAGAAGTGCAAATGAATTTAAAAATAAAATGTAGTCCTTCTACTTTCTTGTAATAAATGTGTAAGTTTGAGCAGCCTTCTTTGATATAATAAGCTAAGCATACTTGCATGCACTTTATGTATTCCAATACTTAACTTATTATAAACGCAATAATAGAAACGAAAATAAATAATAATGTATGAAATTACATTTTTAAGTTGTGATTTTAAATGCATGATCTAATTATGGAATGACTCCAATTAAAAAACAGTATTTGGGAATTCCAAACTATACCAAAATATAATTTAAACAAACAAAAAAAAAAAAAGCAGTATGCGGAACTCCGTGAACTCACAATGACACTCGAATCAACGTCCTAGCTAAACGCGATTCTATGCTACAATATTTTATAACTTTACTCTAAGCAAATTCGTAACAAGGATGTGGAAGGAATCGGATGTGGCCTGTCAGAAGGTACGTCCCAGCAGTACCAGCATTTGCTTGGAGATGAAAATGAGAAAACCACGGAAAACCATTTCAAGGACAGCTGATGGTGGGGCTGGAACCCACGTCTACCGAGTCCGCAGAGAGCTTGGCTCCATGGCCTAGCGCTGTGAGTTACTGAGCGTAGCTACTGCTGTCGGTGCAGTCATGAAAAGTGTACGGAAATATATATATTTAAATATTTACAAAGTGCGTTTAAACAAATAAACAAGACGATAGCCCCTGGCAGATCTGCGTCACGTCCAGCCCGCATAACAATAGAGCCAGGCGGGTGGTCTGTACACATGGGGTGCTCTCACATAACCGATTGTGCAGTCAAAAGAAACAGAATTACCCCCAATAGTGACAAATTGCACTCTGATTTCTTAAATGTCGACAATTTGTTTGAAAAGTATGTTTAAACAAATAAACAAGAAGCCTGCATAACAGAAAAGCCGGGAGGGTGATTTTTGCACATATGAGATTTCTCTCACAGGTCTCCTAATAGGCTCTATTTTAGGTAGTCTTTTAATGTCTTCATTTAATGCTGGCATACCATTTCACAGTTCATGGTTTGAGTGATATGTTTGTTGCAGTTTTTCGACCCAGGTAAGGTACTGTACCTGTACGAGTCCCCTGCTGGATATGGGCTCATTCTGCTTAGGGCGATGGCTTGGGGGATGTTCGTGTATTCTGTTGTCTTCACTCTTAAACATTACCCAGAGAAGGCTGTCTTCTACTACCCATTCAATATTGTGGGGACACTCTGGTAAGCATTATGCTTTTAAGTGGCTGTGACTCCAAATGAATTACATGCACTGTTAATAACTACTGTACTGTATTAATTTGAATTAGCTTGCCACGGTGGGTGAGTGGATAGCATGTCGGTCTACTAACCCCAAGATTGCAGGTTCACTCCTGGCCGTGGTAAGTGATTTTTGAAAGGCGGAAAAAATACGACACGCATGTCATACGATGTTGGCATGTCAAAGAACCCATTTGAATTCAGTAGGCCGTGTTCATAATGGCAAAATTAATCTCGGGAGTTCCCGCCAACACAAAGTTCCTCATTTCTCTACTAGAAAGCGCTATAGTGTTCAAGGAGTTTAGATATCTAACCTCCTTGACTTTCATAGTGATTCAAGGAACAACGAAATTCGACATGCAAGCTACCCTCTGGGTGTCAAATTACAAAGCTTGCACCCGGCTCCCGACGCCATACAATATTATTAATATTTAAATTTAATATCCATCTTTATGCATTAGCTCCAATTGCCACTTCATTATCTGAATGAAGAAGAAACACTGGCTTACTGATTATTATTGGTGGGTTTGATCTTATTTTCAGACACCTAGCTTCATCATTAATATAGACATTTTTGTGTTGAATGCTCATAGAGCATCACTATAAGCCTGTATTGATATAATGTATGATATCAGACATGTTGCTGATTGTATTAATGTCTCTTGGTTGCCATGCAGAAGTTCCTAATAGAACTGTATTTTGGAACAGGTTCGTGTCCGGGCCAGTGTTCATTCTCATCACAAATGGTGTGATGGACAAGTGGGTTCGAGAGAGTGTAGTGTGTGCTGTGCTGCACTTCATCACGCTCTGTGGACATATTTTCTTTTTGGTATGTAGTATCCACTCTGGTTCACTCAGTAGGACATTCATATTCATATTAATTTTATCATCATATGTGTATTGTGTGGTTAACTGATAGAATTAGCATAGCACACTACACTGAATGTGTTTCACGCTGTATATAGTAAATCAATGAGTGCATGCATCAATGCCATGTTTCTCGAGCAAAATATAGTAATGGTGTTGCACACAGAGCACAAGATGCTGCAGATGGTAGCAGTGGACATTAACTGAAACTCGTAGAACAGATCAGTACAGTTTGAATCTAGAAATATTATTCCAAACTAATATTAACTCTCTAGGGGAGCTACTCATGTTAGAGCACAAGGCAGGGCCAGGCCACAGTCTAGCTTAGGATGCGATCATGCAGAAATATGTGTCACTAGTTGAACTGTGTTCCTAAACTTTTCAGCCCACCTTATCATCTTCAATAAAATACACTGTAATTGTGAAGAAGCTTATATACACTAGTATCCAAAAGTTAAGCATAATCACTAAACGAGGCCATACCGCCTGATAGGAATGTCAGACGGATTGCTGAACAAACGGAAGCTGAATTACACACCATATGTCACACAACTTGTCCATAAAAACAGTGTCAGAAAGGTTCTGATAGCTAAGGTATACCTTTGATAACAACTAACAACACTTGGCAATGTCTTCCACAACAAAATATGCTGTCAACAGGGTGTATGGTTACCCCTAATGGCCACACATGTTTCACAGCAACGTGCATGCTCTCTATCAGATGGTCCAAGAGCTCTAATGGCAGTTGATCCCATTCCTCTGAAAGGGCAATGCAAAGGTCTTGTAGGGTCCTAGGTGGAGGCTGACAGAATGCAATTCGCCTCCCCAATGAATCCCAGGCTTGTTCTATAGGATTCAGATCTGCATACCTTGCTGGCCAGTCCATGCGATGAATGTCTTCCACAGCCAGAAATTCATCCATCAGAGCAGCGTGGTGCGGTCGGGCATTATCGTCCATTAAGAGGAAGTCTGGACCAACCGCACCTCTGAAGAGCCGAATATATGGTCTCAGTACCTCATCCCTGTATATCCGAGCATTCACAGTGTTCCTCGGACCACTCATGAAGATGTGCAGGTCCGTACGGTCATTCAACATGATGCTGCCCCCTCCACCATACTGGTCCCGTTCCACGATGTTCCTGTGGTTGTATCAGCTACCCGGTTCTCTCCAGATTAATGTGTGATGGGAATCGTTCTGCAAACTGAAGTGGGACTCATCTGTGAAGAGCACATGCGTCCATTCATTCATGGTCCAGTTTCGACGTTGATGGCTCCACAGTAAACGGACCTGTCTCTGTGCTGGAGTGAGCGGGACGCACACCGCTGGACATCTGGCAAACAGCGCTGCTGTTCTGAGCCTCCGGTACACAGTTTGCCGGGAAACGGCAACCCCTGAGATGGCTGCGAGCTCTGTCGACAATTGTCTTGCAAGTGCACTCTGATTTTGTCTGGCGGTTAAGGCCAGATATCAGTCCTGCTGTGGAGTGGTTACTCTTAGTCGACCTGGTACTGGCCTACGACTAACATCTCCTGTGTCTCTAAATCGTCTCTAAAGCCTGGAAATGACACTTTGTGGTACAGTCAAGGATACGGCGACTTCCGTCTGGGTTGGGCCTGCTTCCAGGTGGCTTCTACCCTGCAAAACGGCGTCCAAATGGCATCCTTGTGCCATTAGTTTGTCACGTTCACCACGAGGCTACACTACGCACACTATAACAGGGCAAATACGACAGAGGGAATATGGGACGCAGGCACTGGCTGTGTTTACCTTGCGGTTACACCGCTAGTCAAAGCAGTGAATACTCCTTTCCTATACAGAGCAAACACGTAAGATTGGTAGGTGCATATGTCATGCGATTTGCGGTCTATTTCCTGTTCTCTGCTTATTCCAGCTCTGCCAAGAATTTCAAAAGTCTTGGTATGGTCTGGTATGAGGTCTCCTAGCCTCATGATGCTAAATGGCCACCTCCCGGATGCTGTGGCAGGAGGAGGATTGGAAAGGATCTGGCCACCCTACCGCATGTAAACGCTGGCTCAGGAGGCCTGATTAGTGATTCTGTAACACAGCCAGGGACTCTAATCGGGTCGCCTACATCCTTTGTGGATAAGACATTCTTCTTGAATGCAATAGTACAAATTCACACCAAATTCAAAATAGTTTTCTATTATTATTACCATTATTGAGGAGTGTAGCCATTGATCCAGATAATTGGCATACACTCGCGGAAGATCGCACACGTTGGCGTGCAGCCACCTCAGCTGCGGTTTCACATTTTGAAGAAGAACGCCGAAGGCAGGAAATGGAAACTCGTCAGAGGAGAAAGCTGGGCCAGATATTGCCACGCCCTCCACCTTCCATCACATGCATCGAGGGCGGCCGTATGTTCTATGCCAGAATTGATCTGCTGAGTCACCAGCGACATCTTCATCGAGTGGATACAAATTAGTTTGCAGGAAAGAAATGTACACTCGGACACGAGTATCGGCCGTCGACGATTATTATGCATTTTACACCACATCAACAGAACGAGAATTAACTGTGCTTATGAACCAACAACAGAAAATCCACATTCCATTCACTCACAACCTCAAAATCAATAAAAGCTTTATACCCGTGAATGTCATTGATTTCTACTAGTACATCCAGGTGCAAATTATGGTCTTTATTTTTGCAATATTTTCTCACTCTTCAATATTTGTTGCTGATGGCAATTCACAATTTTGGCCTAGTAGGTTGCATGTAGGCCTACTACAGGTATATATTTTTTGAAGGTTTCCTTTTTAAATAGAATTACTGTCAAAAATTGCTTGATATCTTGGTTTATAAACAAGGTTGCTATGTTCCTCTTTACAAATGTGGTGCATAACAGTGAAAGTGGTCTAAGGGAAGATGACTTTGCTGTTATTCCCATTAAAATAACAACCATCATCTTCCAAGCGGGATCTGTTGGTCATCATCATCTTGCACAGTTTCCAGCCACTGGCCGGGTCTGTTTGGAACACAAGCCTCTCCAACGTCTTCTGTCTTCCCACCATCTCTCAGCCTCCACCCTTGTCCAGTCTTCTCCTCTCTTCTTCACGCTTTCTTCCACCCCCTTCAGCCACCTGTCTCTCGGTCTTCCTCTCGGTCTCTTTCCTTCCCACTTCGTCTCGTGTATCCTCCTGGTCCTCTCATTTCTTATTCTGTCCCTCTTTGTAGCTCCAATACTGCTTCTCAAGAACCTCATCTCACTGGCCTGTATTTTGCTCTTCTCCCTTCCTTTCATAACCCAGGTCTCCGAGGCATACGTCAGGATAGGGACATAGTACGTCCGATATATGATCTTTTTGCTGTTCTGAGGGACATCCTTGCTCCATAACATGCTTCTCACACTCCTCCGAAATGCTTCTGCCTGCCTCCCCCGCTCATTTATTTCTCTATCGTTTCTTCCATTCTCTTGTATCAGGCTTCCCAGATACTTGAAACTCTCCACTTTCTTCAGCTGTTCCCCACCAATTGTTATTCCCGTTGTGGTTCTTTCCTTCTTCCTTGTTGTGATCACCATCTCACTCTTATTTATGCTAAATTTCATCCCATATCCTTGTATTATTCCTTCCCACACGTTCAACTGTTCCTGTACCTCCTCCTCCTTGTTTCCCCAAATCATCAAATCATCTGCAAACACCATTGCTTTCATCTTTCCTTCCCCAATTACTTGTGCCACTCGGGTCATTATGTCATCCATCACCACAATGAAAAGTAATGGTGACAAGGCACTTCCTTGTTTCAGGCCGTTTCTCTGTTCCAACCAGTCTGATCTCTCTCCTCCCACTTTCACACAGCTCACGCTTCCCTTGTACATCTCCTTTATCCTCTTTATAGTCCATTTCTCTACTCCTCTATCCTCCAGGGACTTCCACACTTTGTTTCTGCATACACTGTCATATGCTTTCTCAATATCCAGGAAAGCCATCAGTAGATCTGTTCCATACTCATAGTGCTGTTCTTGTAACTGCCTTACAGCAAAAATCAAATCCACTGTGGACCTTCCTGCTCTGAAGCCATGTTGTTCTTCCCTCATCCCTCCTTCTATCCTTGTCCTAATTCTCTTTTCCAAAACTTTCTCGAAGATCTTTGCACAATGACTCATCAGTGTTATTCCCCGATAGTTTCTGCAATTTGTTCTACTACCTTTCTTGAAGATCGGGACAATTATTCCTTTTTTCCAGTCCTCTGGGGTCTTCCTTTCCTTCCATGCTGTCCTCATCACTCGGTACAACCACTGTGTCCCCACCTCTCCTGCTGCTCTCACCATCTCCACACTCAACTCATCCACACCCGGTGCCTTCCCTCCTTTCATCTTGTTCACTGCATCTTCCACTTCTTTCCATGTTAAGTCCTTTTCTGTTTGCAGTTCATCTTCCTCTTCCCCGATTTCTTCCTCCTCACCATCTTTTCCATTTGGGTTCAGAAGTTCTTCAAAATATTCTTTCCACATTTTCTTCAGTTCTTCCCTATTTTCTATCTCTCGTCCCCTTTTGTTCACCATTCTAACATACTCCGTAGGATCCTTCCGCCTCTTAGTTTTTACCATCCCATACAGGACCTTTTTTGTACCTTCACTATCCACCTTCATCATCTTTGTCCACTCTTCCATCCACTTTCTTCTCTCCTCAGCCACTACTCTCTTCGCCTCCTTCTTTCTTTCCTGGTACTCTTCCCTTGTCTCTACCGTCCTATTTTGGTACCACCTCCTAAAGGCTCTATTCTTTTCCCTTACTATATCTTTTGTCTTCTCATTCCGGGATCTGTTGGTAAATAATAAAATTCAATCTAACCATGATGGATAATAGGATCTGTAACCTGGGTATTTTTTATTTTTATCAGTGTGCCTACACTTCTTAAATTATTTCTTTTGGTAGCTTATTTTTATAATCTTTTACTCTTTTATACGAAATATTATTCGACTTTTAAAATACCAATTAGATAAAAAAAGCAATACAAAAAGTCATATGCAAAGCGCTTGGTTCCGTTACGCAAAACATTTAATCCCTGATTTAGCCTCATCATAAAGATTGCATGCCACTTGGTTCTGTTATGCGTTTTCTCCAATCTGCCATACAGAACAAGCACTTTCTTCCAACTTAAAAGGTGAAATAATTATTCCATGCCTTGACTATATTTGCTGGGCAGATAGTTCAATATTTCCTCCACAAGATAGCACTTATAACTCAATTTCAGTAACAATGGCACTTGGTTCCTTTACGCATAACACGGTCCAACTACAAGCAACAATAATATGAACAGTCAAATAAGTTGTGCGTTTCAAATGAAGAACTTTTACTTAAGAACTTTTTAATGTCCACAAGACCATCTTTTAATTACCATATGCACAGTGTCAGTGTCCCTCACCGTGTAATCTGGTATGCTCTTTGTGACCATGCTGTACCAGAAATGCTTATCAATTGGATCAAGATGTTATACATGAACACCTCAAGTCGTGTACGTTGCGCAGTTGGCATCTCAGAGAGTTTTGCAGTGAATGTCGGTGTACACCATGAATCAGCACTGCCCCCCTTGCTCTATATCATGATCATGGACACAATTACACAAGACCTGCAAAGGAGGGTACCCTGGACTCTCTTATATGCAGATGATGTCGTACTTGCTGATACAATCAGAAGGGGCCTGCAGCGTCAGGTTGAAGATTGGAACAGTCGCCTCTCACAATATGGTCTTAGGCTAAATAAAAATAAAACTGAATACCTGGAAACCATCCCCAGCATTGGCTCCATCCAAGTTGATGGAGAGAAGACCATAAGCTTAGGGTATTTAGGATCTCGTCTGCAGTTTGATGGTGGAATAAGTGATGAAGTGCGCAGTAGAATAAAGGTAGCATGGTTGAGATGGAGGGAAGTCACAGGCGTGCTCTGCGACAGAAGGATGCCACTCAATCTAAAGTCCAAAATTTACCGCATGGTAGTACATCCTGTTGCATTATACGATGTTGAATGTCGACCATCAGACAAAGCTATGGAGTGCTAATTACACAGTATGGAAATATGTATGCTCCGTTGGTCGATGGGCATCACACGCATTCATCATGTCAGAAACAAAATCGTTCGTCAGCAAATGGGCGTCGCACCCATGACTGAGAAGACTCGGGAAAAGCGGATCCAATGGTATGGTCACGTCCATAGTGCCGCACCTGAACAGTTACCTATTTTACTTTCTCCTTTGAAATTAATGGATAACGTCCACGTGGATGACCAAGGCAACGTTGGCATGACACAGTATATGCTGATCTGAAAAATCTCCACTTAAGACAACAATATGCTCAAGATCATGCAAAATGGCGAGCCAAGATCAGAACAGCAGACCCTGCATCAGTGGGAAAACGCTAGGAAGACAGTGTCTAGTTTTAAAGTTTTTTTTATCTCAATTTTATGCTAGGGAGGGGGGGGGGGGGGGGGGGGGGGGGGAAGGGAGTGCGTCATATTTTTTACCATGTGTGTTTTGTTTAATATAAATGTTTTCAAGATTTTTGATGTTTGTTGACAATAGAATTTTTTCGATATCGAGTGGCTGATGAAGGGAGCAGTAACGCCCCGAAACATGTAGATCTACCACAATGAAAATGAAAATCCACAGCCTGCTTCCAGTCTCCGACCGGGTCAGGAATGGAATGAATGAAGCCCCCATCTAGCGGCGAGGATATTAACTGTGCCGGCTGCCGAGGCCTGACGCACTCCTCTGGGGAAATGATTAAATGAATGACAGATGAAATGAAATGTTAGTGGAGAGTGTTGCTGGAATGAAATTTTGACAGGGAAAACCGGAGTACCCGGAGAAAAACCTGTCTGCCTTCGTTTTGTCCAGCACAGATCTCACATGGAGTGACCGGGATTTGAACCACGGATCCAGCGGTGAGAGGCCGGCGTGCTGCCGCCTAAGCCACGGAGGCTTCATCTACCACAATAAGTGTACCAAATATATATAAGGTATTAATTTGACGGGAAATTTGTCACAATTAGAGTGTATTTTATTGTATATGTCAATACGGAGCCAAGTTAAAAAAAAAAATTATGATCCACAGGCGAATGGCCACACAGAAAGGGGAAAGACTGGTCTCAAGAAAATGTTAATGTCTAAATCAGAATAATTGTCATTCAAACATAAAATTTATAATTTACTTTTTCAGTACCGAAATATGCTAATTACTAATATCACTCCAGCAGAAATTATCTTTACCTTTCTGGTACGAACACCTCTCAGCAAGCTGAAACTAGCTGTTCCCCAGTCTTATGTGCCTAATGTAATTACATTACAGGTAGGGGAGCAAGTTCGTGTACATAGGAGAAAGGAAGATATCCCTTAAGTGGGTACAATGTTACAAGCCCTCAGGCGAGGTACATACTTTGTAGATTTTAAAGGGAAACAATCCTTATGTAAGTCAAATTAATATGTATTATTCTAAGCCATTTGCCCAAGTTGGGGATCAAAGATCTAATCAAGACACAGACAAATGAGATATGTCCCTTAATCAGACAATCCCGTTAGCGAAACAGACAACCCCACTAGCGATAAACCTAGAAGCTGGAACAATACCTCAACCTAACCCTGAGGTAGCACCTGTATCAGAATCACCCTGTCAGGACATGAAATCACCAGTAATTGTTCCCCCTGCTGCAACTCAAATGTGCAGGCAGATCTGAGTGCATCAGTCGACCTCCAGTTAGACCGAATTTGAATATTTCAAATGAGTAAACTAATGTCATTGGAGGGAGGTAAGAGGAAGAGTGTGATGTAATTGTTCCCTCTGCTGTAACTCAATGTATTCAACGATATGTATTAACCAAACAAAAGTTTATCAGTTCTGCCTCGTCAATACAATATATTTAAAACTTCATGAAATAATCACATATCCTAATGGTACCATAAGGAGAGTGTGACATGTGATTATTTCATGAAGTTTTAAATATATTGTATTGACGAGGCGGAACTGATAAACTTTTGTTTGGTATATTAAGTCAATACGGAAAAATGGGTGACTCTATGAGTCAAAAAGATATGTATTAAGGCAACCAGCAGAGGGGTACAACAAGGCTGTGGAATCTCTCCATTGCTATTCATAATCTACATGAACGCTATAATAAAGGAATGGAGGTTTGAAAGACATGGTTCAATACCAATCAGCAGGCATCTAAAAAATGTAGACGCTATACTATTTGCTGATGATGTTGCATTGGTAGCAGCATCTGAAGATGATCTGCAGTGGTCAATATTTAATCTCCAGAAAGTGGCATCAAAATTCAGCAAGTGCATTTCTACTGAAAAGACTAAAGTAATGGGTAAGGGAAAGGACCCTATCCCCAGTAAAGTTTGTCTGGGTGGTAAAATTTTAGAAAGAGTTAACAAATTCAAGTATTTAGGATATCATTTATCTTTTCAAGAAGAACGAGACATAACTGCTAAAATAACAAATTATACCAGAAAAACAGGAATTATCAATCACGTCATGAAGCCATCTCTTGTCCAAAGGCATACATGCTTACGTTTGTATAACACATTAGCCAGACCAACCCTATGCTATGGCAGCGAGGCATGGACAATAAGATCTCAGGACATCTCCAGACTCACAGCACGCGAAATGACATTCATGCGCCGAACAGCAGGCTATAATAAATGGGATCATAAGAGAAATGAGGATGTGCTGAAGGAACTAAAAGTGAAACCAATACATTTGTACATACATTTGTGACTACCAAGAGAACTGGAAACATCATGTCCAAAGGATGGAACCTGGAAAATTACCAAAAGAGATCCTTCACTACCAGCCATGGGAAAATAGATCGATAGGACGTCCGATGAAGAGATGGAGAGAAAGTGCAATACCGTAACGGGACATTTGGCCCAATACTTGGAAGGAGATGATGATGATGATTTATTAAGGCAATTGTATAATAAAAACTCAGCAATTCTTCTAGGTTTGTGCCATGTCTTGTGTGGGAGTTTCACCTAGGACACCAAGCTGGCTCATCAGAGGGCTCTTGATGTCCCCACCCAGACCCCCACAGGAGTAACGAACTGCGTGCTACCTCCCTTTATATAGAGTGAAACTGCACTCCTGTGGGGGTCCGCGTAGGGACACCAAGAGCCCGCCGATGAGCCAGCTTGGTGTCCTAGGCGAATCCCCACACAAGACACGGCACAAACCTAGAAGAATTGCTGAGTTTTAATTCACCGGCCGTGAAAGCCTATATACCATCTTTTTGGAAGCTTCATAGGGAGGTTGAGGCTGCTTGAGCTTTTGGTTCTCGCAGTCAAGTAGTGCAGTTGCACTCTATATAAAGGGAGGTAGCGCGCAGTTCATTACTCCTGTGGGGGTCCGGATGGGGACACCAAGAGCCCGCCGATGAGCCAGCTTGGTGTCCTAGATGAAACCCCACACAAGACACGGCACAAACCTAGAAGAATTGCTGAGTTTTAATTCACCGGCCGTGAAAGCCAATATACCATCTTTTTGGAAGCTTCATAGGGAGGTTGAGGCTGCTTGAGCTTTTGGTTCTTGCAGTCAAGTAGTGCAGTTGCACTTTATATAAACGGAGGTAGCGCGTAGTTCATTACTCCTGTGGGGGTCTGGGTGGGGACACCAAGAGCCCACCGATGAACCAGCCTGGTGTCCTAGGCGAAACCCCACACAAGACACGGCACAAACCTAGAAGAATTGCTGAGTTTTAATTCACCGGCATTGAAAGCCAATATACCATCTATTTGGAAGCTTCATAGGGAGGTTGAGGCTGCTTAAGCTTTTAGTTCTTGCAGTCAAGTAGTGAAGTTGCACTCTATAAAAAGGGAGGTAGCGCGCAGTTCATTACTCCTGTGGGGATCCGTGTGGGGACACCAAGAGCCCACCGATGAGTCAGCCTGGTGTCCTAGGCGAAACCCCACACAAGACACGGCACAAACCTAGAAGAATTGCTGAGTTTTAATTAACTGGCCGTGAAAGCCAATATACCATCTTTTTGGAAGCCTTCATAGGGAGGTTGAGGCTTCTTGAGCTTTTGGTTCTCGCAGTCAAGTAGAGCAGTTGCACTCTATATAAAGGGAGGTAGCGCGCAGTTCATTACTCCTGTGGGGGTCCGGGTGGGGACACCAAGAGCCCGCCGATGAGCCAGCTTGGTGTCCTAGATGAAACCCCACACAAGACACGGCACAAACCTAGAAGAATTGCTGAGTTTTAATTCACCGGCCGTGAAAGCCAATATACCATCTTTTTGGAAGCTTCATAGGGAGGTTGAGGCTGCTTGAGCTTTTGGTTCTTGCAGTCAAGTAGTGCAGTTGCACTCTATATAAAGGGAGGTAGCGCGCAGTTCGTTACTCCTGTGGGGGTCCGGGTGGGGACACCAAGAGCCCGCCGATGAGCCAGCTTGGTGTCCCAGGCGAAACTCCCACACAAGACACGGAACAAACCTAGAAGAATTGCTGAGTTTTAATTCACCGGCCGTGAAAGCCAATATACCATCTATTTGGAAGCTTCATAGGGAGGTTGAGGCTGCTTGAGCTTTTGGTTCTCGCAGTCAAGTAGAGCAGTTGCACTCTATATAAAGGGAGGTAGCGCGCAGTTCATTACTCCTGTGGGGGTCCGGGTGGGGACACCAAGAGCCCGCCGATGAGCCAGCTTGGTGTCCTAGATGAAACCCCACACAAGACATGGCACAAACCTAGAAGAATTGCTGAGTTTTAATTCATCGGCCGTGAAAGCCAATATACCATCTTTTTGGAAGCTTCATAGGGAGGTTGAGGCTGCTTGAGCTTTTGGTTCTTGCAGTCAAGTAGTGCAGTTGCACTCTATATAAAGGGAGGTAGCGCGCAGTTCGTTACTCCTGTGGGGGTCCGGGTGGGGACACCAAGAGCCCGCCGATGAGCCAGCTTGGTGTCCCAGGCGAAACTCCCACACAAGACACGGCACAAACCTAGAAGAATTGCTGAGTTTTAATTCACCGGCCGTGAAAGCCAATATACCATCTATTTGGAAGCTTCATAGGGAGGTTGAGGCTGCTTGAGCTTTTGGTTCTCGCAGTCAAGTAGAGCAGTTGCACTCTATATAAAGGGAGGTAGCGTGCAGTTCATTACTCCTGTGGGGGTCCGGATGGGGACACCAAGAGCCCGCCAATGAGCCAGCTTGGTGTCCTAGATGAAACCCCACACAAGACACGGCACAAACCTAGAAGAATTGCTGAGTTTTAATTCACCGGCCGTGAAAGCCAATATACCATCTTTTTGGAAGCTTCATAGGGAGGTTGAGGCTGCTTGAGCTTTTGGTTCTCGCAGTCAAGGAGTGCAGTTGCACTCTATATAAAGGGAGGTAGCGTGCAGTTCATTACTCCTGTGGGGGTCCGGATGGGGACACCAAGAGCCCGCCGATGAGCCAGCTTGGTGTCCTAGGCGAAACCCCACACAAGACACGGCACAAACCTAGAAGAATTGCTGAGTTTTAATTCACCGGCATTGAAAGCCAATATACCATCTTTTTGGAAGCCTTCATAGGGAGGTTGAGGCTGCTTGAGCTTTTGGTTCTTGCAGTCAAGTAGTGCAGTTGCACTCTATATAAAGGAAGGTAGCGCGCAGTTCGTTACTCCTGTGGGGGTCCGTGTGGGGACACCAAGAGCCTGCCGATGAGCCAGCTTGGTGTCCTAGGCGAAACCCCACACAAGACACGGCACAAACCTAGAAGAATTGCTGAGTTTTAATTCACTGGCCGTGAAAGCCAATATACCATCTTTTTGGAAACCTTCATAGGGAGGTTGGGGCTGCTTGAGCTTTTGGTTCTCGCAGTTAAGTAGTGCAGTTGCACTTTATATAAAGGGAGGTAGCACATAGTTCATTACTCCTGTGGGGGTCCGGGTGGGGACACCAAGAGCCCGCCGATGAGCCAGCTTGTTGTCCTAGGCGAAACCCCACACAAGGCACGGCACAAACCTAGAAGAATTGCTGAGTTTTAATTCACCGGCCGTGAAAGCCAATATACCAATTGTATAATAACATTGTGTAAATTGTAAATGTTGGTAATACATCATACTGGTTATGTTGGCATGTCTTTCAAATAAGGAATTGATTGCAAATGGACAAGAGTAAAGGAATCATTACAATGAACAGCTGAAGTTTTCAAATTCGGCAGGCCTATTAAAATTGGAAAGATCTACAGATATTTTGGTCTTATGAGTTTTGTCGTATCTCCAATGGTTGTACCTTAAATTATGCTTGAAACAGAGATCTGGAGCAATTTTTGTACACTTTTTTCATATTCTTTTAGTTTCTCCATACTTATAGGGCTGGTAGAATTGTCAAACTTGGCATGTTTATGGGAGTTGCATGTGCCTATATGCCTGCCAAATTTTATGATTCTAGCTGTATCAACAATTAAATAATGGGTTAAAATTTACCCAAAATTAGTTTATATTCGACCTTGGCTGTTATATGTCAGAAAATTGTACTATAATGAGGCTCATTATAACACTATTTTTCATTATGAAACAGTTTCTCCCACCAATCAGAGCTCAAGAAACAGTTGTTTGACCAATTACGTAAGGATAGCATCGCACCTGCACTGAGTTCCATGGCCTTCTAATTTAAATTTCACTGCGTGGCCTAGTGTCATAGTAGGGTAATCGAGGAGGCCATGGTCAAACACAAGGCATTCTCTGCATCTCATGCGCTCTGTTCAGTACATAAAACTGGCGAAATCTCGACAGATATTTATGAATATATATGTTCGAACATAAATTAGTTATAATAATTATCGTCGAACATAAACAGTCGTATGCAACTCGCCTATAATGGTAATTAAGACACTCGTATGGAAATTATAAAACTCGCATATGCTCGTTTTATAAACATTTTAATTATTGCCATTATAGGCTCATTGCATAATGTACTATAATCTAATTCTATATAATAAGGTGTAACCAATAGTAGTGATATGCAAAAAGCCATGTGACCAAACTTATAGGTCTTTCAAACTCCAATAGGCCTACTGCATACAGTACAGTATATTATATAAATCTGTTTTATGATATGACTTTCTGTTTAGCCACAACAAACCTCCAAAAGAAGGTCTGCACCGATTTTAAAGATACATTCATTATTTTGAATTTTTTTTGGGTTTAACATTGTTTTTTTTTGGTACTTTTTTTGTGTTGGTTACAGGTTAAATGCTATATGTTTGCCAAATTTCAAGTTTCTAGCTCATCTGGAAGTGGGTAAACATTAATGTCAGTGAGTGAGTGTGAGAGCCATGTGGCATTATAGTACATGGACTTTCTGTCTTCCATAGGTGTTGACCTTACCAATGACTGCAAACAAAGTCTTCCCCTACCATGTGCGAACATCTCAGGTTGGCGTGATAAATGATCCAGGTCCTGATGGTACTTACCCCTTCAGTCATCATGTATACGCTCCAACAGCACCCCCTAGCTCTGACAGAGTGCAGGCTGACTGGGCAACTGATGTTCCTACAGAACTCTTCTCTATCAGCAGATGTGTGGTACGTATCCTGTGCTTTACATATAAAACCGTATTAGGTACAGCATTCATTTCAGGTTCCGTATTGACCGTATTTACAATTTAACACTTGGATTTTCCGCCAAATCAATACTTTTACTTATGTAAAAAATTATAGGTACATGTTTCGGGGATCTTACTGTCCCCTTCTTCAGCCCTCCTTTGTTGTTACAAACATCGTGTCACATTCAACATCCCATAATAAAACAACAGAATACACAACATAAATTACACAACCACAACATATTAAAATTACTAGCTTAAAACTACACTTAAAATCCAATAAACAATCGAGGATAAAACTTGTGATGCACTTCGTATTTTTCAGTCCATCAGTTCAATTTTGAATTTGTGTCCTGGGACACATTAAAATATACTTAAGCACAGCATATGTTTTGTCCACTTCGTTTTCGAAGCATAAAATTCAAAGCGATTAATCTATGGAGGAACTTGCTGATTTGACTGCATCTAAGATTAGCCTATTGTCATTTTTAGCCTATTTTCAATTTTGAAAAAATAGGCTTATGAGATCACCTTTTGTCCGTGTGTGTGTGCGCGTGTGTGTGTGTGATTCGTGTGTGTGTGTCCCCCTAATAAAATCGAAACGGCTGGAGCGATTTCAATGAAACTCGGGAAGTTCATAGTACTATTCCCGGCGACCTCGACCGTGCCCTTCAAATTTTGTTACGTCTCTCCAATCCATCATGGCGGCTGTGCGAAATATTTCACTAGCATTCAATATCTCCGAAACTATTACCGATATCGCCCTGAAATTGTGTACGGTGATAAAGGGCACTACTAGAAGTTCACCTATGAGACTTTCAAAAACCTGGTGACTACAAAACCAACATGGCGGCCAAGCGAATTTGAGATATTTAAATAGACTTTTCTCGCGATTTAACTATCTAAATGTAATGAAACTTGGTACAGCAAATGTTTATACACATTGTAATGCACTGGAGTCTAATTTAGTTCAATTGTTTACGTAACCTCAAAATGGCGGCTGTGCGAAATATTTCACTGACATTCTATATCTCCGAAACTATTACAGATATCACCCTGCAATTTTGTACGGTGATAAAGGGTACTGATACAGGTATACCTATGTATATTTCATAAACCTGTAAAGTACGAAACGAACATGGCGACCAAGCGAATTTAAAATATTTTAATAGACTTTTCTCGTGATTTAACTCTCTGAGCGCAGTGAAATGTGGTACAGTAATTGGTTTGCAGATTGTAATGCACTGCCATCTAATTTAATTCAATTGCTTACATAACCTCAAGATGGCGGCTGTGCGAAATTTTAAAATTAAGTTTTAATTTCTTGTGTCGTAATCATGCGATCGAAGTGAAAGTTTGAATAATGAACCTAGGCAATAATTGTCCTTGAATGGTACATAACTCTATGGCCTATACACATAACACTCCTAAATGGTGAGCTCCCGAAATATTTAGACGGTTCTCAAAATCTATGAATCTTTTACAGCAACCAAACTGAATTTTTTAATGTTCATAGAGACTATGAACATATGTTCACCTGTAGGACTTTCCGGAACCTGGTGAGCACAAATCCAACATGGCGGCGACGCGAAGTATAAATTTTTAAATGGACGTTTCTCGCGAATTAACTATCCGAGTGCCGTGAAACGTTGCACGTTAAATGCTTATACAAATGTTGATCCACTGGCATCTAATTTATTTCAATGGTTTGCATTATCACAAGATGGCTGCTGTGCGTAATTTTAAAATCTTGTTTTTACTTCTTGTTGTCTAATCATGCGATTGAAGTTTGAATACCACACGTACACAATAATCTTAATGTAATAGTACAAAAATAAAAATCCAACCTGGCGACCATCTGAAATATTTAGACGGTTCTCAATATCTACGAATCTGTTACAGCAATTAAACTGAAATTTTGTATGTTGATTGTGGCAGTTAACATAAGTAAGATATATGAAAATAGGCTGTATAGTTCTTCACGGAACTACTTGTTACATATGTTGTTTCAGGTAGAACATCAGGTATTATTGTGTCCTATTCTATGATACTTAACAACATGTTATAGTAGAATGACTGTTGTTATGAATGACAGTCCAATAGAATTGATGCGGTTAATTCAAGGCTTCTTATTATGGCAATCTGACGGTCGGATGCTTCAATTAATAATTTCATTAATGTCGTACTGGTCCTGAAATGAATGAATTACGTTTTAGAAATAAAATCCCAAAAAACTGAAGACTTAATAAGAACGTATCAATCGAATGCCTCGTCTTATTCATGAAAAAACTAAATAGCTCCAAACTATCTGAAGAACAAAAACATCAGATAATGCCTTTCATAATTATGGAAAAACTTTCTACGGAAATTAAAACATTACAAAGACTTACCGGACGTAAGTGGCCTAGTCATATCACAGCCCTCATAGAGGTCCACTTCAACTGAACTGCACCTTGCTATTGCCACAGCTGCTCGTTTGCAGTGAAACAGCTTGACGCGGCTGCGGGGAAAGGGGGAGGTTGGGGAAAGGGAGGGGATGGGAGGGGCGAAGATATTGGATCGAACCGAGAGGGGAGTGTAATTGGTAACGAAACGGAATGTATGAGAGAGTACCTAATGTGGCGGGGGTTGTGGGGGTGGTTTGCGTTGTTTATTATTTAAGTAATCTGCTATTGTATCAAACAATTCGTTGGTTTCAAAATTAATTTCGTTTAAATTATTGCATTCATTAGACCTCTGGAATGTGTTGATGTGGATGTTTTCCAAAATGTTCATATAGCTGCCCTTAGACGCGTAATGCAAGATCGTGACGTCATTGTTTATGTCGGTAAACTTGTGTCCCGTTTCTTCCATGTGTGTAGCCATGGCTGAAAATTTCCTATGCTTAATGGCCGAAACATGCTCAGAGTAACTGTAACGTATTTTTCGTGGGGTTTTATGCAACTGGCATAAGTCAGTAGGAAGCCATTCTATATTTATTTACGCGGCAAATTGTTCAGCCAAGATAATTTTTCATGTTAATTTATTATTATTATTATTAATTTATTATAATTATTATTAAGGTATTTTCGGAGCATTTTATAAAAATTATTAGCATTCAGATAGGTTTTCTATGTCTTAGAAAACGCTATCAAGCAAATTATTACGAAAACGATATCATAGAAAATTATCTGATTACGGAATTTTACGGAGTTTTTGTCAGTTAGGGTATTTGAGAGAGATGACTCACTGGGATTTCAAGTACACGCTGAATCTTGTCGAGGAGCATGACGCAATCTTGGGTCGCAAGGTCTAGAAAAGGCGAATTGTGGAAACGGAAATCGACTTCTCCCTCCCGCGGAGTGTAATGAGGAAGGAGTGGGGATCTAGCGCGTAGGGTGCAGCCAATCAGTGGCGACGACGTAAGCTAGATGTCGGTACCATGGTGGGGGAGCCAACAGGTGCATATATCGTTCGACGCGCCGTGAAACAAGGACAATCTGTGTAGTTCTTGCCGAGTGTGGATATACGCGGGAATCGCTCCGATGTTCCGTGGAAGAGGACTATCTGTGAAATACTTGAGGTGTACGGTCGCAAGTGCGTGTCGCTCCGATGTTCAGTGGAGTTAGCGACGAACTTTTGTAAAACTTGGTTGTACGAGTGTTTGGGTCCGAGGTACGGACCATAGAATTATCTAATCTACCAGAATATCATCAAATTCCGACGGAGATGACGACGTCCAGGAGACTGTGGGAAGCTCACAACATCTTCAAGAACGAGGGAAATGCTTTGGCAATTTCCAGTGGTAAGCGCCAATGACGCAGAAATACGCAATCTCTCATTTTCTTTGTTCTACATTTCATATTTCAGTAACTTCATAGCTTGGAAATACGAGTAAAATCAATTTATCAGACTCCGTTTTCACGTAATTTTCTATCGGTAATATTCAAATCACAACGCTCCAATTTAAATTTTATACTTATTATTATTAATTTTGCTATTCTTGTTTTATATAATAAATTCATTTCTTTTACAATGCAATCTTTGCTTTCAGTAGGTAGCATTAGATATAGACCAATTCCTTCTCCTGATACAATTGTTTGTTGGGTTAATGATCAAATCATACCACGATCTGAGTGAATAGAGTCTTGAAGGTGTTCTGCCAGAGCTAGACGTTGTTAAATACAAATTTAGATTTCAACATTGCGTTGAGGTCTTGGCGCCCATTAAAACAACATAGCTTAGGCAAAGGTAAACAGTTACATTTCTCACCCAACAGTTAGGAGCTAGCAAAACGTCTCATTTGTACGCTCAACGTGGAGCAAAGTAAATAACGTTTCACTTGTCGCCGACAACTTGGGGCTGAAAACCTAATAACATTTGTGGAAGGAGAAGGGTATATATTTCTGTGCCTGTATTTTGGGGGTTATTTGTCTGTATCAGTGTATATCATTATGGGGGATGAGAAAGAAAGACAGATGAGGTTACGTAGTGGTCATCAACGGGAGAGTGATGATACGAGCAGTATGTCGAGTGATGGTAGTACCGGGGTAGCGGAGGTAAATCCCGATACTGAAACAGGGAGTGTAGGCGGCCAACCAGAATTAAAAACTTTACTTCTCGAGTTTATGTATCAGAACAAAGTTAGTAGTGATGCCTTAAATGCAAAGTTAGAACAGAATAACGCTAAATTAGAACAAAACAGTAGGGAAAATAAAGAAAGTACAGAAGCTTTAAATGCAAAGTTAGAACAGAATAACGCTAAACTAGAACAAAACAGTAGGGAAAATAAAGAAAGTACAGAAGCTTTAAATGCAAAGTTAGAACAGAATAACGCTAAACTAGAACAAAACAGTAGGGAAAATAAAGAAAGTACAGAAGCTTTAAATGCAAAATTAGAACAGAATAACGCTAAACTAGAACAAAACAGTAGGGAAAATAAAGAGAGTAATAGGGAATTGAGCGATAGTTTAAACGCCAGATTAGAACAAAACAGTAGGGAAATGAGTGACAAATTCGAACTGATTAGAGGTGAGATCCGGGGGGTGATGGAAGAAAAGGCTAAAGAGATTATTGCAGATGTAGACAGAAAATTAGGAAAAGTACAGGAGGAGTTGGAAATTAGAATCAGTACACAGGCTGAAAATTTAAAAGAACTAGTGCAACTGGAAACACAGCAGGTCAAAAAGCAATTGGGGGGAGAAATTGACAAAATTCAGGTAGCTACTAAAGAGGTTAAGGAACAGCTGGGGGGTAGAATTGAGAAAGTCCACTCACAAATAGTTGCAGAAGTAAATGATTTAAGAGAGAGTAATAAAGAGAGCATTAGCAAGATTGAGGAGAAACAAGCAAAGCTATATGATAAAGTAGAAGAATCAGAAGGAAACATTAAATTAACAGTAAACAGTATTGAGAGGAAGGCTGAGGAGAAAATCGCAGAATTAGAGTTAAAATTAAAAGCTAGGATCAGGCAAGAAAATAGTCAGAATAGGCCAGTTTTTGTGAATAGCACACACAGGGAGGTAGAACTGGGTAAGTTCAGCAATCGACAGGGGTGCCCAATGGAGTTCATGAACACTATAGAAAATAAATTCGGGGAGAGGTTGGAAAATGGTAGTATTGAGTGGTGCCAGGTAGTTGAAATTTTAGAACAAGTGTTTGTGGGGGAAACGAGGAATTGGTTTGCTGTCTACAGAGACAAGTTTACTGATATGAATGATTTTAAAATAAAATTCTGTGAAAAGTTCTGGAATGAGGTTATTCAGTCGCAGCATCGTGAGGGAGTAGTGTGTGGTAAATATAACCCTAAAGGAAGCTCCACCATGACCGAATACTTTTTAGGGCAGGTATTAGTGTGTAAATATCTGGATGGCTTGAAGGAGGAAAGTGATGTGGTAAGGTTGCTACTTAGGCACTTTCCCTATAGGATCAAGGAGGCTGCTTGTATCCAGAATGTAAAGACTATATCACAAGTAGAAAGTTTGTTAAGCACATTTGATGCACTAGGGAGAGGGGGTTATGAGGACAATTTCAATAGGAACCAGGGTAATAATAATAATAGACCTAATGAAGCCAGGCATCAGGAAGTTCAAGGGAACGGTGGCGAAGGGGCCAATGCTCAAAATAGAAATAATAATAATCAGCTAAATCAGAACAGAGGAAATGGCTATGGTAATCAGTATCAAGGGAGGAACAATGATTACAGGGGAAATCAAGGGAGAAACAATGATTTCAGGGGAAATCAAGGGAGAAATTATAATGACAATAATTACAACCAGAATAGGGGTCAAGGAAGAGGACAGCCTAGTGGTAGTAATATACAGCCAAACAATGACAACACAACTCAGAACAACCAGACCAGTGCAGTAGTAACTAGTACTACGGCCAGCTGTAGCGGTTCTTTAAACGCGAACCAGGCTGCGAAGTAAGGTCAGAATCTCAGTCTGTAGCATGCCCTGTCCATACAATTATACAGGAACCCTATGACCTAAATGTAAGAAATGAATTATTACATGAACTAAATGATGAAGGTATTATTCAGGAAGTGGTTAGTAAGAGCCCCATAGTTAAATTTAACGTGTCTGAGGCGTACACAGATGTTTTAATTGATAGTGGTTGTATGAAGAGTTGCATAAGTAGTGCATTTTATGATAAAATGAAAGGAACTGGAGTAAATTTTGAGGAGATGCCAATTAAAAGCACTTTTGTTATCACAGCTGTTGGGAAGAGGTCTAAAGTAATTTCTAAGCAAGTTTTAGTAGACATTAAAATTAATAATCATGTAGAGAAGCAGATTTGCCTTGTAATTCCAAATTTAGTATTCAGTGTTATCTTGGGTTCAGAGTGGCTAAGTAGAGTGTCTGGTAACTTATGTTATGATGTAGGGAGTTTGAAATTTAAATGGGGAGATTCTGAAGTAGAAGTAGCGTTCAATGACCATATTCAGAGGAGTAGTATTGTAGGTGTGATTTGTACTTTAAATGAGATATCGCCAGCCGTAGAGCGGGGTTCTCCATGTTTTGTGGGCAGTGTGATTACGAACGGAAGTCTAGAGGACTCGTTACGTGAGGCTGCATTTCAGGGAAATATAGAGGATGAACAGTGTGTTCGGCTCTATGATGTGTTATTGTGTAATAGGAGAGTTTTTGACGATCGCATTGGTATGGCCAATTGCTATACACATTCATTGAACGTTATTGATAGGTCAGTATTCACAGGACATAGATATCCTGTACCTTTCGCTTATCAGAGTGCAGTTGAGGCACAAATTAATCAGATGCTTGAAGATGGGATTATTGAGCACTCGAACAGTCCATATGTTAATTCTTTGATCACGGTACCCAAGACCGACGGCACTGTTCGTATTTGTTTAGACGCTCGTTTGGTTAACAGTAGAATTAGTTCAGATCAGCTGAAATCTATGTCAATAGAGGAATTAATGCAAACATTTGAGGGGAAGAAGTATTTCACTTGTGTAGATTTGAGTTCCAGTTTTTGGCAAGTGCCACTTATGTACGAAGATAGACCATTTACAGCTTTTAGTCATAAATATAACCTTTATCAATTTTGTAGAACACCTTATGGGTTAAAGAGTAGTTCAGCAGCTTTAATTAGGGCTTTAAACATCGCATTAGGGGATGACACAGGAGAGTTTGTAACCATTTACATTGATGATATGGTAATTAGTTCACGCAGTTTTGAGGAGCATCTATGTCATTTAAATATAGTTTTTCAGAAGTTAGATCAGGCAGGGTTCACTTTGAAGCTGTCTAAGTCGTCATTCTGTCAGTCAGAAGTGACATTTTTAGGTCATAGAGTGTCGAGTAGAGGTGTAACACCAGAGGAAAGTAGGGTTAATAAGATACTTAACGCAGAGGTGCCACAGAATGTTAAACAGTTAAAAACTTACCTGGGAATTTGCAACTTTTTCAGGAGGTTCGTTCTTAAATACTCAGGGTTGGTAGAACCATTCAGGGAATTGCTTAAAAGTGGGACTCGGTGGAGATGGGAGTCTAAGCATGATCAGGCTTTTAGAGCGCTGAAGGAAGGTTTTGAGAAAGCTGTAGTGCTGAAATATCCGTTAAAAGATAAGGAATATGTGGTTATGACAGATGCTTCACATATAGGCATTGCTGGAGTATTATGTCAGAAAGATGATGAGGGTAATCTGTGCATTGTATCTTTAGCCTCGCGAGGACTGACAGCAGCGGAGAAAAGATACACGATTACTGAGTTAGAGCTTTTAGGTATTGTTTTCAGTTTAGGGAAATTTAGAATGTATTTAGTAGGGGGGAAATTTGAGATCCACACAGATCACCATGCATTACTGTATATGAGGACTTGTAAACTCAGTTCTAACAGAGTTAGTAGGTGGATTCTTGCTCTGCAGGAATACGAATTCACAGTAAAATATATTAAAGGTAAAGATAACATTCTTGCAGACATGCTATCGAGGGACACTAATTTATGTAGGGATTATCCTGTGGTTAAAGCAGAGGATGGTATTTTAATATGTGCATGTGTGGACAGTAGCAACAGGGCATCGTTACAGACACTGAGAAATATGCTAGTGGAGCAACGTGATGACGTTAAGTTAAAGGAGCCACTGGCTAGGTTGGAAATAGGTGAAGAAGAGTATGTGAAAGTAGGACGGTTCACGTACAAGATGCAGGATGGGCTTCTTGCAAGGAAATGTAGGAATAATCGGTGGGCAATATGTGTTCCTGCCACTTTGCGGGAGGAGCTAATTTGGTTCATTCATAGGGAATTAGGACACTTTGGTGCTGCCAAGGTCTTCTATGAAATTGGTCGTGACTTTATTTGGAGTAAAATGGGAAGGGACGTTAGGAGGATTTTAGCTAAGTGTGACACCTGTCAAAGGAGTAAATATCCAGTTAAATATTTAGTGGGGGAGAGATCTGCAGTTCTCACCAGTAGTCCCGGCGAACTACTGTGTGTGGATTTATTTGGCCCGATCGTTAAAGGACAGTACGGCTACGAGTACATTTTTATAGTTATTGACGCTTTTAGTAAGTATGTCAAGCTATATCCGCTAAGGAAAGCCACGGGACTAGCGTGTAGCCGTCTGATCATTAATAAGTATGTACCTGAGTTTGGCATTCCTCTCAGGATACTATCTGACAGTGGACCACAGTTTACTGCAAAGAAATGGAGAACCAGTATGCAGGAAGCCGGTATAACACACGTTCATTCCTCTGTAAGGTACCCTCAGGGTAATTCTGCAGAGCGTCCATTAAGGGAAGTGGCTCGTCTTTTTCGGACTCTAGTGCATGACAAGCATGCGGCCTGGGTTGGACATCTTCCCAAGGTCGAGACTTGGCTGAATTCTGTCCAGCATGAGAGCACGAAATTGACGCCATACGAAGTTCACTTCGGAAAAAGACCACAAAATGAACTAGCGAGGGTGTTGGGATTAGATGAGGGTAAGCAACCGGGGATGGATTACACTGTCCAGTTGGCGAAACAGAATTTATCTAAGTCAGCACAAAAGAGAATTCGCCAACAAAAAGAAACTAAATTTGACCTATTCGAGCCGGGAGACAGAGTCTTACTTAGAGTGCCGAAACAGTCAAATAAGCTAGAGAAAGTCATGTCCAAGTTCTTTTATCTCTACGAGGGCCCATTTATAGTTTCCAAACGTATTGGCAAAACAGCATATGTGCTGGAGAATAGTGAGGGAAACAGATTATACGGGACGTATAATATACATAGTCTACGAAAATATGTGTCATAAAGTGAGTGTGTTTAGCTGGCGAGCCAGCCTATCAAATGAGTAAGTGTGGTATCTGGTGCGTGGAAGATCTGGTCTTAAGGCAGGCGTATCAGAAGTCACACAGGGGGGTAGTATGTAAGTAAATGAGAGTTTTTAAGGTACAGGGAAATATGACGGGATTGTCGGATGCTGTTGAGCACTAAATTGTCTCGATGCACCAAGGCCATTTTGGCAGCGCTGATGGGTTCCCATTTATCTCCAAGAGATGGGGGAGCGCTTGAATAGGGCTTGTTAGCTTAAGGCGTCCACGAGATAAAAGATGGGCCATCAGAATGCGAGACAGTCCTTCATGAAACTCATACATATCAGCACACGTGATTTCTGTTTACGGCCTCGCCATGTAAGATTTGTAAGTGTGTAATTTAAGATAATTTGTACAATGGTATTATGTGTGTGAGGAGAAATGGTCTGTGTTGAGAACTAGTATTAAGTAGAATATGGTTAACGGGAACTTAACAAGACAGGGCGATTACGGCACAGAAATATTTGGTGTTATATGTAATGCGCATTTACTGTTTTTTTTTCAGAAGTCAATATTCATTTAATCTACTTTAAAGAGAGATTAAGTATTATGGTCACGAGGCGCTGCCACAGTAGTGTGATCGTGTGCTCAGTGATAAGTGGAATTAAATGTCACCATAAGGAGGGGACCTCCAGTGAAATTAGGGAGTTCTATGGTGATATAAATATATCAGAACACCTTCAATGCGTGTGATATGACATCATAAATACATAGTGCTCACACATTAATTATGTCTATTTCCCCAACATAGAGAAATTTGAGAGGCGGAAATATCCGTGGAACACTATTCCATATGTAAAACATTGGACTGGTTGCAAAGTGCAATCCATAGTGACAACAAACTTTGACGCAAAGTGCGTGAAGGAAAAATATGAGTGTATATATCTGTAATTTAGGGTGATTTCGTTTATGTAATATGTATTTTGGATGGGGTTTATTAACGTGTCTGGGATAATCGGATAATGGACCGTCGTCACGGTAAATCATCCGATGATCCGAGGCGAATATGTAACGTATTTTTCGTGGGGTTTTATGCAACTGGCATAAGTCAGTAGGAAGCCATTCTATATTTATTTACGCGGCAAATTGTTCAGCCAAGAGAATTTTTCATGTTAATTTATTATTATTATTATTATTAATTTATTATAATTATTATTAAGGTATTTTCGGAGCATTTTATAAAAATTATTAGCATTCAGATAGGTTTTCTATGTCTTAGAAAACGCTATCAAGCAAATTATTACGAACGACGATATCATAGAAAATTATCTGATTACGGAATTTTACGGAGTTTTTGTCAGTTAGGGTATTTGAGAGAGATGACTCACTGGGATTTCAAGTACACGCTGAATCTTGTCGAGGAGCATGACGCAATCTTGGGTCGCAAGGTCTAGAAAAGGCGAATTGTGGAAACGGAAATCGACTTCTCCCTCCCGCGGAGTGTAATGAGGAAGGAGTGGGGATCTAGCGCGTAGGGTGCAGCCAATCAGTGGCGACGACGTAAGCTAGATGTCGGTACCATGGTGGGGGAGCCAACAGGTGCATATATCGTTCGACGCGCCGTGAAACAAGGACAATCTGTGTAGTTCTTGCCGAGTGTGGATATACGCGGGAATCGCTCCGATGTTCCGTGGAAGAGGACTATCTGTGAAATACTTGAGGTGTACGGTCGCAAGTGCGTGTCGCTCCGATGTTCAGTGGAGTTAGCGACGAACTTTTGTAAAACTTGGTTGTACGAGTGTTTGGGTCCGAGGTACGGACCATAGAATTATCTAATCTACCAGAATATCATCAAATTCCGACGGAGATGACGACGTCCAGGAGACTGTGGGAAGCTCACAACATCTTCAAGAACGAGGGAAATGCTTTGGCAATTTCCAGTGGTAAGCGCCAATGACGCAGAAATACGCAATCTCTCATTTTCTTTGTTCTACATTTCATATTTCAGTAACTTCATAGCTTGGAAATACGAGTAAAATCAATTTATCAGACTCCGTTTTCACGTAATTTTCTATCGGTAATATTCAAATCACAACGCTCCAATTTAAATTTTATACTTATTATTATTAATTTTGCTATTCTTGTTTTATATAATAAATTCATTTCTTTTACAATGCAATCTTTGCTTTCAGTAGGTAGCATTAGATATAGACCAATTCCTTCTCCTGATACAATTGTTTGTTGGGTTAATGATCAAATCATACCACGATCTGAGTGAATAGAGTCTTGAAGGTGTTCTGCCAGAGCTAGACGTTGTTAAATACAAATTTAGATTTCAACATTGCGTTGAGGTCTTGGCGCCCATTAAAACAACATAGCTTAGGCAAAGGTAAACAGTTACATTTCTCACCCAACAGTTAGGAGCTAGCAAAACGTCTCATTTGTACGCTCAACGTGGAGCAAAGTAAATAACGTTTCATAACGAGTGCGTATGCTCCTACCTGTTTGTCCCGTGTAATTAGATTTGCAAGAGCTGCATCTTAGTTCATACACGCCCGATTTCAAAAACTTATCACAGCTGTTAATTTTGTTCGAGTTGAAAAATTTATTGGAGTTAGAATTGTTAGTTTTGAAGGCAATATTCATTTTATACTTCTTGAGGATATTAGCTACTGTGTGTACACTTTGATCTATGTAGGTGAAAGTTGCAAACGTTTTCTTTTTTGAATTCTCTCTGATTAATTTAGTTGTGGGTCTGTTTTTTAATTTATAGATTAACCTATTGACAAATTTATGGCTGTAACCGTTAACTTTAGCTATTTGGTGTATTATGTCTAGTTCTTGCTTCCGATCATGTTCAGAGGAGGGGATTTTTAACGCTCTATTGATAAGGCTTATGAACGTTGCGTTTTTGTGGCCTCCCGGATGATTAGAATCCTGTCTTATGACTGTGTTCGTTTGCGATGGTTTCCTGTAAACTTTGTAATGCAGACGATTATCCTTTCTGGTCACCGTCAAATCCAAATAATTTATTTTATTGTTGACTTCTGATTCTATGGTAAATTTAATATTATTATCAATGTCGTTCAACTCGGCCATTATTTGTTCTATTGTCTGTGTTTGGTTATCAATAATAATAAAAACGTCGTCAACATATCTCCCCCAGAAAACTATTCCTTTAATTTGGTTGATAATTTTCTCGTGTTCCATGTGGTCAAGATAAATGTTAGCTAATATACCTGACAACGGGGAACCCATTGCGAGGCCTTCAGACTGTCTATAGATTTTCTTATTGAAAGTGAAAAAGTTATTGTCAGTGATGAAGTTTAAAATCGAGATAAATTCTTCGATTTCAACTTTGGACAGTTCGCTGTTACTACTTAATCTATCGTGAATGATCTCGATCGTTTTACTAACCGGGATGCTCGTATACATATCTTTAATGTCGACTGAGTGCAAAGTATTATTTTCATTAAGTTTAAGGTCTATTGTTTTTTCACAAAAATGCATGGTGTTAATGAAGGAGCTGTTGGCCTTGAGCTTATAAGTAATCTACGACACACACTCTCTGTTTTTCAATAGGGCTATATAAATTCTTTAAGCATTAATTTGGAAATAAGTTAAATTCACGTTATTCTCCCGACCGGCGTATTAAGTAATTTTGTTCGTGGCAATGTTTAAAGTAGTGTGCTCCGTTAACAGTGTTAATTTTATTCATGTTGCCATCAGATTTTCTAAGTGTATTAAATTTAATTATTACCAAGTAGATTCTTTAATTCCAGTAGGTAGCAATAGTTATAATACCTCATCCTTCTCCACAATCAAATGTTGTCTGGGTTGATGATTCAATCATCCCACGGCCTAGTCATTAAGAGTCTCTCATATGTTCTACTCACGCTAGGGGTCGATATTAAATATATAAATTTAGCTTGGAACACAGTGTATCCAGCTTGGCGCCCAACATAGATCAAACTTAGCAGTAGTATTTTCTGGCGAATAGTCCGCCCAGGTAAAACACATTACATTTGTTCGCTCAACGTGGAGCTTAACGAATAACATTACATTTGTCGCTACCAACGTGCGGCGTTAATTAACATTACAGTACCGGTATTACAACAATGATTTCATAGGGTAGCAACACTGAGAACCTGATGTGAAAATTACTCTCAAGAGAAAGTTTTCTGCTGTGGTTTTTAAAATAGCGTCTACAGAACTCATTTTGAAACGCAGAAATACTTAATCACACTGAGACGTAGGCATAAAAAAGACAGTCAAGCCTTAAGGAGTTTCATCTCTAGAGCACAGCCGTAACAAGAATTACCATTATTATTACTATTATAGAGACATCACGAGAATATCACTTACGGCACAAGCACTTCCAAACCACAGTCGAACCGGTAAATTTAAAAAAACACTACTTAATGATTTACAGATTAGTTATCACCAACACAGAGATTACAGCTGCTGAATATTACCATCGCACTCAAGACTCTTCAGCACGAAAGCGAAATAGCTCACTGGTGCCAACCTCTTCACTAACCACAGGAGGCTAGCCAGAGGTCCATGTTATATGAATCGAGATTCCTGATCTCAGATGCTACACTTAAATGAAAAACCACTGCCTGCTTCCAGTCTCCGACCGGGTCAGGAATGGAATGAATGAAGCCCCCATCTAGCGGCGAGGATAGGAACTGTTCCGGCTGCCAAAGGCTGTCGCACTCCTCTGGGGCAATGATTAAATGAATGACAGATGAAATGAAATGATAGCGGAGAGTGTTGCTGGAATGAAATTTTGACAGGGAAAACCAGAGTATCCGGAGAAAAACCTGTCTGCCTCCGTTTTGTCCATCACAGATCACACATGGAGTGACCGAGATTTGAGCCACGGACCCAGCGGTGAGAGGCCAGCGTGCTGCCGCCTAAGCCACGGAGGCTCGCAAGATGCTACACTTAAATATAAATATATTTTTTTTTGTCTTCAAAGATAAACAAAGGGCATGCTGTTCATGGATTATTGTTATTTAAATTTAATTTTTATTATATGCAACCATGGAGATTTGATTTATTCATTCATTTACTTTATTTGCTAATGGGGTGATTCCCCGGCTGGGCGCATGCTCGTAGAGGAGCCAGGGGAGATATTTGCCGGTGTTACAGAGCTGTACGGACTCCGCCCTCCTTAAAGACAACTGCCCGCACATCGCGTCCACAGATTACCCCTCTGGTAGCCAACAAGCGCGCCAGTCTCCGTATTTCCCTTACGTCTCAATCACCTCGCCCGGGCACAATCTTAGGGCGGAAAGCCCAGAGTCCGTAACTCCATACTGACCAGTGAGCTGCGCGCTGAGCGTGATACCAGCAAACACAGTCTTCCAGATGGATAGAGCTACAGTTTTACATTGACATGTAATTTTCTTAGCATTATTAGAGTTCAATTTT
Organism: Meconema thalassinum; assembly: GCA_946902985.2. Lineage (NCBI taxonomy): Eukaryota > Metazoa > Arthropoda > Insecta > Orthoptera > Tettigoniidae > Meconema > Meconema thalassinum. The sequence goes on from OX336390.1 coordinate 547,101,616, forward strand.
TGATTTAAAATATCAAGAGAAAATGAAAATCCCTTTTCGTTCTCTAGGAAGGGCACTGTCCTGGAGTCCTTATGGGCCAGCCGCTACTGGTACCGCTCTCGCAACAACAATGACAACAAACTCTCGTCGTAATATATCTCTCGAACAACCTCTCTCGTCAAAAACAACCTCTTCGAACAGCCCTGGGCTCCCTTATATAGGGAAATCCCCCGCAACACACGAACGATCGCGAACTTATCGGCAGCCAATCACTGGCAGCCAACCAGTTGTTGCCTGGAGGCGTGCCGTACGTATTCGTGGAAAGACAATTCTGATTACTGGCGTATTTTTCAGGATCTTTCCTTTCCCACCTGGCTCCTTCGTAACATTACTGAATGAAAGTGAAAATTAAAGTAGGCATGTCGAAGAGTGAAGAGCTGTAAGAAGGCAAGGGCCAACAAAAATAAACAGGTGGGCCGCATGTGGCCCGAGGGCCGCGGGTTGGACCACACTGCTCTAACACAAAATTTCTATGTTGGATCAAATTCTTATTTTTCTTAGTGGACTTTGGTGAGATAGGAGTTTGCCAAGTTTGAAATAGAACTCACAGAGGTTACATACTGCAATACATCCTTGAAGCTACGTACGCTATAGGCAAGTCCAAAATGAATCTGGAGGAGATGCAGATTTCATTTCACAGTTAGTCACTTGATTTGAAACACAAGCAATTTTACCATTGGCAGAAGCAGGGCCACCAAGAGGATTTAAGGACCCCTATGCATTTCTTTCACGGGCCCCCACTTGAAATACTTTTAATCATTACTATCCACTACCAGCTATTCTGGAAAGACAATGTCATTTTGAGAAAGGCATCTGATGCAAAGTCAGAATTAAAAAAAACATACAAATCTTATTTCATAGAAAACATTTTGGCATTTATTTTATGAAATATATTTTGTAAAGTGCACAAAACAATTAGGGATATTTCTAGTTATTTCAATACAGTTAACATGCATAGGGAAATATTTTGCAATTCTGTATACCGTACCTTCACTTTGATTACCAGAACGTAATGAAAAATAAGTAGCATTTTGAAACTAATAGCAGATTAAACACTAAATTATAGTACATTACCTAAACAGTTATAACTCCTGACTCAGAGTCATATATAGAATTTAATACCTTTCTGAGGTAGAATGAGGTACACAACAAAGTTTTTTATTTTTTTTATTTTCAAAATCAAGGAACTTCTTTTAACAAATGAACTGTTTCTGCCAGAACTTTCGCACTGTTCTCATTTCTCTTGACAGTTAAAAGTTCGGTAACATGAGATATTTTCTGCAGGGCTGCATCCTTACTCTGCAAAGCCTCGGACAGGTTGTAAGTTACAGCCAGCACTTTACATACAGTAATACAAAAGTAGCTAAAATAAACTGAAACTAACATGCACAATTAACGGTGCATTTGCCCCCCTCCCAGCTGTCCCCTTTTCGGCAGCCCCGGGCAGAAGTAGAGGACATAAGGACGATACATCCCCCTACTCCCATTATATTTGGAAAGATAATAATAGAAGTATTATGTGGGTTGCTTTTTGTATTTGTAATGATGTTAATAATTATTTCAAATGCTTATCACTCCTGAATTAAAAATTAACAATCAAATGGCAGGGCACTAATACTGAAAATATCCAAAACTTTTGTATACCCCATCCCATCCACAGCTTCTCCACTTACTCTGAAGTCCTTGCATGAGGTTAGTTCTGCTTCTGAACAGTCCTGATTAGTGTCACCAAGTCACTGTTTTGTGCCAAAATCCAACTACACTAGTTTTAAAGAATTTTCCATCAGAAACCTGTTAATTGCTAAATATGGTTAGTGTTTATTTTGGGAGGATTTAAAGTTCTAGGTACTAAATACAGGCAACTACCTATTGATAATACAGGAGATTAGCTATACAGAGTGCTGGCAGGCAAATTTCTGGGTTTGCACCCGGTATCCAAATTATTGATGAAAACAAAGATAATTTAATAATTTGTGAAGATTTCATCAATTCGTTTCAGCATAATTTTGAATAATGGCACATATCTTGTTAATAGTTCTTTATTCATTCAAGGGTTGCATTATGTACAATTTACATCACACTAGCTATTAACAAAATTTTCATCATGCATAACACATAACACAGTATATAATAATAATATCGTATGCCCTTGGGTGCCAGGTGCAAGCTTTATTATTTGACGCCCATAGGGCAGCTTGCATGTCGTTGACACTATAGCGCTTTCTAGTAGAGAAAGGAAGAATTTCTTTGTGTCGGTGGAAAATCCCGAGATTAATTTTGCCATTATGAACACGACCTGCATTACAAAGTTTACAGGAAACCATCGCAAACGAACACAGTCATAAGACAGGATTCTAATCATCCGGGAGGCCACAAAAACGCAACGTTCATAAGCCTTATCAATAGAGCGTTAAAAATCCCCTCCTCTGAACATGATCGGAAGCAAGAACTAGACATAATACACCAAATAGCTAAAGTTAACGGTTACAGCCATAAATTTGTCAATAGGTTAATCTATAAATTAAAAAACAGACCCACAACTAAATTAATCAGAGAGAATTCAAAAAAGAAAACGTTTGCAACTTTCACCTACATAGATCAAAGTGTACACACAGTAGCTAATATCCTCAAGAAGTATAAAATGAATATTGCCTTCAAAACTAACAATTCTAACTCCAATAAATTTTTCAACTCGAACAAAATTAACAGCTGTGATAAGTTTTTGAAATCGGGCGTGTATGAACTAAGATGCAGCTCTTGCAAATCTAATTACACGGGACAAACAGGTAGGAGCATACGCACTCGTTACTCTGAGCATGTTTCGGCCATTAAGCATAGGAAATTTTCAGCCATGGCTACACACATGGAAGAAACGGGACACAAGTTTACCGACATAAACAATGACGTCACGATCTTGCATTACGCGTCTAAGGGCAGCTATATGAACATTTTGGAAAACATCCACATCAACACATTCCAGAGGTCTAATGAATGCAATAATTTAAACGAAATTAATTTTGAAACCAACGAATTGTTTGATACAATAGCAGATTACTTAAATAATAAACAACGCAAACCACCCCCACAACCCCCGCCACATTAGGTACTCTCTCATACATTCCGTTTCGTTACCAATTACACTCCCCTCTCGGTTCGATCCAATATCTTCGCCCCTCCCATCCCCTCCCTTTCCCCAACCTCCCCCTTTCCCCGCAGCCGCGTCAAGCTGTTTCACTGCAAGCGAGCAGCTGTGGCAATAGCAAGGTGCAGTTCAGTTGAAGTTGAAACGGTTATTAATGCCCCATGTTGGTAGCGACAAATGAAACGTTTTGCTAGCTCCTAACTGTTGGGTGATAAATGTAACTGTTTACCTTTGCCTAAGCTATGTTGTTTTAATGGGCGCCAAGACCTCAATGCAATGTTGAAATCTAAATTTGTATTTAACAACGTCTAGCTCTGGCAGAACACATTCAAGACTCTATTCACTCAGATCGTGGTATGATTTGATCATTAACCCAACAAACAATTGTATCAGGAGAGGGAATTGGTCTATATCTAATGCTACCTACTGAAAGCAAAGATTGCATTGTAAAAGAAATGAATTTATTATATTAAACAAGTATAGCAAAATTAATAATAATAATAAGTACAATATTTAAATTGGAGCGTTGTGATTTGAATATTACCGATAGAAAATTACGTGAAAACGGAGTCTGATAAATTGATTTTACTCTTATTTCCAAGCTATGAAGTTACTGAAATATGAAATGTAAAACAAAGAAAAATGAGAGATTGCGTATTTCTGCGTCATTTGCGCTTACCATTGGAAATTGCCAAGGCATTTCCCTCGTACTTGCTGATGCTGTGAGCTTCCCACAGTCTCCTGGACGTCGTCATCTCCGTCGGAATTTGATGATATTCTGGTAGCTTAGATAATTCTATGGTCCGTACCTCGGACCCAAACACTCGTACAACCAAGTTTTACAAAAGTTCGTCGCTAACTCCACTGAACATCGGAGCGACACGCACTCGCATCCATACTCGTCAAGTATTTCACAGATAGTCCTTGTTTCACGGCGCGTCGAACGATATAACCACACGCCGGCTCCCCACTCTTCAGTCCCAACTAGCTTACGTCGTCTCCCCTGATTGGCTGACCCACCACGCGATCTTCTCCTCCTCCGGGTCATTACACTCGGCGGGAGGGTTCCGTTCCAACAATTCGTCTTTTCTAGACCTTACGACCCAAGATTGCGTCATGCTTCTCGACAAGATTAAGCGTGTACTTGAAATCCCAGTGAGTCACGTCTCTCGATATACCCTAACTGACGAAAACTCCGTAAAATTCCGTAATCAGATAATTTTCTATGATATCGTCGTTCGTAATAATTTGCTGGATAGCGTTTTCTAAGACATAGAAAACCTATCTGAATGCTAATACTTTTTATAAAATGCTCCGAAAATACCTAAATAATAATTATAATAAATTAATAATAATAATAATAATAAATTAACATGAAAAATTCTCTTGGCTGAACAATTTGCCGCGTAAATAAATATAGAATGGCTTCCTACTGACTTATGCCAGTTGCATAAAACCCCTCGAAAAACACGTTACATATTCGCCTCGGATCATCGGATGATTTACCGTGACGACGGTCCATTATCCGATTATCCCAGACACGTTAATAAACCCCATCCAAAATACATATTACATAAATGAAATCTCCCTAAATTACAGATATATACACTCATAATTTTTCTTCACGCACTTTGCGTCAAAGTTTGTTGTCACTATGGATTGCACTTTGCAACCAGTCCAATGTTTCTCATATAAAATGGTGTTCCACGGATATTTCCGCCTCTCAAATTTCTCTATGTTGGAGAAATAGACATAATTAATGTGTGAGCACTATGTATTTATGATGTCATATCACACGCATTGAAGGTGTTCTGATATATTTATATCACCCTAGAACTTCCTAATTTCACTGGAGGTCCCCTCCTTATGGTGACATTTAATTCCACTTATCACTGAGCACACGATCCCACTATTGTGGCAGCGCCTCGTGACCATAATACTTAATCTCTCTTTGAAGTAGATTAAATTAATATTGACTTCTGAAAAAAAAACAGTAAATGTGCATTACATATAACACCAAATATTTCTGTGCCGTAATCGCCCTGTCTTGTTAAGTTCCCGTTAACCATATTCTACTTAATACTAGTTCTCAACACAGACCATTTCTCCTCACACAAATAATACCATTGTACATATTATCTTAAATTACACACTTACAAATCTTACATGGCGAGGCCGTAAACAGAAATCACGTGTGCTGATATGTATGAGTTTCATGAAGGACTGTCTCGCATTCTGATGGCCCATCTTTTGCCTCGTGGACGCCTTAAGCAAAAATACCATGTACAAGCGCTCACCCATCTCTTGGAGGCAAATGGGAATTCACCAGCGCTACCAAATTCTGGCCTTGGTGTATCGAGACATTTTAGTGCTCAAGAGCATCCGACAATCCCGTCATATTTCCCTGTACCTTAAAAACTCTCATTTACTTACATACTACCCCCCTGTGTGACTTCTGATACGACTGCCTGGAAGACCATCTCCTCCCACGCACCAAATACCACACTTACTCATTTGATAGGCTGGCTCGCCAGCTAAACACACTCACTTTATGACACATATTTTCGTAGACTATGTATATTATACGTCCCGTATAATCTGTTTCCCTTACTATCCTCCAGCACTTATGCTGTTTTGCCAATACGTTTGGAAACTATAAATGTTTCTGCGTCACCTGCTTCCAACCTTGCAAATGGCTCCTTTAACTTAACGTCATCACGTTGCTCCACTAGCATATTTCTCAGTGTCTGTAACGATGCCCTGTTGCTACTGTCCACACATGCACATATTAAAATACCATCCTCTGCTTTAACCACAGGATAATCCCTACATAAATTAGTGTCCCTCGATAGCATGTCTGCAAGAATGTTATCTTTACCTTTAATATATTTTACTGTGAATTCGTATTCCTGCAGAGCAAGAATCCACCTACTAACTCTGTTAGAACTGAGCTTACAAGTCCTCATATACAGTAATGCATGGTGATCTGTGTGGATCTCAAATTTCCCCCCTACTAAATACATTCTAAATTTCCCTAAACTGAAAACAATACCTAAAAGCTCTAACTCAGTAATCGTGTATCTTTTCTCCGCTGCTGTCAGTCCTCGCGAGGCTAAAGATACAATGCACAGATTACCCTCATCATCTTTCTGACATAATACTCCAGCAATGCCTATATGTGAAGCATCTGTCATAACCACATATTCCTTATCTTTTAACGGATATTTCAGCACTACAGCTTTCTCAAAACCTTCCTTCAGCGCTCTAAAAGCCTGTTCATGCTTGGACTCCCATCTCCACCGAGTCCCACTTTTAAGCAATTCCCTGAATGGTTCTACCAACCCTGAGTATTTAAGAACGAACCTCCTGAAAAAGTTGCAAATTCCCAGGTAAGTTTTTAACTATTTAACATTCTGTGGCACCTCTGCGTTAAGTATCTTATTAACCCTACTTTCTTCTGGTGTTACACCTCTACTCGACACTCTATGACCTAAAAATGTCACTTCTGACTGACAGAATGACGACTTAGACAGCTTCAAAGTGAACCCTGCCTGATCTAACTTCTGAAAAACTATATTTAAATGACGTAGATGCTCCTCAAAACTGCGTGAACTAATTACCATATCATCTATGTAAATGGTTACAAACTCTCCTGTGTCATCCCCTAATGCGATGTTTAAAGCCCTAATTAAAGCTGCTGAACTACTCTTTAACCCATAAGGTGTTCTACAAAATTGATAAAGGTTATATTTATGACTAAAAGCTGTAAATGGTCTATCTTCGTACATAAGTGGCACTTGCCAAAACCTGGAACTCAAATCTACACAAGTGAAATACTTCTTCCCCTCAAATGTTTGCATTAATTCCTCTATTGACATAGATTTCAGCTGATCTGAACTAATTCTACTGTTAACCAAACGAGCGTCTAAACAAATACGAACAGTGCCGTCGGTCTTGGGTACCGTTATCAAAGAATTAACATACGGACTGTTAGAGTGCTCAATAATCCCATCTTCAAGCATCTGATTAATTTGTGCCTCAACTGCACTCTGATAAGCGAAAGGTACAGGATATCTATGTCCTGTGAATACTGACCTATCAATAACGTTCAATGAATGTGTATAGCAATTGGCCAAACCAATGCGATCCTCAAAAACTCTCCTATTACACAATAACACATCATAGAGCCGAACACATTGTTCCACCTCTATATTACCCTGAAATGCAGCCTCACGTAACGAGTCCTCTAGACTTCCGTTCGTAATCACACTGCCCACAAAACATGGAGAACCCCGCTCTACGGCTGGCGATATCTCATTTAAAGTACAAATCACACCTACAATACTACTCCTCTGAATATGGTCATTGAACGCTACTTCTACTTCAGAATCTCCCCATTTAAATTTCAAACTCCCTACATCATAACATAAGTTACCAGACACTCTACTTAGCCACTCTGAACCCAAGATAACACTGAATACTAAATTTGGAATTACAAGGCAAATCTGCTTCTCTACATGATTATTAATTTTAATGTCTACTAAAACTTGCTTAGAAATTACTTTAGACCTCTTCCCAACAGCTGTGATAACAAAAGTGCTTTTAATTGGCATCTCCTCAAAATTTACTCCAGTTCCTTTCATTTTATCATAAAATGCACTACTTATGCAACTCTTCATACAACCACTATCAATTAAAACATCTGTGTACGCCTCGGACACGTTAAATTTAACTATGGGGCTCTTACTAACCACTTCCTGAATAATACCTTCATCATTTAGTTCATGTAATAATTCATTTCTTACATTTAGGTCATAGGGTTCCTGTATAATTGTATGGACAGGGCATGCTACAGACTGAGATTCTGACCTTACTTCGCAGCCTGGTTCGCGTTTAAAGAACCGCTACAGCTGGCCGTAGTACTACTAACTACTAAACTGGTCTGGTTGTTCTGGGCTGTGTTGTCATTGTTTTGCTGTATATTACTACCACTAGGCTGTCCTCTTCCTTGACCCCTATTCTGGTTGTAATTATTGTCATTATAATTTCTCCCTTGATTTCCCCTGAAATCATTGTTTCTCCCTTGATACTGATTCCCATAGCCATTTCCTCTGTTCTGATTTAGCTGATTATTATTATTCCTATTTTGAGCGTTGGCCCCTTCGCCACCGTTCCCTTGAACTTCTTGATGCCTGGCTTCATTAGGTCTATTATTATTATTACCCTGGTTCCGATTGAAATTGTCCTCATAACCCCCTCTCCCTAGTGCATCAAATGTGCTTAACAAATTTTCTACTTGTGATATTGTCTTTACATTCTGGATACAAGCAGCCTCCTTGATCCTATAGGGAAAGTGCCTAAGTAGCAACCTTACCACATCACTTTCCTCCTTCAAGCCATCCAGATATTTACACACTAATACCTGCCCTAAAAAGTATTCGGTCATGGTGGAGCTTCCTTTAGGGTTATATTTACCACACACTACTCCCTCACGATGCTGCGACTGAATAACCTCATTCCAGAACTTTTCACAGAATTTCATTTTAAAATCATTAATATCAGTAAACTTGTCTCTGTAGACAGCAAACCAATTCCTCGTTTCCCCCACAAACACTTGTTCTAAAATTTCAACTACCTGGCACCACTCAATACAACCATTTTCCAACCTCTCCCCGAATTTATTTTCTATAGTGTTCATGAACTCCATTGGGCACCCCTGTCGATTGCTGAACTTACCCAGTTCTACCTCCCTGTGTGTGCTATTCACAAAAACTGGCCTATTCTGACTATTTTCTTGCCTGATCCTAGCTTTTAATTTTAATTCTAATTCTGCGATTTTCTCCTCAGCCTTCCTCTCAATACTGTTTACTGTTAATTTAATGTTTCCTTCTGATTCTTCTACTTTATCATATAGCTTTGCTTGTTTCTCCTCAATCTTGCTAATGCTCTCTCTATTACTCTCTCTTAAATCATTTACTTCTGCAACTATTTGCGAGTGGACTTTCTCAATTCTACCCCCCAGCTGTTCCTTAACCTCTTTAGTTGCTACCTGAATTTTGTCAATTTCTCCCCCCAATTGCTTTTTGACCTGCTGTGTTTCCAGTTGCACTAGTTCTTTTAAATTTTCAGCCTGTGTACTGATTCTAATTTCTAACTCCTCCTGTACTTTTCCTAATTTCTTGTCTACATCTGCAATGATCTCTTTAACCTTCTCTTCCATTACTCCTCTGATTTCTCCTCTAATCTGCTCCATTTTCACACTAATTTCCTTGTTGTTCTTATCTAATTTTGCATTATTCTGTTCTAATTTTTTATTTAAAGCTTCTGTACTTTCTTTATTTTCCCTACTGTTTTGTTCTAATTTAGCGTTTAAAGTTTCAGTACTCTCTCTATTTTCCTTACTGTTTTGTTCTAATCTGGCGTTTAAACTATCGCTCAATTCCCTATTACTCTCTTTATTTTCCCTACTGTTTTGTTCTAGTTTAGCGTTATTCTGTTCTAACTTTGCATTTAAGGCATCACTACTAACTTTGTTCTGATACATAAACTCGAAAAGTAAAGTTTTTAATTCTGGTTGGCCGCCTACACTCCCTGTTTCAGTATCGGGATTTACCTCCGCTACTCCGGTACTACCATCACTCGACATACTGCTCGTATCATCACTCTCCCGTTGATGACCACTACGTAACCTCATCTGTCTTTCTTTCTCATCCCCCATAATGATATACACTGATACAGACAAATAACCCCCAAAATACAGGCACAGAAATATATACCCTTCTCCTTCCACAAATGTTATTAGGTTTTCAGCCCCAAGTTGTCGGCGACAAATGAAACGTGTTGCTTAGGCTGGGATGACAAGTGAAACGGTATTTACTTTGCTCCACGTTGAGCGTACAAATGAAACGTTTTGCTTGCTCCTAACTGTTGGGTGATAAATGTAACTGTTTACCTTTGCCTAAGCTATGTTGTTTTAATGGGCGCCAAGACCTCAATGCAATGTTGAAATCTAAATTTGTATTTAACAACGTCTAGCTCTGGCAGAACACATTCAAGACTCTATTCACTCAGATCGTGGTATGATTTGATCATTAACCCAACAAACAATTGTATCAGGAGAGGGAATTGGTCTATATCTAATGCTACCTACTGAAAGCAAAGATTGCATTGTAAAAGAAATGAATTTATTATATAAAACAAGTATAGCAAAATTAATAATAATAATAAGTACAAAATTTAAATTGGAGCGTTGTGATTTGAATATTACCGATAGAAAATTACGTGAAAACGGAGTCTGATAAATTGATTTTACTCTTATTTCCAAGCTATGAAGTTACTGAAATATGAAATGTAAAACAAAGAAAAATGAGAGATTGCGTATTTCTGCGTCATTTGCGCTTACCATTGGAAATTGCCAAAGCATTTCCCTCGTACTTGCTGATGCTGTGAGCTTCCCACAGTCTCCTGGACGTCGTCATCTCCGTCGGAATTTGATGATATTCTGGTAGCTTAGATAATTCTATGGTCCGTACCTCGGACCCAAACACTCGTACAACCAAGTTTTACAAAAGTTCGTCGCTAACTCCACTGAACATCGTAGCGACACGCACTCGCATCCATACTCGTCAAGTATTTCACAGATAGTCCTTGTTTCACGGCGCGTCGAACGATATAACCACACGCCGGCTCCCCACTCTTCAGTCCCAACTAGCTTACGTCGTCTCCCCTGATTGGCTGACCCACCACGCGATCTTCTCCTCCTCCGGGTCATTACACTCGGCGGGAGGGTTCCGTTCCAACAATTCGTCTTTTCTAGACCTTACGACCCAAGATTGCGTCATGCTTCTCGACAAGATTAAGCGTGTACTTGAAATCCCAGTGAGTCACGTCTCTCGATATACCCTAACTGACGAAAACTCCGTAAAATTCCGTAATCAGATAATTTTCTATGATATCGTCGTTCGTAATAATTTGCTGGATAGCGTTTTCTAAGACATAGAAAACCTATCTGAATGCTAATACTTTTTATAAAATGCTCCGAAAATACCTAAATAATAATTATAATAAATTAATAATAATAATAATAATAAATTAACATGAAAAATTCTCTTGGCTGAACAATTTGCCGCGTAAATAAATATAGAATGGCTTCCTACTGACTTATGCCAGTTGCATAAAACCCCTCGAAAAACACGTTACAAAGTGGACCTCTATGAGGGCTGTGATATGACTAGGCCACTTACGTCCGGTAAGTCTTTGTAATGTTTTAATTTCCGTAGAAAGTTTTTCCATAATTATGAAAGGCATTATCTGATGTTTTTGTTCTTCAGATAGTTTGGAGCTATTTAGTTTTTTCATGAATAAGACGAGGCATTCGATTGATACGTTCTCATTAAGTCTTCAGTTTTTTGGGATTTTATTTCTAAAACGTAATTCATTCATTTCAGGACCAGTACGACATTTATGAAATTATTAATTGAAGCATCCGACCGTCAGATTGCCATAATAAGAAGCCTTGAATTAACCGCATCAATTCTATTGGACTGTCATTCATAACAACAGTCATTCTACTATAACATGTTGTTAAGTATCATAGAATAGGACACAATAATACCTGATGTTCTACCTGAAACAACATATGTAAAAATGACAATAGGCTAATCTTAGATGCAGTCAAATCAGCAAGTTCCTCCATAGATTAATCGCTTTGAATTTTATGCTTCGAAAACGAAGTGGACAAAACATATGCTGTGCTTAAGTATATTTTAATGTGTCCCAGGACACAAAATCAAAATTGAACTGATGGACTGAAAAATACGAAGTGCATCACAAGTTTTATCCTCGATTGTTTATTGGATTTTAAGTGTAGTTTTAAGCTAGTAATTTTAATATGTTGTGGTTGTGTAATTTATGTTGTGTATTCTGTTGTTTTATTATGGGATGTTGAATGTGACACGATGTTTGTAACAACAAAGGAGGGCTGAAGAAGGGGACAGTAAGATCCCCGAAACATGTACCTATAATTTTTTACATAAGTAAAAGTATTGATTTGGCGGAAAATCCAAGTGTTAAATTGTAATTATAAAACCGTACTCGGTGAGTTTTAGACTCATGCTCCTCCTGGGACTTAGACTCAGACTCCTGCTGAGACTTAGACTCAGGCTCCTCCTGGGACTTATACTCAGACTCCTCCTGGGATTTAGACTCAGGCTTCTCCTGGGACTTAGACTCAGGCTCCTTCTGGGACTTAGACTCAGGCTCCTCCTAGGACTTTGGCTCAGGCTCCTCCTGGGACTTAGACTCAGGCTTCTCCTGGGACTTAGACTCAGGCTCCTTCTGGGACTTAGACTCAGGCTCCTCCTAGGACTTAGGCTCAGGCTCCTCCTGGGACTTAGACTCAGGCTCCTTCTGGGACTTAGACTCAGGCTCCTCCTAGGACTTAGGCTCAGGCTCCTCCTGGGACTTAGGCTCCACCTGGGACTTAGACTCAGGCTCCTTCTGGGACTTAGACTCAGGCTCCTCCTAGGACTTAGGCTCAGGCTCCTCCTGGGACTTAGACTCAGGCTCCTCCTGGGACTTAGACTCCTCCTGGAACTTAGGCTCCACCTGGGACTTAGACTCAGGCTCCTCCTGGGACTTAGACTCAGGCTCCTCCTGGGACTTAGGCTCCACCTGGGACTTAGACTCAGGCTCCTCCTGGGACTTAGACTCAGGCTCCTCCTGGGACTTAGATTCAGACTCCTCCTGGGACTTAGACTCAGACTCCTCCTGGGACTTAGGCTTCTCTTGGGACTTAGACTCAGGCTCCTCCTGGGACTTAGGCTCCACCTGGGACTTAGACTCAGGCTCCTCCTGGGACTTAGACTCAGGCTCTTCCTGGGACTTAGACTCAGGCTCCTCCTAGGACTTAGACTCAGGCTCCTCCTGGGACTTAGACTCAGGCTCCTCCTGGGACTTAGACTCAGGCTCTTCCTGGGACTTAGACTCAGGCTCCTCCTAGGACTTAGACTCAGGCTCCTCCTGGGACTTAGGCTCAGGCTTCTCCTGGGACTTAGACTCAGACTTGTCCTGGGACTGAGACTCAGGCTCCTCCTGGAACTTATACTCAGACTCCTCCTGGGACGTAGACTCAGACTCCTCCTGGGACTTAGACTCTGGCTCCTCCTGGGACTTAGACTCAGGCTCCTCCTGGGACTTAGACTCAGGCTCTTCCTGGGACTTAGACTCAGGCTCCTCCTAGGACTTAGACTCAGGCTCCTCCTGGGACTTAGGCTCAGGCTCCTCCTGGGACTTAGGCTTCTCCTGGGACTTAGACTCAGACTTGTCCTGGGACTGAGACTCAGGCTCCTCCTGGAACTTATACTCAGACTCCTCCTGGGACGTAGACTCAGACTCCTCCTGGGACTTAGACTCAGGCTCCTCCTGGGACTTAGACTCAGACTCCTCCTGGGACTTTGACTCAGACTCCAGCTATTTCTTCAGTGTTACCATTGATATCTAATAAAAGAATTGCTTTTCAGTTGGTCAACACAGTAATTAAATTGGACACGAGCAACAAATTACTTGATTGACAAAGTGAAGATGCTATATCAGAAGTGCTATAGTTGTGTCCGGATAGGAAATGGAAGATCAGAGTGGTTTGAAACACAGAGAGGAGTCCACAAGGAAGTGCCATATCACCACTCTCATTCATCATATTAATGGATTGAATCCTTAAATCTATTAAGGAAGCTGACAGTGAACCGAACGCCCTTGTATTTGCAGATGATGTTCTGATGTGGGGAGAAACAGGAGCTGAAGTACAAAAGAAGCTAAATTCCTGGAACAACAAGTTTAAGGAGTTCCAGCTAGACATCAGCAAAGCCAAGACTGTAGAAATGACTATCAACAGAGACGGTACCAATTCTAACATCTTTTTGGAAGGAACTAAATTAGACTCTGTCTTCACCTTCAAATATCTCGGAAGCACCATCTCAAAGGATAACACTGTTCAGCAAGAAGTATTCAACAGGACACAGAAAGTGTCACATTTTTACAGTCAAGTGAGAAACCTACTATGGGACAGCAACATACCCCTGAAAGCAAAATTAACCATGTTCAATACTTACTTTGTACCAATTCTGGTGTATGGACTGGACAAATGTACTTTACTGGATAAAGACCTTAACAAAATCCAAGCAACAGAAATGAAATTCATTACAACCGTGAATCAAAAGACCTGAAAAGGTAAGATCAGAAACTAAACAAATAGGAAAGAAGCTGGGATACAGGAAACTGTTGCAAATGTTATAGGGAAGCGTAGACTCCAGTGGTATGGACATGATGCGAATGAATAACACTAGAACAGCAAGGTACTACTTCAATAGAGAACTGAAAGGGAAAAGACCGAGGGGAAGACTCAGAAAACGATGGATTGAGACTGTGAAATCAGAAGTGGAGAAAACAGGGCTGAAATGGGAAGAAGTTGTAGAACAAAAGTTGTACAATGACAGAAAGCAGTGGCGAGAGCTTGTCTACCGCACCCGGGAAACTGGAGACGGAAAAGGATGATGATGATGACGAGCAACAATTATTTATCACACTTATTAACCTGGAAAAAAATACAAAAATTAATTATACACTTTTACAATTTGGTAAACTTTTATTTTGTTCGTCAGGCAAACATCATCAGAACCTGTTCATTTAACACTTCATTTTTTTTGTTAGATTTGTATATAAAACTTATGTACAATAATATATTACAAATTACAGAAACCCATCACATCCCAAATAGGGCAATGACCTCCTACCACCCGGTAGGGGTAGCTCATCTGAATTCACTGGGTGAGCTATTATATTATTATAAGGGGTGATCAAAAAGTTTCCGTTTGACAGCTGTACAGTCCAGAATGGGTATGCCAATCAGGCAAAATTACTGTGAGCTTTGAAGTACTCATTCCACTGATGCACCAGGTTGAAGATCCCCATGTGGTAAAATACCGTGTCCTGCTGTGTGAAGAAGTTCGTAACCGCCTGCTGCACATACTCGTCTGACAGGAATCATCGACCCATCAAGGCCTTTTTAAGGGACTGTAGGTGTGATAATCGCATGCAGAGAGACCCTATAGGGTGGATGCTATAGGGAACATACCTCAGCACATTAAGGGTGTTAGTTTGTATTGAGCAGTACTAAGTGATGGGGCCATAACTCCATGGCCCACATCAAGTTAGTAATGGCATTCAGACTTTCTCGTGCATTTTCAGGAGTTTCAGTGCCATGACTGTCACAATGACCAATTAACATCTCATATGAACATTGTGTTTAGCATTCATTTGGCTTATCAGTCAGAGGTGCTAATTTCTTTCAAATATTGGTGGTAGTGGTGTTGGGGGGAGGACTATGCAACAAAATCATACACGGTGTTAACAACATTTATTACAAGGTATAGTGTTAGAACACTGTTGTAGGTGCTTTAGTTACTAGTAATGAAAGTAATTATCAATTTTAAATATGTAGAAAGAATCATAATAAGTAAGTTGTGTCTTACCTTATTGTTTTCTAGAAAAAGTTTATTATTCAGATTATTCCTACTTTAAATATCAGTAACCTGAGTAAGTATCTTTCAAACAAAGTGACCATATTTAGAAATGAGAAACTTAATCCTGAAATTAACTGGAGAACCAGCCCCTCAGTAGAATTTCAGTGGTGAGGGGAGGACAATGACCTTAACTCGAGGGGAGCAGATTGATTTAAATGGTGCTTATATTGTATGTGCCAACTCTGTTGCTACTAAAAGAATATTGATTTTTTTTCTTGGAAATATTGGTATAAGAATATTTTGTAGGTACAACTGTATGGTTTGCTTATTACAGAATACTGAAGTTGCAGTTATGCCTTTGAAAACACATGGATCCAATGGCATGCACTATGATGGACATAGGAGAGAGTCAAGTTCTTCAGATGATGAAGCAACTCCCAAGACTTATAACCACAATCATGGGGAACATCCTACACTGTGAACTCAAGATGTTAATATGATGTGCCAAAAGCAACACTTCCTCCGCTGTTCCCTCAAGTATGACCGCCTTTACATTTCACACAACATCAGATCAGTCAAGGTCAGAAGAACACGGGAGTACATGTGATGAGTGAAATTAGCTGAGGAGGAAGGCTATAGAGCAGTGGTTCTTAACCCGTGGTCCGCAGACCAAAGGTGGTCCGCGGGAGAAAAGGGTCCACCAGCACATATAAAAAAGTGGCCACTAAATGGGGATTTCGGAAATGATGTGCGTTGAACGAGAATCGTCCGAATGTATTCGTGGCGATGACTATCAGGGTTTGAGTTGAAATACCTTTAAAATAAGTTGTTACAACTGATAAGGTGTATTGGGGGAGGGGGTGGTCCGTACATGATTCAATTTTAGGCTGAGTGGTCCTCAGACTTCTACGGGTTCAGAACCACGGCTCCTCTTCTTTGAGTGAGTCAGTGGCATGTCAGTGCCCAAAACATAAAATTAATAACAGGAGGATTCAGATACCACATTTATAAAGAGAATAGTACATACCCCACATGACACTAGCCACGCAGTGATGTTTAAAATAGGAGGCCGTGGAAGTGAGTGCAGGTGTGATTCTATCCTTACCTAATTGGTCACACAACTGTTTCTTGAGCTCCGATTGGTGGGAGAAACTGTTTCATAATGAAAAATAGTGTTATAATGACCCTTATTATGATACAGTTTTCTGACATATAATATTTACATTTCGACATCGTAGAACATAATACAACTTTAACTTTTTATATTTTTAATTACAACTCAACAGTCATTCTTTTGAGTGAAGTAGTCAGTATTCATTTCCACAGTATTTGTTTCATGCTGTTCCATTTGAGATAGTAGGCTATAAAGAACTCATCTTTAAGTGTATTTTAATTGCATATAAGATGTGTATGGAGAATGTGGTTGAAAATCTATCATATCATTACTTAATGCCACTGCCATAATACCCAGAAAAGGAAAACATGTTTGATGGTCCTAATCACATGATATCAAATTTATTTTCAATAATACTTCTGGAAGTGCAGTTATTTATTGCTTATGAAATTAGAACTGTCCACCTTGATTAATTTAACTGAGGATGATTTCTAAAATAACACATTCAGTGAAACGTTAATTAGTGCCCCATGTTGGTAGCGTCAAATGAAACGTTTTGCTCGCTCCTAACTGTTGGGTGAGAAATGTAACTGTTTACCTTTGCCTAAGCTATGTTGTTTTAATGGGCGCCAAGACCTCAACGCAATGTTGAAATCTAAATTTGTATTTAACAACGTCTAGCTCTGGCAGAACACCTTCAAGACTCTATTCACTCAGATCGTGGTATGATTTGATCATTAACCCAACAAACAATTGTATCAGGAGAAGGAATTGGTCTATATCTAATGCTACCTACTGAAAGCAAAGATTGCATTGTAAAAGAAATGAATTTATTATATAAAACAAGTATAGCAAAATTAATAATAATAAGTATAAAATTTAAATTGGAGCGTTGTGATTTGAATATTACCGATAGAAAATTACGTGAAAACGGAGTCTGATAAATTGATTTTACTCTTATTTCCAAGCTATGAAGTTACTGAAATATGAAATGTAAAACAAAGAAAATGAGAGATTGCGTATTTCTGCGTCATTGGCGCTTACCACTGGAAATTGCCAAAGCATTTCCCTCGTTCTTGATGATGTTGTGAGCTTCCCACAGTCTCCTGGACGTCGTCATCTCCGTCGGAATTTGATGATATTCTGGTAGATTAGATAATTCTATGGTCCGTACCTCGGACCCAAACACTCGTACAACCAAGTTTTACAAAAGTTCGTCGCTAACTCCACTGAACATCGGAGCGACACGCACTTGCGACCGTACACCTCAAGTATTTCACAGCTAGTCACTAACTCCACTGAACATCGGAGCGACACGCACGCGCATCCATACTCCTCAAGTATTTCACAGATAGTCCTTGTTTCACGGCGCGTCGAACGATATAACCACACGCCGGCTCCCCACTCTTCAGTCCCAACTAGCTTACGTCGTCTCCCCTGATTGGCTGACCCACCACGCGATCTTCTCCTCCTCCGGGTCATTACACTCGGCGGGAGGGTTCCGTTCCAACAATTCGTCTTTTCTAGACCTTGCGACCCAAGATTGCGTCATGCTTCTCGACAAGATTAAGCGTGTACTTGAAATCCCAGTGAGTCACGTCTCTCGATATACCCTAACTGACAAAACTCCGTAAAATTCCGTAATCAGATAATTTTCTATGATATCGTCGTTCGTAATAATTTGCTGGATAGGGTTTTCTAAGACATAGAAAACCTATCTGAATGCTAATACTTTTTATAAAATGCTCCGAAAATACCTTAATAATAATTATAATAAATTAATAATAATAATAATAAATTACCATGAAAAATTCTCTTGGATGAACAATTTGCCGCGTAAATAAATATAGAATGGCTTCCTACTGACTTATGCCAGTTGCATAAAACCCCACGAAAAACACGTTACATATTCGCCTCGGATCATCGGATGATTTACCGTGACGACGGTCCATTATCCGATTATCCCAGACACGTTAATAAACCCCATCCAAAATACATATTACATAAATGAAATCACCCTAAATTACAGATATATACACTCATATTTTTTCTTCACGCACTTTGCGTCAAAGTTTGTTGTCACAATGGATTGCACTTTGCAACCAGTCCAATGTTTTACATATGGAATAGTGTTCCACGGATATTTCCGCCTCTCAAATTTCTCTATGTTGGAGAAATAGACATAATTAATGTGTGAGCACTATGTATTTATGATGTCATATCACACGCATTGAAGGTGTTCTGATATATTTATATCACCCTAGAACTTCCTAATTTCACTGGAGGTCCCCTCCTTATGGTGACATTTAATTCCACTTATCACTGAGCACACGATCACACTATTGTGGCAGCGCCTCGTGACCATAATACTTAATCTCTCTTTGAAGTAGATTAAATTAATATTGACTTCTGAAAAAAAAACAGTAAATGTGCATTACATATAACACCAAATATTTCTGTGCCGTAATCGCCCTGTCTTGTTAAGTTCCCGTTAACCATATTCTACTTAATACTAGTTCTCAACACAGACCATTTCTCCTCACACAAATAATACCATTGTACATATTAATTTAAATTACACACTTACAAATCTTACATGGCGAGGCCGTAAACAGAAATCACGTGTGCTGATATGTATGAGTTTCATGAAGGACTGTCTCGCATTCTGATGGCCCATCTTTTATCTCGTGGACGCCTTAAGCTAACAAGCCCTATTCAAGCGCTCCCCCATCTCTTGGAGATAAATGGGAACCCATCAGCGCTGCCAAAATGGCCTTGGTGCATCGAGACAATTTAGTGCTCAACAGCATCCGACAATCCCGTCATATTTCCCTGTACCTTAAAAACTCTCATTTACTTACATACTACCCCCCTGTGTGACTTCTGATACGCCTGCCTTAAGACCAGATCTTCCACGCACCAGACACCACACTTACTCATTTGATAGGCTGGCTCGCCAGCTAAACACCCTCACTTTATGACACATATTTTCGTAGACTATGTATATTGTACGTTCCGTATAATCTGTTTCCCTCACTATTCTCCAGCACATATGCTGTTTTCCCAATACGTTTGGAAACTATAAATGTTTCTGCGTCACCTGCTTCCAACCTTGCAAATGGCTCCCTTAAATGAACGTCATCACGTTGCTCTACCTAGCATATTTCTCAGTGTCTGTAACGATGCCCTGTTGCTACTGTCCACACATGCTAACCCTACCTTCCTATGGTGTCACACCTCTACTCGACACTCTATGACCTAAAAATGTCACCTCTGACTGACAGAATGACGACTTAGACAGCTTCAAAGTGAACCCTGCCTGATCTAACTTCTGAAAAACTATATCTAAATGACATAGATGCTCCTCAAAACTGTGTGAACTAATTACCATATCATCTATGTAAATGGTTACAAACTCTCCTGTGTCATCCGCTAATGCGATGTTTAAAGCCCTAATTAAAGCTGCTGAACTACTCTTTAACCCATAAGGTGTTCTACAAAATTGATAAAGGTTATATTTATGACTAAAAGCTGTAAATGGTCTATCTTCGTACATAAGTGGCACTTGCCAAAAACTGGAACTCAAATCTACACAAGTGAAATACTTCTTCCCCTCAAATGTTTGCATTAATTCCTCTATTGACATAGATTTCAGCTGATCTGAACTAATTCTACTGTTAACCAAACGAGCGTCTAAACAAATACGAACAGTGCCGTCGGTCTTGGGTACCGTGATCAAAGAATTAACATATGGACTGTTAGAGTGCTCAATAATCCCATCTTCAAGCATCTGATTAATTTGTGCCTCAACTGCACTCTAATAAGCGAAAGGTACAGGATATCTATGTCCTGTGAATACTGACCTATCAATAACGTTCAATGAATGTGTATAGCAATTGACCATACCAATGCGATCCTCAAAAACTCTCCTATTACACCATAACACATCATAGAGCCGAACACACTGTTCATCCTCTATATTTCCCTGAAATGCAGCCTCACTTAACGAGTCCTCTAGACTTCCGTTCGTAATCACACTGCCCACAAAACATGGAGAACCCCGCTCTACGGCTGGCGATATCTCATTTAAAGTACAAATCACACCTACAATACTACTTCTCTGAATATGGTCATTGAACGCTACTTCTACTTCAGAATCTCCCCATTTAAATTTCAAACTCCCTACATCATAACATAAGTTACCAGACACTCTACTTAGCCACTCTGAACCCAAGATAACACTGAATACTAAATTTGGAATTACAAGGCAAATCTGCTTCTCTACATGATTATTAATTTTAATGTCTACTAAAACTTGCTTAGAAATTACTTTAGACCTCTTCCCAACAGCTGTGATAACAAAAGTGCTTTTAATTGGCATCTCCTCAAAATTTACTCCAGTTCCTTTCATTTTATCATAAAATGCACTACTTATGCAACTCTTCATACAACCACTATCAATTAAAACATCTGTGTACGCCTCGGACACGTTAAATTTAACTATGGGGCTCTTACTAACCACTTCCTGAATAATACCTTCATCATTTAGTTCATGTAATAATTCATTTCTTACATTTAGGTCATAGGGTTCCTGTATAATTGTATGGACAGGGCATGCTACAGACTGAGATTCTGACCTTACTTCGCAGCCTGGTTCGCGTTTAAAGAACCGCTACAGCTGGCCGTAGTACTACTAACTACTAAACTGGTCTGGTTGTTCTGGGCTGTGTTGTCATTGTTTGGCTGTATATTACTACCACTAGGCTGTCCTCTTCCTTGACCCCTATTCTGGTTGTAATTATTGTCATTATAATTTCTCCCTTGATTTCCCCTGAAATCATTGTTTCTCCCTTGATTTCCCCTGTAATCATTGTTCCTCCCTTGATACTGATTACCATAGCCATTTCCTCTGTTCTGATTTAGCTGATTATTATTATTTCTATTTTGAGCATTGGCCCCTTCGCCACCGTTCCCTTGAACTTCCTGATGCCTGGCTTCATTAGGTCTATTATTATTATTACCCTGGTTCCTATTGAAATTGTCCTCATAACCCCCTCTCCCTAGTGCATCAAATGTGCTTAACAAATTTTCTACTTGTGATATAGTCTTTACATTCTGGATACAAGCAGCCTCCTTGATCCTATAGGGAAAGTGCCTAAGTAGCAACCTTACCACATCACTTTCCTCCTTCAAGCCATCCAGATATTTACACACTAATACCTGCCCTAAAAAGTATTCGGTCATGGTGGAGCTTCCTTTAGGGTTATATTTACCACACACTACTCCCTCACGATGCTGCGACTGAATAACCTCATTCCAGAACTTTTCACAGAATTTCATTTTAAAATCATTCATATCAGTAAACTTGTCTCTGTAGACAGCAAACCAATTCCTCGTTTCCCCCACAAACACTTGTTCTAAAATTTCAACTACCTGGCACCACTCAATACTACCATTTTCCAACCTCTCCCCGAATTTATTTTCTATAGTGTTCATGAACTCCATTGGGCACCCCTGTCGATTGCTGAACTTACCCAGTTCTACCTCCCTGTGTGTGCTATTCACAAAAACTGGTCTATTCTGACTATTTTCTTGCCTGATCCTAGCTTTTAATTTTAATTCTAATTCTGCGATTTTCTCCTCAGCCTTCCTCTCAATACTGTTTACTGTTAATTTAATGTTTCCTTCTGATTCTTCTACTTTATCATATAGCTTTGCTTGTTTCTCCTCAATCTTGCTAATGCTCTCTTTATTACTCTCTCTTAAATCATTTACTTCTGCAACTATTTGTGAGTGGACTTTCTCAATTCTACCCCCCAGCTGTTCCTTAACCTCTTTAGTAGCTACCTGAATTTTGTCAATTTCTCCCCCCAATTGCTTTTTGACCTGCTGTGTTTCCAGTTGCACTAGTTCTTTTAAATTTTCAGCCTGTGTACTGATTCTAATTTCCAACTCCTCCTGTACTTTTCCTAATTTTCTGTCTACATCTGCAATGATCTCTTTAGCCTTTTCTTCCATCACCCCCCTGATCTCACCTCTAATCAGTTCGAATTTGTCACTCATTTCCCTACTGTTTTGTTCTAATCTGGCGTTTAAACTATCGCTCAATTCCCTATTACTCTCTTTATTTTCCCTACTGTTTTGTTCTAGTTTAGCGTTATTCTGTTCTAACTTTGCATTTAAAGCTTCTGTACTTTCTTTATTTTCCCTACTGTTTTGTTCTAGTTTAGCGTTATTCTGTTCTAACTTTGCATTTAAAGCTTCTGTACTTTCTTTATTTTCCCTACTGTTTTGTTCTAATTTAGCGTTATTCTGTTCTAACTTTGCATTTAAGGCATCACTACTAACTTTGTTCTGATACATAAACTCGAGAAGTAAAGTTTTTAATTCTGGTTGGCCGCCTACACTCCCTGTTTCAGTATCGGGATTTACCTCCGCTACCCCGGTACTACCATCACTCGACATACTGCTCGTATCATCACTCTCCCGTTGATGACCACTACGTAACCTCATCTGTCTTTCTTTCTCATCCCCCATAATGATATACACTGATACAGACAAATAACCCCCAAAATACAGGCACAGAAATATATACCCTTCTCCTTCCACAAATGTTATTAGGTTTTCAGCCCCAAGTTGTCGGCGCCAAGTGAAACGTTAATTAGTGCCCCATGTTGGTAGCGACAAATGAAACGTTTTGCTCGCTCCTAACTGTTGGGTGAGAAATGTAACTGTTTACCTTTGCCTAAGCTATGTTGTTTTAATGGGCGCCAAGACCTCAACGCAATGTTGAAATCTAAATTTGTATTTAACAACGTCTAGCTCTGGCAGAACACCTTCAAGACTCTATTCACTCAGATCGTGGTATGATTTGATCATTAACCCAACAAACAATTGTATCAGGAGAAGGAATTGGTCTATATCTAATGCTACCTACTGAAAGCAAAGATTGCATTGTAAAAGAAATGAATTTATTATATAAAACAAGTATAGCAAAATTAATAATAATAAGTATAAAATTTAAATTGGAGCGTTGTGATTTGAATATTACCGATAGAAAATTACGTGAAAACGGAGTCTGATAAATTGATTTTACTCTTATTTCCAAGCTATGAAGTTACTGAAATATGAAATGTAAAACAAAGAAAATGAGAGATTGCGTATTTCTGCGTCATTGGCGCTTACCACTGGAAATTGCCAAAGCATTTCCCTCGTTCTTGATGATGTTGTGAGCTTCCCACAGTCTCCTGGACGTCGTCATCTCCGTCGGAATTTGATGATATTCTGGTAGATTAGATAATTCTATGGTCCGTACCTCGGACCCAAACACTCGTACAACCAAGTTTTACAAAAGTTCGTCGCTAACTCCACTGAACATCGGAGCGACACGCACTTGCGACCGTACACCTCAAGTATTTCACAGCTAGTCACTAACTCCACTGAACATCGGAGCGACACGCACGCGCATCCATACTCCTCAAGTATTTCACAGATAGTCCTTGTTTCACGGCGCGTCGAACGATATAACCACACGCCGGCTCCCCACTCTTCAGTCCCAACTAGCTTACGTCGTCTCCCCTGATTGGCTGACCCACCACGCGATCTTCTCCTCCTCCGGGTCATTACACTCGGCGGGAGGGTTCCGTTCCAACAATTCGTCTTTTCTAGACCTTGCGACCCAAGATTGCGTCATGCTTCTCGACAAGATTAAGCGTGTACTTGAAATCCCAGTGAGTCACGTCTCTCGATATACCCTAACTGACAAAACTCCGTAAAATTCCGTAATCAGATAATTTTCTATGATATCGTCGTTCGTAATAATTTGCTGGATAGGGTTTTCTAAGACATAGAAAACCTATCTGAATGCTAATACTTTTTATAAAATGCTCCGAAAATACCTTAATAATAATTATAATAAATTAATAATAATAATAATAAATTACCATGAAAAATTCTCTTGGCTGAACAATTTGCCGCGTAAATAAATATAGAATGGCTTCCTACTGACTTATGCCAGTTGCATAAAACCCCACGAAAAACACGTTACAACAGTAAATTACTTGGAGGAAAAACTTGCAGTTATATGTGACTTGAAACCATGATGCTCATTAGCCATGAGATCTCCATATCATTGCACATGATTTCTCATTATGAATACCTCTCATTCATTGTCCTGCAAGATAACCCAAGCCGTCATGGCGGAAGGCATAAAAATAAGAGTTGTTGATTCATTGTGGTGTTGTAGCCCTAGTATGTGTGGAATCAGTTTGATAACCTGTGTCATTGTGTTGGCTATACTAGTGGTGTATTTGTAATCAAGGCTAGGGTTTGGGTAGGAGACTGTTGTGGCCTTAATTTAGGTACCATCCCAGCATTTGTCTGGAGTAGAAGTGGGGAAACCATGGAAAACAACTTCTAGGTTGCTGAGGTGGGAATTGAACCTAACTCTTCTCAGTTTTGCCTCACAGAGCTGAGGTGAACCTGTTCCTGCCCTCAGACCAGAATTAAATTTCTTGGCAGAGCCAGGAATCGAACCTGGAGCTCCTCTGTGACAGTCATGAATAGTAGCCACTACACCTCGAGGTGGACTCGATAAGAGGAGGAGAGGTTATGCAATAGGTAATTCCTTACTTATCTGTGTCTGAAGTCCTACGTCGAGAGTATGGTATTATTGTACTGAATGTGCCCCTTTGTGCGACGTTAAGGGTTTGATTTTATGTCAACAGTTGTGCATGAACAATATTTACAAGGTGGTACAATGCTTACTTCCGTCCGTACTATTTCTAATTTGATATCAAGTGGTCAAAGACCCGAAGTGCTTAGACGTTTGGTGAGAGATTTTCACTGTCATTAAATTGATCATACGAACAATTCATAAATTATGCAGATAACATCATTGCTCCTGTGCTGCCGAATTAAATTTTGAACTTGACTCTCAAAAGATTGAATTAGCAGTGAAAAATTAATTTTTATTCTTACCTCAAATAACTTTATTTTAGGATTACATATATACTCAAGACCACTGGAAAGTACTATTATGACATAAATATTCTAGTGGGTGCACACTCACTGCAAAATAAGGCAAAACAAAAATGAAAAGGGGAAGTTTTATATGTATATAGGCCCATATGACTTTATTTCACTTTTTTCCCTTCTAATTGATGACTTTAGTCATAATCACCTTTTTTCCTTCCAATTGATCCCAATTTTTAGCCTATTTTCATTTATGAAAAAAAAAATAGGCTTATGAAATCACCATTTGTCTGTGTGTGTCGCCCCCTCTTAATAAAATCTAAATGGCTGGAGCGATTTCAATGAAACTCTGTAAGGTCATAGTACTATTTTGTCCAACCCCGACCGTGCCCTTGAAATTTTATTTCGTCGCACCAATCCAACATGGCGTCTGTGCATAATATTTCACCAGCATTCTATATCTCCGAAACTATTACCGATATCACCCTGAAATATTGAACGGTGATAAAGGGCACTACTAGAAGTTCACCTATGACGTCAGAAGAATGTTGTATCAAGCGGTTATAAAATTCTGAAGCCATGGACTAAAGTCGAATACGGCAGCGGACGGAGTGTGATTGCCATTCGACTACAGTCGAACATGGCAGCATAGGGGTTAACAGAACAGTGAGAAATATACTTTTGATTGCACATTGATATACAAATTTTACCATCACTCATTCAAAATCAAATATTTCTTTCAATTCATACAAAAGAATGTATAGATCATTTTAATGACAATATCCTTTATTTAAGTATAGACTAAGCTCTAATCTGCAACTCTACATCAGTAATTTCAATATGCAAAACTAAGATTTATGTGTTTAAACCAGAGGAGAGAAAAGTTAGCATGTTACCTTAACATGATAAAGGCAGAAATTCAATACAGTAGGCTATACTCACCTAAAGAATTTTTAGAAACAGTCGAGGAAGAATAATTAATGGTTTTCAAACTTCTGTGTTTCACCCCCAGTGTGCCATTGGGATTGTCTGTTGGTATGACAGAATTTCTGGTGTTCTTTGAAAACTGAGAAACAGGCGAGTTTTCTATAAATAGAAATGCTTTCAGTTGGTCAACACGATTATGCACAATCAGACTGGGTTGGGCATGACAATTATTATAACATCTTAATTCTGAAAAGAAAGAAAAAAAAAACACCATGAATTATTCATACATTTATTAACACACTTCCCAAACAAA
Organism: Meconema thalassinum; assembly: GCA_946902985.2. Taxonomy (NCBI): domain Eukaryota; kingdom Metazoa; phylum Arthropoda; class Insecta; order Orthoptera; family Tettigoniidae; genus Meconema; species Meconema thalassinum. The sequence continues at coordinate 547,128,642 of OX336390.1, forward strand.
TGGAGGGGGATTGATGACATGTTCGTTTGTCATGCGAACATCATCAGATCCTGTTCAATTAAGGCTTTAATTCTTATTTTTTTGATGGAACTTATGTAGGCTTATGTGTCAAATGTTTTATAAGAATTCTATAAATGCTACATTTTCTGACAGGTTTTTGTTAGTACTGTGAGTATGTGTTTAAGTAACCAAACCCTTTGAATTCATTAACGTCTATTGTGGCGAGCTTTTGACAAGTTTGCTGTCAAAGATATTTTGATAATATCCGTTTCTGTTTAAAGTTACTATTTAAATTGATGATCTTTTATACAATAGTACATTGGTCTAATATGACATGCACACAATGCAATATGAATGAAAATATGGATGCATAAACTTAGCTGGTTCCTGGATAGTTCTGTATCTGCATCTGTGGGAAAGTGTTTTCAAGTGGAAATTCAATCTCCAGTAGTGCATTGGCATTGCTTAGGATTTTCATGCCTTTCAATGTACTATCCAGCATTTTAGTGAGGTGTGCTATTCTACCTGACAAGATCAATGGCACACAGGGGGGAAGAGCATTAATATTAATTGTATTAATTACTCACTCACTCACTCACTCTGAAGGCTTCTATGGGGCATGAAGATCCCGCACCGATCTAACAAAATGCCTTCACTGAGCTCTGTTTTGGGCGAGTTCTTGCCAGGTGTCTACATTCAGATGTCTACAAAGATTGGAGATTTCATTTTTCCAGGAACTTTTTGGTCTTCCTACTGGCCTTTTTCCTCTTTGTTCTTCTTTCATGATTTGTAAGACTAACCTATCATCTCCCATCTTTAGTAAATGACCAGCCCATTATGGAGTTAATGATGTTGAGTAATGGTGCTTGCTGTGATAGTGAGTGTATGTCTATTTGATATTGTTTTCCAGCTTTGAGATGCGGAGTCAAAAAATGGTCCAAAAATGTTCCTATACACTTTATTTTTGAAACCCTGCAACTGGTGTTCTTCCTGTTTTGTTAAACTCAATGATTTTGCACCATAAGTTAGAACTGTCCTAATGATGGTATTGTATATTTTCAGATCTGTATTTCTCGTCAAAAATTTGCATTAATTGGGTATAAAAATTCTGGTTTTCTCTGGAAACATAAATTACACTATTCAAGGAAGCATTTAGTGCCTTTTTCCTCTTTTGACCACATTGAGGGACCAAACTCTTGTAAACCACTATGGCCTTCTCATTTATGAAATGGTCTGTTACTGCTTGTAGAGCTAGCCAGTGGATCATGAGAGAGGTTTGATAGGAGCAACTATGCCTTTGGGCAGGAGGTTAATAGAGGGGTTATGAACCGAAGATCGGAATCATAAATAGTATAGTGTAGTTTACCTTTGTAGGTATTTAGAAATGCAAGAAGGGACTTATGATGCCACTGGAATTAGAGACTATTTCAAAAATAAGTTGTTTCAGTTCTGACAGGGTGCATGGTTGTGTCTTATCTATTTACTCTCTCAGCCACACTAGCATCTGTAAGCTGGGAATAATGTGCCTTTAAGGGATGATTGTTCTGGAGAAGCAACAGTTGCATCTGTCTAAAAACCAGGAGATTTTGGGTTCAAGTCTATTATTTTCAGTTTATTCTTTTGTAGAAAGATTCAATTTTTTATATTGTATACCTTCCTTGTTCTTCTGTGATATTTAAGAATAGGAGATTTCTTACATAACTATGTATTGGGACAATACAGTAACTTCTATGTATTTATGCATGTGTACTATTCCATATTTTCACTGAGTTGTGTGTTTACCCCAGTGGGTGAGTGGTTATCGTGTCGGACTTCCAACCCAAGCTTGCAGGTTCGCTCCTGAGTAGTGATTTTTGAAAAGCGATAAAAATCACGGCATGCATGTCATACGTTGTTGGCATCTTAAAAAGACCATTTGAATTCAGTAGGTCGTGTTCATAATGGCAAAATTAATCTCGGGATTTTCCACCGACACAAAGAAATTCTTCCTTTCTCTACTAGAAAGCGCTATAGTGTCAACGAGCTTAGATATCTAACCTCTTTGACTTTCATAGCTTTCCAAGGAACAACAAAATTCGACATGCAAGCTGCCTCAAATAATAAAGCTTGCACCTGGCACCCAAGGGCATACGATATTATTATTATATACTGTGTTATGTGTTATGCATGATGAAAATTTTGTTAATAGCTAGTGTGATGTAAATTGTACATAATGCAACCCTTGAATGAATAAAGAACTATTAACAAGATATGTGCCATTATTCAAAATTATGCTGAAACGAATTGATGAAATCTTCACAAATTATTAAATTATCTTTGTTTTCATCAATAATTTGGATACCGGGTGCAAACCCAGAAATTTGCCTGCCAGCACTCTGTATAGCTAATCTCCTGTATTATCAATAGGTAGTTGCCTGTATTTAGTACCTAGAACTTTAAATCCTCCCAAAATAAACACTAACCATATTTAGCAATTAACAGGTTTCTGATGGAAAATTCTTTAAAACTAGTGTAGTTGGATTTTGGCACAAAACAGTGACTTGGTGACACTAATCAGGACTGTTCAGAAGCAGAACTAACCTCATGCAAGGACTTCAGAGTAAGTGGAGAAGCTGTGGATGGGATGGGGTATACAAAAGTTTTGGATATTTTCAGTATTAGTGCCCTGCCATTTGATTGTTAATTTTTAATTCAGGAGTGATAAGCATTTGAAATAATTATTAACATCATTACAAATACAAAAAGCAACCCACATAATACTTCTATTATTATCTTTCCAAATATAATGGGAGTAGGGGGATGTATCGTCCTTATGTCCTCTACTTCTGCCCGGGGCTGCCGAAAAGGGGACAGCTGGGAGGGGGGCAAATGCACCGTTAATTGTGCATGTTAGTTTCAGTTTATTTTAGCTACTTTTGTATTACTGTATGTAAAGTGCTGGCTGTAACTTACAACCTGTCCGAGGCTTTGCAGAGTAAGGATGCAGCCCTGCAGAAAATATCTCATGTTACCGAACTTTTAACTGTCAAGAGAAATGAGAACAGTGCGAAAGTTCTGGCAGAAACAGTTCATTTGTTAAAAGAAGTTCCTTGATTTTGAAAATAAAAAAAATAAAAAACTTTGTTGTGTACCTCATTCTACCTCAGAAAGGTATTAAATTCTATATATGACTCTGAGTCAGGAGTTATAACTGTTTAGGTAATGTACTATAATTTAGTGTTTAATCTGCTATTAGTTTCAAAATGCTACTTATTTTTCATTACGTTCTGGTAATCAAAGTGAAGGTACGGTATACAGAATTGCAAAATATTTCCCTATGCATGTTAACTGTATTGAAATAACTAGAAATATCCCTAATTGTTTTGTGCACTTTACAAAATATATTTCATAAAATAAATGCCAAAATGTTTTCTATGAAATAAGATTTGTATGTTTTTTTTAATTCTGACTTTGCATCAGATGCCTTTCTCAAAATGACATTGTCTTTCCAGAATAGCTGGTAGTGGATAGTAATGATTAAAAGTATTTCAAGTGGGGGCCCGTGAAAGAAATGCATAGGGGTCCTTAAATCCTCTTGGTGGCCCTGCTTCTGCCAATGGTAAAATTGCTTGTGTTTCAAATCAAGTGACTAACTGTGAAATGAAATCTGCATCTCCTCCAGATTCATTTTGGACTTGCCTATAGCGTACGTAGCTTCAAGGATGTATTGCAGTATGTAACCTCTGTGAGTTCTATTTCAAACTTGGCAAACTCCTATCTCACCAAAGTCCACTAAGAAAAATAAGAATTTGATCCAACATAGAAATTTTGTGTTAGAGCAGTGTGGTCCAACCCGCGGCCCTCGGGCCACATGCGGCCCACCTGTTTATTTTTGTTGGCCCTTGCCTTCTTACAGCTCTTCACTCTTCGACATGCCTACTTTAATTTTCACTTTCATTCAGTAATGTTACGAAGGAGCCAGGTGGGAAAGGAAAGATCCTGAAAAATACGCCAGTAATCAGAATTGTCTTTCCACGAATACGTACGGCACGCCTCCAGGCGACAACTGGTTGGCTGCCAGTGATTGGCTGCCGATAAGTTCGCGATCGTTCGTGTGTTGCGGGGGATTTCCCTTATAAGGGAGCCCAGGGCTGTTCGAAGAGGTTGTTTTTGACGAGAGAGGTTGTTCGAGAGATATATTACGACGAGAGTTTGTTGTCATTGTTGTTGCGAGAGCGGTACCAGTAGCGGCTGGCCCATAAGGACTCCAGGACAGTGCCCTTCCTAGAGAACGAAAAGGGATTTTCATTTTCTCTTGATATTTTAAGTCAAAAATTGAACTCTAATAATGCTAAGAAAATTACATGTCAATGTAAAACTGTAGCTCTATCCATCTGGAAGACTGTGTTTGCTGGTATCACGCTCAGCGCGCAGCTCACTGGTCAGTATGGAGTTACGGACTCTGGGCTTTCCGCCCTAAGATTGTGCCCGGGCGAGGTGATTGAGACGTAAGGGAAATACGGAGACTGGCGCGCTTGTTGGCTACCAGAGGGGTAATCTGTGGATGCGATGTGCGGGCAGTTGTCTTTAAGGCGGGCGGAGTCCGTACAGCTCTGTAACACCGGCAAATATCTCCCCTGGCTCCTCTACGAGCATGCGCCCAGCCGGGGAATCACCCCATTAGCAAATAAAGTAAATGAATGAATAAATCAAATCTCCATGGTTGCATATAATAAAAATTAAATTTAAATAACAATAATCCATGAACAGCATGCCCTTTGTTTATCTTTGAAGACAAAAAAAAAATATATTTATATTTAAGTGTAGCATCTTGCGAGCCTCCGTGGCTTAGGCGGCAGCACGCTGGCCTCTCACCGCTGGGTCCGTGGCTCAAATCCCGGTCACTCCATGTGTGATCTGTGATGGACAAAACGGAGGCAGACAGGTTTTTCTCCGGATACTCTGGTTTTCCCTGTCAAAATTTCATTCCAGCAACACTCTCCGCTATCATTTCATTTCATCTGTCATTCATTTAATCATTGCCCCAGAGGAGTGCGACAGCCTTTGGCAGCCGGAACAGTTCCTATCCTCGCCGCTAGATGGGGGCTTCATTCATTCCATTCCTGACCCGGTCGGAGACTGGAAGCAGGCAGTGGTTTTTCATTTAAGTGTAGCATCTGAGATCAGGAATCTCGATTCATATAACATGGACCTCTGGCTAGCCTCCTGTGGTTAGTGAAGAGGTTGGCACCAGTGAGCTATTTCGCTTTCGTGCTGAAGAGTCTTGAGTGCGATGGTAATATTCAGCAGCTGTAATCTCTGTGTTGGTGATAACTAATCTGTAAATCATTAAGTAGTGTTTTTTTAAATTTACCGGTTCGACTGTGGTTTGGAAGTGCTTGTGCCGTAAGTGATATTCTCGTGATGTCTCTATAATAGTAATAATAATGGTAATTCTTGTTACGGCTGTGCTCTAGAGATGAAACTCCTTAAGGCTTGACTGTCTTTTTTATGCCTACGTCTCAGTGTGATTAAGTATTTCTGCTTTTCAAAATGAGTTCTGTAGACGCTATTTTAAAAACCACAGCGGAAAACTTTCTCTTGAGAGTAATTTTCACATCAGGTTCTCAGTGTTGCTACCCTATGAAATCATTGTTGTAATACCGGTACTGTAATGTTAATTAACGCCGCACGTTGGTAGCGACAAATGTAATGTTATTCGTTAAGCTCCACGTTGAGCGAACAAATGGAATGTGTTTTACCTGGGCGGACTATTCGCCAGAAAATACTACTGCTAAGTTTGATCTATGTTGGGCGCCAAGCTGGATACACTGTGTTCCAAGCTAAATTTATATATTTAATATCGACCCCTAGCGTGAGTAGAACATATGAGAGACTCTTAATGACTAGGCCGTGGGATGATTGAATCATCAACCCAGACAACATTTGATTGTGGAGAAGGATGAGGTATTATAACTATTGCTACCTACTGGAATTAAAGAATCTACTTGGTAATAATTAAATTTAATACACTTAGAAAATCTGATGGCAACATGAATAAAATTAACACTGTTAACGGAGCACACTACTTTAAACATTGCCACGAACAAAATTACTTAATACGCCGGTCGGGAGAATAACGTGAATTTAACTTATTTCCAAATTAATGCTTAAAGAATTTATATAGCCCTATTGAAAAACAGAGAGTGTGTGTCGTAGATTACTTGTGCTTACCAACGGAAACATTGTCTCCACGTGGTTGAAGTCTCGCTGCGTCGGACGCTCTGCATTGGTGTTGACGGCATCAGATTCTTCCTCGTTGATCAAAAGTAATCGTTACAGCTTGTGGTGGAGTCTATTCCATGAACCACAACACGTCGTCTGGCTAAACACTCCAAGACGCGTGGAACTCATGATCTGATGTGATCAGCGGAGTTAGCGTGAATAAAATTGTCCCACTTGGGACTAACGAACAAAGTACCTCCTTACTGCTCCAAGCGTAATGTCTTAATCAATGTCCTCACTCACACCGCGCGTCCACTATATCTTCAATCTTCTCCCACCAGGGTCTAGCTTAATACCGCGGCCTCGCTGCTTCGACCAATCCGCGTGCGTCACGTATGTTGCCATGCCCCAGCTACGTTGCTCCTTCTTCCTTGATTGGCTAGTCACCTCAGGTGGCTATTCCCGCCATGAGGCTGCCTCCCCGTATTTATATTTCCATATCCGGGCAAGACGTAGATCATACACGTTTTCTTGCTTTGTAGTGTTCCCTCGGATTTCGTAATTTTATTGTACTCCAATCTATTCTTGTATTGAAATACCCAGTGAGTCACACACACCACTCTCTCTTACCCCTAATGAATAAAATCCCGACTTTACGTATGAAATGATTTGCCGTGCAACATTATATTGGAATCATCCAATATAGATACGGATTTCTACTAGTAGAAATCCTATCTGTAATCTTCCAAATTTAAAAGCTCCAAAAAATGACGTTATAAATATTAATAATAATAATAAAAATATGAAATATGAAATTGAATAAACTGAAATAATTTAACTTGGCCGGATTATTGCCGCGTTTAACAAATATGATACAGTCCAACTAACTTGTGTTAGTGGCATAAAACCCCCTAGAAAAACATGTTACAGTACCAAATGATAAAAACAAGTGTTGAGGGCAGCTTTGGGATCTGACATCAAGAATATCGAGTAGCGATATTTTTATTGCTTATAAAATAACTTAATTCTAGGCCTACCGGTACTCTTTTTTCCTCTGTCAACTTATAAAAAGGTGCGGGAAAAATACTGTGATCGCCCTCCCAGCCTAACAGTATGTCGGCCGCCACTGAGCGGTACCTAATGTGGCGGGACTTAATAAATGGCGTGTTGAAGATGAGAAACAACAATTTCAGTCAAAGTGGCAGGAAAGTTACTTTTTTGTTGAACATATTGGAAAACCACAGTGTGTTATCTGTGCTCAAGTCTTAGGTGTTTCGAAGGAGTATAACGTGAATAGACACTATACCAGCTTGCATAAATCAAAATACGATCAATACCAGGGAAGTGCCAGAGGTTGTGTGTTTAATGATTTGAAGCTGAAAATAACAAGACAGAAGAATATATTTCAGCAACCATCAAACACTGCCGGTTTAAAGGCATCATATGAGGTATGTTTAGAGCTAGCTAAAAGTAAAAAGTCTTTTAGGGATGGTGAACTCATTAAGAGATGTGCTGTAAAAATGGCATCTTCATTTGGAGATAATAGGATGACTAAAAATTTTGAAACAGTTTCCTTGTCTCATCAGACAGTTAGTAGAAGAATTAATGATATGGCTGGTGAAGTTTCAGGTTCTCTCAAGAGCATTTTGGAAAAATGTGAATTTTACTCTCTAGCTCTAGATGAGAGCACAGAACAATACCGGTAAATGAAGAATTTGAAATTCATGAAGAACTGTTGGAATTAAGATCATTAGAAACCAGAAAAAAAGGTATTGACATATTCAACGCACTGGATGATGTCGTTTCTAACTATGGAGGTTTTGTGAAGTGCTCTGGCATTGCAACAGATGGAGCTAAAGCAATGGTTGGTCCTAACATTGGTTTAGTAGGACTGTGTGAAGAAAAAGGATTGATTTTTTTGTTTTTCCATGGCATTATCCATCAGGAGGCTCTCTGTGGAAAAATTATAATGCTCAGTGAGACAATGAAAACTGTTGTAAATACTATAAATTTAACAAGGGGAGGCAATAAAGCCTGTAGACACAGAGCATTTATTGCATTCCTGGACAATTTGTGAGCTGAGTATGGTGACATTTCATTGTGCTGTGAAGTGCGTTGGCTAAGTGCTGGAAATTGCTTGCAACAGTTTTCTGGGTTGAGGAATGAAATTCTTGCTTTTCTCAAAAGTGAAATTTTAAATAATCTTGCTTTTCTGACAGACTTAACATCCCGTCTAAATGCTTTAAATCTGAAACTACAAGGCAGGAAACAAAATATCTTTATGGACATATTGAGGGCTTCTGCAAAAAAAACTTGATGTAATGCAAATTGCATTGAAGGCAAATAATATGGCACACTTCCCATCTTGTCAGCAGTTGAAAAAATAAAAAAGTGACAAATTTTAGTATGTTACATGAAATAATAGATATCAAGAAAGAGTTCCAGAACAGATTCCAGGATTTTGACTCCTTAAAACCAGAACTTGCACTGTTCAACAACCCCATGGATATTGAAGTGAGTGAGGTGCCTTGCGACCTTCAAATGGAAATTTGTGATCTTCAGGCTAAAAAGTGTGATGTCCCTGAAAATTTCTGGAAACTGATTTCTAAAGAACGTTTTCCTAAACTGCTTAAATTCTCTCTACAAGTGTTATCGCTGTTTGGCAGTATGTACAGTATGTGTGCAAAAGTGCTTTTTCTGCTCTCAAACAAATTACAAATAAAAAACGAGAAATCCAATTGAAAGTGCTTCACTGGAATCGAGCCTGAGACTTTGCCTTACTGAACTTACAGTAGACATTGATACACTTGTATCAGAAAAGCAGTGCCAATCATCACATTGATTTCTCGACTGTAAAATGAAGTGGTATATTAAACTAGTAATATTAACGTTCTTTTAATATAAATTTTTATAAATGTTTTTGAGTAAAATATGTAACACGTTTTCTTTCTGGAATGTCTCTGAACCTCACATTCCTATACTAAAATTTGATTGGCCCTCGGGTAACTAAAGGTTGGACCATCCTGTGTTAGAGTATTAATGTGCCATGACACACACAGCTTTAAAATATCTGGTCCTAGTTTATCACCAGAGCAAATAAATCACTTAGTTATGAAAGGCCTCATTTCTTACTAAATCCACTTTTGTGTGAAAATGGAATTTTTAGGCTTCCATTCATTGTTTGTTAATGAAAGGTCTCTTTTCCCATTGCTCCAATACTGTCATTAGACCATATGAAATATGCGTATATTTAAGTAAGGCCTCTTATCTCAGACAAGAGGCTTTTCATAACTGAAGGTGTTGTGGATGCACGGAACCAGCTGTTTTTTGGCCATTCTTATTTACACTGTGACAGGGATTTTGGCCTAGTTAAAAGGAAATTGAGGAAACAAGACAGGAGCTACACTGTAAAAGAAGTTGCGTCTATGATTTTGTCCTCTATAAAACAAGGGAAATTTATTGTTGAGCTTGTTCAAACAGAAGATATTTCGGATTTCCTAAAGTGGTGGTCCCAATTTTACCACAAAAAAAGAAACCACAGCTTCTGAAGAAAGTAAGAAAGAAAAGAAAGGAAAAAGGGAGTTTCTTACCCTATTAGTATATGGTACCATGAATTGCTCTTTGAAAAGTCAAGAAAAGGAGAAGTCTCAGCATCTGACTTCATTGATAGACTCCTGAGGAAAATGTTCCAGCTTATGTACTGCAAATCAGATTTGGTCAGTTTACCAATGCAAAGAGCATTTCCTTTGAGAAAATCAACTGTATTATAATGGTTTTCACCTTTGTTTATGAAATGCCCCATGTCAGCAACTTTCAAAAAATGAAAAGAAGGTTCAAATGTTAAGACAAAATTTCAACAACAAAAAATGAGAGTTCTGAGGATGTCTAAAATCATAGTAAAAACTTAAATTTTATCTTTTTAATTATGTTTAAGAAATAAACAGATTTTTATTTGTTTACTGAAAATTTGGATTTTGTGACAAGAAACCCTTCACAATTAAGCGATTCAAATGTGGCCTATTTTTTTTTTTGATATTTATTCAATTAATTCCAAAGAGCCATAGGCTCGTACAGAGGAATTGTACAGTAATATGTGTGTTTACACACCAGGAAGAAAATTCTGAAGGTAACACAAATTGATGAATAAGGGCATAGGCCTATTAGTAAAGTTGATACTATATCTAAGATTGTTTAGACCAAGGTCTCTTAAAATGATAAGCACAGGATTTTTAAGCTTATTTGATGTATTACGATGCATCGAATTTTTCCCACAATACTTTCGTAGTTTTCCTCTTAAATACTGACAAAGTTGGTGCACTTTTTACTTCATCGGGAAGTTTATTATATGACTGTGATGCAGAGAACTTGAAACTATTTCTACCGTATTTAGAAGAGTGAATGATATATAAGGCTACGTCCTTCGCATGCCTAGTTCCATAAGAATGATTGTCCGAGTTCAAGATGTAGGGAGAGCTATAGAGTATTGTGTTGTGTTTAATTTTGTATATTAGCATAGCTGCTTGGAGATCTGCACTTATGCTGAGGGGTAGAATTTTACTTCTGATGTACAGATCTTTTACTGGAGTGCAGTAAGGAAGGTTAAATATGTTTCTAATAGCCCTATTCTGAATAGTCATTAAATCATTCAGTGTGGATTTCCTGCAGTGAGCCCAAATAACATTTAAATATTGGAGCTTGCTATGTACAAGTGAATAGTAGATTTGTTTTACAAGGTTTAGGGGAATAAGATACCGAAGTTTCCTTAGGATCCCTACTATAGGTGAGAGTTTCTTAGCAATTCGTTCAACGTGTTCAATCCAGGTCAGGTGTTTGTCGATGATTAGACCTAAATACTTTGCCTGATTAACCTCTTTTATTCCAATATTATTTATATATATTTTGTCATGTGTGATTTCTTTCATGCTTTGCTTTGAAATTACCATGTAATTGGTCTTCTGTAGGTTCATTGTTAATTTATTGGCCTGGAACCATTGTGAGAGAGTATTTATATCTTGTTGCACATTTTGTATGATTTCAATTATGTATTTCCCAGTGTAGAAGATATTTGTATCATCTGCATACAATTTGATATGCCCTCTCAAATTACATTCCACAATAGTACTCTTCATAAAAATAAAAAAAAAATTGTGTATTTCTTAACCTGATTGGGCAATTCACTTAAAACTTGGCAGAATTCTTTAGATGTATTTATTCTGGAGGATTAACATCAATGGTCACATTTAATACAGGTGCTGTGATTGGCTGGTGAGGATATGAGATTTCAGCAATACCATTCACCTGGGCTATGCCAAGGTTTCAGTGTATATTCAAATGCATATAGTTTTTCTCTCTCTAGGGATGGCCCTGGTGAATTTAGGATGAATTCCATCAAACATGTTCTCCTTACTACCTGACCAACATGAGTACAATGTTTCAGTGAGATCGAAAGTTTCCTTGTGATTGCTCCCTAATGATAATGTCAACTATTGCTGTGGAAACATTGGTATGTGCACATTATTGCAGAGCCATTCTATACAGTGGAAACACCTATGTTTTGTGTCGAAGATGCCACAGGATACCCATAAACCCATTCACTTTGCAATGTTGTTTTGCTCATTGTCATTTGAATGAGTATTATATTAAGAAAAGAAAGATACAGTATAGGAATTCATAAACCATCTTAGCATCTGCATCCCATATTTTTTAAAGAACTCTTCCACCCACATATTGATAAGTCCAATTCCCCATAATTTTCCCAGTAGTATGTCATGATCTACCAAATTGGATAATTTAGATAGATTTATTGCCTCTAAACTGAGAACTTGACATGCATGTTGGAAACAAGCCAAACTCGCATCACATTAATATCCTTTTCTCAATCCATTCTATTCTCCTCCCACTCTCCCCAAGTACAGGCACCTAGTTTGATCTGTCATCTACAATGGGACTACTTCCTTGCTGTGAATAATAAAGTGTTACAATACTCCATCCAATTAATCAGCATTTAATTTCCCAGTACGTTGTTGTTGCTTATTTTAGGGGCTGCAACATTATATATCCCTGTGTATTTGTGTGTGTTGAATTTGTGAGATGACCTGTGCTATTGTGATGGCTGTACCAGTGTGTATATGTATATTAGGGATAGGATTGGGAAGGAGGCAGCTATGGCTGTAAGTTAGGAACCATCCCAGCATTTGCCTGGAGTAGAAGTGAAGAAACCATAGGAAACCACTTCCAGGATGGCTGAGGTGGGAATCTATTGATGTCTTTAGTTAAATCACCAGATAACACTTGGAATACTCTGAATAATAAGTTGTTTATGAACAAACTGCAATGTAGCCTACATTAGGTAGCCATTACTAATGGACACTATTTTGAACACCAAAGGCACATGAGTAACACAGAACACCAACATTGTAACATGAAATGTTACAGAAGAAGAAAGTTATTGGATAACATCAACAGAATCAAACCCTCCTCTTCTCGGTATTGCCTCACGAGGCTGAGTGTACCCTCACACCAGAATTGAAATTTCTTGGCAGAATTGGGAATCGAACCTGGACCTCTGGGGCGACAGCCAAGAACGCTAGCCACTACACCATGTGGTGGTCTGCCAGCACCTTGATCGCTGTTACAGCCATACTGCACATCTGAGAATGCTATTTTCTATGAATGTTATAGTCCACTAGTGCAATGTTATTGTTGTTGATTCATTTAGGGGCTTTACAACAATTTGGTCATGCAACCCTGTGTACTGGGTGTGTACGTGGAATCTGTCTGATAACATGTGTCATTGTGAGGGCTGTAGTAGTATGTGTATTTGCAATTGAGGCTAGAATTAGGAATGAAGTGGACATGACCTTATGTTAGGAACCATCCTGGCATTTGCCTGGTATAAAAATGGGAAATGACAAGAAACTACTTCTAGGACAACTGGGGTGAGAATTGAACCCATCTCTTCTCATTTTTTTCCTCACGAGGTTGAGTGTACCCTATTCTAGCCTTCAGACTAGATTGACATTTCTTGGCAGAACAGAATCAAACCCCTGGATTTGGGGTCTCAATAGTGCAATGTACAGTATTTAAGGTTCTAGATTGTTAAACTCCGATGAAGTGTGAGAGAGTTGTGGATTGGATAGTTTTTATTTGAAATGTTAGAAGCCATTTTTAATGTAGCCTGTATAATCAATAGAGCCCAGATTTTTAGCTCCTGTTAGTCTCTATTTTAGGTTTTCTAAAACCTCAAAATAGGCTTTTTTTTAGTTTCCTTTGTGATTATTAGCACTAACACCAGAATTATATTATAGACTGCACACTCATGATTTCGACCGACTGTAGTGGCTACGCTGGTTAAAGCTCAGCATTAGGTCATGGGGCCAAGCTCTCTGCTGACTCGATAGACGCGTGGGTTCGAGCCCCACCGTCGGCCGTCCTTGAAATGGTTTTCCGTGGTTTCCCATTTTCAACACCAGGCAAATGCTGGGACTGTACCTTCTGACAGGCTACGGCCGCTTCCTTCCACATCCTTGCCCAATTTCATTCACCATCATTCATTTCATCTCTCATTAACTCCTCTCATGAGGTTGGCGTCAGGAAGGGCATCCGGCCGTAAAAATCATTGCCACAAAGACTTCCATCGCATCTCATCCCCGACCCCGTTGGAATGCGGGAATAATAAGGGGTAGACATACATACACACATACCCATGATTTCGGTTTTTATATGCTGAAATAGGTGCTAATGAATAAATGGTAACATCAATAATTATTTTTTCTGTTTTTATATTTTTATTTTAGTAACATTTATTTCACTGTTTCTCATGTTATTTATTTGCATTAAAGTAGATGACTACATACATGCCCACAAAAGGTTGTCTTATATTTGGGTGAATACGTGTTTATCAACTGAAGAAGTGAAAACAACGATTTAGGACATTTTGGGTTGCAACCCCTCAAAAGGTCCTAAGTTTATCTCAGAGTTGGATTCACCTACAAGCATAACAGGCAGTTGCTTGGGGGCCCCCATCCATGGGTATTTTTTTTTTAAATTTTAATGCATGCACTGTTGTGACTTAGAAACTTTTTGCACCTTTATGTGCAGGGGTATATTTAATTTTCATGTGCATCATCTGTGAATGGCTTGACAGTTCACAAAAGTATTTCGGAAGAATCTGTTGTGAAGACTAGTATGTTAAATGTCCAAAAAACTTGAATACAGATTTACTGAGGAGCTTTTCATTATTAGCCTACTTTTCACATTTTGCAAAAATGAGGAAAAAGTAGTCTTATGAGATCGATCCGGGAAAATGTCTGTCTGTCTGTCGGTCTGGGTGTCCTGTCTGTCTGTCTGGCTGTGTGTGTGTCCCCCCCGCCCTATCAACTCCTAAACGGCTGGAGCAATCGAAATAAAATTTGGTAGGAGTAAAGATCTATACCTGAATAACTCACGGCCATATTTGAAAATGATGTCAGTGCTACCAACTGCTGAAAAATCGCAATTGAAATTTGAGCTCCATGTAGGATATCTTGGAAGGTATGAATGGGAGCTATTTCAAAATCGGCACACATATAGATAATAATATTGCAGTTTAATTTCCAGAAGGCCATACATGGCAGTGTTGCCAAAATGATTATAAGCCTACTGATAGGTCCAATATTTAAATGCATATAACTTCTACACTATCAATTGGAATTCAACCAAATTTCGTATGTTGTATGTGTACATAACCAGATATGACTGAACGTATTCTTATGAACCACCAGTGCTGCCAACTGTTAAAAAAATGCTCTTAATTTCTATTATCCAAATACCAATATATATGAGAAAGTATGCAAGCCGACAGCTTTAAACTATGCACACGTATAGTACATGACATTCTATATTAATTTGGAGTAACTTATATACGTCAGTGCTACCAACATGATTCTAAGCCTGCTGAGAGGTCCAACTTTAAATACATTTAACTTCCATACTATCATTTGGATTTCAACCAAATTTCGTATGTGCTATGTGTACCATAACAGCTATGACTATGCGTATTCTTAAGAGCAACCAGGGCTGCCAACTGTTAATAAATGCTGTCTCTATTTTTGTTACCCTAATATCAATATATCAGAAAGAATGCAAGCCAATAGCTCTAAACTTTGCACACGTATAGTACCTGGCATTCTAGATTACTTTGGAGTAACTAATATACGTCAGTGCTGCCAACATGATTCTAAGCCTGCTGATAGGTCCAATTTTAAAATGCATGTAACTTCTATACTAACTAATAGATTTCCTTCAAAATTGGCACAACAATAGATCATATTATTTCAGATTATTTCTGACCAATACATGCATGACACTGTTGCCAACATGATTTTACGCACGCTGTTAGATCCAATGTTTAACTGCATGTAACGTCCATGCTATTCATTGGACTCCAACCAAATTTTCTATTCTGTACCTTAAGAGATGGAACTAAGAATATATTCAGTCACCAGGGCTGCCAACTGTAGTGCTCTATTAGGAAGGAAGGAAGCTTGTAGTTTAACGTGACCGTTAATCTCGCGATCATAAGCCACGGGACCTCCGTTTTACGTGGAATCCGAACCACAGGACATGGCATTTCACATCGAAAATCTCACATGCAGTGACCGGGAATCGAACCCGGTCCGCCTTGGTGAGAGGCATACAGCTTGACCGCTGCGCCACCACGCCCCGTGCTCTATTAGGATACATTATGCCAGGTATACAGTATTTCGAACTAATTAGAAATTTCGATATTACCAACTTAATTTCGTCATTATTCTAGATAGATCCATATCGATTAATCATTGGCATGAATCTTAAATTTTAAGAAAAGTAGGCTCTTTAGTTCGTCATGGAACTTCTTGTTTTTACATATGTGAAGAAGATGTTTTCGAATGCCAAGTTTGATCACGAAGAACTATGCCATCTTATATCATAAGAAAACCTTCTTCTTAAGTTGAAACAACGTTATGAATATATTTAAGTTTGATGATATCAAACTGCACTGGAGAACGGTCATTCAGTAAACTGAAGTGGTTAGAAGATTATTACAAAGAGGCATGAAAATGATCATGTCTACTCAATACATGATGATTGTATTGGTGCATCCCAACCTCAACTTTTCAATGCACCAATACATTATGTCCACGTAAGTGTTTTAATGTTTACTATTTTCTTTCATTTTTCTGATTTACTATAAACCTATTTCTCATTTCAATCTTATTCTTCTTTTTAGATCCTTGATATTTCCCACATCAAGCTGTATGTTTTTTTTCAAGAGATATATCTTATATACAGTGCTTATTTTTTCTAAAAAAAATTAAGGGGTACTCTCAATTGCAGTCGACAAAACATCACTATCTTGCAGTTTTCCGCAATTTGCAAAGTCCGGTCATTGTTTGTGTTCGAATCATTAACTTTCAGCTTTTTCGATGCCGCACAAAATAACAACCTACCCCGCCTCCAAACACTAGCCTGCGTGTTTTTAAGAACGGAGTGCCGAGTTGCCGACCAAAAGAAAAGTTTTTGTATTGATCAGGCGGAATTCCTGTCCCTTTATATTTGACTTTCAATCAATACGGAACCATGAGTGATTGTAAGAATAAAAGAAACTGGTTCGATAGATCGATTTGAATCGAGGATTACTCGAAATCTCCTCCAGCAGTTGTGAACAGCGCGTCGACGCCAGCTGATGATGAACTTTCAAGTCGGAAGATATATTTGCCGGGCTAGATACAAATGTACCAATATTTTTTCTTCAACAGTTTTCAAATGTTTAAGGGGCAGCCCTGCGGCCCGCATTAGCCCTGCTTATATACGGTATATCTAAAATTGTAACAGATCTGGTTTTTTAATCTTTTAGTATACTTTTAACGCCGGCTCCGTGGTGTTGGGGTAGCGCGCCTGCCCCTCACCCGAAGGCCCCGGGTTCGATTCCCGGCTCCGTCAGGGATTTTAGAAACTGACGTGAGGGCTGAAACAGGGTGGCCTCAGTCTCGTGAGGACAATTGAGTAGCTGTCTGACAGTGAGGTAGCGCCCCGATCACGAAAACCAAGATTAACGGCCGAGGGGACCCGATACGCTGATTACGCGTCGCCCCAATATCTGTAGGCCAAATGGCTGGGCAGTGGTCGCTTGGTAGGCCCAGGCCCTTCACGGGCTGTAGTGGCAGGGGTTATTTTTGTTTATTATTATTAGTATATTTTTAACAATTTTGATGACCGAAACCGGTACATTGTATTTCAAGAATAATAATTTTATTGACTTGTGGTATTATTCAAATATTCAAATCCATTGTGACTGAGACTGCAAAGGAACACCTAAAGAGTAAAGAAAATAAAGGACAGGACAAGATATGGTTCAGTGAGGAGTGCAAAGAGGCGATTAAAAAGAGAAAGAAGTACAAACAGAGGATGCTAGATAACGACACCCCACAATCCAGAGAAGAATACGTGGAGGCAGCGAGGGAAACAAGGAAAGTAATACGTAAAGAAAAGAGGCAGTTCATCAACAAGCAACTGGAAAAAGCTGAAGAAGACAGAAACAAGAACAATGTAAGGGAATTCTATAGGTATGCAAGGTATTTCAAGACGGGGTACAGACCAAAAATCGTAGCAATGGAAAACAATGAAGGTGATTTGGTGGCTGGTCAAGAAGAGGGCTTGAAGTTATGGAAGGACTATTTTGAAGAATTGTTGAATGTCCCTGAGGGAAAAGAAGTGACTGAGGAAACAAAGGCATATGAAGGACCCCAACCAAATGTGGAGGAGCCTACAATGAAGGAAATGGATGAAGCTCTAATGCAAATGAAGAACAGCAAAGCTCCAGGAACCTACGGCATGGCAATAGAACTACTAAAACAAGGTGGAGAAGCATGCAGAAAAGCACTGTATCGATTGATACTGCAAGTATGGAGAAATGAAAAGATGCCCAATGAATGGCAACAAGCAGTAATATGCCCAATATATAAGAAAGGAAAAAGAACCAAGTGTGAGAATTACAGGGGCATATCATTATTATGTAGCGCATACAAGATTCTTGCGCGCATTCTCTTACATAGGCTACTACCATACATAGAGGAAAATCTTGAAGAACACCAGGCCGGTTTCTGGAAAGGCATGTCAACAACAGACCAAATATTCATACTCAGACAGATAATTGAAAAGACGTGGGAATTTGATAAGAAGGTATACTGCCTATTTATTGACTTCAAAAAGGCCTATGATAGTGTCAACAGAGAAAGCATCTGGAGGATAATGGAAGAATCGGGAATACCTTCGAAACTGATCGGGCTCACAAGAATGTGCACTGAGAAAACGGAATGTAAAGTGAGAGTTGAAGGCAGGGAATCTGAATGTTTTACTGTGGAGACGGGTGTCAAACAGGGATATTACATATCGCCCAGCCTGTTTAACTTGGTTTTGGAAAAAGCACTATAAAGAGCATCTTCGATTGGAAGTGGTACGATTGTAGGTGGTGAAGTGAAACTCTTAGTGTTTGCCGATGACATTGTGGTTTTAGCGGAGGAGGAAGAGGAACTAAAAATAACAGCTAAAGTTCTAATAGAAGCACAAAGAGTGGGTCTGAGGATCAATCAAGATAAGACAGAGTATATGATTGTAACCAGAAACAATGAAGAGGAAACAGAGGGATTACTGGCAATAGAAGATATGGAATTTAGGAAGACTAGGTCTTTCAAATACCTAGGGAGTACAGTCAATGCCAACAACAACATGGAGGAGGAAGTAATGAACTGGCTAAAATCTGCAGAGAGGTGTCTCTTTTCAATGAATAAACTATTCACCAGCAGGCTATTAACGAAACAACGAAACTCCGCATTTACAAGACAATCGTGCGACCAGTATTAATGTATGGGGCGGAAACATGGACACTGAGCAAGAAAATGGAGAGATAAATTATAACTTTTGAAAACAAGGTATTAAGAAAAGTTTTTGGGCCAGTATCTGAAAATGGAATCTTTAGAAGAAGAAAAAATATTGAAATACACACGCTGTTTAATGAACCCGATGTGACAGCTGTAATAAAGAGCAGAAGAATTGAATGGCTGGGACATGTCCTGAGAAGAGAAGGGAAAATGGTAAAGACAGTGCTAGAAGGGAATCCACAAGGTACGAGACCCCTGGGTAGACCAAAACTGAGGTGGATGGATGGAGTCAAGAAAGACCTGGAGACACTGGGAGCCAACGAGAACATGGCTAGCAACAGAGACCAATGGAAGAGGCTAAAGAGTGAGGCAATGAACCGACTTCGGTTCGTGTGGCCAACGAAGTAAGTAAGTATTATTTTCCTAATTTATTGAAAGCTTATTTACGTATGACGATGTCCCAAGAAAAGCTAGCCGACTTAAGTATCATGAGTATGCAGCCGCGAACTCTTCACTTTGAGGACATCATCGACCAGTTTTCTGCAGTGAAGAGTAGAAAAAAAAAAGTAATTGTAAAATGTATTCAAGTAAAAAGATATAATATATATTCAATTCTATAAACAATTTGTTAAGTTTCTTTAATTTTTTTAAAAAGTAAATATGGAAACTTTATTTCGGGAAGGAAGGGGAGGGGGCAGAGAGCAAATACGATTTTATGCTTGGGGACCCGCAGTACCACAATCCGGCCCTGCAGGAAATTGAAACATATATATATTCTGAAATTGGTTCATTAATATTGGTAAAGAAAAGAATAGGTTAAAAGCTAAGATTCCAGACTCTAATAATCAATCAACAGAATTGATCTTCAGTCGGTCAACACAAGAGTGTCCAAATAAGTGGAGGGAAAGTGACTTATTATCTGAAAGAAATGTTAAGTTACATGAATTATTTATACATTAACAATTCAATTATAAACCCCACCAATTGTTAGAGAAGTGTGTTAATGTGAATTGATGTAACATAGCTTTGTGTGATAAAATAGTCACTTTCCATCCAATTACTTGGGCACTCTTGTATTGACCCACTGAAGATCAATTCTGTTGATTATTTGTTCTTTTTCTCTTAAAACTGTTTGTGAATGAATGTACTGTACTACAGGACTGTACATTTCAAAGCTGCTTAATG
Organism: Meconema thalassinum; assembly: GCA_946902985.2. Lineage (NCBI taxonomy): Eukaryota > Metazoa > Arthropoda > Insecta > Orthoptera > Tettigoniidae > Meconema > Meconema thalassinum. Next base: position 547,148,930 of record OX336390.1, read on the forward strand.
TTGATGGCCAGACATACAGAAACAATATTGTGATTGCTCTATTAAATTTGTACCCCCCTGGTGAAGGAGATGAAGAGACTGCTTGTCAATATTGAGGTTTGCTTGTGGTTCACCATGGTAACCATATTGATTGTGTCTGAGCCAAACTGGCTGCCTCTCAGTGCCACACAGAAATGTGAGCAAGCAATGCTGCTATTGCTACTTGCTGCACTCCGGCTTCACCCTGCTGCTGCCAAGTTTGTCGAGGGGAACCTCATCACTCGTGAAGTGAGTCAATAGTTTTACAACTACAAGAATTAGTTTAATCAAGTTTTTACAAAGCATCTAGAAATGAATGAAAAGCAATAATATGCCACCAATAGGTAGCTTTTAACCCAATCAATTTTATTGTATTGAATTTAGGTTTAAGGGAGAAGCTGTGCCACGATCAAATTTTATATATTAGCCACACCGAGTTTACTAGTTCACCACACGATGATTAGGATGCATTTAACTGTCATGTTAATTACATATTTATACATCTTTTAAAGATAAGTAAGAAAACAGAAGGTAATTACTCTGTTGAGAAACTCAATCATTGACCTAGTTTTCAAATGCCAAAATGAAACATTGTTTTAGTCATTTTACAAATTTAATGATTTAACAGTCCCAAATTTTCTTAAAATAGTATGCGCTGTGTGTGTTGTCCACTTCTTGTGGTTTATGATGATGAAGATGACGATGATAATTGTTGTTTTAAGGGGCTTAACATCTAGTTTATCGGCCCTTACTCTTGTGGTCAAATGTTGAGAGGCTCAGCGATGGAAACAGTATCTTATGATATCAAGTTATTCGTGACTTTTTGAGATGGTTTATTTTTTCTTCAATAATCCATAGAAAATATAATTATAATAATTGGGTGAAATAAGATATGATGGGAGGAGATCTGGTCACACAATGAAGGAAGGGAAGAAGATATGTTGAAATACTCCAGCATAGATCTTGTTCAATCTTTGCCAAAGCATTGTGTAAAATGTATTAGCATTGCTTAGCATACATAGTGGCACATGGAGATGTGAGCCAGCAATGCTGCTAATGCTGCTAGCTTACATACATTTAGGATATCTATCCCTTAAAGCAGTGTTTTCTAACTTTTCCATTAGCAGAATTTTTTGTTTCAGAAATCACCAACAAAACACTAGGTATATTTTATTCGTTGATTTTAAAATATTTGTTTATATAAAGAAATATTCCAATATAAGTTTTATTTACCTACTAGCAACCCGCCCCGGCTTCGTCCGGGAACAGTCATGAATGCATTACGTGATATGCGCTTTTTTTTCTATGTCAAAGAACTACGACCTATATCCGTTTTACGTCTCGGCATGATGGGTTAAAATCACTGACTGGACTATTAATTATATTATCATGGAGATGCATGTGCAACGAATTCTTGTCAGACGTAATTTAAGAATGGCGAGCTGCATGAAACACAAATCCCCCTTCCGTCCAATCTTAACTTGACTGTGTATTTTGCGTAACGAATAGTTCATAGGCGAAATGAAGAAAAGCCGAGTTCACCCACATTTTAAAGGCTGCAAGTTTCTTGCACAGGGCCTGGGACCATACAATAGTGTAGGAGACACATATCCTCCAGGTTTAAGTTGTGGTTAGAGACCAAATGTGTTTCTCACATGCTCAATCGTGAACTTGATCTCTTGACTGTCCATCCAATTTTGGTTCAAAAACACTTCAAGGTATTTATGATGCTGTACATGTTCAATTTCTTTATTTTCCAGTTTGAGCTTGACCTGAATGTGCTTTGGCTTGTGATGATCATAAACTTGCTCTTCTTTATGTTCATTTGGAGATCCCAATTACCTCAAGCAGTGTTAACTCTCTCCAGAAGGACTTGTGGATTGTCTGCACTTTTGGTCAACAACACTGTATTATCTCTATAATGAATGTTATTAATAAGCTGACCATTAATTGATATGCCTACTGCTTCAGGTATATCTAGTGCTTCGTTCAATGAAGCCTCGGAGTAAATGTTGAAAAGTAGAGGAGAGAGTACACATCCTTGTCGAACACTACGTCTAAACTGGACTTCATTGGACAGCCTGTCATCGACCCTAACCATGGCTTTCTGGTGCCAATAAAGGTTGGCATCAAGTGTACAAGTATACAGGGTACACCTGATCTTGTCCCTCAGTCTTGTTTCTCTTTGCTTGCTGCCAAACATATCTATTTTCCTCCTTTAAGATACCAGGGCCAGTTTCTGCTTCCTTCACATCATGCTGTTCAGGCTTGCAGTTGTCGAACAACTGGGCAATGTATTTCTTCCAGGGCATTAGTTTGTGTCAATGTTGGTTACAGGTTGATTGTTATTGTTGACCAAAACACCAATGCCACTCTTCTGTGTCTTTGATCTTTTTGTGCGGGTTAAAGCTGTCATGTCTCTCCTGACATTTAGCTGACATCCATTGCTCTTTGGCTGCTTTACATTCGGATCTTATTTCATGATGCAGTTTGCTGACATCAGTTCTTCTAACTTCTTCTCACATCCAATAAATCTTAAGATTTCTTGAGATATCCAAGGCTGTTTTTCAATTCTCGTTCCACCTTCCATATGTCTGGACTGTACTGCCACAAACAATTGTTTTACCCCTGCACATAGTCCTTCTGAATTGCCATCTTGGTTTTCAGTTGCCTCACCCCCTCTGACTAATCACTTTTGATCCTTTAGTAAACCTTGTACTTGTTGATCTTACTAACATCATTCCATGCAGTTTAGGTCTTTTGTGAATAGCTATGAGCCTCAATTTTAGTGTCAGATGCAATATCATCTCCTGAATATGTAATTACCAATATGAAGCAAGTTTGATTCCTCTGATTCACTGAGATGTAGTCAATTTGGTTTCCCATTTGATCTGGGAAACTTCCATGTATACAGTAGGTGAAGTGGTAGATTGAAGAAAGTGTAAAAAAACATAATTAGATATTCATCTTGACGGAACTCTCACTTATCGATTACCCTGCTCATTCTATTCACCTAGTCCAAAATCTTCCACTATAACTCCAGTTCTTCCTTTGCCTACCTTTGCAGTGAGATCACCCATTATGATGTTCAAATCCTGCATTTTAGTGAGTCAAATTTCTTCCTTATCACTTTCATGGAACATCTTGACTTCCTCATCTTCTTTATCGGCAGTAAGTCCACACACTTGTAATATATTGATATTCAAAGGGCTACTCAGAAGTTGCGGCAATGCAACCCGATCTGAGAGTGGAACAAAAGGTTTCATTGTAACGACACGTAACGACAATCAGAGCAACATTCTGTCTGTGTGCAGGATCATTGTTCCCTGCATGATACAGTGTGATATCCATTGATTTGCCCAAACAAACAAATTAATTAATTAATTCTGTAACATGCCAGGAGAGTTATTGTTGTCAGTTCCTTTTAGTGGCTTAGGACATATTGGCTATCAGTCCTAAATGCATAAGATGCAAAAGCATCAATACTTATCCATCAGAGGTGTAAATTAGCGAGTGGGCTGCAAAATTTACCATATGATGTTTGCAAAGGACATTTATGTTGTTGAAAGTGATGTAAGTGAAATGTTGGCTAATTTTGCACCACAGGAAGTTCTTCGAGCAGCTTGATTCCATTAAAGATCTCAAGAATTATGAACTACAAGTGTCACATCCTACTTAAAATACTTGTACATTTTCTGTAGCCTTTCCAGTTTTGTTCTGTTTGCTTACATATGTTATTGTTACTTTCTTATTCTTTCTCCGTTAGGGTCTTCTGAGGACCACGAACCACTTTCAATGTTTAGTCCTTTGTTGTTCTTTCTTCTTCCTCCAGTGCTCCTTCATCTTTTCGCTCTGTGTCTTCTTTCTCTCTTCCGACCATTTTGAGCCTGTTTTCTTATATTGCCTTCCTTGGAGTCCTTCCATTCCCAATACCTTTTTTTTTGAAAATTTCTTTCTCTAGTGCATCTTCTTCTCTTACATTGTTTCTCTCTAAATCTTTCTTTACTCTTGAAACCAGGCTGTTGTCGATTTTTTTTTCCAAAGATATTTAAAAATCTGTTTGGTTAACCTGCTATCATATAAATGTACGAAAAATAACAATTGCCTCTTCTTTATTGTCTCCGTTATGTTTTCAATGTTCCAATATATTTCTTCGTTACTTATTAATTTCCAAAACTCTGTAGTTCTTAATGGACCGAGAATTTTGCGTATGATTTTTCTTTCTGATACTTCTAATTTATCCAATTTATTTATTTATTTATTTATTTAGCTTTTGGAAAAACATTGCACAAAGGTAATTACAGTCTATATACATATTTACATAATCTATACACTGAGTCACAAACAGATATCCAGATTTGTGATGTATTCATTTGCCTTGTTTGTTGCGAAGAGGAACTCCTGTGGGTCACCACGGAATGCTCGTAAGAGGCAAGCTTGGACAATGTGCTGAACCATCCAATTTATAATTTAGTATTAGACATTCACTGGCATATACAGTTAGCATTCTGGTTTAATTACTGTTCTATAGTGCTGTATTTTCAATTTTTTTGTTATACCATTTGCTCTTTGAATCTTGTGCACTCTTTCTTCTACAGCAGATTTTTCTAACCCATTCTTCTGAATGATTTCCCCCAAATATTTGAACTTATCTACCCTCTTAATTTGACCAATTTTTGTTATTAGGGTTTCTGGAGCATTATTAATATTTGTCATAAATTTTGTCTTTTCTACAGAAATCTTTAAACCTGTTTTATTGGCTATCTCTTCTAATAGATTGATTTGTACTGTTGCATGAGCTACGTTTTCAGAAAGTATGGCAAAATAATCAGCAAATGCTTGACAATTTACTTCAACCACTGTTTTTTCTCCCTAGTGTTATAGGTGATAGTTATATTCTGCTCCTTCAATTTCTTATTCCAAATTCGTACTATTTTTCCAGGATACAATTGAATAGGAGTGGAGATAAACTATCACCTTGCTTTACACTTTTATTTATTTATTTATTTATTTATTTTGAATGGTTTTGAAATTTCTCCCTGAAATTTTACCTTTCAAATAGTGTCTGTGAGAGTTTCAAGGATTAGGTTTGCCAGTTTAGATTTAACTCCAACTACTCTGATTACTTTATCAAGAGTTTCCCTGTCGACAGAATCAAAAGCCTTTTAAAATCTATAAATGTCATTATTATGGTTTTAGAAGATAATTGTCTGTGTCGAATTATGGACTTTCGGTTGAATATCTGTTCTGAGCAAGATCTGCCTTTTCTAAATCCACTTTGATATTCACCTAAATGACTGTCAAGTGTTGCTTCTACCCTGTTTAGTAGTATTGTTGAGAATATCTTGTAGGCCACTGGCAAAAGGGATATACCTCTATAGTTGTTGACATCTTGCTTATTACCTTTCTTGTGCAAAGGATGTATAAGGGCCACTTTCCATTCCTCTGGGATCGTTTCTGTTTTCCAGATTTCTTTATTGTTTTTATTTATGCATAAATTATGGACCTATAGCTTATTTTTATATTCCACTGAATTTCTAACACTTATTCCAGTTGGTTTCTGAGGTTGCAAAAATTGCCCAGGTAGAGGCTTGCCACGCAATGTCATCAGTGTTAAGTTCTGAACTTGTGCTTCTATCCTACTTTTACTGTTCAATGATTGATTGTATTGTACAAAATAAGTTGTTGCTAATTTTGAGGGTACACAATGTCTCTAGCATCTTGCTAATCGGGTGAAGACCATAGATGTCTCAAGCCTTGAATTAAAGTAACAACAACTAGAGCAGCAACTAATTAACATTACATTACTCCACCTATTTTAATGGTGCAACTACTGTTTGAGCTCCCTTGTATTCAGTGTTCATTGCTTACCCAACCTTGCCCTGATTCAGGAAACTATGACAGGATTGTGAAAATAACATCATATAAATATTTGGGATGTGAAATTAATGAAGGATTATATGGAACTATTCTTGTGAAATCATTGTAGAATTGAGCAGGCCAAACAAAGCTTTCTTGCAGAAAATTAGGAAAGTTCTGAAAACCAATACTTGATCATTGCACTACAGACAGTACGAGTACTCAACTACTGCAATGATATGGATCCAGTATTCTACTGCATGCGTCGAGTCATGGGCACTTCTGTTGCTTTATGCACGACAGATAGAAGGATATTGAAGATTCCTTGGACAGCTCAAGTCACCAATGCAGATGTTTCGCCTTGCATGAATAGGTTTCAAATATTCCCGAAGGAAATATGATGTTATTTTCCATTTGAGTGGATGTAATATCAAATACTATGATAAAATGGTCTGGTTAGCTCAAATTATAATTGCCAGCTTTTCGGCCCAGTGTACCATGGGGCTCGTCAGTTGGTATGGTACACCTCACCAAGACGCATAGCTAGTACATACTGAGAAGGCATTACTCGTGACGTCAATACCACATGTATTTTGTGTCTTGTAATGGGCTTCTCAGTATGTGGTGAGGTATACCATACCAACTGACAAGCCTAATCGTACACTGGGGCAAAACACTGACAGTTATAATTTGAGCTAACGGGACCATTTTGTCATATTATTTGATATTGCATGAATAGACAAAAATTCTCTATACCATCAAGATGCAAAAAGTTGCATACTTTGGTCATATAATGCAGAACAACAAATATCATTTGCTACAAGTAATACTCTAAGGAAAAATTGATGGAAGTCATGGTCTCACAGACTTGGCTCAAGAACTTAAACCAGTGGTTTGGACACAGTTATTACAGGGTCGTCGTATCAGTCTAGCAACATAGCAGCGCAGCAATATATCTTTTAGCAATGAATGGTAAAAGTGATCCTGTATGTTATAGATCCCAACATGATGACACATTTAGCAATCATCATTAGTCAAGAGGACTGTGCACGTACTGGGTAACACATTCGGGTTACATAATGTTAACTCAACGGTATTCAACTACAAACAATGAGAGCCAAATTATACAAAAGCTCAGGTCGCAGGTTTATTTTACTCTTAATGAGTTTCCCCTAACTCGACTTGTAGGTACCGTACTGATATATTCCGTACATGCTTTACGAATGACATTGATGAGTCAGTGCAAGGCGTTGGTGTATCATGTTCGACATTCTACTGATAGTGCTCATAATCCTAGCCTGGGTATCATCAGTTTAGCATTGGTTCCACTTTGCAAAAGATAGAAACTAAACACTATTGAGAAAGACTAGGGACATACTACTGATCACCAATGTTCTAGTAAAACAAGGTAGGTTGAAGAAGACATAAATATAATCTAGACATTTGTTGTCTCTCTTGGTTGCTTAAAAGTATGACCGGCTGTGTGGCTTAGCGGTAATGTTCTCGCCTGCTGCGCCCAGGATTGAATCCTGGCTATTGAGGGTGTGCAAATGCAAGGGAGCCATGTCAGTAGATTTACTGGCATATTGAAGATCCCCTTCGGGACAACATCCCGGCACTCTGACGTCTCAAATTCGCAGTAGTTAAAAGGGACGTAAAACCTATATCATTATTACATTATTGCTTAAAAGGATGTGTTTAGTGGTTAATAAACAGCCATTGGAAACCAAATTGTTGTGGCTTCCTGAAAGTTGTCCCATGTAGGAAGATTATGCAAAAATTGGCAGGCCTGCATGGGGATCACAAATGACTATCAATGAAATTTGGTACCTTGAGGTCTGTGGAACAATAATAATCTTGTTCCATAATGTCCACACAATTTCTAATTTCAGAATTGGGCTTTCCTGGCTCGCTTCTGCTTCCTGTCTGAGCAGGGACACTTTGAGTACATGATAGAGTATGCCAAGGTAGGTGTGTGTCTTGTTCTATCCCATGTGGTCATGCTGACTAGTATTCCCTTAAGATAACATGGTGGCTCTCTCTTCCAGGAGTATGCTGTGCAGAACCTGCTCTTGTACTATGACACTGATGACCAGTGGCCATCAGCATATAAACCAGGCTTGGTTAAGTATTGTTACTACTGAAGTACATGATTAGCTTCACTACTAAATTTTAGTCTGTTGATTTGTTTGTCCATTGATTGTAATGTCAGTGCTTAAGTAGCAAGGTAGGTGAAGGATTGAGAGGAAGTCCTTTTTATTTTGATGTGTAGGACAAAGGTTAGTGGTATTTCACACATTTTATATCATTTAACTTCTCTGACAGAATGAATCGTGACAGATAAATGCAAAATTCTCTCCGAGTAAGAAACAATTATTATTGCTGATCCCGTGGAGGACTCATTTATTTATTTATTTATTTATTTATTTATTTATCGTATGGCTTTTAGTGCCGGGAGTGTCCGAGATCATGTTCGGCTCGCCCGAGTCTGTAGCTGCTTCCAGCGGACACCCAGAGGGTGAGCTACACGTTCCGTTCAATTTCAAGTAGTTCCAACTTTCGCTACCAGATGTCAATGATACCTAGTGGTGAACTTTGGAACTTTGATAGAGCGTGGAGGACTAACCGTAGCCATGACATCCTACAGTATATTCCCAAGGTCCAAGATTCAACCCTGTTGCTGACAGAAGCCATCCAAGTAGTTTTGCATCAGCCTTACCCTCACACTCCAAAGGGAAATGGTCATATACCAGGATACTTCTCCAAGATAATTACAATTGCATACTAGTGGTCATCATTATCATCATCATCATCAGCAGCAGCCGATACTCGTATCCGAGTGTTCATTTCTTCCCTGCACTCCTAAGCTCTCGTGTCCACATGATGGAGATGGCGCACATGACTCAGCAGACCGATCCTCTCATAGAACATGCGGTTGCATACGTCACATCTGATGATAGCGGTTGGACGTGGAAGTGTTTGGCGGAGTTTTCTTCTCTGACAAGCTTCTGTTTCCTGTCTTTGACGATTTTGTTCAAAAAGTAGAACAGCGTCGAAGGTGGTTTTGCGCCAGCGCGAATGGTCCTCCGCAAGGGTACACCATGTATCTGGATTGATAGATACATTTTTGAAGGTTTCTTTGAGCTGATCTTTAAAATGTTTCAAAGGTGCACCTGTTGGTTTCTTGCCCGTGCTGAGTTCACTGTACAAGATCTGCCGAGGGAGTCTGTCATCACTCATACGCTGGACATGGCCAGACCATCTAAGCCGATGGCCGATAATGATGGACTCAATACTCTTCATTTTTACTCTCTCGAGTACCGTGACATTAGGTATGTAGTCATCCCATTTGATGTGCATAATGGAGCGGATTTTTTGCTGGTGGAAGCGTTCCAATTTTTTTATGTCCCGGCGGTATAGAGTCCAGGTCTCACATCCGTAGAGCAGCGTAGAGATGGCAACAGCTTGGTATACCATCAGCTTTGTTCCCATCCTTAGGTCTTTGTTCTGGAATACACGATGTGTTGCGTCCAAACGCAACATGCACAGCGTGAATTCTGTTATCCACATCTTTTTCGACAGTACATTGGGTCGACAGAATGCCCCCAAAGTATTAAGAAGTGATCAACTCTTTCCAAGGAAGTGCCAGAGATGGTGATATCAAAGTCAGGGGTGGAGGTTCCAGGGACAGGTTGAACCAGGTTGCCTTCCGGATGTTTATGGTCAGGCCAATGCGTGCGTATGCTCTCTCGAAGCAATTAACAGATTGTTGCAACTCTTCAGCTGAGAGGGCTGGTAAAGCGTTGTCGTCGGCGTATTGCAATTCTGTAACCAAGATGGTAGAGGTTAATCTTTTGGAGCGGAGCCTGGTTTGGTTGAACAGCCCTCCATCATACCGACATCTAATCTCCACGCCAGAGATGTTCGCAGACGATGTCTCATATAGCATGGCTGCCAGGTACATGGCAAAAACTGTAGGTGCAAGAACACAGCCTTGCTTGAGCCCATTGGTAATGGAGAATTCAGGGGAGATGTCATTCTGATATAGTACCTGTCTAACCATACCATCGTGGAGAGCTTGAATCAGTCCAACAAAATGTTCAGGACATCCAAAGCGCCTTAAAACCATCCACATGGCATTTCTGGTAACAGTATCGAAGGCTAGTGAAATACTAGTGGTGACACTACAATGACACCAACCATACAACATGCATTGTTAACACATGGGGCTGGTGGTTCATTATCTTTGCCTGTATAAGAGTGATATGCTTATTATTGCTGTGATGGGCCTAACTTCAACTATCTCAAAATAACTCAGTTTGGGTCCTAGTTCAATAGAGAACAACTACACTGCTAGTTTATGATGTATTTTTATGGGTTTCATAATATCCTAATGATTCACTAACAAAATCTCTCCTTGCAGACTTGTGAGCAAAAAGAGTCCCATCTAAACATCTCCAGAGCTCAGGTGGTAAACCTAACAGATTCAGTGCCTGCTCGAGATGAATCGGGCTGTGAGCAGAGAGACCTGGCACGTAACAGGCACGTTTTCAGATGCCACCGTGCCAAGCGGTTCCGCACGGCCCGTGAACGCTGGTGGTTCATTGCCATCAGCAACTGCAATGCAACCAAGGTAAGAAAGCCAACTTTTTACATAGCTTCATGTAGTATTTCAATCTAACCTGTTTGTATGTCCACCTTGCGTTTTCCTCTGTAAATCTGAGGAATGAGTAATATTGGGTTACAGGTGAATCACTTCCTGTTTAAAGAAAGTCTACGTCATGTAACTCAAACTGAAATGAAACTGAAATGTTTTCTTGGCTTATCTGTACAAAATGTTTTAAAAAATAAATCCCTAAAAGCCATACTTCAGAATACTCCAATTTAATTAAGTTTAAATCTCTAAGATAAATAAACAAATTGTAATAACAGGGCCAACAATGTAAATTTTCAGGTACCGTATATGTTTATTTTGTTCTTTTTTGAATTCTGAATTTTTGTTTTCCGTAAGTTCTTGTTTATTATCATACTTATCGCCTCTGTGGTGTAGTGGCAGGCATTCTTAGCTGCCACCCAGGAGGTCCAAGGTTCAATTGCCGGCTCTGCCACGAAATTTGAAAAGTGGTATGAGGACTGGACGGGGTCTACTCAGCCTAGGGTGGTCCAAATGAGTAGAGGGGTTTTTATTCCCACCTCAGCCATTCTCGAAGTGGTTTCCCACTTTGTCTCCGGGCAAATGCCATGTCTTGTGTGGGGCACAAACCTAGAAGAATTGCTGAGTTTTAATTCACTGGCCGTGAAAGCCAATATACCATCTTTTTTGGAAGCCTTCATAGGGAAGTTATGGCTGCTTGAGCTTTTAGTTCTCGCAGATAAGAGGTGCAGTTGCACTCTATATAAAGGGAGGTAGCGCGCAGTTCTCTACTCCTGTGGGGGTCTGGGTGGGGACAGCAAGAGCCTGTTGATGAGCCAGCTTGGTGTCCTAGGCGAAACTCCACACAAGACACGGCACAAACCTAGAAGAATTGCTGAGTTTCAGCAATAGTTTTTATTTTAAATAGTGGCACAGCGTAGCAGGAGAACAACCTGTACCTCTGATAATTCATTTTTTTGAGGGTTGATCCAAAACTAAGGTTACAAGGCCGTTATTCCTGGGGTTGCATCTGTTATAGAGAAATTATTAGTGTGGGGTAATTTGAAAACATACGGTTGGTAACTGTGTAGAGTTTCAGCCACCCGCCACCTACAGCGCTAGTTGTAGGTAAACAACTAATGGCGACTCGTTTGGAAAACTGGTCTCACGAAGAGATCCACTCAGTTAATCAATTTCTATGGGCAAAACCTGTAACAGGGGGCATGACTTCTCTACGAGGGTATCGTCTTCCTTCATGACGACGCATGTCCTCATACCTTCATACACCACGCTGTTGAAGTGGTTTCGCTGGGACATCATTGACCACCATCGTTACAACCCAGAAGACCATCAAGCTATCGAAGGGGTTTCGCTGGGACATCATTGACAACCCTCCCTACAGTCCGGACCTTGCTCCAACCGACCTTCACCTGTTTTCTCACTTGAAGGTCGACGATTCGCTTCAGACGAGGAGGTGAAACACTTTGCGACAATGTGGCTGAACACGCAAGGACAGGATTTTTATCTTCTTCTCTTCTTCTTCTGCTTTCCCTTTGTACCGTTAGGTGTCGGGACGTTTCAGCCATTTATTAAAGTTTCTTCTGTCGTGCACCATTCTCTGAACATCACCCAAGGTCTTCCCTCGCTTCCTGATCAGTCCCAAGATGTACTCCTCCCATTCAATCCATGGCCTTCCTCTTATTCTTCTTCCTGTAGGTCTGGCTCGCCATACCTGCTTCGCTTTTCTTTCATCTTCCATTCTTTCTAGGTGACCAATCCAGCCCAATCCTCTCCTCTCAATGACATCCATTATTGGCTCCTGCTGAAGCTCATCTCTCACTGTGGTATTACTAATATGGTCTCTTAGAGTTTTCTCGGCAACTTTCCGCAAGTATCTCATCTCAGCGGCGACCAAACGACTCTCCAGTTTTTTATGCACTGTCCAACTCTCTGGCAGGTACACAGCATGATATACCCGCATTTTTGTGTTTCTGTTCATTTCTTTCTTCCCTGTGATTGTGTTGTTTATACCATAGAAAACGTGGTTAGCTTTTCTAATTCTGTTGTTTATTTCTGCGACAGGAGGGAATATTCAAACTCATCCCACAAAGCGACAAGTGCCTAAACCGATATGGATGCTCAGTTGGAAAATAACCTAATGTATGTACTATCAGTTGGCTGTATTTATTGTATGAAATAAAATGTACACGTTTCACTACAGGTTTTGTAACCTTAGTTGCTGATTACCCCTCGTATATAACCCTTTCTGATTTTATGTTACATATTTATGTTGGATGCAGGTATTAATGCAGTATTGTTGTTACTGTCTACAGGGACTGAATATTAAGTACAAATTTCTAATGACCAATGGGCCTCCGGGAGACTTCTGGCATGAACATTTCTCTGCTGATGAATTCTGTGAGTCATAATACTCTGATTCTGTGGTTATTTTCCAAAAGTTGTTTCGATATATCAGTTTTTATCTGCTGTGTTATTAGTTTATGGGTAGTAGTATCATATTGTGAAACATCCAGAGGAAGTATTATTCTGTATCAAACTGTTTCATCAGATTTTGGCAGATCAATGAAAATTCTCCCAAAACATAGACATTCATGACTTAAATCTGACTTTTTGACATATTAGCTTTTCGAATAACCACAGAATAATCTACCTCAAATCTTAATTTCAATTTTCTTTGACACACTGCATTAGATGTTGTTATACTTGCTTTGCAGCACATGATCTTAAGTTACTGTATGTACGACCTGAGATGTGGCTGTAGATGCTGACTGCAAGGGCAGGAATGTTACGATGCCCACTTTCATCATCTCCAAAGTTCATATTAGGCTCTGGTCATTCAGTGGATGGGTACATTAAATCTGTCTTTGTTCAGTGTTGCCAATTGCTGTTACTTCCAGGGTAAAAAGCTCCCAAATTGAATTCCAGAAATTTAATTGTAATCTAAAATGTTAATCAAATGGATGTGGATTTGGGGTCTTAACATCAAGACTATCAGCCCCTTGGACAATAAGATGACAATTTAAACACAATCTTCACTTTAAAAAAATAAAATTTACTATGAATTAAATTAGAGTATACAGAATGAAATTAGTTCTAAAGAGCATACCGGTACTAGTCTTGTGTAGTTCACTAACGAACTAGTTCGGAAGAGCGGGTCCCACAGACGAACTACCGAACTAGTTCCCAGATCCCTTGCTTGTTAGTTCCTTCAATCTTTTTCCGCTGACTGACTTGTAACAGCGTGAGAGTGCGGGTCCGCCGCAGCTCGTCACGTCACCACTCATTGCACAATCACATGCACTTGGTTTCGTTCAGTCAGTTCAGTTGATTGAGTGTATCTATTGTTAGTGGCAAAATTGTCAAGTTTTGGCGTGGCGATTGTTCAATGTTGGTTTATAATAATAACAGTATAACACGCTAATAGGTAATAACTACCTTATATTTGTAACGTAATACAGTGGCAGTTCATAAATTGAAGTTACTGTTAGTTAACTGATTTAGATGTGGGGATAATTCCACAGTTTTATTTAACTTAATCATTTTGAATTATTTGAAAATATGTCCAATTATTTAGAAAATCGGCGAACTGGATTAACATTACCATTTTAATGAACTGGTTGATATTTATTTTTCTTGATACATGGTGATACAACTACTTTTACCTGTTTTTAAGAAATGAACATTATGACGATGATTCACAAAGAATAGCGAACTTCTATGGACAAAAACTCTCAACTAAAAAAACCTATTCCTCCCATTCATTCCATAAAGATAATGTACCCAACGGTTTCAGAGCATCCAAATAATGAATATCACGAAGCAAGTAAGAAATGAAACGAAAATTGCGGGGGGGGGGGGTACGTCTTATCATCACCTAGTGACAAGTAGGAAATGGAATTGGATGGTGACGCGCTGATATACGCGATAAATGATGATCATAATTGTTGTTTTAAGGGGCCTAACATCTAGGTTATCGGCCCCACGGGAGAAAAAAATTAAGAGAAAAATAAGTGTATGCTTCTACGAACACATTGTCCATACTGTTATTATTTTAGGTACGGTACCGGTATTTCACTAATGATAAACAAATGACGACTCTTGGCTTTATAAACAATGGAAAGAGAATTTTTCTCAGAAGGAAAGACATGGACCCTAATTAAAAGAATGGCCAACAATAGAGTGAGATGGAAGAAGTTTGTAGCTGCCCTTTGTTCCTACAAGGAATAAAAGGAAATAAGGGAGGAATAAGGAATTTCACTAACGTTTCAATACTCATATTTTTGTATTTTTTTATCTTCGAATATCAAAATGTAAAACACATTACTACACATGCAACATGTCAATTTCTAATACACGAACTGCACGTGCAGCAAGCATAGTAACTGTTACAGTAGCCTACAGCATTGCTTGAAACGAGAGCAATGTGAATGAGCAATCACTGGTGACGAGTCATCAGTGGTGACAGACTGCTATAACAAACAAAGAGCGCGTGCAGTGGCAGTAGCAAGGCGAGCGAGCGATCTGTCTTACAGGGAATTAGAGATGGGAGCTAACGAACTAAAAGAGCGAACTAGTTTGCTAAGGAACTGCGAACTAAACTGATCGCTCCCAGCCGCGAAATATTAAGTGCAAGACTAACCGGTACTCACCTATTACAACATTAATAATTATATTCATCTCAACATCGTTTTTCTTGGTACTTGGTCACATGTCTCCTCTAGGTCTTCTCTTAATAGCAGTCCTCATTAGTACTCCGGTTGGTTCTTAAGTTTAGGGGCTGCGACAACGCGGTCATGTAGCCCCGTGTACTTTGGGTGTGTGTAGAATCTGTCTGATAACCCGTGTTAATTGTGATCACTGTATTAGTGTGTGTTATCTGTTTTTTTAATTTAAGTACTGCAACTTAGAATTTTTCAAATAGTTCCTACTTTTTCCGCCAAGCACCACCGTCAACGACTACTAGGCCAAGTTCAGAACTTAGCTACTAGACGCCACCACAGTTGTTTACATTCTTAACCTATCCAATTTAGCTTCACACAGGTGCAATTAGTGGAAGGTTCTTTAACATGCCATAAATCTATGACATGGGACCGCCGGCTTTACTTCCCCTCCGAAGGAAGGCATACTGAGGGATTTTTAACGCTCTTAAAAAAAATCCGACGGCTTCGGCCGGGTTTGAACCCACTATCTTGGGCATAGAAGCTCAGCATGCTACCGATTACGCCACCGAAGCCGCCTCATGAGTACTCCAACCCTCACATTAAATAGGAAACCATAGGATGGCTGAGATTGGGAATTTAACTCACTTCTTTTATTAGCTGTCCTCATGAGGCTGAGTGCAACCCATTATAACCCTCACATTAAAATTAATATCTTCCTTGAAAGTGTTGGGAATCATTTAAATGGTGAATTATTATATTAGCCCTTTGACCATAAGTCATACTCTCATTTATGTCAGACTTCATTCCTCAGTTGAATTTAATTCAATGTAGGTCTACTCTGTTTGAAAGTACAGTACTATACCTTCCAACAGTACTTCCACATTCTTCTCTTGTGTTGTCCGTAAATGACCAGCTTGTTGAACTTAACATTTCATAGTAGAAAGACAAAACTCCCCATCCCCAAGAAGAAACAGTCACAGGTACATCTCACTGACTTACCTTTAATTTGTAGTTTTACATGTATCCCACATAACTCATACTTACAGAAAACTTCCCCATCTGAGATTTTTGTTAAGTTTGGATCACTTGAGTTGTTATTCTATTGGCCGCCTTGCTATCATCCCTCCCATCTCTTATTTACATTGAGTGTTAAAAGAATGTGAGAATAATGATATTGTTCTTGTGTTGACAGATATTCTGCCCATCCTGATGACTTTCTGCATAATATATCTCTTTCTCATCCTAGCAGCAGTGGTATGCTCAGGTAATTAACCTCATAATTTAATTACTGAGAATAGTGTTTCCATGGGAGGAATCATAAATACATGCCCATACAGTCAAGATTCAAGGAAGATTCAAGGAGAAATAATTTCAACTCTGAGATTTGCCGATGACATAGTGATCTTGGCCGACACGCCTGAGGATTTGAATGAGTTTTTGAATGGTATGGACTCCGTCTTGAGGAAAGAATTCATAATGAAAATTAATAAATGTAAAACAAAAATATTGGAATGTAGCTGAAATAAATCAGAATCCTCTATGGACATCAAATTGGCAAGTGAAAAACTAAAGGAAGTAGGAGACTTCTGTTACTTAGGAAGCAAAATAACCAGTGATGGACGAAGCAAAGAGGATATAAAAAGTAGGTAAGCTCAGGCAAGGAAAGCATTTCTACAGAAAAGGAATCTGTTGACATCGAATATAGATTTAGGTGTTAGGATGTCATGTTTTGAAGGCCTTTGTCTGGAGCGTGTCACTCTATGGAAGTGAACCTTGGACTGTTGGTGCAGCAGAAAAGAGGAGAATTGAAGCGTCTGAAATGTGGTGTTACAGGAGAATTATGAAGATCAGATGGGTAGATAGGGTTACAAACGAAGAGGTATTAAGACGAGTGGGAGAGGAGAGATGTTTCTGGCTACTGCTAATGAAGAGAAGAGATAGGTTGGTAGGATACATACTAAGACACTCAGGAATAGCAAGCTTAGTTATGGAAGGAAGGGTCGAAGACAAGAACTGTAGGGGTAGACCAAGGTTAGAATTTGTTAAACAGATTGCCTCGGACGTAGAGTGTGGTAGCTATGTAGAGATGAAATGATTAGCTCAGGACAGAGAAGCATGGAGAGCTGCATCAAACCAATCAAAAGACTGAAGACTCAAACAACACAGTCTAATTAGCAGAGCACCTACCTACTTTCATTCAGACAATCACTGGACAGAAACGTGTTGTTGTTGTTGTTGACTGACTTTAGGGGCTTTGCGACATTGTGGTCATGTAGTCTCGTGTTCTTGGGTGTGTGTGGAATCTATCTAATATGTGTCATTATGATGCTTATACTACCGACAGCGGTACCTACGCTCGCTAACGCGCAGCACTACTCCATGGGGCTAAGTTTTCTGCGGACTTGGTAGACGTGGGTTCGAGGCCTGGCGTCGGCCATCCTTGAAATGGTTTTCCATGGTTTCCCATTTTTAACTCCAGGCAAATGCTTGGGCGGTATCTTCTGACAGGCTATGGCTGCTTCCTTCCACATCCTTGCCCAGTTTCATTCGTCTTCATTCATTTCATTTCTCATTTCCTCTCATGAGGTTGGCATCCGGCCATATAAACCGTCTGCCACAGACTTTCACCGCATTTCAACCCCAACCCCGTTGAAAACGGGAATAATAAGGGATACGCATACATACATTGTGTGTTTGTAATTGGAGCTAGGATTTTGGTAGGAGGCAGTTGTGGCTTTATACAGCATGTAACAAAAATGTATAGCACAAAATACTGGTTACATTCCTCACACTTAGACGAAGAAATTATGTTACACGAACATGGGTCCGGAAACGCTTTGTTTCCATGTTACACCTCATTGTCTCCAACTCATTAAGCATGGGAAATACACAAGAACAGAACGTTAGAATCATGGGGAACATGCACTCTGGTTACGTTGTCATTATCGTAGGTGCACCGCCAGTGTTTTGTTTTACATGGCCCTGTTGCCATGCGGTTTAGCAGATGTGCCATTAGCTGTGCGACAAAACATGTACTTCATGCACGATGGAGCACCTCCTCATTTTAGTTTTAATGTCCGTTGGCTTCCAAATAACAGATTTGGTGACAGATGGATAGGTAGAGGTGGACCAATTGCCTGGCCTCCACGCTCTCCGGACCTAAAATCACTGGACTTTTATTTGTGAGGGCATTTGAAAGCTCTTGTGTATCGTACCCCAGTACAAGATGTTCAGAGTCTCCGTGTCCTTATTATGGAAGTCTGCGAAACCATACGCAGTACTCTGGGGATACATCAGCGCATCCAAGATTAACTACGATGGCAGGTTGATGCATGTATCAATGCGCACGGAGGGCATATTGAACATCTCCAGTGAGCAAGAGTTGCATGTGGTATGCTGGTACGTTCTGTTCTTGTGTGTTTTCCATGACTAATGATTTGGAAACAATGAGGTATAACATGGAAACAAACCGTTTCCGGACCCATGTTCATATAACATAATGTCTTCGTCTACGTGTGTGGAACGTGTCCTGCATTTTGTGCCGTACATTTTTGTTACACCCTGTATAGGTACCATCCCAGCATTCACCTAGAGTAGAAATGGGGAATCTATAGAAAATAACTTTAGGATGGCTCAGATAAGAATCCAAGCCACCTCTTCTCAGTTCTGCCTCACAAGGCTGAGTGTATCCCATTCCAGCCCTCAGACCAGAATTATATTTCTTGGCAGTGCCAGGAATCAAACCTGGAACTCTATGGTGACAACCAAGAATGGTAGTCACTATGCATGAAGCAGACGACACGAAAAGAAAGATAGTAACATTGAAGATGGCAAATGCAATGACAGGCTTGAGGGGTTAGAGAGACCAGGGGCATCATCGTCAAGTACAGTAGTTACAAGCCCTTTCAAAATAAGGCTTGGCAAACCCAAGTGTCTCCCTAAATTATTTAAGATTGTGATATGTGATACATGATGTTCCTCTCACCACTCAGTTGTTATACTTATTCTTAACTGAGCCATTATGATTGACCTTTTAAGAGGCAAGGTGCTCTGAGTACTCTTGATTCAAGTGCACTATGAATGATCCATATTTGCTACCTCAGCATTGCCCCAATTCGGTGATTTTGTCGATAGATATAGCAACTTTTTCTATTGTTTGAATAGAAATGTGGATATTTTATTAAAAAACTTCCCTCACACTCAGAAATAAACATTCCTCTATCAACAGAAAAAAAAAACTGGCTACTTGTGCTGTACAATTTTCCAATTTTTGAATAAATTATTCGAATGGATTTGGAATTAATTCAACTATTCTGCTAGTGGTAGAAAGTAGTATCGTTCCATTCAAAAAGCCAAAGTTGATATCAATATCTCTGCTGATGATGATCCCGGGTAAAAGCGAAGCACGTTGTTTTACTAGCCTCTTGATACGTTTTAAGAATTTAAAAACAAAACATTGGATTGGACATTTTTTGAATGTTACAGTTGAATAATCCTGTACAGTTATATATACTAGCTGACCCGGCAGACGTTGTCCTGCCAATCAAAAAAAGTGTTGTAACTTTGTTTCTTGAAGTGCTTTCAGATACACAATGTTTTTTTAAATTTCTGTTAACTGCATCTAAACTATCGCAATATGGATTAACTAATTTAGAAACATTCGTGGGAGCGTGCACAACAACTCACCAAAGTTTCATCGCAATCAAATGAATGGCATATGAACGCATACGGAATTTTGTTGAAACGATTCGTGCGCTGTCATTCTCTTGTTGAATCTACTCGTGCACTACTACTGAGAAATGGATTTACTAAGTTAGAAACCTTCACGAAAGTGTACACAACAACTCATCAAAGTTTCATCGCAATGGATGAATGGTATATGAACGCATACGGGATTTGTTGAAACGCTTCACTCTTAATCACTCATCTGTTGCATCTACTCGTGCGTTACCTATTGTAAAATGGATTTTTTAAAGTCGAAAACCTTCCCTGGCGTGTACACAACAACTCATCAATGATTCTTCGCAATGGGATGAAAGGCATATGAACGCATACGGGACTTTGTTTAAACGATTCGCGAGCCGTCACTCATTGGTTGTATCTACTCGTGCGCTACCTATTGCAAAATGGATTTATTAAGCCAGAAACCTTACTTAGGGTGTACACAACATCTCACCCAAGTTTCATCGTAATCGAACGAATGGTATTTGAACGCATACGGGACCTTATTGAAACGCCTCGCGCGTCGTCGCTCATATGTTGAATCTACTCGTGCGCGACCTCCTGTGAAATGGATTTACTAAGTTAGAAACCCTCATGTAAGTGTACCCAACATCTCACCCGAGTTTCATTGCAATCGGATGGGTGGTATATGAACGCATACGGGACTTTGTTTAAACGTTCGCGCGTCGTCCGTCATTTGTTGAATCTACTCTTGCTTAACCTCCTGTGAAATGGATTTACTAAGTTAGAAACCTTCACGTAAGTGTACACAACAACTCATCAAAGTTTCATCGCAATCGATAAACGGTATATAGCCTAAACTTATACGGGATTTTGTTGAAACGCTTCGCGCGTCATCGCTCATTTGTTGAATCTACTCGTGCGCTACCTATTGTAAAATGAATTTACTAAGCCAGAAACCTTCCCTGGAGTGCACTCAAAATCTCACCCAAGTTTCATTGCAATCGGATGGATGGTATATGAACGCATACGGGACTTTTTGAAACGCTTCGTGCGTCGTCGCTCATTTGTTGAATCTAGTTGTGCGCGACCTCCTGTGAAATGGATTTACTAAGTTAGAAAACCTCACGTAAGTGTACCCAACATCTCACCCGAGTTTCATTGCAATCGGATGGGTGGTATATGAACGCATACGGGACTTTGTTTAAACGTTCGCGCGTCGTCCGTCATTTGTTGAATCTACTCGTGCTTAACCTCCTGTGAAATGGATTTACTAAGTTAGAAACCTTCACGTAAGTGTACACAACAACTCATCAAAGTTTCATCGCAATCGATAAACGGTATATAGCCTAAACTTATACGGGATTTTGTTGAAACGCTTCGCGCGTCATCGCTCATTTGTTGAATCTACTCGTGCGCTACCTATTGTAAAATGAATTTACTAAGCCAGAAACCTTCCCTGGAGTGTACAAAACATCTCACCCAAGTTTCATCGCTATCGAACGAATGGTATTTGAACGCATACGGGACCTTATTGAAACGCCTCGCGCGTCGTCGCTCATATGTTGAATCTACTCGTGCGCGACCTCCTGTGAAATGGATTTACTAAGTTAGAAAACCTCACGTAAGTGTACCCAACATCTCACCCGAGTTTCATTGCAATCGGATGGGTGGTATATGAACGCATACGGGACTTTGTTTAAACGTTCGCGCTTCGTCGCTCATTTGTTGAATCTACTCGTGCTTAACCTCCTGTGAAATGGATTTACTAAGTAAGAAACCTTCACGTAAGTGTACACAACAACTCATCAAAGTTTCATCGCAATCGATGAACGGTATATAAGTTTATACGGGATTTTGTTGAAACGCTTCGCGCGTCATCGCTCATTTGTTGAATCTACTCGTGCGCTACCTATTGTAAAATGAATTTACTAAGCCAGAAACCTTCCCTGGAGTGCACTCAAAATCTCACCCAAGTTTCATTGCAATCGGATGGATGGTATATGAACGCATACGGGACTTTTTGAAACGCTTCGTGCGTCGTCGCTCATTTGTTGAATCTAGTTGTGCGCGACCTCCTGTGAAATGGATTTACTAAGTTAGAAAACCTCACGTAAGTGTACCCAACATCTCACCCGAGTTTCATTGCAATCGGATGGGTGGTATATGAACGCATACGGGACTTTGTTTAAACGTTCGCGCTTCGTCGCTCATTTGTTGAATCTACTCGTGCTTAACCTCCTGTGAAATGGATTTACTAAGTTAGAAACCTTCACGTAAGTGTACACAACAACTCATCAAAGTTTCATCGCAATCGATAAACGGTATATAGCCTAAACTTATACGGGATTTTGTTGAAACGCTTCGCGCGTCATCGCTCATTTGTTGAATCTACTCGTGCGCTACCTATTGTAAAATGAATTTACTAAGCCAGAAACCTTCCCTGGAATGCACTCAAAATCTCACCCAAGTTTCATTGCAATCGGATGGATGGTATATGAACGCATACGGGACTTTTTGAAACGCTTCGTGCGTCGTCGCTCATTTGTTGAATCTAGTCGTGCGCTATCTATTGTAAAATTATTTACTAAGCCAAACACCTTCCCTGGAGTGCACTCAAAATCTCACCCAAGTCAAGATCGACTACAATATTGTAGTCGGTCTTGCCCGAGTTTCATCGCAATCAGATGAATGGTATATGAACGCATACGGGACTTTGAAACGCTCTAACGTGCATAGACAAACAGCAGAATTCGACATCACTGCCACCTTATGTACAAAACACAACTTTCCGCCACGGGCGAAGTGTATGTTATGGCGGTATTTGCACAGATTGCGACCAGGTGGCTCTACGTGCAGAGACAAACAGTCCAAAAGCATCACTTTTCACTAAGGCTAGCGGTTTCCATGACGACAGTTTATGACTGTATATTGTGGTTCTAAAATTGTGTGTTATTGTGGTTCTAAAATTATAATATTCCACCTACCTGGTCAAATTGTGAATCTAAACCATACATGGACCCACCCTAACATACATACAAAATTTCATCGAAATCGGCCCAGCCATTTAGGAGGAGTTCAGTCACATACACACGTGTCGAAGAATTATATATATAAAGATATATATATATATATATATATATATATATTTGAATGAATTTTCGTACATATGAGAAGCAATGAGACTGTAAGAGACAGAGGACCTGTGAAGATGGCTGATGCAGAATCCAGTGAAACAATTTGATGGGAATAACAAAGCTTGCACCCGGCTCCCGAGGCCATACGATATAAGAAAATATAAATGAAACCAATAGAGGCTGTTACTTGTTCTTCTGTTGCAAAAAAAAAGTGGGTTGGTTGGTTCCTCAGTTTAGGGGCTTAGTGTACTTTGGGTGTGTGTAGAATCTGTCTGATAACTGGTGTTAATTGTGATGACTGTATTAGTGTGACTCAAAACAGTACTTAACAAGAACAACAACAACCATTTTAACTTTTTGAGTGGTGATGGATTTTACAATTCATTTTTAGCCTACTTTCGATTTTTGCAAAAAATGAAAGTAGACTTATGAGATCAACACAGGGCGAAAAAAGTGTGTCTGTCTGTGTGTGTGTAATGTAACGGCCAAAATCTCTCTTTTTTTATTTAGTTCTTCAGATGTTGCAGTCTTTTCCATATAACTTGAAGTGTTATTTTCCTTGGGGAATAGAAAAAAATTACAGAAGTTCGGATTGTCAAACAATAGACGGAAATAATAACCAGTATTTGTGTGCAAGTAGTATTTAAATTATATTAGGTACCTATTAAAATAGGTTTCAACATAATATGGTATAGTATGTTTTCTAACCATTTCAGGATGGCGGCCGTGCGAATTATGCAAACTTTATAATCCATATCATGGGACCCACCAGTTCCGATTATCGAGCCGAGAATCGTTTTAACTGTTCTAAAGGAAGAGGCACGTTCGAAATTAAAAGTTTATTTTGTAATACTATAGTGCAGACGTGATTTTAAAAAGCTGAGCTGATTCAGTAATAAGACAAGATGGCAGCGGATATCTTGTGCCTGACTTATATTTCACTAATTTGAGTATTGCATGCAATATAGCGTACTGATACAAAATAAATAAACTTTGTATGAAATGCTTTATATATAAATAATATACTCCAGTGATGAAATCGTTTAGTATAAATCATTATTTGCTAACAAGTTCTATGTAAGTCATTTTATATAGAACTATATTCGTTGACACAATTAGCTCAGTGGTAGAGCGTTAGCCTATCGCTCAAATGCCTATGGTTCAAACCCGATCAGAGCTAGGTTTTTTGCTTGAAATGTTATATGTTTATTGTTTTGTAATGACTCAGATGTTTTAAAATTAAGCGTTATATTGTGCATATTATGGTGTAAAATATATATTAAATTAAAACATAATTCGCCAGCAGATTTACTCGAGACATCTAGCTGCCAAAAGGTAACTGCACGACGACCTACTTATTAACTTCCAGATTTTATTGAAAAGTTTCTTCTTCTGGCCGCTAGAATGCACTCGCTGTGTTAGGATTATATTGTTCGATATTTCACCACTAGATGTCACGACTAGTCTACGTGGGGCTCCATTGATTACTATACCATTGGCATTCTATGCGCATCGAATTTGAAGAATGACAAGATGATACTACGATACATTTTTACTTTTTATTTTAAAGGGTTTGTAACAGCCTATTTTGCGTTACTTGAAAATGTTATTTGAAGTAAAGAACAAAACGATTTCACATAGTATCTGAACTCTACCGTTGGTGCTAGTTCAGGATATTAATTACTACTTTTATTTCAGGCAAATAGCAATCGAAAATATCCACATAGTTTGTATACACACGTCTCTGTAGGGTCATGGAAAGATTTGTTAATTCAATTAGGGTTGTGAAAGCCATGCACAACCAGACGTGTAAAGACATGCCTCAACTCAAAGTTGGATGTTGCCCACGGCAGGTCGTATATGTAATAATAATAATAATAATAATAATAATAATGTTATTGGTTTTACATCCCTTTTAACTACTGCTGCTTTTAGAGACACCGGGGTGCCGGAATTTTGGCCCGAAGGGGATCTTTAACGTGCCAGTAAATGTACTGACACGGCTCCCTCGCATTTTTGCACCCTCAAATGCCAGCTGACTGCGCCAGGATATGAACCTGCAACCTAGGGCCCAGCAAGCGAGAACGTTACCGCTGAGCCACGCAGCCAGTCCGGTCGATTATGTCTCCAGATCCATAACATTCTTGATATACTTCTTATCTTTCTTTCTTCAATGATGGTAGCAGTTTTTATCTAGGTTGTGGCGTTTGGTAGAGGTAAATCGTTTCTAAGGTCTTCAACAAAGAATAGTTCTATTATACGCTTTGATAATAACAACGAGTTATAACTATACTCATACATTTAGGAGAAAGTAGGCTATATGTTCTTTACTGAACATCTTGTTATTTTATATGCTTCCTCGACTAGTACAAGGCTACTTATATACAAAGCTTAACAGACATTATAATAATGTGAAACAAGAAAAATTCAAGGTCAACAAAATATAATGTACAGTATCTCATAGATATAAACAAGAAATAAACTGAGTGGGCCTAATAGTGCCAAGCACTGAACATTTATATTAAATAAAACCATAACTAAAATAAATAATTAAAATTTCTGTACAGCCCTAAAATATACATAATTCATGTATATACCAGTAGGTAATGTCTCAAAATACTAAGAAGTACTGGAAACACAGGGAAGAGTTCATATTTTTGAGATATTTCAACTGCTCAGAATATTGTTTTACATAATTTTACTTTTACACATCGAGATGTTGTGCATTATATTTTCTGTTGAGAGTTGTTACCTCTGATTTTATTCATCACTAAGAAAGCTCTGTTCATTTGCAGTGGAACTGAAACACCGGCAGTTGTTCCATGCCACATACAAGCTGTTTGTGATATCTGTGGTCCTGCAGGAGTTGGGTATCCTCTCGCAGAGTTTCTGTTATGTCAAGTACGCTCTGGATGGTGTGGGCTATCCTCGCTCCCGTACACTAGGTATGTACCATCATACAGCATGTGTCAAGTACATACTGTATACTAGGTAGGTACAAGTCCCCATGATGCATCAGCTCTCTGCCCTAACAGGCTGTATACTGGAGTCTGGGAGTGAGGTGGTCTTCCTGCTGTTGTTATTACTCCTGGCCAAGGGCTACACCGTGACACGAGGCAGGCTGCGGCTTGCTTCCTCCATCAAGCTCACGGTCTTCATGAGTCTCTACTGTGTCACATACACAACACTCTTCATCTATGAGCAGTTGGTGAGTACAGCCTGAGTGCCAATAATGTCTAGCATAAATTAGAATCCTGCAAAAGAGGCGGTATCACTACCATCTCGACCAATGGAGGTACCTGCTAGAGATATTCGCTCTCAGTTATGCTAACAAGTACTGGCAATTTGGAAGCATCAGTAGCTAGCTGACCCAATAGCCAGTAAACTGAGAGCGATCAAGGGAGCTACTTGCGTGTGGCAGAGCTCTTTCTGGTCACGGAGGGAGTCCGTCATTTTGTGTAGGATAGGTCATACAAGATCCACCCACTCGTACCTAATGAGAAGGGAAGACCCCCCACTTTGTACCTGTGAAGCCGTTTTCACTGTGGCCCACATTTTAACTGAGTGTGTGGATCTTGCTGACTTGCGAAGAAACCTTGGTTTGCAGATGACACTCAAACTTATACTGTATTAGCCGATGACGCAGTGGCTGCTGATCGCGTGATCTGCTTTATAAGTAAGAGTGGGTTAAGGCCAGCAATCTATATTTTCCAGTGAACATTGATCAACGACTTGTTCGATTTTGAATGCAGAATTTTTGTTTTTCCGTAATTTTTGTTTGTATTATAATTATTAGTTTTATTTAATTTTTTTGTTTTATTAATTTTTGGTCTTTTCAAATTTAGTTATCCACCTCTAAATTTTAAGTTCCATCCCAAATTTATATATATTAATCTGCGTTAAGAGGGGCAGATGACCTCGTAGTTCCGCCCCTTAAAACAACAATAACTATAACTAAATTAGAAGGCAATCACATTAGCTATATTCTATGAATATTGGGGGGAGGGTTCCAATATTGCATAATCATAATGGTAGACTAATCAAATATGCTGTTATTTAAAGGGTCCATGTTTCTGCACCCAATAACACAGTTATCTTAGAGGTGATGCTTCTTCATCTTCAGTTCCCGGTTCCAATGGTCTGGGTCGGGGCGTGAATCAAGGACCTCCATCCGAGGCCTCGACTCACACACTATCATATTTAGGCTATATTTTGTACGATGGGTTCGCCACACCCAAGGTGATTATTGCAACTAATTTCATAATGTATTAACACATAAGAATATTAGGTTAGTTCTATTATATCTATGAATGTTTTGGAAAATTTGGCACATGTTTGCAATGAATAGGTATGAATGGTATTTTACTCGACTGAGTACTAACAAATGTCAATATTGGATGTGTTCTGTTGATGTACATAAGCTGTATTATTCAGCTCACTTCCAACTATCATTATTTTTGAACATGTGCAACCCATCTCCAACTATAATTATTTTTAGGCTATTTTCATTTATGAAAAAATAGGCTTATGAGATCACCTTGTTCGTATGTGTGTGTGTCCCCAATAAAATCTAAACGGCTGGAGCTATTTCAATGAAACTCAGTAAGGACATAGTACTATTTTGTCCAACCCCGACCATGCCCTTAAAATTTTATTATGTCTCACCAATCCAACATGGCGGCTGTGCAAAATATTTTACCGGCAGATATCACCCTGAAATTTTGTATGGTGATAAAGGGCACTGCTAAAAGTTAACCTATGTGACTTTCAGAAATCTGCTAAGTACAAAACGAACATGGCAGCCAAGCAAAGTTGAAACATTTAAATAGACTTTTCACGGGATTTAAACATCTGAGCACGGTGAAACATTGTACAGCAAATGTTTATACACATTGTAGTGCCCTGACATTTAATTTAGTTCAGTTTTTTACATTACCTCAAGATGGCAACCGTGCAAAATTTTAAAATTAAGTTTTTAATTCTTGTGTCCTAATCATGCGATCGAAGTCAACGTTTGAATAATAAACCTATGCAATAATCGTCATCTAATGATTGATAACTCTATGGTCTACATATATAAAATCCAACATGGTGACCATCCGAAATATTTAGATGGTTCTCAATATCTACTAATCTTAAGGCAGAGCTCTTGACATAAAGGAAGCAATTGAGATACACCTAGCCAAAAGAAACAACCCCAACAATCTAAATGAACACACTTTTATGGAGAGCTCACCCCTCTTCAGTCCACTAAAAAACACGCCCTGTCGGAAACAAGACACAACTTAGCGATACAGCCAAGGTGCCGGGACGTCCTCAAAGACCGGGTGTACTTAGTATGAATTGCTAATAGTCTACGCGTGGCGGGGAATGTTCCACGGTCTTTAATAGTTGAAGACCTTCCTGAATTCACTAACATACATCTTATCTAGACTTGGCAACACGTCACAATTACACATGCATTGACTACAGACAGCACATAGGAATACAGGGCGGGGGAGGGAAAAAACAGTTCATTGAGACAACATTCCAATTCAGTCGACCGTCACTGCTCCAAGAGGGAAGTTGATACTACTCGCAGCTACTGCACAGAAGACATCCAACGAGATAAGTAATAGCCTGCACTATACAGTACAACCAAAGTTGACTTTTACAACCATATAGTCACTCCAAGCAGACAAATTCCGGATTTCTATCACCATTTTAGCATTCCACCTAACATCATATATACTACAACTAGCATACACTGACAAGTTGCATTTCCAATACTGCAACTAACTAATTGTACATATTGCAAATATTTTCATCTGTATTTTCAAACATAGATTTTACAGCCTAAGTGTAATGGATCTGATGATGATTGCTTGACGATCAAAACTGGTCATCCTGGTGTATTTATTAATCTCACGTAATTTTTTTTTTTTCAGGATTAGGGCATAACCCGGCTCTGAGTACATTCGTGTTGACCGACTGAAAAGCACCAAACTTTTGTTTTACTGTAACTACTAATCTATGACAGCAATCAAACTAAAATTTTGTATGTCGATAAAGGCTATTGACATTAGTTTTACTATGGGACTTTGAATAACCTGCTGAGCAGAAATCCAACATGGCAGCGATGCAAAATTTAATAATATAAATGGACGTTTCTCGCGATTTAACCATACGAGCGCAGTGAAACTTGGTGCGGTAAATGCTTATACAAATTTTTATCTATTGGCATCTAATTTATTTCAATTGTTTTCATAACCTCAAGATTGCGGCTGTGCAAAATCTTATAATCTGGTTTTAATTTTTTGTGTCCTAATCATGCGATTGAATAAACCTACGCACTAATCTTCATCTAATAGTACATAACTCTATGGCCTACATATATAAAAATCCAACATGGCGACCATCTGAAATATTTAGATGGTTCTTAATATCCACGAATCTATTACAGCATTCAAACTGAAATTTTTCTATGTTGATAGAGGCCTATACCTTCCTGTTTAATAAATTGACAAATATTTAGAAATTTGCCATTCATACTCCAGAGGCCATAATAGAAAATTCATTAAGTATACAATTTTATTTGTTTGTTGTGTTGTATTTTACAATTTTTTTTGTATTGCCAGTAATTGTAAGCTATATAAACTTAGAATTTTACAATTAACTCTTATCTAAAATAATTAGACCAAGTTGTATGTTCTAAGATGATATTTCCGGGTATTTTGCTGCGACAATCCCCTGTGAATACTCACAATTTTCCAGGAAAGTCGGGGGCCCCCCCAGAAAAAATATTGTATATTGTATATGCTGAAGACAGCATGTTATTGTATCGTACATCAATTCCTTGTGATCATAGCGCTACTTCCGAGGGTGGAAATAAGCAATCAGTGAAAGGAATATTACTTGTGGAGTACAATTTCAAAGATATGTCATGTGAAGAATTTTATAAATATGTGCTTCAAGAAAATAATTCGCATATTCTTTCAAAAGTAGATTCTGTTGAAAAAAACTCAGCTTCATAGAAAAGAACTAAGGACTGATCATTAAGTAAGGTATTTCGTTTTGTGAAAAGGAGTGTGTAATATATGAATAATTTTGTTTTCGATTGAACTTGTCAGGCATTTTTCTTAATTGTCCTGTTTTTTGCTGAGCAATGTCCTGCATTAGGAGATTTTCAGTTGGTAACCCTATATGCAACGCACTTGTAACTACCATTAATTTTAAGTCAGTGCAACTATCATTCTTATGCACCTCCAAACCTGAGTGGGAGAAGCCTTTCTTCATGCTAGGATTGATTAGCCAGCTCCATTCCAAGATGAAAAATGAAATTCCCATCACTGACAACGAATAGCCAAAGTTAGGGGCTTACGTTGGTTTTCTGTGGACATTCTACTTTATTTACTTTGTTTTAAGTTTCAGGGCACATTTTGAAATCTTAGACCTTCCTTACACTTCTATAGACACCAGAAAAAAAATTGGTTATCAAACATTCTTGGGACCATAAGAACATGTGGCTGATGGCCAAGATATTCTTAGCTCCTAGATTAAGCAACAATGTCAAATTTTGTACCCACCAGAAAAAATTCAGCATTCTGTCTACAGCTCTAGTTTCTGGATTATGGCTACGTCACTATGGGTCCTCTAGTTCAGAATACATGATATTAGTTCTCATCAAGAACAAATATGTGATTAGATTTTCACAACTGCATCAATGACCAAAGAGGATATCAGTTATTCAGTCGTGTTATGTACATTGAGTATAAGCCATATAGAGAGTTAAAATGACGGGGCACAACCATTGATCAAAGCAGTGATTATTATTTTTGATTTTTTGTGCCATGTTCTGTTGCAGTTTTTTGACCCAGGCAAGGTGCTGTACCTATATGAGTCCCCAGCTGGGTATGGACTCATTATTCTACGTGCTGCAGCATGGAGCATTTTTGTTTACTCTATTGTGTTCACTCTGAAACATTACCCAGAGAAAGCTACCTTCTATTACCCTTTCAACATGCTGGGCACCCTTTGGTAAGCTGCTTCCAGAATGTTCTTTACTCGGAGCCTCTATGGTGGATAGAGACAAGTGAGTAACCCTTAACTCTTCACCAGGTTTGTTGCTGGACCATCGTTTATCCTAGCTGCAAACATCTTCATCGACAAGTGGGTGCGGGAGAGTGTCGTGTGTGGAGTGCTGCACTTCATTGCTCTTTGTGGTCACCTCCTCTTCTTGGTGAGTGAACTCTGTTCTATTACATGGGCATTTGTCTGGAGCATGTGCTAATTTGTGGGAAGCAGATCACAAATTTCTTTACCTGATAGCCTTACATAGAATTATATAGGATCCCTTGTAGGGGCAGATGGCCTTGCTATTCTGTCACTTAAAACAACAATCACCAACAACCACTATCAACATCATCACCAACAGTATCATCATCATCATCATCATCATCATCATCATCATCATCATCACCAGTATCATCATTATCATCACCAGTATCATCATTATTATCATCAGCAGCAACTTCAGCAACACCATCATCATCAGCATCATCACCATCATCATCAACAGTATCATCATCATTATTATCATCAGCAGAAACTTCAGCATCATCAACATCATCATCAACATCATCAGCATCATCATTACCATTATCATTATGATCACCATCATCATGAGCAGCAATACCATCATCATCATCTTCACCATCATCAACAGTATCATCATCAATATCATCATCATCAACAGCATCACCATCATCATTATCATCAGCAGCAACACCATGATCATCAGAATTATCACCATTATCATCATCATCAACAGCATCACCAACACCATCATCATCATAATCACCTCCTATCTGTGAGGTAGTCAGCTCAGAGGCTGGTTGGATCTTCAAAGAGTACAGGTTATTTGGGTAGAAACCCACAAAAATTCAAGGCAGGGCTAAAATGAGTCAAAGTGAGGAGCGAAGTAGTTTGTCACTACTTTCCTCACCGAGCCAGTGTAGCAGTATTGACCACATCGCTTCGGTGACTTAGTTGGTAGCATGCTGAACTGCAGTGTCCAAGATCGCGGGTTCAAACCCGGCCGAAGTCGTCGGATTTTTTAAGAGCGTTAAAATCCTTCAATATGCCTTCCTTCGGAGGGGAAGTAAAGCTGGCGGTCCCATGTCATAGATTTATTGCATGTTAAAGATCCTTCCACTAACTAAACTTGTGTGGAGCTAAATTTCTAGGTTAGATTTCGTTGTAACGCTCTATCAAAGTTCCAACGTTCACCACTAGGTGTCAGTAACATCTGGTAGCAAAAGTTGGAACTACTTGGAATTCAACGGAACTTGTAGCTCACCCTATGGGTGTCCGCTTGAAGCAGCTACAGCCTCTGGCGAGCCAAACATGTCCTCGGACACTCCTGGCACTAAAAGCCATACGCTAAATAAATAAATAAAATTAATTCTTTCTATCTCCCAGAAACTTATTTGGGATTGGATAGACAAGGAGGAACTAATTGATTTTTCAGGATGCATTAATGTGTGATTGGTTATTTCAAAGGCTTTTCAGAGCAGAAATATCATTTATTCGATTTGGTCAATATTTTTTTATAAAAATACATGAATGGAAAGGCCCATGTTATGACCTCAGACACACAGTAACATGCTTTGTGGCATATAGATTCCATTTCAAGATTTGTAAAAATTTGTACATGACCCAGACTCTGAGTGCTTCAATCACGTATTGATATGACCACAGAGAAAAGAATCCCTGACCAAATTTTGTAATGAATGACCTATGTTCTTTAGTTGTAAGTATTATTTTGTATTTTCCATGTTTTTATGGAGATGGGAGAAGGTTATTGTTCATCTAGGCCTCTGAAGAGGCTGAGCAAAGGTCTGTTGAATTGTCACTGCATATCGTGATGAGGAAGGAATGAATGATGAAGATCTCACAAACACTCAGTTCCCGACCCATGGAATCAGCCATGTACTCCTCATTGTAACATTCACCAGTTTACATCTTGGGAGCACAATTAAAATTCTATAACCCAACTGGAGTCAAGTCTATTGCGCTAACTCTTAGCCACAAGGCCGGACTGTCTCTGATACATATAACAACAGTTCTTTTTGTTTTTGTTTGAATCACAAATAAAATAGCATATTATTTCATGGTATCTGTTGGTAGAAAATACATTCTGTTATGAGCTCATGCCTTTAGATTGTATTGGTTCAATAATGAAAATCCACAGCCTGCTTCCAGTCGACCAACCGGGTCAGGGAATGGAATGAATGAAGCCCCCATCTAGCGAGAGGATATGAACTGTGCCGGCTGCTGAAGCCTGTCACACTCCTCTGAGGCAATGATTAAATGAATGACAGATGAAATGAAATGATACTGGAGAGTGTTGCTGGAATGAAATTTTGACAGGGAAAACCGGAGTACCCGGAGAAAAACCTGTCTGCCTCCGTTGTGTCCAGCACAGATCTCACATGGAGTGACCGGAATTTGAACCACGGACTCAGCGGTGAGAGGCCGGCGTGTTGCCGCCTAAGCCATGGAGGCTTCTGATTCAATAATAAGCTCTGCAAATTGATCTTGGAGCATAACAGTAACCAAACCTCTCCAAGTGGTCTTGAAGTAAACTTACTCAGCTAGACAATTATAGCATTCAAGATTGTCCTCACGAGACTGAGTGCAATACTATGTTCCAGCTCTCACCCAGTTTTCTGCGACATTTTGAGAAGTATAAAAATTCAAGTTGTTACACATTTGAGTGGTGTTCACAGATTGTTTCTCCATGATGTGTTATGCACAACACGTGTGCATATGTCAGAATATCACTCGATGACTTTTGACTCTCATTAGAAGGAGTGTCATTGCCAATTTCCACCTATTTCTATGGTCTGCTCATTTTACCATGGCATGTTTTCATATGACGGTGGGAATGTGAGATCTTGTAAGGCACTTGTAGCTTGTCTTATTAAAATCTTAGTTGAAATGATTAATGAGTCCTTAGTTACTGGCATGATACCAGATGACTTAAAAGTGGCCAAAGTAGTTCCTATATTTAAGGGTGGTGACAAAAGAAATCCAAATAATTATAGACCTGTTTCTATTTTATCGGTAGTTTCAAAAATTCTGGAAGAAGTGGTAAAAACAAGATTGCTTTCATTTCTGAACAAGAATACATTCTTTCATAATATGCAATATGGATTCAGGGAAAAATCTAGTACTGAGGCGGCAACTATTGACCTAATAACAATGCTACAAGAAACTATTGACAAAAATAATATGGCAGTTGGGATATTTATTGATCTCACAAAAGCCTTTGATACAGTAGATCATAAAATACTGTTGTCAAAATTAGAAAATGCTGGTGTCCGAGGTATAGCTCTAAAATGGTTCCAAAGCTACCTTCTTGGAAGAAAGCAGCATGTAGCTTTGAATAAATGCATAAGTTCAGGAAAATATATAACTCATGGCGTTCCACAAGGATCTATACTTGGACCTACATTATTCTTAATGTATATAAATGATATTGTGAAATGTAATTTGAGAGGGCATATCAAATTGTATGCAGATGATACAAATATCTTCTACACTGGGAAAGACATAATTGAAATCATACAAAATGTGCAACAAGATATAAATACTCTCTCACAATGGTTCCAGGCCAATAAATTAACAATGAACCTACAGAAGACCAATTACATGGTAATTTCAAAACAAAGCATGAAAGAAATCACACATGACAAAATATATATAAATAATATTGAAATAAAAGAGGTTAATCAGGCAAAGTATTTAGGTCTAATCATCGACAAACACCTGACCTGGATTGAACACGTTGAACGAATTGCTAAGAAACTCTCACCTGTAGTGGGGATCCTAAGGAAACTTCGGTATCTTATTCCCCTAAACCTTGTAAAACAAATCTACTATTCACTTGTACATAGCAAGCTCCAATATTTAAATGTTATTTGGGCTCACTGCAGGAAATCCACACTGAATGATTTAATGACTATTCAGAATAGGGCTATTAGAAACATATTTAACCTTCCTTACTGCACTCCAGTAAAAGATCTGTACATCAAAAGTAAAATTCTACCCCTCAGCATAAGTGCAGAACTCCGAGCAGCTATGCTAATATACAAGATTAAACACAACACAATACTCTATAGCTCTCCCTACATCTTGAACTCAGACAATCATTCTTATGGAACTAGGCATGCGAAGGACGTAGCCTTATATATCATTCACTCTTCTAAATATGGTAGAAATAGTTTCAAGTTCTCTGCATCACAGTCATATAATAAACTTCCTGATGAAGTAAAAAGTGCACCAACTTTGTCGGTATTTAAGAGGAAAACTATGGAAGTATTGTGGGAAAAATTCGATGCATCTTAATACATCAAATAAGTTAAGTTATGTATAAGATTAAATATCCTAAGTGCTTATCATTTTAAGGGACCTTGGTCTAAACAATCTTAGATATGGTATCAACCTTATAATAGGCCTATGTCCTTATTCATCAATTTGTGTTACCTTCAGAATTTTCTTCCTTGGTGTGTAAACACACATATTACTGTACAATTCCTCTGTACGAGCCTATGGCTCTTTGGAATTAATTGAATACAATATCTATGATGCCTCTGGATACTCATTCCCTCCAAACATTCTATTTAAGGTTGAGTTATCTATGGCTTTGTGCAGAGGACATTGGACCTTAAATAGAAAGCTTAACAGGAGTTGACATCCACTCGTGGCAAGGGGTCGTATACTAGACATAGGGAAGATACTGGAAAGCAGCAGCATGGGGGTTTATGAGGTCTTGCATTTCCACGTTGATATGTGACCAAATTATTTATCAATTGCTCATATCTTTAGAACTGTGACTGAAAGTACTGGAGGAATCTTTGAAATTGTAAGAAAATACTATGTTCTTGTATAACTTCAGAAATCACTCCGGACTTGTTAGTCTATAATGACTAGACTCTCTGTACACTGTGAATGTTGGTTCCTTTGATATGTGAGATCCTAGGCAGCTCATTGATGAAGAAAATAGAGCATTTCAATATAATACTACTGGACACAGACATGAGATCCTATGGCAGGGATATCCAATTTTTCTCACGAGGCTGACAAGGGAACAGATTGCGGTGTAAAATTCTAATCTGGTTGAAATTTAGTACACAATATTTCTACAAAGTTGTACAATGACGTAGTGAAAACCGCACGGGCCGCTTTCAATTTTGAATGCTGCTAGGATTCAAGTTCAGCTTCCCACTTCCTCGCTCATGCCGTCAACCGGCAGGTTTTCGGCGTTCAATATAGGCATTCAAAATTGAAAGTGGCCCATGCGGTTTTCACTACGTCATTGTACAACTTTGTAGGAATATTGTTTACTAAATTTCAACCAGATTAGAATTTTACACCGCAATCCATTCCCTTGTGAATGCAACCTCTTTCAGCTCTCACCCAGTTCTAAAATCCATGATGGAGCTTGAAATCAAATCTGGGGCTTCCTAGGTATGAGGCAGGCATGCTACCCCTACACCATTAGGCCAGCCAACCACGTGACCCTTGGCATGGGGATACTAATGACATTGGTGGTGCTTCGACACAGCTTTCTCAAACCCACAGTAAACAGTGACACAACTACTATGTCAAAGGTTTTGTCTACTTTTGCCTTTCCCAATACTTTTGCCCTTAGTGTGAGTATATATTATTGGCCCATATTACAAGAATAGTAATGATTATGTATATTTTCTCAACAGTTTATAACACTACCTTCAAGAGCCAACAAAGTCTTCCCATATCACGTGCGTACTACACAGATTGACATCATGCAAGTTGCTGGACCGGACACTACACTTCCCTTTGCCCACCATCCATACGCTCCATCTCCTGCACCAGCCAATGGACAGAGCACAGGAGCTCACCCTGTCATGGGAGAATGGGTCTCTGATGTGCCTTTCGAGCTGTTCACTGTCAGTCGAGCTATGGCCATGAATCCGGTAATGTTCACAAGCAACACCCTAAGTATAGCTTCAAAATATGTAATTCAAACCTGGAAAATTTTGTATGTTGAAGTGTAATAGAAGAAATATTCAGAAACAAAGACTAAACATTTAGTACAAAAATCAAAATGTCTAAATTATACATCTATTACATTCAATAGAGTTCCAGCCAAATGCCCGTTCTTAATTGCCTTGAGAAGGAAATACTTTGCCCAATAACTGATTTCAAAACAAACTTTATCTTATGAATTATTCATTTTCCTGGATTGTAATTTTTCACAGCAACATCATCATAAAGATATTTATTCACATGTAAACACATGATCATATCTATCCCAACCTCAAAAAATCTATGCATGAATACTGTATATAACATCCTCATCATTGATAGTTAACACTTCAAGCTGGTTTTTTCACCTTTAATCTAAATTTGTAACAAATCTGGTTTTCTAGTCTTTTAATGTATTTTTAGCTATTTAAAAGATTAGTAATTATAGAAATATTTTTGAAAAGGTACCTTTGTTACGAAATTCTTTTTAATGTTCAACTTGTAACTTGACTTGTATTATATATTTTCTGCTGAGGAAGGTCACTATGTGGCAGAAACCAGTACTATAATAAAAGTACATTTTATTGACTTAAGCTATTAATTTTTATTATTAATCTTTCCAAACGACAAGGCGTTAAGAAAATGTGTTAATGTTGTGAATTTCAATCTGAAATTCTGGACAACAGAGTGCTTCCCCTAATTATCTGCTAGTTCATAAGAACATGCTGAATGCAACAGTTTTCAATGTTTACGTAGCATCAAAACACTAAAACCATTCATATTGGATTTCCTACATTAACAATGGTAGTTTCAATGGTGATTCAACTGAATAGCACAATATTAAAATAACTTAATTTTAACATTTCATTTTACCTCAACTTCCTCTCAATTAGCCTAACTGTAGATAAATAAAACATATTGTAATAATCATTAAGTCTTCCATAGCACCGGTACATGAAATGTTATAATCTACATTTTGTTCTTTAGATTGCCACATCAGATGGGATGCCTGGTAAGGTTCATTTGTTTGGTGAACATACCATTATCCACCAGGGTAATGGTACTGCTATATCCGAACAGCACGATGTATTGCCTGTCGTGAACGTGTTTTCTGCCCAAGCCATCGAGCATGTTTCTTCTGCACCGCATGAGTCTCTTGGTTCTGATAGGGAGGAGACCATTCCACCACCAGACATATTTCTGGCGAAGAGTCAGAGGCTCTCACCAGCTGATTAAACTGCAGAGGTGGGTATTTAATGGTATAAAATGATGATGTTAATTGTAATAATGATGCTATTTACTGTGTATTGTATGCTGCTTCCTCTGATACCCTTTGAGGGTAATCTTCAGTGCAATTTATTTTCTTTCAGGATCAAGTACTGTTAACACTTCTGTCCAAACTTGGGGCCATCAGAAAGGTACCAATATGAAGAGAATCATATAATTTACAACTATTTTTTTTATTTTATAAGATGTGATAAATACTGTATTTTATACTATTTCAATTACTGGCAGGTATAAGCAACAAGGGCACAACTTTAGGGCAGGTGTGGGGGAAGTGGACAATGGATGCACTTCTGAAATACTTTTAATGTATATGATAATGGACATGTCTAGGGGTACTGCCTTTTGAAGGAATATGTGGTTGTATAAGTATTTAGAGACTTCTAAAACAGGCGGTGTGTACATTCTTAGTCATCACGATAACAGATGTGTGATGGGTAACGGAGGGGCTGCGTACGCTGACTGAGACAAAGTGGCCAATGTGATATTGTTATC
Organism: Meconema thalassinum; assembly: GCA_946902985.2. Lineage (NCBI taxonomy): Eukaryota > Metazoa > Arthropoda > Insecta > Orthoptera > Tettigoniidae > Meconema > Meconema thalassinum. Next base: position 547,187,773 of record OX336390.1, read on the forward strand.
ACTGTTGTCGTTGATTGATTTAGGGCCTGTGCGGCATCGTGGTTATGTAGCCCCGTGTACTTGGTGTGTGTGGAATTTGTCTGATAACCTATTTTATTGTGGTGGCTGTATTAGCATGTGCATTTGTAATTCAGATGAGGATTGGGAAGGAGGCGGCCATTGCCTAAAGTTAGGAACTATCCCGGCATTTTCCTCGAGTAGAAGTGGGAAACCGCAGAAAACCACTTCCAAGATGGTTTCTTTTGCACCACATGAGTCTCTTGGTTCTGATAGGGAGGAGACCATTCCACCACCAGATATATTTCTGGCCAAGAGTCAGGTCTCAGTTTTGCCTCATGAAACCAAGTGTACTCCGTTCCAGCCTAGAGACCAGAATTAAATTCCTTTGTGGAACCAGGAATTAAACCCGGACGACAGTCAAGAATGCTAGCCACTACACCATCAGGTGGTTGTTGTCATAACTAAATACACATTTGCTTTACAGGCAGAATACCTCAGCTCAAAAGGCAATGTGTACACCGGTTTGTTTACAGAAGTTTGTATAGACTGACTCATTCTTCCCAAACAGTCATATAGAAACGTCATGTCACATATGATCCTTCCAATATAAACCCTTGATACTGTTCTGTTGAGTCACACACTACGCTATCACAAAGTACACATGTTTGCTGTAAATGTGTATCACAGTATTTTGTGTTCATATTCAATCATCGAAACACAGGTCTGCAATTTAAAAGCACGCTCTAAGGGAATGGATCTAACGATTTATGGCCTTATTTTCTCGACAATGAGAAATCTTCTCACACTGGTACATGAAACAATCTGTCTCTGTATCTTCAGGGATGTCCATTACACCATTTGTTAAAAGTAATATTGGTTTTGTTTAGATAACTTAAAAAGATAACACAAAGCCGACAAAAATACTTATTTGTTTCTTTTACAAAAAATACTAGTTTTTTACTAAATATGGGTCAGGAAAACCGTATATGATCTTAGATTTGTTTTATTAGCTCTAGTTTTTTAGATACACTACTTGTGATACATGTACTTCTGTAGTAAAAACTGCACCACAATTTGGAGGAAAGAAGTCCAGGTGAGAATCGAGAAGATGAATTTTGAGTGACTTATTGCAGCCTAATGTATTATACTTCTTTTGGAGGTTATTTACAATTTCAACATAGTTTGCATCTCGTCTGTTTCCCAAAAAACCTTGTACAACACCTCTAAATTCTTCCCAAGCAGCGCTTTCATTACCCTGGAGGGCTTGATCAAAATTTTCTCCACTGAGAAGTGGGAATTTTGCTCTCAGGTACTTGAAAGCTTCTCCATTCCTATCCATCCCCTTTACAAAGTTGTTCATAAGCCCAAGTTTTGGTGTGTAAAGGGGGCAAAAGTTTTCTTTTTTCTGTCAACCAGAGGACTGTGATGTACGTTTTTTCCCCAGGACACAAAGTTTCCCTAGAAGGCCAGACTTTTCTGTTGTAATGTGAAGACCCATCCCTGCTGATCCTGAAGAAGAAGAAAACAAAGGTTATTCACAAACAATAAACAAATTATGGGTGACAATGACTTAGGATACCTGTACTATGGATTGCCAACCAACAATTTATTTAAATTAAAAAATCCCTAGTATTTTTGAAAGTTCCTCAAATTCTCTAGCATTTAATGAAATATCGTTATATCTCAGAACATAGAGCTAACTTCAGCATTTTAAATGCTATATCCGTATTTCCCATGCTCGAATAAACTAGAAATGACTATTTTTGTTTTGGAAGCATTTTCACTGTTGGTTAGTGTAATCCAACATTGGGTATTAGGAGTTACATGAATGATTGATCATTGTCTGCAGCAATGTGATGTAGCTGAGAAGTTACTTTTGTGGCAAGAGGAGGTTTAAAACATTTTTATTGCATGATAATGATTAAGAAAAATTAAGGCTGACGTATACTATACCGTAGTTTACCTGCTGTCCCCCCTTCAACAGTAACCTGGGTTTGAATCCTTGGACATAGAGTTGGAGTTTTTTGCTAGTAACACACATGTTTTACCAGGTGTGAGCCCTTGGGGTTCTAAGGCATGATTTTGCTGGCTATGTGCCTGATTGTATCCCTCTCTCTTGCTTCTAGATTCCACCCCTACTTCTAGTGCTGACATTTTCATAGTTTCATGTTGAATTAGGGACGTTTACTGGAACAACAAAAATTCACCTAATTGTAAGGTTGTTTTCAGATTTTAAGGCTAATGTTGGTGAGATCGGCACTTGCCGGTATCGACCTCCATCCAGATCGATAGGCGCAACTAACTTTTAAACAGTTCGTTTTATGATCTGTTCACGGCACAACGCATTTAAACAGTTCATGTATTTTGTGTTAAATAAATCGGTTGAGTTACATTTAAACGAGCGTTACATTTCATTGCCGCTTTAAAACCTCTAATAGGTTATGGACCCAGAACGATTGGCTCAGATTTTAATTAACTGAAAACAGGAAACGGTGGCATCAAGCGGACACACAAAGAGAAGAACGCGTCGAATTGGCAGACATCTTGCTCTCTCGAGAAACTTCTAGACATCGACAAAGCGAGAAGGAACAAACGCCGTCCTCTCGAATATTGTGTGCTTGATCATGAGTGAACAGTGAAAAAGCCAATCGCGAGTGTTTGGACAATAACACGCGACGCGAATTTTGGCTTATTGCGAGTGTTTCGGACTATAACACGTGACGCAAGAAAACGTGCTTAACGTGCGAGTTGTGTACAAACGCGCACGACACGAAATTCCGTATGCCTATTTGCGAGTGTTCCGGACAATAGCACGCGACGGAAAGTGTATGGCCGGTTGTGAGTGTTTCAAACAATAACACGCGGCACAGCAAATTTATTGTGAACAATCGTGAGTGTTCCGGACATTAACACACGGCACGATTGAAGTGCGACAATGAATTCAAACGGTGTAGTGCGCATCGAGGCCTTAGGGCGCGATAATTACGACACCTGGAAAATACAAATGCGCGCCATTTTGATAAAGAATGACGCGTGGGGTTATGTCAACCGCCAGATCGTCAAACCCGAGCCGGGTGAGGACAATGCAGCCCAAGTGACCGAGTGGGCGACTAGGGATGAAAAGGCCATGTCAGACCTAATCCTATCCATCGGACCAAGCCAGCTCAAGTTGGTCAAGAACTGCAGGTCATCAAGCGAGATATGGCAGAAACTTGAGGATACGTTTCAGTCGAAGGGGCCGGCTCGCAAGGCCACGTTGTTGAAGAGTCTAACCTTGCAAAAGATGACTGAAGGTGGCGACATCCGTGAGCACCTCAACAACTACTTTGACTGTGTCGATAAGTTGGCTGACATGGACGTAGTTATTAACGCAGACCAACTTACCATCATGATGCTGTATAGTTTGCCGGCAAGTTTTGAAAATTTCAGAATTGCCATCGAGAGCCGGGACGGTCTACCGAAGTCTGAGAATCTAAGTACGAAGATAATCGATGAACACGATGCCAGAGTTGCCTCGTCAACACCGATGGAAAATCAAGGCGCCATGTACGTGAAGAAGAAAGGTCCTTCAAGGAAACCACAGTCGAAGCCTCAAAACAAAAACCACGGCTACTCCGGTGGTAAGAGTGACAAGGAGAAATCGTTTCCGTTCAAATGCTCGAAGTGCGGAATCAAGGGACATAAGGCAGTGAACTGCAATATTAAGGTCAACAAAAATCAGCTGTCGGACGTGTCACTCTTATCAGTTGAGGAACCTGATACGTGCCAGATCGCGACGAGCAGCGTCGAAAACCTGTGGTGTCTCGACAGTGGGTGCACGTCTCATCTGTGCAGTGATGCGACTGTGTTTACAGAGATGGACAAGGGCGAGACTGGCAAGCTGAAGTTAGCGAGCAGCGCAACCGCAGAGATAAAGGCCCGAGGAACTGCAAAAATTGCAACAAGTGTAGACGGTAAAACTTGCAACGTTACTCTCAATGAGATTTTGCAACTTCCTGAGATCCGCACTAATCTCTTATCAGTCTCGAAGATGACAGACCGTGGTTTCTCGGTAGTTTTTGACAAAGAGAAGGCAGAAGTTTTCGACCAGAATGGACTGACGAGGTTAGTTGCAAAGCACAAGGACAATCTGTACTACGTACAGGGCACCACACTGGAAAAATGTCGAAACGCAGTGTCAGAAGACAAGCGCAACGAGAATGTGGCGCAGCTGTGGCATCGAAGGATGGGTCACGTCAACTTTCGTGATCTCGATACGGCAGTGAAGAGTGGATCCATTCGAGGTGTGCAACTAAAAGGGAGATGTGGAGATCTAACGTGTGACATTTGCACTAAATGCAAAATGACTCGAATACCTTTCCCGAAAGAGTCAAATCGTGTGACCGGTAAGCTCGATATTATTCACACAGACGTTTATGGCCCTGTGGGCGTTGTGTCGAACGGTGGATCCAAGTACATGATCACATTTATGGACGACTACTCGAGTTGGACAGAGGTACGGTTTATGAAGACGAAGTGCGAGGCGTTGCAAATGTTCCGAGAGTACAAGGCTTTCGTCGAGAAGCAGCACGGTCTGAAAATAAAGTGCGTACAGTCCGACAATGGACGAGAATATGTCAACAGGGAATTTGACGAGTTCTTGAAACCTGAGGGGATCGAGCGCCGTCTCACAACACCATATACGCCTTAACAAAATGGTGTGGCCGAGAGGAAAAATCGGACCCTTGAAGAGGCAGCACGATGTTTACTCCTGCAATCTGGCCTACCGATGACATTCTGGGCGGAGGCGATCAACACCGCAAATTATCTGAGGAACCGATGTCCAACCAAAAAGCTAAACGGGAAGACTCCATTTGAGCGCTGGTTCGGCAGAACTCCGACTGCACACTATTTCAAGGACTTTGGGAGCAAGGTGTTCCGCCTGGACAAGACCCCAAACAAGGGGAAGTTTAGCCCTCGCTCAAAAGAGGGAATTTTTGTTGGATATTCGGAGCAGTCGAAGGCTTACCGTATCTGGATTCCTGAAACGAAGAAGATCGAGATCACGAGAGACGTTGTTTTTCGTGAGGAGATGACCGCGCCTAAGAAATCAGTCGATGATCTGTTCCCACGTGACTCTCCGGACAAAGTACGCATTCAACCAGAGGATCCGATCCATGAAATGGAGTTCGAGCTGGTGTTGAGAGACGAAGTTCTGGCAGAAAACCAACCTGATGTTGCTGAATGGGAATTCCCCGATGGCTTCATAGGCTTTCCTGCTGATGATTACTTTGTTGAACCGGAGATCCAATCCGATGAGCAACAAGCGGCATCATCTAAGAGAAGAGGCGGACGGCATTGTTTGATTAGAACTGGAAAATCTGGGCGACCCCGCAAGGACTACGGTGATCGACCAGGGGAAGCGGCTAACGTCGCTGAAATCCCAGTGACCCAGGCTATCTCCGGAGATGACTCACCTGCGTGGATCGAAGCAATGTCAGAAGAAGCAGTTTCACTGATTCGGAACAATACGTGGAAGCTGGTCGACCGTCCCAAGGGGCAACGTGTGATAGGAAGCAGATTCGTTCTCCGGAATAAGTTTAACCCTGACGGCACTATCAGCAAGCGGAAGACGCGCGTGGTAGCGAGGGGTTTCACGCAGAGACCAGGAATAGAGTTTCACGATACGTTCGCTCCAGTCGCAAGGCTGAGCACAATAAGGACTGCGGTGGCGTTAGCTGTACAAGATAATCTAAAGATCCGACAGCTAGACGTCAAGACGGCGTACTTGAACGGAGAAGTCGAGGAGCAAATCTTCATGGAGGCCCCGGACCACTTCGAGGACGTTCTTGCCCATACCGTTCAAGACGAGTCGGTTGACGAGACTGTGCGAAAGACCGCAGATGAGATGCTGGAGAAGTTGACCAATCGTGACATGGTGTGCTCACTAAACAAAGCATTGTACGGACTGCGACAGGCAGGACGCGCTTGGTATCACCGTCTCGAGGAAGAGATGAAAAATCTCAAGGCGACTCGCTCGGATGCAGATCCATGCATGTACCACATCGGACCGGTCGAAGATAGGATTTATATAATCATCTATGTCGACGACATGATGATCATGGCTCGAGACGACAAGAAGATCAACGTGGTGAGAGACTTTCTGAATACCAAGTTCGAGATCAAGGACTTAGGGGACGTGCGGTACTGTCTGGGGCTGGAGTTCAAGAGGAGCGCCAACCAGATGAAACTCAGCCAGAAAGGATACATAGACGAGGTCCTGGAGAGATTCGGAATGGCAGAGTGCAGGCCTGTCAGCACTCCCATTGATCCAGGTACGAAGCTGCAGAAGGAAGACGTGAACCCTGGCGAACAAGCGGAGAACGTCCCCTACCGACAGTTGATAGGAGCTCTAATGTACCTGTCAGTGGGAACGAGGCCGGACATATCCCATGCAGTCAGTTCTCTCTCTCAGTTCAACGACTGTCACGGACAGCAAGGCTGCAAAACGTGTCTTGCGATACCTCGCTAACACACGTGATCTCGGCCTCATGTACTCCAAATCCAGCGGTCCAGCGGTGATGTACGTGGACGCTGACTGGGGAAGCTGCCTGGTGGATTGAAAATCGTACACCGGATACGCGTTCACACTAGGCGGCACTGCAGTTAGTTGGGAGTCCAGGAAGCAGCCTACTGTGGCCCTGTCGTCGATGGAGGCCGAATACTTGGCCTTGAGAGAAGCAACCAAGGAAGCTCTACACATGAGGAAACTCCTGAAAGACTTCAGAAAACCGATAGATGTTGTCCCAGTGAAGAACGACAATGTAGGTGCGCAGAACCTGACGTCGAATCCTATGTTTCATTCACGGACGAAGCACATCGACATCAGGCACCATTTCGTCCGAGATGCCGTGGCCAAAAAGGTGGTTTCGGTGGGGTACACTCCAACGGATGAGATGCCTGCTGGAGAAAAGTTCTGCCCTAAAACTTCCCCATACGGGAGAACGCATCAGGCGAGAGCCTGGACAAAATAACTACAATTGGTCAAGAAAATTAGACTGAAGCGGTGCGGGGTAGTGGGCATGAAATACATCACTAGAAAACCAATGTAGGTAACCACACATTAACAATTTTTATTTTTAATAATAAATTTATAACCAATAAACAAATTGCACTTAAGTGCTTATCACAGAAATGAATAATTATAAATGGAACAAAGTGTGAGGGCCTGATGACAGAAACCCAGACTAAGGAAATGCCAATGAAACAAGCTTGCTTAATTCGAGAGAAGTTGAGCTTAACAAAAAAAAATGCACCTTATAAAAAAGAACCATAAAACTGATTAAGAGTGTAAGATAACTAGTATGATTTAAATTCTTCATAAAATTGAACTTATCTTCTCAAAGGGTTGAAGAGCCAGCTCCTTAAAAGTTCCAGCTAGCATAAGCGTTGATTAAAAGTCCTCACAGTTTCTTCTGAAGGAGGCGTACATGGCCTAGAGATAAGTACACAATTGATAAAAAGGTCAGCTCTCTCTTCTTCTCTTGTGAAGGAATGACACTTATAGCGTCCAAGTGGTGATCCAGTAGCATTTTGGAAATTCGTTGGCGGCCGAAAGGACTGCAGCTACTTCGAAAGACGAATCAAAGTACCCCATCTAAGGTACGGCTTGACGAGTATGACGGTTGGCAATTATTCTTGCCATCTTGAGCAATACGTCAGGGTGCAGATCTCGTGACGTAACTGCTAGGTAGCGTAGAGACTAGCGATGGTGTCATGAGATGCAGTAGCGGTGACCAGCAGGTTGAAGTTATCAGAAGTGATGATTGATCAGAAGTGGTGAAGAACGCCAGCAAGTGGCGTCTTAAATAGTGATCATGGAACAATCTCGAAGCTGGAGATTGCCCGACCAGACAAAGACCTGCCATTGGTCGAACGAAAGTCAGGGTGACGTCAGTCGACCCTGCTCAGCAGACAGCAGATCAACCAGTAGATGCCCTGTATGTCGGGAGTGAGGACGCTTGAGGTAGTGAGCAACTGGAACACTCAAGGTGAGAACTATAATATCTATGAATAGGTGATTGATAACAAGATTATGCATATGGTTTAAGCAATTAATACATTTTCAAAGAAATAATTACCATTCGGGGATCTCGGTAACAAGAAACAAAATTTGACCGACAAATGGGCCAAGCTAAACATTGAAAGTATCACGAAAGTGATCACCTGCCGACATATTGACAAAAGGATTGTCAAGGCCCAAGCACGAGAAATGTGCTCAAAGCCTTGGCTTGAGACCACATGCACCAGGATAACTCCGGCTGTTGGTCGAGGGGAAGTGTTGGTGAGATCGGCACCTGCCAGTATCGACCTCCATCCTGATCGATAGGCGCAACTAGCGCCCTCAACTAACTTTCAAACAGTTCGTTTTATGATCTGTTCACGGCACAACGCATTTAAACAGTTCATGTATTTTGTGTTAAATAAATCAGTTGAGTTACATTTAAACGAGCGTTACATTTCATTGCCGCTTTAAAACCTCTAATAGCTAATATACAAGGGCAATTCAAGAAATGAGTTATACTTCATTCCATTGCAGCTAAACTAAGATTTCCATCACATGAAAGTAAAAAGTCGTGGTACTTTTCCGCTTATTGCATCAACACACATATAGGGGCTTTCAATTGATGAGGAGGTGAAACATTGAAAACAGTTTGAGTGATTTTTCTGTAAGACATTGCCCATTTTGCTCTTCAAGTCATAGTTACCAATTTCCTGGGGCTAATTGGGGGTGTTGGACGGAACATTCAGTTACTGATATCGCGTCAGGAGTTGGCAGTCGGGTTTGAACTGCAGGGGTCTTCCCGCTCACTGCGTATTGCGCATTCCAAAAACATTCAGTTGGTCACTACTTGCTTCACTCACTCAGCACATTCCTTCTTTCAGTGGCTGAGTGTCGCCTGCTGCAATGACAACCATTGGCATGCGGCAAGCCGATATTTTTAACTTAGGAATAGGCGGGCCGCGCATGCGTACTGCAAGACCCCCACCCCGTCGCAGCGTGTTCAACTGCCATCTCCTGCCGCGATGACATTAGCTATGTACTTTTGAACCCATGTTAAACTTCAATGCATGCCTCCTGGAGCCAAATGGGAACCTTGCTGATGCAGTAACTAGAATTGAAACAGAAAGGTGCTGACCATCCTTCTGCACATACAGTTAACCCTGGCTCAGGATGTTCTAATGGATTGTTGTGGATATGGCATGTGAATCTTGAGTTTGAAAATAATTCAACAATAGTTCAAGTTCCTAAGTGTCTTTCATATTAGCTGTCTGTTTTACAGTAGCGGCTCGTGGTTAAATACTTAGGGTAGGCTAATATTGTTTTCAAGATTAATATTGTTTTGTTGTTTATTTTAGGGGCTGTGACATCATGGTATTATAGCCCCATGTACTTAGGTGTGTGTAATTTGTGTGGTAACCTGTGTTATTGTGATGACTGTACCAGTATGTGCTAACAATAATGCTAATATGTTATATCCCAATCATTCTTACATGCGCACCGCTGGCCATGGACATTCCCTCAAAGAAATCAATATTTAACTTGACGTATAATAAAATAATATAAATAGAATCATCATACTAGCATTTGAAGTATTTAATTAAATTGCTGATGTCCGAACATGAAGCATAAAGACAGACTGTAGATCAGTGATCGACAACCGCCTGCATTTGATGCAGATGAAAATAACATGTGAATCACTTCCTTTATGAAGTATAAATTGAACCTTAATACCGTAAATAGGCTATAGGATATGCACGAAATGCAAGAGGTCGCCAACCTTTGACATGGGTGGCTCTTTAAGGCATTATATTAATTCATTTTAATGTACCTTTATTTATAAATTAAATCAATGTTCATCTAGAAGCTGTCGTTCGATTGAAACTTTGGCTAATGCTGTAAGTCTATTCTGTCCTATGGTATTTCTTAAATAAGACTTCACTCTCTTCAAGCACGAAAAACTTCTTCAACACTACAGCTAGTAGCCAGTAACGGGAACTTGATTGTTGACATTATTGTCTAGTAATAGCACGAGGGACGGGGGATCCTTTTGAAGGCTCATTGGTAGTTGGCAAGTATCGTATGGCTCCAACACAACTGGCCTAGCCAAGCATTGTGCGCATGTGTTGACTATGGTAGCGAACTATGATGCCCACCTTATGGTCATCTACAAAGGCCCACTCTGATTTGGGAAGGCAAGCTCTGACCTAGCCTGTCATGCGAGAAGATCTCGTTTCGCGTGCGTCATTTGAGTTGTGTTCAGTGAATGGCGCTCAATTTAAAAGACAGAGAGCATTCCCTAAGCGACTTACATGAGACCGGACAATTTGAACGGCTTGGAGGCAAAATACTGTTTGACACAATAAATAATGTAAAATGTTCCCGTGATGTGATGTTATCGATTCTCGATGTTCATTTGTCTTTTTGTAATGGTCTCCTTCTCGATAATACATAACAATGGAGAAGAGCAACATAATTCATGTTTTTTTATATATCCAGACAGGCTTTGCCCACCCTGCCTACCCTGAGGAGCCGCTACTGCTGGGACATTCCAACCAGCTGCCTATAATAAGGCAAATTGTTTGTTCAAATACAATAATGATGTAAGTTATCAGATTCAGGTTACAAAATATGAAACAGTGAAAGTCTACTGATTCTCCAAGGTCAACTGCATCATCCATATCATAATCACACATTGACTTGATAAGTACAAAAATATTGACTGCTGGCCTCTTGAAAGTTATTGGAAATGACTGCCAGAGCAGCTGAATGCTAGCTTCTCCACAACTGTTCCTGCTGAGCATGTGTACACTCTCTGTAGGTATCACAACTAGATAAAGAGATAATGGTACTCGTATTTGTAACTACCGTATTTTGTTGGAATTGTCTTTGAATATATCAATAATATTTCTATTATTTTAAAGATTTAATATTTCTAACTGCATGTTGAGTCAAAAGGCTGAGCATTTGTTGCTGTGAAGACTGATAGTAGGGTTAACTTTACATCCCCACCTGAGCATTACTCAGGGTACAAGACAGTATTTAGTTACTGTAGGTTTTTATGTTCATGATAGAAAATTAGTCTACTTAACATGATGTTTTATAAAATTATTCTTAAAAAAGTTAATGAAATAAAGAAACATTCTCCTTTTAAAACTCAGTAGACCTAGATGATCATTGTGAATCCAGGAAATTAAGGAATAAAGTATATTGGAGGTAGGGGAAGTGCGGGCAAAGTGACATAGTTAATGTTTGAAGGGTTCTCACATCATGGAATGTGCTGTAAAAAAATTTGCGTCATACTTATTTGACATGTGTGTTAATGACATTTGAGACTCAACAGCAACGGCAGTTGCAACTAATCACATCTAACTTAAATCCTCGTTTTTCTGCATGGAGGTAATATTTCACTTTGCCCGACCATAAGCGGGCAAAGTGAAATATTGGGAAGGGCAAAGTGAAATGATGGAATAATTATTAAATAAACACTAATTTTCCTTAATTTACTTGGTGAAACTTACAAACTCTTAAATGTCTATATATCGACATAGTGGCAAAGTTCAGGGACGCGAAAGAACCCTCTTTGCATCTTCTTCGGCTCCTCAATAATCATGTGAATATCCTGAAAGGAATATGACATTAGGTCGTCCTTCAGGGGCCATCGGAAATTCTTCTGTGTCTTTTCCATACATTTCACTACTACCCCATCAGTGGATTTCTTTACTACTAATCCTGGGTAGAGATGCCCGTCATATTTAACAGAAATCCAGCTTCCTTCATAAATCATGTCTTGTGTGATGATGTGGTGACTGTTTCTGTCTTCTTCGTTATCATCTGAAGAGGGTGATTCAGTACACTCAGATTCACTGTCATCCAGCTTGAGGCTCGAGTCGCTTTCGCTGTCGGAAGGGAATAGTTGTTTCCTGACCTTCTTTGCTTTCGTGTTTGTTACTTTTTGTCCTTGTTTTTTCCTTTTCAGTTCCTCGATGAATGGTGTGCTTGTAGCAACAGTTGTCGTACCTCTGCGGCTCTTGCACCTAATGTCAAGCACAGCGTCGTTTGTCTTAGCCAGTTGAGGAATGGGTAGGATGTCTTGAGGTGAAACACGTATCGGCATTGGAAGTGTCTTGGTAGATGTAGTTGAGGTTGAAGGTGTCGCATCTTGGTCCTTATTTCTTGGGAAACGATTTGTTGTTTCAGCAGCTAGGAAGTAATCCTTTGGGAAAACCCTATCAAATGGGTATATGTCACTTTTCTTGAAGCCAGAAATTGCATTCTGAAGAGTGGCAGCCTTTGAATAAGCATCACCAAAAAGAGCTCCAACCTCGTGAATGCTGACCACTTTGCCAGGGTGCTCTCTCAGCCATACCCTTACAGCCTGTTCGTAGTATGCGGAGAGAGGGAACATGAAGGCAACATCAAGCGGCTGTAGTCGATGAGTGCTGTGTGGAGGCAACACCAAAATGTCCACATAATTTCCTTTTGCCATCATTATAACTTCTAGGTTGTTAATATGTGTAGCATGTCCATCGAGGATCAACAGAACATGCTCTTCTGCTGTAGGCTTTGAATGATTCAAGAAGTGTTTGAACCATTCTACGAAAATATTGGACTGCATCCATCCCGATGGGTACGCAAAAATCTTTGTATTTGGAGGAGTGCCCATTTCAACCATTGGATTCACTCGAACCCTCGGAAAAATAAGTGCTGGAGGAACGTAGTTTTCAGTAGCGCTGAAGCAAATTTCAGCTGTAACAAGAGTGCATCTCTCTGCTGATGACAATACGCCCACCTGCTTCTTGCCCTTCCGAGATATTATTTTAGACGGCCTGTTAGGAACGGTAGTTACACCAGTCTCATCACAGTTGTACACTCTATCCGGACTGTATTGATGAGTTTCATACAACTTTTCAAGGAGATCAAAGAATTTATTCACACTCACATCATTGAATCCTGAGGCCCGCGCTGCTGACGTTTTTTCAGGAAGCCGTAAAGACAATTCTGCAGGTCTTCCTAGAAACGCATTCACCCAGTCCTTTCCTGCTTTTTGCTCTACTGTATTGAACGAATGAGGGATTTGGTATCGTTCAGCATATTGAAAGGCAAGATACCTGAGATCTGATCTTGTCAGACCGAAAAGGCGTGATTCCATTTGCAATAGATACTCAACCAGAATAATTTCCTGATCAGCACTCAACACTGGTCGAAACCGCCCCAAACCTTTTACTGCTCCTTCTTCCACAGGCTTCTTTAGTCTTCGAAACAGTGTTGCAACTGGAACGTTGTATTGTCTTGCAGCTGCATTTATTCCTGTCCCTTCTCTAACGGCCCTCAATGCCACGTACATCTCGTTTTCATTCCATGCCTGCTGGTTAGTCTTCCTTTTGTATTTGTGAACCATTTCATACCTGAAATTAAGTAAAAATCAACATAAAACATTCTTAAAATAATGCGGGCAAAGTGGAATATTATTTCACATTGCCCGCTATAGTGAATTTCACTTTGCCCGCTCGGACGCGATAGGAAGTAACAAGGCGCCAATATTTCCCACGAAACAAGAATTGATTGTTTGTCAGACAATGTGTTCTCAAGATACCGTTTTATCATAATCCAAACAGGAATCAAAGTAAATTATTAACAATACACTGATAGGGCTTGCGAAAACTAGGAATATACTTACAATTATTCTGTAGAAAACACTTAAAGCTGACGAGCGCCTCAACAGCTTGAAGCCATGCGGTCACAGTATTACCCAGGAGTGCCAACTGAGTAACAGTACCAATACCTGTCCACAGATGAAAGGTCCGCCAAAGAATATTTATTTAAAATCGAAATTTCACTTTGCCCGCCAATTCCACTTTGCCCGCCCTTCCCCTAGTCATTGGGGATACAAATTATCTCAAAGTGTATTATGGTAGTTAAACATTGTTAAGAGTACTGTAGCAATGTAGTTGTTCGTCAATAAAACATGTGTAATCTCTATGTACTACCTGTATAAAATTACCGTACATTGCTGTTGTGTCAAGAAAATCTTACAGTCAATGATACCTAGTATGTTAAGAAGTATCATATAAATAAAGTTCAATGAAAAAAAAAGGAAAAAACCCCTACAACTACCTTGTCTTACTACTGGGCTATTTCCTCTGTCCTCATTTTACAGTTGTTTTGCCGAGAGTGAACCCATGGGACAAGAGGTTCAAAGGCTATTGCTCCCATTGACTTGATAAGTACAAGCACTTATCCTACTCGTATCTTTGGATACAGAATAGAAAACTTTTTATTTTTTTGGCATTTCTCATATTTATATACATAGTATGGTATATCAGTAGGAAGTAAGTTGTACAAGACTATGCTTACCACTCAGTCATCCTCATTCATTATACCAGGCTTAACTAACACCACATAGAAAATAGCTTTAGGACACAGCTCTCCTTGGAGTGGTCGTATCTGTTGAATAAGTCTTGAACCCAAATCTACTGCTGTTTGGACAGCACTGCAGGCCATGCTCCAACAGCTTCAAGTCTTAATTGGATAGGCTCTATTGCAACAGCTTCTGGAATGATGTGGTAATATCTGTGACCATCTGAGATGACACATCAGGTTCAGACTATTGCAGCAATCAAACTTAAATTTTATATGTGACTTTCAAAAACATGATAATCACAAAACAAACATGGTGGTACACAAACTTCTAAATGGGCTTTTCTGGTGACTTAATTATCCGAACGCAATTAACTTGGCATAGTAAATCTTTATTGTGAGCTTATTATATCGGCATCTAATATAATTAAGTTGTTTTCAAAAATTCAAGATGGTGACTGTGTGAATTTTAAAATCATGTTTTTATATCTCGAATTGTAATCAAGCAATTGAAGTGAAACGTTGTTGAATGAACCATCACTATAATATTTAACTACTGATACATAAGCTACATCTATGGCTTACATGAAATAAATTAAAGCTGGTGTGCATGCCAATTCCTGAAATATGAATTTCCCTAACTCATATTGTTGTTAATTTTAGGGGCTTGGGATATCTTTGTCATCAGCCCCGTTTAGTTGGGTGTGTGCTGAAGTTGTCTGATAACCTGTAGCCTATTTATGTGGTCATGTAGTATGTGTAACTGTATTAGGGACAGGGATGAGGTAGGTGCCCCAGGACTTGATGTAAAGTGGTATCACAACATTTGTCTGGGATGAGTGGGAAAAATAAACAGGAAAGCTCACACTCAGGATAGCCGTTGTCTGCACCGGGATTCGAACCTATGATCTCCGGACTTGTTGCGGCTGCCCTCACGGCCGTGGTGCACGATTTAACAAGCACAGCTACGCCGCGGGACTTCAAAAAATGGTCCATTATCTGAGAAACGTGAAGTAGTACACCGCTACAAACAGGTACATAAGCCAATATCTTACGTGTTTTATTCATAGTGCATTATAGATACAGCCCTATCATGTGACTTCGAACACTTGGTTTTCAGTAATGCATGAATACGAACTGCTTAAATTATGCTTTCATGGTAGTTATTGAAACGATAGTTGGAAAAAATTGTGTGATAAATATTTACCGTATAGGCCTATAAATAACTAGCAACCGGCCCCGGCTTCGCCCGGTAACAGTTATGAATGCACGTGATGAGCGCTTTTTTTCGATGTCAATGAACTACGACCTATATCCGTTTTACGTCTCGGCATGATGGCTTAAAATCACTGACTGGACTATTAATTATAGTATGGAGATGCATGTGCAACGAATTCTTGTCAGACGTAATTTAAGAATGGCGAGGTGCATGAAACACAAATCCCTCTTCCGTCCAATCTTAACTTGACTATGTATTTGGCAGGGCAAATTAAGAAAAGCCGGTTGTACTTCCAGGGAAACTCCAAACACAACCACTCGTCTCTGAAGTCTTAACTCAACACCCGACAGTTTGCTGCGGGCTGTATCTAGGGTAATAGTCTCACCCGCTAGCTAGGCTGTAACTGGGGTGATAGACTCGCTCCTAGCTAGCTCGTAAACTGTCGCCTCAGTAATTGAATGAAGATTGTTGGAAGAAATTAAAACGTAAAAACACTTATAGTGGGCAATGTATTGAAGATAGAGATATGCTCTCACGGACTTTTTTGTAGAACTTTTCATGCTGAACAATTCTTACACTCATAGTATATTGATATTTTTTACGGGTTGCCCAGCGCAAGCTTAAAAATTCCTCTCGGCATGCCGGAAGGCGGAGGTAGATTTCACTGGGCAAACTAGGGGATATGATATGATAGGAAAAAATATGCAGGTTTTCGTTGAAGCAGCAGACCTCATTTATTGCGAGAAATTATTTTTCAATTGGAACTTAATTAACTTTGTTTTTCGTCTTTCTATGCATATTAACGTTTTATTGTCTTATGGGGACGGCAACCTTCTTGTCATTTGGGGTCCATTTTTATATATTTTTATACTTGTGGTCACACTGTTTCTACAAGGTTTCGACACTAATGTGTAACTATCTAACAGTCTGTTACTTCTTCACGCAAAATTTTATCTCCCGCAGAGATGTTGGTTGGTTCCTCAGTTTAGGGGCTGCGACAACTCGGTCATGTTGGCCCGTGTACTTTGGGTGTTTGTAGAATCTGTCTGATAACCGGTATTAATTGTGATGGCTGTATTAATCTTGTAATTCAGGTAAGGATTGCAGACGGTCAATTTCAAGTAGTAGTTCCTAATTTTTTTACTTCTCTATCGTTACTTCCATTATCTTGTATCAGGCTTCCCAGATACTTGAAACTCTCCACTTTCTTCAGCTGTTCCTTACCAATTGTTATTCCTGTTGTGGTTCTTTCCTTCTTCCTTGTTGTGATCACCATCTCACTCTTATTTATGCTAAATTTCATCCCATACCTTTGTATTATTCCTTCCCACACGTCCAACTGTTCCTGTACCTCCTCCTCCTTGTTTCCCCAAATTATCAAATCATCTGCAAACACTATTGCTTTCATCTTTCCTTCCCCAATTACTTGTACCACCCGGGTCATTATGTCATCCATCACCACAATGAAAAGTAACGGTGACAGTGCACTTCCTTGTTTCAGGCCGTTTCTCTGTTCCAACCAGTCCAATCTCTCTCCTCCCACTTTCACACAGCTCACGCTTCCCTTGTACATCTCCATTATTCTCCTTATAGTCCATTTTTCTACTCCTCTATCCTCCAGGGACTTCCATACTTTGTTTCTGCATACACTGTCATATGCTTTCTCAATGTCCAGGAAGGCCATCAGTAGATCTGTTACATACTCATAGTGCTGTTCTTGTGACTGCCTTACAGCAAAAATCAAATCCACTGTGGACCTTCCTGCTCTGAAGCCATGTTGTTCTTCCCTCATCCCTCCTTCTATCCTTGTCCTAATTCTCCTTTCCAAAACTTTCTCAAACATCTTTGCACAATGACTCATCAGTGTTATTCCCCGATAGTTTCTGCATTCTGTTCTACTACCTTTCTTGAAGATCGGGACAATTATTCCCTTTTTCCAGTCCTCTGGGGTCTTCCTTTCCTTCCATGCTGTCTTCACTCGGTACAACCACTGTATCCCCACCTCTCCTGCTGCTCTCACCATCTCCACACTCAACTCATCCACACCCGGTGCCTTCCCCTCCTTTCATCTTCTTCACTGCATCTTCCACTTCTTTCCATGTTAAGTCCTTTTCTGTTTGCAGTTAATCTTCCTCTTCCCCAATTTCTTTCTCCTCGCCGTGGTTTCTGTCACCCCCGGTTTACTTACACTCACTCTTACTCTCAGTTCGACAAACTCCCTAGAGGGCCTGCCAACCTGAAGGAAACTTACCAACGGCGACCCCAAGATATCCTTTACGGGACTTGATGGCTTTACCTCGGCGGCCGGTGTTGACAACGTACTTGGGTGACCCCCTCAGATGTACAAGAGAGGAAGTGCGTCGTTTTATCCACAAGCTTGAAAAGTGGAAGACTTACCTGGTGAGGATCATTCCACCGCAGCTGTCTTGAGGGTGGGGATGGGACGTTAAAGGCCAAATAAAAGTAGTAATTACCAAAATATAAAATGGGGTCTGTATTATAAAAGGTATCAAATATAAAAATAGGAACTACACTCTTTAGGGACAGAGATTTCAATTACAAACTGATTTTATCACATATGAATTAATTGCCCTTGAAAGGACGGTCACAAGGTCAGTAACGCTGCGGCACGGCCAACCACTTAACATGCTTTAAGACACCAACCGAATTAAGAAATGAACAGGTACACAGAAAGGTAATATCTTGCGATTAGTAATCAGGTACACAAAGTTTGAGCTTGGAAACGCATGCACACAAATCCCCAGAACAAACATAACTTGAAAATACCACCGAGAGGTTGCACAATGAAAAGGACGAATTACAAAGTTACACACGAAAAGAAAATTAGGATCAACTAACACGCACGAACATACCAAGGATAAACGTAAAAGAAAAAGAATAGGAATCAGGAGAAATGACTATATTACTAATTACAGGCTCCAGAAAAACGGAGCGGACGGTATCACTCGACTGCCATAGGGCCCGACGCGAACTAGACTCTACTCTCAAAAATGGCGGAAGCTAACGGTACACCAAGGTACGATTGCACCACAGGGCGCTACTCCCAAAATTTGGGATTTGAACCAATCCCATAGGTTAAGCAGAAATACAAGGCATGGGAAATACAAAATGAAACGCACTTAGGGCGTAAAGGAGGAAAACCAAGGCAAAAGCGTCGCGTAAACTACAACTAGCACGTGGACGTAAGGTGATGCAATACCAGGAACAGGGACCCCTTAAAACTAAAATAATAAAGAAACTCTACATGGCTGTAATTGGGAAATTTCCAAGAAGCGTGATCACAGGAAAGATAAATGAATAAATTTGGAACCCAATTAAAGGACGCACACAGTTGCGCAACACAGAAAATCCTCGCCTGAAAACAAGAAAGATTCCCCACTATGAAAACTACTTCCGAAGAAGGGAAAATTGATAAACATTTCAGATATAAACAGAGGGAGACATCAACCCATTATTCGGCCGAAGGTCAACCCGTTGCGCCATACCCACGAGGTATGTATTTCCACAACGCGGTTACACAGAAAGAAAGAAAACAAAAGACCCAAAATAAGTAGACAATAAATAAATATCACACTTCCTGGAACTTACCTGTGCCACTACATATTAAATAAAACTAAACACTAAAATAATACCGCCCCACGAGGAGGCTGACACCTGTCCTATATCCCCGGGGTATCCGAGCACCCAGGCCAAGTGTCTTTCTTGACGGTCAGATATGGAAGAGAGCGTTACCCACGCCGGAACCAGTACATATCTGAATCGCTATAATTTTGACAATATAATAGTTGTAGCAACACACGCACACTAGAATCCCCTGTTTTCTTGAACGTAGTCCGTAAGACACTTTCGTGTTCACTCCTGTGAGAGTTGGCCACACTGGTCGGTCGCTATGCGCTCGTCACTTGTCATCTCGCGGCGGTCGGTACATCTCGCGATGGCCGTGGTCAGAACAATCGATACAGGAGATGTTGGTCTGATAAATGCGTAAATCCAAAGTTTATTTTTGAGGTTAGGAACACTTAAATTCCAGAACCAGTGCACATCAGGTCCAGAGTTGTACCTCGCGTGTTTAGACTGCGAGTGCGATGTTATATCCAGGAAAATTTCGTCTACAAGGTGTTCACAGTTCGAATTTGCAACTGCCGGCATAGGCCACAATGTTCTTCAGATTTTAGGTAAGTGAAGGAATTTATGAAGCGTTCGCTCCAACTGGAAATACAGGGACATGTAAATTTGGCAGGAAAGAATATCTTAGGTTAGGTATATTTTTATGTCAGCTAAGTGGCGTGAAACACGTCACATCCTCCTCCCCCGAAAGCAAACTGCGGGGTGGACAGTATTTGCGTATGTTGATGTGACAGATCTGGAGTGGATCACCTCATATGTACGGCTGCAGATTTACGTATGTCCAAACAGGTTCGAAGGAATTTTTGGTATAGACTTCATAGAATGGCAGGCAGAATGTTCAAGATTTAAATTCACCCAGCGACAAGCTGAGTTGATGGCACTGTCTCGGTGATAGTTCCGCTCCTCATGTTAGCTGGAAGGGTCTAGGTAGAAATGTCCTGATGACCCAGTTACAGATGGAGAACGGGCGATGACGAGCCCAGGTAACCGCCAACAGTTCCCCAGTCACGTCACCATCCACATGTCCACCAGGTTATCTTTGACGCCCCGAGCTGCACTGGATCCCGCGGAGAAACAGCACAGTCCGACACATCCACAGGAAGCTCCTTTTCCAACAGGCCAAGCACTGAAATGATAAGCACACGAGTAGCAGGACATACCAGAGTGACAGACACGTTTCATTGCACAGAATTTACTAGTTGCCAGAAGGGCAGTTACAGTTAATTTCACGAAGGTTATTTAAATTTTCATGCAGGTATCAGCCGTGGTACATCAGAGATTTGATTTTGAAAAGACGAAACATACAATTTGTATTCCCTTTAAAGGCGCCCCCCCCCCTGTTACCATAGAAATCACCTTACGTTTACAAAACGGGAAGTTACCATAAGCAAAGCAATTCCAAATCCTACGCTTTACATAATATTGCCTCGACAATGCAGGCATAACCACATATCACCTCCACATCGAGGTCATCAATACAAATTCTACATATCAACAAGGTCTTACCAATCTTGGGAAAAGCCTGTCACACATCAAAAAGACCGATAAACGATCCGTTTGTTCATACAACAAGGTGCAACACGCTTCTCACAACATTTTGGGTAAACAACGCCTCCAGAGACGCAAGTTCTCTGTAGATTTTTTTTTTGGGGGGGGGGGGGAACTTTACCAAAGATCACATTACCAGTTATGAAAGAAAAGGGGCATGAAATAAAACAAAGATACCACCAGTTTAGTTGTCGACTAACCCGAGACTCGCTTGGGTGCCTCGTGTGCGGGCTTGCACTGTGAGAGGTGAGTCCTGAAGATCCTCTTCCTTTCAGGGTCGCTCACCAGCACTGAAACAGGACTGACAAAGGATAAAATTTTGAATGGCCCGCGAAAACGCGGACGTAATTTTCCTGACACTTTGTTTCCCAGAAGCTTAGGCGAATGGTCCTGGACATATATCATGTCTCTCACGTCGAGGTTGACGGGCTTCCGTCCCTGATTGTACCTTTGAGCGAGTCGCTCGTGAGAAACCTGAATGGACTTGCGAGCCTCCTTCCAGATCTGCTTCACCTTGTCGGCAGACGGCTGATCAGGCAACAGGTCATGAATCGACCACAAGTTTGTCAACGGAGAATTAGGTACATAAGCAAACATCAGAGAAAATGGAGTAGTGTTATGTGTTTCATGGACAGCAGTGTTGAACGCAAAAGCTAGCCAATGGACCGATGAATCCCACTTGGCGTGATCATCATGGTGGTAAGCGATCAACGCGGAACGCAGGTTCCGATTGACACGCTCGGCCAACGACGGGTTGGGGTAATATGGACTCGTGGTCACATGGGAGATACCATAGTCGAAACAAAACTTACGGAACAGGTGAGACGTAAAGGTTTTAGCATTGTCCGATACCAGGAACTTGCATGGACCAAATGAAGTAAAGATAGAATTTAGACATCTGATGACCGTGTGGGTCGTCGACAATCTAGTCGGGAAAATCCAGCTGAAACGGGTGAACCCATCAACACAAACCAGTGCGAACCGGTTTCCCAACTTCGACCGAGGGAACGGCCCGACGAAGTCGATAAAAATCCTCTCCATGGGGCGGGAGGCAGGCTCGGAAGACAATAATCCAACACGAGTATTGACGGCGGGTTTACTGATACTACAATGCCTACAGCATCTGACCATGTTACGAATGTCACCATCCATTGACTTCCAGATAAAGTTTGTTCTGATCTTTTGGCGAGTTTTAAACACACCGAGGTGATCCCCAACAGGAGACTCATGAAAGTATTTGAAAATTTCAGGAACAAGCACAGCAGGCAACACAATTTTACTTATCTTGTCGTGGCGAGCAACGCAAAACAGAATACCTCTTTTCAATTCATACGGCTTTACAAGTTCTCCACCTGACATCCGGGTGATTAATGGTCCCAATACAGGATCTTCTTTCTGATACTCTGCTAAATCACGGAACAACAAAGGTGAGTTGGTAAGGACAGGCTTCAGTGCACTAACTGAAACTGAAGACACGGGAGATTCTACCTCGGCAGATCCAGACTGATCCCTAGGAACTTCCTCAAACATTCGACTCAGCGAGTCTGCGATTACATTGTCGGTTCCACGGATGTGGCGAACAGTGAAACTGAACGAAGAGATTCTGGTCGCCCAACGAGCAATACGACCGGTGTTACGGGGTTTTGCTAGAACCCAGCTGAGAGCCTGATTGTCAGTCTCCAGCTCAAATGAAATGTGTTCAATATAATTTCTAAAGCGCTCAAGAGCGAACAAAACGGCGGGACCCTCCAGCTCGTACACAGAGTACTTAGCTTCAACAGGAGAGAGGGAACGAGACGCATAAGAAATGGGCTGCCTACCCAATTCTCCTTCTTGGAGCAGGACCCCAGCAATTCCCGAGCACGAAGCATCGGTCTGCACAATGAACGGTTTTGAAAAATCAGGGATGGCAAGAACGGGAGCGTTACATAATGCAAGTTTGAGATCTTCGAAAGCAGCCTTCTGAGAAGGACCCCAACTAAATTTCTGGTCTTTACGACGGAGAGAGTTCAACGGAGCTGCACGCTGTGCAAAATTGGGGATACATTTCCGGAAGAAGTTCACCATCCCGACGAAGCGGGCTACGCCCTTGACATTAGTGGGAGGTTTGAAATCACGGATACCCTGAGTCCTGGACTGATCTATGGACACACCGGCAGCTGACACAATATGACCAAGGAAGGAAATTTCTGGTTTCGCGAATGAAACCTTGGATAGTTTCACAGTAAGACCAGCACGTTTCAGTCTTTCCAAGACTTCCTGAATGTGCTTCACATGTTCGTCGAACGTCTCGCTGTAGATTACAACGTCGTCCAAATAATGGTAAAGAAATTCAAATTTGATACCTGAGAAGATATTATCAAGCAGGCGGCTCAACACAGCTCCACCTGTTGACAAACCAAACGGTACACGATTGAATTGATACAAATTCCAATCGGTGGCAAACGCAGTCATGGGTTTTGATTCCTCAGCCAAGGGAATTTGATAATAGGCCTGGTTCAAATCGAGGAGTGTAAAGAATTTAGCCTTGTGGAACCACGAGAAACGAGAATGGAGGTCAGGCAAGGGAATAGATTGAAGTACAACCTTCTCATTCAGTCGCCTATAGTCAACGACTGGTCGAAAACCACCATTAGGCTTGGGTACAAGAAACATCGGGGATGAATACGCAGAAGTAGAAGGGCTAATTACACCATCAGCAAGCATTCGGTCGATAATTTCCTTAAGAGCCTTCATCCTGGGTGGAGCCAAGCGATAAGGAGGATGTCTGAC
This sequence comes from Meconema thalassinum, assembly GCA_946902985.2. Taxonomy (NCBI): domain Eukaryota; kingdom Metazoa; phylum Arthropoda; class Insecta; order Orthoptera; family Tettigoniidae; genus Meconema; species Meconema thalassinum. Next base: position 547,211,361 of record OX336390.1, read on the forward strand.
AGGGATACTGTCGGTGACTTCGATCTTATACTCAAGTAGTTTGGTGACGCCTAACTCATCAGTGAAAACCTCTGGATACTCCCGGCATAAGTTCCGTATCATATCGGCCTGGGAATCGCTTAAGTTACTAAAATCAAGTGTATCAATTGTGACGGGATCAGAAGTCTGATTGACTGAACTACCCAACGGCTGGGGATAAGGTTCAATGAAATTGAATTTAAGTTTAGGTCGAAATCTGAATTTGAAAATCCTCGCTTGGAGGTCAAGGATCAAGCCAACGGACGACATGAAATTGGTCCCGATGAGAAGGGGGCAAGAGAGATTTCTAATTACCCACACCGGAAATTTCCAAGTGAAACCTTGGATCCTGAATTTAACCGAAATACTACCAAGGACATCTAAAGGCGAGCCATTTGCCGACACCAAGCGGGTTTGCAACGGATTCAATTTAGGAAAATTACAGACTGTCTTCATGGAATTGTACCACTTTTCGCTCAATAGTGACACGACACTTCCGGAGTCAAGAATGCCACAGACTGGCTCGTTATTTATCAAAACACCTATGATCGGAGAAGAATGAGAAACTGAAGAGACCTTGTTACAAGAATCAATACACAGAACGTTTCCTACGGGGTCTTGGTCTACACCAAATGAAACACAACCAGGTTTGTCGCCATCAAGAAAATCATTTGCAGGCTCGGAACAACTCCTTTCATCACGTTCGTTACTTTCACAGACATTACCCATGGGAAAAATTAAATTGGGCACAGCAGGCTCACCGCCTTCGCAAACTACATTGACAGGTAACGGAAGGTTACACTCAACGGACACAGAATTACTTGGGCCAGGATGCGGGACCTCATCCACAGGTTGACCTTCGGTACACCCTTCTGAGGGTTCATCCTGACTCCTGGCAAATGGCAGTCAATTGGAGGTACGTTTAAGCTGGCCGCAATAACTAGCGACGTGGCCCACGCCGTTACAATTATAGCAGCGACTATTGCCGGACCCGGCAGAACGAGCGGGGCGCACGAAGCGGGGCGCAGGCGGAGGAACACTAACGACACGCTGTAAGTCCCCGTGACGAACAGATTCGGCAGATATGGCAAGAGAACCTAACTCCCTATAAGTGGTTGGATGGAACTGCATACTAAGATAGGACCGGAATTCAGGTGATATTCCGTCGACAATGGAAGACACAATATAACCCTCGGAGAAATCGAGCGCGAAGACCTTCGCATAGTTCCTGTCCTGAATATAGGCGTTCAGACTCTCATCGAAGCGCTGAACCCTGTAGAAATATCTTTGAGTGAGCGAACCCATGAGACGGGCAGGAATAAAGGAGACCAAAACGTCGCAAAGAAAACTTTGGATAGAAACAGCGGATGACATGGCCTCGACCACCTTGTCGCGCATGGTACCTGACGTGTGGGGAAACAGTAACTGAAACACCTGGCCTTCAGATAAGGCGAAAACTGCTGCATACTCGTTAATCCTAACTAACTCTCTCAAAAATTGGATGACTCCATCCACACTATCAGTGTTGAACTCCTTCAGTTTTGCGAGGGATGTGCTTAATGGATGATTTAGGTTGCCAAAACCACCAATTGGGTGAACTGAGCGCTCAGAAATGGCAGGCGCAGGTCGGGGAGCAGCGACAATTTGGTTATCGGGCAAAGCGATCAAGTTGTTTGGCGCAGCAGCCAAAGAATGACAAGAATGCGCACATTCACAAGATGGGCATCTGGCCCTGGATACAGGTTCTGAAATAGCTACGTGGCCATAGGGGCGAGAAGCAGTTAAATTAGAATTAAGTTGAACCGCCAAGTTCCTTTCAGAACGAGGCATGGCGAGAGTTTCATGAATAGCCGGGTTCGCACCAGAATTAACAAAGCGTGAAGCGCAGGAAGCCGAAACGGTGACAGGCACTCGAGACATACAATGAGAGTAATAGGGCGCTGAATTAGTACTTGACATGCGTTGCCCACTCAGGGTCGCATTAACATTAAATGTTGAAGAAATGGGCAGGTTAGACAATGAGGCCACGTTACTAGCACTGAAAGGTTGACACTGAGAGGCCACATACTGCTCGAACCCGGTGGACATGATAGGCCCAGTGGGCAATACCGGTGCGGACGGATGGCACATGGGAACCAATGCCGCGGCAGACGTCCCTATATTTCCTCCTAGATACGCACTAGGCAGGGATACGCTAGACATGGATCCGCCACACACAGGGATGGCCAAAGACATATCTGTCACATGAAGGACATCGTGGGCATTATCAGGGTGGGTTACCGACAGATTACCGGATTGCACTGCAGGCAGATCTCGCAATGTTAAATTGTGGAAGGGATTACACAGGGGACAATTAACGTCAGAGCACTCGTGGCGACGTGAATCAGAAGGATACTCGCCAGATAAACTTAACATGGCCATTGCACCATCACTCTGTTGCCCTCGAGCTAAGTCGTTCGGGATGCTTACATGCAGAGACGCAGGACTTGATTCGGCAGTTACGTTACATGCGCTATTATTCAACGGTACAGGAACTGAATGGGGGCTTTCCCCTGACATGGCTTCAAAGTACATCTCACAATCTCGTACCTTCACGGTACATTCACAAAGAGAAGTCTGAAGGTTAATCAATTCTCCCAAAATCGGAACGCTGCGGTCACCAGCCACTGAAATCATATCGGATACCCTCCCAAACAGATGCTGGACAGAGGCGCGCACTAGGGCTAATTCGCCCTTACTAGAGCAATGGATTTGCAAGTAGTTGCACATATTAAGCAGATGGGACACTTTTACTGCAATCAGGGACTTACCCGGATCAAGCTCTTCATCTGTGAGTTCCGGAGGGCACACTGGAATTTCCGAAGCTCCTTCCAGCATTTTCTGATCTTGGCTTAGATCGCCTAAAGACTGCAGGCCACGTATGGTCAACTCGTAATTCGCCTCATCTCGTGTAAGCCGAGCAGCAAACTTCACACTTCTCGCAGCAGACATTTTGCATGAAACACATTAACAGGGTATTTAAGACAGGTTATAGGCGGGACATCTTTACCACAAAAATTGAAACTGATTTAAAATATTGACAGGGGATTTTACAGCCAACCCTCCCCCCTAGACAGCAGCAAGTGGAAAACCGAGAAACCACGCTCTGCTACCAATGTCACCCCCGGTTTACTTACACTCACTCTTACTCTCAGTTCGACAAACTCCCTAGAGGGCCTGCCAACCTGAAGGAAACTTACCAACGGCGACCCCAAGATATCCTTTACGGGACTTGATGGCTTTACCTCGGCGGCCGGTGTTGACAACGTACTTGGGTGACCCCCTCAGATGTACAAGAGAGGAAGTGCGTCGTTTTATCCACAAGCTTGAAAAGTGGAAGACTTACCTGGTGAGGATCATTCCACCGCAGCTGTCTTGAGGGTGGGGATGGGACGTTAAAGGCCAAACAAAAGTAGTAATTACCAAAATATAAAATGGGGTCGGTATTATAAAAGGTAACAAATATAAAAATAGGAACTACACTCTTTAGGGACAGAGATTTCAATTACAAACTGATTTTATCACATATGAATTAATTGCCCTTGAAAGGACGGTCACAAGGTCAGTAACGCTGCGGCACGGCCAACCACTTAACATGCTTTAAGACACCAACCGAATTAAGAAATGAACAGGTACACAGAAAGGTAATATCTTGCGATTAGTAATCAGGTACACAAAGTTTGAGCTTGGAAACGCGTGCACACAAATCCCCAGAACAAACATAACTTGAAAATACCACCGAGAGGTTGCACAATGAAAAGGACGAATTACAAAGTTACACACGAAAAGAAAATTAGGATCAACTAACACGCACGAACATACCAAGGATAAACGTAAAAGAAAAAGACTAGGAATCAGGAGAAATGACTATATTACTAATTACAGGCTCCAGAAAAACGGAGCGGACGGTATCACTCGACTGCCATAGGGCCCGACGCGAACTAGACTCTACTCTCAAAAATGGCGGAAGCTAACGGTACACCAAGGTACGATTGCACCACAGGGCGCTACTTCCAAAATTTGGGATTTGAACCAATCCCATAGGTTAAGCAGAAATACAAGGCATGGGAAATACAAAATGAAACGCACTTAGGGCGTAAAGGAGGAAAACCAAGGCAAAAGCGTCGCGTAAACTACAACTAGCACGTGGACGTAAGGTGATGCAATACCAGGAACAGGGACCCCTTAAAACTAAAATAATAAAGAAACTCTACATGGCTGTAATTGGGAAATTTCCAAGAAGCGTGATCACAGGAAAGATAAATGAATAAATTTGGAACCCAATTAAAGGACGCACACAGTTGCGCAACTCAGAAAATCCTCGCCTGAAAACAAGAAAGATTCCCCACTATGAAAACTACTTCCGAAGAAGGGAAAATTGATAAACATTTCAGATATAAACAGAGGGAGACATCAACCCATTATTCGGCCGAAGGTCGACCCGTTGCGCCATACCCACGAGGTATGTATTTCCAAAACGCGGTTACACAGAAAGAAAGAAAACAAAAGACCCAAAATAAGTAGACAATAAATAAATATCACACTTCCTGGAACTTACCTGTGCCACTACATATTAAATAAAACTAAACACTAAAATAATACCACCCCACGAGGAAGCTGATACTTGTCCTATATCCCCGGAGTATCCGAGCACCCAGGCCAAGTGTCTTTTTTGACGGTCAGATATGGAAGAGAGCGTTACCCACGCCAGAACCAGTACATATATGAATCGCTATAATTTTGACAATAGAATAGTTGTAGCAACACACGCACACTAGAATCCCCTGTTTTCTTGAACGTAGTCCGTAAGACACTTCCGTGTTCACTCCTGTGAGAGTTGGCCACACTGGTCGGTCGCTATGCGCTCGTCACTTGTCATCTCGCGGCGGTCGATACATCTCGCGATGGCCGTGGTCAGAACAATCGATACAGGAGATGTTGTTCTGATAAATGCGTAAATCCAAAGTTTATTTTTGAGGTTAGGAACACTTAAATTCCAGAACCAGTGCACATCAGGTCCAGAGTTGTACCTCGCGTGTTTAGACTGCGAGTGCGATGTTATATCCAGGAAAATTTCGTCTACAAGGTGTTCACAGTTCGAATTTGCAACTGCCGGCATAGGCCACAATGTTCTTCAGATTTTAGGTAAGTGAAGGAATTTATGAAGTGTTCGCTCCAACTGGAAATACAGGGACATGTAAATTTGGCAGGAAAGAATATCTTAGGTTAGGTAAATTTTTATGTCAGCTAAGTGGCGTGAAACACGTCACAGTTTCCATTTGGGTTCAGGAGTTCTTCAAAATATTCTTTCCACATTTTCTTCAGTTCTTCCCTATTTTCTATCGCTTGTCCCCTTTTGTTCACCATTCTAACTTAATACGTAGGATCCTTCCGCCTCTTATTCTTTACCATCCCATACAGGACTTTTTTGTACCTTCACTATCCTCCTTCATCATCTTTTTCCACTCTTCCATCCACTTTCTTCTCTCCTCAGCCACTACTCTCTTTGCCTCCTTCTTTCTTTCCTGGTACTCTTCCCTTGTCTCTACCGTCCTATTTTGATACCACCTCATAAGGCTCTATTCTCTTCCCTTACTATTTCTTTCGTCGTCTCATTACACCAGGTGTTTCCTTCCACCTCTTCTTACTACTTGTCCTCCCACATACTGCTTCTGCTGCACCTACTAGTGTCTTCTTAAATCTAGCCTATTCCTCTTTCACCCCTCTTTCTTCATCTGTTGGAATTCCTTCCTTTACTCGACCCTTCTATCTCCTTCTTTCAGTTTCCATATCCTTATACGTCTTTCCTGGTTCTCACTCCCTTTCTTCTCCTTAGTCCCTCTTAGGTTCATTACCAGCAATCGATGGTCGCTATCCAGGTTCTCCGATGGTAAATGAGCGGGGGAGACAGGCAGAAGCATTTCGGAGGAGTGTGAGAAGCATGTTATGGAGCAAGGATGTCCCTCAGAACAGCAAAAAGATCATATATCGGATGTACTATGTCCCTATCCTGACCTATGCCTCGGAGACCTGGGTTATGAAAGGAAGGGAGAAGAGCAAAATACAGGCCAGTGAGATAAGGTTCTTGAGATGCAGTATTGGAGCTACAAAGAGGGACAGAATAAGAAATGAGAGGACCAGAGAATTAATGAAGGAGGAACCATTACAGGACGGTATAGAGAAATCTAGACTTAGATGGTATGGACATGTAAAACGAATGGAGGAGAAGAGGATACCCAGGAGGATACACGAGACGAAGTGGGAAGGAAAGAGACCAAGAGACAGGTGGCTGAAGGGGGTGGAAGAAAGCGTGAAGAAGAGAGGAGAAGACTGGACAAGGGTGGAGGCTGAGAAATGGTGGGAAGACAGAAGACGTTGGAGAGGCTAGTGTTCCAAACAGACCCGGCCAGTGGCTGGAAACTGTGCAGGATGATGATGAAGATGATGAAGATGAGTTCCTAATTTTGGTACCAAATACTACCGTCAACGACACTTAGCTGTGAACTTGTCAACTAGATGCCACCGCAACCAGCAAATCGCAACAAACGTTGGAACTTCTCCTTCGAAGGAAAGCATACTGAGGGATTTTTAGCACTCTTAGAAAATCCGACGACTTCGGTCGGCTTTGAACCAGCGACCTTGGGCATAGAAGTTCAGCATGCTACCAGTTACGTCACCGAAGCCATTTCCCACAGAGTCAGATGGAAAACTGAATGTGATCTCGTGCAATGACGTTGTCATAGCAACCTCTGATAGCTCATCCCTCATCAATTTAGTAGCGTTGTCATGGCAACCTCTGATGGCTCTTGGCATTTTCTTCTAATTCCGAAATCATTTTTCTCATCCTTTGGCGTAATGGTAGGTCATATCAAAAATTCTTTCAGACAAAAGTTTTAGTTAATTATTAGGGGAATATTGTCGATTTTGTACGGTTTTGATACTGTGCCTATTAAGAGAGATATGATTAATTTTTCCCGAAAAACCCACTTTTCCCCACCCCTTTGGTCAATGGTTGGTGCAATCAAAAAACTTTTTAAACATAATTTTTTGGCACTTATCCGATACATAATATGAACTTAGAATGGATTCGATATTTCACGTATTAAGAGAGTTATAGCGTTAATTCTCTTTTTCGAAGTAAGCCCCCCATTTTCACCCCTTCGACCGATTTTGCCCATTAACGAACTCGACCGAGATTTTAAGGGGATACATACAGTGGAACTTGGATAATTCGAAACTCAAGGGACCAGTAAAATAATCGAATCAACCAAAAATTCGAATTAAGAAAGTTCATTGAAAAGGGTAGAGAAAATATTCAAATTTTAAGTTTTCATCCAAGAACTTTTATTAAACATAATATTATATAGGTTTTTAACAAGTAAAGTGTTTATATACAATGTATTACGTTTACATAATGATTTACGTTCAACAAAGCAGATTAACAGACAACGGTAGGCCTACTGTAAAATGACTGTATCGTGAATAACCTCAAAAGTTTAAAATGATAAAATAAAACCAAAATGTACTATTCACCTATTTAACGACAGTAGTAATCCAGCAATCTAGTTAAGTCTTACAGAAATCTAAGGGTTTTCAAAAAAGTTTGAGATTTTTACCTGATTCCTACAATTAAGTCTCTCGGCCATCAGAAAAGAATCTAACAAATTCAGGGAAGGGAATACAGAAAACAATCGAGTAGGGGCCGCATGCCAATGATACAACGTCGATTTTTGGGAATTCCTGACCCAACTCTTTGGCTTCCGACCGGATTTTTACCCGTAAAAACTTGGAATTATCCAAAATGTAATTCGAATTAACCACGATGTTTTAGCATTGATTGTATATAAAATGCGAGGGACCAAGAGAAAAATTCGAATTAAAGAAGATTTCGAATTATAGAAGTTCGAATTAGCCACGTTCCACTGAATTATATTAAAATCAAAGTGATTGGTGCAAAATTACGGCAGTTATCGTGTCCACAAGAAACTGATATATGTATATACATATATTGGAACCTACGGTATTAGGCTGACTGGTGTCGAACCTGGATCTCTAGGTAATTGAGAACGGACTAGAGATGCCAGCAAGAAACGAACCCAAGGTCTTTGAGGGAGTTTAAGCCATAAAAACCCCTAGAGAAAGGACATAGTAAATCACTGTTGTGATATAAACAAATTCTGACATTATTTGATAACATAATGTAGCAAAGATTAGCAGAATACAGCAGTATTGGGCTGTAAGATGCATACAATTCTGGACTTAGCGCAGAAAGTTGGAACTCTTGACAGGTTGCAAATGAGGCTGGAATATAGTTGTGGTTTCATGGCGCCCTGCCAGTCACTGGGATCTATTTACCCTGTCTGAGAGAAGGGAGGATAGTAATATATGGTCAAGTGAATCCCCGTCACATAAGAGGAAGCCCAGTGGAGTGGGAATATTCCAGAATAATTTAATGATTACTCGTGATTGGAGTAACTCAGAGACATGAGGATTGCACCTACGTGAATGAATTGCAAGGAGGCTAATTATCAAGCCGTCAAACATCGAAATCGAGGCAGATTTAACGTAACGCGCAAGGACACTGGAGGAATGAGTCCAGCGCAATACTATGACCAAGTCGTGGGGGAAGAACCACTGACGCGGCGTGGGGACGCGCTGGCAAAGGCAATTAATATTAATTAATTGACAGATCGATCCTCATGCACACAGGCAGATATGTAATCAGCGAGGCAAGACGGACCAAGAAAACGTCATTTCAAGACCAGATAAGCACGGAGAGAGGAGATGAAGCTCCAAGGAAATTTTAGACCTACTTTTCGGCTCCAAACAGATATAAGTTCAGTGGAGCAGGCAGTCGAGGTCAGTTGTACCATAGTCTAGTGCGGAGCGCACGCCGCCCGAGTCCAGGAGGGGCGCGCGCACTTTAACATTTTGAGTGTCCAGCATTATAGTAACCATGCAGTGTAAAGCACAAGTGAGAACAATTAATAAGGACAGTCGTGCCATACTTTTATGGTCGGCATTACAAGTGATTAATATTGAGTACGCAGTAAATGTACAGTGTGGTGTACAAGTTAAGACAATGTCATATTAGGTCAATCGTACCTCATGACGAGGAGATATGATGTGGTATCATAATAATGTACGTGGAACTGTCCAAGGCTTTGTTATAAGCAGATCATTCAAGGAGACTGTAAGTTCAGTCGAAGGACAATTGAAAGTGGTAATTGTACAAGTACAATGGACGAGCGCAATATATAAGCTATTTGTTAGACATAATAATAGGATGTAGAACTGCGCAGGTATAAACTTTGTTATACGGGTGATGCATTTTCGCAGGGATACCACGTTAAATAATGTTCAGGACGATATGGAAGCATATCTATGCTATATCGGGAAATTATCAAAGGATAGGAATTGATAGACATTGGGGACCGCTAGGAATCGTCAGGCAGTGTATCGAGACTTTCGAACGAGATACGGGGGTATTCGTGGAAGAAAGATCTTCAACGCCTGCATTTCTGAAATTCTGCAAAGAAGAGTCAACCAGTAAGAAATGTACATAGTGATCGTGTGATTTTTAGTGATGGGTATTTGAATATGTATGAATTACCAGTCTAATAATTAATATAACGTGTTTTTGTGGAAAGGGAAGCGATAGCTTCGACATGAAGAAGCAAAGTGCAGTGTGTGTTGTAATGGAAAAATTATGTAACATGTGTGTGGAAAGTGTAATAATGCCTTGCTAATTTGCAAATGATGGCAGGCATTAACGGAAAGAATGTGTGGTCGGAGCCGCCGGATTAGCCAATGTAAGTACCCAAAACCATGATTTTGTAGTGAAAGTGTAGTCCACTGTATGTTGAGTAGTTTCAGAAATTGTCGAATATGCCAATGAGAGTCAAATTTGGGAGGTAGAACCTTCAGATATTAATGTTGTGTTGATTTTAGTCAAGTTGAGATGTCTTTGTACATCATTGTGTGGATAAATCGTTACCACTAACGTAGAAATGGCAATTGAGTTAAATAGATAAGCCTCCGTGGCTCAGGCGGCAGCACGCCGGCCTCTCACCGCTGGGTCCGTGCTTCAAATCCCGGTCACTCCATGTGAGATCTGTTCTGGACAAAACGGAGGCAGACAGGTTTTTCTCCGGGTACTCCGGTTTTCCCTGTCACAATTTCATTCCAGCAACACTCTCCACTATCATTTCATTGCATCTGTCATTCATTTAATCATTGCCCCAGAGGAGTGCGTCAGGCCTCGGCAGCCGGCACGTTCATATCCTCGCCGCTAGATAGGGGCTTCATTCATTCCATTCCTGACCCGGTCGGAGACTGGAAGCAGGCTGTGGATTTTCATTTTTCAGAAAGTTAACGTAACGAACACGGATGTTCGGTTATTGATTATATAAATACGGTTACGTTGTGTCGGAGTAGGGGAAATTTATGTCAGTAATAATAATAATAATAAGAATAAATACACATCAGGGAAAAACGTTTGTTAGCCAAATATATGCTAATTTGAATAACTGTGTATCCAAGCAGTAGTATTACAAGTGATGGGCCAAGCAAAGGAATTTAATATCAGAGTATATTATGATAATGGAAAGAAATATGCAAGGAGATAGGAACTGGAAGTGTTTAATAGTGAATTGAATCGCAGCTTGATGAATAAGCTTATAAGAGTAATTGGTAGAGATTATCTTATTAATTCAAGGACGGGATCTTCTCACAATGGTCAAGGAAGCCAGGCAGTCTAATCGACGTGTGAAATCTCGTATAGTCAAGGGGGTACAGAGAGATATTATTGAATGGAGCGTATTTAGTGATGAAACCCTAGCTCTTAGCATTGCTATGAAACGTTCCGGGTTCGAATCCAGTGGTTTATGGGAGGATAACATGGACACCTCAGCATGACACCTGATATCGACCGAGAACTAGCTATTGTGTGAATAAATTCAGCTCCTGGGAGTGAATTTGGACGGCAGTGAGTTGCCCTGACCGCGTTCCTTGACAAAAAGATGCCGGCTATTCCAAATCAACATGTGTTTGATGAATCTCGTTTCCTTCATATAAATGTAAATGGGCCTGTTGAGGCCAGCTATTAATATCCTAATGATAGGAATAAATGCTTAAACAATTCCATATTTCGTCTTGCATTCAGTTGAGTTAGATCATATGTATTGTGCGGGTCACTAAGACGGCACTATTGTATTTGAAGCCACGGGCTAATGCTTGGAAAGGAAAAGGGACGTGAAGGGAATTAACGAGCAACTTGTTACAGCCCTGCGCGGAGCCCATTGTATCCAGAAAGTGTCGGGGGGGGGGGGGGGGGACGAGACCATGACCTACCCAGGCTTGGAGGATAATGTTTAAAGAGTGGAGAAACTATGAAACCCTGTTTGTGATAAAAGAATCATTGTAGTACAGTATAATGAATGTGTGTGGTTTGAGACACATTGATAATTAAGAATCATGCTGATAACTTAATGTTTGGCAAACTTATGAGATGTTAAAAGTTGCATTTTTACACTGACATTGTCACCTATTTCCGAAGGTGGATACCAGATGTCACACGCTACGCCCACGCAAGGGTAGCATAAAATCCCACCCGACACAGTGGTAACGGAATCATTATGAAAGTACACTCATTACGGCATACAGTGGATCTACAAAATGGGTAGAATTGCAAGCAACAGCGGAGTTGCAAGTAAATCTGATGTGCAACTCATAAATTGGTTAATGCACGGTAGAGCACTTTGGTGGGAAGAGAAATACAGAACATAATTGTACGCATAGTGTAAAGTAAGATGTGTTGATAATAAGAACTGGCTTGTGAAATGAAAGTGGTCACAATAAGTGGCGTAAGATTGTAGGAACAGTTGTGTGTGTATTTTACCAGTGCATCAGCGCACTTGAGAGTGAATTTCATGTTAATCTCATGGTAAACAATTCAATAATCATTTGTATTTGCGAGGATAAAATGCGAAATATGGATTGAAGGAATAAGTTTTGCATTGTTTTTGTGTATTATTGTTGGGATTGTGTTTTTGTTTGTGTGAAGCCATGATTTAAAGCTCAATTAAAGTATTTAGAATAGAGTTGTGTCTTATTATTGTAGAGTTGATGCCTCTTAGTCTCAGATCAAAAATATGCAACTGCTCAGTTGGTGAACGGTACACGCCTGAGGACTGATGCTAGCTGGAGGCAGAAGCATGTTTTCCATGGAAATTATTCACACGGATACATGGGAATTGGTGCCCTGTACAGTGATTTGAGCTAAAGGTACAACTTAAGTCGGTCAAGATCTGATGTAAACAACTCTATTAATGTAACGAATAAAACGAAGTAGGGCAAGGACCGCACCTAACCTTAGCTAAGCTCCGATACAACCAAACATACATTTTGATAAACACCATATACTTATCATGGTACAGGTAACATGGGGCGGTATTATTCTATCATGGAATCACCTGATTAATGCAATATGTATATCTTGGCATTACACAGTCTGACCTACGATAGGGATCTCTCCTTATATATATATTTATCATGTCGCCCGTGAGTTGGGCAAAACATGGTAAGCATTCACTACTCGTTATTTATCATGGCGAGGCCCAAGGTGGGGCATTCGACAGTAAAACCAAATCCTTGGATGGTCTCTGCGATGTCTTGCGATGGCTAACCTTAACCTCTCCCTATCATACCTTATTTATCATGGCGCCCACGTTTGTGGAGCTTATGGTTTTTAGGGAAACTCCCATAGATATTTATGGTATTTCATGGGGAAAACCATAATAATTATTTTTTGCCTCAAACTGTGTTTGAGTGATTTTTGAGTTTAGTAGGCTTTTGAAGTAACGCAGAGTCTCTCTTTTGAGAAGAGCAGTGCACAAGGGTACGAACGCTACACACCCAATTCACAATTTATCCAAAATCCAAATTTTAAGTACAATCTTACAATATATGTACAGTGTCTTGAATTTCTCTTCAAAACGAATCCATACATGTATCCGTCAAGCCTGCCTATATCTCAAAGTGAATTGTAGGACGGAATGGCTGGTACGGAGGGAATACTGCAATGTATTGCAGAGTTAGGACAGCATTTTGACGCTGTCAATGAACAAAATAAGCTGGAAGCCAAAGCTTTCCAGGATGAAATAAATAACCGATTAGATGCCAATCAGGTGGCAATTAATGCAAATCAGGTTGCAATGAACAATAATCAGGTTGAATTGAGTAATCGTTTAGATGCCAATCAGGTGGCAATTAATGAAAATCAGGTTGCAATCAGGCAGAAATAAATGCTAAGTTAGGTCAAATGCAAGAAACAATTAAGACCGAGGGAACTGAAACCGTTGTAAGCATTATATCAGAAATGCAGGTTAAGACCGAAGAACTTTTTGAGTCGATAGAAGCGAAACTCGAAAGTAATTTGCAGGCATGTAAGCACGCGCAGGATGAAACGAACAGCAGGTTAGACGCGCTGACCAATGATATTAAGGATATTCAAATCCAAAATGAAGCGAATCTCGATCGCCAAGCGAAACAGTTTTCCGAATTTACTAGAACGGTAGATCAGAGATTAGAAGAGAACGATAATAAATGGGATGAAAAGTTGAAAAGTTATGCTAGAGCGATTAACGGTGATTTAAAGAAGCAGGATCAGAACATACTGGACCAATGTCAGGAAATAGGAGAAATTAAGGCTATCGCTACTGAAAGTAAAGAGCTGATAGGCAACATAAAAGTCAGGTGAGCAAAGTTCATCAAGAACTGGACCAAATTCAAAGCGACATTGTTATAGTTAACAAAAGACAAGAAGAAAACAGAGGGGAAATCGCCAAGGTCAGAAGTGAAATATCAAAGGTCAATGGACATATCCATGAGGAAATTAAAGGGCTTAGAGAAGAACTCGAAGTGAGAGAAGGCCAAAAGACAGAGGCAAGCGACAAGACCCTTGCTCAAATAAAGGAAGACGTAGAAGATGAAATCTCCCATATCAAGCAAAGCTTGAAGGAAGATAAGAAGAAAATATTTCAAGTGGCAGAGGAAAACCGGGATAGGCTAAGCAGAATAGAACAAGAAGTACTCGCTCGATTGGAAAGAGCAGAAATGCGCCACAATCAAATGGAGACTAGGATAGTAGCACAGGAGGAAGCCCTAATGAAAGATCCTAAGTCAAGTGAAGGCAGCGTGGAAGATATGAGGAAAACCAAGTGGGCAGAATTAGAAACCCAACCTATATTAAGGAATGCTACAGGGCCAGGCGAAAGTGCATATATGACGGCAGGTGCACCTATTGCAGCTTCTACGCCGCATGAAAATGCTATTCACAACCAAGTTATAACTGTAATTAGAGCAAGCGAGGAAAAATCAAGAAAGTTCTCAGGTAGCCATTGTAATATGACACCGAAGTATTGGTTGAAAGAGGTGTTCGAATATCTGAATGATGCGCGGATACCACAAGAGCGCAGGCTACGAGCCATAGAGAAATTGACGGAGGGAGAATGTGCGTTATGGTTTCGCAGTTTCCGTTATACCTTCGATACTGTCGAAGAGTTCCGGGAAGCGTTTCTGAAGCGATACTGGGATCCGAGTACTCAACAGAATTTACGACTGGATTTGTACTCGTAAAGATACAATACCAACAATCCAACGAAATATGCTGAATTTTTCGTATCTCAGGTGTGTAAATTCAAGGAGGTAGATCAAGCACCTAGCGAGTTAGAGCTATGCATTGCTATTGCCAAACAACTTCCTTATGAAATTCAAAGGCTATTTCGGCAAATGCAAAAACAGAAATGGCAATGGAGGCAGTTCTTAGGCAACTGGACCTCACAACATCCAATACTATGCGTCAGCATCGAACCGTGGAACAGGTACACGTGGCCAACACGCTGACTGACCAGTAAAAAGCTCCGAAAAATAATAAAGCTACTAGCACCGAAACGTTAAATTCCAACGGACAATAATGGGAACATGAACCCAGAAGATGGCAAACGAAATATAAAGGAAACGCCGGTAGAGGATGAGGAGGCCGAAATTCTTGGAATCAACAGAATACAAGGGGTAGATCATACCAAAATAATGGAGGAAACAATGACCAAGAAGGCAACAATCGAAATTGGAGACCCCAGGAAAGAAGGCGTAACATTGATGACGAGGTAGAGGAACGTTATCACGCATCACTGAACTACCTCGATGAAAGGGGAGAAGAACCCAAGAAACAGCAAGTCCGCTGGGAGGAAGCTATTCAAAATAGGACGTCACCAGACAGATATGGAGACGGGGCCAAAAGTTTGGAATTACAGCGCAGTGAACGGGAGAGAAGACACTCTAACGGGACTGGCGATGTAGAGAGAAAAAACCATCAAAATTAGAAGATTTTGAGAATGATGGATGGAATGCAGTCAACATCATTAATTGGATAGCTAAACCTGAAGAATTAATCGAGGATACAGGAGGATCACAGGTCATGGTCAAAAGAGAATTGCCCATTATTATAGTAAGAGTGACAGGGTTGAATATAAGAAGTCTTTTGGACACAGGCTCAACTGTGTGTCTCATGAATGACACAAGCTTTGTATAATGAGATAGCGCATAGAGAAAACGTTTTGAAAATACTTATCTCAAGTTTCAAGATAAAGGGTGTCATTCCTGACAAGACGATGATATGCAAATAACAGGTATTCCTAGACTTACAGATAGGAGGCTCTATATTTTCACAGTTTTTTCTACTCGTAAGCAAACTGTCTTTTAATCTCATTATTGGGGCAGAGTTTATAAGGGAATACAGAGTGGTAATAGACCTATCACAGGACAGAGTCATGTTCCGTGTGAACGAGGAAGCCGAAGGCTTAGAGGTCTCAGTCAAACAGAATGAACCCGGGACAGATGAACAAGTATGGCATACATAAAAAGACATGACTGAGGAGGAAGTGTTAGCTATTGAGCATTTAGAAGACGAACTGCAAACACTAGCCGCAGACATGGAGAAGGATCTGGAACCCGAACTGGAAGACTATATTTTGGAAAAACTAGAAGAAGCGAAAATTGGTCGAAGAGATAAAGAAAATTTATAGAAATTGTTATTGGAACAGAAGTAAGTCTTGGACTCGAGACCTGGTCGTATAAAGAACTTCACTTATGCATTCCAAGTTAACGACTGGACACCATTTAGGCAGAAACCCTACCCAATAGCCGAAAAGCACTATGCTAAGGTCAAAGAAGCAGTTCAGGAGATGTTGGAGGCCGGTGTTATTGAGAAGACATCTACGCCTTACGTAAGTCCATTGGTGATCGTACCCAAGACAGACGGGACTGTCACAGTGTGGCTGGACTTGAGAAATTTAAATATGAGGGTGATACCAGAGTTTGACCAAGTGCCACCTATTAAGGAGATCCTCAGGAAGTTTAAAAGAAAGACCATATTTATGAATTTAGACATCACGTCGAGCTTTCACCATATTGAATTGGAAAAGAAAACTAGTCTATTGACAGGATTTATGTTTGATCAACATACTGTAACGTGTTTTTCGAGGTTTTTTTATGCCACTGGCATAAGTCAGTAGGAAGCCATTCTCTATTTATTTACGCGGCAAATTGTTCAGCCAAGATAAATTTTCATGTTAATTTATTATTATTATTAATTTATTATAATTATTATTAAGATATTTCGGAGCATTTTATAAAACTTATAAGCATACAGATAGGTTTTCTATGTCTTAGAAAACACTATCAAGCAAATTATTACGAACGACGATATCATAGAAAATTATCTGATTACGGAATTTTACGGAGTTTTGTCAGTTACGGTATTTGAGAGACGTGACTCACTGGGAATTCAAATACAAGCTTAATCCTGTCGGGAAGTATTACGCAAGCGGGCTCGCATCGTCCAGGAAAGGCGAATTGTTGGAACGGAACCCTCCCGCCGAGTGTAATGACCCAGAGGAGGGGAAGATCACGTGGTGGGTCAGCCAATCCGTAGAGGACCACGTAAGCTAGAAGCCGGCTGAAGAGTGGGGGAGCCGACAGGTGCATATATCGTTCGACGCGCCGTCGAACGAGAACAATCTGTGAAATACTTGCCGAGTACGGTTGCAAGTGCGTGTCGCTCCGATGTTCAGTGGAGTTAGTAACAATCTGTGAAATACTTGCCGAGTACGGTTGTACGCGGGAATCGCTCCGATGTTCCGTGGAGTGGAAGACTAACTTTGGTAAAACTTAACCAGTGTGGTTATACGAGTGTTTGGGTCCGATATACGGACCATAGAATTATCTAATCTTCCAGAATCTCATCAAACATCGACGAAGATGTCGACATCCAGGAGACTGTGGGAAGCTCACAGCATCATCAAGTACGAGGGAAATGCTTTGGCTATTTCCAGTGGTAAGCGCAAATGACGCAGAAATACGCAATCTCTCATTTTCTTCGTTTTACATTTCATATTTCAGTAACTTCATAGCTTGGAAATAAGAGTAAAATCAATTTATCAGACTCCGTTTTCACGTAATTTTCTATCGGTAATATTCAAATCACAACGCTCCAATTTAAATTTTATACTTATTATTATTATTAATTATGCTATACTTCTTTTATATAATAAATTCATTTCTTTTACAATGCAATCTTTGCTTTCAGTAGGTAGCATTAGATATAGACCAATTCCTTCTCCTGATACAATTGTTTGTTGGGTTAATGATCAAATCATACCACGATCTGAGTGAATAGAGTCTTGAAGGTGTTCTGCCAGAGCTAGACGTTGTTAAATACCAATTTAGATTTCAACATTGCATTGAGGTCTTGGCGCACATTAAAACAACATAGCTTAGGCAAAGGTAAACAGTTACATTTCTCACCCAACAGTTAGGGGCTAGCCAAACTGCCACATTTGTACGCTCAACGTGGAGCAAAGTAAATACCGTTTCACTTGTCATCCCAGCCTAAGCCAAACTGCCACAATACATACTCATTTTTAAGGCTTCCTTTCGGTTTGAAAACCAGCTGGTTCAGCTTTGATAAGAGCGTTAGACCGCAATCTATCGGAAGAAGTTAAATAGAGTACCATCAGGTACGTAGATGACATTCTACTCACATCGGAATCTCTGGAGGAGCACATGAGAGACCTGAAGAAGTTGCTGGATAACCTTAGAGATGCTAATTTTAAGGTTAATATAAAGAAATCGCTCTCCTGTCAGAGGGAAGTTGAATTCCTAGGGCATGTTATCGATGAAAATGGAGTCAGGCCAAACCCAGAGAAATTAGAGGTAATTCGAAATTTTCCTCGACCCGCGAAAGTTAAGCACGTCCGACAGTATTTGGGAGTTATTGGATTCTTTGCTAGTCACTGCCCAAACTATACTGCAACTGTGGCACCCCTGCAAGATCTATTGAAGAAAGGCGGCAGGTGGAATTTGAACCATTTTTCAGTATTTATTGTAATTATTATTATCATCATGATTATTATTATTATTGTCATGTGTTGTGACATCTCTATATTACGCCTCGAGAGTTTAAAAGTGCGCAGTTTGTGTGTATGTATCTCTCTGTCTAACGTTGTGCAACCCCTGGCTACATACTGCCTTGTTCTCTCGTATTGGCTAGTGTTGTTGCTACCTTGCATTTTGTTGTGCAATTCGTTCTGCCATTGGCTCTGACAATATTTGACGCGAGTTTGGGGCCACTCCCAAACTACGCATTTGATATTTCTGAGAGGCTTCTCCCCTCTCTGGGGGACAGAAGCTTGGTCAGTCTTAGACGCGCCGAGATGTAAGGCGAACGTGTGTATTCGGGCAGAGGCCCACCCTCATGGCGCAGCGGAATGTGAGTACGGCTCAATGTATTTCTATCTAACGCAATGTAATTGTTTTTGTTAAACGTTCCTTCTTTTGCTTAATTCTCTTTCCTTTTCAAGATGTTTCTGTTAGTATTTTCATCCTTGAACCAGATCTCCGGGACCTTGCGTAATGTCATACGGCGGAGTTCTTTTTGTTGCTTTTGTTATGTGCCCACCTCACAGTTTTATTATTTTGGTTAATACCTGTAAGATTCGAAAGTATTGCGTTTCTGCGTCTTGGCTTAAATATATTTCCTGTCGGGCCTTAGTGCTCGTCTTTTGCGTCGGTGTCTCTTTGTACCACAAATGTTTCATTTGATTGGTAGCAATTGGACCTTTGTTTGTGGACAGTATGTGTGAGGTAACGGGACTGATGTCCAACGTCCCACTAATACGTGTCCCTTTTGTTTATAGAATATATGTGACGGTGGTTAACTGGGATTTCTCCAGCTCCGATGTCATATTATTCTTTTTTTATATGTTGCGTTGGTGCGGCATTATGTAGGGAGTATAAGCCTATTTTTTATAGCGTGCTTTCGATTTTTACCGGTCTCTTTCGTCCCAAGTCAATTGTAATGTAATGTATCTCCGTATATCTCTTTTTCCTTTTGTTTTGTTCTTTCTCTTTCGATTTCCGCCGTATTACATAACTTAATGATATCCCCCCTTTTCTTCCCCTTCTTCCTACCTCCGTGAAATCTCTCTTCCCTTTGTTTTACTCCCCTCACTCCTCCCCCATCCCTCAGGTATGTTTACAATAACATCATGAAAAACTTCGCGTCTCGTTAATATTCGATTTTTGAATTTTTGCAAGTTTGGCGTTTCTCTCTGGCTTTCGTAAGTTTCATTTTATTTTCTTTCATGCTCGTATCGTTTCGTTAGATTCATATTGTTGAGCTGTTACTCAGGTTCTGTCGTGCTTTTTAGTTTTTAAGTCTTTATTCTTGGTATTGGGTTTATTTTGTATTATCAATTTTATCTTAGCTTACCTTTTTTCTTTGTTTTAAGTAACTTGTTTATTTCATGTACACGCTCTTTCTTTTATCATTAATACATTTTTATATTTTAAGTAATATAGCTCCCTTGTATTTTCATTTCTTATATTTAAGTTCCCCTTCCTTACCTTCATCTCGATTTCGTCAATCTTGTCTTTGTGATATAACAAAGGCACGATTAACACGCCTCTGGGATTTCTTTAATTAATTTTATGGGAATCTCGTTTTTGCACTTTTGATTATTCCATTAAGCAATTATTTTTTTGCATTTGGTTTTTTGGAAATCATCTTTTGCTCGCTCCGAAAACCTTGGGCCCAGCACCGGGTCGAGCAAGACGTCTTTTCCCCTGTCCATTTTGCGACCTTGTTGATTTTATCTTCCTCTGCTACTCTGACGCGCATTATTATTATTATTACTAGACCTGTAGCGGCGCAATGGTAGCAGAGCGTGGTTGCGTGCGAAATCGTTCCCTCCTCTCCTCTCTCAAGTTATTAACCTTTTATTATTTTTATCTTCATTTACATTGTATAAAAATTTGTTTTTCTTTGAGTTTAAGGAATTCAGTGAATTGTTTTCCCCCACCCCTGAAGAAAGGGTGAAGTTACTTTCTGTGTGAACTACGGGCATCCAGGAAACCCATCTCCAAGGAAAGGTGGTTTTGTCCCTCAAGTAAACAATACATCCAAAAGACCCAGCTTCGAGGTGAACAGTGGCAACATATCAGTGAGTACATCGCATCGCTGGAACACGACACATCACGGCATTGTAACCTGCTTCTATGTATTTGCTTCCTCTATTAGACATTTGTTTAGTTAACGGTGATTTTAAGGCGACAGAAAATTTTGTTTACTTTCCCTTCCTTTTCATTTCGTCAGTGTTGTGGACGTTTTTATTTTACTTTCTGTGAAGTAGGAAATGCATTTCTCTCAAGGGTTTGAGTCCTTACCTTTGTTGTAAATAGTCGCTTAGTTAACTGTGATATTTCTCAGAACTCGCCTCACCCCTTCATACGTCTCAGTCTGGAACAGCTGCTGAAAGGTTTCTTGTCATTACCGTGCAGCCTAAAACCCCCGCCCCTCTTTCTCCGAAGTTTTCCCCAATTAAGGTGGGCCCACTTGTGGGAACCGACTCTTTAAATCCTACGGTCGCCCCGACCCACCTTGAGCCTCGCGTAATTATACTAACGTTTGGTGTTAGTAAAGTGTTTGTTGTTTCAGTTATGAATGAATGGTCTGTTGAGCTATTATGTGTGTTATGATTGGGAGTTAAGTTTGTTTCATAATTAGGGAGGGTGATTGTTTTATTTTTGTCAGGGGATTTCAATGTAGGTTTTCATTTAAAATTGTTTATATACGGTAAGCTTGATGTTACTATATGTTCAGTATGGCAGTGTGTATTTCGTTGGGAAACCTGCTAGGTGAGGTCTCCGTCGGGATTAGGGTTTGGGACCTGTCCCACGGCTTCGACGCCCACTTAGGGTGTACATAGATTCTACACGAGTCGTCAATCTTTAGTATGGGATGAAGTTTGTCACGATGACCTGTAGTCCATTGTTTGCGTTTCCATGGTGTTCCAACGACCCACATTCGCATTCTGGTGTAATGGGGAAATTTTGATTTGTTTATGGGAAGGAGTATGTATGTAGTGTTGTTGTTGTTGGTTGTATTTTGAGATGAATGTGTGTGTCTATGAGTTTAATGAATTTTTATCAATAGGTATTTGTGGGTGGTTTCAAATTTAGTTCAATTTTGATTTTATACCCTATTCAATTTAAACTATATATATATTACGTACGAACTATTTATTCGTTTTTATTGGCAAACCAAATATACGATAAGTATTACTCAGAGATACCAACCATTTTAGGTCTACGGCTTCCGTGGTATGGGACATTGATGTTCGTGTGAACTATGGCGTGCATTACCCAATTTTCTTATATTAGTATGGGATAGGCCATACCCTCTCTGTCTTTAATTTTTTTATGCGGTACCTCTGAGGTCTACGGCCCGTATATTGACGCAGTAACCATTTTATTTTTGTGGGTTGGTAATATTTATTATTGGGTTTCGAGTTTGATTGATTGTATGTCTGGTCTTGATTGGTTTTATGCGAGGTTCCAGTCTGTTCCTTTTATTTGGAAGGTATTTTGTAACGTAATTATTTGGATTTTCGTTCTCTGTCCGGAATGGTATTTTTTGTTTCGACAGCTACTTTGAGTTATTATTCCTTTTCATTTGTTAGTATCTAATGTCTTTTGATGAAGGTTATTAGTACATTTTTCCCCTTTATTCCTACTATGTATCTAGTTAGGCAGGAGACACCCGTGGCCGCCTGAGTTACACGGAGGATTTCGAAAGATGTGTTGAACTATACTTCTGCCTAAGGCAATTTCCGGTACCTGCCTGCTTTTGTTGTAGGGAGCCGGCCCGGCCCATTGTCCGAGCTGCAGACACGACTTGCTATTGTTCGACAGCGCCTGAGATGGTCTGTTGACTTACATTCTTTTCTTGTAGTGACAGTGATTTGTTTATTGATATAGTTGTTTACTATTTATCGTAACTTCTGTTTTACGTTTTTGTGATATCATGTTTTTATAAATCATTTCAATCTAATGTTTTCTCTAAGATAATGTGTATTATTTTCCTGTATCTGTCATATATTTGGAGAGTGTTTCCGGTAGCGATAGCTAGTCTCCAAGTACCTGAGAAGTGGCCGGTGTATCCTTTAGACCCCGTTCACGGCTCGTTTTCTCTTCTTTCATTTGGTCTGACGACCCTGCCTATTCATACTTTTACTTTCCAGCTGGCAGAATGAATCCACTTTCCCTCTTACGCAGCTTATGTAACCCCAAATATTTCCCCGACGCAAGCCTTATTTTGTATACAGGGTGCTCCCCTTTATATTTTTTTGTGATCATGATTTAACCTTTTCCTTTCTTTTATTATTAGAAAATTGGCTGATTTCCAGAAGGTCGCCATTAAGAAGACTTCGCTTTCTCCACGTCATCTGGCAGAGTCTAGCTCAAGATTGACCGTTTTATTATCATTATTTTCTTTTTGGTACATCCATTTTTAATATGTGTGACGTATTGACGTGCAGTAGAGGTAGGATCCGCCTTTATTTCACGCCTGTACTGATCCTTTATATAATTTGAATTTTTGTTGTTTTAATTTCATTTTAAAGTCTTTTTTTTTCTTTCGTACCAAAAAGGAATAATTTTCCTCATCAGTGAACATCTTCGTGAATACGTGTGTATGAAAATATATGTGTGTTTGAGAAAAGAGACTTGCGTTTCGTCAAGCCTTTTATGGAAGTTATGACGTTTAAAGAACTTTTAATTAAGCTGCGTCACATGAATAAGAGAAATGTGAGAACATTTTATTATGTCTTTATTTTCATGTATGTATCTAGTGTACATGATGTAATTTTCTTTCCTTCACCCTGTTCAAATGTATCTAATCGAAGAATGTTATTTTATATAATTTTGTTATGAAAAAGAAAAAAAATCTTTTATGCCTTTGTTATGTAAAATATTTTTTTTTGGGAGAAAGCGGTGGAATGTGAACCATTTTTCAGTATTTATTGTAATTATTATTATCATCATGATTATTATTATTATTGTCATGTGTTGTGACATCTCTATATTACGCCTCGAGAGTTTAAAAGTGCGCAGTTTGTGTGTATGTATCTCTCTGTCTAACGTTGTGCAACCCCTGGCTACATACTGCCTTGTTCTCTCGTATTGGCTAGTGTTGTTGCTACCTTGCATTTTGTTGTGCAATTCGTTCTGCCATTGGCTCTGACAATATTTGACGCGAGTTTGGGGCCACTCCCAAACTACGCATTTGATATTTCTGAGAGGCTTCTCCCCTCTCTGGGGGACAGAAGCTTGGTCAGTCTTAGACGCGCCGAGATGTAAGGCGAACGTGTGTATTCGGGCAGAGGCCCACCCTCATGGCGCAGCGGAATGTGAGTACGGCTCAATGTATTTCTATCTAACGCAATGTAATTGTTTTTGTTAAACGTTCCTTCTTTTGCTTAATTCTCTTTCCTTTTCAAGATGTTTCTGTTAGTATTTTCATCCTTGAACCAGATCTCCGGGACCTTGCGTAATGTCATACGGCGGAGTTCTTTTTGTTGCTTTTGTTATGTGCCCACCTCACAGTTTTATTATTTTGGTTAATACCTGTAAGATTCGAAAGTATTGCGTTTCTGCATCTTGGCTTAAATATATTTCCTGTCGGGCCTTAGTGCTCGTCTTTTGCGTCGGTGTCTCTTTGTACCACAAATGTTTCATTTGATTGGTAGCAATTGGACCTTTGTTTGTGGACAGTATGTGTGAGGTAACGGGACTGATGTCCAACGTCCCACTAATACGTGTCCCTTTTGTTTATAGAATATATGTGACGGTGGTTAACTGGGATTTCTCCAGCTCCGATGTCATATTATTCTTTTTTTATATGTTGCGTTGGTGCGGCATTATGTAGGGAGTATAAGCCTATTTTTTATAGCGTGCTTTCGATTTTTACCGGTCTCTTTCGTCCCAAGTCAATTGTAATGTAATGTATCTCCGTATATCTCTTTTTCCTTTTGTTTTGTTCTTTCTCTTTCGATTTCCGCCGTATTACATAACTTAATGATATCCCCCCTTTTCTTCCCCTTCTTCCTACCTCCGTGAAATCTCTCTTCCCTTTGTTTTACTCCCCTCACTCCTCCCCCATCCCTCAGGTATGTTTACAATAACATCATGAAAAACTTCGCGTCTCGTTAATATTCGATTTTTGAATTTTTGCAAGTTTGGCGTTTCTCTCTGGCTTTCGTAAGTTTCATTTTATTTTCTTTCATGCTCGTATCGTTTCGTTAGATTCATATTGTTGAGCTGTTACTCAGGTTCTGTCGTGCTTTTTAGTTTTTAAGTCTTTATTCTTGGTATTGGGTTTATTTTGTATTATCAATTTTATCTTAGCTTACCTTTTTTCTTTGTTTTAAGTAACTTGTTTATTTCATGTACACGCTCTTTCTTTTATCATTAATACATTTTTATATTTTAAGTAATATAGCTCCCTTGTATTTTCATTTCTTATATTTAAGTTCCCCTTCCTTACCTTCATCTCGATTTCGTCAATCTTGTCTTTGTGATATAACAAAGGCACGATTAACACGCCTCTGGGATTTCTTTAATTAATTTTATGGGAATCTCGTTTTTGCACTTTTGATTATTCCATTAAGCAATTATTTTTTTGCATTTGGTTTTTTGGAAATCATCTTTTGCTCGCTCCGAAAACCTTGGGCCCAGCACCGGGTCGAGCAAGACGTCTTTTCCCCTGTCCATTTTGCGACCTTGTTGATTTTATCTTCCTCTGCTACTCTGACGCGCATTATTATTATTATTACTAGACCTGTAGCGGCGCAAATTGGACGGAGCATTGTCAAGAAGCATTCGTGAGGTCGAAGCAATTGCTTTTGGAATACGCGAAGCTGGGATACCCTGATTATACCCAGAAGTTCATAATACAGACGGATGCGTCCCTTGTTGGAATAGGGGCGATGCTATTCCAAGAAAATGTTGATAAGCCTGAGGAGAAAGTTTTTATTGCCTTTATAAGTAGGAGATTGAAGGCCCAGGAGAAGAATTACACGATTACAGATATAGAGTTGCTCGCAATCCTGTACGCGTTACAGTACTGGCGCAAACTCGTGTATGGGTTTCAAATCGTCCTTAGAACAGACCATAAAGCTTTAACATTCTTGTTAAAGACGGATTTGTCCAGCCAGAGGTTGACAAGATGGTCCCTGTATATTCAACAGTTCAATGTGGAAATAGAATACTGTCCAGGGAAAGAGAACGTAATACCGGACATGCTAAGCCGATATCCGAGAGAAGAGGAAACTCTAGCTGTCGAGATAGAAAATCGAGATCAGAAGACCTTAGATGACTTGAAGAAACTTACCACCCTACAACGTGGAGATCCTTGGATAAAGTTGATAATTGATTACTTCGAGGGACGCTTAGCAATGGGAACTGCAATATACAGAGAGGCAGAGGCGTTATCAACAGACTACTTGTGGTACAATCAGATGCTACACAAGTGGAGTGATGTAGAGCATACCCGCCAGAGAATTGTTATTCCTGCAATTCTACAGAGGAGATTGGTATGGCTGGCACATAGAGCGTTTGGTCACCCTGGTATAGACAAGGTAACTGCTCTACTGAAAGAAGCATTCATTTGGCCGAAGTTAAGAGAAACTGTAAGAAATGCTCTTAGAACATGCGATTTGTGCCAAAGGGTAAAGCCAAATCCCTTTTTAATGAGACAACGACCCATTCCGTTGTTACCAGAGACGCCAAGGCAGCAAATGAGTGTAGACAACTTTGGACCACTGCCTAGGGCACTTGAGGCAATAGACATATTTTTGTAGCCATGGATGTAGTTAAAAAAATGGTGGTATTATGCCCCATACAGAAGACCAGCTCGAAGCAGGTGCTAAAGAGATTGAAAGAAAGAGTTATTCCGATACTTGGGAAACCGGATAACTTACTCTCAGATCACGGGAGCTGCTTTACTAGCGCAGAGTTTCGTCGGGAATTGGCAAATCTAGCAATTAGGCAGATTCTATCTACCATTCGCCATCCTGAGGCTTGCCCCGTTGAACCCGTTATGAGAGAGATACAAAAATATATGAAAATCTACTGTTCAGAGGAGAATTGGAGATGGATCGACGTCTTGGAAATCATAGAGTACTGCATCAATAATACTGTGCACGAAGCGACAGGTCAAGTGCCCGTGACTCTACATCTGGATCAAAGACCGGAGAGGCCATGGACTGGTATCATTCCATTACCTGTAGACACGCAGCCAGGACGAGAATTGAGGATCCAGCGAACCTTCGAATATCTCCAAGCACAGGCTGAAAGACGCCAGAGAAGAAACCGTGCGAAGCGATATCATAGACCGCTTCTCATTGGGGAAAAAGTTTTGGTTAAGAGACCAGCCAGTTGAGATCCAGAAGTATGGAAATAAAAGAAGTTCAATTTTGGGTATCACGGCCCGTTCGAAATTATAAGAGACCTACAGAATAATGCATATAGAATAAGGCATTTAGATACGGGAAACGAGGTCGTTATGAACGCTGCCAACCTCAAAATTTATCATTCACCAGAAGAATTCGACGAACGAGAGGAAGTTGTAGCAGCGGACACCCAAGTGTATGTCGACAGCGAAGTCAGGCAAGCAGACGAGTTTGGAGGCTCACGCAGCGAGACGGAAGGAAACCCAAATAGCTCGCCTATGGAAGGAAGAAGACAGACAGAGTGCAAGTGTCTACTACAGCTATATAAAGAAATGGTCGGTTTAGCAGGGGAGGTTGAAGCCTTGAATAAAGCCCTCCGCGAGGACAATGCACGTCTGAGAGCCAACCTAAGAGTGAAAGGGGGAGGTAGACAAACCCACTCGCAGGCAGACGAGTTGAACGACCGCCTATTGTAAACACTGCGGCGGTCAGGACACAGTCAACCGGTGACTTAAAGAAGGTCACTTGCTAATGACTTCTATAAGTTTTGAAAGGGGAATATGAACCCTACGGTATTAGGCTGACTGGTGTCGAACCTGGATCTCTGGGAAATTGAGAACGGACTAGAGATGCCTGAAAGAAACGAACCCAAGGTCTTTGAGGGAGTTTAAGCCATAAAAACCCCTAGTGAAAGGACATAGTAAATCACCGTTGTAATATAAACAAATTCTGACATTATTTGATAACATAATGTAGCAAAGATTAGCAGAATACAGCAGTATTGGGCTGTAAGATGCATACAATTCTGGACTCAGTGCAGAAAGTTGGAACTCTTGACAGGTTGCAAATGAGGCTGGAATATAGGCGTGGTTTCGTGGCGCCCTGCCAGTCACTGGGATCTATTTACCCTGTCTGAGAGAAGGGAGGACAGTAATATATGGTCAAGTGAATCCCCGTCACACAAGAGGAAGCCCAGTGGAGTGGGAATATGCCAGAATAATTTAATGATTACTCGTGATTGGAGTAACTCAGAGACATGAGGATTGCACCTACGTGAATGAATTGCAAGGAGGCTAAATATCAAGCCGTCAAACATCGAAATCGAGGCAGATTTAACGTAACGCGCAAGGACACTGGAGGAATGAGTCCAGCGCAATACTATGACCAGGTCGTGGGGGAAAAACCACTGACGCGGCGTGGGGACGCGCTGGCAAAGGCAATTAATATTAATTAATTGACAGATCGATCCTCGTGCACACAGGCAGATATGTAATCAGCGAGGCAAGACGGACCAAGAAAACGTCATTTCAAGACCAGATAAGCACAGAGAGAGGAGATGAAGCTCCAAGGAAATTTTAGACCTACTTTTCGGCTCCAAACAGATATAAGTTCCGTGGAGCAGGCAGTAGAAGTCAGTTGTACCATAGTCTAGTTCGGAGCGCACGCCGCCCGAGTCCAGGAGGGGCGCGCGCACTTTAACATTTTGAGTGTCCAGCATTATAGTAACCATGCAGTGTAAAGCACAAGTGAGAACAATTAATAAGGACAGTCGTGCCATACTTTTATAGTCGGCATTACAAGGGATTAATATTGAGTACGCAGTAAATGTACAGTGTGGTGTACAAGTTAAGACAATGTCATATTAGGTCAATCGTACCTCATGACGAGGAGATATGATGTGGTATCATAATAATGTACGTGGAACTGTCCAAGGCTTTGTTATAAGCAGATCATTCAAGGAGACTGTAAGTTCAGTCGAAGGACAATTGAAAGTGGTAATTGTACAAGTACAATGGACGAGCGCAATATATAAGCTATTTGTTAGACATAATAATAGGATGTAGAACTGCGCAGGTATAAACTTTGTTATACGGGTGATGCATTTTCGCAGGGATACCACGTTAAATAATGTTCAGGACGATATGGAAGCATATCTATGCTATATCGGGAAATTATCAAAGGATAGGAATTGATAGACATTGGGGACCGCTAGGAATCGTCAGGCAATGTATCGAGACTTTCGAACGAGATACGGGGGTATTCGTGGAGGGAAGATCTTCAACGCCTGCATTTCTGAAATTCTGCAAAGAAGGGTCACCAGTAAGAAATGTACATAGTGATCGTGTGATTTTTAGTGATGGGTATTTGAATATGTATGAATTACCAGTCTAATAATTAATATAACGTGTTTTTGTGGAAAGGGAAGCGATAGCTTCGACATGAAGAAGCAAAGTGCAGTGTGTGTTGTAATGGAAAAATTATGTAACATGTGTGTGGAAAGTGTAATAATGCCTTGCTAATTTGCAAATGATGGCAGGCATTAACGGAAAGAATGTGTGGTCGGAGCCGCCGGATTAGCCAATGTAAGTACCCAAAACCATGATTTTGTAGTGAATGTGTAGTCCACTGTATGTTGAGTAGTTTCAGAAATTGTAGAATATGCCACTGAGAGTCAAATTTGGGAGGTAGAACCTTCAGATATTAATGTTGTGTTGATTTTAGTCAAGTTGAGATGTCTTTGTACATCATTGTGTTGACAAATCGTTACCACTAACGTAGAAATGGCAATTTTGTTAAATAGAAAGTTAACGTAACGAACACGGATGTTCGGTTATTGATTATATAAATACGGTTACGTTGTGTCGGAGTAGGGGAAATTTATGTCAGTAATAATAATAAGAATAAGAATAAATACACATCGGGGAAAAATGTTTGTAAGCCAAATATATGCTAATTTGAATAACTGTGTATCCAAGCAGTAGTATTACAAGTGATGGGCCAAGCAAAGGAATTTAATATCAGAGTAAATTATGATAATGGAAAGAAATATGCAAGGAGATAGGAACTGGAAGTGTTTAATAGTGAATTGAATCGCAGCTTGATGAATAAGCTTATAAGAGTAATTGGTAGAGATTATCTTATTAATTAAAGGACGGGATCTTCTCACAATGGTCAAGGAAGCCAGGCAGTCTAATCGACATGTGAAATCTCGTATAGCCAAGGGCATACAGAGATATATTATTGCAATGGAACGCATTTAGTGAGGAAACCGTAGCTCTGAGTATTGCTATGATACGTTCCGGGTTCGAATCCAGTGGTGTATGGGAGGATAACATGGACACCTCAGCATGACACCTGATATCGACCGAGAACTAGCTATTGTGTGAATAAATTCAGCTCCTGGGAGTGAATTTGGACGGCAGGAAGTTGCCCTGACCGTGGTCTTTGACAAAAAGATGCCGGCTATTCCAAATCGACATGTGTTTGATGAATCTCGTTTCCTTCATATAAATGTAAATGGACCTGTTGAGGCCAGATATTAATATCCTAATGAAAGGAATAAATGCTTAAACAATTCCATATTCCGCCTTGCATTCAGTTGAGTTAGATCATATGTATTGTGCGGGTCACTAAGACGGCACTATTGTATTTGAAGCCACGGGCTAATGCTTGGAAAGGAAAAGGGACGTGAAGGGAAGTAACGAGCAACTTGTTACAGCCCTGCACGGAGCCCATTGTATCCAGAAAGGGTCGGGGGGGGGGGGGGGGGGGGAAGAGACCATACCCTACCCAGGCTTGGAGGATAATGTTTAAAGAGGAGAAACTATGAAACCCTGTTTGTGATAAAAGAATCATTGGAGTAGAGTATAATGGATGTGTGTGGTTTGAGACACATTGATAATTAAGAATCATGCTGATAACTTAATGTTTGGCAAACTTATGAGATGTTAAAAGTTGCATTTTTACACTGACATTGTCACCTATTTCCGAAGGTGGATACCAGATGTCACACGCTACGCCCACGCAAGGGTAGTATAAAATCCCACCCGACACAGCGGTAACGGAAACATTACGAAAGTACACTTATTACGGCATACAGTGGATCTACAAAAAGGGTAGAATTGCAAGTAACAGCGGAGTTGCAAGTAAATCTGATGTGCAACTCATAAATTGGTTCATGCATGGTAGAGCACTTTGGTGGGAAGAGAAATACAGAACATAATTGTACGCATAGTGTAAAGTAAGATGTGTTGATAATAAGTAACTGGCTTGTGAAATGAAAGTGGTCACAATAAGTGGCGTAAGATTGTAGGAACAGTTGTGTGTGTATTTTACCAGTGCATCAGCGCACTTGAGAGTGAATTTCATGTTAATCTCATGGTAAACAATTCAATAATCATTTGTATTTGCGAGGATAAAATGCGAAATATGGATTGAAGGAATAAGTTTTGCATTGTTTTTGTGTATTATTGTTGGGATTGTGTTTTTGTTTGTGTGAAGCCATGATTTAAAGCTCAATTAAAGTATTTAGAATAGAGTTGTGTCTTATTATTGTAGAGTTGATGCCTCTTAGTCTCAGATCAAAAATATGCAACTGCTCAGTTGGTGAACGGTACACGCCTGAGGACTGATGCTAGCTGGAGGCAGAAGCATGTTTTCCATGGAAATTATTCACATGGGTACAAAATACATACATAAATTACAAAATAAACTTTTGAACTGACGGTGGTTTTGGGGGTCTGGGGGATGTGAAACGTAAAGATATGTCGAAATTTTCTGGAAGTCGAAACATCTACCTAAAAGCGCACGGACGCCAAGATATGATTCGTCGTTACTGCTTGACTTCCTTTGATCATAAATGAATGTTTTTGCACAGAAACCTTCCTCAAGATATCCTTTACAGAATGGTGAAAAACCCACCTAAATCCATCCAGTGGTTCTCGAGATTACCCGTGACATTCAAGAATCGGGGACTTTGTTTTATACTAAGTAGAGATAGAGATAATCTCTGGCATAGAAATATCTGGTATAGGCCTACAGTTCTTTTCATAAATTATGAACTTCTGTGACTCACCACAGAAAGATGCGATCTCTACAGGAGGGGTCATAATTTACCGATAATATGAGTTGAATATGGAGCCTCCGTGGCTTAGGCGGCAGCACGCCGGCCTCTCACCGCTGGGTCCGTGGTTCAAATCCCGGTCACTCCATGTGAGATCTGTGCTGGACAAAACGGAGGCAGACAGGGTTTTCTCCAGGTACTCCGGTTTTCCCTGTCACAATTCCATTCCAACAACACTCTGTACAGCGTTGCCGAAATGGAGCCCAACACGCATCATGGCGTGCCTCGCTCGGAAGTGATGGGCTCCATCACAGCAACGCTGTACAGCTCTCCCGGGAGCGGGTAGCTGGTGAACGATGTGTTATTTCCGCCTACAAATACAAACCGATATAAAATAAATGAGTTAATTTACGTATTTCACAGTCATACAGCTTAACTTTTTGATGTATAAGGATTGCATCGCAACCAAGAACTACATTTTCCAACCACCCCGATCCGAGAAAAAGTTATCTTACAAAAATGATAACAACTTTTTTTCTTGGACACGCAAAATTTTGAAATTAATAATCCAGTTATACAACATTCCAATGTATAGTGTGTTAAAATTTGAATTCGATCTGATGACGGGTTTTTGAGATAATAATTCTTAAATGTGACGCATGGTTGAAACACGCTTAAAACGTGCACTTTTTGTGCTCCAACTGCGACAAAAAACATTAAAATATAAATTTAAAATTCCAAACCTACATGAACTAACGTGCAATAGAACGACGAAAATGATGATGTGATTGGATTTTATGTAGGTCTATTGGTTACTTCACAAACAACCTTCAAACTCGAGTGCACATAATACTTTGGTCGACAGTAGTCAGCGAGGAAAGTAATGAAATCTACCTCACTCACCACCTTGTCTTGTACGCCTCATTATGGCGCCAGAAATGCCTTGGGTTTTTGGTGCACATACCAACCTAGGGTTCTGGTAGTGAGTTTTGAGGTTCCAACCTGCCATAAACTGACAACTTAGGAGACAGAACTCCGTACCGATATGGATCAATCAACGCTTCATGTGAGAACTGAGTGGCTGCACCTTTCGGAGAAGAGTGTGGGATTTTCACAGGATATTCCACGCTCACTCCAAGAGAAACTGGGTATCACCAGTTCAAGTTATTAATGTTTCCAAATAAATTCTAAACACATGCTGAAGTACTTGGATTGTTGTTGAATACAACCCAAGAAATAGTCAATATTGTTAAATGACTTTAGCTTCAATACCTGAGTCACATTATGAGAAACAGAGGCAGATACGAACTACTGCAATGCATTTTGCAAGGAAAACTAGAAGAAAAACGAGCTCCAGGACGAAGAAGAATTTCCTGGCTTGCCAACCACAGAGTATGGTTTGGAAAAACATCCACCCAATTGTTCCGGATAGCGACCAATAAAGACACCATAGCCAGAATGATCACTAACGTTCGAAGTGGACAGGCACCATGAGAAGAGAAGAAAAATTAAATTTAGGGGCTTTGGACATCGAGGTTCAGCTCCGTGTACTTAGATGTGTGTTGAATTTGATTGATAACCTGTATTTATGTGAAGACTGTAGTAGTGTGTGTAACGGTATTAGGGGCACTGGTGAGGTGGATGCCCCGGGACTTGAAGTAAGGTACTAGCTCAGAATTTTCCTGGAGAGAGCATGGGAAAACCCCGGGGAAAAATACACTCAGGATAGCCTCCGCCAGCACCTGGATCAAACCTGCGATCTCCGAACTCGCTGCAACTGCCCACGCGATCATGGTGCAAGATTTAACGAGCACGGCTATGCTGTGGACTAAAGTACTTGGGTTTGATGACCAAGCTATTCTTCTCATCCCCTAAATGAAGCAAACAACTTACAGTAGGCTACATCACACTCCATAGAGCAATTTACGCACCCCATCAGTACCCCTCCCTTTGGCGACGTCCAGGGCCGTGGTATGTGTAGCCATACAGTCTGGCAGTCACATACGTTCGTTTTATTACTAAACCAACAGTTGGTCGCTACACGCGATAAAGTCGAGCACTCCGGTGCGAGAGGCCTGCTTTAGGTTGAAACAGGGCATTCGCGATGAGAGGCCAATAAAACCCCGTCGAGCCTGAACAACGATCCAACCTGCACGGCTGGTTCGAAGCATCCCAGATCAGACTCTCAATTCCCAAATTATACCGTTCTAGGATGAATGTCATCATATTCATAACGGTAACCTGTTCAGACTAGGAGAAAACTTCTAATTGTATTTCTTCATTCATATAGTTTCTACCTATAACTTTATATTTGCTCTTCGTGCCTGAAGCCACTGCAAGATCGAGATGGGGAGTTGAAGCAAGTTCGTAGATCAGAGGTTCGAATCCTGGCGCTGACAGCGGCTATCCTCAGTATTGTTTTCCTCCGGTTTCTCCACACTCCTTCCAAGGCAAATGCCGGGATAGTACTGCATTTCAAGTCCCGAGGTACCAACCCCCATCCCCATCCCTAGTAATTACACCACAGAAACACAGGTTATCAGACAAAATTCAACACATACCCAAGTTGATAACCAAGATATCCCAAGGCCCTAAATTGAATTAACAACAACCACCGCCACGTTTACTATAAGGCGCACGTTTGAACGAAATCTTCCTCGATCGTGACCATCCTGAGGGATTCCTGAGCTGGGTCCGTTTTTCTCTTTCTCCATTAACTATAGGGTGAATCCTCTCCTCTTTCCCATTTCCTGTCTGCCTTTCATGGCTCTACTTCTTTCCAATCACCTCAATCCTCATTCTTCGAGGGTTGGGGCATTTATTTTCTAGACGAAACATAATGACAACCTACGTCTAGCACACATTTCTTAAGCAGTCTTAGAAGTTTTAAATAAATAAATAAATAAATAAATAAATACATTTCATTTGATATGATTTCTCTTTTCTGGCTGCGAACTTTCTGATCCAGATTTCGAAGTGAAATGCCATGCCCTGTGTTTCGGATTCCACGTAAAAAGGAGGTCTCGTGGCTCATGATCACAAGATTAACGGTCACGTAAAACTACAAGATTCCTTTTTGTTTTTTATTCATAACAGAGTGTAATAAAGCACACTTTAATGTTAATTTAAACACTCATATCATTATCTCGTATGTGGCTAATCAATTGCAGTCATAACAAAGAACATTTATTTTACTAATAACTTACCGATATAACATAGTATTTTGCATATAAATAACAGAAATATTAACTTACCAGCTGAATAAACTTCGTGTGCTACTATTAGCTATCGGAATGCATTGCGGTAAAAAAAAATTGACCACAAACAAATCGCGCTCTGACCTTTGATGACTGTACTGTAAACTAAGGTTGTGGTTAATATTGGGACCACAGAGAGTTGTGGCTGGACACTAAGGTTGAGTTTTGTAGCTAAATACACGATCTATTGAACCTTATACGAGGTGATTAAATAATTAACCACAATCCTATAAAGAGTTTAACACTCGTCAGAGAGACATAATACGTCAGACTTCCACACGATGAACAAGCACGTGGTACAGGACATCGCTGGAAAGTCATCCTCTATTGCGCGCAACTCAGCGCCAGTGTTTTTACAATGTTGTGAAACCTTCAGTGATTAGGGCAAAGCGGCCTGCGATAAAGCCACAATGCTTGCCTTATGAAGTTCACCGTGTTGTAGCTGGCGACGGAATGACAATAATGAAACATTTGACAACGATGAATGAACTCTCTCATTGGTTTCTGATGACGTAACTGTGCAAGTCACGTCATTCTCGGCAGCAAATAGTAGTATCCTCTAACTTGTAGACTAGAGGGCAAGGAGAAGCCTAGTGGTTTGCATATTTTCAGGGTCTTCAGATGAACTTGTCGCGCTCTAGTCTTTCCCTACCCTAGCTGCAAAGCCGTCCGTGCCAGAAATACGCCGGCGTGCAGGCTGCGTGCCGGTGCGCTTGGCGAGTTTTATTGACACCTCTGCTTGCCACTGTGGGTGAGTGGTCAACGTGTCAGTCAATTAACCCCAAGCTTGCAGGTTCACTCCTGGCCGTGGTAAGTAATTTTTGAAAGGCGGCACAAATTACTACACGCATGTCATACGATGTTAGCATGTCAAAGAACCCATTTGAATTCAGTAGGCCGTGTTCATAATGGCAAAATTAATATCGGGGGTTTCCGCCAACACAAATATCCTCATTTCTCTACTAAAAAGCGCTATAGTATAGATATCTAACCTCCTTGACTTACATAGTGCTTCAAGGAACAACGAAATTCGACATGCAAGTTACCCTCTGGGTGTCAAATAACAAAGCTTGCACCCGGCACCCGAATCCATACGATATTATTATTATACCTCTGTCCTAAAGGAATAAACACAAAACTATAACATCATTCCAGACTCCGCAGAAATAGGATAATAATTAATAAGGGGGTAGAAATACGAAATTACTTCGGAGAATATGTCCTGTATGAGCGACCATAACTATTGTGTGTCTTTTACAAATAAGATAGTAATCGGGATTCGAACCCTAGGGGACTACATTCCGCAAGGTCAGGACGTGTAAATCAATCTGAATGTGCTTCAGAAGTTGGGAACCAATGCCACTAATACCATGTTAAAACGTTAGGCCATACTAATTTAGATACATTCTATTTTCTGAAAACCAGGACAAAGGGTTAAATTGTTGAGCAAAACATTACAATTGTAGCTTACTAAAAATATGATTTACAAAGATATTAAATTAAAAAATTAAATAAAAAACGATGCCATACCAAATTTGCAATTTACAGCATAATGTAACCCGTATATATTTGTAATAATTAATAATAGGCTAATGTGATTGGTCTTACGTCCTTATTAACTATTGCGACTACTAGAGACGCCGGAGTGCCGGATTTTTGCCCCGAAGGGGATCTTTAACGTGCCAGTAAATCTACAGACACGACCTCGCATTAGTGCACCCTCAAATGTCAACTGACTTCGCCGGGATTTGATCCTGTTATCTTGGGATCAGCTGGCGAGAACGTTGGTTAGTTCCTCAGTTTAGGGGCTGCGTCAACGTGGTTAATTAGCCCCGTATACTTTGGGTGTGTGTTGAATCTGTCCGATAACCGGTGTTAATTGTGATGGCTGTATTAGTGTGTGTTATCTGTAATTCAGGTAAGGACTGCAGACGATCAATTTCAAGTAGTTCCTACGTTTTCTAACAAATGCCACCGTCAACGACACCTAGCTGTGAACTTGGCTACTAGATGCCACCGCAACCAGCACCTGACGGCGAACGTCGGAAATGAATAAGCGTTAATAAAATGTAACCCACAAATTTAGATTCACACAATTGTAGTTACTGGAAGGTTCTTTTACATGCCTTAAATCTATGACATGGGCCCGCCTGCTTTACTTCCCCTCCGAAGGAAGGCATACTGAGGGATTTTTAACGCTCTTAAAAATCCGATGACTTCGGCCGGGTTTGAACCCGCGATCTTGGGCATAGAAGCTCAGCATGCTAACAACTACACCAGCGAAGCCGCCGGCGAGAACGTTACCACTGAGCCACGTTTGTCCAAGATCGTCGTTTTGTGGGTGGTGTAGGTGGGGGTTGGGGGTTGGGGGGGCATGATGTAGATCAGGGGTTCTCAAACTTTTTCAACCATCGTACCCCTTTAAAAAAATTAAACATCCTGCGTACCCCCTACTAACCTTTCTTAGGTATTAATAATGGTTATTAAAAATGTAAAAGGTATTTAGTTAGTATGGTTTAACCTTTGTAATTTTATAAGGAAAGATATTTTAATAAAACAAAAATAGTTGTTGTTTTTCAGTTTCTTTTCTCAAAGGGTGATTTTTGCAATCATTCCGTTAGTTTTCATTTCAACACAGAACATATCAGAAACACTACCTTGCA
This sequence comes from Meconema thalassinum, assembly GCA_946902985.2. Classification (NCBI taxonomy): domain Eukaryota; kingdom Metazoa; phylum Arthropoda; class Insecta; order Orthoptera; family Tettigoniidae; genus Meconema; species Meconema thalassinum. The sequence goes on from OX336390.1 coordinate 547,249,030, forward strand.
TACACTTATTCCAAATGTTCAGTTTTTCAAAAATATCACTTAAATAGGCCAATTTTTAAAGCCAACCAAAGTCATTGAGTACTGATGATAAATTAGAATTGTGCTCGGTAAAGAAAAGATGCAATTATTTGAGGAGTTCAAATAATCGCGCCGTAAATAACTCCAGTAGTCACGGCACGAATCTCACTGCGCATGTGGATCGAGTAGAAGGATGGCCTGCCGCGTACCCCTTGAAATGTACCCCTTAGGCAGTGGCGTAGCTACAATGGGGCAAGCGGGGCCCCCAAACTCTAAAAGAAATATTATAAATAAATGGTAATAAATAAAAGTAGTATTAGAAAACATATTTGAGAATTCAATTTAGTTCAGGGGCCCCAATTGTTCTGAACTACGCGTCTAAACTTGTGTTTAGAAACTAGTCACGCTCAGTGCAATCTGTATGTAAGATATATCCATCGATTTGTGTGGTATTCTATGAGTATTTTTTGATAGCCGGGCGCCGGACAGACAATGCATTGTTCCCCATTCAGCGCATGACCATGATTCATCGTTCCTCCCCTTCCCCCTCCACTGCGACATCACACCACAGCAATGCACAGTAGCAGAGTAGTAGCAGTAGTGTAGTTGGTACGTCGCCACAGCGGAGCCCGGTTAAGTGGCTGAATTTAAGTTGTGGCTTGCATTGTGCTATTTTTTTAACGACGCTTTCAAATGTACTTATGAAAATTGAGCTAAAAAAAAGGAAGGATAAAAGTAAAAAGAGAAGACGGTTCGTGTTTGTACTAAGTCGTTAACTGCATGGTTGCACCCTCAAACTCAATCAGGTTTAGCGTACGTTTCGGTGCAAAAACAATATCAAAACGAAGAAAATTAAAATAATGAAGGTAAGAAGAAACCAAAGTTAACTATATTGTAAAAGTGTTATAAGTTTTTTAGCAAAGTGAAATTATTGTTATTAAGAGTTCCATTAACAATTTGGTCAGGACGTAATATTTTATAGCAAACTAATATCATATTACGTTAATATTATAAGAAGCATAGAATGTGTGATAAAAACAAACAATGAAGTGGTTTGCGAATTGCGACGGTTGATTCACTTCACTTGGACTGAGCACATTTGTTCGTTTTTCATTTCATATTAAAAATCACACTGTATCGGTTATACAGTATGCATCGTTTCAACGGACGACTATCATTGGTGATACAGTCTTTTTGTCCCGTTAACCAACCAACAGTTAGTTGAATCTGTTTCTACAAATAACACACTGCAATCAACTATAAACCACTACACTAAATTTTATTCCTCAATATTATTCACTATGCATTTTTTTCAGATGTTGACGCTCATCAACCGTCTGAAGTACATAAAATCGATGTTCCGACCACTCATAGTGGCCTTTCATGTCTTGATCAGTCAGTCAATAATAACAAGGACGCAGTAAACTTGACTGAACTGGACACGATGAAAATTACGTTTTGCAAGACAAAATTGAATTTCCCAGTCCAGTCAATAATCCAGCAATGAAAAGGTTAATCATTAGCATCAGGACCTTGTCAACCTCATGGTCCCTTTCCAAAATAGCCTGATGGACGAAGCTTTAAAATATCATTTTCAACTAATTAGTACAGTTTGATATCAGGTTCTGGGATGAAATGTAACAGACTCTGGCTCTGCTATTCGTAAAAGTTAGACCGTGTCTACTGTCAACCATGTTGGCTGTTCCCACAACATTCAGAGAACACTTTCGGTAGTACGGGATTAAACGACTGGAAACATCTTTCTGATAGAATTAAAACTCATGAATAATCGGATGACCACATATTTTCTTGTGTTAGGAATGATGAAACAATGAGTGATGCTTTAGAAAAACAGTTAAAAGAAGAGAAAAATTACTGGAGGAACGTTCTAGAAAGAAAAGATAATGTTTCATTAAATTTGGCCACCTGTAACCTTGCTTTCCGCGGAAGAAGTAGTAAGATGGAAGATCCAAATAAAGGAAATTTCTTGTCTATAATAGAACTCCTGTCTGACTATGTCCCTGTACTCAAAACCCTTTTGCAAAAGCCAGCAGAAAGTGTAAACTATTTAAGCCATAGCATCCAAAATGAAGTTATTTCTTTGATGGAAGATGAAGTACCGTACGATACTGAAAGAAATCAAATATGAAATACAGGGATCTCCAGGATATAAGTAAAGTTGATCAGTTAAGTGAAGTTTTCAGGTACGTCAAAGTGGTAAATGATGAAAAAAATAAACCCAAAGAAATAAAGATTTGCGAGACGTGTACTTATTTTACAAAAGTAGAAGATCAAAGTGCATTTGGATTGGCAAGTAAAATAGTGGAATCTATTAAAGATCAAGGTCTTGAATAGAAAAAATGTCGTGGCCAAGGTTATGACGGCGCTAACGTAATGAGTGGAGTAGCCTATACAATGGAGTGCAGAAAAAGATTCAAGAAGTTGCGCCACATGCATATTTCGTACAAGTCACGATTTAAATCTGGCGTTGAAAGACGCTGTAGAATCCAATCGTGAAATATCGCAGTTTTTGAGGATATACTAAATGTCTACAACTTTTTTGGACACAGTATCAAACACTGGCTGGTGCTGCAAGATGTACCGGTATCTGAAAATGTAAACATAACGTTATAAACACTCAACCCAACAAGATGGTCGGGAAGGTACCGTACAAAGCAGTTTTTTCTTAAAAAGAAGAGGTTTGGCGATATATTAAGAGGGCTATCCCAACTTATTTTGACAAGTAATAAAGCAAAAGAAAGGAATGATGCAATAGGATTGAAAAAGAAAATTGAAAGTTTTGAATTTGTGCTTCTGTTAGTTGTACAAACAAAGATTTTGCTGCAACTGAACATCGTATCTAAATGTCTCCAGATGACGAACTGTTTAAGAGGCAAAAGGTTTCGCTGAGACTATTTCTGATGATGTGTCGTCAACATTTCCTGCACAAATTTCCAGCGTGCGTGCATCTTTTTCCTCTAAAATTAAGAAAATGTCGACTGTTAAGCAACTGATAGACCTCCTCTACATTGAAAATCACATTCTGGTTGCAAGGTATCATGACGTGTGTACTGATTGTTTTATGTTCTTGACTGTACCTATCACAGTGGCTGAAGCAGAAAGATCTTTTTCCAAGATGAAAATTATCAAGTCCTACCTAAGAAGCACAATGAGCCAAGAACATAAGTGGGCTGGCCCTTTTATCGATTGAAAATGAAAGAGCTCGAAAACTTAACTTCTCTAATGCATCAGTAATTAACATGTTTGCAGATGCAAAGAGTAGGAAAAAAAGTTTTGTGTAAATTAGGTTAGTTGATAAGTTTATTTGTTTTAAATAGTTTCTTTAATAATAATAACTCAACAATTTTTTATAAACAATGAGTAAAAATTTATAGATTTATTTTATTTCAAGTCATTTGTACAATACATTTATAATATTGAGCTTTCGACCTGGCGTGTATTTTATTTTTAAAGCCTAGTACTTCATAGACGATCCTATCCGTTCCCCTTTGTTTTCTACTCTAGCTACATTATTGTCAGTAATAAAAGAACAAATATGTGTACTTAGCCTATAATACTGTATATATTTACATGCAGTTCTCTTCTCTTTCTAATTGATATTTGTGTAGACGTATTTTTCTTATTACGACATCACAATTTCACAAATTGAAAAGCTATGCCGGTAGCTATTATTTATCATAATTATATAGGACATTTTATGGAGACAACAGCCAATGTATAAATGCAATATTTCTAGAAAATGGGAAGTGGCAAGTGGGGAGGAATTCGAAGAGTGCATAAAGTCACTTTGATAAGTTCTTATCTTCGAACATTATTAATATTAAAGGCCGGCAGTTAGGTCAGGTTTTCAAAAGATAGTGAGGGGCCCCATTTCAACTTCTTGGCCAGGGGCCCCTTAAAGTCTAGCTAACGCCACTGCCCTTAGGGGTACGCGCACCACAGGTTGAGAACCCCTGACGTAGATGATACAGTACACGCCACTAAACTGCTCAGACAGAAACACTGTAGGCTACTCCCATTTACCCTTTCATGGCATGTTATATTCTAGAGAATTACACTTTCAATTAAGCTTCTTTTGATGTAGAACTTTGACTTACACTGTCCTTTATAGACAATATCGTTGTTGTTGTTGTTGTTGTTGTTGTTGTTGTTGTTGATAATTTGGGAACCATCCCAGCATTTGCCTGGAGTAGAAATGGGGAAACCACTGAGGTGGGAATCGACCCCATCTCTTCTCAGTTTTGACTTACGTTTTGACTTGTGCCCTGTTTCAACTCTGGAACCAGAATTAAATTTCTTGCCAGAGGCGGGAATCAAACCCAGGATCTCTGGATCCAGATCCTCACTATGGACCTCGAGACTACAGAAGGCGGTAAAGGCCTATAAAGAGAGTAACAAGCAGATGGATAATATCGGTGATTTCTTTTATTTCAAAATTCAAAGCTGCTGATTTCTCTACAATTGAGTTGATGCATGTACCTTAAACCGAGCAGTGGACCAACTAATGTCCCCGTCCCCAGCAGCATCGCACGGTCATGTCATCAGATGAGCTGACGTCACACTCCTATGGGAATCGATCGGGGCTTCAGAGCACACATTAATCATGTGATTGGGGCCGCTGTACTGCTATATAGACGCCTTCATGTTGGCTATTCATCACGCCTACCGAACTGACAGTGGAAATGGTTCCCCTTGCAGAGGAATACCGCTCGAGTCAGAATGTGTGAGCCTATAATACTGTACAGTATAACGAATTTTGAACGTTTTAGTTTAAGGCGTGTATCATCTACGTCATGGGTCCCATAAAGGAAAATTGAAGAATATGGAGTTCCAACCATCTACTGAGCATGTGAATTTAATTCCTTTAACGGGTGTGGTTACAAAGATGCCACAGTACCAGAGTATCGACATTATTCTAATTATCGCATCATCCCCACAAACGAACAGTTATCTAATAATGGGTAGCACACATTCTTGGACAGAACATATACATACATCGAACAATAAATACTCTAAAGCTATCTCGATTATTCACCAACTACGACGTAATATTTCTTACATGCCGATTACCATACGAAAATTATTCGTTTAATCGCTGGTATATCCTGTTTTAGAGTACTGTTCAGTAGTAGGCCTATATAATGATCTTGCAGACACGCTAAATGCAAAAATTCAACGTACCCAAAATGCCTGTGTTAGATTTAGGAGCATATAACACATATAAATAGTTGGTTAGCTCAGGCAAGGAAAGCATTTCTACAGGAAAGGAAGTGAAACTTGGACTATTGATGCAGCAGAAAAGAGGAGAATTGAAGCGTTTGAAATGTGGTGTTACAGGAGAATGATGAAGATCAGATGGGTAGATAGGGTTACAAACGAAGAATTATTAAGACTAGTGGGAGAGGAGAGATGTTTCTGGCGACTGCTAATGAAGAGAAGAAATAGGTTGGTTGGACACATACTAATACACCCAGGAATAGCAAGCTTAGTTATGGAAGGAAGGGTCGAGGACAAGAACTGTAGGGGAAGACCAAGGTTAGAATATGTTAAACAGATTGCCTCGGTTGTAGGGTGTGGTAGCTATGTAGAGATGAAGCGATTAGCTCAGGACAGGGAGGTTTGGAGGGCTGCATCAAACCAGTCAAAAGACTGAAGACTCAAACAACACATTATTACATTCGGCTGCAGTGATTTAAACTACATGATCGTAGATTGCTGGCAATAGCATTATTGACCGTAAATATTTTAAAACAGAAATCCCCATCATATCTTTACGACGGCTTTTGTTGTATGGAAACAGTCCAAGGCCGAAGCAACAGATTTACCGAATTCACAATGCACATAATCACCATCGTACTTATAAATACAACAAATCTTTTATATGTAGTGCATCATGCATTTATAATTTACATGATCTGCATGCATATGAGAATTCACATCGCATCGCTCAGTACTCAGGAGACACCTTACCGATGCATTATTGGTTGGTTATTAATATTATTGATATTTTCAGATGTTTACAGGGTCTTTGCAAACGCATCATGGGATTTAATACTTAGTTTATTAGGTAATTATTATTTTGTTGGTTCCTTAGTTTAGGGGTTGCGACAACGAGGTACTTTCGGTGTGAATAGAATCTGTCTGATAACCAGTGTTAATTGTGATGACTGCATTAGTGTGTGTATCTGTTTTATTTCAAGTAAGGACTGCAGACAGTAATTTCAAACACTGTAGTTCCTACTTTTGCTACCAAATGCTACCGTCCACGACACCTAGCTTGTGGACTTGGCTACTAGATGACATTGCAGTCAGCACCTAGCGGCGAATATTGGAACTAATAGAGCGTTATCAATTCTAACCTACAAATTTTGGTTTCACACAAGTGTAGTTAGTGGAAGGTTCCTTTTCATGCCATAAAGCTATGACATGGGCCCGCCGGCTTTACTTCCCCTCCGAAGGAAGGCATACCGAGGGATTTTAAACGCTCTTAAAAAATCCGACGGCTTTGGCCGGGTTTGAACCCGTGATCTTGGGCATAGAAGCTCAGCATGCTACCAACTACGCCACCGAAGCCGCTAAATTATTATTTTAAGTACCGTATTGTTATATAATGTAATGTATTCTAATGTTTAATATAATGTATTGTAATGTTGTTGTTGTTGTTTCTTATGGCAAGCCCGGATTCCAATCCATCAGCTTTCTTGCGTTCCAATAGAGTTGTGTGAGGTTTCCTGAAGTTCTACGTATTGTAATGCTACTTAGTGTAAAAGAGTGGATTGAATGCAACAAATGGGGCTTCTCAGCCCTATGCATATAATCCTAAAATAAACAAAATAAAATAAATTACCCTGAACCAGTAAATTGACTGACTATTGTATTTAAGCATTCTCAAATGCCAATCGACACTGTCGGCATTCGATCGCACCCGTGGACATGGTAGGCGGAAGCTTCTCCGGCCACTTCTCACAGTCAACTGCCCTTTGAAGAATTAAAGGCGGGAAAATGAATGACGTAGCATCGTAGTCGGAAAAAGAACTAGAATTGTGCAAGAGAGGTCAGTACAGGTGAAAGAGAGGAGCCTGAAATATGCAGACTAGCTAGACAAAGGAGGTAGGGCCGTTGTGAGCAACAACGGACCCCAGGACTTGAACTTCGATCCCATCATCTCGGATATCCTCGGACTGTCACGTTTGTGATTATGAGTTCGCCACCCTCTCTCTCCTCCTACCATGGATTCTGTAGAACGTAGAGCCAATCAAATATCAGTTTATTTACTGGATATCAGCAGTATGTTTTTTTATTATAGCTTACATTTTAATTGTAAATTAAAGGATGCGCTCTCTAGAAGAACTAAATGAAGTAAATGGTCTGTTGTAGATTCATTTGAGGGGCGGTGGCCTAGTGCGCTAACACTCTAGCTCGTGCCTCGCTGGCATCGGGACAGCGTGAGTTCAATTCCCATCTCAGCCATCCTGAAAATGGTTTTGGTGGTTTCCTATTTTCACCCCTAGGCAAATTGTCGGGACGGTTCCTTTCAACAGATCCAGTGTTCAGCTCAAAGATACCATCCTTACGACGGTAGAGGAATGACCTCTGGCAGAGTCCGTGGGTGAAGCCCAGCTGGGAGGATAAGCGATAAAAATAAATAAATAAACAAATAAATAAATAAATTGCCAATTTCTATTATTTTACTTACTTTAAATGGGACTTGCAAGTTGCAAGCAAGCATTAAGAAAATCATATTTTTGTTTAAGCAGACTACACGTCTGTAACGTGTTATATTGTTTACATTTTTTCAGATTTATTGATGTTTAGCAACAAAACCAGTTTATCAGCTCTCGTCTTCTGGTTCCCGGGATTCCGCACAGTAGTAGATTTGCAAAGGGAGGTGCCGAATGCGACTTCCTTTTCCTCCTGTTTACTCTTAAACCATACAACTTTGACTATATTTTTTTGGCGTTTTCCGGAGTTTTCTGGCAATGGGAATTGTATGTTCCCGGCTGCCTAGTATTACCCCATCCACCCTGTCTCTTCTTGCACAAATTTGCAGCGAAGACGCTACGAAGAAAACAGATTCGAAATAATGTATTCTTTTATTTAAATTATGTTACGGCTGACTATTTAACCAGCTTCGATTTATCTCAAACTGTGCATTGATTAATTTCTATTTATTTATTTATTTATTTATTTATTTATTTATTTATTTAATTATTTTTAATCTCTTATCATCCCATCTCGGCTCACCCATAGACTCTACGAAGCATCATTCCTCTTCTGTCGCTAGGACGGTGTCTGGGAGCTGTACACACATTGTCAGAGGATGGTGATGGCCGAGGCGACCGCTAACTTGGGTCATATTAAGGAAGGGATTTTGGAAAGAAGTCAGCCGTGGACCCGTTGAAAGGAACCGTCCTTGCATTTGCCTGATGGTCGGTTTTATTCCTTATTACTACATTTTAAATGATGTACATTCTTGATTTTGTTCATGGCACTTAGATGACAAGATGAAATGTGCACACAAATTAAAAGACGACGCCAACATCCTTGCCCGAGGCTGGAATCGAGCGACAGCAGGCGCAGACGCAAAGCCTCACACTCTGACCCTGATCTATGCCTGCCAGCGAGAAATTATGTACTGCTTGGCAATGTTGTCTTTTGTAAGTATTGCTGTCATCTGATCTTGAACATTTTGCTCTTCATTTGTCTGTAGGCGTACCTTATAATGCTGTTGTGTACGAAGCCAGGCTATTTTCCTCGTATACCTGTGCTGTTTTCCTTGAGTGGTTTTAGGGGGTCGATTCCTCTGTAGTGCTGCATTGTTATAGAACATGCTTCAAGTAAATCAATGGCCCAACCAGAATGTTAGTAAGTTACAAACCTCTTGGAAAGTTAGTTACAGTAGTTAGTTATTGAGGTTTTAAAACTACTATTTTTATTAGATTTTGAAAACTAATGACTTTCCAAGCTCCTCAAGAAATTGGTCCAGATATACTGTATGTACATGGGCCAGGCCAAGATTTTGAATAGAAGTGTTTCTTCAAACTCAGGTTGAAATGGACGTATTGCAAATGCAGTCATATAAACAACGCTTTTCATTAGCTAGGACAGGTGAAAGAAAATAGTCTATTCTTCTAATGTTACAACTACAAGATTCTTGGAATACCTTTGATAGAGTGGTTATCTCATCTCCCAATAGATAATGTGGTTACTGTACTAGGCTACAATATTCATTTACATGCAGGTACCAGGTAGGCCTACTTAAAATTTAAACATGGTTGAGGTTGAGGGCTGCTTATGTTTTGGCCCCTACATTGAGTCCATAAAGTATTCGTACACCGTTCCGTTCATAGCCTTCATAGGGAGGTTCAGGCTGCTTGAGCTTTTGGTTCTCGTAGTCAAGGAGTGCAGTTGCACTCTATATAAAGGGAGGTAGCGCGCAGTTCGCTACTCCTGTAGGGGTCCGGGCGGGGACACCAAGAGCCCGCCGATGAGCCAGCTTGGTGTCCTAGGCGAAACCCCACACAAGACACGGCACAAACCTAGAAGAATTGCTGAGTTTAAATTCACCGGCCGTGAAAGCCAATATACCATCTTTTTGGAAGCCTTCATAGGGAGGTTCAGGCTGCTTGAGCTTTTAGTTCTCGCAGTGAAGGAGTGCAGTTGCACTCTATATAAAGGGAGGTAGCGCGCAGTTCGTTACTCCTGTGGGGGTCCGCGCGGGGACACCAAGAGCCCGCCGATGAGCCAGCTTGGTGTCCTAGGCGAAACCCCACACAAGACACGGCACATACCTAGACAAATTGCTGAACCCAAGAATCTGTTGCCCACTGAAAAGCATAGTGGTGGTTCTGTGCATAAGCGCCACTGGTGTGGGGAATCTGCACTTCATTGACGGCATAATGGACCACAAAATGTACATACACATTCTGAATAAAAATCTCCATGTTAGTGCTGCTAAACTGGGATTAGGAAACAAATTTGTGTTTCAGCATGACAACGATCCTAAGCACACTGCTATCAATACATGGATGTAGTTGCTTTACAACTGCCCCCAAACAACTTAAAACGCCTCGTCAATCCCCAAATCTCAATCAAATCGAGCATTTGTGGAGCTATCTGGAGAAACAAATCAGGAAGAGGGGAATTTCCAACAAATATGACCTGAAGTTTGCACTGCAAGAAGAATGGGATAAGATTCCTCCGTCTTTGACATCCAAATTGGTGAATTCCACGCCCAGGTGTCTTGAGGCAGTAATCACGGCCATTGGATACCCGACAAAGTATTAAACGTGTCACTCTAGGCTGTGATAATGACGATCTATGGCATGGACTCGGACTGTACGAATACTTATTTTGCCTGCTTACCATGTGATGTTATGTTTTAGATTTTTTCCCTCCCAGCTGTGATATTTTTAGCCTACTTTTCTCATTTTGCAAAAATGAGGGAAAAGGAGATTTATGAGATCGATCCGGGAAATGTGTGTCTGTCTGTCCTTCTGTCTGTCTGTCTGTCTGTCTGTCTGGCTGTGTGTGTGTCCTCCCCTATCAACTCCTAAATGGCTGTAGCTATGGAAACCAAATTTGGTATGAGTAAAGATCTATGCCAGAATGTCTCAAAGCCATATTTGAAAATGATGTCAGTGCTACAAACTGCTGAAAAATCACAGTTGAAATTTGAGCTTATTGTTTGATATCCTGGAATGGGAGCTATTCCGAAGTTGGCACACATATAGATAATCATATTTCAGTTTAATTTCCACCGACAGTAGTGGCTACGCGCGCTAAAGCGCAGCGTTAGGTCATGGGGCCAAGCTCTCTGCTGACTCGGTAGACGCGTGGGTTCGAGCCCCACCGTCGGCCGTCCTTGAAATGGTTTTCCGTGGTTTCCCCATTTTCAACACCAGGCAAATGCTGGGACGGTACCTACTGACAGGCCACGGCCGCTTCCTTCCACATTCTTGCCCAGTTTCATTCGCCTTCATCAATTCCATCTTTCATCCCGACGCGCAGGTCGCCCACGGGCGTCGCCTAGAAAGACCTGCACTCGGCCTCTCAGGAGGCCACACGAGAAAAAAAAGTTTAATTTCCAGGAGGCCATACATGACAGTGTTACCAACATGATTATAAGCCAGCTGATAAGTCTAATTTTTAAATGCATGATACTTCTACACTATCAATTGGATTTCAACCAAATTTCATATGTACTATGTGTACAAGAACAAATATGACAATGCGTATCCTTAAGAGCAACCAGGGCTGCCAACTGTTAATAAATGTTCTCTCTATTATTTTATCCTAATACCAATACTGTATATCAGAAAGTATGCACACCAAGAGCTCGAAACTTTGCACACGGATAGTCCATGGCCTTCTACATTAATTTGAAGTACCTAGTATACGTCAGTACTGCCAACATGATTCTTAGCTTGTTGATAGGTCCACATTTCAAATGCATGTAACTACTCTACTAACAAATGGATTTCAACCAAATTTTGTATGTGACTTTTGTACTATAGTCTAACTCATATGAATATGCGTATTCTTAAGAGCCAGCAGGGCTGCCAACTGTAAATAAATGCTCTCTCTCTCTATCTTTTTACCCTAATATCTATAAATCAGAATATATGCAAGACAACAGCTCTAAACTTTGCATACGTATAGTACCTAACATTCTAAATTAATTTGGGGTAATTAATGTAAGTCAGTGCTGCCAACATTATTTAATCCTTCTGAAAAAATCCACAGCCTGCTTCCTGTCGACTGACCGGGTCAGGAAATGGAATGAATGAAGCCCCCATCAAGCGGCGAGGATATTAACTTCTGATAAGTCCAATTTTTAAATGCATATAACTTCTATACTGACAAATGGAATTCGTCCAAAATTGGCACAATTCATTAATTCTTAAATTCTAAGAAAAGTAGGCTCTTTAGTTCGTCACGGAACTTCATGTTTTATTATTGTTTATCTTAGGCAATAAATTATCTGTGCCATACTGCAAACGGTGCTATGCTGTGTTTGAACGTAGTGTGATAAATAGCGCCGCGTTGGCGAAGTAATCCGAGACGGAACGGTGTACAATACTTTATGGACTCACTGTAAATGAAACAGTTCTACTAACTTATTGGATCAAGAATGATGCCCCCATTTAGCATGAAAGGGTGTAAATGTCTCGGCTGTCGCACTCCTCTGGAGCAATGAGAAATGATTTACGCTACGGGAATTAATATGACCGGAAAAAATCGAGGATCCCGGACAAAACCACGTCCAAGGTGTTGATTCAAACCCGGGATGAAGCGGTGATTGCCATCCCTGCTATGCACTCTGCTCTGCTTATCCTTTAGCCTAATTGCAGCTCGAGGATTCCCTTCATATTACTACAGATGAGATTTATATTCAAATATATGTAACGGCATATCATATTGAATCTTTGTAATTACATGTTTAATGCACAATTAAGAGGATTAATGTTTAGTGCATAGATGTGCGTTTTGGATTATTAGTGAATATTTTGTTAAGTACGTTAAACCATTATTCAAATTATATTTAAGCATATGTTTCCTTATTATTATTATTATTATTATTATTATTATTATTATTATTATTATTATTATTATTATTATTATTACTTTGCAATAGTGTTTTGAATAACATCTGGACTTTCCTCGAGTAAAGTTAGCATGTTAATGTGCGTCAAGCGTAAGACTACGGGAAGGAGGTGGCTGTGGCCTTTAGTTGCCTAGAGTAGAAGAGGAAAACCACCGACTACCACCTTTTGGATGGCTGAGGTGGAAATCTTGCCAGTTTTGCCTCACGAGGCTGAGTGTACCCAGTTCCAGCTCTCATATTAGAGCATTTCTTGGCAAGTGCACCAATCGATCCCAGACGTCAGAGGTGACAACCAAGAATGCTAACCACTACAGCACAAGATGGTCAGTATTTGACTTAGAATATGGATAGGTGTATTGCAAAATGGCGTTTTAATTACTCCAGTAGACTGCTTCAAGAGGCAAATATAATCAGGAATTATGAGTCTAGGGCCTCGACATATTGTGGATATATCCCAGTGAACTAAACCATTACAATCTATACAATGGTATTATACCGTTCAACTAAATTTTGAAAGAATTAATATCGCACTTAAGCAGCATCAGCGGCGGTTTCGGTGGCGTAGTTGATAGCATGCTGAGATTCTATGCCCAAGATCGCGGGTTCAAACCCGGCCGAAGTTGTCGTTTTTTTAAAGAGCGTTAAAAGTCCCTCAGTATGCCTTCCTTCAGAGGGGAAGCAAAGCCGGCGGATCCATGTCATAGATTTATGTAATTAAGCTATAAAGTTTTACGACACCACCCGGGCAACAGCGGGTAAACAGCATCTAATAAAGCTAGAAGTACGAAAATTGGCAAAGTAGTAGCTTTGTGTAAGCGACTTGGTGATAGAAAAGTCTTGAGCACTAATATGAAATATGAGTAGGCTACACATTACTCTTCGCAGCGTGATGTTGGCAAATAACACAGAAATTTGACCACCCTAATGTTGTTGTTGTTGGTTATATTAGGGGGCTGCGACAGCGTGGTCATATAGCCCCGTGTATTTGGGTGTGTGTGTGGAAGTTGTGTGATAAGCTCTGTTATTGTGACGGCTGTACCATTGTGTGTGGAGCCGATTTGTAAATTGGGGACAGGAATGGGACCGAGGCGGCCGTGGCCGTAAGTTAGAAACTATCCCAGCATTTTCCTGGAGTAGAAGTGGGAAAACCACTTCCAGGATGGTTGATGTGAAAGTCGAAGTTTCCTCTTCTCAGTTTTGCCTCACGAGGCTGAGTGTACCCCGTTCCAGCCCTCACACCAGTATCATCAAAAATATTATTTCAATAGTATAGATCCTTCCTGTGGCGCCCACAAGCGACCGATCATGACAAATGAGCATTCAAATGAACGAGAATAGACATTAACAGAGACGAATTGCACTATAATTTCATAAATATCGATAATTTCTTAAAAAAAAAAGACTTTTAAGAAAATGTACGAAGTTTACGATTTGCAGATACTGTTTTGTAGGAAAATACACTCCATAATTGAAGTACACTTCACATTTTGGCCGCTGTGACGCCTGTTTCATGTCATTTTAACGTTCTGAGGTGTTTCCTTTATCATTTTGAATGGATTTCAGAAACAGTAAATCAAAGGAATGAGTACGGTACTCAAATCGTATAATTTCATAAATATCGAATAACCGGTGAGTGTTATGATGATCCAATTTTCAGTGATTGCCTTCTTAAGTTAGGGAACGTAGAACTTGGAATTCTAACTGAAATGTATAGTGTTCTATAATCATTTGGTTGAAATAAAACATAACAACCTTTCTCCTTAAGTCTCTCATTATAAACCTATTGGGGAATGTGTGGTTTATGAACGTGCGAGATTTCTCGCACAGGTCCGCTAGTTAAATTTATTTGGCAGAGCCGGAAATTGTTTAAGATTCTTTCACTAGTGAACCAACGAATAATCACCTTTGAGAAGATAAGGACGTGCTGACAAAAAACACGCGTCTATTGCAATGCCATATTAAATAGATCAGTATTAAAATCGTGATCCACTTACCCTAATCTGCCAATAAAAGACTTTCGAACAGTAAATTCCGCCTACTACCTGAAAAAAAAAAATGTTATGGAAAGTTGAAGAACATCCGCTAGCTACTCAGTGTGTAAGTTTCACAGATACAAATCATTTATCACCGGTGGAAGTAAGCAAGCAGGCAAGCTATAGGGCTATAGGTAAAAGTTTTGAGGGCTAAATTTGCACACAATAATTTACATTTTCTTAACTCCTCAAATATCTGAGTCTCGGAGAAAGTAGACGATTACTTCGAGAATTCGCCCACTGGGTTCTCTCTCTTCTCTTCTTCTCTTACTCGTTTACCCTCAAGGTTGGTGGAACCCACGGACTCAGCGAGGGAACTCACCACTACCGCCTCTACGGGCAGTGTCCTAGAGCTGGGAACATCTAATCGGAGTGGATACAACTGGTGAGGTGTGATTGGCACCTCGCCCAGGCGGCCTCACCTACAAAGCGAACAGGGGCCTCATGAGGGAAGGTAATGGATGGTCAGGATGGATAGGCAAGGAAGAGGGAAGGAGGCGGCCGTGGCCTTGAAGAAGGAACCATCCCGGCATTTTCCCGAAGACGAAGTGGGAAACCACGGAAAACCACTTCGAGGATGGCTGAGGTGGGAATCGAACCCCCTCTACTCATTTGGAACACCCGAGGCTGAGTAGACCCCGTTCCAGTCCTCAGACCACTTTTCAAATTTCGTGGCAGAGCCGGGAATCGAACCCAGGACCTCCAGGGCGGCAGCTAACCATGCTGACCGCTACGCTACGGAGGCGACTCTGGGTTCTCTTATATTCATTATAAAGCGACCACCTCGTGGTGTGGCTGCTAGCATTCTTGGCTTTCGCCCCGGAAGTCCGGGTTCGATTCCCAGCTCTGCCAAGAAATTATAATTCTGGTCTGAGGGCTGGAATGGAGCACTCTCAGCCTCGTGAGAAAAAACTGAGAAGATAATAATAATAATAATAATGTTATTGGCTTTACGTCCCTTTAAACTACTGATGCATTTAGAGACGCCGGGTTGCTAGAATTTTGCCCAGAGGGGGATCTTTAACGTGCCAGTAAATCTACTGACACGGCTACCTCGCATTTGCACACCCTCAAATGCCAGTTGACTGTGCCAGGATTTGATCCTGCAACCTCGGGAACAGCAAGCGAGAAAGTTACCACTGAGTTACGCAGACAGTGAAAGAACTGAGAAGAGGAGGGTTCGATACCCATGTGTCATCTTGGAAGTGGCTTTCCGTGGTTTCCCAATTTTACGCCAGGCAAATGCCGGGATGGTTCTTAGCATATGGCCACGGCCGAACCCTTCCCAATACTCATTTGAATCACAAATAACACGCTAATGCAGCCATCACAATAACATAGATTATCAGACAAATTCCACACACACCCAAGTACACGGGGCTACATGACCTCGATGTTGCAAAGCCCCTAAATCAATCAACAGCAACATTATGAAGCTAGGCTGCTGGGAATTGGTCAATGGTAATTACTGTTTCTATTATTTGTGTGTGTGGGGGGACGGGGACGGGGGGGGGACGGGGGGGGGGGACACAATTTCTTGGGACAGTGGGTGAAGGCCCAACCTGTGGTTTTCTGGAGGTACTGAGGTCGAGTCCTACTGACACCGTCCGGTCAGTTTGCAGGTGAGAAGTGGTACGCTAGTCATGTCCGTTAGGCCGTTCTGGCGGGCTACCGTTACGGTGGACAGCAAGGCGTAGCCAACCAACTCTTGGGTTCAGCGCGGCCTCATCAATTTCACGCACCGCCTTCTCTATTGTGACCGAGCGACCGGTTCGCTTAATGACTGCTCAGACCGGTGCTCATTTAGCTCTCTGTAGGGTTGCTTTCAATAGACTGGGAAAATGTAGTTACAATAAAGCTTGACATCTCCCAAGATGTAGATGTTGATGTCGTTTGACACCTCTGCGCAGTAGCCCACATCTTGGCGATAAGTTGCACGGCGACCCAATAAATTATCACCCAGATTCTATCTATGTACCTCTTACTTCTCACCGTTCAGTGAGGGGTGCGGGAACTGGAATTCACATCATATTTCTATCTTTTTACGACTTTCTGTCACTGCGCGTTGTGTTCCTTTCGGATGAGCAAGGAACGTACATTTTATCAGTAGCTGGCGATATTTCAAAATTACTCATAATGACACAAGGCCTTTCTTTCTAGTGGAGACAATACGTAATGTTCCACCGGAGAAGGGATCATAACTCCAACAACTTTTTGTTATACCGGTATTCATAATTAGTGAAATGCCATGTCCTGTGGTTCGGATTCCACGTAAAAAGGAGGTCCCGTGGTCATGATCTCATGATTAACGGTCACATTAAACTACAAGCTTCCTTTGGTATTCATAATTATGATTTCATGGTAATGAGTAGTTGTTGTTGATTGATTTGGAGGCTTCGTGACATTGTAGTCATGTAGACCCGTGTACTTGGGTGTGTGTGAAATTTGTCTGATAACCCGTGTTATTGTGATGGCTGTATTAGTGTCTGTATTATTGTTATTGAGGTGAGGATTGGGAAGGAAAGGAGGCGGCCATGGTTTTAAGTTGGGAACCATCCCGGCATTTGGAAAAGTGTGAAAACACGGAAAACCACTTCCACTTCTCTCCTCTTCTCTCGAGGCTGAGTGGACCCTGTTCCAGCCCTCACACCAGAATTAAAATTTCTTGGCAGAGCCGGGAATCGAACCCGAGCCTCCGGGGCGACAGCCAAGAATGCTAGCCGCTACACCACGAGCTGGTATCTAATAAATAGTAAATTTCAAAACATTCTGTGTTAAACCTCTAGGCTAGGTTAACCTACAGATTGTGGAGCGACGCGTGGTGAGGAAGTCGGGTCCCCTCGGTCGTTAATCTGGGTTTAGTTGACTGGGGCGGTGCCTATCTGATCAGACAGCTATTCAATTGTCCTCACGAAGATGAGTGCACCCCGCTCCAGCCCTCAGGGTCAGTTCTAAAATACCTGACGGAGCCGGGTATCGAACACAGGGCTCCCAAGTGAGAGACAGGTGCGTTACCCCAACACCACGGGGCCGGCCGTAAAAAAAACCAACCAAGACTAAAAAGATAAACATAAGGATAAAATCATTGTTGCAAATAAACTTGAACATGCCTCCGGCTTCCTTAATCATGGTTAATTTCCTAAAGTTAAGCGGCTTCGGTGGCGTTGTTGGTAGCATGCTGAACTGCTGTGTCCAAGATAGCGGGTTCAAACCCGGCCGAAGTCGTCGGATTTTTTAAGAGCGTTAAAATCCTTCAGTATGCCTTCCTTCGGAGGGGGAAGTAAAGCCGGCGGCCCCAAGTCATAAATTTATGGCATGTAAACGATCCTTTCACTAACTAACCTTGTGTGAAGCTAAATTTCTAGGTTAGATTTCGTTGAAACGCTCTATCATAGTTCCAACGTTCACCACTAGGTGTCAGTGACATCTGGTAGCGAAAGTTGGAACTACTTGAAATTGAACGGAACTTGTAGCGCACCCCATGGGTGTCCGCTTGAAGCAGCTACAGGCTCTGGCGAGCCGAACATGTCCTCTGACACTCCCGGCACTAAAAGCCGTACGCTAAATAAATAAAAATCCTAAAGTTAGTTATTGCTGCTTTAAGGGGCGGAACAGCGAGGTCATCTGGCCCAATTTCCTAAAGTTGCATGTAAGGTTTAGAACAACAAATGTACATAATGGGATATTATCAGCTTTCTTAACAATTCTCCATGTCAGAGTCTATCAAACATAACATTGCACTTAATGCAAAGCAATAAAATGTGAAGTACCTGTACACTTGATGCCTTTGTCTAGCGGTGTATAAGAGTGTCTCTGAACTTGAAATTAGGGTATTATCCTGGAATATGCATGAGAGTGAGGAGAAAACCATAGGAGTAAGCACAGGGTTATAGCGTGAAGTCGCCCTCGACCTCACGTAGTATAAATTAGAGTTAGAATATTAGAATATAGAGTTGTAATGGCATCTTGTATTGGGTATACAGAGGTTCAAGAGGAGGAAGGGCATGCTGTTGAAGCATGGGGACTTAATAAGAAATAGCTTACCTTGGCTCTTACCGTACCTTACCACGATCTCAGCGCACTTAGTCACGAGTAAGGCCCGGATAGTTATGTGTTTAAATATTTTTTATTTAACTAAATATTTTCTATTTATTTCCCGGCTCTGCCACGAAATTTTAAAAGTGGTATGAGGACTGGAACGGGGTCTACTCAGCCTCAGGTGGTCCAAATGAGTAGAGGGGGTTCGATTCCCACCTCAGCCATCACTACTGTAAGGCCACGGCCGCCTCCTTCCCTCTTCCTTGCCTATCCACCCTAGCCTTCCATTCCCTCATGAGGTCCCTGTTCGCTTTGCAGGTGAGGCCGCCTGGGCGAGGTGCTAATCCCACCTCACCAGTTGTATCCACTCTGATTAGATGTTCCCAGCTTTATAGGACACTGCCTGAAAAATGGCGGTAGGGATGAGTTCCCTCGCTGAGTCCGTGGCAGCCACCACCCTGGAGGGTAAACTCGATAAAAAATAATAATAAAGAAAACACTATTTATTTACATATTTTTTGCCATTTTTATAAATAAATACATATTCTGGCGTATTTATTCATAAGTGGTATGTTGTACTTCTTTGATGACTGCTGCCCACATTTTCGACCAATGGCAATTCCAGTAAATTGCTTCTCAATTTCGTGAATGCACACTTGTCTCTGTATTATAGTACTGTAGTATTCCAAGAGTCCGGCTCCGTGGCTAAATGGTTAGCGCGCTAGGCTTTGGCCCAAAGTGCCCCGGGTTCGATTCCCGGCAGAGCCATCAGGGATTTTAATCTCCCCGTGGCTCGGGGACTGGGTGTATGTGACGTCTTCATTCTCACTTCATCCTCATTACGACGCGCAGGTCGCCCACGGGCGTCAACTAGAAAGACCTCGGCCTCTCCGGAGGCCACACGATCATTCCAAGACAGGATTTCCCCGGTCATTAAGCAGAGCAGGGGTGCTGAAGTCAACAGTCTCATTAAGCCTCCATTCGTCCTTACCTTGACCGACATTTTTAGTTGAAATTACAGTCGTCTGCGTAACTTGTGAGTGCTATGAGAGTTTTAGAAGTGACCTTTTCTTCTGCTCTTTAGAATAAAATTCGAAAACAGCACATACTGTTCATGATTTCGTATCGCGCGTCTGCAGTAAGTATTGTAGGATCTGGAAACTGAAGTAAGGCCCCGCTTATTTGTACTGTAGACTGGATTATGGATTATTCAAGCATCTATATTTCGAGTAACTGTGGGACAAAATATGATACAAATTTAAGAACATATTTTGTAAACTGTATCACATACAGTATTTTCCACTTTTAAGTACCGGTACATAAGTAAATACATATTTCTGAAAAGTTAAGCAAATCCGGGCACTGATCATGAGCGTAAACAACACTAAGTAGCCTTGTTACACGAGTGGCGTGTTTCAAGGGTATTCTCGAATAGGAGATAATTTTATTGGGTGGCTTCTTTAATAATGTGTCGATATTTTTAATACTTTGAACTACAATACTACATTCTTATTGGAAATTATTTTCTACAACTAACAAATATTGATGAGTTGAACTATCTCAACTAACACTGTAACTAAACAATTGTGGGCTACATATTGTAAATACTTTCACCCATACACTCAGACATAGATGTTATAGCCTAAGTGTAATGGATCTGATGAGCGCTTGACGATCGAAACTGGTCATTGAAGTGTATTTATTAATCTCATGTAAATTGTTTTCTGGATTAGGGAAAAATAACCCTGGGAATAACCCATCGCAATTGGGTACAATCGTGTCGACCGACTGAAAAACATTAAACTTCGTTTACTAAGGCAACATGAAAATAGCTTCAAACACCATAATTAACACAAATTAATACAAATTATGAAACAACTTGTCAAATGTTGTACATGTTTCGATATTCATTGATACGCTGTCTTAAATAGCCTATTAAAAAAAACACCCAAAAACACCCAGAAAATACAAAAGTATTTGGAACTTTTACTTAATCAAATTATTGTAAGGATATCCATTTTATTCTATTTTATTTTTCGTAATCACATCGGTCCCGTGGGGCGCAACATTTGAATAAGTGTTTCATAATTTGTATTGATTGACGTAGTATTTTTAAGTAAAATGTGACCGCAGTCGGGATTCTAACCCGAATCCTATGCTGTCCGGACAGGTGCGTTTAACCACTTCACCAATGGGGCCACACCTCGACAACGATACGTTTTCAAGTCATTAGATGGAGAGAGGTACTCTTGCGAAGGCTTCTGGAATGACATACAGTTGACAAGTCGTGATCTTCCAGACTACAGAACTACCTCTACGCCAATGTCTGACCTGACTAGAGTCTGTTGAATCACATAAATGGAATTACGAAATATTCAAAAATAATGTTATACGCTGGGTTGTAGCTTATAACAATGGAACAATCCAGGGACGGTACCTTCTGACAGGCCACGGCCGCTTCCTTCCACGTCCTTGCCCAGTTTCATTCATCATCCATTCCTCTATGCCCAAGATCGCGGGTTCAAACCCGGCCGAAGTCGTCGGATTTTTAAGAGCGTTAAAATCCCTCAGTATGCCTTCCTTCAGAGGGGAAGTAAAGCCGGCGGTCCCAAGTCATAGATTTTTGGCATGTTAAAGAACCTTCCACTAATTACACCTGTGTGAAGCTAAATCATAGGTTTAACATTTGACAAACACTCTTTGGTTCCGACGTTCGTCGCCAGGAGCCAACTGCGGTGGCATCTGGTAACCAAGTTCTGAACTAGTATTCGTTGACGGTGGCGTTTGGCGGCAAAAGCAGGAACTACTTGATTTTTTTTTAAATGTCTGCAGTCCTTACTTAAATTAGCTTGCCACGGTGGGTGAGTGGATAACGTGTCGGTCTACTAACCCCAAGATCGCAGGTTCGCTCCTGGCCGTGGTAAGTGATTTTTGAAAGGCGGCAAAAATACGACACGCATGTCATGCGATGTTGGCATGTCAAATAACCCATTTGAATTCAGTAGGCCGTGCTCATAATGGCAAAATTAATATCGGGGGTTTCCGCCAACACAAAGTTCCTCATTTCTCTACTAGAAAGCGCTGTAGTGTTCAAGGAGCGTAGATATCTAACCTCCTTGACTTTCATAGTGATTCAAGGAACAACGAAATTTGACATGCAAGCTACCCTCTGGGTGTCAAATTACAAAGCTTGCACCCGGCAAGGCCATACGATATTTTATAGCCTATACTTGAATTGAAAACAGTTAACTCACACGAATACAGTCATCACAATTAACACCGGCTATCAGATAGATTCTACACACCCAAAGTACACGGGGCTACTTGACCGCGTTGTCGCAGCCCCTAAACTGAGGAACAAACCAATCATCATCCATTCCATCTCTCGTTCCGGCGCGCAGGTCACCCACGGGCGTCGAATAGAAAGACCTGCACTCGGCCCCTCAGGAGGCCACACGACAACAAAAAACATATGATCACTAAAAATATTACTCTTAAAATAAGGCATATGATGGCCGAGAGCGCTAAATCGCTAGCTAGTGCCTCGCTAGCATCGGGAGAGCGCGGGTTCGAATCCCATCTCGGCCGTCCTGAAAATGGATCCCATTTTCACCACCAGACAAATGTCGGGACGGTTCCATCAATAGGTCCACGGTCGACTTCCTTCCAAAATGTCTTCCCTGACCCTTCCTTAATTAGACCCAAGTTAAGGGTCTCTGGGAGATCAGCCTGTCACCATCCCCAGTTGTATCTGCTGACAAAGTGTGTTCAGCTCCGAGACACTGTCCATGCGACGGTAGAGGAATTATCCCTCACAGAGTCGGTCGGTGAATCCGAGCTGGGAAGGTAAGCGATAATATAGGCAGCATTTTAAAATAATGAAAGGAATGTTTTTTTTTTGAAATTCGAAAAAGGAGGGAAGACAAGGTCAGCAACAATAAATATGACGGACCAGATTATACTACTACCCATAAGAATGTAGGTCTATTTGATTTGAATAGGATGACGGATTAGACTACAGTCCGACATATAGGCCCTAACAATATATTTGGTTTGAAAACGGTAACAGAATATAGTCCTAGATATACTGATGTATTTGTGTCTTATACCTCATCAAAAATTCAAAATATCTTCTTCCCTAAAATATCCTGAAAGGAACACTGCCCTGGATAAGCTACGAGATTTTTCACCCCATTGTTTCTCGGCTAACAATACCAGGCCAGCAGTATGCGTTATATTGTGAGAATGAACCTGAGAAATGACAGAAAGTGTCGTGACCTCCACTTGCCCTGATTTGTGTTGTGGATATTAATTCCAGTTGGGGAGTCAAATGTCAGGTACGCTTGACCAGGCTGCCAGCATTCATAGCGTGGTGATGAATGGCGAGGTGTCAGGTTGGAGGGGTGAGCTAAACTTGAGGTCAGGGAGCTTGTAAAACATGACCAAGGGTGTTACCTTCATCCTTCTTAATGCAGAAGCAACAACTGCAGGTAGACCGCTGCGTTCTAAGATACGTGCAAGCCAATGTTGTCTAAGATACAAGCGTAACACTACGCTCTAAGATACGTGCATGCCACTGTGTTCTAAGATACGTATCACTACGGTCTGCGGGAATACCACTGCGCTCTAAGTTATGTGCATGCTGTGTGTTCCAAGACACATGAGTATCACTACGTTCTACGTAAACACCACTACGTTCTAATATACATGCATGCCAATGTGTTCTAAGATACATGCGTAACACTACGCTCTAAGATACGTGCATGCCAATGTGTTCTAAGATACGTATCACTACGGTCTACGTGAATACCACTGCGCTCTAAGTTATGTGCATGCTATGTGTTCCAAGTCACATGAGTATCACTACGTTCTACGGGAACACCACTACGTTCTAAGATACATGCATGCCAATGTGTTCTAAGATACATGCGTAACACTACGCTCTAAGATACGTGCATGCCAATGTGCTCTAAGATACGTATCACTACGGTCTACGTGAATACCACTGCGCTCTAAGTTATGTGCATGCTGTGTGTTCCAAGACACATGAGTATCACTACGTTCTACGTAAACACCACTACGTTCTAATATACATGCATGCCAATGTGTTCTAAGATACATGCGTAACACTACGCTCTAAGATACGTGCATGCCAATGTGTTCTAAGATACGTATCACTACGGTCTACGTGAATACCACTGCGCTCTAAGTTATGTGCATGCTATGTGTTCCAAGTCACATGAGTATCACTACGTTCTACGGGAACACCACTACGTTCTAAGATACATGCATGCCAATGTGTTCTAAGATACATGCGTAACACTACGCTCTAAGATACGTGCATGCCAATGTGCTCTAAGATACGTATCACTACGGTCTACGTGAATACCACTGCGCTCTAAGTTATGTGCATGCTATGTGTTCCAAGTCACATGAGTATCACTACATTCTACGGGAACACCACTACGTTCTAAGATACATGCATGCCAATGTGTTCTAAGATACATGCGTAACACTACGCTCTACGATACGTGCATGCCAATGTGCTCTAAGATACGTATCACTACGGTCTACGTGAATACCACTGCGCTCTAAGTTATGTGCATGCTGTGTGTTCCAAGACACATGAGTATCACTACGTTCTACGTAAACACCACTACGTTCTAATATACATGCATGCCAATGTGTTCTAAGATACATGCGTAACACTACGCTCTAAGATACGTGCATGCCAATGTGTTCTAAGATACGTATCACTACGGTCTACGTGAATACCACTGCGCTCTAAGTTATGTGCATGCTATGTGTTCCAAGTCACATGAGTATCACTACGTTCTACGGGAACACCACTACGTTCTAAGATACATGCATGCCAATGTGTTCTAAGATACATGCGTAACACTACGCTCTAAGATACGTGCATGCCAATGTGCTCTAAGATACGTATCACTACGGTCTACGTGAATACCACTGCGCTCTAAGTTATGTGCATGCTATGTGTTCCAAGTCACATGAGTATCACTACGTTCTACGGGAACACCACTACGTTCTAAGATACATGCATGCCAATGTGTTCTAAGATACATGCGTAACACTACGCTCTACGATACGTGCATGCCAATGTGCTCTAAGATACGTGAGTATCACTACGTTCTACGTCAACACCACTGGGCTCTAAGATACGAGCATGCCAATGTGTTCTAAGATACATACATGCGTAACACTGCGCTCTAAGATACGTATCACTACGTTCTACGTAAACACCACTGGGCTCTAAGATACGTACATGCCAATGTGTTCTAAGACACGCGAGTATCACTACGTTCTACGTGAATACCACTGCACTCTAAGATACGTGCGTACCACTGCGTTCTAAGATACGTGCATGCTAATGTGTTCTAAGACACGTGCGCACGGTACCACTACATGCTAAGATACGTGCGTGCACTGCGTTCTAAGATACGTGCATGCTAATGTGTTCTAAGACACGTGCGTACGGTACCACTACATGCTAAGATACGTGCGTGCACTGCGTTCTAAGACACGTGAACACCACTGCGCTCTAAGATACGTCCATGCCAATGCTTTTTAAGACACGTCCGTACTACTGTGTTCGTTGACGTGAGATACCAGGGGCGTACCGTATCCAGAGGGACGAGGGTCTGATGGGATTGCAGGCTTCTCCAAAATGTAATGAATAATAGTAATATTGACTGGACTGGATAGATGAACGTACGGCACTGACAGGAGCAATCCTGAGTGTAGTTTCCCCCCGAATTTCACACTCTAGGTACCGTAGGCTACGCTATTTCATGTAGTTCCGTGACACCTACCCCAGCCCTAGACCCAAATACAGTTACATACAATAACATGATGTTATACAAATTCCATCTGACTGGCTGAGTGGCGCAGCGGTAACGTTCTCGCCTGCTGTTTCAAAGGCTGCAGAATCAAATCCTGGTGCTGTCAATTGGTATTTGTGAGAGATCTGAGTCAGTAGATTTACTGGCACGTGAAATATCTCTTTTGGGGCAAAATTTCTGCACCCGGCGCCTCAAAAAACTGAAGTAGTCAAATGGGGCGTAAAACCAATAACATTATACGAATTCCATCCTCTGACTTAAGTTATTTTTAGCGTACGGCTTTTAGTAACAGGAGTGTCCGAGGACATGTTCGGCTCACCAGAGTTTGTAGCTGCTTCGATGCGGACACCCATGGGATGAGCTACAAGTAGCCTACCGTCGCGTGTGGAGTGTTGTCTGGGGAGGAAAGTGTGAATGTAAGGACGAGGAATTGCAAGGTAGCGGCTGTGGCCTGTAGTTAGGTATCAACCCCGGCATTTACCTGGAAGGAAGATGGGAAACCACAGAAGACCATCTTCAAGGTTGCCGGCGGGGGGACTCGAATCTCCTCGCCTCCCGGATGTGAGCCACTGCCTGCAGCCACGCCGCGCCGCGCCGTAACGACCATGACTAACTCACCCGGTTCTGACTTAGATAATAGGCCTACCTATATACACCACCTCATGACGAAGTGGCTAACCGTCTTGGTTGTCACCCCAGTGGTTAGGGTACGATTCTCGGCTCTGCCAAGAAATGTATTTCTGGTCTGAGGGTTGGAACGGGGTATACTCAACCTCGTGAAGCAAAACTGAGAAGAGGTGAGTGCAGTTCCCTCCTCAGCCATCCTGGAAGTGGTTTTCCGTGGTGGGAAATCACTTCTACTCCAGGCAAATCCTGGGATGGTTCCTAACTTAAGGCCACAGCTGCCTCCTTCCCAATCCTATCCCCAATTGACAAATACACACACTAGTACAGCCATCACAATAACACAGCTTATCACACAAATTCCACACACACACCCCAGTGCACAGGGCTATATGACCACGATGTCGTAGCCCCTAAAATATGCAACAACAAAACATTCATGACAGCCCGGTCAAGTTTAGACATGCAAGGTTACAAAAATTCGCATAGAGCTGAAAATTTGTACTAATGGTCGAAATACCATTATAAATGAAATGTGAAAAGTCCCCATCGATCCGACAACGGAAAAAAAAATAATAATAATAAAAAAAAATTCAAGGTCCAAGTTCGCAAATATGGGTTCTTTGCGTTTTTCAGCCAAACAGTAAGTTTTATCATAAAAATAGATCAGACTAAAATTGCAGATCATGTCATTATCTATAAAAATTGTCTCAACACTTTTTCCCCTAAGAGTCACCGTTTTTTGAGATATAACGATTCAAAAATTTGAAAGAGTTGTATTCTTCATAATATGCACACGTTTCCACTCCACCTGTGAGGTAGTGTACTTGGCGCGTTCCCTGGTAGGAATATTCCACTATCTATTGTGATCCTGTTTAATTCAATAATATTTAATAATAAAAACAAGATGTTCAGTAAAGAACATATAGCCTACTTTCTCCTAAATGTATGAGTATAGTTATAACTCGTTCTTATTATCAAAGAGTATAATAGAACTATTCTTTGTTGAAGACCTTAGAAACGATTTACCTCTACCAAACGCCACGACCTAGATAAAAACTGCTACCATCATTGAAGAAAGAAAGAAAGATAAGAAGTATATCAAGAATGTTATGGATCTGGAGACATAATCGACCGGACTGGCGGCGTGGCTCAGCGGTAACGTTCTCGCTTGCTGGGCCCTAGGTTGCAGGTTCGTATCCTGGCGCAGTCAGCTGGCATTTGAGGGTGCACAAATGCGAGGGAGCCGTGTCAGTACATTTACTGGCACGTTAAAGATCCCCTTCGGGCCAAAATTCCGGCACCCCGGTGTCTCTAAAAGCAGCAGTAGTTAAAAGGGATGTAAAACCAATAACATTATTATTATTATTATTACGACCTGCCGTGGGCAACATCCAACTTTGAGTTGAGGCATGTCTTTACACGTCTGGTTGTGCATGGCTTTCACAACCCTAATTGAATTAACAAATCTTTCCATGACCCTACAGAGACGTGTGTATACAAACTATGTGGATATTTTCGATAATATAATCCTAACAGAGCGAGTGCATTCTAGCGGCCAGAATAAGAAACTTTTCAATAAAATCTGGAAGTTACCTTTTTGGCAGCTAGATGTCTCGAGTAAATCTGCTGGCGAATTATGTTTTAATTAAATATATATTTTACACCATAATGTGGACAATATAACGCTTAATAACATTTTCAAGTAACGCAAAATAGGCTGTTACAAACCCTTTAAAATAAAAAGTTAAAATGTATCGTAGTATCAACTTGTCATTCTTCAAATTCGATGCGCATAGAATGATAATGGTATAGTAATCAATGGATCCCCACGTAGACTAGTCGGGACATCTAGTGGTGAAATATCGAACAATATAATCCTAACAGAGCGAGTGCATTCTAGCGGCCAGAAGAAGAAACTTTTCAATAAAATCTGGAAGTTACCTTTTTGGCAGCTAGATGTCTCGAGTAAATCTGCTGGCGAATTATGTTTTAATTAAATATATATTTTACACCATAATTTGCACAATATAACGCTTAATTTTAAAACATCTGAGTCATTACAAAACAATAAACATATAACATTTCAAGCAAAAAAACTAGCTCTGATCGGGTTTGAACCATAGGAATCTGAGCGACAGGCTATCGCTCTACCACTGAGCTAATTGTGTCAACGAATATCGTTCTATTTAAAATGACTTACATAGAACTTGTTAGCAAATAATGATTTATACTAAACGATTTCATCACTGGAGTATATTATTTATATATAAAGCATTTCATACAAAGTTTATTTATTTTTTATCAGTACGCTATATTGCATTCAATACTCAAATTAGTGAAATATAAGTCAGGCACAAGATATCCGCTGCCATCTTGTCTTATTAATGAATCAGCTGAGCTTTTTAAAATCACGTCTGCACTATAGTATTACAAAATAAACTTTTAATTTCGTACGTGCCTCTTCCTTTAGAACAGTTAAAACGATTCTCGGCTCGATAATCGGAACTGGTGGGTCCCATGATATGGATTATAAAGTTTGCATAATTCGCACGGCCGCCATCCTGAAATGGTATGGCGGACGACCTTGTAGTTTGGTCACAAGACGCATCCTATACGAAGGTATGTTGTTACCAAATTTGGTAGAGATTGGATGATTTGGTTAGTCGTTATTTGATTTTACGTTTTGAACGTTTGAGTGGCCGCCATTCAGTTTTAGTAAAAATGGCGGCGATATAAAACATGACACTGAGGTGTCCTTTGCTAGTGCTACCTTTGTACCAAATTTCGTTCAATTCGCATTCACCGTGTTCGAATTGATAGGGGGGGACAGACATTCAGAGTACACACACTCACACACACACACACACAGACTCACACACACACATACACACACACAGACTCACACACACACATACACACACACAGACAGACACACTTTTTTCGCCCTGTGTAGATCTCATAAGTCTACTTTCATTTTTTG
Organism: Meconema thalassinum; assembly: GCA_946902985.2. Taxonomy (NCBI): domain Eukaryota; kingdom Metazoa; phylum Arthropoda; class Insecta; order Orthoptera; family Tettigoniidae; genus Meconema; species Meconema thalassinum. Next base: position 547,278,217 of record OX336390.1, read on the forward strand.
CAAAAATCGAAAGTAGGCTAATACTTTCATTTTTTGCAAAAATCGAAAGTAGGCTAATAGTACTATTGGAAATTATGAAAGCGGTGTGAAATTTAAGAAATTGGGGGAAATTATTCGGAATCATCTAATATTTCTGCATCCTCATGTTCTTGTTCTTCTTCTTCTTCTTCTTCTTCTTCTTGATCTTGCTCTTCTTCTTCTTCTTCTTCTTCTTCTTCCTGCTGGGTGCAGGAAAATTGTCCTAACAGCGATGAATCAGATGTCTCCACGCTGATATCGTACGAACACTCTTCTGATGGCAATCAACATTGGAGCATCACTGGCCTTGACAACTGGCACATTCTAATGAACAAAATAATCCAACTTTTTTGCAGCCGCATTTAGCATTACTTCCCTTTGAACAATTGCAAAACACTTTGTTGAGGAGTTTTCCGGTGCTGGTGGGAGTCAAGTCTGGATTGAAAAAGGGAAGGAAGCTTGTAGTTTAACGTGACCGTTAATCTTGAGATCATGAGCCACGGGACCTCCTTTTTACGTGAAATCCGAACCACAGGACATGGCATTTCACTTCGAAAATCTCACATGCATTGACCGGGAATCGAACCCGGACCGCCTTGGTGAGAGGCATACAGCTAGACCGCTGAGCCACCACGCCCCGAAGTCTGGATTGGTTCCAATGTATTGTCGATTAACTTCCAATATTAACTTCTGGGTCTAGTTGATTACCAAGCCACACTTGAACTTGATAATGTACCCGAAATAGATGTTGATGAGCAGAAGCAGAGGTTGGAGGACGACAAGGTAATTGCAATTTTTTGTTTTGTTCCAACTGATGTTGAGCTTTCCCAGGTTTAAAAAAATAAATAATTTCTTCGGTTGGAGTTCGAGCAGTAAGTAATATCAGTAAGTAAACGTCTTCACCAACAACAATAGTTGTATTTGTCAAGTTGAACTGTTCTATTGCTCTTTCAATTATCAGGACATCAGCAATTGTAAAAAAAGGATGTAATGCTAAATGCGGCTGCAAAAAAGTTGGATTATTTTGTTCATTAGCATGTACCAGTTGTCAAGGCCAGTCATGCTCCAATGTTGATTGCCATCAGAAGAGTGTTCATACGATATCAGCGAGGAGACATCTGATTCGTCGCTGTTAGGACAATTTACCTGCATCCAGCAGGAAGAAGAGGAGGAACAAGAAGAAGAAGAGGAACATGGAAGGAAGCTTGTAGTTTAACGTGACCGTTAATCTCGCGATCATAAGCCACGGGGAAGAAGAGGAACAAGAAGTAAAAGAAGAACAAGAACATGAGGAAGCAGAAATATTAGCTGATTCCGAATAATCTCCCCCAATTTCTTAAAATTCACACCGCTTTCTTCATTTCCAATAGTACCATTTTTTAAATTACTAGCGGACCCGTGCGAGAAATCTCGCACGTTCATAAACTACACTTTCCCCAATATGTTTATAATGAGAGACTTAAGGAGAAAGGTTGTTATGATTTTATTTCAACCAAATGATTATAGAACACTATTTACATTTCAGTTAGAATTCCAAGTTCTACGTCCCCTAACTTAAGAAGGCAATCACTGAAAATTGGATCATCACAACACTCACCAGTTATTCGATATTTATGAAATTATACGATTTGAGTATTCATTTCTTTGATTTACTGTTTCTAAAATCCATGAACAATGATAAAGGAAAGACCTCAGATGTAAAAAAGACATGAAACAGGCGTCACAGCGGTTAAAATGGGAAGTGGACAGCAATTATGGAGCGTATTTTCCAACAGCAACAGTATATGCAAATCGCACACTTCTTACATTTTTTTTGAAAGTCACTTTTTAAGGAAAGTATAGATATTTATGAAATTAGAGTGCAATTCGTCACTGCTAATGTCTATTCTCTTTCATTAGAATGTTCATTTGTCACGATCGGTCTCTTGTAAGCGCCGGAGGAGGGATCTATACTACTGAAATAATATATATGATTAAATATTATTGAATTAAATAGGATCACAATAGATAGTGGAATAGGCCTACCGGAGAAACCACGTTAAAGAAAACGCCAAGTACACTACCTCACAGGTGGCGTGGAAACGTGTGCATATTATGAAGAATACAACTTTTTCAACTTTTTGAATCGTTATATCTCGAAAACGGTGACTCTTAGGATAAAAAGTGAGAAGACAATTCTTATAGATAATGGCATGATCTACAATTTTAGTCTGATCTATTTTTTTTTATGATAAAACTTACCGTTTGGCTGAAAAACGCAAAAAACCCATATTTGCGAACTTTGACCTTGAATATTTTTTTTGCCGTTGTCGGACCGATGAGGACTTTTCACATTTCATTTATAATGGTGTTTAGACCATTAGTACACATTTTCAGCTCTATGCGAATTTTTGTAATCTTACCCCTATTTTTTGGGCCAACTTGACCGGGCTAACTGTTACTTCTACAACTTTCGATGGTGGTATTTTATGGAAATGTGAGCATTTGTTTCCTGCCACCACCCTCGCCCCCCCCCCCCTCATCCCCACAGGTGCTGACTACACTAGTGAGATGTGGTATATTGACCACGAGGCCCCAGCTGAGTCCGGCATTGCTGGGCTCCTCTCTTTCATCGTTCTTGTCTACCTCTAAACGACTTGAGCGATTTCAATGAAACCTACTACTACTACATCGTCCGACCTCGACCGTGCCTTTCGCATGTGACTTTTAAACCCTGACAACAACAAAACTAACATGGCTGTCAAGCGAAGTTCAAATATTCGAATGGACTTTTGTAGCGATTTAATCGTCCGAGAACAGTGAAACTTGGCACGGTGATCCTTATACAAGGCTTAATATAGTGGCATCAAATCCAATTCAATTGTTTTGAGAAATTAAAGATGGCGACTGTGCGAAATTTCAAAGTTATGTTTTTATTTCCAGTGTACTAATCAATGATCGAATGATCGAAGCAAAAGTTTCCAAAATGAACCACCGTAATAATCTTCATCTACTACTAGCACTAGCCCTACGTATAAAAAGTCCAACATGGTGGCCAGGATAAATATTTCACCGGTTCTCTATATCTCCGAATCTATTAGAGCAATCAACCTGAAATTTTGTATGGTGATAGATGTCATTAAAATAAGTTCACCTACGTTATGTGACTTTTAATAATCTGATGATCACAAAACGAACAGAAGAGCAGTACTAACGACTTTAAGAATATATTATTGATTAGGGGTCAGGTGCAGGTTACAATGGTAAAATGTTAACACTTATATCTTTTTTCTTCTTTCAAAACCACAACAGTTACAGCAATGAAATTTTGTGCACATGAAACTCTGGCATTATTTTATATGAAAGACATTCATGTCAAAAAATAATTTGAGTTTTTTTTAAAATTCAAAATGGTGGTTGTTCATCATACAAGGCTGCAGCGTTTTCGTGATAACTCTTGTAATTTTTAACCATTTTTAGGTTCTGTTAATTTTATTTTATTGCAAAGATATTCCTCTAGAAATGCAAGTACTTTCAGCTAGGCTATATATCATAACAAAAAAAAAAATTTTACTTTTGTATTGAAAAGAAAATGTCAAAATTTTACAATATGTTTGCTACATTTTTTAAAAAGAAACTATCTTAGAGAGAAACATGATTTTATATCATTTTGTAGATATAGTAAGCAGAAATACACACACAAATAATCATTAGTGTATGTCAATTAGTTTTTGAGTTATCATTAAAACGGATGTCAAAAACACAACTCGGAGAAAACGAGTGATTAACATGTGTGCATAAATCTTACATACCATTAATCAGGACGAACATTGGGTGCAGGGATTTGTCTTTTAAATCATAACTCTAAACCTATGGCGGATAATGACATATTTCTTGCATCAAAATGTTCCTGAAGGATAGGAACATAAAATAAAAATATTTTGAAAAATTGATTTTTTGAAGGTCATAAGCTGTACCTGACCCCTTTTTAACAGAGCTGATGTCACACCTGTCTTTAAATCAGGCAGCAAGCATGAAATTTCCTCATACAGACCTATATCTATCGTCCCTATACTCTCTTCAGTCTTCGAAAGAATAATACATTGCCGTCTCCTCACTTTCAACAAACCACACCTCTCAGAAGAACAACATGGCTTCGTCCCTGGAAAATCATGTTTAACAAATCTGACTGTTCTGAACCATCACATAATTTCTGCAATAGATCAAAAATCTCAGCTAGATGTAATCTACGTCGACCTGGCCAAAGCATTTGATTCCGTGAACCATTTCCTTCTCCTCCACAAGCTTGCTTCACGATACAACGTACATGGATCCTTCCTATCCCTAATAAAAAGCTTCCTGTCCAATAGGCAACAACGGGTAGTGCTTCCAGGGTCTGTATCGTCCTGGCTCCCAGTCTTATCCGGAGTAACTCAGGGCAGTATCCTGGGACCCCTTCTCTTCGTGCTGTATATGGACGATATAAACACATGTGTGCAAAATTCTCCGTGTTCCCTTCTTCTATACGCTGATGACCTCAAGATATTCAGAAAAATTTCCAATTCTGACGACCACGCTGACCTCCAGGAAGCAGTGAATACTTGTACTGATTGGTTCAACAAATGGAAGTTATCCCCAAATCCGAAAAAGTGCTTCAATGTGTCTTTCTCACTACTGAAATCTGGAAATCAGGCGAACTATAAAATATGTGGAAATAAATTGGATACGGTTTCTCAGGTGAGAGATTTAGGTATTATTCACGATGATAAACTGACATTCTCTCCCCACATTGACCATATCAAATCTCGCGCAATGCGCAGTCTCGGCATTCTATACAGATTCACAGAAATTAAAGACCTCACTGCACTTAAATTATACTTCACCACATATGTTCTCCCTATCCTAGATTTCTCTTCTCCAATCTGGTCTACTTCGGCTATAACCAATATTTCTAAATTGAACAGTGTCTTTAATTTCTTCATATCAATTGTCAAAGCTCGCAATCCTTCACTAAGGCACTTCGCCAAATCCGATATTCTAAACCAGCTCAATGTACTCGACCTGAGAAGCCGTCTACAATTTACGGACCTGTGTTTCTTACATAAAATTATGAATGGTTACACAAAATGTAACATGCTCTTAAGCTACTTCCCACTTCATGTTCCCTCCCGTTCAACACGCCAGAACCATTTACACCACGTACCTCGCCCACGTCTTGAAGTACAGAAGCGCTCTATTTTCCACCGTCTACCTACCCTTAGCAACTCCCTTCCAAACATTGACATATTCTCTCCCTATCGAACATTCAAACATAACATTAGAAGATCCCTTTCACCCTCTTTTCCTAACCCCTCGCCCTCCTAATCACTCACTACCCCAATCACTCCCTGCGTCCTTCCCGAGATTTATCCTTTCTGCCGTCACTGCCAATTGTTACCTGTTATTGTTGTTGTTATTGTTTTTGTTATTATTATTTGAAATTGTTAAATTATTAGTGTAAAATGACCTTTTCATGGTTGTATCTAATAATTGTTAAATAAATAAATAAAAAATAAATAAACAGTATTGTTTGTTGCTGCAATTAGGGGCTTGAGATAACTTTGACCAACAGCCATGTGTACTTTTGAAAACCTGTGTTAACGTGTGTAGAATTGTAATTACTAGAGTCTAACATCGTTGTTGTTGTTATTGTTAATTCGTATTAGGGGCTTGGAGCATTTTGGTCATCAGCCCCGTGTACTTGGGCGTGTGTTGATTTTGTATGATAACTCGTGCTTGTAACTGTAATTATTAGAGTTGGGGATGGGATAGGGGCCCCCGGAATTGAAATAAGCTACTGCCCCACATTTACATGGAGGGAGTGTAGAAAACCATCGGAAAATCCAAACTCAGGATAACCACAGTCAGCGCCGGAATTCGAACTTCTGATCTCTGACTTGCTGCAGCCCCTCATGTCTGTCGTGGTGAGTGATTTAACGTGCACGGCTACACCACGGGGTGATGTAAGATTGGTTTAGCTGCCCGGGGACTTAATATAAGGTAGGCCTACTATCCCAGCATTTACCTGGATGATGTATGGGGAAAAATTGGAAAAATTCTTGCTCAGAATGACCGCTGTTTGCATTTCATATTTACTATAATAATTTTTCCTAATTATTATTTTGCCGTTTGATAATGAAAACGTTATTTTGAGTCAGTTTCTATACGATTCACTCCACTGACTATGTTATACACTAGAAGCCCAGTTTAGCAATATTACACACTATTGTCCATCTCAGCCAGCGGCATGGCCACGTTGAAACGCCGGATCCATTGAGAACTCCGCAGTTAAGTAGCATGGGTGTGGTCGGAACTTGGATGGAATGCCGGGTCTGGGCGACCGCGTGATGTTGGGAGGAAGAGGGTAAGGATATTTTTAATTTATTAGATAAAGCATAAAGTATTAAAACAACAAGGACATTTTATGTGAAAGTCGTTTCCCTAAGCTTTGTATGCCATATGCTATGTTTAAACTGAATGTTATACAACCAGAATTGCAACTCTTTTCAGTTAACAGTGTTAATTAAGCTTAATGACATAATTTGTTATGGAAAGAACATAACGGAAAAATATGATATGACATAAACATCCGGTTCCTAGTAATGATATTCAATAAGTTCGGATTGTATTCTAAAATCTAGCCTATCCGCAAATTTACTCCAAACACTATCCGCAGGTTATCCGCTATCCACACAGCCATGCAAACTATATCTGCACGGCGAAAAATGTTGCGGATATCGGCGGGTTTATCTGCGGATTTCCGCATCCGCGCAGGGATTTAGCTATATGTACTTGTCGCTTGTAGTCTACCTATATTTTACTATTACGTGGCCAATGACAGAAAAATAAAATAAAATAAAATAAAATAAAACATTAACATTAACCGACAACTATTTTCTCTCAACATTCTCGATACAGCATTCAAGAGGCGTCTAATAACATCTCCAACTGAAAGTAAGTCGTAAATAGCCTATAGTGCGTCTCTACCTTAAAAGACAGTACGCATTAAATGGAGCGCGCTGATGCCAGATCTGCTGCATATACAAAGTTCTGCAAGGCCGGGCACATGATGTAACATAACTCGTATACAGGCGTGCTTTTACGCAAAACTCGGTAAATTTCCAAAATATTTGTTTGTTGTATATAATTGTACCTCATGCCTTGCAGCGAACGACGGTACAATATTTAGATTATGATACACCGAAGCTCAGAGCGCGATTTTAATGCACACATTATAATAATTTATAATTTTCAATTATTCAATTATTCATGAATATGATAAGGCCTTTTTCTCGAATATCATAGGTTATAATAAATTATAATATGACATAATAATAATAATAATAATAATAATAATAATAATAATAATAATATATTGTGGTCCACGTAATATACCCAATTTTGTGTGGTCAAGTGGGGGTACTCAGCCGAAATTAAATTATTCATTTCTTGTTTCTTGAACGAGACGTGGTTCAATTTTATATAGTTCTTCACTTACGCCCATACCATTTCGATGGGATTAAGTTCACTGTGGTATGGTGGTGTGGTAAGGTGACAAGCAAGAACATAATTATTTCTCTGCTGTGATAGCCTACATTGTCTATTACTAGGCTAGATCCTTCGGGAACATAGAGCAACAATATTGCTCGGCGAACCACTTTTCATATACTTCACCTGTCATTTTGTCGTGTGTGTCTACCGTGTTCTTTTTGGCACAGAAACGTTAACTCTGCACCATTAACGAACCCTTGTTAATTCCCGGGACGAACAAAGGCAAACTACGGAAACCATTTCGAGGATGGCTGAGGTAGGAATCGAACCCGCCTCTTCTCAGTTTTGTCTCATGGAGTTGAGTACACCCCGTTCCAGCCCTCAGACCAGAATTACATTTCTTGACAGAGCCGGGATTCAAACCCGGGCCTCCACAGTGACAGCACAGTGACAGCCAAGAACGCAACGAGGCGGACAATTTATAAAGAACACAAAATCCACTTCATTTCTTAGTTTTACTTCACATCATCACCTACCCTCCTTCAAACGTAGTCGGGGGAGATAGCCTGCGGGCCACGTTAGTAAACAAAGTTCCGGTGCGTCAGCGCTGAGCGGGAGAACTAAGCGAAATGCTATAACTTATGAATGCTACCTAATATTGAGCTCTGGTTTGTTTTAAAAACTATTGCAGACATTAGGCCTAATGAACATTTCTTCTCGCTTAGTCACCAACGTAAAGTCAACAGCAAAAAACTTTCTCGCTAGCTAACTTTTATGTGACACCATTCCAGATTTTTCAAGTAACATTTAAGAAAAAGAATCATAACTTTCTTATTATGAAAATAATTACTGCCCTGAGAAGTAGGGTATCTTCTACCAACATCAGGCAATCTAAAAATAAATTCTTGATCTGTTGCGATCATTAGTTCATTATCTATGGCGTGATAAGTTTTATAAATGCAAAAATATAGATTCGCACTAAAATATCGTTATTGTGAAAATTGGGCCATGTGCTTATTATTTATGGCTTTTATTTTTACACCATCATAAAGAGCGGGAAATTCTCTATAATACCACGCAAACATTTCCTTAGATTTGTCACTTTCAATTATTGGGAAATGGCAACATCGCCGGGGTAGAAGAGGACGACGCTAATTGCAGGACATAGGAGTGCGAGTGAGAGGCAAATACTACATTTAATTCCATACTGTCTTTTAAGGTTGAGACGCTCTATAGATAAGTACCTTTTTTTTTAGGTCGAGGTAATGTTTTTAGGCTACCGGTTCCGCCTAGGATACACACATTTACGTCTCCTCATACATAAATCAAGTAGGTACTGTATATTTTGATTATAACATACTGTAGACTACTTTCTGTGTATGGGGAGCATGGGATCATGGGAGATTTATAAACTCTTAATAACTTTTACGAGCTATTTTTATTACACAGGTGTTAGTAACCGTCATCCCGACCAATATGACCGCTGCAGCCTTCGCTCGCTAACACACGCTCTTGCTTGACCCATATTACCACCAAGGTTATTATCCTCTTTGGCAAAGCTTCAGTACAATAAGGAAAAAAGAGAACTCACTTCGCGAATATCATTCTTTTTTTAGTTCAATGGCCTCAGAGCCGGGCCTCCTATGTGCGAATATTAGTTACAAAGTCTGGCCAGCAGGTGGCACAAGCGACTCTCGCGCTACTGTGGTTCACTTCTCAAGCAACCACTAGATGGCAGAGGTGTTCCTATACACGCTTCAATAGTCTTTGCCAACTTTCAATGTGCTAGAAGTTGGTTCGCGAAATATTCTGCACAAGCAAAATTTAGGTCATACGATATATGCATGCCCCCATACCCCGCAGTGATCGCGAGAGTTCCTGAAACTCGACTGCGGACGAGCTGTTGCTTCTACTGTAGTTGCTTTCATGACGAGATCAGAAAAGTGACAATTATTGTCAATTGGTTTATCTGTCCGTGATTTGCAGTGAGTGACACGCGGTTTCATTGTCTCACCTCGAATGTGCGATAAGTTCCAGTGATGTGCGAAGTGTGTTTTGCTACGTGTCGTTCTCAAACCTGGCTTGCTCCCTCACACTAGATGTACGTGCTCGACTATTACCGTGAGCGAGATTGCTTTTTTTAGTTATCTTCTACAGTAGTTCAGTTGTGTGCTTCAGGTTCCGGCATGTGGTGGCTTATATTAACGGGGCAACTGGTGATCTGAACAAATACAATATGCTCCAATTAACACGCTAATATCCCCCATGAATTATTCTACCGAGTCTGTATATTACTTACAGAACTGCTTTGATCTGTTTTAAACCCTAGTGTTCCTAACATACGATTAAAGCTAGATATAAACTACTTCCCCTTCCTTCACCCACATTAAATAATCACAATGCCGTTTACATTTGTATTGGGGTATTTTATTCGACAACATCTGGAATGGTAAATTTTGAGTGTAAAATAATAGTAACTTTGTTTTTGACACGCCATTTATGCCTTCGAGGTGTTCATACGCAATGATTTTTAAAACAAGATAGCCTATGACAAACAACCTGGTGGTATGATCATAGAAGTGCTACTTTTTGTTGTTTGGATGCAGAGGCTAATGTGTACTTCATGCGCTGAAGTTTAACCATTTAAATTTTACATTTCCTGTTTTCATCACCCCTTTTTCAGTTACGAGAACCACTTGTTGCTTTTCACCCTCAACACATCTGCCTCACTGCCTGCTATTATTGAGGATAAAGCTACTGATTTCAACTGAATAAAAGCAGGACACGTTAATCTCTTTCCAAGTTAAAAATGAGTAAAATATAATTTTAATATGTACGAGTAAATCCATTAGGCCTATAACCTTTTTACACCGAAAAGAAATATTACACGCTAGCTAAAAACACAATAAATATATCATAGTGCTGAGTTTTAAGTGCTCACCATAATAAAATACTGTACATCTTGGAAGTTAATTATTTGTTGGGTAATACAGTATTACTTTAAAGCGTTTTGTCGGGTATATCTTGGATGTGTTGGATATATTATTAAAATACAGTGAGTTGGCACAGTAAAAATGTCCGTCCTACATTTCAAGGACCTTCAAGGCATAAAATAATTGAAATTCAGTACTAAACTCACTTTAGGTATACGATATTTGTTTCATTCTAGTAGCCTATGTGCAAGAACATGGAATACATAAATATGGTTAATCTTTTCTTTCTGGAGGACAGTTTATGTTTCAACAAAGTATTGTCTGCCGGCAATAAATCAAACATTTCGATACCGTACCGGGAATTTTCAAAATGCAGGCCTCCTTCAAGATAACAGTAGGAACATTCGCCTTTGGCATGAACTAGGCTACAGTATTACCAATATTTTCCGAATGCTGATTCATTTGAGCAAACAGTCTCACAAGTCCTGGTACACAAACGCATACATTCAATGACAATAAAAATAAACAATACATGGGCTTAGTTTGATCTTTCAAATCCGTGACAAGTATCAATTTTACTGGTGTAACAGAAATTTGTATTTCATGTCTGTAAACTATATCTGAATTGACTCCACAATAACAAACTCATAAAATAGCTTAGGCCCTACCAAAGTTGGGACGTGGTCAACGAACCGTAGAATATATTGCAGTTACGTAAGTTTTGTGTCAAGAAAGGAAGTCATATCATAGAACATACATTCGAAATAAACTTATTTTATATGAACACTGGTTAATTGAAAAATAATATTGGGACAAATTCTTCAGAAATAGGGACATTCTGACGTTCCATAGCTTTACTGTTTTTTTATTTTTGAAAATTCAGGATATTTCCAGAATAGAAAGTTCGAGACGAATGGCAGGGTTAATGAAAAATAAACTCGAGTGAAACCCTTAATGTAAAACGTTCCTTCGTTTGCTTATTAGTCAAGACGGTATTGGTGATTCCACACTTGTGAAGGACGCAGTGAGCCTAGGCCTAAAGTCAGTCCCTTTACACTCGGAGAATAAAAAAGAAACTTTACTTTAACTGGATAATTTCGGTAAATACGAAGCGATAATAGCTCTTCGTGTAGTAGCAAACAAATTACAATCATATGAATTAATATTCATGGAACGATTTCAATATTACACTTAAGGAAAATTATATGGAGATTTATGGTAGTTTAGAATTTTTATTTTCAACAATTACCTGGCTCTTTCGGCGAACGAATATTCTATATTATGTTTTCTTTAGTGCAATAGTTACTCTACAATAGTGATTAATATTTGTGGATAAAACATACAAGGGATATTGTGGCCCTCTGTGTATGCTGCACATTCACTATAAACACCTGTTGTATGGGATGTGGCCTCTCTTTTTACATTATCAAATCAGAGTTACAGCTGTTTTATATGTAAATTCCACAACGAAACAAACAAAGGCCTTGTTATGTGAAATTTCGAATTCTTGTGGCAATTGCATGCGACCTGTTTTTATTTAAAATGAAAATAAAATTGGTACATATTTAAAGATTTGTATGAAGCAATTGATTTTGCTTCAGAATAACTTTATGTTTTCCAAGAATAGGACAAGACATATTCTAAAAATAGTTACGGTTAGAATGTGAAAATTATGTCAGGGTAATTGGAATCCAGATAATGTGTAGGGAAAATGCAGAAAATTAATAAAAAATATATATTTGTAGTTTCATTCATATTGGCTTAGAATAGGCCTACTTCGCAATAACGACATGGTTTTAAAAGTATGGTGCATGGAGTTGGCTTTCAATTCAACTGATCAAAACTAGTAGCCTATGCTTATATTCTTAACCTCAGTACATGCATGGTAGCAAATATGCATATTTGACAGTACTTGGGAAAGTTTACGTGGCTCTTCGAGTCCCAATGCGAATTTTAAAATAATTCTTACGTACCATTTCATTTTGCGCGTGAAAACAGTGAAATAATTTAGAAATGGTACCTAAAATTCCTTTTTAAAAGTTTTACTCTTTAGTGTAATAATGAAGGATCATAAGTTTGTCTGTGATGCCTTCATAGTACCGTATTTAGTTAACGTTTACTCCCTTATGTCTTGTATAAATGTGACAAAAGTAATTGGTGAGGAAATGGTTACGAATTGGAAAAAATGTATAGGCCTATTGGAGTTGGGAATACTTCAATAGCCAATAGGCTAGTGGTATTGTGATATTCAATCCTAAAATGTCCTCGAGTTGAGGAGACAAATTATCCAAGAAGAATTATTTTTGAATTATATCAAGGTCATTTCATGTGTGGCCTATTAAGATTATTTAACTAGGCCAATGCCATAAAATCTGACATACATGGCCTATTAAAATTACTTAGCTAACTCTCGGTCCTCGGATCTGTTTTAAAGTTTAAGCAGATGCCCTCAATATTACGTCTCTAAAACAAATTATGTTGTTTGCGAAACCCATTCTTATAAGTCTATGTAGATACCGGTAAGTTATACCCCCATATAAAAATGAGTACATACAGTATTTAGGTGCTTAAAATTAGTGACATCAATGTTTTCAATAAAAATATTAATACATTAATTAACTAATTGGATCAATTCCATGGAAGATAGAAATGTTTGCAAGTAGCAACCAGTTCCTACAGTTAAAAGCTCAGGACAGCTATTTTGTTGTGTTAGTGTACGTTGATTAAGTGTTTCTTTGTTCTTTTTTCTTCGGCTTGGATACCTTCGTACTTCGTACCAGCCCATGTCGTAATTAAGATATTTAACCACTTTTGTCAAGACTACTGGTAGCTTTTCCTGTAGTCACCTCCATGGGCTCTCGACTCGCTACATTGTTTTAGCGAAACGTTTTTATTGATATGACGTGAGACTGAGTTATCAACTAAAGCACACGTGAGTTGAACTTACCAACCACGTGCATTTCAGGAAAACCGGGAAATATGCTGCCTTCATGGAAGTAACGTCACAAGTGACGATATTCAGTAGCACGGTGCACAAAAACTTAATTATGGTAATTGATTTTTCAGACATTGGCTGCCAATGTACTGCACTATGTCTAATTAAATATTTAGTTAAGGATAGTGTTTTACGCCCTATACAAATAAAGGCACAATCTAAAATTGTAACATGGGATGATTAGCTCATAAATGAACAATTTTCCAAATACCTAATCTCAGGTTGGTTGATGGTATGATTTTCATTCTAATTATTGTAGACTACTGATTCTAATTATACGCAGCTCTTGTTTTAGATTTAATAGGAATTAGGCCGATATGTCGACGATTAATGAAGAAACAGAGGATGATTATACAAGATAAGGAACTTAGAATAGGCCTAAATAAACCAAGAAAGCAATCGAGTAGTAAATATCATTAGCCTAATAGGACTGACTGGCGGTACTTAGTGGATTGCATTGTAACAGCCTATAGCCTACAAACTGAATTTATTTTTGAAGAGTAGAAAAAGACTTTAAAACACCTCTAGGCCGATATAGGCTAAAGCGTGTGAATTAGATTGTGAGATAGGAATTAACAGTTGGTACGAACTAGTCGGGCCATAGTGATAACCACACTAACTTGAGATGTTTGTATTATTAATGTAAAGTCTATATTTTCGTCATGACTGTATTTATCTCTATATACAGTATATGCAATATTAATTATTGATTTCATTCACACTGATTGTTGGTATTAATCATTAACTACACAATTTGTCGTATAATTTTCTCGAATGGAGACAATCTCTCAAGAATGTTTCAACGTTTCCTTACAAGGTCTGCGAGGCGGGAACCATAATTAGCAAAAATAATGCATACGAATTGCAGCGATATTTCCGTCCCATTTTTCTTTGAGTACTGAGATTTACTCACTAATTGACGAAAAACATTTGAAACGGAAATCACAAGAATTACTGTTAAATGTTAAACTGATAATTAATGTAGCTTCTACCCAGAGATTATATACGAATAAGAAAACATGTGGTAGTTTTATGTGAATTTAAGCATCTGTAGCATACCGCACTCCATAAAACCTATTTTTAATTTCCTTTGAGTAAAATCTGAATAACTGGGTGTGATTTTTCACTACGACCGTTTCATATGCATAAAGAAATGGACTTTAAGCTATCTAATGGATACGTCTGTACGTTTTAACTGTCATTTTAGGATAGTAAAACCACACGACTTTAATCACAGAGAGTTACGAAGAATTGTTGGTTCCTTAGTTTAGGGGCTGCGACAACGTGGTCATGTAGCCTTACGAAGAGTAAGGAATATGTATTGAATTGAAATTCATATTCCATTAAGTCTTATCATATTCTAATAAGCTATGCAACATCTATCCTCTGAAATTCTCTTATGATTGGTGTCATTTCTGAAATAAGGATGATCTAATCACTCTGTACAGATGGGGTCAGTAATGTGGTTTATTGTTGCTAATGAGCTTAATGTGTTTAATACAACATTGTGAGTATTCAGTTACTCGCCAGCGTTATTATGTCGTGTCAACTCCCCCGCTACGTTTATGAAAGGGAAAGTTTCCAAAATAAGTTTCTTCCATCTTCGTTTCTTTCAGTGGTCTACATCCACCGACAGGCCTTAATGGAATAGCTGTTCACGAACTATATAACATTACCTTATACATCTTGATAGAAATAGGCCTATAACATAAACAGTATTTTTAAAATATGTTATTTGGCTAAAATGGCTGCTTAGTAGTTCAACGATTGTGAATACTTCTCAATATTTGTTATATATCGAATTGAACTCTATGACTAACTTACAACTTCTCTTTCAATCAAGAACGTACGATTTTCATGAGAATGAATGTTGATAGCAAACATATTAACACTTAGTAAAATACATATTATCGTAGTTGGAGGACGGTGTCTTTCTTTCTTTCTTTCTTTCTTTCTTTCTTTCTTTCTTCTTTCTTTCTTTCTTTCTTTCTTTCTTTCTTTCTTTCTTTCTTCCCTTCTTTCTTTATTTCTTTCAAACCTTAAATATTTTTGAATTGTCAGAGAATAGATCAAAAGAACACTGAATTTTAAGAGAAATTTACGGTACAGAAAATTCTTCAATAGCCATTAATACTAACTTTAGATGGATGTTTTAGGCTATACGGAATTAAGAGTATTGGACTAGAATAAGAGAACATTTACATTGGTATTAAGAAGAAATATACAGAACAGCCTTCCATAACGAACTTTAGATAGGTAGGCCTACTATCGGGAATTTACTGCATTGCTTACTGCTATTACTGAATTGCTTTTGTATATAGTAGGCCTACGTACATATAATATGTTTTCCTATTAAGAAAACGTGCTCGTGTGTGTATGAGAATGAGGAGGCAAATTAAACCATCAGTCTGTTCCGAAATTAATGACGTCATTCTGAGTAGTTAATACCCCAAAGTAATGTTTCAATGAAATGTGCGCATTGCAGTGAGTGATTCGGATTCCCGTGAGATGGTTAACTAGGATTAAAACACTGGGGATTACCGAGAATTATGTGAGTGCGTCTTACTTGGGAAAGTGTTTAAGCATATGGGTCACATAGTTCATATTAATGACTTGCGAGAACTGCCAGCTGAAGCTTAAACGTAGTTCGGAATCAAAAAGTTCAAGCGCAGAACGCTCCATGAGATGCATTCTGGGTAATATAAGCGAATATACCGACAGGGGCTGGTACGAAGTACGGAGGTATCCTAGCCCGGTATGCAATTCTTATTCTAAGTTAGTAGTTATGGGAAAGACTTATGTAACTCTTCGGTTTACCAAATCCTGATCCACTGAATGTTTGGAGCATGAGAGAGATTCGAGGGCTTTTATTTCCTCTGTGAGTGATATAGAGCTCCGTTAGTGCTCACATAGCCTATACTGGAGTGTATTCTCCAAATGTATATGACTGAATTGACGTGTCCCGGAGAGGAACCCCTCTACACTTTGCAACATATCAATTAGCTGTATTTGAGGATTCATGAGCATTAAAATCACATAAAATAAAACATGTCCTAATTGTAATTTAAGCCTAGAAGTATATTTGTATGTTTTAATTATACACAGAAATAAATGCATTCCTTATAATTAATAAACTGTATTTTAATAAATAACCTTATTCTGATACACATTTATTTCATGTTCACTTCCGATTTCATTTTATTTGCTTCGTGTACGTTAATTGTTTGAGTATTTAAATATAAAGGATTTTGAGTTTTTCAGTGAACTAAATTTTCATTTTGACTTCGAAAAAGTTTTTTTTTCATGACACATTTTAAGTATTGTAGTGGATTCCATTTTTGTTTAAGCAAATCTGCAAGCTACAATCAGTGTTCACTTGTACTGCAATAGATATAACTTATGATGCCTTCTCCAAATGTATACGGCTGAATTGATGTGTCCCGGTGAAAATTATTTTGAATGGTGAGAAATCCCTGTACACTTTGCAACATGACAATGAGCTGTATTTCAAAGTTTCAATTTCTGGTGTGGAGAAATGTGGAGCCAAGTTTTAGCTTGCAGACAATCGAGACAATGAATTTTGTGGATATGCTTTGTCAGCTGATGGCTAAACTTCAACTTAGTACACGAGTCTTATTTCAGCAGTTTGAAATAACAACTGGCCACAACTGATGACCTTGTCACATGCCTTAACATAAATGCATAGGGAACACAGGAAGATTTTTACCATAATATTTCATTCCTCCTTTTCAGTTTGGAAACATCCATAGGATCGTCCTTCACGACTCCTAGAATTTAGCATAAATTGTATAAGTTAGTGAGTAATATGTTGGACATTAATTATATTTTGCATAGGACTTCAAAACTGTTAGGCCTAACCTATAAAATATGGCATCTCAACATTAAGAAATATTCGTGATGCGGTGATTTTGCTTCTCAGATTGCTTCTTTCTTTGTATATATAGGCTACTTGTTATAAGTTATTGAAATATTAAAAGCCATTTTTCAGTGTTGCCACCTAAGTAAGCTATTGGCACAATCTTTTCAGTCGGTCAACACGAGGGTGTTTTCTTCCATTGCCTAAAAGATGCCATGATCAATAACGAGTGGAAAAGGTGGAATTACGAGCTGCGCCACATGGTGACCCGTCTAGCAATACATGGCTTTCATTACAGACTGTGCGTAATGAAAGCTTATCATGACCCAGGATCCGGCAGTGTGTGCGAACGGTGTGGCATGCTATGTGCTAAAGTGCAAGAGCAGAGGGCAGTCCTTAACAGGATTTTGTACAGATTGATGATATTGATGTTAATTTATGTAATTGATGGCCACTGGCTGCTATTAAATCTTTATATAGAGGAATGCCCGATGCACATTGATAAAAAGAAGACAAGTGATTAAAACTAAAAGACAACGTTTGAAATAGTAGAATTGACGAAACAATTTCACAATATTCATAAAAATAGAAATTTGTATTCTTATAAAGTAATTTGAGGGGATTTGGACTTACATTCCAAATAAGAAAGGACCTACAAATCAACTATTATTCACAGTCTGGGTTGAGGCATATTAAATTTACCCATTTCCACATGCATTTCCTAAAAATTGTCAACAAATAAACTATTTTACACCTGTTTGCTGGTATTTTTTGTTAAGATTCAACTTACAGTACTTTTGAAAAGACACACAAATAAATTACTTTAAACTATATTGAACCATTAAGTGGATCTTCACTGCTTCTACTTTGAAACAGTTCCTGCAATCAGCCCATGTTCGTATGACAATGAAAATACTCTCTCCACGTCTGCATTGTAAAACTAATATTCTGAAAGTTTTGACAATTCTGAGTTTATAACCAACTGAGTTACTTCAATTGAAATAATTTGCTCATTTCTCACCAAAGGTATTCAGATTCACTCCTATTCACATTTAGGAATTGTTTGAAATTTTAGAATTGGCCAAACAATTCTGCATAATCAAATTGAAGGGTTTTGCACTTACAGTCCAAATGTACAATCAACGCCATTCACTTGAGTTTGCCGGGGGCAGTAAAACAGATTACTTTGAAATTAAGCAAAGATTCATGAAAAAGGAGAAGATTTCGAGTATTGTTTTAATATTTGCGCTGACACTGGACTAAGGTCTAAAAATATCTAAATAAAAGAGGACGTCGTGTCGCTCTACTTATTAACATGACTGCTCCCGGTCCTGTTTACTCATTAGCACACCACACATATAATATAGCTTTAGGCATTTAAATACGCATTTATCAACAAATTAATTACGATAGGCAGTATTGCGCACTTTAGTAACAACTCGCTAGATTTGCTGTTTTTAGTCTATTTTCATTTATGAAAAAAATGGCTTATGCGATCATCTGTTGTCCGTGTGTGTCTGTATGTGTGTTCCCCTAATAACTTCTAAACGGCTGGAGCGATTTCAATGAAACTCGGTAAAGTCATGGTACTAACTTATTTTGCTCGACCCTGACCGTCCCCTTCAAATTTTACTACGTCTCACTAATCCAACATGGCGGCAGTGCGAAATATTTCACCGGCATTCTATATCTCCGAAACTATTACTGATATCACCCTGAAATGTTGTACGGTGATAAAGGAGACTACTAAAAGTTTATATATGAGACTTTCAAAAACCTGTTAATTACAAAACGAACAATGGCGCCCAAGCGAATTTGAAACTTTTAAATAGAATTTTCTTGTTATTTAACCATCCAAACGCAATGAAACTTGGTACAGCAAATGTTTAAAATGTTTATACACATTGAAATGCACTGGCATCTAATTTAGTTCAATTGTTCCCATAACCTCAAGAAGGCGGCTGTGCGAAATATTTCACCGGCATTCTATATCTCCGAAACTATTACTGATATCAACCTGAAATTTTGTACAGTGATAAAGGGCACTAGTAGAAGTTTAACTATGATACTTTTGAAACTACAAGACTACAAAACTAACATGGCGGTCAAGCGAAGTTGAAACATTTAAATAGACCTTTATCGCGATTTAACCATCCAAACGCATTGAAACTTGGTACATATAATGTTTATACACATTGTAATGCATTGGCATCTAATTTAGTTCAATTGTTTACATAACCTAAGATGGCGGCTGTGCGAAATATTTCACAGTCATTCTATATCTCCGAAACTATTACTGATATCACCCTGAAATTTAGTACGGTGATAAAGGGTACTACTAGAAGTTCAGCTATGAGACTTCCAAAATCATGTAAAATATAAAATGAACATGGCGGCCAAGCGAAGGTGAAACATTTAAATAGACTTTTCTCGCGATTTAACCATCTGAGCGCAGTGAAATATGGTACAGTAAATGTTTATACACGTTGTAATGCATTGGCATCTAATTTAGTTCAATTGTTCACATAACCTCAAGATGGCGACTGTGCGAATTATAAAATTAAGTTTTTATTTCTTGTGTCGTAATCATGCGATCGAAGTGAACGTTTGAATAATGACCCCACGCAAAACTCGTCATCTAATAGTAGGCTACATAAATCTATGGCCTACATATATAAAAATCCAACATGGCGTCATTCCGAAACATTTAGACAGTTCTCAATATCTACGAATCTATTACAGCAACCAAACTGAAATGTTGTATGTTGATAGAGGCAACTAACATAAGTAGGATATATGGAAACAGGCTGTTGTTTTTGCATGTATTTTGGTGACAAAATATTATAACAACTTAAGTAATCATAAAAATCCAGTGATGTATTGTTTGAAGAAAAATTTACGACCTTTAAATCTCTCTTGCGACATCTCTATTTAATTCACAATTTATAGGCTACCACAAGAATCTAGTGACCTTTGATTACTGTCTACTTTATCAGCAAATATAAATTTGCAAGACTGTCTTATGGGTATCATAAAGCATGTGCTCACTCCAGATGACATTAAACAGGTATACAGTAACGTATAATACTAATCAAACTTCAGTTAACTCGTTTAAAGAAAAATGTTTGGACACATCATGTTTGATATTTATATTTTGAGAGAAATATTTAAGAAAAAACAAACAAAACTTTTAATTCTACTGTAACGACGCCGACAACATTGTAGACTTTACCACCCAATCAAACTTAAATTAACTCATTTAATCGTTGGATTCATCAAATTTATCATTAATACTTTGATAGGAATAAATAAATAAATAAATAAATAAATAAATAAATAAATAAATAAATAAATAAATAAATAAATAAATAAATAAATAGATAAATAAATATATATATAGATAAATAAATAAATATATAGATAAATATTTAGATAAATAAATATATATATATATATATAAATAAATATATAGATAAATAAATAAATAGATAAATATATACATATATAGATAAATAAATATATAAATGCATATATGGATAAATAAATAAATAAACAAATAAATAAAATAAACTAACATAGTTTTTAGCCACTGTTCTAAACTATGTGACGTCATCGATAACATTTTCGAACAGTAGGTTCCGAAAGAAGGCGTACTGAGGGATTTTTAACGCTCTTAAAATATCCGACGACTTTGACCGGGTTTGAACACGCGATCTTTGGCATAGAAGCTCAGCATGCTACTAACTACGCCACCAAAGCCGCCCTAATTAAACTCATCAACGTTTGGTACACCAGGACAAAATTCCTCCAACATACACGGCAAAATCCTAGAATGTTTGTTGGAAATTGCTTGACTGTAAAATTCAATATTTCAGAAATAAAATTGTTAGGCCTATGGATCTTATGTGACTTTTAATTACTGAGGCTTTAGAGACGCCCGAATGCCGGAATTTCGCCCTGGCTGAGGCTGAGTTCTTTGTAAATCTACTGACATGGATTCTTCATATTTGAACACCCTCAAGGGTCATGGGACTCGATTCTTTGCTCTGTCAAGAAATTCTGGTCTGAGGGTTGGAACGGGGTACACTCCGCCTCGTGAGGCAGAACTTAGAAGATGTGGGTTTGATTCCCAACTCAGTCACCCTAGGCGTGAATTTCTGTGGGTTTCTATGAATACTCCAAGTGAATGCTGGGATGGCCACGACCGCATTCTATCCAACTCAAGCGCGAATTCAAAATATAGGCTACACACATGCATAGGCCTATATGTTTTCAGACAAATTCCACACACTTTCAAGTACATGAGGCTACATGACCACGATGTCGCAACACCCCAAAATGAAACAACAACAACATCCCGGAGATAAACATGTTACTGTAGGTAGCGAGCATTTAAGTGGTTTAAATTAGTTAACGGGTTGTGATTGAGATTAATGAGATCACTTTAATTGCTTCATGACCTAGTCTCTTTAATGTCAACAATTACGTGTTTTGCTACCTATAAATTTGGAGAGACCAATACCAGTACCCACATTGTCTTCCTTCAACCAAATCATATTATGGTATTGCCTTTTGCTATTTGAGTTGTTCCAACGTTATAGCCTCGAATGTCGGATGAAATAATTTTGATTGACTAATATAACGATAGTCACGGAGTTCCTACGAATGTAGGCTATGTGTACCTCTTATTATTCCCGTTTCCCAACGGGGTCGGGGATGAGATGCGATGAAAGTCTTTGTGTCAGATGGTTTTTACGGCCGGATGATCTTCTTGACGTCAACCTCATGAGAGGAGTTAATGAGAGCTGAAATGAATGAAACTGGACAAGGATGTGGAAGGAAGCGGCCGTGGCCTGTCAGAAGATACCGTCCCATCATTTGCCTGGATTTGAAAATGGGAAACCACGGAAAACCGTTTCAAGGACGGCCGACGGTGGGGATCGAGTCCGCAGGGAGCTTGGGCCCATGGCCAGGTGCTGCGCTTTAGCGAGCGTAGCTACTGCTGTTCATGGAGTTACTTATCTCGGAACTGCTTCGACATCAACTGACAAGTCATCTTCCTTTTATAAAGAACTATGTGAATTATTTGTTAGTGCTAATATTCCACTAGGCATACTAAGCAATCCTAAATTAAGTGATTTCCTTGAACGCCACACTGGTCATACTATTCCAGACGAATCAAAATTGCGTAAAAACTATCTACCTATCAAAATGTTACGAAGACACATTAAACCATATACGTGAATGTTTGAATGAAAAAAAAACCCGTATCAATTGACGTGACAACATATTCAGAGGGACGTTATGTAGGTAATGTAGTGATAGGGACCCTAGAAACAAATAGTCCCGGGAAAACGTTTCTTCTGACCTCAGAGGTTTTGGAAACGGTTAACCACACTCGGATATGTCAACTGTTCGATAAATCCATGTGTTTAATATGGCCAAGGGAAATACAACATGATAACGTGCTCCTCTTCCTAATAGATGCAGCACCTTACACGGTAAGGTCAGCAAAATCTATCAAATTATTTTACAATAACATGGTACATGTTACTTGTCTGGCCCATGCTTTTCATTAATTGCAGAAGAGATCCGATCAAAATTTTCAGAAGTAGATAGACTAGTTTCCACAGTAAAGAAAGTCTTTGTCAAAGCACCATCCCACACTAAGTATTTCAAAGATAAGGCCCCTGATGTAGCTTTGCCCCCAGCACCAGTTTTAACACGCTGGGGTACCTGGTTGACTGCATGCATATACTATTGACAATTTTTTAGATAGTGAGAGAAGTAGTGAATGGCTTTGATAGGACAGATGCTAAGGCTATTGGGTGTGCACAGGGCCTGTTTTCTGATCTTCAAATGGAAGGTGAATTGGCTTGCATAAAATCAAATTTTTCATTTTTGCCAGAAATCATAACGTGCCTAAAAGAAAGTGGCATGGCATTGGCCGAGTCAATAGAGTTAGTCAGGAATGCTGAAGGTTGTATAAAACATGTAAAAGGTGAGATTGGGGACACGGTCAGACAGAAAATAAAATTTGTATTGGACAAGAACAAAGGGTATCAGACAGTGTGTCAAATAGCCAGCATTGTGTCGATAGAAGACTTCAGATTTTTTTTTTTTTTAAAGGATTTTACAGCCAGTGACATAGTGTTTTCAAATATACTCCTATTACATAACTGGAAGTGGAGAGAAGTTTCTCGAAATATAAAACAGTATTAGCTGACAACCACCGTTCCTTTACCTTTGATAACTTGAGGATGACGATGGTGGTGTATTGCAACGCTAACTAAGGTAGGATGTTTAGTTAGCAATATTTTTTTTCACACTGCAGTAGAAATGAAAATGACGTAGTTAATATTAATCTATTGATTGATAATTTAGTAGTAATACACTAATTCTATTAAGAGTGTTTGTTATTGTTCAAGACAATCATTATGAAATTGATCATTTTTAGGTCATTTAAAAAAAGAGATCATTTTATAGGTCATTTTTCGATAAATTTATGGTTATCACGGAACTAAAAGAGAACACTCTATATTCATCCTTTATAAAGAATAACCCTTAGCCTAAAAAGTTGATTCATGTAGGGACCTTGCGACATTGTGGTCATGTAGCCACGTGAATTTGTGTGTGTAGAATTTGTCTGATAACCTTTATCAATGGGTGACTGTACTAATGTGTATGCATTTGTACTGTAATTTGAGGTTAGGTTTTAGAAGGAGGTCGCCGTATCCTGAAGTTAGGACACATCCCGGCATTTGCCTAGAGAAGAAATGGGAAACCACGGAAAACCACTTCTACGACAGCTGAGATAGGAATCGAGCCCATCTCTTCTCAAGTTTTGCCTCACGATGTTGAGTGTACCCCGTTCCAACCCTCAGACTCGAATGAAATTTCTTGGCAGAGCCTGGAATCGAACCCAGGACCTTTGGATCCGGAGTCTCAATACGTAGCCTACTCTAAGACCACAGAAGGCAAAGTGACTGCTGCTCAGCTATTTGGCCTGCAAATGCGTGGTCAGCATGACGTGTTCCCTCCTCCCCCAAAATGGCCATGGAGTATACCAGCTTTCTTTTTAAATACAGCCTTAGATACTGTTAAATCGTCATCGTATGAAAACTGATGCACTATTACAGCTACACATGACACACTGTGACAAAGCAGATGCATTCCATTATGTTAGCTGCTCTACCACGAGGGGATCAATGTCATTTTGGGCTGGGGGTCTATCTGCGATTAGCGTGGACAGCTTGCCATGGTGGGTGAGTGGTTAACGTGTCGGTCTACTAACCCCAAGCTTGTAGGTTCGCTCATGGGCGTGTTAAGTGATTTTTGAAAGGCGGCAAAAATTACGACACGTATGCCATACGATGTTGGCATGTCAAAGAACCTTTTTGAATTCAGTAGGCCTAGATCATAATTGCAAAATTAATCTCGGGTGTTTCCGCCAACACAAAGTTCCTCATTTCTCGACTAGAAAGCGCTATAGTGTTCAAGGAGCTTAGATATCTAACCTCCTTGACTTTCATAGTGCTCCAAGGAACAACGAAATTCGACATTCAAGATACCCTCTGGGTGTCAAGCTTGCACCCGGCACCCGAGGCCATACGATATATAAAATAAGCGTTGACAGTTTTGTGTCGAAAAATTTCCGACACGTGGTTACCATGGCAACAAGTACAAGATTAGTTAGCTTCCAATCGTTGAAGTGTCCACGATCTTCATACACGAGTCGAAGATGGTACTTGTCATATCACAATCACATATAAATGATTCTATCTTTTGATTCTGCGACACCATAACTTCCTTTCTTTTTGTGGGCTTATATAAGGCTTGCATACACAAGCGGGGTACATCTATGTACAGAACCGTGACGCAACGTAGGTTGTTGGTTGCCACGTCGGCAGTATTTTCTCTGGATCGCTTCAATGTCTTTGCCATTACAATTTGTTCAATGTAGATACGTTCTAGATCTGTTGGAAATGAACTAATTGAAGAAGACGCTACATCAATAAAGATTCTTCCAAATCTATTAAAGGGCAGCACTTAAAGAAATTAAACGATGAATATTTCTGCTGACTTGAGTTTCTTGTGTGACTCCATAAGGAAACTGGAAGCAAAAACAAACCTTTGACGAAGACTCGTAAAGAAATGGATACTACAGGGAAAAATATAAGTTTTCTCACGGGAACAAAAATGAAAATTTTAAAATAGAAACAAGATGTTCAGCAAAGAACATATAGCCTACTATCTCCTAAATGTATGGGTGTAGTTATAACTCTTTGTCCTTATCACCACCTATTTTCTTCCTATTCGAAGTGCAAAATGGCACACAACAGTATGACACACTGGATTTGAGCAGCAGCATTCAAACCATAGTTTATAATTTACCCCAGCATTTTACAATTTCATCAGCAAACATTCCAAACAACGTATATTTACACCGACTACTTACAATAATTGAAACTGAAACAAAACTTTGTTGCCTAAACGTATCACTGGGAGAAACAAATTTAATAAACCTACTGCACAACTAATTTTTAATCGTGCCTATCTTGGGGGCGAGTACGCTCTATCGGCAACAAGAGGAAATTTTTCAATTACACCGTATGCACGGGTTCACTAACTGGGAATGTCAAGACCGGTATAGAGCGCAGCTCACATCTAGTAAGCCATGGTTAGCACATGCATAGTTCAATTGGTTACTAGTTGATGTCACTCGTGCAGATACGGTGGCAAACTTTGTTTGAATTAAATATATATTTTACTTTGTAAAATGCACAACATAACGCTCAGTTTTATAACGTCTCAGTACTTAAAAAACAATAAATATAAAAATCAAGCAAGAAGTCAGGTTAGTAGTGTGTTATTTACTTTTAAAATATTTAATAACATCGTTGATAATCCTTACTTATCTGATTTTAAAATATGTGTTCCTTCGCGGTTACTGAGACCGAAACGTATTGCATTCCAATGTCCTGATAGGATTTGAACACAGGCCGACTGGTTTAAAGACCAAAGTCCTAACCACAGAGCTAAACGTGTTGTAACGGTTTTGCTTTCACGTTGAGCGACAAGTATAACGGTTTCGCTTAGCCCACACGTTGAGCGACAAGTGTAACGGTTTGACTGCCCCTAACTGTTGGGTGATAAATGTAACTGTTTACCTTTGCCTAAGCTATGTTGTTTTAATGGGCGCCAAGACCTCAACGCAATGTTGAAATCTAAATTTGTATTTAACAACGTCTAGCTCTGGTAGAACACCTTCAAGAATTTATTCACTCAGATCGTGATATGATTTGATCATTAACCCAACAAACAATTGTATCAGGAGAAGGAATTGGTCTATATCTAATGCTACCTACTGAAAGCAAAGATTGCATTGTAAAAGAAATGAATTTATTATATAAAACAAGTATAGCAAAATTAATAATAATAATAAGTTTAAAATTTAAATTGGAGCGTTGCGATCTTAATTTTACCGATAGAAAATTACGTGAAAACGGAGTCTGATAAATTATTGATTTTACTCTTATTCCCAAGCTATGAAGTTACTGAAAGATTGAATATAAAACAAAGAGAAACGAGAGATTGCGCATTTCTGCGTCATTCGCGCTTACCACTGGAAATTGCCGGGGCATTTCCCTCGTACTGGATGATGCTGTGAGCTTCCCACAGTCTCCTGGACGTCGTCAACTTCGTCGATATTTGATAATATTCTTGTAGATTTGATGACTTTATGGTCCTAACATCGGAGCCATACCCTCGTACAACCACACTGGTTAAGTTTTAAACAGATAGTTCTCCACTCCACGGAACATCGGAGCGACACACACTTGCAACCGAACTAGTCAAGTCTTTCCCAGATTGTCCCCGCTTCACGGCGCGCCAAACGATATATGCACCCGTCGGCTCCCCACCTCGGTACCGACTTCCAGCTTACGTGGTCTCCACTGATTGGCTGCTCCCCACGCGCTACTTCCCCTTCTCTGGCGCATTACACACGGCGCGCGGATGATGAAGTCGAATTCCGTTCCAACTATCCGCCTTTTCTTGACGCTGCGACCCAGTCTTGCGTAATACTTCTTGACAAGAATCAGCCTGTATCTGAATTTCCAGTGAGTCATGTCTCTCATAATATCCTAACTGACGAAACTCCGTAAAATTCCGTAATCACATAACTTTCTATGATATTGTCGTTCGTAATAATTTGCTTGATAGTGTTTTCTAAGACATAGAAAACCTATCTGTATGCTTATAATTTTTATAAAATGCTCCGAAAAATATCTTAATAATAATTATAATAAATTAATAATAATAATAATAAATTAACATGAAAAATTCTCTTGGCTGAACAATTTGCCGCGTAAATAAATATAGAATGGCTTCCTACTGACTTATGCCAGTGGCATAAAAACCCTTCGAAAAACACGTTACAGTGTCCACCGACGTTAAACATTATCAATCGATTTACATACAACATCTTAGCAAATAATGACTTGCACTAAGCGATTTCATCACTGGAGTATATACAGTATTCATTATAATCCATTTCATACAAAGTTAATATTATTTCTATTTGTAGGCTATATTGCATGAAACATACTCACATTAGTGAAATATAGGTCAGAAAGAGAGATCAGCTGCCATATTGTCTTGTAACCGAGATGACTGTTTTCTAAAGTCACTTCTGGAGTATAATATTATAATATAAACTTTTAATTTCGAACGAGCCGCGTCCTTTATAACAGTTTAAACTTTAAACCATTCTCGGTTCATCAATCGCAACTGGTGGGTCCCAAGTTAGGACTATAAAGCTTGCATATATCACACGGTCGCCAACCTGAAATGGTATGTCTGATGATCTTGTAGTTTGGGCGCAAAACGCGTCGCATATGAAGGTATTCTTTAACCAAATTTGGCAGAGATCCGATGATTAGATTGGTCGTAATTGAATTTTAGGTTTTGACCATTTGAGTGGCCGCCATTAAGTTTTGGTAAAGATTGTGGCAATATAAAACATGACACTGAGGCACTCTTTGCTAGTGCTACCTATGTACTAAATGTCGTTCAATTCGGTTTCGTCGTGTTTAAATTCATAAGGGGGTGCAGATAAACAGGGCACACACACACTCTCTCTCTCTCTCTCTCACACACACACACACACACACACAACTTTTGGCTCTGTGTAGATCTCATAAGTCTAATTTCATTTTTTGCAAAAATAGAAAGTAGGCGAAAGAATGGCACAATTCTTTTATAAAACATCAGAGACAAGAAGGCAAGTTAGTAGTGTGTTCTTTACTTTTAAAATATTTAATAACATCATTGTTAATCCTTACTTATCTGAATTTAAAATATGAGATCCTTCGCGGTTACTGAGACCGAAACGTATTGCATTCCACTGTCCAATACAGAGCAACATAAACATTTGCCTGTATTGAAGAGATTCAATATCTGCAACAAATTATGCACACATATCTCTCACCGTTTTCTTTTTTGGGGCCCTGAAAATGTCCATTGTGCGTCACATTTTTTGGGTTTAGCGAAGTACAGTTCGCAATTTTCAAGATATCGAACTAAAATTTGGTGCGGTCAAAGAGTTAGACCCTGCGAGGAAACCTGTTGTCGGGCGTTAAAAACGGTGCAGGGCCGGATCTTCTTTGGGGGCCCTGAATTTCTAACTTTTTTTTGAATCGATATACCTCGGAAACGGTTGGTCGTATCGAAAAACGTTAAATGTACAGGTGTAAGATCTCTGCGCTACGCAACTTTTTTACTCAAAACGATTTTTTGATATCTCTCACCGTTCTCGTTTTTTGGGGCCCTGAAAATGTCCAGAGTGTGTGACATTTTTGGGTTTAGCAAAGTAATGGTCACAATTTTCAAGATATCGCACTGAAATTCGGTGCGGTGAAAGGGTTAGACCCTGTGAGGAAACCTATTGTCGGGCGTAAAAACGGTGCGGGGCCGGATCATTTATGGGGGCCCTGAATTTCAATTTTTTTTGGAATCATTATATCTCGGAAACGGTTGGTCGTATTGAAAAACGTTAAATGTACAGGTGTAAGATATCCGCGATATGCAACTTTTTTACTCAAAACGATTTTTTGATATCTCTCACCATTTTCTTTTTTCGGGGCCCAGAAATTGTCCATTGTGCGTGACATTTTTGGGTTTAGCGAAGTACAGGTCGCAATTTTCAAGATATCGAGCTGAAATTTGGAGCGGCGAAAGAGCTGGAACCTGTGAGGAAGCCTGTTGTCGGGTGTTGAAATCGGTGTAGGGCCGGATCTATTTGGGGGCCCTGATTTTCAAACTTTTTTTGGAATCGATATATCTCGGAAACGGTTGGTCGTATCGAAAAACGTTAAATGTACAGGTGTAAGATCTCCGTGGTATGTAACTTTTTTACTCAAGACGATTTTTTTATATCTCTCAACGTTTTCTTTTTTATTGGGGCCCTGAAAACGTCCATTGTGCGTGACATTTTTGCGTTTAGCAAAGTACAGGTAGCAATTTTAAAAATATCAGGCTGAAATTTAGTATGGTGAAAGAGTAGGGCCAGTGAGGAACGCCTTTGTTGGGCGTTAAAATCGGTGCAGGGCCGGAACTTTTTTGGGGGCCCTGAATGTCATCCTTCTTTTTAGATCGATATATTTCGGAAACGGTTGGTCGTATCGAAAACGTTAAATGTACAGGTATAAAAACTCCGCGGTATGCAACTGTTTTACTCAAAACGATTTTTTGATATCTCTCACCGTTTTCTTTTTTTTGGGGCCCTGAAAATATCCATTGTGCGTGACATTTTTGCGTTTAGCAAAGTACAGGTGGCAATTTTCAAGATATCAAACTGAAATTTGGTGCGGTGTAAAAGTTACACCCTGTGAGAAAACCTATTGTCGGGCGTTAAAAGCGGCGCAGGGCCGGATCTTTTTTTGGGGCCCTGAATTTCAAACTTTTTTTTGGAATCTATATATCTCGGAAACGGTTGGTCGTATCGAAAAACGTTAAATGTACAGGTGTAAGATCTCCGCGGTGTGCAACTTTGTACTCAAATTGATTTTTTGATATCTCTCACCGTTTTCTTTTTTTGGGGCCCTGAAAATGTCCTTTGTGCGTAACATTTTTGGGTTTAGCGAAGTACAGGTCGCAATCTTCAGGATATTGAGCTGAAATTTGGAGCGGTGAAAGAGTTAGACCCTGTGAGAATACCTATTGTCGGGCGATAAAAACGGTGCAGAGCCGGGTCTTTTTCTTTTTTAGGGGGGGGGGGGGGGTGAATTTAATTTTTTTTTGAATCGATATATCTCGTAAACGGTTGGTCATATCGAAAAATGTTAAATGTACATGTGTAAGATCTCCGCGGTAAGCAACTTTTTTACTCAAAACGATTTTGTGATATCTCTCACCGTTTTCGTTTATTGGGGCCCTGAAGATGTCCATTGTGCGTGACATTTTTGGGTTTAGCGGAGTACAGGTCGCAATTATCAAGATATCGAGCTAAAATTTGGAGCGGTGAAAGAGTTAGTCCATGTGAGAATACGTATTATCGGGCGTTAAAAACGGTGCAGGGCCGGATCTTTTTGGGGGGCTCTGAATTTCAAACTTTTTTATGGAATCGATATATCTCTGAAACGGTTGGTCGTATCGAGAAATATTAAACGTACAGGTATAAGATCTCCGCGATATGAAACTTTTTTTTGATAACTCGCCGTTTTCGTTTTTGGGGGCCCTGAAGATGTCCATTGTGCGTGATATTTTTGGGTTTAGCGAAGTACAGGTCGCAATTTTCACTAAATCGAGCTAAAATTTGGAGCGGTGAAAGAATTAGACCCTTTGAGAAAACCTATTGTCGGGCGTTAAAAACGGTGCACGGTCGGATCTTTTTGGGGGGCCCTGAATTTCAAACATTTTTTGGAATCGATATATCTCGGAAACAGTTGGTCGTATCGAAAATCATTAAAAGTACAGGTGTAAGATCACCGCGGCATGCAACGTTTTTACTCATAACGATTTTTTGATACCTCTCATCATTTTCATTTTTCGGGGCCCTGAAATTGTCCATTGTGCGTGACATTTTTGGGTTTAGCGAAGTACAGGTCGCAATTTTCAAGATATCGAGCCTAAATTTGGTGCGGTGAAAGAGTTGGACCCTGTGAGGAAACCTGTTGTCGGGCGTTAAAATCGGTGCAGGGCCGGATCTTTTTTAGGGGCCCTGATTTCCAAACTTTTTTTTGGAATCGATATATCTCGGAAACGGTTGGTCGTATCGAAAAACTTTAAATATACAGGTGTAATATCTCCGTGGTATGCAACTTTTTTACTAAAGACGATTTTCTGATATCTCTCACCGTTTTCTTTTTTTTTTGGGCCCTGAAAACCTCCATTGTGCGTGACATTTTTGCGTTTAGCAAAGTACAGCTCGCAATTTTCAAGATATCAAGCTGAAATTCGGTATGGTGAAAGAGGTAGGGCCAGTGAGAAACGGTTTTGTTGGGCGTTAAAAACGGTGCAGACCCGGACCTTTTTTGGGGGACCCTGAATGTCATCCTTTTTTTGGAATCGATATATCTCGAAAAGGGTGGGTCGTATCGAAAAACGTTAAATGTACAGGTTTAAGATCTCCGCGGTATACATCGTTTTTATTCATGACGATTTTTTGATATCTCTGACCGTTTTCGGTTCTTGGGACCGAGAAGATGTACGTATGTGCGTGACGTTTTTCCGTTTAGCAAAGTACAGGTCGCAATTTTCAAGATATCAAGCTGAAATTTGGTATGGTGAAGAGGGTAAGGCCAGTGAGGGACGCTTTTGTTGGGCGTTAAGATCGGTGCAGGGCCGGACCTTTTTTTGGGGCCCTGAATGTCATCCTTTTTTTTGAATCAATATACCTCGGAAACGGTTGGTCGTATCGAAAAACGTTAAATGTACAGGTGTAAGATCTCAGCGATATGCACCTTTTTACTCATAACGATTTTTGGGATATCTCTCACCGTTTTCGTTTTGTGGGGCCCTGATTGTGTACGTATGTGCGTGACGTTTTTCCGTTTTGCAAAGTACAGCTCGCAATTTTCAAGGTATCGAACTGAAAATTGGTACGGTGAAAGAGGTGGGGCTTGTGAGGAACCCTATTGTTGGGCGTTAAAATCGTTGCAGGGCCCGAACGTTTTTGGGGCCCTGATTATCATCCATTTTATGTTTTGGAATCGATATATCCCGGAAACGGTTGGTCGTATCGAAACAACTTAAATGTACAGGAGTACGATCTCAGAGATTAGCAACTTTTTTTTTACACCGTATCATATTTTGATATCTCTCACCGTTTTAATGTTATTAAATGCTTTTGGTTTTTGAAAAAATGGGGCCCAAATGTATATAATAATTTTATAAAAATTCAACTGATCGTCTCATTCAATTCTACGGATAATTATCTATAATAACCCGTTTTCACCTTTTCAATAAGTGATATAATATATTTACAGCTGTAATATATTTTCCATTTCCGAGGACGTCCGGCTTTCATAACCACGTGATGGTGTCAGCATTGCCTAGAATAACATTTTATAATTTTCCTACATTACCACACAATCGGGCCAAAGGCCTGAAATGCAAGGCATGTGACCTTGCTGCCAACGAAGTTGTTGTTTGAGATTATTACCCCTCTTGCTCGCCGCTATCTTGCCGCACCTTCTCATTCAAAGCAGGTCGTGCTGCGTGGTCGCAATAATCAAGATATCGAGCTGAAATTTGGTACGGTGAAGGAGTTAGTGACTGTGACGAATCCTATTGTTGGGCGTTAAAATCGGTGCAGGGCCGGATCTTTTTTGGGGGCCCTGAATTTCAAATTTATTTTTGGAATCGATATATCTCGGAAACGGTTGGTCGTATCGAAAAATGTTAAATGTACAGGTGTAAGATCTCTGCGGTATGCAACTTTTTTTACTCAAAACGATTTTTTGATATCTCTCACCGTTTTCTTTTTTTAGGGCCCTGAAAATGTCCATTGTGCGTGACATTTTTGCGTTTAGCTAAGTACTGGTCGCCATTTTCAAGATATGAAGCTGAAATTTGGTACGGTGAAAGAGTTAGTGACTGTGACGAATCCTATTGTTGGGCGTTAAAATCGGTGCTGGGCCGAATCTTTTTTTTTGGGCCCAGAATTTCATTTTTTTTTGGAATCGATAGGCCTACATCTCGGAAACGGTTGGTCGCATCGAAAAAGTTACATGTACAGGTGTAAGATATCCGCGGTATGCAGCTTTTTTACTCTAAACGATTTTTTGATATCTCTCACCGTTTTCTATTTTTTGGGCCCTGAAAATGTCTATTGTGCGTGACATTTTTGGGTTTAGCGAAGTACAGGTCGCAATTTTCAAGATATCGAGCTGAAATTTGGAGCTGTGAAAGAGTTGGACCCTGTGAGGAAACCAGTTGTCGGGCGTTAAAAACGGTGCAGGGCCGGATCTTTTTGGGGGGCCCAGATTTTCAATTTTTTTTGAATCGATATATCTCGGAAACGGTTGGTCGCATCGAAAAACGTTAAATGTTCAGGTGTAAGATCTCCGCGGTATGCATCTTTTTTACTCATAAAGATTTTTTAATATCTCTCACCGTTTTCTTATTTTGGGGCCCTGAAGATGTTATTAAATGTTTTTGGTTTTTGAAAAAAAAAATGGGGCCCAAATGTATATAATAATAGGTAAACATTTAAACGATGGTCTAATTGAATTCTACGGAAAATTATCTATAATAACCCGTTTTCACCTTTTCAATAAGTTAAATAATGTATTCACAGCTGTAATATACTTTCCATTTCCCAGGACGTCCGGCTTTCATAACCACGTGATGGTGTCAGCATTGCCTAGAATAACATTTTATAATTTTCCTACATTACCACACAATCGGGCCAAAGGCCCGAAATGCTAGGCATCAGGCCTTGCCGCCAACGAAGTTGTTGTTTAAGATTATAACCCCTCTTGCTGGTCCCTTGCTGCTGCGCCACTGTCTCATCAAAAGCAGGTCGTGCTGCGGGGACTCCTACTTGTTCTTTTGTATCTTCATGTACAGAAATAAATTAATATCATACTCTCCGTAAGATAATTTTAAGTACCGTACCTTTGTACTACTAGAATAATGTTTAGTTGAAGTGTCGTTAAAATTATTTTATTACTGTTACTTTTTTCTTCTTTTTATAATTTTTATTTTAGCATAAGGAAATTATTAAGTGTAGATTATTTTGATATGTAGCCTACTTCCCATAATTAGGATGTAACGTGTTAGAAACACTAGAAATGAAATGAAATGATATTTCTGCCGAACTTTTTAAAAATTAGTTTAATCTTCTGTTGATTTTCAGTGAGAATGATGTCTGCTAGAACCAGGCAAATAGCTCCCCAGTTTCGATGAGTCTCACAGGCGAGAATGAAGAGCAGAAAAGCCGGTTTCGGAACTGCTATTCCCAGCAACGTAGTGTCGAGATCGGTTTGGCTAGCGTAAGATGCTGTGTAAGGATATAACTGTTCTAGTCATTCCGTTATGCTCATATTGGTTTCTAGTAGATGAAAGCGATTTAGTAATCACTTCCACAATCATCACAGCACAGTATATTTTGTTGATAGTTTATAAAAATAATCCCATCTGAAACTTCATCCAGCATGCGGAATCTTTTATCTTTCACGTAGCAGAATTTGCTGTATTCAAGTATTCAAAAACTTTACAAGGCCAAAACCTTGCATTACAATAAATCTTGACACGAATGTTTTGTGAACCCCTGTACCCAGTTTTAGGTCCATCCAGGGCACCGTGACCTCTCGGCTCTGAACCGGATGTTATTGACGCTATACTAAATATCACGGACAGGTAGCCTATAACATTTAATTTACACTTTGGTGCAATGCTTCCAGTTTCATGTAAGGAAACAATCTATATTCTTTGCATCTCAAGAGGTTGGTTCCTTAGTTTAGGGGCTGCGACAACGCGGTCATGTATCCCCGTGTACTTTGGGTGTGTGTAGAATTTGTCTGATAACCGGTGTTAATTGTGATGGCTGTATTAGTGTGCGTTATCTGTGATTCTGGTAGAAGGACTGCATGCGATAAATTTTTTCAAGAAGTTCCTACTTTTGCTACCAAATGCTACCGTCCACGACACCTAGCTGCAGACGTGGCTACTACTAAATGCCATCGCACTCAGCACCTGGCGGCGAACGTTGGAACTAATATAGCGTTATCAAACTAACCTACAAATTTTAGCTTCTACAAGTGTAGTTAGTGGAAGGTTCTTTTTCAGTCCATAAATCTATGACATGGGACCGCCGGCTTTACTTCCCCTCCGATGGAAGGCATACTGAGGGATTTTTAACGCTCTTAAGAAATCCGACGACTTCGGCCGGGTTTGAACCCGCGATCTTGGGCATTGAAGCTCAGCACACTACCAACTACGCCACCAAAGCCGCTGCATCTCAAGAAATATTCCGCCATATTACTCCTTTGCCGTAGGCTATAAGACATTTTCATTTCTGTACACGAAATCTGACGTCAGGGGTTGAAGTATTTAGTACAACGGTACTCAAGTAGGCTAGACTGAAATGAATTTATACGAATGAAGTATCTATTTGTCGCCTCCGTAGCGTAGCGGTCAGCATGGTTAGCTGCCGCCCCGGAGGTCCTGGGTTCGATACCCAGCTCTGCCACGAAATTTGAAAAGTGGTGTGAGGACTGGAACGGGGTCTACTCAGCCTCGGGTGGCCCAAATGAGTAGAGGGGGTTCGATTCCCACCTCAGCCATCCTAGAAGTGGTTTTCTGTGGTTTCCCACTTCGTCTTCGGGCAAATGCCGGGATGGTTCCTACTGTAAGGCCACGGCCGCCTCCTTCCCACTTCCTTGCCTAACCGTCCCACTCTTCTCATCCCTTCATCAGGCCCTCTGTTCGCTTTGCAGGTGAGGCCGCCTGGGCGTAGTGCTGGTCACACACCCCAGTTGTATCCCTGACTCAGAGTCCCAAGCTCCAGGACACTGCCCTCAGTGGCGGTAGAGGTGGGATCCCTCGCTTAGACCGTGGGAAAAGCCAACCCTGGAGGGTAAAACGATAGCGAAAAAAAGCGAAGTATCTATTTATTATTAGGTCTATATATGAATTGCAGCAGAATGATCATATCTGAATATTGTTGATTGACCGCCCGTGAGCTTCCAACAAGTTCAATTTCAAGTAGTTCCAACTTTGGCTACCAGATGCTACTGTCACTAACACCTAGCGGCGATTGTTGAACTTTATAGAGCGTTTCTAACTAGCCAAATATAACCTACAAATTTTGCTACACACTGCCAATTGCAGTGGTAGGTTCTTTTACGTGCCCACCGGCTTTATGTCCCCTCCGAATGAAGGCATACTGAAGGATTTTAACATTCTTAAAAATCCGATGACTTCGGCTGGGTTTGAACCCACAATCTTGGGCATAGCAGTTCGCTATCAACTACGCCACCGAAGCATCTAATGTAAGTGAGTATATTATTTAATTCACTCCATTTGTTGTCTGTAGACCTCCTCGTGGTGCAGTGGCTAGTACTCTTGACTGACATCCCTGAGTTCTGGGTTCGATTCCCGGCTCTGCCTAGAAATTTAATTCTAATCTGAGGGCTGGAATGGGGTCCATTCAGCCTCGTGAGGCAAAATTGAGTAGAGGTGCCCACTTCATGGAAGTGTGCTTCCTTGGTTTCCCAACTTCTGCTCTATGCAAATGACGGGATGGTCCATAACTGAAGGCCACGGTCAACTCCTTCCCAATCCTCACCTACAACACAAATCAGTCAAATTCTACATACCCAAACTACACGGGGATGAAATGACCACGATGTCAAAACTACTACCTGAAAAATCAACAACAGCTTGTTTTGTGTATATTAACTGTGGTTTCCCAGAACCTAGAAGAAGTTCAAAGAGTATCATGGTTCCTTTCTCAGATGCTGTGCGTCTTTCAAAGTGTGAATGACCTTCATTGCTGGGGTGCGGTCTGAGCCAAAGACGGAGGTGGACGTCAACTACAAACAAGTTATGCTTTCATCCTCAGCCTACTTGTCGTACATGGGCGGGCGGATACTGGAGGTCAGCGTTTGGTCATCTGTGTCAAAATGATGCAGTTTTATTTAAAACAAGGAAACTAATGACATCCACCTAATCCTACTTATATACGCTATCGATAAACAAGTAGTTCCGTGAAGAACTAAACAGCCTATTTTCATATAGGATCTTACTGATCTTACTTAAGACAAATGAAGAGAAATGAAACGAGATTTTAAAAAATGGCACAGCCACCATTTTTAAGTTCATATAAAATCCATTTAATTAGACATCATTATATTAAGGCTTGTATGACGATAATACCGTGCCATCAATCACAGCACTCGGATGAAAAGTCGCGAGAAAAATCCATTGAAATATTTAAATTTTGCGTCGCCGCCATGTTGGTTTTAAGCTCATCAGGTTATGAATGATCCAGAGGTGAACTTGAGTTAATAGCCTCTATCAACAAACAATATTTCCGTTTGATTGCTGTAATAGATTCGTAGATATTCAGAGCCGTCTAAATATTTCGGATGGTCGCCATGTTGGATTGTTACATGCGTAGGCCATAAAGTTATGTACTGTCCCCGTTTACCCGGATAGTAGGCTGTCAGATATCCGCCCCCTCAATCGGATTGCCAACAATCAATCGCACCAGCTCAGCTACATCACTGAAAATGGCACTGACAGATACTACCGAGGTTTGAACACAGAAGTTACCAAGAAAAATTATTGTGGAACACATCAAAATAGACGGGGTTTTATACTTACTGTTACTTACCTCTTATAAATATCTCGGGGATTGGGTAGACAACAGGATCCTTAAAGTATGCTCTCACAATAACCTTCACCATGACATTTAAAAATGAACCAGACCGAAGACGAGAACTTTGAACTGTACAAAAGCTTTATTTTCAAAAAAAAAAGTATGATTTTCACAACTCAACAAAATAAACGTGGCTATCAGTAGCCTATGTCAATCTGACTGCGTCCTCCTAAAGGACTTGCAAATTATCAAACAATATGTTAGCTCCCAAGAGCTCAAAATAACGTAACATTTTCAAACACATTTGGATTGGATGAGGAAGTCAGGGTACGACATATATAGAGCATTTGGTTTCCTTCAATAAACATAACACCTTTATTAATAGGCACAAGGCCGGAGTATCGACCTCGCCTGCTTGTAACCAGATGTCTGGCCGGCTGGTCTACTCTTTAACCTGGCTCACACCTGTCAAATGGGGCGCACTCCTCTCCCCACACTTGCGTAAGAATTCAGCTCCTTTTAAAGCTTTAAATGTCTACAAGACAACTCATACATATTGACGCAAATCTTTCCAATGTTTAACTCACATCCCACTGGATTATTTTAACTATCCTTAAACTTGTTAAGTTATCATCCAAATGTTTAAAAAACATAGATTAGAGTATAAAACACACTCTTAAATGTTTATAACAAAATCACATAAATTATTTATAACAATTAGAAATTGTTTATAATATTGTCGAAAATAATTACAAAATTTTTAAACACGCCTTTAACATTACTTTCGTTCCACATTATTGTCAAAGATATTTACATTTATTATTTACAATATCAACATTTAAATTATTTAAATTATTAATTTAAGAAATACATTGAACCACATGTTTTATCCGGTTGGTAAATTCATAATCGTGTTTAATATAATCGACCAATGAAGGTTAGTTATACATGTAAATGTCACAATCTGGTTTAATAAAAGTTGTAATAATTTTAATTATTTGTGACGGTAATCTTCATTCAAAATCTTATCTCAAATTCTTTCAAACTCTTGTTAATTATAACAGTAAATTCACTTGATTAATTTTCAACGAACTATGACAATATACTCTAGCGGAAAATACTTCGCTTACAAAATAATGCACAAACTGCATTCAAAATAGCCCAAAATTCATCATATATTAATCTATATGGCATTAAAACTTCCACCGAACTTACAAAACTTCCACAAATAATTCTTTATCATTATTAACTACTGTGGGAATCTCCTTCATTTATTTAAGGGCAGTATACATCAGCGACTTTCAACATGTCCGCTGCACTATCGATTATACATTCATAGTTCCACTTAAAAATTCTTATATCAATAATTGTTTCAAAACTGTTATCATTTAAACTTCGTGGATTTCATTCATGAATCGAAATGAAATAAAAATTTGCCAATCACAAACAAATTTAATAGTGAATACGCTTATATACGCCTGTCTGGTCTATCAAAATTTAAGATTAACATCTTCAAAGAATTGTAGTATAAAAATACTATCATCAAACAAAGTGCGACTAACTGCAAAATAGTCGAATAGAATCCACTTAGACTGGGGAATGCAAACATCATTATATAAATCTCTATATGAGAAAAACCTAACACAAGTTTCACGAATTTAATGCATTCAATAATTCATAATTAATGTTCATCTTTCACAAAATTGCCTAAGATGCAATGGTCGTTCATGACTGACGATAAATGTCTGTGTTGCAATCAATTCAAATACCGACTAGTATTTCCAAGATCGTCGACAACGTACTGGATTTTAACGCTCTAAAATCATTTAAATGTTCTTCCTTCTTGATGATGACAGAAAATTGGTCAAAGTAATTAAACTGGGGTAGAATTACTTTAATAAAGTGACACGCTGTCTGAATTTAAATCTGCCATAAAAATCATTAACTTACAGTCAAATCGTGACTACAAAATAAGCAAATTACTGAAAAATCTAAATATCAGTCTCAACTGATTCAAAATCATTTAACTATGCCTATGACATAACAATGTCTTAATAAAACGTCGAAAAAGGCATAACTCATCAAGGTGTACTGAGAATAGGAATCTCAAACAAGAATATCGGGCAAAATATACATGAGGACAAAAATATGGGAAAAAAGGTTGCTCAAATATTGCTAAGAAACTCAAATACAATAAACGTTCACGACTACCTTATCTGCCGATTGACGTTCCAGAGGAAAATTCCCCAAAGAAGACTGTTGATGGATCCAATTCACCAAGTTAAAGCTGAGCTCCATCCTCGAAACCAGAAACAGCACCATCGAAGAATCGAACTGCTTCACGAAGACGAACGACATCCTTCCGGCAATAATCTTCTTTGTGAGTCGGGACAACCCTGACCTCTCTTGAAAAATCCCTGAAGTTCCAGTTGAAAATCGCCATGAAGTTTTTGTATAAATTTCCGAAGAAATATTCATATTCAGAAAGTATGAAATCATTTCTATTGCTGTTTGATAGTATTCAGCCTTTAATCACGAAACATGGGTGTAGATGGTTATTTACCACATGTTCGCTTGTATGGAATAGCAATTAGCGAAGTTCCATGTTGCCATCTTGCTCCGTTGAAATATGTCCCAATTGCATAAAGTCCTTTAGCCTTCCATTTGCTCTTCGGTTGAAGTATTAGAAGAACAAACTGCCTTATTAAATTGCTCCATTATACTGCAGTGTTGTGTCACAAAAGCAATCTGAAGTCTCCCTATTTCACTAGCCCTGTCAGCCGTAGCGTTGAGTCTGGCTATACAAAGTGTTTCTTCTGTGGCGAGAAAATCACTTTTGTCAGTCGTCTAATATTGCCAATAACTTCCAAAATACTTCCTCGAAATTGTTCAGCTTTTCTACAGTCCTTACTGTAGCAATGCACAAGAGAATTAGCTTATAAGCGACCGCTAACTGTTCACAGCTAATCTTGTAGAAGCGTTTTAAGTGTCGTTTCAACTTCACCTAGATTTACTTCACAGTAAACCTGCACTGCTTGTAAGTTCGACTTCCGTTTCATGCAGTGGCTTCGCCACGCGTTACAAAGACGACTTTTTCACTACTAATCTCACTCGACGTTTCACTGAAAAGACTATTTGAAATCTGACGATTGATTTATAATCTGAGAATGAGGCTCCTCTCTTCTGCGCAAGGCCTTTTATGAACTTCATGAGGGGCGTATCTATCCCTTCCATCGCGTGTTACTGCGTCATCGCTAGAAGTTCCAACTTCGTCAATACATGACGGATTTTCATAATTCAAAAACTGAAAATAAATTTCACCAAAATTCCAGAACAATGCCTCTACTGCAAATGGATTTCCACAATTCTGCATTCCAAAAAGTAATAAAAATACCATAGTTTCAGCAATCTCCGTCTTCCTTCAGACTATCGTTCATTGGTTTAAGTCTCCCCTCCAATAGCATAATTTCTTCCTCAGCAGAATTCCACGTTTCCTGCGACTGCGTCGTGCATCTCGGATCCTTCTCGAATAAATGCTGACGTCACTGAGAATCTCAGCTCAAGTAGCCTGCTGGCATAACGTTTACGTCATCCGTGCTCACGTCATGACTACCCACGTCATAACTATGACAGCCATAACTTTCGCTATAATTTCCAAAATAGCCACCGTGGTCTCTATATAATTCAATTACGGGGGCAGTACCATTAGATGAAGATTATTGCATAGGTTCGTTATTCAAACTTTTACTTCGATCACATGATAAGGACACAAGAAATAAAAACTTAATTTAAAAATTTCGCACAGCCGCCATCCTGAGGTTATATAAACTAAATTAGATATCAGTGCATTACAATATGTATAAACATTTGCTGTTCTAAGTTTCACTGCGCTCGGATGGTAAAATCGCGATAAAAATCTATTTAAATGTTCCAACTTCGCATGGCTGCCATGTTTGTTTTGTACTTAACGGGTTTATTAAAATCATATAGATGAACTTCTAGTAGTACTCTTTATCATCGTACAATATTTCATGGTGATATCTGTTACTGTTGTGGAGATATAGAATGTCAGTGAAATTTTTCTCATGGCCGCCATGTTGAATTGGTGAAACGTATTTAAATTGGAAGGCACGGTCGAGGTTGGACGGGATAGTAGTATGCACTTACCAAGTTTCAATGAAATCACTTCGGCCGTTTAGATTTTATTATGGGACACACATACTCTCTCTCTCTCTCTCTCTCTCTCTCTCTCTCACACACACACACACAAACACACACGCATACACACACGCAAACGGACAAAATGCGATCTCATAAGCCTATTTTTTTCATAAATGAAAATCGGCTAAAAATACTTAAGCTACATGTTTTTATCCTGTTCAGCTATTTCCTAGGAGCAGTGGTGAATTAATGGGGGAGGTTTGGGGAGCGACGGCCTACCATCAAAAGGGGTACAACAAAGTATTTGTTATGATAACTAGACAAGGAAGGTCAAACATCTTTATTAATGACATTGTGATTCATTTCTGGAATATAAGTTTTAATTTGTGAGCCTTGTATTCCGATATCAAATGTTTCCATTGTGATTCATGAGACAATCAATATTATCCACTTTGCTGACTGTCTGTCTTTTGTCGGTATGTTTGAAATAGACGTAAATCCTTGTAACGCAGACGTAGTACGCAGATTTATGGTCGAGTATCACTTGGAACGTACAGCGTCTGGTATCAAATGTGGTACTCCAGCATGTCAAATACCGACAGTGGAGGCTAGGCTCGCTAAG
Source organism: Meconema thalassinum (assembly GCA_946902985.2). Taxonomy (NCBI): domain Eukaryota; kingdom Metazoa; phylum Arthropoda; class Insecta; order Orthoptera; family Tettigoniidae; genus Meconema; species Meconema thalassinum. Next base: position 547,321,162 of record OX336390.1, read on the forward strand.
GCGGTATCTGCGGACTCGATAGGCATGGGTTCAAACCCCACAGTCGCCCGTTCTTGATAATAATAATGTAATTACTTTTAAATCCCTCTTAACTACTCTGGCTTTTAGAGACGCCGCCGGGGTGCCGGAATTTTCCCCGAAGGGGATCTTTAACGTGCCAGTAAATCAACTGGCACGGCTCCCTGGCATTCATGCACCCTCAAATGTCAGCTGACTGCGCCAGGACTCGGACCTGCAACTTTGGGCACAGCAAGCGAGAACATTACCGCTGAGCCACGCAGCCAGTCGCCCGTTCTTGAAATTATTTACCATGGTTTCTCATTTTTAACTCCTAATACAGCCATCACAGTAACACAGGTTATCAGACAATTTACACACACACAAGTACACGGCGATACATGACCTCGATGTAGTAAAGCCTCTCAATGAATCAACAACAACAACAACAACTTATTTTCAGATCGAGGTAAGCCTACCGTATATGCCGGGATTAGGCCTATTCTTTCTAATAGGGCACGGCCGTTACGTCCCAACTCATTCATTCATTTTATATCCCAATAACTCATCTCATGAGTTTGACGTCAGGAAGGGCACCCGGCCGCAGGATCACCCACCATATAGAATGGAAATTCATCGTATCTCATCCCCGAATCACGTTGCAACGATGATAATACTAACAAGGGAAGTATCAGGTAAGACAGGTTGAAACCTATCTTGAAACTTTGTGGACGCAATTGTTGTACTATAAGAGGGTATCGTGCAGAAAATCAGCCGCCAGATTGAACTGCAAGGCTCCGAAATCAAGTGCCGAATCTCTCACATAAATCAATGGGAAGTAGCGAGTACCGTACGTGTTGGAATGGACAGCCCTGACGGGCCAGGCAGTCAATGCTCGTGGGAAGCAGCCGCACGCTCCAGCCAGTGACAAGTCCAAGTGCCTCAGAGATGTCCAGCTCCTGCTTATCAGGATGTCAGGTAAGAGTTTGGAGCATTGCAGTTCAATCTGGCGGCTGATTTTCCGCACGTTATCCTCTTATAGCACAACGATTGCGTCCACGAAGTTTCAAGATAGGTTTCGACCTGTCTTACCTGATACTTCCCTTGTGAGGGGTAGACTTTCATGTAGACCATCAATTGTATCAGTTTCAACGAGCAGGGAGTTTAACATGATTCTGTTTTAGGGAGGGAGATCTATCTGAGAATACCGTTACCATGGCAACCAGTGTTAGCGCGTTGAAGCGTGTGCGATCACCATACACACCTCGAGAACGGTACTAAACATAGGAATAGACGAATAGAAATAGTGGCTTCGGTGGCGTAGCTGGTAGCATACTGACCTTCTATAACAAAGATCGCAGGTTCAAACCCAGCGCGAAGACACAGGATTTTTAAGAGCGTTAAAAATCCCTCAGTGTGCCTTCCTTACGGAGGGGAAGTAAAGCCGGCGGGCCCATGTCATAGATTTATGGCATGTAAAATAACCTTCCACAAACTACAATTGTGTGAAGCTAAATTTATAGGTTAGATTTGATTAACGCTCTATTAAGTTCCAACGTTCGCCACCAGGTGCCGGTTGCGGTGCCATCTAGTAGCCAAGTTCACAGCTAGGTGTCGTCGACGGTAGCATTTGGTAGCAAAAGTAGGAACTACTTGAAATTGATCGTCTGCTGTCCTTACCTAAATTACAGATAACACACCTAATACAGCCATCACAATTAACACCGGTTATCAGAGAGATTCTACACACACCCAAAGTACACGGGGCTACATGACCGCGTTGTCGCAGCCCCTAAACTGAGGAACCAACCAACCAGAAGAATGAAAACTTATTCCTGATCCTATGGTATGGTTCTGCAACACCTTGACTCTTATACATGTTGTTGCTGCTTATTTTATGGGCTGCGATATCGCGGTCATATATCCCCGAGTATTTTGAGTGTGTATGGAATTTGTGTGAAAATCTGTGTTATTGCGATGGCTGTACTATTGTGTGTATTTGTAATAAAAGCGAGGATTGGGCCTTAAGTTAGGAACCATCCAAACATTTGCCTGGATAGTGTGGAAGCAACGGAAAACAACTTTCAGGTTTTTTGAGGTGGGAATTGAACCCTCCCCTACTCCCCTACAAAAATTATAGAAAAAACTTTATTGGCACCAAAGTGATTGTATATTTGGACATAATCACCATCAGAATTGAGACACCTGTCATATCGTGGTATCAACGCTTGTAGTCCTATGTCATAGAAGTCTGCCGCAGCGGCTTCGGTGGCGTAGTCGGTAGCATGCTGAGCTTCTATGCCCAAGATCGCAGGTTCAAACCCGGCCGAAGTCGTCGATTATTTAAGAGCGGTAAAAATTCCTCAGTATGCCTTCCTTCGGACGGGAAGTAAAGCCGGCGGTCATAGATTTATGGCATGTTAAAGAACCTTCCATTAGGTTCCTACGTTCGTTGCCAAGAGCCGACTGCGGTTGCGTCTGGTAGCTAAGTTCTGAACTAGTAGTCGTTGACGGTGGTGTTTGGCGGCAAAAGTAGGAACTATTTGAAAAATTCAAATGTCTACAGCCCTTACTTGAATTAAAAAACAGATAACACACACTAATACAGCCATCACAATTAACACCGCTTATCAGACAGATTCTACACACACCCAAAGTACACGGGGCTACATGACCGCGTTGTCGCAGCCCCTAAACTTAAGAACCAACCAACCAACCAACCAACCAACCAGGAGTCTGACGCTTGTGAATGGAACCAGCGTGTGACAGTCGTCTTCAGTTCTTCACAACTGTGGAAATGCTGACCGGAGGACAAGAATGTCTTGAGGTGCACGAAAAGATGGAAATCGCTGGGAGGAAGATCAGGATGATCAAACAGCTCCCAGCCGAACTCCTGCATTCACTGTCACCACTCATGTTTAGGAGTCACCATGTAGACAGACCATTTTCAGACTGAAAGAAACTCACACTTGTAAACTTGGTACATTTTCAAGTATTCTATCTACACCATATTATTGTATATGATTGGCGCATCGCACATTTGCTACAACAGTGGCATGACTCAAAATATGTTTGTGGGAAATTGCACTTAAATATTTAAAGGCATTTACTAAACTGGGGATTATTAAATAATCTCAGGGTTTTGGCACCATATTGAATAGCCATCCAATAGAGAAACTGATATTCAGTAAGATTACCAATACTTTTCAATCTATACACTGGACAAGCAATGAAGGAAAGAGAAAAAATAAAGTAGGAGTAAAGACTTGAGGAGAAATATTTTCAATTCTGAGATTTATTGATGACATCATCATCTCAGCCAATTCACTAGAGGATTTGAACGAGTTTTTAAATTGTATGGACTCAGTCTTGAGGAAAGAATTCATGATGAAAATTTATAATTGTAAAACAAATATATTGGAACGCAACCGAAAGGAATCAAAATCCCTTATTGACAGGTGAAAAGCTTAATGAAGTAGAAGACTTTTGTTACTTAGGAAGCAAAGTAACCAGTGATGGACGAAGCAAAGAGGATATAAAAGGTAGGTTGGCTCAGGTAAGGAAAGCTTTTTTACAGAAAAGGAATCTGTTGACACAGAATATAGATTTAGGTATTAGGAAGTCGTTTTTGAAAGCCTTTGCCTGGAGCGTGGCACTCTATGGAAGTGAAACTTGGACTATTGGTGCAGCAGAAAAGAGGAGAATTGTGGTGTTACACGAGAATGATAATCAGATGGGCAGATAGAGTAACAAATGAAGAGGTAGTAAGACGAGTGAGAAAGGAGAGATGTTAATGGCGAGTCCTAATGAAGAGAAGAGATAGGTTAGTGGGACATAAACTAAGACACCCAGGAATAGCAAACTTAGTTATGGAAGGAATGGTCGAGGATAAGAACTGCAGGGATAGACCGAGGCTAGAATATGTTAATTATATTGTCTCGGTTGTAAGATATAATAGCTATGCATAGATGAAACGATTAGCTCAGGGCAGGGAGGCAAGGAAAGCTGCCACAAACCAGTCAAAAGACTGAAGACTCAAACAACAAAATATTGAATTGGGAATTTATTACTTTGCTTCAGATGAGTGTAAGAGACAGCAATGCAATTAGGAAGTAGCTTATCAGTGTTCGTGATATAAATTTAATTGCAATATTTTCGGAAACTGGCACAATGAATTACTGCATGTAGTCTCACGTTGTGAAGAAAAACAATAGAATAGTGCATATTTAATCAATCGGTAAAGACTATTTTCCAGCACTACATTGATGTAAAAATTGAAAACTTACAGATTTCTAGTTGTGCCACTGTTGCAGCAAATGAGCATCATGATTAGGCTATGCCATCTTGAATCGACCTATTGTGATACTACTTCAGCGTGCATTTACAACGATCTGTGTTGGCAGCATTGTCCTACTTGACAATTATTTTCAGAGAATAAATCAGTTCTTTAAATAAGACTCCGAGTATACCAGATGCATCATTAAATGTAATAAGATACTGTATTTCACCGTTTATGAATATGTCCAGGACAATTCGCCTCGAGATATATCCCCTCGGAACGGGAAGTGGCTAATTTTTATTGAGTTATTAATATTTCTCCTATTTTTCACACACAAGAAATTATATTACACCGTGGTAAAAAGCAAACGTAGCCTATTTGAGTCATGATTTCTTTGTGTTAATTCACATCCTAAATATTGCGTGTATGGAAGGAAATTTCTTCTAAATGTCTTCACCGACTAGGATAGCGGTGACTACTATCCATGTAAGTTACTTAAGAATCAGGTGTCTGCATTTGAAATGGCAAATGCTAGATCGGAGGATACGTTTTAAATAATAGCATCTAAGTAGGCAAAACAACATAGCTCAGATAAAGCGAGGGATTTATTACCTTTGAGCGATTTGTTCGTGTAATATGTGCTTATTACTTCTCAGTTAAAAATATGGTAAAATCGGGGGTAATGTGTGTGTATCTGACTGTTTTCTACAGTTTATTCCTATAGCAATTTCCACTACGTGGGCTTTCAAAACAAAAAGATACGAGCCTTACAGTAGTCGCATATGATGTGTAACATCTGACATGTTTTCCTACTATGAAATTGAGATGAAATATATGTGAAGTCATCTGACATGTTGTGATGGTCCTAATTTGGGACCAGAATGAAATAATTTTATGTGTTTTATTATTATTATTATTATCATCAATACTTTTTTAAGTTTACATTTTACCTTTAATTAGTTATTATGTTAACTAATATATTTATATCTATTATTATGCGATAATGTAGAATATTATGGCAATTAAAAGGACTTGGAGCTATACACATTATATTTTAAATAAGTTAGACGCTTGACTGAATACTATTTCTGAAGAAAATACGAACAAGAGAAGAAGAGGGTCGTTCGCGGAAGGCCGGCTTATCTACTGGTTCCTGGTAACGACATGAATAGACACTAATGTCTGTCACTTCAAGAATTATACAAATAAACAAATTTTACTTGGAAAGGATTCTTTGAAGACTCGCCATTATCAATACCTGGCAGGCAAGGTAATGAATACAGTAGGCGAGGAGTCCTTTGCAACTTTATACAAAAGGTGGGCTGGACCTCCCGAGAAATGCTACAAAGAAGTATTGTCATTATTGATATGTGAAAGACGGGCTAATATTGCCTAGCGACCTCAGAAGAGGGGATAGGCGCGTGCCTTACCTGGGAACGTTATATATATGACAGCCGCCCAACTGGATATTAATATTATTATTGAATTGCTGGAGCCTCCGTGGCTTAGGCGGAAGCACGCCGGCTTCTCACCGCTGGGTCCGTGGTTCAAATCCCGGTCACTCCATGTGAGGTCTGTGCTGGACAAAACGGAGGCAGACAGGTTTTTCTCCGGGTACTCCGGTTTTCCCTGTCACAATTTCATTCCAGCAACACTCTCCACTATCATTTCATTTCATCTGTCATTCATTTAATCATTGCCCCAGAGGAGTGCGTCAGGCTTCGGCAGTCGGCACAGTTCATATCCTCGCCGCTAGATGGGGGCTTCATTCCATTCCTGACCCGGTCGGAGACTAGAAGCAGGCTGTGGATTTTCATTTTCATTGAATTGCTGGAGGAGACGGAATGGTGCTGTTGGGAGCAGAAGAGTGGAACTTGTAGCGAGATGGAGGTGGAAATTAACATTCATCTGTAACGCAGTGCTAAACTAGACAGATGACTATTTAAGTATGTGAATTTGATAAGACATTCTGTCTCATCAAACTGTGACATGGTTGTGTACGAGGCTATTGTCACAGGGATGATTTTTGGAATTTATTCCGTCATCCACAAATAAAGTCATTACGTTGAGGAAGATCAGGGCCATCAGGAACTCTCTACGCAACAATCCAACTACAATGATCTTCAATGCGGTGAGCGATTTAAACAGTTTTACTCCAGTCAAATCAGAAGGCTCTCATGCTTATTAAATTCAATCTATATTTTATTCAATTAACTCAGTATACTCCAATTTCCAATCAAGACCCATAATACAAGTAAATTCAGTAGATTCTTTAATTTAATTTATTATTATTATTATTATCTTTAATATTTTATTATTTTTGCACTTGTTGTTTTTATATATTAAATTCATTTTTAAATTCAAATGTTTGACTGGTTTCCTTTAGTAGCTAGAAATTACTATAAGGCAACACCACACTCCTGAACTAATTATCGTAAGGTTAGATTACGTAAGTTTCACTACGGCTGGAGATAGAAATTTCGCTGCTCTACCTCTGTTTAACCGAGGTTTAATATATTATTTTGATCATGATATATGAATGGTCTGGCGCCCTGGCTACACATAATACTACACACTATGTACTTTTTAGTGATGCTGACAACAATACAGATACACTATTAAATTAATACACAATTAAATGTTTCATATTGATCACCCAAAAGTGGGTGACTATTTAATTATTAACCTTTGCATATTAACAGTAAAGAAGTGCATTAAACCATATTAATAACGCCCGACTAGTGGAGCGAGATTCAAGTAAAAATAACCATTACATATAACGCCAACAGTGGAGCGCTTTGCATATAATCAGTTTCTTATTATCAATAATCAATTTAAACAAACCCATTACAATGTTATCCTACTATGAAATTGAAATGAAATATACATAAAGTCTTTTTTTTTCCGACTGTACTCCTCCTTTTTTAATTTTTTTCTCATGTTTCTTTTGTCAATAATTTCGCATATATTCTGCTCTGGATTTACCCAGTGCGCATGCGTGAGGTACGTCGTGGTACCAATGATTTATTGTAGGAATATCTTTAATTGGGGCCTCCAAACCTTGAAGTAAAACGTATGCGATATACATACCACATAGGGCTGTATGTTGGCCGACAGTACCTCGAATGCTTACATTAAATAAGAATACAGCAAAAGTATGAAGATTTAATAAATCATAATTGTTTTCAGAAAATATGATATAATGAATATTTTCACACCAAAGAACAACTTGAAGATGATTTATTGTAGGAATATATTTAATGGAGCCTCCAAACCTTGAAGTAAACTGTACGCAATATACATTCCACATATAGCTGTATGTTGGCCGACAGTACGTCGTGGTACCAATCTCCGCCACCGTGCTCATTGTTTCCTCTTACACATTTCCGTCCCATTTCCACCCCTTTTCCAAAATCACTCCCACAAAAAATATCCAGCAACCGAGTGGAAAGGTGTTATACATCAAAAAGTTTACAGATAATGTAACTACGTACATTTTATAGGTCCATTCATACAGCATAGCTGTCTGTTCTGCGAGTCTTAGGGTTCCATGTTGTACCTTTTAATTTATATTACTTATACTTACATTTGATATTCCACAATATTACTCTGAAATCTCTCTAAATCTAACAAATTGTGAATATGAAATTAATTCCTGTGTGTACTTTTCCACAAACTTAATTTAATCAAATGTCATTTTCAATATTTATTTTTCATGTTGTTGCGAAGTAATTATATTTTCTAGCTTGTCACACTTGAGTAATATACGATATTCATTTTACAAGGAGACAGTCTTTCAGTTTAAAATAGAATCAAAAACCTTTTATTTTCCCATGATAATTTCCCCCCTTAATTGTAAGTTTGTCTTTAATCTGATTCGCTATGTATGTATGCATGTATGGATATACTGAATGTGTTGCTAATAACTTCTGAACCATGAACTGCTACTAAAGAACATTTAATTTTTGCTGTTACACCATTGCTGCAAACTATAACTATTAAACGCCATAGCTCTGAAACTATTCAGCGTAACTATGCAAAAAATAATAACTGATACTATATCAAAGATAAATTAGTTTCGAAGAAACTAAGTAACACAACTATTACCAACATTGAGAGATCTAAATAACTGCTCTGATACAAAATATCAGTGCGGATGAATTACAGTGAGTGTGCCAAAACTTCCTACGTCGGTGCAACGTGTGTTCAGAAATTGAAGGACAGCATTTCCAGCAGCTACTCTGAAATTCATGTAAGTAATTATGATTAAATACGCCAAAGAGTGTAAATTTGTTAAACTAGTTGGGAGCTACGCTACATCTGGTGCCAATGACTTGCTCGATACGTGGCTATACCTCTAGTCACCTCATAACCTGAGCGGTCCCCTTGATGTTTTGGTCTGTGAAGAGGCTAACACGTCAGGAAATAGTTCCCACTTTTTCTGCTTGTTTTTAGCGCACAAGATTTTCCAATGCGTGTTTCTATGTTTCCATAGCTGGCTACTTTTCAGAATGTCCTTTGGGCCGATAAGCTAGATGTTAGGCCCCTTAAAACAACAATTATCATCATCATTAGAATGTCCTTTGTAAAAATCTATGAATAATTTTCTTATTTTTGCGTTAATTGGGAGCTTTACCAACTTGCTTTTCATGTGTTGAATTGTGTGTGTGAATACAGTTGTTAGTGGTATTTGGAACTATAGGCAGAGTAATTCAGTACGAATTCGATATTATATTACATTTTTTTTACACGCCTTGTTTGAGCGGGAAAAGAGCACCCGAGTAATTAGATTATATGGCGAATCAGGCTCAAAGGTTTGCAACACTGTTACGAATGTACATAGTTCAACATGGTTTCCACAAGTAGACGTGTTCAAACTGGAGATGTAAAGCTTGAATCGCCAATAAAATACTTGAAAGGTAATAAAAGCAGAGAGAAATTGAGTAAAAGAAGCAAACAAATGATTGTATATGTATATAGTAGGTTGAGGGATGACAATCTAGAGTTTCCATGCCGGAAACACAAGAAAGGAGAGAGAAAGGAGATGCTCGGAGTGAAATTTTCATCAGGACTTGACCTGACGTTTGGTACAGTCACAGTGCCCTGGCCGCCACGCGGTCACTGCGAGTCTACGTTTGAAACAGAGGGTCCTTACTGTATTTAATTGAATATAGCCTATAGGGCCTATTAATGAAATGTTACATTATTGTATTTATACTGTTCAGAATGTTCCATGCGACAGTTTGTCTTTTGAAACTGTCCATCTCAAAACTTACAATTGGGCGCCAAACCACTCAACACAACTCGAGAGTGATGTACGCAACAAGATCTATTCGCAGGGCAGGCAACCTGCCTGCCATTGAAGGCCCAAAGCCCTTATGTGACAAAGGTGATGGAAAATGAAATTTGTACGAGGAAAGAAAATAAAAGGTTGAAAGTAAACTTAAAGTGGTGTTCGTTCGTTGCGAACCGCGACGACTGCAACTTAACGTGGCAACGCTGCATCGGATTTCACAAGCCCGCTTGATTTTAAACGCACGGGCCAGAACGCACAAAACCTCCCATTAATATTACTCTTCGTAAATTCGTTATCACACTGTACGTTTACAGTGGTCGTAGTTTCCGATGATCACGAATGGGAGTTTCAAAATGAGGCCAAGTTTCCTGCTGTACGTTATCTTGGGCTGAGAAAACGTTACGTCAGAAAAAGTATAAGAACGTTTTATTGGGTTGTTGAAAAAAAATCAAACTTGAGATTGGCACTACCAATGCTTGTGCCTATAAAATATAACAAGTAGTTCCGTGACGAACTATACAACCTATTTTCATATATCCTACTTATGTTAACTGCCCCTATCAACATACAAAATTTCAGTTTGTTTGCTGTAATAGATTCGTAGATATTGAGAACCGACTAAATATTTCGGATGGTCGCCATGTTGGATTTTATATATCTAGGTCCCAGAGCTATGTACTGTTACATGGAGATAATTGTGTCCGTGTAGCATTCAAACTTCAATCGCATGATTAGGACACAAGAAGTAACAAGGAGATTTTAAAATTTCGCACAGCTGCCATCTTGTGGTTATGGAAACAATTGAAATAAATAAGTTGCCAGTGGATTAACATTCGTATAAGGATTTACTGTACCAAGTTTCACTGCACTCGGATGGTTACATTGCGAGAAACGTCCATGTGAATATTTATACTTCGCGTCGCCGCCATGTTGGATTTGTGATTACCAGGTTATTTAAAGTCCTATAGCCCATATGAACATAAAAAAATTCAATTTGATTGCTATAATAGATTCGTAAATATTCAGAGCCGTCTAAATAATTAGGATGGTCGCCATGTTGGATTGTTAAATGTATAGGCCATAGAGTCATGTACCATTAAAGGAAAATTATTGAGTAAGTTCATTATTCAAACTTTCACTTCGATCGCATGATTACGACACAAGAAATAAAAACTTAATTTTAAAATTCGCACAGCCGCCATCTTGAGGTTATGTAAACAATTGAACTAAATTAGATATCAGTGCATTACACTGTGTATAAACATTTCCTGTACGAGATTTCATTGCGTTTGGAACATTAAATCGCGAGAAAGGTCTATTTAAAATTTTCAAATTCGCTTGGCCGCCATGTTCGTTTTGTAGTTAACCGGTTTCTGAAAGTCTTATAGATGAACTTCCAGTAGTGCCCTTTATCTCCGTTCAAAATTTCAGAGTGATACCGCTAATAGTTTCAGAGATATAGAATGCCGGTGAAATATTTCGCACAGCCGCCATCTTGTGGTTATGTAAGCAATTGAACGAAGTTAGATGTTGGTGCATTACACTGTGTATAAACATATACTGTACCAAGTTTTATTGCGTTTGGTTGGTTAAATCGCGAGAAACGTCTATTTAAAAGTCGCAAATTCGCGTGGCCACCATATTGGTTTTGTAGTTACCAGTTTTTCAAAAGTCACATAGGTGAACTTATAGTAGTTCCCATTATCACCGTCAAAAATTCCAGGGTGATATCGGGAATAGTTTCGGAGATATTGAATGCTGGTGAAATATTTCGCACAGCCGCCATGTTGGATTGGTGAGACGTAACAAAATTTGAAGGGCACGGTCGGGGTCGTCCGGAATAGTGCTAGGAACTTACCGAGTTTCATTGAAATCGCTCCAGCCGTTTAGAAGTTATTCTGGGGACACACACACGCACGCACACACACACACGGACAAATGGTGATCTCATAAGCCTATTTATTCAAAATTGAAAATAGGCTAAAATTTTCATTACCCTCAGCCAAGTAGTTTTCCATGTATATAGTTTTAAGTGGACGGTTCCTAGAAAAGACGTCAAATACCCAGACTATTTTTCATGCAACCACAAATAAAACAAGAAGTTCCGTGGCGAACTAAAGAGCCTACTTTCCTTAAAATTTAAGATTCATGCCAATAATTAATCTATATGGATCTATCTAGAATAGTGACGAAATTAAGTTGGTAATATCGAAATTTCTAATAAGTTCGAAATACTGTATACCTGGCATAATGTAGCCTAATAGAGAACTACAGTTGGCAGCCCTGGTGAATGAATATATTCTTAGTTCCATCTCTTAAGGTACAGAATACAAAATTTGGTTGACGTCCAATGGATAGCATGGACGTTACATGCAGTTAAACATTGGATCTAACAGCGCGCGCAAAATCATGTTGGCAACAATAACATACACGTATTGGTCAGAAATAATCTGAAATAATATGATCTATTGTTGTGTCAATTTTGATTGAAATCCATTAGTTAGTATAGAAGTTACATGCATTTTAAAATTGGACCTATCAGCAGGCATAGAATCATGTTGGCAGTACTGACGTATATTAGTTAATCCAAATTAATCTAGAATGCCAGGTACTATACGTGTGCAAAGTTTAGAGCTTTTGGCTTGCATAATTTCTGATATATTGATATTAGGGTAACAATAATAGAGACAGTATTTATTAACAGTTGGTAGCCCTAGTTACTCTTAAGAATCGGCATAGACATATCTGTTATGGTACACATAGCACACACGAAATTTGGTTGAAATCCAAATGATAGTATAGAAGTTACATGTATTTAAAGTTGGACCTCTCAGCAGGCTTAGAATCATGTTGGTAGCACTGACGTATATAAATTACTCCATATTAATATAGAATGTCAGGTACTATACGTGTGCATAGTTTAAATCTGTCGGCTTGCATACTTTCTGATATATTGGTATTTGGATAAAATAAATTGAGAGCATTTATTAACAGTTGCCAGCCCTGGTGGATCTTAAGAATACGTCCAGTCATATCTGCTTATGTACACATAGCACATACGAAATTTGGTTGAAATCCAATTGATAGTGTAGAAGTTATATGCATTTAAAATTTGGACCTATCAGCAGGCTTATAATCATGACAACACTGCGATGTATGGCCTCCTGGAAATTAAACTGCAATATTAGTATCTATACGTGTGTCAATTGTGAAATAGCTCCCATTCATACCTTCCAAGATATCCAACATGGAGCTCAAATTTCAATTGCGATTTGTCAGCAGTTGGTAGCACTGACATCAATTTCAAATATGGCCGTGAGATATTCAGGTATAGATCTTTACTCCTAATGTGTCATATTGTTACCAATGTTATATTCTTTGTTCTTTGGAGTCCCTTAGCAGGTGTGGCTACTATTCTCAATCAGCACGGACTGTGAAAACAATCTGTTTATAAAGTCTGGTGCCGAAGAAGGCTCTTTTCGCCCTATTTTCCAGAAGCAATATATTTAGATTTTTGTTGATTTAAATAATGATACGCTGAAGAAAATGGAAATTGCAACACCATGAAGGCATTGGTCGTTTGTGTTGATTTTCAAGATGTGGAACAATGCCATGTAGGTATGTAAACGATCAAAGTTTCAGACCCATTGGATTGTTGCTACAGGTCTCCCCACGTGATTGGTCGCGGAGGAATCAACTCCAGTAGCCTATACGGACTCTGGTGTAGCGTAGTTGACCTGCAGTCTGTGCAGTGAAGGGTTCCCCGTCAAACATGCCTCGACGACAGAGAAGAGCACGCTATCAACAACTGTCGCCGTTTGAGAGGGCTCGGATAATTGGACTGTGTGAGGCTGGATTATCGCTAAGGACTGTCGCTGCACGTGTTGGCCGACAGGCATCTACGGAACAACGTGTATGGCAGCAGTGGTCAAATGAAGATGCCCACACTCGTAGACCTGGCACAGGTCCAGCGCGACAGACAACTGTGAGAGAGGATCGCCACATCATTCGGATGGCCCGGATGGAACCCCATGCAACAGCAGCGCAAATTCGAGCAGCAGTGGCACCCCACGTTACACAACAAACAGTTGGTAATCGCCTGCGTGCAGCTGGCTTACGATCCCGTGTCCCTGCAGAAGGTGTTCCATTGACCCCACAACAGCGACGTGTAAGGCTGGCCTGATGTCGAGAACGATCGACGTGGGTCGACGAATGGCATAGGGTCGTCTTTAGTGATGAATCGCGCTTCTGTCTTGCCCACGGTGATCGCCTGAATCGTGTGCGCCGACGTACCGGGGAGAGGGGCCACCTAGACCTTATTGTCGAGAGGCACACACCAAGCATTATGGTCTGGGGAGCTCTTGGCTTTAATGTGAAATCACAATTAGTGCTTGTTGAGGGCACTATGACTGCTCGACAGAACGTTGATAGGGTACTCAATCCAGTGGTTGTCCCTATGATGGCGAACATTGCTAATGGGATGTTTCAGCAGGACAATGCCCGGGTTCACACTGCACGCATCTCCAGAGAAGCTCTCCACGACATTACAACCTTAGAATGGCCCGCCAGATCCCCGAACCTCAGTCCTATTGAGCATGTGTGGGACATGATGGGTTGACAACTGGTCAACCGTCCTCAGCCACCCACAACTCTGGAACAACTGACCCGTGCAGTGCAGCAAGCATGGGCCACAATTCCTCAGGAAGGGATCCAGGGCCTTATTGACTCCATGCCTCTCCGAATTCATCAATGTATTGCTCGTGGTGGGCACATCCTGTATTGATTGTTGACCAAACTTGCAATCAGAGGGACCTGAAAATGTAATCATCGAATCACAACCGAACACTCGTCCTGCATGTTCAATTGCAGCAATGTAGCACCACTCCTTCTGGGTGTTGCAATTTCCATTTTCTTCAGTGTAATTTTAATTGGTATATTGGCGCGGAACATCAAGAGCCCGCTGATGAGCCAGTTTGGTGTTCCTGGGCGAAACCCCCACACAAGACAAGGCATGAACCTAGAAAATTTGCCGAGTTTTATATTTTAATTGTTGATTTAAGTATACCATCTCAACAGAGCTTTGTTGTTGTTGTTGTTGTTGTTGTTGTAAGGCAGATTATGTTTGTGTGGTTGAATGATTTTAGGAAATGCGCAATTAAATTATGTATTTTGAGAATAGTAGCAGTATCAGGTCTACAGTAGCCATTTACATTAGGTTGGGCTACATGTTTCTCCTATTTATTCAGTAGTGTCGGACCATATAGGGAACCTCTTGCTGCTTCTGGCTGGCTGGAGATGCTCTTGTGTTTCTGGAAGGCGATTTAATGCCAATTTCCAGACATTGGAGATATGTACGCCATGCTCGTGGTTGAAATTGTGGGACACTTGGATATCTCTATGACCTCTCTGATTCTTCTGTGGTGGAAGTGGCTGTCGGGGGCTAGGAGGTTTTTCATCGAAGATGATGGAGTGCTTGCAGTACGATGAATATTCTGCTATTGCTGATTTAGATGGTTGAGACGTACTGTACCTGTACCTGTACATTGTTTGGCAGGATTTACAGCAATGCGTGGATGTAGTGGGATAATGATAACTACGTCACAGACGAGAGATATATGAGGCACGTTTTTTAAGTAAGTTCAGTTGTGATATTACGCCGTTGCAGCGCTGCGGTCGGCATTCCGTGCAGGCACGCTGTGTACCTGCATCTATTGGCAAGGCTGAGACACCATTACACCGTATGTGTACGTGTGTTGACAAGCTTATGAAATGGCATCGCCGATCGAGAGTCTCGCCGACTGATTAATCATCGTAGAAAAGAGAAAACTCTCCTGTAAGATAATTATGCTGTCATTTGGCCACCACTGTCAGGCAAATTGCGTATGTGCTCAGGAGAACTCCTAAACATTGGATTATGTGGCATAATAGGGTAAACCGAGCCATGAAATGGGGCAACCGTAGTTGAACTATGAAAACAATTCTACGAAATATGAAAGAATGCAAGTAGACTTAGAACAAATTGTATAATATAGTATTATTTAATGGGAGACTTTAACGCGCAATTAGGTAAGGAGAGAAAATACAGACAAATCACAGGCCCTCATTCAGCACACTATCGCACAAACAAAAATGGGGAACACCTCATAAAATATTGTCAAAATTTTAACCTCAAAATTATGTCGACACAATTTCAAAAGCCAAGACGAAAACTTACAACATGGAAAGCATTCCAGATGGGGAGAATTCCAGATTGATCATGTGGCCATTTATAACAAAAATACGCAGGAAATTTTAAATGTAAGAACGCGTAAAGGGTTCTTCGAGTCTGACCATTATTTGTTACAAGTCAAGATTAGACCAATCCCAAGACAGAAAAAGACAACAAAAAACAAAATAGTGAAGCCTGATCCAGAATATTTGAAGATAAACAGGGACAAAATCATTGAAGAAATTAATAGGCATCCAACAGACACTTGGACAGATCTTGCGACCACAGTTCAAAAGGCAATGCGTTGGGCACAACCTCCTAGAAAACAAAAACATAGGTGGTGGAACGTAATTTGTGATCAAGCCACTGAGAGAAGAACACAGGCATGGATGAAGTTCAGCAGTAACAGAGCATCCGAAACATGGAAGGAATTTCACGAAGTTCAAAAACAATCATCAAAGGAAATCAGAAGAGAAAAACGAGCGTACGACAACAACAGGCTAAAAGAAATTGAAGAAGATTTTAAGAGAAATAACACAAGAAATTTTTACAGAACATTCAAAGAAAATATTAGGGGTTATCAGCCTCCTTGCATCTGCTTTCGAAGAACAGATGGGTCCCTGGAAACGAACACGAAAGAAAACTGTACAATTCTCAAACAATACTTGAATAATCTTCTCAATTGTACAGAACCCACGGAGAAATTGACCTTCCAAAAAAAACACATCCAATCCCGATTCTACTCCACCTACAATAAAGGAGATAGAGGAGATTATACAACAAATGAAAAATAACAGAGCGGCAGGAGAAGATGGCATTATTGCTGAAGTATGGAAGCTTCAAGATAAAAACATCACCAAAACAATTCATAAGATCATCACAGACATTTGGATCACAGAGAAAATGCCAGAGGAATGGAAATGTGCATTGATCCACCCATTACATAAAAAGGGTGATAAGTCAGATACAAATAATTACAGAGGGATTTCTCTAGTGCCAGTCGCTTACAAAATATTCTCTAAAGTGTTATTGAACAGACTAGAACCACAAGCAGATCCACAAATAGGAGAATACCAGGCAGGCTTCAGAAAAGGGAGATCATGCATCGAACAGATCTGGAACTTGAGAACACTACTGAAAGTCAGACAGACAAAAAACACTGCAGTTACCTTTGTGGACTTTAAAAAAGCATACGATAGCATTGATAGACAAACGCTATTTGCAGTACTGGAAGAATATGGCATTGACAAAAAAAAAAAAAAACAGGGCACTTATACAACTAACGCTCTCGGACACCACCTCTAAAGTTAAGTTCATGGGTGAAATTTCAGAACCCTTTCATATACGCACAGGTGTCAAACAAGGAGACGGCCTCTCACCAATCTTGTTCAACATGGTCTTAGACAAAATTGTTAAGCAGTGGGAGGAACAAGTTAAAGGAATACAGCTAGGAAGAACCCGTGAAACAAAAACAATCATAAAATGTCTAGCATTTGCAGATGACGTAGCCGTACTCAGCAATAACACACAGGAGGCAAAGGAAGCACTGGAACGATTACATGAAATAGCTGCTAAAACAGGTTTACAGATATCTTATGAGAAGACCCAATACATGGAACGACACACCAACAATGTATAAAACCATGCATACCATATATGGATCCATACAAAGAGTTGAACAATTTAAGTACTTAGGAGAATATATACAAATAGGAGGATCAAACAAACATACAAAGCATACAAACTTACATGGTCACATTATAATAAGAAAAGCATATCAAGACAGGCCAAACTTAGACACTACAAAACAGTTGTATTACCAAAAGCATTGTATGCGTCAGAAACGACCACAATTGGAGCATCTGGCATCACAGAAACAGAAAAAATTGAACGTAAAATTCTGAGAAAAATATTTGGAGCAGTACACAGAGATGGGATATGGATGAAAAGACCTACCAAAGAGCTATATGAACACACAGACAGACTCACAGATATCATTAGAAAACGCAGACTAACTTTCTACGGGCACATACAGAGAATGAACAATAAACGACTTACAAAGAAAATCTTTGATGTAGTAAACAGTTCAAAAAGGAAAACAAATTGGTATCATGAAATAGAAGACGATTTAAAGCAATTAGGGATCAACAAGCAAATGATAGAAGACAGAGAAAAATTCAGAAACAAAATTAAGAACGCCAAATTTTAGTAAGTGAAAGGAAGAAGATAGGAACATTGTGGACGGAACAAAGGAAACAGGAGCACAGTCAAAGGATGAAGAGATTTTGGGAAGAGAAGAAGGGAAAGAAGTGAAAATTGTGACATCATGAGATACTTAAGTTCAAACACTGTCCATAAGGGCAACAATGATGTAATAATAATAATATTATTATGACTGGCGATTATGAAAACGTCTAATAGTGCAGCTTAAAGTTGAATAATTGATTAAGTTTGAGTGAGGAGAGTGAACAGGAACATTTTATTCTAATGCGGACGACCCAAATATACATAGGTTGGTTTTTTAGTTTTGGCACCTTAGTTATAACTGGATTAATAACTCACTTATATGGTTCCAAGTTTCGCAGGCCCTCGATGTAGTCCCCACCGTTGCGTACAACGTGTTCCCAGCGATGCGGAAGTCGTTGGATCCCGTTGGCACTGCCCAATCTATTGATGGTACGAAGAGAGCGCTCGGCAGCCTGCTTAACGTCATTGTCATCTTCATCTTCGGGATGAGATCATAGTCGCAGGGACTGATGTCGGGAGAATATGGGGGGAGTGATAGAGGACCTCCCAGCCCCAGCGATCCAACAATGCCGACACAACGCCTGCTGTGTGTGCCCTAGCATTGTCAAGCAGAACGATGGGCGGTGTAACCATGTGGTGGCGCCGTTTCCTTCTTAGAGCTCCTCGGAGATGGTCTTGCAAAAACGAACAATAGTACGCCGCATTAACGGTTTGCCCTCGGGGAACAGTTTGGCAGCGCTTCCGTACCATTGAAGACGTTAAGCAGGCTGCCGAGCGCTATCTTCGTACCATCAATAGATTGGGCAGTGCCAACGGGATCCAACGACTTCCGCATCGCTGGGAACACGTTGAACGCAACGGTGGGGACTACATCGAGGGCCTGTGAAACTTGGAACCATCTAAGTGAGTTATTAATCCAGTTATAACTAAGGTGATGTAATAGTTGAAGCACAGTGTAATAATAGAGATTTATTTATCTTGTATGCATGATATGCATTGAGGTTTGTGAAATACTCTATATTCCAATTTCTGGTGAAAATTTTGTCCCGAGTTTAGATCAGTGGATATGGTGCTTGAGAATAGTATCTGTAGTATTTGCTGTGGAAGTTAAAATTATGGGCGCTTCATAAAATAATGTTTGAGTAGTAATTGATCTCACAGAGAGCGTACTATTGCCATAGGTGTTGAAGATATGGGTCCACAATTATTCAATAACTAGAATTTTTGAGAAATCCACTCATACATCATGTTGATGATATTTGAGATACCAGTTTTGATCTGGGAGTAAATTGATGATGATAATTTATAGCCACAGTCATGTAATTGTAGTTTGATGACAGTGGAATAATTCAGTGGGGCAGTATTCTGTATTCCTCATGTACTATGTTTGCATTAGAAGTATTACTTGAAAGGATTATATAATGATACTATGAGTGGAAAGTGCTTTTTTTAATCAATGGTCAATTCCAATAATTCTGTAATTATGAGTGAAAATTACGAATGCAGACTTACGACGATTTGAGCCACTAGGAAATATTGAGAATTTCTGATGAAAATACTGTAATCTGTTGAATATATTTTCAGTTAAAGCTGCATTTAATTGGCAGCAAGTGATCCTTGTAAATACAGTACTATTCTTAACTAGAAAGTTAGGAAGTGCAATATAGAGAAAATATGAGCTGTATATGAGAATTAACAATTTAAATATGATCAAGTGAAATTAACATTACGGACATAGTAGAAACTTTGATGATTATGATTTCTAGGAACGCTAGGTCATCTGAGAGATCATAGGAATCTAGGATGTCTTTTCTTCCAGGGATGTTATTTTAGTTTAGATTCTTTTCGCAAATCCCTACAGGTTTAGGAGTGTTACATTTACTTACATTCATTGAATATAAGTAAGTTGTCATTTTAACGTGTTTACTCTGCTTGTGTATTTTATGTCTTCCTTATCCTTCACGTGTGACGTGAGAGCAGTGTAATATCGTACCCACTCGAGTACTCTCAGCCCAGAACGCCCCGAGATCCGATTCTAATGCTAGCACTGTCCTCTAGTTTCACAAATGTGTTTGTGGTTCATTGGTGCGAGTTTCTCCATCAAGCGCTGAGGGTCTAACAGGCACAGCATATATCCAATGTGCTCTGATAATCTGTAGCTTCAGACCCAAAGTACGATACCACATCAGATCAGTGAAAGACAATCTTCAGCTCCGCACTGTGACTGTCGTCAGGGCTACTTTGGGGAGACGGGCAGAACCATTGTCACAAGATTGAGGGCGCCACATAACCATAACCCACACCTAAACCTTGATACCCAATGGTGTCCCATACTTAATTCTTGCTGTACGGCATATGGGTTGTTGGCATCCAAAATGTAAATAAGATGCCATTATGTATTTAGCACTACACTCCGTACCTCCATTCACCATAATTATACAATTGATAAACAAACAAGGAATATTAGTTTTGCAAAATTGTTAATAAATCATTTTTAATATCACGCACATCTGCCATCTTGAATATATTGCAAAATTGTTAATAAATCATTTTTAATATTACGCACATCTGCCATCTTGAGAATATGAATATTAAACTCAATAATTTACGATCTAATGAACTCGCTATTTCGAAACTAGGTGAGAAGAGCTATATACTCTGCTAAAACCACAAGTCCCTCGACTTTATACATTCAGGATGGCGGGCGTACTATTGAAACTTAAAAATAGATATAGCTTGATAAAATTGACCACAAGTTTTATGAATGATGATTGATGCATTGTAACAGTATTAGCAGAAGTCACACGTCCATTACGATGACCATCACGCGCTCCCCGTCTTGAATTTATTAAATACTAGCAGTAGTACCCGGCTTCGCCCGGTGGAATGATGATAATGTTTTAAGGTCTCCTTAGAAATATAATGGACTTAAAATCTAAGTCATTTGCCCCCAAAGACAATGAGGGAGTAATATCTAGGTCATTTTCCCTTTTGATAAGGATGATAATAAAAACTACTGTTGAATTGACACGTCAAACTTACAAACTACCGTAATAGAAATACATATTTCAAAATTCACAGGCGAGGAAGACTTATTGTGTGTGGTGATTAATGGTGTAATGGGCGTAACATCTACTGTAGGTCATTTGCTCTTATGATGAGGATGATAATGGAAACTGCTACCGGTATTGAATTGACACTTCAACGTATAATGTACACAATGTACTGTAATAAAAATAACTATATGGCGGCTTCGGTGGCGTATTTGGTAGCATGCTGAGCTTCTATGCCCAAGATAGCGGGTTCAAACCCGGCCGAAGCCGTCGGATATTTTAAGAGCGTTAAAAATCAGTCAGTATGCCTTTCTTCGGAGGGGAAGTAAAGCCGGCGGTCCCATGTCAGATTTATGGCATGTTATTGAACCTTCCACTAATTACACCTGTGTGAATCTAAATTGGATAGGTAAACAACGCTCATAGATGTCTACGTCCGTTGCCAAGAGCCGACTGCAGTGGCATCTAGTAGCTAAGTTCCGAACTTGGCCTAGTAGTCGTTGACGGTGGCGCTTGGTGGCAAAAGTACGAACTATTTGAAGAATTCTAAGTTGCAGTTTGTACTTAAATTAAAAAACAGATAACACACACTAATACAGTCATCACAATTAACACCGGTTATCAGACAGATTCTACACACACCCAAAGTACACGGGGCTACATGACCGCGTTGTCGCAGCCCCTAAACTTAAGAACCAACCAACCAAAAATAAATATTTTAAAAATCACAGTCGAGAAAGACTTTATGCGGCGGTGATTATTGGTATGATGCGCGTAACATCTAGGTCATTTGCACTTAGGATGATAATAATAAGGTAATGAAAAAATGACTACTAAACGAACATGGTGTTATTTTAAAACTGATATAGGTAATTCAGGTGTCTAGCTTCGATGTCTTCCAAAGTCTCAACCTTATTTTCTGGCTTAGGCCTGTACTGGATGCGTCTAGTGAAAGAGCGTACTGCTCGGCAAAGACAAAGAATATAGGTCCAAGCTGCACGAACCTGAGATGATCGCAGATGATGACGAAATATGATGACACACGTTCGGGGTTCCCCATCCTATACAGATTGACCGGGAATCACTCACTGTTTCGCAACGGCCCTGTGCTGGCATCAGCATAGACAGCAGGATATAACACGGCGGGCTCTGGAAAGTACTCTCAAGTCACCTCACAATGAATCAGCAAGCTATTCTCACAACTGACCCCCCCAGGGTCTCACAACTTGTGGGACGTGGGTTGGCGACCACGGAACCCCAGCTGAGTCTGGCATCGCTTCTACTTCCTGGTGCCGGGCTAATTTCAGTTCTCTTTCCTGTCGGCCTCCCTTGGTCAACTCTTGTTCTCTTCCGACCCAGACTGTATTAGGGTATCCGAGGGCTAGGGAGACTTTCAATTTCCCGCCTTAATTGGCTTTGTCTCATCTTTCCTGATACCCTCATTCTTCGAGGGGTCTGCCTTCTTTTCCTTTTCATAATATCTCCTGTCTTCTGCTCCAGGCCCTCAAAGAGGCAAGTTGTGTGTAGACCCACCACTTCTGGTACACCCTCAAGGGCTCACGACTGGTGAGTTAGGAAGCTGGCAACCCCGAGGAATTCCTGAGCTACATGCAGGGAATGGAGTGGTATGTCAGAAATTTCAAGTGGACAGTGTTACGCATCGGGTTCCAAAGGGTAAGTATACACACTTTGTTTTCGATCGGTGAACGATGTAGATTTGTACCAAAGGGCCTTAATGCGGGAAATGGAGTGGTCTGTCCGAAATTTCGAGTGGACAGTGTTACTCGTCGAGTTCCAAACGGTAATTATGTAAAATCAGGCTGAGATCGGTGAAACGGTGTAGTTTTGTGCCAAGGGCCAAAATGCAGGGAATGGAGTGGCCTGTCCAAATTTTAAAGTGGACAGTGTTACTCATCGGGTTCCAAAGGGTAAGTATACACATTTTGTTTTCGATCGGTGAACGATGTAGATTTGTGCCAAAGGGCCTAAATGCGTGGAATGGAGGGGTCTGTCCGAAATTTCGAGTGGACAGTGTTACTCGTCGAGTTCCAAAGGGTAATTATGTAAAATCTGGTTGAGATCGGTGAAACGGTGTAGTTTTCTGCCAAAGGGCCAAAAAGCAGGGAATAGTGTTGTCTGTCCGAAATTTAAAGTGAACAGTGTTACTTGTCGGGTTCTACGGGTAAGTATATAAAATTGGGGTCAGATCGGTGAAACGGTGTAGATTTGTGCCAAACAGCCTAAATGCAAGGGATGGAGTGGCCTCACCGCAATTTCAAGCAGACAGTGTTAGTCGCAGTGTTCCAAAGGGTAAATATACAAATTTTGGTTGAGATCGGTGAAACGGTGTAAATTTGGGACAAAGGGCCTAAATGCAGGGCATGGAGTGGTCTGTCCGCAATTTCAAGCAGACAGTGTTACTCGCTGGGTACCAAAGGGTAAGTTTACGAATATTGGTTCTGATCGGTGAAACGGTGTAGATTTGTGCCAAAGTGCCTAAATGTAGGGAATGGGGTGGTCTGTCCGAAATTTTAAGTGGACAGTGTTACTCGCAGGGTTCGAAAGGGTAAGTATACAAAGTTTGGTTCAGATCGGTGAAACGGTGTAGATTTGTGCCAAAGGGCCTAAATGCATGGGATGGAGTAGCCTCTCCGCAATTTCAAGCAGACAGTGTTAGTCGCAGTGTTCCAAAGGGTAAATATACAAATTTTGGTTGAGATCGGTGGAACGGTGTAGATTTGGGCCAAAGGGCCTAAATGCAGGGAATGGAGTGGTCTGTCCGCAATTTCAAGCAGACAGTGTTACTCGCAGGGTTCCAAAGGGTAAGTATACACATTTTGGTTCAGATCGCTGAAACGGTGTAGATTTGTGCAAAAAGGGCCTAAATGCAGGGAATGGCGTGGTCTGTCCGAAATTTCAAGCAGACAGTGTTAGTCGCAGTGTTCCATAGGGTAAATATACAAATTTTGGTTGAGATCGGTGAAACGGTATAGATTTGGGCCAAAGGGCCTTAATGCAGGGAATGGAGTGGTCTGTCCGCAATTTCAAGCAGACAGTGTTACTCGCTGGGCACCAAAGGGTAAGAATACGAATTTTGGTTCTGATCGGTGAAACGGTGTAGATTTGGACCAAAGGGCCTAAATGCAGGGAATGGGGTGGTCTGCCCGAAATTTTAAGTGGTCAGTGGTACTCGCAGGGTTCCAAAGGGTAAATATACAAATTTTGGTTGAGATCGGTGAAACGGTGTGGATTTGGACCAAAGGGCCTAAATGCAGGGAATGGGGTGGTCTGTCCGAAATTTCAAGTGGACAGTGTTACTCGCAGGGTTCCAAAGGTTAAATATACAACTTTTGGTTCAGATCGGTGAAACGGTGTAGATTTGTGCAAAAGGGCCTAAATGCAGGGCATGGGGTGGTCTGTCCGAAATTTAATGTTGACGGGGTTACCCGCAGGGTTCCAAAGGGTAAGTATACAAATTTTGGTTCAGATCGGTGAAACGGTGTAGATTTGTATACATAACAGACAGACAGACAGACAGACAGACAGACAGACAAACTTTGTGCTTTATATATATAGACTAGCAGTAGTACCCGGCTTCGCCCGGTGGAATGATGATAATGTTTTAAGGTCTCCTTAGAAATATAATGGACTTAAAATCTAAGTCATTTGCCCCCAAAGACAATGAGGGAGTAATATCTAGGTCATTTGCCCTTTTGATAAGGATGATAATAAAAACTACTGTTGAATTGACACGTCAAACTTACAAACTACCGTAATAGAAATACATATTTCAAAATTCACAGGCGAGGAAGACTTATTGTGTGTGGTGATTAATGGTGTAATGGGCGTAACATCTACTGTAGGTCATTTGCTCTTATGATGAGGATGATAAGGGAAACTACTACCGGTATTGAATTGACACTTCAACGTATAATGTATACAATGTACTGTAATAAAAATAAATATATGGCGGCTTCGGTGGCGTAGTCGGTAGCATGCTGAGCTTCTATGCCCAAGATAGCGGGTTCAAACCTGGCCGAAGCCGTCGGATATTTTACGAGCGTTAAAAATCCGTCAGTATGCCTTTCTTCGGAGGGGAAGTAAAGCCAGCGGTCCCATGTCAGATTTATGGCATGTTAAAGAACCTTCCACTAATTACACCTGTGTGAAGCTAACTTGGATAGGTAAACAAAACTCATAGATGTCTACGTCCGTTGCCAAGAGCCGACTGTAGTGGCGTCTAGTAGCTAAGTTCCAAACTTGGCCTAGTAGTCGTTGACGGTGGCGCTTGGCGGCAAAAGTACGAACTATTTGAAGAATTCTAAGTTGCAGTTTGTACTTAAATTAAAAAACAGATAACACACGCTAATACAGTCATCACAATTAACACCGGTTATCAGACAGATTCTACACACACCCAAAGTACACGGGGCTACATGACCGAGTTGTCGCAGCCCCTAAACTTAAGAACCAACCAACCAAAAATAAATATTTTAAAAATCACAGTCGAGAAAGACTTTATGCGGCGGTGATTATTGGTATGATGCGCGTAACATCTAGGTCATTTGCACTTATGATGATAATAATAAGGTAATGAAAAAATGACTACTAAACGAACATGGTGTTATTTTAAAACTGATATAGGTAATTCAGGTGTCTAGCTTCGATGTCTTCCAAAGTCTCAACCTTATTTTCTGGCTTAGGCCTGTACTGGATGCGTCTAGTGAATGAGCGTACTGCTCGGCAAAGACAAAGAATATAGGTCCAAGCTGCACGAATCTGAGATGATCGCAGATGATGACGAAATATGATGACACACGTTCGGGGTTCCCCGTCCTATACAGATTGTCCGGGAATCACTCACTGTTTCGCAACGGCCCTTTGCTGGCATCAGCATAGACAACAGGAGATAACACGGCGGGCTCTGGAAAGTAATCTCAAGTCACCTCGCGATGAATCAGCAAGCTATTCTCACAACTGACCCCCCCCCCCAGGGTCTCACAACTTGTGGGACGTGGGTTGGCGACCACAGAACTTCAGCTGAGTCTGGCATCGCTTCTACTTCCTGGTGCCGGGCTAATTTCAGTTCTCTTTCCTGTCGGCCTCCCTTGGTCAACTCTTGTTCTCTTCCGACCCAGACTGTATTAGGGTATCCGAGGGCTAGGGAGTCTTTCAATTTCCCGCCTTAATTGGCTTTGTCTCATCTTTCCTGATACCCTCATTCTTCGAGGGGTCTGCCTTCTTTTCCTTTTCATAATATCTCCTGTCTTCTGCTCAAGGCCCTCAAAGAGGCAAGTTGTGTGTAGTCCCACCACTTCTGGTACACCCTCAAGGGCTCACGACTGGTGAGTTAGGAAGCTGGCAACCCCGAGGAATTCCTGAGCTACATGCAGGGAATGGAGTGGCATGTCAGAAATTTCAAGTGGACAGTGTTACGCATCGGGTTCCAAAGGGTAAGTATACACACTTTGTTTTCGATCGGTGAACGATGTAGATTTGTACCAAAGGGCCTTAATGCGGGAAATGGAGTGGTCTGTCCGAAATTTCGAGTGGACAGTGTTACTCGTCGAGTTCCAAACGGTAATTATGTAAAATCAGGTTGAGATCGGTGAAACGGTGTAGTTTTGTGCCAAGGGCCAAAATGCAGGGAATGGAGTGGCCTGTCCAAATTTTAAAGTGGACAGTGTTACTCATCGGGTTCCAAAGGGTAAGTATACACATTTTGTTTTCGATCGGTGAACGATGTAGATTTGTGCCAAAGGGCCTAAATGCGTGGAATGGAGGGGTCTGTCCGAAATTTCGAGTGGACAGTGTTACTCGTCGAGTTCCAAAGGGTAATTATGTAAAATCTGGTTGAGATCGGTGAAACGGTGTAGTTTTCTGCCAAAGGGCCAAAAAGCAGGGAATAGTGTTGTCTGTCCGAAATTTAAAGTGAACAGTGTTACTTGTCGGGTTCTACGGGTAAGTATATAAAATTGGGGTCAGATCGGTGAAACGGTGTAGATTTGTGCCAAACAGCCTAAATGCAAGGTATGGAGTGGCCTCACCGCAATTTCAAGCAGACAGTGTTAGTCGCAGTGTTCCAAAGGGTAAATATACAAATTTTGGTTGAGATCGGTGAAACGGTGTAAATTTGGGACAAAGGGCCTAAATGCAGGGCATGGAGTGGTCTGTCCGCAATTTCAAGCAGACAGTGTTACTCGCTGGGTACCAAAGGGTAAGTTTACGAATATTGGTTCTGATCGGTGAAACGGTGTAGATTTGTGCCAAAGTGCCTAAATGTAGGGAATGGGGTGGTCTGTCCGAAATTTTAAGTGGACAGTGTTACTCGCAGGGTTCCAAAGGGTAAGTATACAAAGTTTGGTTCAGATCGGTGAAACGGTGTAGATTTGTGCCAAAGGGCCTAAATGCATGGGATGGAGTAGCCTCTCCGCAATTTCAAGCAGACAGTGTTAGTCGCAGTGTTCCAAAGGGTAAATATACAAATTTTGGTTGAGATCGGTGGAACGGTGTAGATTTGGGCCAAAGGGCCTAAATGCAGGGAATGGAGTGGTCTGTCCGCAATTTCAAGCAGACAGTGTTACTCGCAGGGTTCCAAAGGGTAAGTATACACATTTTGGTTCAGATCGCTGAAACGGTGTAGATTTGTGCAAAAAGGGCCTAAATGCAGGGAATGGCGTGGTCTGTCCGAAATTTCAAGCAGACAGTGTTAGTCGCAGTGTTCCATAGGGTAAATATACAAATTTTGGTTGAGATCGGTGAAACGGTATAGATTTGGGCCAAAGGGCCTTAATGCAGGGAATGGAGTGGTCTGTCCGCAATTTCAAGCAGACAGTGTTACTCGCTGGGCACCAAAGGGTAAGAATACGAATTTTGGTTCTGATCGGTGAAACGGTGTAGATTTGGACCAAAGGGCCTAAATGCAGGGAATGGGGTGGTCTGCCCGAAATTTTAAGTGGTCAGTGGTACTCGCAGGGTTCCAAAGGGTAAATATACAAATTTTGGTTGAGATCGGTGAAACGGTGTGGATTTGGACCAAAGGGCCTAAATGCAGGGAATGGGGTGGTCTGTCCGAAATTTCAAGTGGACAGTGTTACTCGCAGGGTTCCAAAGGTTAAATATACAACTTTTGGTTCAGATCGGTGAAACGGTGTAGATTTGTGCAAAAGGGCCTAAATGCAGGGCATGGGGTGGTCTGTCCGAAATTTAATGTTGACGGGGTTACCCGCAGGGTTCCAAAGGGTAAGTATACAAATTTTGGTTCAGATCGGTGAAACGGTGTAGATTTGTATACATAACAGACAGACAGACAGACAGACAGACAGACAGACAGACAAACTTTGTGCTTTATATATATAGACTAGCAGTAGTACCCGGCTTCGCCCGGTGGAATGATGATAATGTTTTAAGGTCTCCTTAGAAATATAATGGACTTAAAATCTAAGTCATTTGCCCCCAAAGACAATGAGGGAGTAATATCTAGGTCATTTGCCCTTTTGATAAGGATGATAATAAAAACTACTGTTGAATTGACACGTCAAACTTACAAACTACCGTAATAGAAATACATATTTAAAAATTCACAGGCGAGGAAGACTTATTGTGTGTGGTGATTAATGGTGTAATGGGCGTAACATCTACTGTAGGTCATTTGCTCTTATGATGAGGATGATAAGGGAAACTACTACCGGTATTGAATTGACACTTCAACGTATAATGTATACAATGTACTGTAATAAAAATAAATATATGGCGGCTTCGGTGGCGTAGTCGGTAGCATGCTGAGCTTCTATGCCCAAGATAGCGGGTTCAAACCTGGCCGAAGCCGTCGGATATTTTACGAGCGTTAAAAATCCGTCAGTATGCCTTTCTTCGGAGGGGAAGTAAAGCCAGCGGTCCCATGTCAGATTTATGGCATGTTAAAGAACCTTCCACTAATTACACCTGTGTGAAGCTAACTTGGATAGGTAAACAAAACTCATAGATGTCTACGTCCGTTGCCAAGAGCCGACTGTAGTGGCGTCTAGTAGCTAAGTTCCAAACTTGGCCTAGTAGTCGTTGACGGTGGCGCTTGGCGGCAAAAGTACGAACTATTTGAAGAATTCTAAGTTGCAGTTTGTACTTAAATTAAAAAACAGATAACACACGCTAATACAGTCATCACAATTAACACCGGTTATCAGACAGATTCTACACACACCCAAAGTACACGGGGCTACATGACCGAGTTGTCGCAGCCCCTAAACTTAAGAACCAACCAACCAAAAATAAATATTTTAAAAATCACAGTCGAGAAAGACTTTATGCGGCGGTGATTATTGGTATGATGCGCGTAACATCTAGGTCATTTGCACTTATGATGATAATAATAAGGTAATGAAAAAATGACTACTAAACGAACATGGTGTTATTTTAAAACTGATATAGGTAATTCAGGTGTCTAGCTTCGATGTCTTCCAAAGTCTCAACCTTATTTTCTGGCTTAGGCCTGTACTGGATGCGTCTAGTGAAAGAGCGTACTGCTCGGCAAAGACAAAGAATATAGGTCCAAGCTGCACGAATCTGAGATGATCGCAGATGATGACGAAATATGATGACACACGTTCGGGGTTCCCCGTCCTATACAGATTGTCCGGGAATCACTCACTGTTTCGCAACGGCCCTTTGCTGGCATCAGCATAGACAACAGGAGATAACACGGCGGGCTCTGGAAAGTAATCTCAAGTCACCTCGCGATGAATCAGCAAGCTATTCTCACAACTGACCCCCCCCAGGGTCTCACAACTTGTGGGACGTGGGTTGGCGACCACAGAACTCCAGCTGAGTCTGGCATCGCTTCTACTTCCTGGTGCCGGGCTAATTTCAGTTCTCTTTCCTGTCGGCCTCCCTTGGTCAACTCTTGTTCTCTTCCGACCCAGACTGTATTAGGGTATCCGAGGGCTAGGGAGTCTTTCAATTTCCCGCCTTAATTGGCTTTGTCTCATCTTTCCTGATACCCTCATTCTTCGAGGGGTCTGCCTTCTTTTCCTTTTCATAATATCTCCTGTCTTCTGCTCAAGGCCCTCAAAGAGGCAAGTTGTGTGTAGTCCCACCACTTCTGGTACACCCTCAAGGGCTCACGACTGGTGAGTTAGGAAGCTGGCAACCCCGAGGAATTCCTGAGCTACATGCAGGGAATGGAGTGGCATGTCAGAAATTTCAAGTGGACAGTGTTACGCATCGGGTTCCAAAGGGTAAGTATACACACTTTGTTTTCGATCGGTGAACGATGTAGATTTGTACCAAAGGGCCTTAATGCGGGAAATGGAGTGGTCTGTCCGAAATTTCGAGTGGACAGTGTTACTCGTCGAGTTCCAAACGGTAATTATGTAAAATCAGGTTGAGATCGGTGAAACGGTGTAGTTTTGTGCCAAGGGCCAAAATGCAGGGAATGGAGTGGCCTGTCCAAATTTTAAAGTGGACAGTGTTACTCATCGGGTTCCAAAGGGTAAGTATACACATTTTGTTTTCGATCGGTGAACGATGTAGATTTGTGCCAAAGGGCCTAAATGCGTGGAATGGAGGGGTCTGTCCGAAATTTCGAGTGGACAGTGTTACTCGTCGAGTTCCAAAGGGTAATTATGTAAAATCTGGTTGAGATCGGTGAAACGGTGTAGTTTTCTGCCAAAGGGCCAAAAAGCAGGGAATAGTGTTGTCTGTCCGAAATTTAAAGTGAACAGTGTTACTTGTCGGGTTCTACGGGTAAGTATATAAAATTGGGGTCAGATCGGTGAAACGGTGTAGATTTGTGCCAAACAGCCTAAATGCAAGGTATGGAGTGGCCTCACCGCAATTTCAAGCAGACAGTGTTAGTCGCAGTGTTCCAAAGGGTAAATATACAAATTTTGGTTGAGATCGGTGAAACGGTGTAAATTTGGGACAAAGGGCCTAAATGCAGGGCATGGAGTGGTCTGTCCGCAATTTCAAGCAGACAGTGTTACTCGCTGGGTACCAAAGGGTAAGTTTACGAATATTGGTTCTGATCGGTGAAACGGTGTAGATTTGTGCCAAAGTGCCTAAATGTAGGGAATGGGGTGGTCTGTCCGAAATTTTAAGTGGACAGTGTTACTCGCAGGGTTCCAAAGGGTAAGTATACAAAGTTTGGTTCAGATCGGTGAAACGGTGTAGATTTGTGCCAAAGGGCCTAAATGCATGGGATGGAGTAGCCTCTCCGCAATTTCAAGCAGACAGTGTTAGTCGCAGTGTTCCAAAGGGTAAATATACAAATTTTGGTTGAGATCGGTGGAACGGTGTAGATTTGGGCCAAAGGGCCTAAATGCAGGGAATGGAGTGGTCTGTCCGCAATTTCAAGCAGACAGTGTTACTCGCAGGGTTCCAAAGGGTAAGTATACACATTTTGGTTCAGATCGCTGAAACGGTGTAGATTTGTGCAAAAAGGGCCTAAATGCAGGGAATGGCGTGGTCTGTCCGAAATTTCAAGCAGACAGTGTTAGTCGCAGTGTTCCATAGGGTAAATATACAAATTTTGGTTGAGATCGGTGAAACGGTATAGATTTGGGCCAAAGGGCCTTAATGCAGGGAATGGAGTGGTCTGTCCGCAATTTCAAGCAGACAGTGTTACTCGCTGGGCACCAAAGGGTAAGAATACGAATTTTGGTTCTGATCGGTGAAACGGTGTAGATTTGGACCAAAGGGCCTAAATGCAGGGAATGGGGTGGTCTGCCCGAAATTTTAAGTGGTCAGTGGTACTCGCAGGGTTCCAAAGGGTAAATATACAAATTTTGGTTGAGATCGGTGAAACGGTGTGGATTTGGACCAAAGGGCCTAAATGCAGGGAATGGGGTGGTCTGTCCGAAATTTCAAGTGGACAGTGTTACTCGCAGGGTTCCAAAGGTTAAATATACAACTTTTGGTTCAGATCGGTGAAACGGTGTAGATTTGTGCAAAAGGGCCTAAATGCAGGGCATGGGGTGGTCTGTCCGAAATTTAATGTTGACGGGGTTACCCGCAGGGTTCCAAAGGGTAAGTATACAAATTTTGGTTCAGATCGGTGAAACGGTGTAGATTTGTATACATAACAGACAGACAGACAGACAGACAGACAGACAAACTTTGTGCTTTATATATATAGACTAGCCCGGTGGAATGATGATAATGTTTTAAGGTCTCCTTAGAAATATAATGGACTTAAAATCTAAGTCATTTGCCCCCAAAGACAATGAGGGAGTAATATCTAGGTCATTTGCCCTTTTGATAAGGATGATAATAAAAACTACTGTTGAATTGACACGTCAAACTTACAAACTACCGTAATAGAAATACATATTTCAAAATTCACAGGCGAGGAAGACTTATTGTGTGTGGTGATTAATGGTGTAATGGGCGTAACATCTACTGTAGGTCATTTGCTCTTATGATGAGGATGATAAGGGAAACTACTACCGGTATTGAATTGACACTTCAACGTATAATGTATACAATGTACTGTAATAAAAATAAATATATGGCGGCTTCGGTGGCGTAGTCGGTAGCATGCTGAGCTTCTATGTCCAAGATAGCGGGTTCAAACCTGGCCGAAGCCGTCGGATATTTTACGAGCGTTAAAAATCCGTCAGTATGCCTTTCTTCGGAGGGGAAGTAAAGCCAGCGGTCCCATGTCAGATTTATGGCATGTTAAAGAACCTTCCACTAATTACACCTGTGTGAAGCTAACTTGGATAGGTAAACAAAACTCATAGATGTCTACGTCCGTTGCCAAGAGCCGACTGTAGTGGCGTCTAGTAGCTAAGTTCCAAACTTGGCCTAGTAGTCGTTGACGGTGGCGCTTGGCGGCAAAAGTACGAACTATTTGAAGAATTCTAAGTTGCAGTTTGTACTTAAATTAAAAAACAGATAACACACGCTAATACAGTCATCACAATTAACACCGGTTATCAGACAGATTCTACACACACCCAAAGTACACGGGGCTACATGACCGAGTTGTCGCAGCCCCTAAACTTAAGAACCAACCAACCAAAAATAAATATTTTAAAAATCACAGTCGAGAAAGACTTTATGCGGCGGTGATTATTGGTATGATGCACGTAACATCTAGGTCATTTGCACTTATGATGATAATAATAAGGTAATGAAAAAATGACTACTAAACGAACATGGTGTTATTTTAAAACTGATATAGGTAATTCAGGTGTCTAGCTTCGATGTCTTCCAAAGTCTCAACCTTATTTTCTGGCTTAGGCCTGTACTGGATGCGTCTAGTGAAAGAGCGTACTGCTCGGCAAAGACAAAGAATATAGGTCCAAGCTGCACGAATCTGAGATGATCGCAGATGATGACGAAATATGATGACACACGTTCGGGGTTCCCCGTCCTATACAGATTGTCCGGGAATCACTCACTGTTTCGCAACGGCCCTTTGCTGGCATCAGCATAGACAACAGGAGATAACACGGCGGGCTCTGGAAAGTAATCTCAAGTCACCTCGCGATGAATCAGCAAGCTATTCTCACAACTGACCCCCCCCCCCAGGGTCTCACAACTTGTGGGACGTGGGTTGGCGACCACAGAACTCCAGCTGAGTCTGGCATCGCTTCTACTTCCTGGTGCCGGGCTCATTTCAGTTCTCTTTCCTGTCGGCCTCCCTTGGTCAACTCTTGTTCTCTTCCGACCCAGACTGTATTAGGGTATCCGAGGGCTAGGGAGTCTTTCAATTTCCCGCCTTAATTGGCTTTGTCTCATCTTTCCTGATACCCTCATTCTTCGAGGGGTCTGCCTTCTTTTCCTTTTCATAATATCTCCTGTCTTCTGCTCAAGGCCCTCAAAGAGGCAGGGTGTGTGTAGACCCACCACTTCTGGTACACCCTCAAGGGCTCATGACTGGTGAGTTAGGAAGCTGGCAACCCCGAGGAATTCCTGAGCTACATGCAGGGAATGGAGTGGTATGTCAGAAATTTCAAGTGGACAGTGTTACGCATCGGGTTCCAAAGGGTAAGTATACACACTTTGTTTTCGATTGGTGAACGATGTAGATTTGTACCAAAGAGCCTTAATGCGGGAAATGGAGTGGTCTGTCCGAAATTTCGAGTGGACAGTGTTACTCGTCGAGTTCTAAACGGTAATTATGTAAAATCGGTGAAACGGTGTAGATTTGGGACAAGGGGCCTAAATGCAGGGAATGGAGTGGTCTGTCCGCACTTTCAAGCAGACAGTGTTACTCGCTGGGTACCAAAGGGTAAGTTTCCGAATATTGGTTCTGATCGGTGAAACGGTGTAGATTTGTGCCAAAGTGCCTAAATGCAGGGAATGGGGTGGTCTGTCCGAAATTTCAAGTGGACAGTGTTACTCGCAGGGTTCCAAAGGGTAAGTATACAAAGTTTGGTTCAGATCGGTGAAACGGTGTAGATTTGTGCCAAAGGGCCTAAATGCAGGGGATGGAGTAGCCTCTTCGCAATTTCAAGCAGACAGTGTTAGTCGCAGTGTTCCAAAGGGTAAATATACAAATTTTGGTTGAGATCGGTGGAACGGTGTAGATTTGGGCCAAAGGGCCTAAATGCAGGGAATGGAGTGGTCAGTCCACAATTTCAAGCTGACAGTGTTACTCGCAGGGTTCCAAAGGGTAAGTATACACATTTTGGTTCAGATCGGTGAAACGGTGTAGATTTGTGCAAAAAGGGCCTAAATGCAGGGAATGGCGTGGTCTGTCCGAAATTTCAAGCAGACAGTGTTAGTCGCAGTGTTCCATAGGGTAAATATACAAATTTTGGTTGAGATCGGTGAAACGGTGTAGATTTGGGCCAAAGGGCCTAAATGCAGGGAATGGAGTGGTCTGTCCGCAATTTCAAGCAGACAGTGTTACTCGCAGGGCACCAAAGGGTAAGAATACGAATTTTGGTTCTGATCGGTGTAGATTTGAACCAAAGGGCCTAAATGCAGGGAATGGGGTGGTCTGTCCGAAATTTTAAGTGGTCAGTGTTACTCGCAGGGTTCCAAAGGGTAAATATACAAATTTTGGTTGAGATCGGTGAAACGGTGTGGATTTGGACCAAAGGGCCTAAATGCAGGGAATGGGGTGGTCTGTCCGAAATTTCAAGTGGACAGTGTTACTCGCAGGGTTCCAAAGGTTAAATATACAACTTTTGGTTCAGATCGGTGAAACGGTGTAGATTTGTGCAAAAGGGCCTAAATGCAGGGCATGGGGTGGTCTGTCCGAAATTTAATGTTGACAGGGTTACCCGCAAGGTTCCAAAGGGTAAGTATACAAATTTTGGTTCTGATCGGTGAAACAGTGTAGATTTGTATACATAACAGACAGACAGACAGACAGACAGACAAACTTTGTGCTTTATATATATAGATTACAATCAATTTTCCATCTAATAAACATGCAATTTCGAAGATTTTCAAGATAGCAGTGTCGTTCAAGACTGTCATTCTTCTGAAACGCAAGTCTCTCGACAATACGCATTCAAGATGGTGGTCATGCGTACAATTGAATTTCAAAAAAAGGAAATTGCTCGATATAATTCACTAATGATCAAAACAATTTATGAATAAAGATTATTGTATTGTAACTAGGGCTCGGATTCGAACATATTTGCATATTTTTTTCCTGAATTGTACACATTGAAAGAAGCCTTTTGGTGGTATTTTCACCTCTCTGGGACCAACAAAATTGATATTTATCGAGCATATAAATGCATAAAACCGCGGTTTTCAGAATAGAAGCATATAAATGCATATTCTTGTAGTTTTCGTCTAAATAGTTAGTTTTTCTTCGAATTCCCCCTCCGAATTCAGGCCCTGGTGATCCTCAAGGTTAGAAAACAGAAATAATTATTGAAAAGCCTTTCTGGTGCGAATAATAGAACCGTAGGTTTTTAACCTTTTAGGTAATTCACACAATCTAATTGGCCTGTGCCGGATTAGAGTGCGCAGATAAGCTCTCGAAGCCCAAGCATCCTTTTACTTTGAAATGGGATTGTGAGGTATTTTAGTGGTGTGCCTATTTTGGGAACCAGCATTGTTTAGGTGGCTTTTCCCATGAGGTGGTGGAAGATCCGAATTGGTCAAGTAATGTTTCTGCATTCTACTCTCAGTTCGTAATCGTATCCGTACGTACTTTTCTAATTAAGCGATGCCTAAAGTTAAGGAATCTCTGAGTGTTTTACTCCGACGATGTGCAAAGGAAGGCCCTGACTAGTTTTCTACTGACGGGAATATTCTTTTCTGCAAACTGTGCCAAAAAAAGATAAGTTCTTATTGACATTTTCACATCCACGTTCTGAAATATATTACTGGTCAGTGTATCATACATACAAGTAGAAAATAAAGCTCGTATATCAAGATATGTTATTGGTTTTTCGTTTCACTTTCTTTTCTATATTTTTTAACGGTATTTTTGGTGCATATTCTGCATATTTAACCGCTTATAATGTGTTTTTCGAGCATATCTATCGAGCATATAATGTTTTTTTTCGAGCATATCTATCGAGCATAAAACACATGGTTTTCGAGCATATCTGGAGTTTTTATCGAGCATATCGATCCGAGCTCTAATTATAACAGACTTCACTTGCACAAGCCACAGACTATCACAATGAATATCACGTTCAACCGCTATTTCAAATATACAGGCTAAACTATTAAAATAAAAAAGTCATTATCTAACTAACTTGCAATTTTGAAATTTAGAAATATGATAGTATCGTGCAAGAGCTTATCTCTGCTGAAGGCAAAAGTCCCTCAATTTTACACATTCAATATGGCGGCCATGCGTACTTCTAAACTTAATAATAGGTATAGCATGATATAATTGAGTAATGACTACAGAATGTTGTGAAAGACTGGTATTGTATAAGAGACTTAAATTACACATGTCACAAGATTGTCAGACTCAATATTATGGATAAACACCATGTAAATGTAATTAATGTAAATAAAATAAAAAGTTCTATAATTCTGTATCTACTAAACGTACAAGTTTGAAACTAGTTGACGAGTTATTTTGTAACTGTATTTTTGTTTACCATGATTTTTCTCGTTCAAACATTAGCTCTATACGGAACTTGATATGTTTCTCGGTTGCCCTACAACAAGCTTACTTTATTCACAATGAATATGCATCCTCGTCTTGCATATACAGTAGACTATATTAATTATTAAAATAATAATAATGTTATTGGTTTTACGCCCCTTCAAGTCATTTAAGTCAATACAAAAAAGAAAAAGAAGTCATGGTTTTTATCACGCTCACTTCCAATATATAGCTGTTGACGACAGTGTTAAGTGTTGCTCATCTTAAGAATGGAGGTTTGAGGTTCATTTTACTGTTTAACCCGATATTTTTCCACAATCACTACAGGCTAATTCGAGTACACATACCACTGCTCAAAAGGAATGCTTTCGGACTTCCCGACGGCAATCTGCACGAAACTTTTCTGGGATGAACAAGCACAAGATCAAGCTATGACATTTCGAAACCACCTGCTACTTCTAAAACAAGACTTATGTAGCACAGGTGGCGAATGTCCTACCGCAATAACAAAAACAAACAAACAATCAAATAAACAAACAATATTATATATACGGTATATATACTGTATCTCTCTCTTCTCTTTATTCGCTTAGTCGATTCCGACTCTCCGTGACCCCATGTACTAAAATACGCCAATTTCTTCTGTCCTGCACTGCCTCACGAAGATTTTCCAAGCTGGAATTTAGTACTTCTGTGATGCTATCCATCCACCTGTTTCTTTGCCTCCCTCTTCTTCTTGTGCCTTCTATCATCCCCAGCATTAAGGTCTTCTCTAATGAATTACGTCTTCTCATGATGTGTCCAAAGTAGCTCAGTTTTGTTTCAGGATTAAGCCCTCCAAGGAACACTCTGGTTAATTTGCTGTAAAACTGACATTTGTTCTCTGCGCAGTCCATGGAACTCGAAGAATTCTTCTCCAACACCATAATTCGAAGGAATCTATTCTACGGCGTTCAGCTTTTCTTATGGTCGAGGTCTCACATCCGTACTGTACCCGATACCCAGTTGAGGCTATCGGCTACGCCAGCTGACATTAAGCCGTAGTTGAGATTTATGGGAAAAGTTGTAAAGATGGCGCTCACATCGAGTAAGGAGAATATTAGGAAATGACGTAGAATGCCAAGGATCAAGAAGGCACTGCCAGTCAAGTAGATGGAATTATGGGAGGAATATTGCAGTTTTATTAAGATCTTTATGGAACATAGTATTTAATCATCTCAGAAGAGAAGAGATAACAAGCATTATATATGATAATAACTTGAAGAAAGACAGATAATCCCTTAAGTTATTGTATAACTTAATAGCCGAGATGAAGGTGGTCGAGATTATATTTGTGACGCACGACCGTAGATGGTGGGGGAAAATCACGTGACCGCGCCAGGTAGGAGCTGGTCAAGGCAGTTTAGAGACATCAGTCGAGTTCAGCCAGCGAGCTGAGTGGTACACATGCGCAGAGCGTACGGTAAAGTCGAGCGGTGAACAGCACTTGTTACGTAAAGCGAAGGCGACAGTATTACTTAACCAAGCAGAGAGCGGAAGTAGGTCATTGAGCCAAGGCGAGCAACGCAGGGCGGACGACGAGAGGACCGGTTCCGATGCAAGCTATGCGGGCCGTGTACGGAGGAGAAAGGCCGGGATTCAGAACAGCATTGTAATACGAGTTTGAGAACTTTATTTCGAGCTGCATTTTATAACGCAGAACAGTATAGCAAAGCGGCATGGCGAGGCCGGCTTTAAGCGTAGATCATTCTGGAACAGTGCAGTAGATCAGAGCGGGCTAGTTCCGACTTTTATACGCAGGCAACATTAAAGAAGCTGAACTTCATTGCAACATTCAGTTACAACATTGAGTTGGGACTTGTATTCAGTAATAGAATTGTACAGGCAGATAGTTACAATATACTGCAATTATGAACTTAGATATTCAAATTACATTACGACTATGCATTTCATAACGGAATAAGTAGAGCGACCATGGGGTCCAAACAACATTAACGCTTTTAAGCAAACGAACTGTTACAATTATATGCACTTATGAACATTGGCACGTGCATTAATAGAATTCTTTTTCATGAATTATCATAAAATATCGAGTACGAACACAGCTACAGGGTGTTTCAAAAACTAACACAATCTCATAAATAAAATTTATTTTCTACAAGTGAGACTTAACCGCTGTGGAGATTGAACTTTTAACAAGCAAACCGAACATTATATGGGACAGTGGCATAACATAGAAGAGGAATATGGGGTACGCTGCTTTTATGAACTTTTACGTCAGAATTTGGACAGTATCCATTATGGATAACATGCAGTTCATCATGTCGGAGTAAACTAAGACAGAGACGCGATGGCACCACGGAGCGATGGATTCGATTCCTGAAGAAGAGGAGGTCTAACAGCTGATTCACTTGGGATATGAAGGCGATCGTTATCGCGTGGGTGATACGATATTCACGTCGATCTTTCGAGAAATTTATTACATACAAATAATCGACTATCTTTGAAATATAATAACAGCTGATGTGAGAAGGTACTGTAAGAGTTATGACTTTCTAATATGATATTTTCATGAACACTGGGCATACATGTATATATTTTTCTAGTAGGAGTTATACGATTATTTAGACATGGCTTAAACATTATTTGCTCCGAGTTTTGCTAGAATATGGCGTTACCATATGATATTGCAGGCACCATTATACGAAATTCTCACCATTGGTTGGCTTTATTAAGCAGATGTTTGGTCTTTTAGACATTTTCCAGTAAGGATAGTTTTTCTTGGATAGTCATTTTTTTGTGACGAGTATTTCGAACTCGTGATCTGCAATTGGATTATTTAAATTACTTCGTCAGTTCATTGCATACTAGCGAGTGTGTATTATTCATCAGTAGGGATTTTTTCCATTGGATTGTTTGGAGATATTAAGATGTTATTCACTCAAGTGAATGAATATCGCTTTTATGTGACAACTAGAGACTTGTTGATTCCAATCTGGTACATTCACTCATGAGACGACGAGATGGGGCCTTTCGTATTAATACGATTGCGTGGTGGTACACATCTTTACCCATCGTTCAGGGCATTATCATGTTAGACGACGGGGCAAGGCCTTTCGTATTTATACGATCGTGTGGTGGTTACTCATCTTACTTGCCATTGAGGAACTCATTTTTATCATCCGAGTGTACTTGAGATTGTAAGAGGATCAAACAAGGAACTACTAGTCACATATCAGTCGAATTTTGTTAAATAAATTAAAAATACATGTCAGCAGGGTTACATTTTGTAATTCTTGTTTGCCAATCCAATATTTTGTTGCTATACTCATTTGAGAGTACTTTCAGTTAACAGCTGTTACAGCTGATGCTTTTGATAATTTTTATGATTGAATTTGATACCTTTGAGAAGGATTTAAAGTAATTGAATCTTATAAGATGAATCATTAATGCTCAGATTTATTTTAAGGCAGATCAGTATTGCATATTTTGATGTGAGAGATTATAGCACATTGGTGTTTTTCTGTGAAGTGAATTATGAGAATTTTAAGAGAATTTATGCTATTTGAAAGCAGATTTTGAATTTGATTTCGATTATTAAGGTAATATTTTTCCTAATTGTTTAAGAAGTTGTCTAGATGTGATCAGATTAATTACAGTTATTGGAGATTGTGTGCGTTGATAATTTGAAGCCAGTTATGTATTTTTGTAGATCATGCAACGTGATTAAGTGAAGTTTGTGATAGGCATTTTGTGGAAGTTGCCGAGTGGAAGTTGCAATATTGCTAATGTATTTGAAGCAGACATGAGGTTGTCGAACCCAGTCTTGCATTATTTTTGAGATTCATGCTATGCGCTGAATATTTATGGAGTTTGTGGAATAATTGTGGTATTCAAATGTGATATTTGATAAAGTGAAAATATATAATGTAGTTGTGGATAGTGAGATCCAACGTGAATTTGTGAAGGCAATAATATTTTTTGGCATGATAATTAAATACGAGATATAACTTGGAAGTGATAAAACTGTAAGACAACGTTCTATAACCCATATTAAACAATTTGTTAGGAAATTAAACAAATACATAATGTTGATAATACAAGATTTTCTGATAATAATAATTAATGAAATAATAATCTGAAATTTAAGCATATTAATGATCTGACCTAATAAAATAAAAATCAGAATGACTAGATGAAATAATAAAATCTCAATAACCAGATGAATAAAATTTAAATAAATTGATAAATTAAATTTTGGAATAGATCAATGAATTAAATAAATGGATGAATTAAAGATTGAATAAATAAGCTGATTTAAATAAATTAATAGATGATTGAATAGATGATGAATAACTGAATTAGAAGGTGATAATTAACTAAAGAAGCTGATGATTAATAAATTTAAATGGATTTAAATAAATTTAATTGAGATATGATTTGAAGAATTGCAACTTGTGTTGATGAATTAAATATTTAATTTTGATGATGATGATGATTATAACCAATGAATAGTGGATTTTCTGTGATTCACAAAACAAGCAATGATTAATGACAGTGTAAATAGTGTAAATTAGTTATTCGATGTTTAGGAGCATTTTACTAACATATTCAGCATTTGAATAATGCCATGCAAGCCATAAATTATGTGATATTTAAAATATGTGATTATAATATGTGTGTTTAGACAGATTAATAATATTTTTTACATCCACATTCATGATGTTAATTTAAAGAGAAGTTAGGTCTCAGTTATCACGAATGTCAGTGACGCAAAGACATAGTGCTACGGTGATCCTGAGAACCCAAGAGAACTTATGAAATTTTTCCTATTTTATGTGGATTAAATACACTTTGAGTAGAATAGAGATGGTTCGATTTTCTGGAAAATGACAATTTAACGTTGGCATTCGACCATGCTCTTAGGTAGGATGAGTGTTTAATATGTCTGTCTGACTATCAAAGTTGAATAAATTTGTTTTTATCTTAGTTGTGATCTGATGATGATGTGATTTTCCTATTTTCTTTCCTTGTCTTAATTAAGGCTTAACCAGGAAGGATGTGGTTTGCTAGGGATTCAGTTGATGGCGCCCATTGATATTTGTATTTTTATTTATTAAATTTAAACCAGTAACGACCCTGGAGATACTTTATCTTGTGTTACCCTCTGCTTTTGAGATATTTCAACTGAATTTCCGACACATTCCTTATTTGACTAGAGGTTCATTTAACTCCGCTCTGTCCTGGAAATCCAGGAATGCGATGTAATAGCAGATGGGTCATCGCATCCCCAGGACGAACGGGTACAGTACATCACAACTGGAAAAAACATAGCCCTTACTATACTGTATACTCGTATACAAATATGGACAAAACATCAATTGCATTAAACATGAGTCACTGAAAATGTATCATATTTGAAGGAACTGTCAATTTCTTTGTTTAATCACGTAATAATACCGTTGTGTACAATATTCGTCTGTTCACCTCAAAGCTTACAAACGAAATATTAACACACCGAAAGCATAAAAGTACTCAAGCTTTTGAGTACGATACTATTATTACTAATTCACATTTTATTTTTATTTTTTGAAGTTGTCTATAGTGTCTGTACAAAATAATCCCCCCCTCCAATTTGTGAGACTCTTTGCCTCTGCTACAAGATCACTTGCCAATAACTACAGTTCGGGAAACCCTGATTTACACAATAATTCATGTCAACAATGGCTTATCGCGATACTAATAGCGATCAGTGTTGCAACTGCCTTCACACATATACACGACTATTGGTAAAACACCATATCAGTGATTAATTGATCGATTGAAATGATTAATACCAGGCAACAGGACAAACATGTTCACAACCATTAAATACACTAATGTTAAAAAATGATGAGTTTCAGAATTCTTTCTAAGACCAAAATATTTGGAGTTTAAAAGCTTTGATCGAAAGACAGTGGGAACTCGGATACAATTTAGGATTTTGTCTTCAAACATTATCTTCCGGGTGTTTTGCTAGTTTTGCATTGCTTAATAGCCTCTGTAATTTAGTTATTTTAGTTGTTTAGGGGTGAAACAGCGTGGCCATCTGGCCCCTTTTTAATTTCACGCAAGGTGAATTCTGATGATAGTGTGGTTGTTGGTAAACGTTTCTGTGTGCTTTGGCAATTTTGAAGATTTTTTTTATATTTTTCCCATTCGAAAAGTGCTGGTGGACCATTTGGTTTATAGAGACGTTTGAATGAGAAGGGGTTTGGGTTGAAACATTGATCAGACCTTAAGGGACACTAGGGCTGAGTTTTTCAACTTCCACATTTATTATCAGAATGAGTTGAAATTTAAACTGCATACTTAGAATAGTAACACTAAGTCACCAAATTTGAAAACAATTGGAAGAAATGTAATTGATATTTTACTAATTATATTATTAAAATATACCGTGTGATCAAAATGCTCCATGCGCATTAGCAATTGTGTAAAACGCTTGATATTTTTATTACATATACCTTAAAATATTCTAAATATTATAACATTGAGACATTTAAGGAAAGTGACACATGTATGCTGTTAGATTAATTTTTTCTTTATGTGCCATCATGTCTTATGAATTTTGATAATTTTTCATAGTTTTTTAATTTTTTGGTCTGTAATTTACAAAAAGGCTGGAGATATTGCAATGTTATCTTGCAATACATGTGTTTCTGAATATCCAGTAATTTTTTTAGTAAAATTGGTGAATACCTCATGCACATGGAGCATTTTGATTACCTGAAAACGATGTTTGGAGATAAATGCA
Organism: Meconema thalassinum; assembly: GCA_946902985.2. Classification (NCBI taxonomy): domain Eukaryota; kingdom Metazoa; phylum Arthropoda; class Insecta; order Orthoptera; family Tettigoniidae; genus Meconema; species Meconema thalassinum. Next base: position 547,365,074 of record OX336390.1, read on the forward strand.
TTTTTATAAAATCGCATACTATATTAACCGGTTTGGCTCACCCAATGAAACTTTTGTGGAAAAAATGTGAAAAATACAATGTTTTGTTGTAGAGATAAAGAGCATGGAGACCTTTTGTTTGAGTTATCCTACGTCTTTCTAGGATTTCTAGTTTGAAAAGTATAGCCTACTTTCTATGATTTGCCTTCCATCTTCTTTTTAGGCAGAGGAGATTTCAAAATGTCGCTGAGCCTTTAAAAATGGCGGTGCATGAAAACTGTTTTACTGAAATGATCGACAGGGGTCCATAAGACATATATATGGGAAAAACACGAAACAGTTATTTTGTCATTTTTGCCTAAAAACTCAGCCCTAGTGTCCCTTAAATGTAGTTAGCTAGATTTTCTGACTACGTTTTGACATTCTATTATTTAAATTGCTCATGATGGTTCTGTATTGATGTACTAAATAGTTTTTAACAATACTTATATAACCGCCTTAATCAATACATAAACGAAAATAATTATTATTAGAGTTGCTCCTGGTACATGTTTCAGGGATTAATTAACATATTTTTTATCCCCTTCATCAGCCAAAGAAAATTATGATGTAGCATGGCACTTAAATATAAATGGTTATTAGTGCCACGGTACCTCATATTTTCCTTTGGCTGATGAAGGGGATGAAAAATGTTGTTGATTAATCCCTGAAACATGTACCAGGAGCAACTCTAATATTAATTCTTTTCGTTTATGTATTGATTAAGGCGGTTATATAATTATTGTTAAAAACTATTACGTATTGATATGTCAAGTTCTTAAAGAGTAGTCACGAAACGCTCTTTTGTTTTACCTTCGGCTAGACCTGCTTACATGATTTTATCACTAAAAGGATTTGCTTAGAATTGCCTGAGATTTTCATTCGATTGAACAAACGTATTCTCATTCATGTCTGAAGTATGACGTATGGAACAGAAAGCTGGGAACATTTGTTGACGGTCATAACTAATCGCATGGTTCTGATAAGTGTTCTACCTGAGCCACTGCATTGCCTTGGTTCTCAGAAAATGTCTCCTAGTTGACCTTCTTAAAATTGAACCGTTTTCGATGGGAACTGTTGGCACTTCTCATATTGTGTTGGGTATTTGGAATTGGATTAACAATATACCGTATTTGTTGCTCCAAACATTCACTGACAAAAATTGAGTCATGATTGTAACCACGCTGCTATCGTCCATTGGTGAAATATGATGAAACTTTACTATTGTGAATCAGATTCAGTAAGTTTAGCCCACAACTGCTTCAGTATTATCATCCCCTTTCTAATACACCTAGATGTTGCAAACTAAACGTTTTGATTGTGAAAGGTGGAAGGATTGTTGAACTACAAGTTAATTCCTGGAGGCTTATAACTATACGGATGTTACTGTGCAGTTTTGGATCAAGGGGTGTTTCGATACTGTAACAGTCCGAATACTTCCCCTTAATTTATATGTTTTATAAGCAGCAAAATTAATTTATTATTATTATTATTATTATTATTATGTATATTTTAATTATCATATCGATTCTAGATTTATTCCATAATTTCTTTATATATATATATATATAAGGGGTTTAATTATTGTTTGGCGGAAGTTATAAAATGGAGATTTTAGTTAGATTCATTATAGGTTATATTTTATACAAGACTTGATTGGGAAATATTTCGTTCAACGTGTCGTCAGTTTCGCCACGGGTAGTCCGCCAAAAATAGACATGACTTTCGAGATATATGTACAAACATTCCGGGGACGCGAGGTTTCTAGACAAAGCAAGTTGGTCAGTTAGCGCTGACGTCACGAATTCTCGGAAGAACACCGCATCAGGACGCTGATTTAAAATTACTTCAGAAGCAACCCCACGTGGTTAACCCAACTAATGAAGAGGCATGATCAGAACTTAGGGATCTGGAGTGGGGAGCTACGTCATCAGGATACCTAATTGATTGGTCGAGAAATACTGCAGAGTGGGGAAGTTCATCTTCCTTAAAAACCAATGGTCATCTACTCTCAAGCCCCCAATCTTCTCAGATTTTCTGAATCTTCACGTCTATCAGACATCTTCGCTGCGAGATCGCAACTTATCAGTTCAAGAAGTTTTAAAATTAATACTACTGACGTGAATATGATCGTGTCCTTGATCATATTCACAAAAGTGAATTTTGGAGCAAAGCCATTCACACATGTCAGTCGGGAGACGGGACAAATTGGTTCCCTGCCCGTATCAAGATAAGGATCTATACAATATTGAGGCAGAACCAAACAACATCCGCCAGCAAAATCAGAGGGAAAACCAAACTACCACTATGAAGAAGACGGCCGTGAGTTCCTTTACTAAATCCAATCAAGTCTCTGTAATTCTGTTTATGGCAAATTAGAATCCAGCTTTTGTTTAAATTTAATTCATATTCCATTTTGTAACTCTCGCCAATTTAATATAACTTCCAGATTTTTTTAAAATTCATTTGTTTCTCTTTTTACGTCTTTTGCTGCTTTAAATTTTGATCAATTAAATTGTGTTCTTAAGTAATGGTAGGACTTTCATTTCCAGTAGCTAGCTTTAGACATAATGCATACCTTCTCCCAGTAGCGATAAGACAAGTGGTTAATGGCTCAGCTATACCACGGCTTGAGAGAAAGACGTTTCGAGTGCTCTATCACTATTTTAATTAAATACTTTGGCACATCTAAAGTAAATGTTAGGTGTCCTGGCGCCCACACGAGCTGATTATAATCATTGCTAATGAACAGGTAAGAGGTAAGTATGCTATTGGTGGTGTGAGTAAAGCGGTGCTTGTTCTTGTTGCGATTCTTCTACTGTACTCCAGGAGAACGCAATATTGGAGCCCCGCCAGGAACGTAACCTTTGGTCACTTAGAAGGACCGGGAACGTTACATTTGTGCGCTCAACGTGGAGCGAAAACGTTACATTTGGACGCACAACTGTGGAGTTTCTTATATATGTATATTTTCGTGCAAGGTTAGTAACAAAACGTTACATTTGGCGCCACAAGCGTAGGCCCGAAAACCAATGTTTGTCGTGAAGGGAAAAGGATATATTTCAGTGCAAGTATTTTTGGGGGTGATAATAAGTTTTTTTGTGTGTGTCGGTATGGCGGATAAAGATAAGATGAAGCTGCGAAGTGGTATAGAGGTGACGGGAGATGGTGAAGAGAATGGTAGTAGCGTGAATCTGGAGATGGAGATAGACGAAGCTAGGAATTTAGCGGAGGTAAATTCTAATGCGATTAGTGTAGAGGGTAGTTCATCGGAGATGTCAGCACAGGATAGCATTTTGAGTATATTAGTTCAAATGAGACAGGAAAATAATAATACATTTGAGCAACTAAATAAAGAATTAAAACATGAAATGGAAAGTAATAATCAAAAATTTAATAAAGAATTAAAACAGGAGATGACGAAATTAAATCAGGGACTAAAGCATAATAGTCAGAAAGTAGATAAGGTCGTCAAAGAGACAGAGAGGTTAGGTAAGATGTATGAGCAGCTTGAAGTAGATATTATAACATTTAAAGAAACAGTGAAGGAAGACATTCAGAGGTACATGAAGGTGGAAGCAGGTCAAATAAGGGTAGAAATTGAACAAAAGTTACAGGTGGTAGGAAATGAAATTAGGGAGCTTAACCAGCAGATAGGGGAGAAAGTTAAGGAAGTAACGGTTGAGATAAAAGAGCATAGTAAGAGAGAGGAGAAGAGAATTAATGAAAAGATAAGAGTAGAAATAACGAGGATAAGGAAAGTAGTAAATACTCAGGAGATGAAAATGCAGAAAGCCATTGATGAAGAAAATAGACGGATGAAAGAAGAATTCAATGTTAGCATAAAGGAATCACAGCAGGAGATGAGGAAGAGCTTTCAGAGAATGGTAGATGAAAGAATGAACATTAAATTAGCTGGGATGGAGAAACGTATGTTGGATCGAATGCAACAAGGGGTCTCAGACAAGCACGAAAAACAGAAGGTGGAAGGGGGGAAGGCCAGGAAGGGAAGGAAGGAGAAAAAGCAGAATATTACGGTAGAGAAGACCTTAGTTGAAAATAGAATAGATGTTGAGGAGGGGCAGGAAATAGATGAGAGTAGAGAAAAAGAGCAGCAGTTAACGAAGACGTTAGAAAAAAATCGTGTAGAGGATGAAGAAATGCTGGATGTAGGAAAGAGGAGTTTAGAGGTAAGTAACGAGCAGATTATCGAAGTTAGAAGTCCTAGGAGTAGAAAGGAAGTAGAGAAACAGATTACGATGCTAGAAGAAATGGAAGGAAGATTGAAAGAAAGAGATAAAGAATATAGAATGCAATGGCTTACAGTAGTGGCTACGGTAGGTGAAACTAGGGGAGAGGGGAAGTGTAGTTTTGTGGTTGATAAGAGTAGTACTGAGGAGGGAGAAACTATCGTTCTTAGAAGAGAAGAAATAATTACAGTGAAACGAGAGAAAGAAAAAGAGGAGGATGATAAAAAGTTAGGAAGGCACGGTAGGGCATTCATGTAATGCGAGGTCAGATTTCCAGTCGTTGATATTCCCAGCCAATACTCTATTTAGTGGTTATGACCTAAATGTAAGAGATGATCTCTTGTGCGATTATGATGAAAAGGTGACAAAACCTAGTGATATTGAAAATTTAAATTCCGTCATTAGCATAAATGTGTTGAGGGCGCGTATAGATACGCTTATAGATACAGGGTGTGTCAAGAGTTGCATTAGCTTGTCATTTTATAATAGGATGAGAGACGAAGGTGTAATATTTCAAGAAATCCCTATCAAATCAACTTTTGTAATAACAGCTGTAGGTAAAAAGTCTCATGTCATTTCTAAGCAGGTTCTGGTGGAAATTTGTATTAATAATGTAATAGGTATGCAGGTATGTTTGGTGATCCCAAACCTTGTGTTTTCCTTGATATTGGGTACTGATTGGTTGTCTGCTAATCAGGTTCAAGTGTGTTACGATGAGAGGTGTATTAGAATGAAATGGGGGAAGAAAGCTGTGATTATTGCATTTAATGAGCCAGGTAAGAGTGATTATTCTCAAAGAGTGTGCGTTATTAAAGTGATTTTGTCAGGTGACAATAAGGTGGGAAGTAGTGACGATGGTTTTAATTTTATTGGCAGTTTGCTGACTAATGACAATCTAGAGGATGCATTATGTCAGGCTGTGGAAGAAAGTTCTTTAGGCATTGATCAGAGGGATCAATTATTGGATGTTTTAGTAAGGAATAGTAGAGTTTTTGAGAATCGGATTGGCGAGGCCAATTGCTACACACACTCATTAAATGTAATTGATCGCAAAGTCTTTGTAGGTAATAGATACCCTATCCCATTTAAATACCAAGAGGCAGTACAACAGCAGATTGACGACATGTTAAGAGATAAGATCATTGAACCATCTATAAGCCCTTATGCTAACTCCTTAAGTACCGTACCTAAAGAAGAGTACACCCTTTAAGAAAATACGTGGAATGAGTCAGGTAAGGACTCGTGTGTAACGGAACAACATGTGTCAATGCCCTGGTATACAATTAGTAGTTTTAAAGAGATAGGTAACTAAGTTTACAAGAGGCATATCCGACTGTTGACACATATACTGGAACGAGTGAGTTATCTGAATCAGATAAGCGAAGGGTGACCTAGTACCTTATATTTTGGAATTAATGGGGTAACTTGCACTCAAATATTATGCCTATGTATAAAACTATGCTTTCTTGTTTTATGTGATATAGGTAAAATTTTGTAAATTCATTACAGAGTACTTGCGAGGAATCAAGTATGCAGGATTATCACATGCGTGTGATGTGTCGTGTGATGAATTAGTGAAGGCAATATTTATTATAATTATTCTGGAGACAAGAAAAATAACGATTTGAATTAAAACGATACAAGTCTCTCAGAATATCTGCCTAACAAACGAGTGTTAGTATGAATGAAATCATGCATATCAGGAAGAAAGAAATGAACATTGACGCTTTAAAGCAACAACAAAGTATTCATTGTTGTAAATATAGAAGGGTATATATGTGTATTTTTAGTGTTGAAGGGTATAATTTTGTATGATGCTGTTAATTGTTAGGTTAAATGTGTATATAATTTGTTCGCCCAAATCTAAGATTGGACAAAAAAATTCTAAGGGCGATGTAACAGTCCGAATACTTCCCCTTAATTTATATGTTTTATAAGCAGCAAAATTAATTTATTATTATTATTATTATTATTATTATTATGTATATTTTAATTATCATATCGATTCTAGATTTATTCCATAATTTCTTTATATATATATATATAGACTATATATATATAAGGGGTTTAATTATTGTTTGGCGGAAGTTATAAAATGGAGATTTTAGTTAGATTCATTATAGGTTATATTTTATACAAGACTTGATTGGGAAATATTTCGTTCAACGTGTCGTCAGTTTCGCCACGGGTAGTCCGCCAAAAATAGACATGACTTTCGAGATATATGTACAAACATTCCGGGGACGCGAGGCTTCTAGACAAAGCAAGTTGGTCAGTTAGCGCTGACGTCACGAATTCTCGGAAGAACACCGCATCAGGACGCTGATTTAAAATTACTTCAGAAGCAACCCCACGTGGTTAACCCAACTAATGAAGAGGCATGATCAGAACTTAGGGATCTGGAGTGGGGAGCTACGTCATCAGGATACCTAATTGATTGGTCGAGAAATACTGCAGAGTGGGGAAGTTCATCTTCCATAAAAACCAATGGTCATCTACTCTCAAGCCCCCAATCTTCTCAGATTTTCTGAATCTTCACGTCTATCAGACATCTTCGCTGCGAGATCGCAACTTATCAGTTCAAGAAGTTTTAAAATTAATACTACTGACGTGAATATGATCGTGTCCTTGATCATATTCACAAAAGTGAATTTTGGAGCAAAGCCATTCACACATGTCAGTCGGGAGACGGGACAAATTGGTTCCCTGCCCGTATCAAGATAAGGATCTATACAATATTGAGGCAGAACCAAACAACATCCGCCAGCAAAATCAGAGGGAAAACCAAACTACCACTATGAAGAAGACGGCCGTGAGTTCCTTTACTAAATCCAATCAAGTCTCTGTAATTCTGTTTATGGCAAATTAGAATCCAGCTTTTGTTTAAATTTAATTCATATTCCATTTTGTAACTCTCGCCAATTTAATATAACTTCCAGATTTTTTTAAAATTCATTTGTTTCTCTTTTTACGTCTTTTGCTGCTTTAAATTTTGATCAATTAAATTGTGTTCTTAAGTAATGGTAGGACTTTCATTTCCAGTAGCTAGCTTTAGACATAATGCATACCTTCTCCCAGTAGCGATAAGACAATTGGTTAATGGCTCAGCTATACCACGGCTTGAGAGAAAGACGTTTCGAGTGCTCTATCACTATTTTAATTAAATACTTTGGCACATCTAAAGTAAATGTTAGGTGTCCTGGCGCCCACACGAGCTGATTATAATCATTGCTAATGAACAGGTAAGAGGTAAGTATGCTATTGGTGGTGTGAGTAAAGCGGTGCTTGTTCTTGTTGCGATTCTTCTACTGTACTCCAGGAGAACGCAATATTGGAGCCCCGCCAGGAACGTAACCTTTGGTCACTTAGAAGGACCGGGAACGTTACATTGTGTGCGCTCAACGTGGAGCGAAAACGTTACATTTGGACGCACAACTGTGGAGTTTCTTATATATGTATATTTTCGTGCAAGGTTAGTAACAAAACGTTACAATACTACTGTCCTCTGTGTATGATTTTGAAAACACTGGTATACCTTGGTTCGCAAATATGCTACTACTATCAAGGCTCTCATCTACTAGACATGCCGGTAATATTTGGTCTTTCTTACTGTGGTCGTAATGTTTTCTGATATATTTTTCGGTGTTTACTGACAATATAGTCTTGAACATCGAAAAATGAAATCGGTATATTTTAATTCGAGTGGGTTGGGGTGGAAAGATTGACTGGTGCAAAGCCGTAGCGCAGAGGAATTGGAAATTCACTCACTGTACATTGTTAGTGGAGGAGATAATTTAAAAAATAACTTTTTCGGCTACTCCCAATTAAATGGGGTCGCCGGAACCAACCAGGCTCATTTTGAATTTGGCCGGATATTTGAGGCCGGATGCCCTGCCTGACGCCACGTGATTTTTCAAGTGAAAATTCCCCCCCGCTGTCACCGGGATTTGAACCCCGGCAGTCCGGGTGAAGGACGAGCAGCTAAGCTACTGCGCCATCACGCTCCCCAGTGGAGGAGATAATAAAACAGTGGAAATGATTCGCACCTTCGTTCAACTAATATGGAATAAAAGCGTATGAATTCGACGCTTTATTAACAACGTCTCTTGGTGAGAACATGCGTCTTCTCTGCTTGTTATCGTGTTGGTATTTTAGAAACGTTCTGCTTGGCATGCTTCATTACTCGTCTCCCTGGGTAAACAATTGGGAGTGGAAACAATCCATCAGGCTTCTTTATTTAAAAGTCACTTGAACAGAAATAACCCAGCGTACATTCCTGGGCCTACTTATTTCTCGGAACTAGTAGTAAGTTGAGTAGGCCTAGTGTCCATTCCTAAAGTAAGAACGAGCTACGGGTTGCCAACGGGAGGAAAATAATTACTAGGTCCAATGGAAAAGTATTACATTTATTCACTTCTTGATTTTATCTTCGTTTCTTGCAAGTTTCACTTTGTCGTTGCAAGGCAGCAAAACCAATCCACATACAATGCCGGGCTTGTGGAGAATACTTTCTTACTTAAAACTCAGCAATTCTTCTAGGTTTGTGCCGTCTCTTGTGTGGGGTTTCGCCTAGGACACCAAGCTAGGCTCATCGGCGGGCTCTTGGTGTCCCCGCCCGGACCCCCACAGGAGTGACGAACTGCGCGCCACCTCCCTTTATATAAGGTGCAACTGCACCACTTGACTACGAGAACTAAAAGCTCAAGCAGCCTTAACCTCCCTATGAAGGTTCCAAAAAGATGGTATATTGGCTTTCACGGCCGGTGAATTAAAACTCGGCAATTCTTCTAGGTTTGTGCCGTGTCTTGTGTGGGGTTTCGCCTAGGACACCAAGCTAGGCTCATCGGCGGGCTCTTGGTGTCCCCGCCCGGACCCCCACAGGAGTGACGAACTGCGCGCCACCTCCCTTTATATAAGGTGCAACTGCACCACTTGACTACGAGAACTAAAAGCTCAAGCAGCCTTAACCTCCCTATGAAGGTTCCAAAAAGATGGTATATTGGCTTTCACGGCCGGTGAATTAAAACTCAGCAATTCTTCTAGGTTTGTGCCGTGTCTTGTGTGGGGTTTCGCCTAGGACACCAAGCTAGGCTCATCGGCGGGCTCTTGGTGTCCCCGCCCGGACCCCCACAGGAGTGACGAACTGCGCGCCACCTCCCTTTATATAAGGTGCAACTGCACCACTTGACTACGAGAACTAAAAGCTCAAGCAGCCTTAACCTCCCTATGAAGGTTCCAAAAAGATGGTATATTGGCTTTCACGGCCGGTGAATTAAAACTCAGCAATTCTTCTAGGTTTGTGCCGTGTCTTGTGTGGGGTTTCGCCTAGGACACCAAGCTAGGCTCATCGGCGGGCTCTTGGTGTCCCCGCCCGGACCCCCACAGGAGTGACGAACTTCGCGCCACCTCCCTTTATATAAGGTGCAACTGCACCACTTGACTACGAGAACTAAAAGCTCAAGCAGCCTTAACCTCCCTATGAAGGTTCCAAAAAGATGGTATATTGGCTTTCACGGCCGGTGAATTAAAACTCAGCAATTCTTCTAGGTTTGTGCCGTGTCTTGTGTGGGGTTTCGCCTAGGACACCAAGCTAGGCTCATCGGCGGGCTCTTGGTGTCCCCGCCCGGACCCCCACAGGAGTGACGAACTGCGCGCCACCTCCCTTTATATAAGGTGCAACTGCACCACTTGACTACGAGAACTAAAAGCTCAAGCAGCCTTAACCTCCCTATGAAGGTTCCAAAAAGATGGTATATTGGCTTTCACGGCCGGTGAATTAAAACTCAGCAATTCTTCTAGGTTTGTGCCGTGTCTTGTGTGGGGTTTCGCCTAGGACACCAAGCTAGGCTCATCGGCGGGCTCTTGGTGTCCCCGCCCGGACCCCCACAGGAGTGACGAACTGCGCGCCACCTCCCTTTATATAAGGTGCAACTGCACCACTTGACTACGAGAACTAAAAGCTCAAGCAGCCTTAACCTCCCTATGAAGGTTCCAAAAAGATGGTATATTGGCTTTCACGGCCGGTGAATTAAAACTCAGCAATTCTTCTAGGTTTGTGCCGTGTCTTGTGTGGGGTTTCGCCTAGGACACCAAGCTAGGCTCATCGGCGGGCTCTTGGTGTCCCCGCCCGGACCCCCACAGGAGTGACGAACTGCGCGCCACCTCCCTTTATATAAGGTGCAACTGCACCACTTGACTACGAGAACTAAAAGCTCAAGCAGCCTTAACCTCCCTATGAAGGTTCCAAAAAGATGGTATATTGGCTTTCACGGCCGGTGAATTAAAACTCGGCAATTCTTCTAGGTTTGTGCCGTGTCTTGTGTGGGGTTTCGCCTAGGACACCAAGCTAGGCTCATCGGCGGGCTCTTGGTGTCCCCGCCCGGACCCCCACAGGAGTGACGAACTGCGCGCCACCTCCCTTTATATAAGGTGCAACTGCACCACTTGACTACGAGAACTAAAAGCTCAAGCAGCCTTAACCTCCCTATGAAGGTTCCAAAAAGATGGTATATTGGCTTTCACGGCCGGTGAATTAAAACTCAGCAATTCTTCTAGGTTTGTGCCGTGTCTTGTGTGGGGTTTCGCCTAGGACACCAAGCTAGGCTCATCGGCGGGCTCTTGGTGTCCCCGCCCGGACCCCCACAGGAGTGACGTTCTGCGCGCCACCTCCCTTTATATAAGGTGCAACTGCACCACTTGACTACGAGAACTAAAAGCTCAAGCAGCCTTAACCTCCCTATGAAGGTTCCAAAAAGATGGTATATTGGCTTTCACGGCCGGTGAATTAAAACTCAGCAATTCTTCTAGGTTTGTGCCGTGTCTTGTGTGGGGTTTCGCCTAGGACACCAAGCTAGGCTCATCGGCGGGCTCTTGGTGTCCCCGCCCGGACCCCCACAGGAGTGACGAACTGCGCGCCACCTCCCTTTATATAAGGTGCAACTGCACCACTTGACTACGAGAACTAAAAGCTCAAGCAGCCTTAACCTCCCTATGAAGGTTCCAAAAAGATGGTATATTGGCTTTCACGGCCGGTGAATTAAAACTCAGCAATTCTTCTAGGTTTGTGCCGTGTCTTGTGTGGGGTTTCGCCTAGGACACCAAGCTAGGCTCATCGGCGGGCTCTTGGTGTCCCCGCCCGGACCCCCACAGGAGTGACGAACTGCGCGCCATCTCCCTTTATATAAGGTGCAACTGCACCACTTGACTACGAGAACTAAAAGCTCAAGCAGCCTTAACCTCCCTATGAAGGTTCCAAAAAGATGGTATATTGGCTTTCACGGCCGGTGAATTAAAACTCAGCAATTCTTCTAGGTTTGTGCCGTGTCTTGTGTGGGGTTTCGCCTAGGACACCAAGCTAGGCTCATCGGCGGGCTCTTGGTGTCCCCGCCCGGACCCCCACAGGAGTGACGAACTGCGCGCCACCTCCCTTTATATAAGGTGCAACTGCACCACTTGACTACGAGAACTAAAAGCTCAAGCAGCCTTAACCTCCCTATGAAGGTTCCAAAAAGATGGTATATTGGCTTTCACGGCCGGTGAATTAAAACTCAGCAATTCTTCTAGGTTTGTGCCGTGTCTTGTGTGGGGTTTCGCCTAGGACACCAAGCTAGGCTCATCGGCGGGCTCTTGGTGTCCCCGCCCGGACCCCCACAGGAGTGACGAACTGCGCGCCACCTCCCTTTATATAAGGTGCAACTGCACCACTTGACTACGAGAACTAAAAGCTCAAGCAGCCTTAACCTCCCTATGAAGGTTCCAAAAAGATGGTATATTGGCTTTCACGGCCGGTGAATTAAAACTCAGCAATTCTTCTAGGTTTGTGCCGTGTCTTGTGTGGGGTTTCGCCTAGGACACCAACCTAGGCTCATCGGCGGGCTCTTGGTGTCCCCGCCCGGACCCCCACAGGAGTGACGAACTGCGCGCCACCTCCCTTTATATAAGGTGCAACTGCACCACTTGACTACGAGAACTAAAAGCTCAAGCAGCCTTAACCTCCCTATGAAGGTTCCAAAAAGATGGTATATTGGCTTTCACGGCCGGTGAATTAAAACTCAGCAATTCTTCTAGGTTTGTGCCGTGTCTTGTGTGGGGTTTCGCCTAGGACACCAAGCTAGGCTCATCGGCGGGCTCTTGGTGTCCCCGCCCGGACCCCCACAGGAGTGACGAACTGCGCGCCACCTCCCTTTATATAAGGTGCAACTGCACCACTTGACTACGAGAACTAAAAGCTCAAGCAGCCTTAACCTCCCTATGAAGGTTCCAAAAAGATGGTATATTGGCTTTCACGGCCGGTGAATTAAAACTCAGCAATTCTTCTAGGTTTGTGCCGTGTCTTGTGTGGGGTTTCGCCTAGGACACCAAGCTAGGCTCATCGGCGGGCTCTTGGTGTCCCCGCCCGAACCCCCACAGGAGTGACGAACTGCGCGCCACCTCCCTTTATATAAGGTGCAACTGCACCACTTGACTACGAGAACTAAAAGCTCAAGCAGCCTTAACCTCCCTATGAAGGTTCCAAAAAGATGGTATATTGGCTTTCACGGCCGGTGAATTAAAACTCAGCAATTCATCTAGGTTTGTGCCGTGTCTTGTGTGGGGTTTCGCCTAGGACACCAAGCTAGGCTCATCGGCGGGCTCTTGGTGTCCCCGCCCGGACCCCCACAGGAGTGACGAACTGCGCGCCACCTCCCTTTATATAAGGTGCAACTGCACCACTTGACTACGAGAACTAAAAGCTCAAGCAGCCTTAACCTCCCTATGAAGGTTCCAAAAAGATGGTATATTGGCTTTCACGGCCGGTGAATTAAAACTCAGCAATTCTTCTAGGTTTGTGCCGTGTCTTGTGTGGGGTTTCGCCTAGGACACCAAGCTAGGCTCATCGGCGGGCTCTTGGTGTCCCCGCCCGGACCCCCACAGGAGTGACGAACTGCGCGCCACCTCCCTTTATATAAGGTGCAACTGCACCACTTGACTACGAGAACTAAAAGCTCAAGCAGCCTTAACCTCCCTATGAAGGTTCCAAAAAGATGGTATATTGGCTTTCACGGCCGGTGAATTAAAACTCAGCAATTCTTCTAGGTTTGTGCCGTGTCTTGTGTGGGGTTTCGCCTAGGACACCAAGCTAGGCTCATCGGCGGGCTCTTGGTGTCCCCGCCCGGACCCCCACAGGAGTGACGAACTGCGCGCCACCTCCCTTTATATAAGGTGCAACTGCACCACTTGACTACGAGAACTAAAAGCTCAAGCAGCCTTAACCTCCCTATGAAGGTTCCAAAAAGATGGTATATTGGCTTTCACGGCCGGTGAATTAAAACTCAGCAATTCTTCTAGGTTTGTGCCGTGTCTTGTGTGGGGTTTCGCCTAGGACACCAAGCTAGGCTCATCGGCGGGCTCTTGGTGTCCCCGCCCGGACCCCCACAGGAGTGACGAACTGCGCGCCACCTCCCTTTATATAAGGTGCAACTGCACCACTTGACTACGAGAACTAAAAGCTCAAGCAGCCTTAACCTCCCTATGAAGGTTCCAAAAAGATGGTATATTGGCTTTCACGGCCGGTGAATTAAAACTCAGCAATTCTTCTAGGTTTGTGCCGTGTCTTGTGTGGGGTTTCGCCTAGGACACCAAGCTAGGCTCATCGGCGGGCTCTTGGTGTCCCCGCCCGGACCCCCACAGGAGTGACGAACTGCGCGCCACCTCCCTTTATATAAGGTGCAACTGCACCACTTGACTACGAGAACTAAAAGCTCAAGCAGCCTTAACCTCCCTATGAAGGTTCCAAAAAGATGGTATATTGGCTTTCACGGCCGGTGAATTAAAACTCAGCAATTCTTCTAGGTTTGTGCCGTGTCTTGTGTGGGGTTTCGCCTAGGACACCAAGCTAGGCTCATCGGCGGGCTCTTGGTGTCCCCGCCCGGACCCCCACAGGAGTGACGAACTGCGCGCCACCTCCCTTTATATAAGGTGCAACTGCACCACTTGACTACGAGAACTAAAAGCTCAAGCAGCCTTAACCTCCCTATGAAGGTTCCAAAAAGATGGTATATTGGCTTTCACGGCCGGTGAATTAAAACTCAGCAATTCTTCTAGGTTTGTGCCGTGTCTTGTGTGGGGTTTCGCCTAGGACACCAAGCTAGGCTCATCGGCGGGCTCTTGGTGTCCCCGCCCGGACCCCCACAGGAGTGACGAACTGCGCGCCACCTCCCTTTATATAAGGTGCAACTGCACCACTTGACTACGAGAACTAAAAGCTCAAGCAGCCTTAACCTCCCTATGAAGGTTCCAAAAAGATGGTATATTGGCTTTCACGGCCGGTGAATTAAAACTCAGCAATTCTTCTAGGTTTGTGCCGTGTCTTGTGTGGGGTTTCGCCTAGGACACCAAGCTAGGCTCATCGGCGGGCTCTTGGTGTCCCCGCCCGGACCCCCACAGGAGTGACGAACTGCGCGCCACCTCCCTTTATATAAGGTGCAACTGCACCACTTGACTACGAGAACTAAAAGCTCAAGCAGCCTTAACCTCCCTATGAAGGTTCCAAAAAGATGGTATATTGGCTTTCACGGCCGGTGAATTAAAACTCAGCAATTCTTCTAGGTTTGTGCCGTGTCTTGTGTGGGGTTTCGCCTAGGACACCAAGCTAGGCTCATCGGCGGGCTCTTGGTGTCCCCGCCCGGACCCCCACAGGAGTGACGAACTGCGCACCACCTCCCTTTATATAAGGTGCAACTGCACCACTTGACTACGAGAACTAAAAGCTCAAGCAGCCTTAACCTCCCTATGAAGGTTCCAAAAAGATGGTATATTGGCTTTCACGGCCGGTGAATTAAAACTCAGCAATTCTTCTAGGTTTGTGCCGTGTCTTGTGTGGGGTTTCGCCTAGGACACCAAGCTAGGCTCATCGGCGGGCTCTTGGTGTCCCCGCCCGGACCCCCACAGGAGTGACGAACTGCGCGCCACCTCCCTTTATATAAGGTGCAACTGCACCACTTGACTACGAGAACTAAAAGCTCAAGCAGCCTTAACCTCCCTATGAAGGTTCCAAAAAGATGGTATATTGGCTTTCACGGCCGGTGAATTAAAACTCAGCAATTCTTCTAGGTTTGTGCCGTGTCTTGTGTGGGGTTTCGCCTAGGACACCAAGCTAGGCTCATCGGCGGGCTCTTGGTGTCCCCGCCCGAACCCCCACAGGAGTGACGAACTGCGCGCCACCTCCCTTTATATAAGGTGCAACTGCACCACTTGACTACGAGAACTAAAAGCTCAAGCAGCCTTAACCTCCCTATGAAGGTTCCAAAAAGATGGTATATTGGCTTTCACGGCCGGTGAATTAAAACTCAGCAATTCATCTAGGTTTGTGCCGTGTCTTGTGTGGGGTTTCGCCTAGGACACCAAGCTAGGCTCATCGGCGGGCTCTTGGTGTCCCCGCCCGGACCCCCACAGGAGTGACGAACTGCGCGCCACCTCCCTTTATATAAGGTGCAACTGCACCACTTGACTACGAGAACTAAAAGCTCAAGCAGCCTTAACCTCCCTATGAAGGTTCCAAAAAGATGGTATATTGGCTTTCACGGCCGGTGAATTAAAACTCAGCAATTCTTCTAGGTTTGTGCCGTGTCTTGTGTGGGGTTTCACCTAGGACACCAAGCTAGGCTCATCGGCGGGCTCTTGGTGTCCCCGCCCGGACCCCCACAGGAGTGACGAACTGCGCGCCACCTCCCTTTATATAAGGTGCAACTGCACCACTTGACTACGAGAACTAAAAGCTCAAGCAGCCTTAACCTCCCTATGAAGGTTCCAAAAAGATGGTATATTGGCTTTCACGGCCGGTGAATTAAAACTCAGCAATTCTTCTAGGTTTGTGCCGTGTCTTGTGTGGGGTTTCGCCTAGGACACCAAGCTAGGCTCATCGGCGGGCTCTTGGTGTCCCCGCCCGGACCCCCACAGGAGTGACGAACTGCGCGCCACCTCCCTTTATATAAGGTGCAACTGCACCACTTGACTACGAGAACTAAAAGCTCAAGCAGCCTTAACCTCCCTATGAAGGTTCCAAAAAGATGGTATATTGGCTTTCACGGCCGGTGAATTAAAACTCAGCAATTCTTCTAGGTTTGTGCCGTGTCTTGTGTGGGGTTTCGCCTAGGACACCAAGCTAGGCTCATCGGCGGGCTCTTGGTGTCCCCGCCCGGACCCCCACAGGAGTGACGAACTGCGCGCCACCTCCCTTTATATAAGGTGCAACTGCACCACTTGACTACGAGAACTAAAAGCTCAAGCAGC
Organism: Meconema thalassinum; assembly: GCA_946902985.2. NCBI lineage: Eukaryota > Metazoa > Arthropoda > Insecta > Orthoptera > Tettigoniidae > Meconema > Meconema thalassinum. The sequence continues at coordinate 547,381,612 of OX336390.1, forward strand.
CTTAACCTCCCTATGAAGGTTCCAAAAAGATGGTATATTGGCTTTCACGGCCGGTGAATTAAAACTCAGCAATTCTTCTAGGTTTGTGCCGTGTCTTGTGTGGGGTTTCGCCTAGGACACCAAGCTAGGCTCATCGGCGGGCTCTTGGTGTCCCCGCCCGGACCCCCACAGGAGTGACGAACTGCGCGCCACCTCCCTTTATATAAGGTGCAACTGCACCACTTGACTACGAGAACTAAAAGCTCAAGCAGCCTTAACCTCCCTATGAAGGTTCCAAAAAGATGGTATATTGGCTTTCACGGCCGGTGAATTAAAACTCAGCAATTCTTCTAGGTTTGTGCCGTGTCTTGTGTGGGGTTTCGCCTAGGACACCAAGCTAGGCTCATCGGCGGGCTCTTGGTGTCCCCGCCCGGACCCCCACAGGAGTGACGAACTGCGCGCCACCTCCCTTTATATAAGGTGCAACTGCACCACTTGACTACGAGAACTAAAAGCTCAAGCAGCCTTAACCTCCCTATGAAGGTTCCAAAAAGATGGTATATTGGCTTTCACGGCCGGTGAATTAAAACTCAGCAATTCTTCTAGGTTTGTGCCGTGTCTTGTGTGGGGTTTCGCCTAGGACACCAAGCTAGGCTCATCGGCGGGCTCTTGGTGTCCCCGCCCGGACCCCCACAGGAGTGACGAACTGCGCGCCACCTCCCTTTATATAAGGTGCAACTGCACCACTTGACTACGAGAACTAAAAGCTCAAGCAGCCTTAACCTCCCTATGAAGGTTCCAAAAAGATGGTATATTGGCTTTCACGGCCGGTGAATTAAAACTCAGCAATTCTTCTAGGTTTGTGCCGTGTCTTGTGTGGGGTTTCGCCTAGGACACCAAGCTAGGCTCATCGGCGGGCTCTTGGTGTCCCCGCCCGGACCCCCACAGGAGTGACGAACTGCGCGCCACCTCCCTTTATATAAGGTGCAACTGCACCACTTGACTACGAGAACTAAAAGCTCAAGCAGCCTTAACCTCCCTATGAAGGTTCCAAAAAGATGGTATATTGGCTTTCACGGCCGGTGAATTAAAACTCAGCAATTCTTCTAGGTTTGTGCCGTGTCTTGTGTGGGGTTTCGCCTAGGACACCAAGCTAGGCTCATCGGCGGGCTCTTGGTGTCCCCGCCCGGACCCCCACAGGAGTGACGAACTGCGCGCCACCTCCCTTTATATAAGGTGCAACTGCACCACTTGACTACGAGAACTAAAAGCTCAAGCAGCCTTAACCTCCCTATGAAGGTTCCAAAAAGATGGTATATTGGCTTTCACGGCCGGTGAATTAAAACTCAGCAATTCTTCTAGGTTTGTGCCGTGTCTTGTGTGGGGTTTCGCCTAGGACACCAAGCTAGGCTCATCGGCGGGCTCTTGGTGTCCCCGCCCGGACCCCCACAGGAGTGACGAACTGCGCGCCACCTCCCTTTATATAAGGTGCAACTGCACCACTTGACTACGAGAACTAAAAGCTCAAGCAGCCTTAACCTCCCTATGAAGGTTCCAAAAAGATGGTATATTGGCTTTCACGGCCGGTGAATTAAAACTCAGCAATTCTTCTAGGTTTGTGCCGTGTCTTGTGTGGGGTTTCGCCTAGGACACCAAGCTAGGCTCATCGGCGGGCTCTTGGTGTCCCCGCCCGGACCCCCACAGGAGTGACGAACTGCGCGCCACCTCCCTTTATATAAGGTGCAACTGCACCACTTGACTACGAGAACTAAAAGCTCAAGCAGCCTTAACCTCCCTATGAAGGTTCCAAAAAGATGGTATATTGGCTTTCACGGCCGGTGAATTAAAACTCAGCAATTCTTCTAGGTTTGTGCCGTGTCTTGTGTGGGGTTTCGCCTAGGACACCAAGCTAGGCTCATCGGCGGGCTCTTGGTGTCCCCGCCCGGACCCCCACAGGAGTGACGAACTGCGCGCCACCTCCCTTTATATAAGGTGCAACTGCACCACTTGACTACGAGAACTAAAAGCTCAAGCAGCCTTAACCTCCCTATGAAGGTTCCAAAAAGATGGTATATTGGCTTTCACGGCCGGTGAATTAAAACTCAGCAATTCTTCTAGGTTTGTGCCGTGTCTTGTGTGGGGTTTCGCCTAGGACACCAAGCTAGGCTCATCGGCGGGCTCTTGGTGTCCCCGCCCGGACCCCCACAGGAGTGACGAACTGCGCGCCACCTCCCTTTATATAAGGTGCAACTGCACCACTTGACTACGAGAACTAAAAGCTCAAGCAGCCTTAACCTCCCTATGAAGGTTCCAAAAAGATGGTATATTGGCTTTCACGGCCGGTGAATTAAAACTCAGCAATTCTTCTAGGTTTGTGCCGTGTCTTGTGTGGGGTTTCGCCTAGGACACCAAGCTAGGCTCATCGGCGGGCTCTTGGTGTCCCCGCCCGGACCCCCACAGGAGTGACGAACTGCGCGCCACCTCCCTTTATATAAGGTGCAACTGCACCACTTGACTACGAGAACTAAAAGCTCAAGCAGCCTTAACACCAAGAGCCCGCCGATGAGCCTAGCTTGGTGTCCTAGGCGAAACCCCACACAAGACACGGCACAAACCTAGAAGAATTGCTGAGTTTTAATTCACCGGCCGTGAAAGCCAATATACCATACTTTCTTACTTACTTACTTACTCCTTGGTGCTACGGCCCTTGTAGGGCCTGGCCTCCCGGACTATCTCCACCCATTCTTCCCTGTTGACTGCTTTGGTTCTCCATCTTCTGACTCCCATCCTTCTCAGATCCTCCTCCTCGTTGTCCAGCCATCTGGTACAAGGTCTTCCCCTCACACGCCGTCCTCCTGGCTTCCCATTGAAGACCTTCCTTACCACCCTGTTCTCTGTCATTCTTTCTACATGTCCCAACCAACGCAGTCAACTACTCTTTATTTCCACTACTATATCTGGCTTACCATACAGCTCTTTTATCTCCATATTATTTCTGATTCGCCAGAATTCATCCTCTTTTACTGGTCCATATACATGTACTTTCCTGAGTATTTTCCTTTCCCATCTCCTTAACAATTCCTCATCACCTTGTGTCATGGTCCAAGTCTCCGAACCATACATCACCACAGGTCTCACTACCGTACGATATACAGTCAGCTTCAGATTTCTACTAAGACTTCTTAATTTAAAAACTCTGCTTAAAGCCTAGTAACTCCTATTTCCAGCTGCTATCCTTGCATGTATTTCTTCTGTCATGTCATTGTTTTCAGCTATCATTGACCCTAAATATTTAAAATTTTTACAGCGTTCATATTCTTTCTCAGTTTCACATTTTTCTCTAATTCATTATATTTTCTCCTAGATGTTAGCATCTACTTAGTTTTTGACTGATTAATCGTCAATCCAATCTCTGTCCCGTATTCCTCTAATTTCCTTAGCTTCTCTTCCAAATCCTGTTTCCTCCTAGATAATAAATCAATATCATCTGCATAAGCAAGGTCTTGCGTCACTCGGTTCAGCAATGTTGCTCCTGCGTTGCCCTCTTGTATCCTTCGCATTGCATTCTCCAAGGCAATGTTAAACAGTAAGGTGGAGAGAACATCACCCTGTCGTAATCCTTGCTTAACTTCAAAGGTATTTGACAGAATACCTTCAAACTTTACTTGACATATTGTTCTTTCCAAAGTCATTTGTACCATTCTTGTTAATTTATTAGGTATCCCTGCCTCTTCCATTGCCTTCCATAGCTGATTCCTTTTAATGCTATCATATGCTTGTTTAAAATCTATAAACAGTCTACTACTCTTTATTTCCACTACTATATCTGGCTTACCATACAACTCTCTTATCTCCATATTATTTCTGATTCGCCAGAATTCACTCTCTTTTACTGGTCCAAATACTTTCCTCGTAACATTTTTCTAGGATCTGTCTGATGTAAAAATCTGGGCCATAGTAGATCTATTAACTCTGAAGCCACACTGGTAATCTCCTAGATATTCCTCTACATATATTCTCAACCTTCCAGCTATACTTTTTACTAAAACTTTATACACAATACACAGCAATGCTATCCCTCTATAATTACCGCAGTCTGCTTTGTCATGTTTCTTATGTATAGGATAGAGTATTGCTAATGTTCCACTGCTCTGGCATTTGCTCCTTTTGCCATATCTCTACCATGATCTTATGCAACCGTCATGTTAGTTCTTCCCCTCCATATTTTATCATTTCTGCTGTGATGTTATCTTCTCCCGGCACCTTATTATTTTTAGGGCCTTAATACCATTTTCAACTTCTTCCAATGTGGGTTCCTTGACTGATTCCATGTCCGTCTCTACTTCATTTTGTTCCTGTCCCATCTCCTCCCTCTGTCCAAATTCTACCTCACCTTCATATCCAATTTCCGCATTCAGCAATTCACTAAAATACTCCACCCATCTATTTAACATATTGTGCCCGCTGGCCGAAGGTTTCGGGGGTTCACCGCCTTCAAATGACCCTTCCGAGACCCTCTTCCAGTTAACACACAAGTATAGCGGACGACACATTCATAGGCTGGTGTTGCACAAAAGTCTGCACTCGGGGGTATCGGGAATTGGTGAGGTTCGATTCTTAACCAGCTCAGAGGAATGCATCGATAACAAAACTAAGCAAGAAAAGAGAGGTCAGTCTTATGTTAAAATCACGAATAAATTTTATTCAGAATAGATCCCTAGCCTAGCATGAGAGTTGCAAACGGCTAGTCCGATACTATTCTGCCCTGAAAGAAAATATAAAAAAAGTCCTAATCAAGATCTAAATTACTCTCATGGTCCTAATACAAAATCGGAATAAGAACGAACAAGCTAAGATTATGGCACGTAAGATCAGCCCTAAGCAATTACATCGAAAATGGATACGGGAGGATCAAACATCAAACGAATCTACTGCAAAGCAAGACATTAATTTTACTTGTTTACAAATACTAGAAACATTTACATTTAATAGCAAGGGGAAAATTTGTCCTATGCTATGCTGGTGCCATCTCCAACATTTATCTTTTTAAATTTACGTGTTTAGCTAGTCCTAAATATCATTAATTAATAAACGAGACGCGTTTATTACAAAGAAAATCAAGCTATGTGCACAACGTTGCTGAATAAAAAAAGCTATGCTAATACAACACAAATGCATACAACAATTCAGCACTCCTATGGTTTGCTTTGCAGTAGATTCTTTTGATGTTTGATCCTCCCGTAGTCATTGCACACTGGCACTGCCTGCGTACTCGATTTGTTACTGTTTGTAACAAATGGTCATAGTTACAAAGAGTTAAGAAAGTTAGAAAAATTGGAAAGCCTGCAAATGCGATGGTAATTAAACAATTACATCGACTCATATTGCAGCCAATCTGATGTGTGTGCTACAGTTATCACATCACCAATTGGTTGTCGACTATTCATGTAAAAATGTATCAAAATGTATCAAAATGTATCTAAGATAACTTAACAATAGTTAAGTGTCGATCAATTGGTCCAGAAAATATTTTATTTTTAGTATTTATTATCTTTATTTAGGCTCAGGGGGGAATTATGAGATTTGTTTAGTTTCACAAAATCCTATCTTTGATTATTAAAGCTTCACACAATTCTTTATTCCTCACAGTTTAGTTGTTCAGTTCATGGACCTTTAAATAGCGCTCAGTTCCCCAGGTAACGTGTGTATCCAACTAATGCATAATAACTTAATAGTTTAATAGACACCCTGCGTCACCACCAATACTTCATTATTATTAAACACCCTGTGTCTCACTCTTACAATTACGGATTCATCAATCCTGACGCCATCGGTATGGTACGACTGCAGTAGCTCGTTACCACCGGAATAACCACAATAACATGTCGGAGGTATCAATCCACCGTCACGACTCATTTCAATAATACAATAATAACGTTAGTTACAATAAGTGTAGATGCCTGAATTATACACGTTTTAAATACTGATCACAAAGGTAATGTGTGTAGAAAACACATTCTAACAACGCTCTGTATTAACATGAAGGCTTCTGATACAAACTAAAGTGTGAGATTGTGCATTTATTAAATTGTCTCTTCCCTGAATGAGGTCGAACCTATGTTCTCTGGTTACAAAATACTGTTTCTTTCATTGCCTATCTGGCTTCTCGTAATGAAATAAACCTGTTTTCAAGTATTGATCGGTCAAAAAATGTGAATAACGGAACTCTGCATTCCTATTATATAATACTAGGAATTTTACAGCCTTCTAAATAAATAATGCACAGCCAAAGATCTAGTGTGCTGTGTAGTGGTTTGGCTTGTACAGATGTAACTTTGGCCTTGTTTTAACATCTGCCAAAACTAGTTTCTTTGTCATCAGCTTGACAAAATGAAAGTTGATAATAACTGTTCTGAAATGATACGAAATGGACATTGAAAATACTGCCTTCCTGGCGTTTATAAATTAATAACGAAACTGTAACTTTCCACACGTGGTCTTATAATTGCTACCTGCGTTGTGCACTAAAAATGAAACCATACTAAAGTTAATCTACTGTTCCAACTCATTACAATTACGCTACTAATACATGATCTGACTTACAGATTGCAGCGACCCTCGTTCGTGACCCGCCATGAGGTGTTATAAGCGGTCTCCTCAATGGTCTTAGATCATCTCATCATTGTTTCGGTCACCTTCCGTTATCAATTCCCCACGCATGATTTAGTAATCCATTTCCATTGCGTGGTTGGGGTTATATTCCAAGAGTTGATGTTTCAGTAGTTCCACAATGTTGCAGTTGGTTATATAATTACACATTTTAAAGTAACTTGCACTCACAGATTCTAAGGTGCGGTAATAAATTGCCCATTTTTTCACTCCGCCACTGGCGTTAAATTATCGCTAGTGCGATGCTCACTCGCAACTTTTCACTAATTATTTACACTAAAATATAAACCAAAATCACTGCCCTTAGGCGAAACCTAAAATACTTCTAGATTTTCACAGGTTATCAGTTTCACAGTTTTATGACGCACTTAGGTGCGACCATGCGGTCTTAAAGTTTGCGTAGAACGCTTCCATAGTTTTTCTCTTCGTGGATCAAAAATATTTCACTGTTTAAACATTAATAATTGTCTACAATCACTTGGATATTAAATTATGCCCTGATGGATGTCCATTCTCGTAATAAACTTGGATTTTTCCATTACACATGTGTTCCGTTCACGGACCGTGTCTTCACTCGTGCTTCACATGCACATAGGTGTTGTTTCAACAAATGACAAGTAGTTTACTGGCTTCACTAAGCATGGCGTTCACTCAGGACATGAGTTAGCCGCGTAAATTGACGGTTTCGCTTATCTGCGATGAATACCGTATTTTAAATAAGCAGAATTACGTTGATTAAATTATTAATGATTTATAGAGTGTCTAAGGTGCATAAAAATGTTATTATAAGCGATATTGCTTCGGCTTCTTCCCGCCGCTCGCAGGGTATGTTCAGTTACTCTTCAGCATGGACCTTGTTCTTAGTTACCTGTGCAAACATGCGTCAACGGGCGCAATATCATCTTTACCTCCAATCAAGTTGCCCTCCTTATCTTTACAAAAAGCTGATCTGGGTTGAAATCCTTTCTTTATATCTTTAACCCTTGAATAGAACTCTCTGGTTTCCTGAACCGTCTTTCTCTCTTCTAACTCCTAAATCCACTGCTTCTCAAAATCTCTCTTATTCTTTCTACATTCCTTGTCTGCTTCTTTTCTCTTCTCTCTATATTCCTCTACAGTAGTTCTTCTTTGTAACATTCTTCTTCTTGCCTCATACCTTTCTTCAATTTTCTTTCTACACACTTCATCAAACCAATCCTGCATCCTCAGTTTCTTCTTTCTGCCCAGCACAGTTTCCGCCGTGTTTTGCATTATAACTTTGACCGTCTGCCACTGTTCTTCTATACTTTCTCCTTGCTTCTCTTCCACTTCATTATGCTTATTTGTCAAAACCATTGTGTATTGCTGAGCTATGCTTTCATTCTTTCTTAATTTAGCATCACACAACCTATGTATAACAGCTCTCTTAATCTCTCTGTAATTGGCTATCCTTTGTCTATATTTAACTCTTACCAGAAAATGATCACTATCTCCGTCTGCTCCTCGACAGCTATCCACTTCCAACACATCTGAGGCATGTCGTCTATCTATAAGCACATGATCAATTTGGTTTTCTGTGATCCCATCAGGGGAACACCATGTCATTTTCCTTATATCCTTCCTTTGCATCCAAGTGCTTTTGTTAAGCATGTTACTGCCTATAGCAAAATCAATCAGTATAATACCATTATCATTGGCCACCTCATGTAAACTCTCCTTTCCCGCTGTACTCCTGTAGGCAATTTCTCTTCCCACTTGTGCATTAAAGTCCCCCATAACAACCTTAACATCATGCTTTGCCACTCGTGCTAGTTCCTGTTCCAGCTGCTCATAGAAAATATCATTTTCTTCCTCCTCTGCATCATCGGTTGGTGCGTATGTACATATGAAGGATATATTGAAGAAATGGGCTTTCACTCTTAATACACACACCCTTTCGTTAACAGGCTTAAAATTTAGTATAGCATTTTTATGCTCATTATCAACAAGAAAACCTGTCCCTCCATATCCTATGTTACCACAACTATAGAACAGGGTGTGTGTCCCCGTGGCAAGTATTTCACTTCCATTCCATTTTATCTCTTGTATTGCTGCCAGCTTAACATTATATTTCTTCATTTCCTTCTTCAAGTTCCGTAATCCTCCAGGTTTACTCAGTGTTCTTACATTCCATGTCCCAAAATACCAATTCATGTTCCGTTTCCGTTGCCAAGGTCGTTTATTTATTTCATCCATCCGGTTTCCTTTGTCCTTTGGTTCCGTAACAAGTGTTTTTTCCGGGGTAGGGTTGTTAGCCCCACGCCCAACCCCCAACCTGGAGGACCAGGGTACCGCTCTTAGTCTGGCTCATCACCTTAGGCCTGTCCAGCTTGGGTGGCCCTACCAGGAGCCGAAGCTCCCGCTGGCATAGCCCCAAGGATCATTTGAGCTCGCAAGCTTCCAAACACCCGGCAATACCTGATTGCCTTCTGCAAGGTGACGGTACCGGCGGGAGGTTGCGAAGAATACCGTTAACATAAAAGGTTTACCAGCTACACACATGATAATAGAGGGGTCAAACTCCTCGCTCCCAACCGATGCATGTGAGATTTTCAAAATGAACAAGATGTTTCTTAAAGTAAGAATAACCTACTTTATTTTAATGCATACAATATTTGTATTGTATTTTCTTATTAATATTGATAGAGTCTTCAGTCTTTTGACTGTTTTGATGCAGCACTCCATGCCCCTGTCCTGAGCTAATCGTTTCATCTCTACATAGCTACCACACCCTACGTCCGAGATAATGTGTTTAACATATTCTAACTTTGGTCTACCCCTACAGTTCTTGTCCTCGACTCTTCCTTCCATAATTAAACTTGCTATTCCTGGGTGTCTTAGTATGTTTCCTACCAACCTATCTCTTCTCTTCATTAGCAGTCGCCAGAAACATCTCTCCTCTCCCACTAGTCTTAATACCTCTTCGTTTGTAACCCTATCTACCCATCTGCTCTTCATCATTCACCTGTAACACCACATTTCAAACGCTTCAATTCTCCTCTATTCTGCTGGACCAATAGTCCAAGTATCACTTCCATAGAGTGCCACGCTCCAGACAAAGGCCTTCAAAACTGACTTCCTAACATCTAAATCTATATTCGATGTCAACAGATTCCTTTTCTGTAGAAATGCTTTCCTTGCCTGAGCCAACCTACTTTTTATATCCTCTTTGCTTCATCCATCACTGGATATTTTGCATCTTAAGTAACAGATGTCTCCTACTTCCTTTATTTTCTTACCTGCAATTTGATTTCCATAGAGGATTCTGATTTATTTCGGCTGCATTACAATATTTTTGTTTTACATTTATTAATTTTCATCATGAATTATTTCTTCAAGACGGATTCCATGCCATTCAAAAACTCATTCAAATCCTCAGGCGTGTCGGCCAAGATGACTATGTCATCCTCAAATCTCAGAGTTGAAATTATTTTTCCTTGAATCTTCACTCCCACTTTAAATTTTTCTACAATTCCTTCATTGCTTGTTCAACGTAAAGATTGAAAAGTATGGGTGATAAGTTGCAGCCTTGCCTTACACCTTTCTGAATACCAGCTTTTCTCTCATGTCCTACAGCTCGAATGACTGCTGTCAGGTTTCTGTATGGATTGTAGATCACCCTCCTATCCCTGTACTTGATTCCAAGAGTTTTCAAAATGTCAAACAATTTAGTCCAATCAACGTTACCAAAAGCCTTTTCCAGTCTACAAATGCCATGAACGTTCTCTTATCTTTCCTAATTCTACCTTCCAAAATCACCCTAAGACTTAGTACAGCATCCCTTCTTCCTACATTTCCCCTGAAACTAAACTGGTCTTCACCCAACTCCGTTTATATCTGGCTTTCCATCCTCTTGTAAATTATTCTTGACAGGATTTTTGAAGCATGAGTAATCAAGCTGATTGTTCGGTTATATTCACATCTGTCAGCTCACACTTTCTTTGGTATAGGGATGATAACATTCTTCTTGAAATCGGAGGGTACCTCACCTGTCTCATAAATCCTACACACCAACTGAAATAACCTGATCAGACCTTCATCTCCTCTGCAGCGTAGCAACTCAATCGGTATATCATCTATATATCTATATCTTATTATGCTGTAAGATTTAGTTTAATTGGGTTGATCAAATTTCTGCACCAACGTAGGCCTAATACTTAGAAACAATTATAGTCCATGTTGGTATACGAGACTTTGTTTTACCAAGTCTCTTGTACGTACATCGATAATTTTCATACTTGTGGCTTTATTAGATGTTGAATATTCGATTTTAGTATTTTGATTTCCTTTATTTATGACCACTAACTTGCATAATTTAATGAAAATCTGCCTCTTAGATTCTGAGTTATCGATTTTAATGTTTCAATATTAGTCTACGTATGACTGGCATCTTGAATCTATTAGTTCAGTGAGTTTGACCCCTGTTGATGGCAAGTGTATATTACGATTCAAATTTATTTCTATGTTTCAGTTCTATGAGCTATCTAGATAATGAGTTATTTTATTTATTCAAGATGGCAATTTACGCAAAGTTTCATAGTCTATAATAATTTTCTGAACATTGTCCAGTAATATTCTTAGCCTGTATTCGTTTTACAAAGTTTCGTCCTTAACACTGTTTCATATTGACCTTTTTTTTGGCACAATGGTGTTGACCGACTAAAAAGCTACAAAAAGTTAATTTGTATAGGCAACACTGAAAAATAATGGCTTCAAATCTCTACTGTTTCATATTCTGTAGTATTGGTTTTAGTATTTTATGTAGCCTATTCAAGTCTAGCGTATAATTCACTATAATGTGTAGGCCTATGTACCCATATATACACCCTCTGTCTGAACAGTTCGGTGAATGGGTCTATATTACGAACGGATTGTTGGCTTACCTGAAACAGCCGTTACTATCCTTCGAAGTAATCCCCGTGGATGGTTATGCACTTCTGAGAACGACTGAACAAGTCCTGGAAACTCCTGGCATAGTCTTCTTTAGGAATAGCTGTCAGTTTGGGTCGTCAAAACTCTAAATTGAAAGCAAGAGAGAAGCGTGAATTTATGCAACCTGCCTTGCACACCTGATAGACGGGAGGTAGTGAAACGGGTGAATTTATGGAACCTTACATGTATACCTGTTCGACGGGTGGCAGTGAGAAGGGTGAATGTTCCGTGGAATGGAATGGTCTTGAAAACCATCGTCACGGGTGACGAGACCTGGTGCCTGAGGTACGACCTCGAAGGCAAGTGTCAAAGTATGGAGTATCGGGGTTCAGGGTTGCCGAAAAGCCCTGAAGGGCCAGAGGTTTTCGGACATTTTGGACATCCAACGTAATGTGATGACCCAACTGAAGGCTATCCCTCTGGAAGACTATGCCAGGACTTGTACAGCCGTTCTAAGAAGTGCATAACCTTCCACGGGGATTACTTTGAAGGATAGTAAAGGCTGTTTCAGGTAAGCCAACAATCCGTTCGTAACAGGCCTATAGACCCATTCACCGAACTATTCAGAAAGAGGGTGTATATATATACGTGGGCGGATCGAAAAGTCTTTACCCCTATTATTTTTAGCCAAAAAAGTACATACAGGTAATTACAAATATGCGTTCTGTTCTACATACCTTACACTATTTTTCACATAGTCTCCCCATTTTTTGAGACATTTGGCTCATCGCAGCACTAAATTTGAGATTCCCCTGTGGTAGAATTCGGCCGGCTGACTGTGTAACCATCGTCGGACTGCTGTCTTGGCGTCATCGTTGCACGTGAATCGCTGTCCTGCAGGAAACTTCTCAGTGGACCAAAAACTTGGAAATAATTAGGGGCGAGTTCCGGACTGGGTGGTCCAGACTCTCCCAGTGAAATGACCGGAGCTTGTTGGCGGTTCTGGTTGCCACGTGTAGTCTCGCATTGTCATGGTCCGCTGAAGAAGTTCCTGGCAGGACAGCGATTGTATTTTATAACTTCAAAATGGCCACCTCCCGTTGAGTTCAGTGTGTTATTCTTGTGGCTAATTATAGCAAGGTCCAATAGGTCTATACAGTACTTCTGTCTTACTAAGTTTAGTTTTAATTACGCAATTACTTTCTGAATGATTCACTATTACGTCACATTCTTGAAAAATTAAAGTCGATTTAAATTCTTTTGGACATACGATACTTACTAGGTTTCTACTTTATCACTAATTTTTATTGTGGTTCTAAAACATAGACATTTTTTTATACATCGAGTTGAGCCTCTATGGACTGCGTGGTAACAACCAACTTCACTTTAGTGTCTAGGTCTTGCTCTTGTTCTGGCTTTGACTTCCTGCCAGTATCTTCTGACCCCAGCGACGAGTGCCTGTTTATGTTCTTCGGACAAAGGTCCTCTCCGTCTTCCGGAAGTTGATACCATTTTAAAACCTTGGTAGTTGTTCACCAATCTTCTAAATGTGTTCCTGTCACGAATTTCTCGGTCTAGAATACCAATTTGCCTGATATATTTTTCGCATTCCTCGAACCATCTCGGCCTTGTTGCCTTAGACTTGATGAAACTCGATATTCTTTTGGTTAATCGATCATCAGTCATCCACAAAAGGTGACCGTAAAATAGTAGCCGTCTCTTCTCAATTGATGCTGAGATGGGGTCTATGTTGTTGTACAACTCCTCATTTGCTCTAATTCGCCACTGGCCATCAACCCATCTATTGCCTAGGATTTTTCTTAATATCCTACGCTCTCTTTTTTTTCCAGTTGGTCGGCTTGACCTTTAGTATTCATGGTTAATGTTTCGGACGCATATAATCCCTCAGGTTTTACAACTGTGGTATAGTGTCGGAACTTGGCCCCTATACTCATAGACTTTTTGTTATAGATATTCTTTATAATGTGGTATGCCTGGTCTAACTTCCTCATCCTGATATTAATTGCTTCCTCTTCTAATCCATTCTGCTGGATTCTGACTTCACCGAGATGTCGGAAATTTGTGACTCGACTGATTTTTCCAAGGTTAGTGATCATCCATTCAGGTCCATCGCAGATGTTTGTCATATTTTTTGTCTTCTGAATAGAAATCTGGAGTCCTACATTTTCAGCAATTTCTGACAGCCTATTGATCTTGTTGACTGCTGAATCTATGTCGTTAGCAAAAATGGCCAGGTCATCCGCAAAGGCCACACAGTCAATGTATATCCCTTTGTGCTTAGGACCAAGTCTGAACCGATCTTAATTTGTTTCTTCTAGATCCAACATCTTCCTCCATTCTCGAATGACTTTTTCCAAAACACAGTTGAAGAGGAGTGGAGATAGTCCGTCTCCCTGTCTGACGCCCGTTCTAATTGTAAACGGTTCTGATATCTCTCCCATAAATTTGACTTTCGACAATGTGTTGGTTAGAGTTTTTTGATCAAATTTCTAGATTTATCATCCACTCCATACTCTTCCAAAATATTCATTAATGACTCCCGGTCGATGGAGTCACACGCTTTTTGAAAGTCAACAAACACGACCACGTAACTATATCCTCCTGTCTTCTTGTACCTGATCATGTTCTTCAGGTTAATAATCTATTCCAGGCATGAACGACCCTTTCTGAAGCCAGCCTGGTATTCCTCGATCTGTTGGTCAAGATGCGCTTCTATTCTGTTCTGAACTGCTTTGGAGAAAATCTTATACGGAACAGATACTAATGAGATGCCTCTATAGTTGTTGACATTCTTTTTATCAACTTTTTGATGTGTAACATCTTTCCGCTAGGTTGCTGGATAGTTTTGTGGGAGTGATTTTGAAAATTGGGGACGGAAGTGGATCGGAACGATCGAACTGGCAGTGGTGGATCGAACGGAAGTATGCACTGCCGGCTCGATCGATCGAACGAACGGAAGGTTACTAGCTGGCAGTGGTGGAGAACGGAAGTATGCACTGCCCGCTCGATCGAACGGAAGTGTACTAGCTGGCAGTGGTGGAAAACGGAAGTATGCACTCGATCGATCGATCCAGCGGGCAGTGGTAAGACCCAGCTGGCAGTGGTACGAGAAACAATGAGCGCGCGGTGTCGGAAATTGATACCATGACGTAATCTCGGCCATGTGGAATGTATATGACATACTGAACGGAAAACGCTCATGCGAACTCTGGTGTCAAGTGATTGAAACAAATGTCATGGTACATGTTCGAAGTCTTCGTATCAGTGTTTAAATGGTAAAATGCCTTATTATCAAACATTGTAATTAGTCGGCATTGCCGGTATTATGTTTCTGCACAATGGCTATTCAAATATTAACCCACATAACGGTAATGCAGTCATCAATATAATATAATCGTTGTGGTTATACGAGAATTGAGCAAGCCTTCATGAACTATTAATGAATACATTCTCTTTACTCACACGAGGGCTTATTCATAAGGCAGTTTAAACTCGATTTCACGCAGGAACACTATCGAAACAAGCAAAATATAAATGAAACTTAATTCCGTAATGCAGTATTATTGGAACGTGGAAATAAGTCACCATCTTGTACACATTATTTGCATAATCGAAATAGCCGTGGGTTTAGTGCTTATGACTGTGAATCTAGAGATCTTGGGTTCGAATCCCGGACGGGGTAGATATTTTCGCTACCAGATTATCATTTTAAACGATATTTATCATATAAATATGACTCATTTTAACCGAATCCATATGAAATTACGCGTTGGTCTGTGAATGAAGAGGACCTGTTTATAAGGAATTTAAGGTTATGAGCGGTGTCGCGTTGATCCATATCGTATTCTTTATTTAGGCTGGTGGAAGGTACAAATCATCTAATAAAATGAGTTCCGTAAGTAGTGTGTTTTGGACAGTTCAGATGCCTCCACCTCCACACCCTCCACACAAGATGGCGACAGCCCGATAACTCCCGAATCCGTGGTCGGATTTTGATGAATGAGGTGTCTTTGAACTCGGGCTGATACCCCCTTTCCTATGAACAACATATTTCAACCCCAAAAATAAAACCTACCCCTACTAGGGGGTGAAATTGTAATTTTTTAGAGAATCTCTCTTTCCAATTGCAACATGTGAGAGTTTGAATGCTAATATGGAAGGAAACGTTGTTCTACACAAGAGACATGTGTGCGGTGGAAAGCCACTATGAATTAGCATGCCCACTCATGGCTTTTGAAGAGGGTGGGGGAGCGGTTCCCTGTGGACGGGTCCTTGTTGACAGGTCCCTGTGGACGGGTCATTGTTGCCGGGTCATTGTGGACGAGTCCTTGTGGACAAGTCCTTGTGGACAGGTCCTTGTGGACAAGTCCTTGTGGACAGGTCCTTGTGGACGAGTCCTTGTGGATGAGTCCTTGTTGATGAGCCCCTTTGGACTGATCCCTTTTGGACCGGTTCCTACGGACTGGCTCATGAATTTATTTAAATTATGTCAAAGGGCCTAACTACATTTCGCGTGTGTTGAACTGACGTTGTTCCCCAGTCTCTACTACTATAATGGGATAACAATATGAAAGGAAAGTGACGAAATACATGTGAACACGTGCGAGATGTCATTATTAGCATTCTCCTTGTGAAACAAGTCACATCCTGTTTTGGTTCATACGTGAGAAAATGCAAGTTCATGTGTAATATGATCTAACACACAGGTGTTCACCTGTGCACGTGCACGATAAGAGCTAACAAGTCACAACCTGTTTTGACAGTGGTGAGAGGTGAAGGGGGGGGGGGGGGGGAGAGTCAGTGTAAGAGAGAACACAGGTAAAGAGAGAAAGAAATATGTATTGCTCGTAATACATGTGGAGCTGAGGACTGTACATAGGACTGTAGGTTAAGTACAACATGAGTGAATAAATAAATACAAGACACACAGGTTCACACAACATGTAATTTATTAATCCAAGAATTAAAGGCTGAGCTAAATCCCAACCATTTTACATATAGTTTATTTCCTTTTTGTTTCAACACTTTTTCCACATGGTAATGTTTAGGAAACGCTGTCTTTTGAAGTTCTTGAAGATAAAACCTGCCTTTTATGGGTTGATGGTTGAGGTCCTCGAGTAAATAGGTGACTGGACTGTTCAGGTTGACTTGACGAATTTGAAATAGTTCAGTCCCCAAATTTGGTGTGTAGCCCTTGTCGAAGACGGACTTGAATTTGCTCACACGAACATAGTCCCCAATGTTAAGGCGATGACGTTTAGGGTCTGCTGTTTTTATGGGGTTAAACAGTTTATCCAGTTGTGGAATATTTTTGGTCACAAGTCGTGGCTTAGTCCCAATGGTTCTGTGTTTGGTGTCATTGTAACGTGACACTAACTCAGGTAACAAGTCCAACCAGCGATAAGTGCCCTGAGCGGTAAACGCTTTCCACATATGGGTTTTCAATGTTCGGTTGAACCGCTCGACCACGCTGGCTTTGAGATTGCTGTACGTGGTGTAATGGTGAATATCCTTAGATTTGAGAAAACTGGAGAAATCCTTGTTGAAAAATTCTTTTCCCTGGTCGGTTTGTAGCAGCTGAGGTTGACGTTTAGATTGTTGAATAATATGTTGAAAGGCTTTGGTGACTAGTGGACCAGACTTGCGACGCACAGGTTCAACAAACGCCATTTTGGAATAAACATCAATGACCGTCAACATATAGCGTACACCATCGTTAACGTTAGCATAGGGAATCATTTCAACCAAGTCTGCTTGCCAAAGTTCATCCACACCCTGTGAAATCACCTTGAGTCGCTGATAGTGACGTCTAGCTGGACGATGCAACTCGTGAGCAATACCCATTTTAATGGGTGAGGGCTTAAACAATAATTTTGGCATTTCGAAGTTCTTCCTCAATTTCTTGAATTTCCCAATCGTGACCAGTATGGCTGGCTTGACGTGAAGCATGCAACAGCTGTAGTCGCTGGACGAGTTTATTTGGATTGTGCCAGTAGGTAACATCCACAAGGGGTTTTAATGGTTTAAATGTCACCCCTGAAGCGGACACTTTACGACGACCACTTTGACTAGTGGGGAACATTTTTTGCAATAATGGTTTTATATTTTTGGGATATATTAGCATTCACTTGTTGAGTGTGATCATACTGTCTTTTGAGAGCATGGGTATCCAATAAAATGGATTTATATTTACTAAGGTCCTCTGACGTATAATCTTGAGATGAGGGAGTCCGAGAGAATAGTAGCTTTAACAGTCCTGGTGTTAATTTATAGTTGATCTTTTTAATGACAGCTTTAGTACGACTAAATTTAATCGATGAATCACCAATTTTAAAACTATCATTCTCATAGCGAACGCCATATGTGGTATCTGTGTTTACAACAAATAGATTGGTGAAATAGGGTTCCAGTGTTGATCCATAATATTTTATTAAAATGTTTTTCAGTTGAGCTTTATGTTGAGGGGTGGCCAAGAGTTGTGAAAATGGAGACGATCTGGAAGGGCAAGGGGTTTCGACCATGGCCAAGGATTTCCTTTTTCTTAAAAACTCTGCAAGGGGTGATGCCTTTTTTTGAGGCGTAAACACTTGTTCCTCATTATCCTCAACTTCGCTAACAATAGTTAAATCTTCCTCTTCCTCTTCCTCTTCCTCTTCCTCAGAGTCCTCGTGGTGCGTCTAACTGGCTTGTGAAACGGTAGGTAGCGTTTCAGTTGGCTTGAAAGAGGGTTTCAACATGGCTTTTAGCGGAGGTGCTAAATGTTGTTGAATAAACAAAGCATGATCCGCACGCGATCGTTTCAATTGACGAAACTTTTGGCGAATAGTATTTTTTGCTCTAATAATATGCTTTTTCAATTGACTCTCTGCTAACGCCATGATGTCGTGACAAATGACTTGAGAGGGAATGATACAGTGCCTTAAATAGCAATAAAATGATCAAACCCTAAGCGATACCGCCCTTGGTTGTGTTCACTTTGTTTGTCAATCACTAAACAGGCATGACGTTGTGTGTTCCAGCACTTGCCACACAATTCTGTAAACATTTGAAAGGTCATATCCGGATTCACATGTTCATTATAAATGTAACGACTGTTCCTCTCGTCCTGGCGAAATAAAACAATGACATTGGCATTGTCACGAATCAACTGTTTGGACATTTTAGAATACGATTGTCCAAGATAGAAGCAATCGATATGTTTGTGTCGACCCATGCTGAAATAGCTTTGAATGATACCTTGTCGTTCAGTGGATACATCATCGAAAATCATGAGTGAATCAGGCTTTACCTCATCCGGTGAAATAACATGTTCTTGCGTGGAAAATGTAAAATACCCCATATTCTCATTTTTTAATCCAGACATGACTTGATGCAGAAACACGTAGAGGGGTTGGTAGAGAGATTTTGCGAAAATATAAATATTTTGAAAACACAGACCATTGGGCGCTGTAATAAGTGTCAGCAAAAGATTGGTCTTTCCACAGCCGGAAGGTCCCACAATGATGCAACGAATGGAAGATGGAAACAGTGAACCATGGCGTTGTTCACGTGATGTGGGGCAGAGATGGGAAACCATGTCCCTCACGGGGAATGACTCTTGCTACTTAATTAGCTTCATTTCAACTAAGGCTTAGAGAGGCTAGAGGGCTGTCTATATACATCGCACCGAGCCTTGTCATAGAAACAGTAGACTCGTACTACAGGTTGACGATGGATGTCTTTGGACGTGCGTTGATGGTCAAAGCTAGGTCTGTTCCCTTACATGATCCTAAACAAGAAACAGATCCTGCTAATAAACACTATGTGGATAGGTCAGTAGTGCCACGCACAAAACAAGGAGATTATGACTTTAAAGGAAAGCGGTTAACTCATGTAAAACATCCTCATGTGTCTACAGACGTTACTACAAAAAAGGTATGTGGATAACAAGGTGTATGAGTTTTATGATAAAGTGCCTCAGCTTACGGTGGATGGCTATAGCGCTAATCATCACCGCATTATTCACGTGGAAGACCCACAAGAAGATGATGATGTCTGTACCAAGCGATACGTGACCTATGAAATGAAAAGGCTTTATAAATTTATCCCATCTGTATTTTTAGTGCATCTGACAAATGTAAAACCTATGAATGAGAGAAACCATATACCGCTAGTTCATGACCAGCACTTGACCTATGTGCTTGCTTCGGGTTTAAGCCACTATCGACTACACTATAATGGGACCATTCACATCAAATATGCCATACCTGATGAGAACCATTTACAAATAGAGATAAATGGTCATAGGATGTTGGTCCATAACCATGAAATGGTCAATGCAGGAGACGAATTATCCTTTCATCTCCTGTTGACATGGAATGAAAAGCAAGCTGGAAAAACCATAAATGATTTCCCACTTTATGTAGAATTGGAATATACAGCCATGAAATAACAATCTAATGTTAGTTGTGACTTAAACTTTCTTGTGAAAGGTTGTTGCTCATCATCATCATGGTGAAACAAAGATATGTGGTAAGAAAGACAAAAAATATGAGCCTGTCCTTAGCAAAGCCTGGGCTTATGACATTCGTGGACAAGCCCTTGCGAAAGAAAAAAAGAAAAAATAATGTGTTGACCATAAGGAAAGGTCTTCGAGTAGCACAGAGACATGTTATTCCAAAACGTCAGCGACAGGGTTCAAAACAAGGGCGAGTGATCCCCGTCCCCAAACGAGCGGGATTTTTACCTGCATTATTCGCTGGTCTGGCTGCTCTAGGTTCACTTTTAGGCGGCGCCAGTGCAGTGGCAAAAACCATTAAAGCCGTGCAACAGGGCAAGCAACAACTCAATGAAAGTCAGCGACACAATGAAACAATGGAGGCCATTGCTATGGGGGCTAGAAATGTCAATTTGAAGCCAGCCTTTTAACAACAAGGATTTGGAATTTCACCTTTTCGAAATAAAATAAAAACATCTTTAACCTCAGCCATAGCAAGACATGCCCTGACGCATCAGCAAGTGGAAAGCTATGCTGAACAACTGAAGCTTTCTCATTTTCGAGGTGTGTTTATGCGAAACCAATTACCCTCACAACCCAGGAAACATGAATGTGCTGTTGTCAATTTGGATGATCACCGAGGACCTGGAACACATTATGTAGCTTATGTCAAAGAGGGATCTACTCTATGGTACTTTGACAGTTTTGGGAATTTGCCCCCGCCCATGGAACTAGTGGCCTATTTTGGAAACAGGATCAAGATATATTATAATGTGAAACGTGAGCAAACGTTTAACAGCCAACAGTGTGGACGTTTGTGTTTTTTTTTTAATATAAGACGCAACATAAGCAAAAACGTCAACAGTATGTCGGTGGAAGGTAAGACGTTTACACTGCATGGACGTGGACCTGAAGTGAGTCTAGACTTTTACCCACCTATCGAATTGAGTGAAAAACCTTATGGCTTAGGACTTGTTTCTCTTGAAACGTACAATCGAATATACAACATACGTGAAAATGTGAACAACAAGTTTTACTATGATGATTCTGTGCTCACCCTGAACTCTGGTGGATACACGATAGATGACATTTATGAACACATTTATGTGGTGTTGATCAATGAATATGGTTTCAAGTCATTTCTCGATAGAACGCGCAAGTTTGAACTTGTAGGAAATACCAACACTCATCGCTGCAGTATTTTTTCTACATTCAAAATTGACTTTAAAACTCACCCCGATTCCATTGGTCCATTACTAGGATTTAAACCACGTGTGTTAGAGCCCAACAAAAAACATGAATCAGACCATGAAGTGAAATTCATTGAGGACCATCATGTGTCGGTGACGTGTAATATTATTAGTCAAGTGTACACCAATCAAGAACCGTCGCATTCGCTTTATGACTTTATTGTAACATCGCCCAATGGCTATATTATTCGTGAAAACCCTCCAGTGGTGCTTTTTCATTCTGTGGCTGTCGATGGTATTAGTAATATAACATTAAGACTGATCAATAGAGAGCAACAATTCTACCACACCAGTGACTTACAAGTTGGTGCTAAAACCACTATGAAGTTTGTATATAAAGCAACAGCACCGTCTAGGAATGGTGTTAGTTGTTTACCACGTGAATACACGTTAACATCTCAGAACAAGCAGATTTTACAGCATTTGGGTTACCACATTAAAACCCCCGCGATGAATTCTATTCTAGAGGTAGCGAACCACATCGAGGAGCAACCAGGAGTGGTAAGAATTGATCTGCATTCTTATCAAGCTCAAACACCTGGACTCAATAACAATGATGACATTCAATTTGTTATCAACAACCAAGATATTTACACTCTACCGCATGAAAGTGTTATTCAGATTGAAGGTCGGCTCACCAAAGCCGATGGCTCTACACCCACTACATCCAAGTTAGCCAACCATGCTTTCGCCTTCCTGTTTTCTGAAGTACGTTATGTCATTAACGATATCGTGGTGGATAGCACTCGAAATGTGGGTATTTCCAGTGTCATGAAACTATATCCCTCTTATAGTGAGGAAGAAGCTAAAACACTTTGCATGGAGGGTTGGTGCCCCGACTCGACCAATGACTGGATGGTACACACCGATGGCACCTTCACTGGATATTTACCTCTTAAACTGATTTTAGGCTTTGCTGAAGATCACCAGCGCATTGTGGTCAACGCAAGGCAAGTGCTTTATCTGGTGAGAGACAGGAGTGATAATTATGCACTCAAGGGAGTCGACAATGCCCCCATTGATTCAAAAATTCAACTACAACGCTTGCTATGGAAAGTGCCTCATGTGACCCTTAACGATAGCAAAAAATTAGACATACTCAAAATGGTAAAGAGAGATATACCTCTACCCATGGAATTTAGAAGCTGGGCACTCCATGAGTACCCGTTATTGCCCACCACCAACACACACAGTTGGTCTATAAAAACAGACCTCTCTACATGATTGTGGGTTTTCAAACGAATCGCAAGTATCAACAAACCAAAGATGTCACGCAATTTGATCACCTGCAATTGAGAAATGCACGTCTTTTCCTCAACGGTGCTGTGTTTCCCTATGAAGGGCTGGATTTAGATTTTTCAGAAAATAAGTTGCCCCCCTGTACGACTTGTTTTCTAAATTTAGATGGTCATATTATCAAAAAGAGAATTGTCCAATGTTGTTACCCCAAGCTTTTAAGACAAGGGCGCCACTGATTGTCTTTGACTGTTCCTACTTGGAAGAGTCTGTCAAACCATCCAATATTGACATTCGACTAGATTTTGAAACGCATGACAATGTTCCAGCCAATACCACGGCCTACTGTTTGATTATTCATCACAAACAAGTCAACTATTATCCACTGTCCAACCAAGTGACAAGTGTATAAATAGCAGGTCAACACACATCAAACCACTCAGTCATGTCTTGCTTTCAAGCCTCAAGAGAAGTTACATCCATGAATTTAAAATCTGAGGAACAACGTTTCAAGACCTTTGCGACGTGGCCGGTGCCTTTTATAAACCCTCAAGCCTTAGCAGCCGCTGGATTCTACTATTTAAAAAGAAGAGATGAAGTGAAATGAGTGTTTTGTCCCATCATCTTAGACCAATGGCAAGAGAGCGATGAACCCATGCAGGAACATCAGCGCTGGTCACCTGCCTGCCCCTACCTGTGCAGAATGGAGGTGGGTAATATACCCTGTCATTCAAGTTACCCCTCACTCGTGCCTCTAAGTAATGAAAAAAGTTATGATACGTGTGGACTTTATGGTGCCGGCAGTGCTTCAGAGAGCAGCTCACAGTCAAAAACATCCAGTTTAGAGACATTGGGATATCATCGGTGTTATGGACACTATAAACACAAAATACTTTTTTGTTGTATGAGATGGTACCGCCTCTATCCTAGAATGAAAAAAGAATGTAAAACTTGTTATGCTAATAAAACAATGAAATAAAAAAATTGGTTGTTGTTGTTATATTATTATTTCTTATGCCCCCCCCCCCCCTGTCATATCCTAACCTCTATAGTGACTACTCGATGTTTTTATTTTCTTTTTACTAGAATGGAATGTAAGTAAATGACATGGGTACACTTTACTGAACAATTGTCAGTCTGTGATCAGTTGGACTTGATACGGACAAGAGTGAACATGTTGCGTACACTGATTGTCGACTGTCAAGGGTTTAAAATTGGAGATAACAAATTTATATTTAAAGAAGTGGCCATCATCGATTGTTCCACTTTTTGGATATCACAAGCTACCCATTTGGTGTTTAAACCACCTTATGCGTTTGATTTATTGTGTGATAAAGACCGTAAACAAACCCAGTGGATTGAAACTCATATGCAACTAGACTGGAAGCAAGGAACCATTTCTTATAAGCACCTGGACATGGTCATGAAAGCCCACTTGTCTTCTGCCCATGTAATATTTGTGAAAGGTAGTGAAAAACGTCAATGGCTACAACCATTTTTAGCGTCTTACAGTCAATGTATCGATTTAATGGACATGGGTTGTCCCTCACTGCAAACACTTATGGGCCGCTGCCCTTGTGACAATATTACCCATAAAGCCTTGGCACAGGTGTGGCAATTGTTTCATTGGCTATCCACCAATGCCTGCTGGGAGTTGTTAAATAAAATTAAAACTAAAGGTTTACCTGTGAATGACACCAGTGAGATTTCTACAAGCGGCGTGTAAACATCAACGTGATACCATGGAGAAAGGGGGTGCTACCGATAAAGCGATTGGAAAGTTCTTCGTGTGCAAAAAGAAACTAGACAGTTTTACCAAAGAAGAATTATTGGCTCTTCCAAAATCATTCATTTATTACGTCGCAGCAAATGCAGTGAAAGAAATCTGGCAACATGTACCAAAATCATGGACTCAAGACCCTGTGTTAAGTGAATTGCAACCATGTACGGATTATGATCACCATAAGCAAGTGGCTATGGCAAAAATACCCTCTATGCGGCAGTGTGCTACTTGTCAGCTGGTCAAACTGTATCATGGTCATAAAAGTCCATGTAAAGACTTTGTTTCTTCATTCCACGGGTGTGATGGAGAAAAAAAGTAGCAACAACAAACATCGTCTACAGAGGAGGAGGAAGATCAAACCTTTTCTCCACCTATGGAAAAGGATATGCCAGACCTGTACTGGCAATTGTGTCATTAACAATGTAATTCAATACTTGACTTTCGAAATCTACCTACCTGGTTATTATTTGTATGGTCCTGGAACTTACCTTGAAGAACCTTTTGCTGCGTGGTGATAAACCTATTAATCCTTTGGATCGAGTATGCACCTTTCTTATCATCACAGTCATCCTGCATTAAGACGTGTAGCGGATAAAGTATCGTTGAAAAGCTAAACAACTTTTAACATCCTGTGATGTCTCGGTGGGAGAGAGGTTGGCAGCCCTCATTGTGATTAGTGCTATATAAGGAAAGTTAATGATGAGTGGACATGAACATTGAAAAGGATTGAGGAATTGGTATTTCTTTGTATTCTATTTTTGTAAAGCTCTATTTGTTGTGAAATAAAAACAAGGTTTACAAGATCACAATGTCTTTTAATGTTTAAAAATGGTGATAGCCATTTCTTCATTTTCATTTTTTCTTACATGAATATTTACATTTTCCACTTTCCCGTTTTTACATTCCCCTTGTTTAGTTCACACATTCTGTACATTTTTTTGTTGTGAAATAAAAATAAGGTTCACTAGATCACTATATTTTTTAATTCTAAAAAAAATGGTTATAGCCATTTCTTCATTTTCATTTTTTCACACATGAATATTTACAATTTCCACTTTACATTTTTTACATTCCCCTTGTTTAGTTCACACATTCTGTAATAAATAAGGTTCACCAAATCACTATATCTTTTAATTTTTAAAATGGTGATAGCCATTTCATTTTTTTTCACACATGAATATTTACAATTTCCACTTTTCATTTTTTACATTTCCCTCGTTTAGATTACACATTCTGTACATTTTTGTTGTTGTGAAATAAAAAAACAAGGTTTACCAGATCACAATGTCTTTTTAATTTAAAAATGGTGATAGCCATTTCACTGTTTCACACATGGATATTTACAATTTCCACTTTACATTTTTTACATTCCCCTTGTTTAGTTCACACATTCTGTAATTTTTTTAAAAATCTTTTTCGTAATATACAAAAGCAAACATTTTACACTAAAATGTATTACTTATCTTATTTTTTACTTAACTACTGTAGCCTAACATTATACATTCTATTTACAGTTTTCAAAAAAAAAAAAAAAATTACAATATAAAACACACTACAAATATTACAATATAGTGATCATTAGACTTAAGTAAAGTAATAGTTTTCAATGCGACTGTTTCCCCAAGCAAGAGTATCAAATGTGTTGGGTATAATGAATCGTTTGTTATCTTCATTACTTAAAGCAACTTTGTTCAACAAATTGGTATGTAGCTGATGATTTTTACTTCTAAATACACACATTTTCTTATATAATACAGGTGGGTTACTAACTGTACAGTTTTTATAATCACTTATATCTAACTCTTTACTAACAACATTCTTTTTCACTCCTTTTAATTTTTTTACTACTACATCATCAATTGTCATATAGCTGTATGATTTAGATTTTGTGCCTACAAAGGTGTCTATAATAACACCAGCACATTCATCCTTAAATTTCCCAAGAACCTTTTTGTTTACTAGAGGTAAATGGTAAATATTATCCTTGAGGTAGTCACTTGTATCAAACCTATTTTGCTCAGTTTTGATATCATCGTAAAAATCATCAGTTTTAAACTCATAAATAAAAGAATCGGTGTCTGTGTAGAGTAATTTAGCATTATCAAGATAGTTTTTCTTTACATAATCATAGTGAAATCCATACATAAGTGTTTTTGATAATTCCAGAATGGTGTAACCCACATATATGGGTTTGTTGTAAGTTACTTTAAGACGATTCATTTGTATTACAACTAAATCCTCATGAATAATTGAACAGCTATGAAAGTTAGGCTTGCTTATTAAGTTGCTCGCACCATACCTTTTACCATCATTCTCCCACTTTGTTATCAGCTTTACATCAACTCGTTTATCAACATTCTCCATAGTCTTTCCAAAACACTATTATTCATGAGTTTATAAAAATCTTTTTCAAACGCGTTTGTTGACTGCGTTCTTAAATTATTGTTTAGATCAATATATGGTTTGAGCCATGCTGACTGATGAAATTGCAATACGCGATGAATTTTAGTTAATTTCAATCCATGCTGTAGACACTGTTTCAAGTTTTGATAATGTATTACATATTTACATTTATCATTTACATTAGCAATTAACATTTTTGTTCGTGATGTGATGTATGGAGATTTCATATTCTCAGGACAAAATGGTAAATCATTATGATTATCATGTAACTCTTTAGGGTACTCAAGATTTACCTCTAAAATATATCCTTTATCATCGTTATCATTAAGAGTGTCAACATGTAAGACATCAATTTCAGGTTGTGTCAGCCAGCGAAAATCTTTCAGTGGTAGATATTGACTCATAGCCCAACCATATTGGTTATTTGCATCGAGGTAGACAATATACTTTGACTCTTCACAAGGGTTGTAGCTAGGCATGTATTTATTATTCGCTTTAGAGTACCGTCCACTACATTGGCTTAATCCACCTAGAATTGATGATTTTATAAAATTGATCATGTCTATATCAGTCATTAATTCTAAATTTACTTTCGTTTTTTTCAACATTGAACTGAAACTTAACCCAGGAGCAGTGAAATACTTACAAGGATCAAGGTCATAAGTTTTCATACAAACATTTCGACAATTTTCAAAAAACATCTGCTAATAATAACACATCTGTCTTCAAATATATGTCTGAAAATTCTCCTAAAGTTTGAATGTGGAACTGTGTCCATACACGTTGTGCATGTAAATATTCCTGATCACTGATATGACTTGTGTTTAAGGAACTGTAAAATGCATCTTTCGGTGGTAAACAACACTCCTCAAGACGTTCCACACAGTTAATATATTCATAAGGGAATATACCCTTTTGACGAATCAAATTAAAATCATCTTCTTTAGGAAAGACACGATGAATTTCATGAAACTGATCTACTAGCCAGCTTATCAAGACTACTCGGCATAAAGCGGAATGAATATAAAAATCGCAGTTTAATGGTTTTTTATTGCTAGTTTTGATGTATTTTGTGAACGATATGTATTGTTCCTTATTATTTGCAATCACATCAATTTTCACATCTGAAGCTCCAAATTCTTTAACGATAAAGTGGTTATCGTATTTTCTACCGTTGTGTAGAATGACCGGAATGAATTTACTTACTCTATAATTTAAATTACATTCTTGGTGAGCAGCACCACGATATTTTCCTGTTAAATGGTCATGATCGTGAACCCTGTCTGAATATAAACATTCACCACATATAAAACAATTAGTTTCAGTTTCAAAATTCATTTGCTCTAATGAAGTTAGTGGCTCCATTGGAATGATCGTATTTAAAATAGAGGATATACGGATGGCATCTTTCTCAAGCCTTTCCATAAAAACGTTAGGTGCATCAGGTCCTCTATAGAGCTCAAACTTATTTAAAGAGTCATCATAACTACATTTAATATAATATGCAAAGCTAAAAGGTTCATGACTGTGAGTTGTGTTGGTAAAAGGTTGGGCTGGATTTGATGAACATGTATTAAATGGTTTTAGCAAAGCTTCAAAGTCAGCATATATAACAAATGGTACTCGAAGCTGTTTCTCATAATCCTTAAATTTTAGAATGTTATTTTTAGGAGTCGGTAATACCGTACAAACATGATTACATCCCCATTTTTGATGTTGTGATAGTTGATCCTCTTTCTGTAAATATAGCAAACAGCCATCACACAACCACTTTTTACCATTGTGTTTTGAAACCTGACTA
The DNA here is from genome assembly GCA_946902985.2 of Meconema thalassinum. NCBI lineage: Eukaryota > Metazoa > Arthropoda > Insecta > Orthoptera > Tettigoniidae > Meconema > Meconema thalassinum. The sequence continues at coordinate 547,410,120 of OX336390.1, forward strand.
CTGACAAGTCTACTTAAATGTTTTATCCAGCAATAGTGGGCGTTTTCACCTTTAGTTATGTACAGTAAATTTACATGAGCATCCTTTTTTTCCTGAGTATAATATAGAGGACCAACTATACTCTTATTTTCAATTTCATACACATTAATACTTACATTGTTCAGCTCTTCAAGAATGTCTTTCATCGCCATAGGAAATTCTATTTCTTTCAAAATCTAACACTGAAGAATAGTGAGGATAAGATGATGTTCTCATCGTGTCCCTCGCTGCTGGATGGAGAGCTGAGGTTACAGCCCACGCAAAACATGCGTCATCATTATTCAAAACGTTCACAACAGCATGCTTACGTTTGATCCATTCTGGCAAATCAACGTATGATGATGCTCGAAGGGGGTTATATTTATTCATGTAGGTTTCTAAATAAAGTACTTCAACTAACGCCCAGCCTGACTCCCTTTCCTGGAACTCTTCACTCTTTACGTTGATAGCACTTGAAATATTTTGGTATATATCACTAATATTAGTTGATTCGCTAACAATTATGTTTTTTGTATTAAAAGATTTGATATCTGTAATTTCACCTTCGCTCCCAGTTTTTACATAGAGTCCAAAAAGTTCAAAATTCATTTTAATTGTTTTATGCTCTAATAAAACATTACCTACCAAGCAAAACACAGTAGGTTGAACATTTTTTTAAAATGATTCAATACTTTGAGTTTTTTCTTTACTATAAAGTCTATAACTAGCAATTCGACTTTTAAATGCACTACCAATTTGTTGAATATTTCCAGAATTTCTTTCATGGCTAGCGTTATTTTTATGTTGAATACTGCGTAAATGTCCATGAATGATTGAAGAAGGTATATCAATATTATATACATCACAATGGGTTATTGAAGGTTCACCATTCTTCTTTCTTTTTGTTGCACAACTATTTTCACAATCTTGAGAACGTTTACGCTTTTGAGCATCACATTCGTTTAAAGGTTCCGTGCTAGTTGATGGTTTTACAGATTTCAATTCCTGTTGTTCTCCATGCACTTCAACCATGTGGGATTGATATCGCTTTACAGCAGAAAAACCAAGATCACAAACTGAACATGAAAAAGGTGCTGAACTAACATGCATTAAATTTACATGACGTGCAAGATTATCTTGTCTGTTAAATGTGGTAGCACAATGACTGCACACAAACATTTTAATGTCATGTTTAGCATTTGCGTGTCGTTGAAGGTTGTCAGGTCTTGAAAACTGTTTCATACAGTCCGCACACTTGAACATGATGATCACTTTCAAAATTACCTATAAAAGAAAGAAATCATAAATGTTAATAAAAAATAAAACAAAGTAAAATATAAATAGTTTAAATACATTCCAGTCAATGGTTATAGCAGAGTATTTAAATCGATCATCTGTGAACTCCTAGCAAGTCTAACTTCATGTAGTTCTAACTGGGGTTACTATATACCACTGTCACTGACACCTAGCAGTGAACATTGGAACTTGATAGAGTGAGAGAAACCAGTGATTGCCAGTTAAGTGAGCTAAGTGTGACGTCATAGCCAGTCTTAAAACAAGTCTAAACTTGTAGAACATGTCACGTGATAGAAACCAGCAGCCACCAGTTAAGTGAGCTAAGTGTGACGTCATAGCCAGTCTTAAAACAAGTCTAAACTTGTAGAACATGTCACGTGATAGAAACCAGCAGCCACCAGTTAAGTGAGCTAAGTGTGACGTCATAGCCAGTCTTAAAACAAGTCTAAACTTGTAGAACATGTCACGTATTGGAAACCAGCGATCACCAGTTAAGTGACCTAAGTGTGACGTCATAGTCAGTCATAAAGCAAGTCTAAACTTGTAAAACATGTCACGTGACAAGGTTAAGTTAGGTAAAGTTAGGTTATGTTAGGTGAACTGGGGTTAAGTCTTTAAATATTCCCTCTGTCACTGACACCTAGCAATGAACATTCGGACTTAATTGAGCGGTAATCAAAATCTAACCTACAAATTTAGCTTTACACATCATGGTCAAGTAGTTCCAACTTTTCTGTGTGCCTCTCACCAAGGCGGTCCGGGTTCGATTCCCGGTCAATGCATGTGAGATTTTCGAAGTGAAATGCCATGTCCTGTGGTTCGGATTCCACGTAAAAAGGAGGTCCCGTGGCTTATAATCACAAGATTCACGGTCACGTAAAACTACAATCTTCCTTCCTTTTAGTTCCAACTTTTGACTGCTAAATATACCATTTTCATTGACATGTAGTGGTGAACATTGGAAAATATCACTCTAGCTGTTTAAAAGTTATTAGAGGGGCACTTACCTTTTTATAATTGATCAACTGCTGCCACTGAATGAACAGATTGTAGGAATCTGGTAACCTACAGGTACCCAATTATCTGTAAACAAATTAATCAATCAATCAATAAATAAATACATTCCAATCAATAACTTCAACATCAATTAGTAATAAAATACTACAATCCATTAATAATTAGTACTTACCTTGCAAAATAATTTAATGATTTTCTACCAAAACGGATTTTTTTTACAACTCTTGAGCAGTAATAGAGCACTGTTCACTCAAAGCGAGTAATAAAGACTGACAGTAGGGAGATATATGACACTCCTCTTATATAAACTCTCATCGCTCGTGTCAGCAGTTTTTTGCAGATCATTGCAATTCCTTTCCCAATACAGCTGAGAGACCAAAGTACACTAGGAACACCTGTGTGGTATCCAATGACTGCTGATTTTGCATGATCATCACCCATTGTCTTGATCAACTCCTGAGGTTTCAAATTACTGCAGCGTCAGTCATAGCAACAGCAGTGTGCGCTCTCTGCCATGTCAGCAACATGACACCGGAAGGAACACCTGTGTAATATCCAATAACTGCTGACTTTGCATGATCATCACCCATTGTCTTAATGAACACTTGCGGTTTCAAATTACTGCAGCGTTAGTAATAGCAACAGATCTGTGCGCTCTCTGCCATGTCTGTAATATGACACAGGAAATATAACAAGACGTCTTACTGCACATACCATCTCCTCAGTTTTAACATCTTAAGAACATGTATTATTCTCTTTCAACTACAAATGACTCGTTAGAACACATCCATCCACCAAGCTAGATCCCTTGTATGTTCACATGTATTTCGTCACTTTCCTTTCATATCGTTATCACATTATAGTAGTGGGGAATTAGTGAACAACGTCAGTTCAATACACTGCTTTACACACAAATGTAGTTACGCCCTTTGACATAATTTAAATAAATTCATGGGCTAGTCCATAGGGACCAGTCCAAAGGCACTCATCCACAAGGACTCGTCCACAAGGACCTGCCCACAAGGACTCGTCAACAATGACCCGTCCACAGGGACTCGTCAACAAGGACCCGTCAACAATGACTCGTCAACAAGGACCCGTCAACAATGACTCGTCAACAATGACCCGTCCACAGGGATCTGTCAACAGGGACCTGTCCACAAGGACTCGTCCACAAGGACCTGTCAACAAGGACCCGTTAGGTTGGGTTAGGTTAGGTTACACTACAGCCACTATCTTTTAAAAAGCCCGCCCTCTTACCAAACCTATGAGTGGACATGTGTAAAAACAAAAAACTAGCATGTTAATTCATAGTGGCTTTCCACCGAACACATACACTTTATGTAGAACAACGTTTCATTCCATATTAGCATTCAAACTCTCACATGTTGCAATTGGAAAGAGAGATTCTCTAAAAAAATTACAATTTCACCCCCTAGTAGGGGTAGGTTTTACTTTTGGGGTTGAAATATATTGTCCATTGGAAAGGGGGTGTTAGCCCGAGTTCAATGACACCTCATTTGTCAAAATCCGACCATGCATTCGAGAGATATCGGGCTGCCGACATCTTGTGAGGAGGGTGAGGAGGAGGAGGCATTAGAACCCCTGCAAATACACTACTTCCGTATTATAAACTACAATATCTGTAAAACACTCCCTTTTACAATAGAGTAATATTTGTGCCAATAATAGTATAAAATACCGGTGTATCAACAATTTCACGTGAGATTTCTTCTATGTCAGATGTTACACATCATATGCGATTACTGTAAGGCTCGTTTTTTTTTTGTTTTTTTTTTTTTTGTGTAGAGGATGGATTAGTGCTGACAGCCATTCAATTGGTAACATCCCAGTTCTCCATATCTCTTCAAAAAGTTTGACTAGTACATCTAGAGTTTCATCATTCGCCAGCTTCAGTAATTCCGCCACTATTGAATCTTCACCATCTGCTTTATTATTCTTTAAACTGTTGATAGTCTGTTTGATCTACTCTTTATACGGTGCGGATGAGTTGAGTAGTTTGTGGATCGTATCGCACAAAGTGAATCGTTCTTTCAGTTCATCACAATTAAGCAATTTTTCAAAGTAATGGGACATGATCGTACAGTTTTCTTTGTTGGTCAGGCCCAGCTTCCCATTTTCGTATCTAAAACAGAGGCTGGGGGCTTGATACCCTTTCAAATTGGACTTGAACATTTGATAGAAGTCTCTGGTATTGTTTTTCCGGAAATCCTGATCGATCTCTTCTAACTGCTATTTCTTATATAATCGCTTGGCCCTTCGGAAAGTTCTGGCTGCTTCTTTTCGAGCTTCACGGAACACTTCGAAATCTTCAGGTCTTCGGGTCGAGTTCCACTTTCTCCAGGCATTTGTTCTTTGAGTCAGCACTTCATCACAATCCTCATTCCACTATCTATGATTTCTCTTCTTAGCTGTCAGGATTGTAGTATTAGCTGATTGTTGGATCTTGGAGGCAATGTCCGTCCATTTATGAGATTCTAATGTCAGTTGCTGGTGGTATTGTTCTAATACATTTTGATCGATTTTCAACTTTTCAAGGTCATATTTACAAATCCTATTTCCTTGTATCTGGGTCTTATTGAGAGGAATGACATTTATTTTGATCTTAGAGAGGTAATGATCTGAATCAAACTGGCACCTCTCTGCACTTTAACATTCATTATTTCCTTAATCGCTCTCCTAGAGATTGTGATATGATCGATCTGTATCTCTCCACATGCATTACGCGGTGATCGCCAAGCCTTTTATTTGCTTGGTTTGTGTTTGTAGAATGTTGACATTATCTGAAGATTGAAGGTGCGACACAGATTGACGAGTCTTATACCATTTCTGTTCGTCATTTTGTGAGCAGGATAGTTTCCGATTGCTGATCTGAATTGCGGTTCTATTCCCAGCTGAGCGTTAGAGTCATCTAGTAAGATCTTGATGTTCTTTTATGGTGTTTTCTCCAACTGTTCTTCAAGGAGGTCCCAAAACTGTTCAACTTTCTCAGGATTACGTCTGTTGTCCTCATTGATCGGTGCATGCGCATTGATCAGCGTGTATCTTTTGTTACCGCAGCTGAGAGTTAGAATAGAAAGTATCTTAGAAGGGCTAAAGAATTCCACTATTGAGCTGACAACCTTCTTACGAACAACAAAAGCCGTGCCAAGTAAAGGCACGTTCTTACCTATTTTCACAGCCCTTTCTCCTTTATAAATCCTATACCCCTCAATATCCATTATGTCCTCATCTAGGTATCTAGTTTCTTGGATGGCCAAGATGGTTATGTCATGTTTGTCCATCATCATTGTCAATTCTTTATGTTTTCCAACTTTCAGTAGTGAATTGACGTTCAGCCTCAAAAGTAGTATTTCTGTTTCGTCTTAAATTTTGTACTTGTAGTAATACCCTCAAAGCATCTATTTTCAGGCTCCCCAGAATCCACTGGCCTGATGCGCTCCTAAGAACGGTAGATTCCCCCAACGAGGTACTACCTGGGGTAGTGTCCTTTTTGTGACGACATTCCATGATGCTTGGTTATTCAAACCAGTGTGGGTCAGAACGCTCCTTCCCAGTAATAGAACGGAGGTTGTAAGCCTCGGAGCTCAATAACAGGCCGCTCCTCTGGAGACAGACGCCTTTCGCAGCCACTTCACTAAAGAACAGACGCTGCTAAATGAAGATAGTTCCTCCGTTTTATCCACGTTGAGACCCAAAGCCTTCTTCCGCTTTCAAAACCGTTGACCATCTTCACCGTAACCCTGGAAAGGGGCCCTTACGAGGTATTACCCCAGCCGGGCCAGCTGGACCAAGGTTTTTTAAAGAGGTGTCACTCACCACTTTGCCCTGGCTTGTGACAGGCATTGCCTGGCTTCCCATATGATGGGCCCAGGTTGGCGGGTTTACATAGAAAGTTATTTATTTTTAAATTATGCATTTTCAGGTTGGTCAGTTTGATAAATATATCACTAACGCCACTAGTGCCTATTATATAAAATACCCCTCTTGTACCAAGTTTCACCTTAATTGTGTAATAACATCCTGAGTTACTAATGTGTGTACTTAAATAGTACGTCTAGCCGCCATCTTGAATCCATGGAATCACTGCACTGGTCTTTTGCAGTAGGCATACGAAGCGACTTACAGTATAAGGTTGGTTCTATTTTATCACCAAATTTCTTTATTATAGCTATAGGATACCGGAAGTAATTAATTTATTTCGAAATTTCAAGATGTCACTGTACGCTATATTTGGTGTGATAATCGTCTGACTAACGCGTGGGAGAGCTCTAATATGATGCTCACCTCTTGGCCAGATTCGTCTTAATTATCCAATTTTATTCGGAGTTGTCAATTTTAATGTTCTAATAGTTCACACAGCCGCCATCTTGAATGTATGGAGTGTCTGTTCTTTTGCCTTGGCCATACAAGGCCACATATACGGTCCTATCTTGCCACTAATTTCCGTTACAGCAGCTCTTAATTGTTGAGAGTTATTTATTTTTATATTTAACTAGCTGAAGTACCCGTGCTTCGCTACGCGTCATAAATAAATTAAAATGTGAAGGTGACAGTTAAAACAGGTGATAGGCGAGGTGCTGCGCGGGAGGGAGATTAAGAATGGAATATTTTGTCCAACTACACCGCTCGGCGTTGACCGTATTTATAGCACAAATTTAGGTTTTACTCGCTAACCGTTGGAGATACCTTTCGGATAGAAAATGTAATTTTAAACCTCGTATACGCCATCAAAAGTTTGCTATTTCTTAGCGTTCTCTTTTTATTTGAAATGGAAATATGAAAGTTTGAAACCAAAGGGTGTAGTGACGTCACTAAAATGGTCGCCAAACATAAATAGTGCAAAGTATTGAAATAAAAAGTAACCTATATGTTAAGCAGGTAAATAAGCTACTTCCATGTAAAATTCATGTAAATCGGACCAGTGGTACTTGCGTGATTGAGTAATACACAGACACACACCATCTCATTTTTAGCCTCGCTTCGCTCGCGTCATAGTCGTGTCATATTGTTCTTCAATGAAATGCAGGTTTAACCCCGTTTACACCCCTTTAGAACCTGAATATCCAACAATCCCTCCTTAGTCGACATTTTCGGCACACAACAAACATATACCCAAAATATCATTATTCTAACTTGAATAGTTTTGGTTGGTCGATGAGAGTGAACATCCAAAAATCCTTCCTTAGTGGACGTTTATCTTCCATAATTTCACCCCTCCCCATAGGCCCCTTAAATTGCATTTATGAAAAAACGGTCAAACCTCTATTTATTTTATTCATTTACTTATTTATTTAATTATTTATTTATTTGTTAGCTGATTGATTTCCTCCGAGTTTCAAACTCCTCGCCTATGTCGTTTAAGAGATACACGCTCCATTAGGAATCTTTCAACCCCCACTTTTCATCCCTTTCACCTCATAATATACACTACATCGAAAAACCATTAGATATGTGTCAGCTTATTTTTAATGATTAGTATACATGCCAAGTATCACATCGCCAAATGTAACCACACCGCCTTAACACCTCTTTAAAGCCCGAATAAACAAAAATCATTCCTTAGTTGACGTTTTCGACATACAGCGAACATATTCCCAAAATTTCATGTTTCCAACTTTAATAGTTATCGCTAGGCGTGATGAGTGAGTGAGTCAGACAGGGCATTTTCTTTCAATTATTTTTACCAGAATTTCATCCCTCCCCATGGGCCCCCTAAATTGGATTTATGAAAAAGCGTTTGAACACCTATTAACTTATTTTTAAGCTGTCTTTTTCCCCTGATTTTGATGAGTGAGTGAGTTAGTCAGTCAGTTAGGACACTTTCTCTCCTTTTTCCCCCCAGAATTTCACCCCACCCCACCCCATTGGACCCTTAAATTAATTTATGAAAATTACAGTCGAACACCGATTTACTTACTTTTTAAGCTGATTTTTTTTCGCTGCGTTTCAAATTTCTCGTCTATGTCGTTTAAGAGATAGGCGTACTCGCTCCGTTAGGAATCCTTCAACCCCCAATTTTCACCCCTTTCACCTCATAATAATACACCACATCGAAAAACCCTTAGACACATGTCTGCTTATTTTTAATGATTAGTTTATATGCCGAGTATCACATCCACAAATGAAACCACTCGTGAGATATTGTTATTCAATGAAATGCAGTTTTAACCCCCTCAAGACCCCTTTAGAACCTGAATATCCAAAAATCCTCCCTTAGTGTACGGTTTTAACATACAACGAACATATCCCCTAATGCCATGTTTCCAACTACAATATTTTTGGCTGGGCGATGATGAGTGAGTGAGTCAGGACATTTTCTTTCAATTTTCTTTTTTCAGAAATTCACCCCTCCCCATGAACCCCTTAAATTTGATTTATGAAAAAAAAAACTGTCGAACAGCTATTTACTTACTTTAAAGCAGTTTTCCCCCTGAGTTTGATGAGTGAGTCAGTCAGTCAATCAGTTAGGACACTTTCTTTCCTATTCCCCCCGCCCCCCAGAATTTCACCCCTCCCCATGGGCCCCTTAAATTGGATATATGAAAAAACGTCCAAACACATATTTACTTCTTTTTATGTTGATTTTTTTTCGCTGAGTTTCAAACTCCTCGCCTATGTCGTTTAAGAGATACACGCTCCGTTAGGAATCTTTCAATCCCCACTTTTCACCCCTTTCACCTCATAATATACACCACATCGAAAAACCCTCAGACACGTGTCTTCTTATTTTTAATGATGAGTTTATATGCCGAGTATCACATCCCCCAATGAAACCAATCGGGAGATATTGCTATTCAATGAAATGCAGGTATACCCCGTTAACACCCCTTTAGAACCAGAATATCCAAAAATCCTCTCTTAGTGGGCATTTGCGGCCCTTGGGGAAGCTGCATACCAAATTTCATTCCAATCCGTTAGGTGGTTTCAGAGATTTCGTGATGAATGTGTGAGTAAGTGAGTGAGTGGTATTTGTCCAATATCTAGTAGATAGTGTCAAGTCTTTGTTATGCTAAACTCGGTTGACAGTGCTGTGTGAGTAGTTGAGTAACTAACGGGATTTCAAGTAAAGATCCTCATTTTCTATACCGGTATTGCAGAGCGCAAATGGCATCCAGTCGGCCGTGTCTCGACTTGAGCTATATTGCCATGGAAACTATCTGCCTTCATGATTATATTTTATGATTTGATTAGCCTGTGCTTGAGTGAAAATGGGCCGAAATCAGAAGAATGAGAAAGACTATCGAAACTTCATATAGCCAGCGGTTCCTTCTGGGTCCTAAACTATGTGTATGCAAAATTTGGTTGAGATTGGTGGAACGGTGTAGATTTGTATACGGAACAGATCCACATACATACATACATACATACATACAGACTTTCACTTTTATAAGATGGCGTCTGCGCGTAACATATATTCTCTTGTTGTTATCATGTTGACAACAAAGGGTCCTTATATAAAACTATCTGAGGGCCAAATAGTGTGAACATTGATTCATTGTAGTCTATTATATGTTATGGATTGTAATTTTTCCATGATTTACACAATCACTATCTTGAAATTATTTGGCTGATGACATAGTAGTTTTGACGCGAGACGCTTCCTACATGGAGCAATATTATTTCATAATTTAGAAGAGATCCGATTATTAATTTAGTCGTAATTTGGTTTTAACATTTGGTGGTCGCCATTTTATCCCTTTCAATCCCTGGCCACCCAATTGCGTGAGTTCATATTTTATTTCTTAGTTGAGATCACTTTTGTGGCCCAGACCGGTTTGCATCGATTGTGTGGGTTAGGCCCAATGGCTACATGTAACTCCAATATGAAATTCCTTTTGTATTCACCTAGATGTTAGGCCCCTTAAAACAACAATTATCATCATCATCATCATCATCCTTTTGTATTCCATGAAGTAGTGAAATCTGTTTGCTTTTTATCTATGGACAACATGGCTGCCAACAACCACCGACCTCGAGATAAATATCAGTAATTATGTTCGTAATTACTGTAGCAGCAAATTAATAATCATTATATAAAATAAAGACTTACATTTTACTATATTTCACATACAGTATATAATGCTCATACGAATCTAATTACTGATCTTTACCTCGAGGTCGGTGGTTGGTGGCAGCCATGTTGTCCATAGATGAAAAGCAAACAGATCTCACAACTTCATGGAATAAGAAATGAGCTTTATATTGGAGTTCCATGTAGCCAGTAACCACGCGATCGATGCAGGTCGGTCAGGAGCCCAAAAGCGATCTCAAGAAATAAACAAGATGTTCAGTAAAGAACATATAGCCTACTTTCTCCTAAATGCATGGGTATTGTTATAACTCTTTGTCCTTTTCAAGGATTTTAATTGAATGTTGGTTGTAGTAGCTTGTTGAAATATAACGTGTTATACGGATATTAAACATGAATATGAGGTGCCCTTTGCTAGTGCTACCTCTGTACAAAATTTCATTCAATTCGGTTTCACCGTGTTTGAATTGATATGGTGAATCGATTTGCACACATACATGGTCGCTATCTGTACACTATTGGGCTGATGACCTTGTAGTTCAGTCAAAAGATGCTTCCCACAAAAAGGTATGTAGTTGCAAAATTTGGTAGAGATCAGATAATTAGGTTGGTCGTAGTTTGATTTAATCTTTTAACATTTGGGTGGCCGCCATTACGTTACCGTCAAGATGGCGACGATATAAAACATGGCAATGAGATGCCTTTTGCAAGTGCTAACTCTGTACCAAATTTCGTTCAATTCGGTTTCAGCGTGTCTGAATTGATAGGGTGAATCGATTTGCACACATACATGGCCGCTATCTCTAAACTATTGGGCAGATGATCTTGTCGTTTGGTCAAAAGATGCTTACCACATAAAGGTATGCTGTAGCAAGATTTAGTAGAGATCAGATGGTTAGGGTGGTCGTAATTTGATTTAAGCATTTAACATTTGGGTGGCTGACAATACGTTTTCGTCAAGATGGCGGCAATATAAAACATGACAATGAGGTGCCCTTTGCTATTGCTACCTCTGTACCAAATTTCGTTCAATTCGGTTTCGCCGTGTTTGAATAGATAGGGGGAACCGATTTGCACACAAACATGGCCGCCATCCGCAAATTATTGGGCTAATGACCTTGTAGTTTGGTCAAAAGATTCTTCATATGCAAAGGTATAACGTTGCAAAAATTGGTAGAGATCAGATGATTCGTTTGGTCGTAATTTGATTTAAGGTTACAACATTTGGGTGGTCGCCATTACGTTTTCGTCAAGATGGCGGCGATATAAAACATGACAGTGAGGTGGTCTTTGCCAGTGCTACCTCTGTACCAAATTTCGTTCAATTCTTATTCACCGTGTTCGAATTGATAGGGGGGACAGGCATTCAGAGTATACACACTCACACACAGACTCACACACAGACAGACACACAATTGGCCCTGTGTTGATCTCATAAGTCTACTTTCATTTTTTGCAAAAATCGAAAGTAGGCTAAAATAACATAGGCCTATGTACCCACACAATTGTGTGGCCAGATAAAAACAATGCTTCGGATTGAAAGGGTCATTTTGGTTAAGATGGCGGTGATATAAAACATAACACTGTGGTGCCCTTTGCTAGTGCAACTTATAGGCTATACCAAATTTGGTTCAATTCGGTTTTGTCGTGTTTGAATTGATTAGGTGAGGGGGAGAGGCACAGACATAGGCTTCCACACACACAGACACGGGGACATTTAGCCCTTGTAGATCTCATTAGTCTACTTACATATTTTGCAAAAATCGATAGTAGGCTAAAAAGATCGTTCAGTATTTGTCTCCTACAAAGCAACCAATATGAGATTGAGCAGCATTTTCAAGTCCCAACGGCACCTACCCTATGCCTGACCCTAATAACTATTGTTACACACATCATTACAGTCACCACAGAAAAAAAACCAGGTTATCAGACAAATTGAATACACGGGGCTGATTACCATGATTTCCTCATCACCTAAATATTAACAACAAACAATAGATTTCCCGTCGATCTACTAGATCCAAACATTTGATTAAAATACGAGAATCTCTGCGGGGTGGAGACGTGGAGTTCTGCCCATTTTGTCCTGTACGTGTGAATGATCAAGGTTGTATTGCTATACTACTCTGCTAGTTTTCCAAAGCTTCCATGTAGTAAGTTAATGTCTTCTCTCCGGTCTTGTGGCTGAGTTGAACTGGACGATACAGCTGTGCCCTTGTTAACCCTTATAGGGCAAAACTATTTTTATGTGTTTCTACATTTTAATTTATTTTAATTATTATAATTATAAATAATGTTATTTTTTGTTTCTCTAATTTTATTGTTTATACATTTATTTTTAATTTTCAATTTATGTTTTTATAGATTTAATTTTGATATTTTTATTAAATTAATTAACTAACTAATTTCGAATTGATTTTTACAATTGTTTTCATAATTCGTTCATATTTATGTTAATTATTTTAATTTTTATATTTCTTTTATTATTGTAATTTTATTATTATAACCTTTACTTCTATATTTAATTTTCATTTTTACACTTTAGTCTAATTGTTAATGATTTTAGTTTAATTTAAAAAATTATCCATCACATTACGTCAAGAAGATAGGTATATAATACTTGATTTTTAAAAATACTAGCACTTTGGCATGACAATTTTCCGAAATTTAGCTGAAAGATTCAACTATCAGCATCTTTGAAAGCATAACTTTCCTTATGACAGGTGGTTAATATGCAGTATACACCACTATCCCATAAAGGGTTAAATTGTCGAGACGTGCAGGTCTGTTGCGGTTCATTGTTAGCCTCACAAGATGAATGATCCCGAAGCGATTTTCGAACAGGTGTACATGCAGTACGGCCAGTGGATTGTTGCGAGGGCGGGCAAGCCTGCGGACAAGATAGAACACGATATTCGTCATTCACTCTCTGGTAAGGAAGTTCAAAGGTCAAAGAACTGCATCTGTCTGTGACGCTCTTGTTTTTGCGTTGTTTACTTTACTAACAATGAACTCGCTCATTTCTGCACTTATCCTACTATGAAGTATTTTTATTAGCTACAAGCTGTACCCGGCATGCGTTGCAATGCCAATCAAACGAAGTGTTGGCGTTGTAATTGTGTTTGTTGAGGTGCTTTTGGATACACGATATTATTTTCTTATCCCGTTAAATGCCTCTAAACTATTGAAAAATGGATTTACTAATTCAAAAACATTCGTAGGAGCGTATAAGCCTCTGTGCCTTAGACGGCAGCACGCCGGCCTCTCACCGCTGGGCCCGTGGTTCATATCCCGGTCACTCCAAGTGAGATCTGTGCTGGACAAAACGGAGGCAAACAGATTTTTCTCCGGGTACTCCGGTTTTCCCTGACAACATTTAATTCCAGCAACACTCTCCACTATCATTCCATTTCATCTGTCATTCATTGGCCCCAGAGGAGTGCGACAGGTTTCGGTAGCCGGCACAGTTCATATCCTCACCGCTAGATGGGGGCTTCATTCATTCCATTCCTGACCCGGTCGGAGACTGGAACCAGGCTGTGGATTTTCATTTTCATAGGAGCGTGTACAACAACTCACCAAACTTCCATCGCAGTCGAATGTATGGTATGTGTTAGTTATTGAGGTTTCAAGGGGCGGAACTACGAGGTCATCTGCCCATAGTGTGGTATGTGAACGCAGGCGAGACATCGTTGAAATGATTCGTGCGCCATCACTCATTTGTTGAATCTACTGGTGCGCTACCTATTGTAAAATGGATTTACTAAGTCAGAAATCTTTGCAGGAGTGCACACAACAACTCAATAATGTTTCATCGCAATGGGATGAATGGTAGGCCTATATGAACGCATACGGGTCTTTGTTGAATCGATTCAAGTGCCATCACTCATTTGTTGAATCTACTCGTGCGCTACCAACTGTGAAATGGAGTTACTAATCCAGAAACCTTCATGGGAGTGTACACTACAACTCATCATAGTTTCATCGCAATCGGATGAATGGCATATGAACGCATACGGGATTTTGTTGAAACGATACGTGCGGCATCACTCATTTGTAGACTCTACTGGTGCGCTACCTATTGTAAAATGGATTTACTAAGCCAGAAACCTTCCCTCGAGTGTACACAATAACTCACCAAAGTTTCATCGCAATCGGATGAATGGCTTATGAACGCATAAGGGACATACAGTACATACACACAGACAGACAGACAGACGAACTATCACGTAAGAATCATTGAGAGAGATGTTTTCATAACATAGGGAATAAAGTCGTTGATTAAGACTTTCATGGCCCGGAATTTAATTCATAATATTGTTTTGGGTTTTTGCTGTGTCTTTTGGGGGTTGTCGTCTAGGTGCATCAAGTCAGGCTCATCAGCGGGCTCTTGGTGATCGTGCCCGGACCGCCACATGGGTAGGGGACTTGTACTACGTCCCATTATATGAAGCGCGTTTACGCTTTACGCTTCTTTGGGTAAGGAATTGGTATAAGTAACCAGGACATGAAATAAGGCAGGCTAGTATCAAGGCATTTGCCTAGAGGGAATGTATAGCTAGAAAACTCTGGGGGAACAGCACTCTGTCTAGAAATGTAATTCTGATTGTAAGGTACGAATGAGATACACCGAGCCTTGTGAGGAAGATTTGAAAAGAAATGGGTTAGATTCCCACTTCACCTGTCATAGAAGAGGTTTTTGTGTAGTTTCCCCACTTCTACTCCAGGCAAATTAAGGTCACGGACACCTACTCAAAATCTAGTTTCAATTACGATTTCACATGCTACTACAGTCATCACAATGTCACCAGTTGTCAGACAGATTCCACAAATACTCAAGTACACGGGGCTACATGACCAAGATGTCGTAGAGCCCCTAAATGAATCACCAACAACAGTGTAAGGTGCGAAGCCACAGAATATCACTTCTAAGATGACTGAAGCCATGTCTCTTCTCAGGTGTCCCATGAGGCTGAGTGCCGTCCTAATACTGGGAGAAAAATGCTCCAGTGAGAAGCTAGAATCGAACTCGAGCTGTCTGGACGCGGTGTTACTTCACTTCTCACTGACCATGCACAGTGGCTCGATATGTTTTCATGGAGTGACAATAAGAAATAGGCCTATAGCTTTGCAGGCTTGTTCATCGAAGGGATTTCTTGTAACTAAATAGGCTTATTATGGGGTTTGAATCCATTTTTCAGTGTTGCCTTAGTAAACAAAAGTTTGGTGCTTTTCAGTCGGTCAACACGAATGTACCCAAACAAGTTGGGTTATACCCTAATCCTGAAAAAATTACTTGAGATTAATAAATAAATAACTAAATACATTTATTAATCTCATGTAATTTTTTTCAGGATTAGGGTATACTATAACCCAACTTGTTTGGGTAGACTACATTCGTGTCGACCGATTGAAAAGTACCAAACGTTAAAAAAAATAGGTTTATATGAATAAATGAATCAAAATTTATTTTTCATGTGTATGTTAGTAAGTTAGTTAGTTATTGTTGTTTTAAGAGGTGGAACTACGAGGTCATCTGCCCCAAAATATTTTTCATGTGTTTTACAGGTATCCGTGTATCTTTACAGGAGAAACGGAGTTTACAATCGCTGGCCGTCTGCCGAGTAAATCAACCGACTGGTCTTCGAATTATGCAGATCAACAGTGGAAAGAAAAGGTAAAATTCTGTGTGAATATAAGCCATCACGTTCAGAATGCTGCTATAAAATGCCTAAGTTGATAAATAAATAAAACAGCCAGGGAAAATGTCATGTGGATGTGCTCAAACGTCGCTCCAGGTTTCAAAGAACGGATCTACCAACTTCTAGAATCAAAGCCTACTATAAACTGAGAAGATATGCCACTTCAAGTTATTTTCTCCATTCGTGTCTACTAGAATTTTTTCCCATTAACCTCAGACCGATGTCCATGACGTGCAAATTGAACATGATGCGTTACAAAGGTTTCTGGAATGACTCCCAGAAGTGATGTTGTACTGGGATGCTCAAGACATGGGTTAACCATAGAAACAGAAAGTCATCGCTTGTAATTTTATGTTTCTTTCAAGTTCGGTATCATTTTATCGTGTGTTATACTTCGATTTGCGCATATTACTAAAACAATTTTCTCATAATCTGGTAAATGATGCATAAACCGGGATACTTTTTTAAAATGTAGGCACAAATGAATAGGCCTATATTCATATTCACATTTTAATGCGAACATTATTCGTATTTAATACGTAGAATCTCCGCATGATATAACCGGTGAAATTACCTGCTATTACCCAAATGAAAATGTTACGGGTAATGGGTGATGTCAGGCTGTACTTCTCTTTGAGTCGTGCATTAGTTGCCTGCTTTCGATTTTAGAAGTAAGACATCAGAAGCTATTGAGGGAAGGCTACAACTGGTAGCCTATATTTGTGCCGAATCATAGGAAAGTTTAATAATTGGGAAAATACTGTGAATGTGTTTGGAAACTGATTTACAGCTGAAATTGAGGCAAGTAGGGTGTTTTGTTGTTGTGATTTCATTCGGAGATATGGTCATCAGACTAGTCTGTTTGGTAATACGTTACTGTGGTGTTTGTACTAGTGAGGGTACTTGTAATTATAGGATGGGATAGGAAGTAATGAATCACGAATAACGGAAATACCTGTAACGATTATTTCTCCAGCATTTCCTACTCGTGATCAGTTCACAGTAAAACCCCTCACATCCGTCCCCCTAACACATGCTCATTCAGTTCTGTTTATGTACACATAGCACATACAAAATTTGGTTGAATTCCAATTGATAGTGTAGAAGTTATATGCATTTAAAATTGGACCTATCAGCAGGCTTATAATCATTTTGGCAACACTGCCTTCTGGAAATTAAACTGAAATATTATTGTCTATACGCGTGCCAATTTTGAAATAGCTCCCATTCATACCTTCCAAGATATCCAGCATGGAGCTCAAATTTCATATGCGATTTTTCAGCAGTTGGTAGCACTGACATCATTTTCAAATACGGTATTGAGATATTCAGGTATAGATCTTTACTCCTACCAAATTTTGTTTCGAATGCTGCAGCCGTTTAGTTTAGACAGAGGGACAGACAGACAGACAGACAGACAGACTGACAGAAGGACAGACAGACACACATTTGCCCGGATCGATCTCATAAGTCTACTTTTTCCTCATTTTTGCAAAATGTGAAAAGTAGGCTAAAAATGTACACACCGTATCTATATATATAAAGCTCAATGTTTGTCTGTCTGTCTGTCTGTCTGTTATGTATACAAATTCACACCGTTTCACCGAACTGAACCAAAATTTGTATACTTACCCTTCGGAACCCTGCGGGTAACCCTGTCCACTTGAAATTTCCGACAGACCACCCCATTCCCTGCATTTAGGCCCTTTGTCCCAAATCTACACCGTTTCACCGATCTCAACCAAAATTTGTATACTTACCCTATGTAACCCTGTGAATAACACTGTCCACTTAAAATTTCGGACAGACAACCCCATTTCCCGCATTTAGGCCCTTTGGCAAACATCTACACCGTTTGACCGATCCAAACCAAAATTTGTATAATTACCCTTTGCAACCCTGCGGGTAACCCTGTCCACTTGAAATTTCGGACAGACCACCCCATTCTCTGCATTTAGGCCCTTTGACCCAAATCTACACCGTTTCACCGATCAGAACCAAAATTTGTATACTTACCCTTTGGTACCTTGCGAGTAACACTGTTTGCTTGAAATTGCGGACAGACCACTCCATTCCCTGCATTTAGGCCCCTTGGCTCAAATCTACACCGTTTCACCGATCTGAACCAAAATGTGTATACTTACCCTTTGTAACTCTGTGAATATCACTGTCCACCTAAAATTTCGGACAGACCACCCCATTTCCTGCATTTAGGCCCTTTGGCAAAAATCTATATCGTTTCACCGATCCGGACCAAAATTTGTATACTTACCCTTTGGTACCCTGCGAGTAACACTGTTTGCTTGAAATTGCGGACAGACCACTCCATTCCCTGCATTTCGGCCCCTTGGCTCAAATCTACACCGTTTCACCGATCTGAACCAAAATGTGTATACTTACCCTTTGTAACTCTGTGAATATCACTGTCCACCTAAAATTTCGGACAGACCACCCCATTTCCTGCATTTAGGCCCTTTGGCAAAAATCTATATCGTTTCACCGATCCGGACCAAAATTTGTATACTTACCCTTTCGAACCCTGCGGGTAACCCTGTCCACTTGAAATTGCGGACAGATTACCCCATTACCTGCATTTAGGCCCTTTGGCAAAAATCTATATCGTTTCACCCATCCGGACCAAAATTTGAATACTTATCCTTTCGAACCCTGCGGGTAACCCTGTCCACTTGAAATTGCGGACAGATTACCCCATTACCTGCATTTAGGCCCTTTGGCACAAATCTGCACCGTTTCACCGTTCAGAACCAAAATTTGTATACTTACCCTTTGGTACCCTGCGAGTAACATTGTCTGCTTGAAATTGCGGACAGACCACTCCATTCCCGGAAAGAGGTCAGGGTCCGTCCCAAAGGCAATGGAAAAAAGGGGTAAAACCGGACCCGCTCAGGAAACCCTCAGGGTTGCCAGCTCCCGAATTCACCAGCCATGAGCCCTTGAGGATGTAGCACTATCCAGGGTGCACCAGAAGTGGTGGGGCTACACACACCCTGCCTCCTTGAGGGTCTTGAGCAGAAGACATGAGATATTAAGAAAAGAAAAAGAAGGCTGACACCTCGAAGAATGAGGCTATCAGGAATGATTAGACAAGGGCCAATTAAGGCGGGAAAGTGAAAGAGTCGCTAGGCCTCGGATACCCTGATACCATCGGGGTCGGAAGAGAACAAGAGTTTGACCAAGGGAGGCTGACAGGAAAGAGAACTGAAAGGAGCCCGGCACCAGTAGGTAGAAGCAATACCGGACTTAGCTGTGGTCCCGTGGTCACAAACCCACGTCCCACAAGTTGAGAGACCCTGGTGCGTGGAGGGGGGAGGAGGGGGCCAGGTGTGAGAATAGCTTGCTGATTCATCGCGAGTTGACATGAGAGGAATGTCCAGACCCCGCCGTGTTACCTGGTATTGCTGACTATACTGATGTTCATACAGGGTCTTTGCTCAAACCACCGTAGTGTTACGAAAGAATGAGTGATTCACCGGTCAATGTGAATAGGACCAGGAACCCCCCCGAACGTCTGTCATCATATATCGTCATCATCTGCGATTCGTGCAGCTTGGACCCGAGCAGTACTCGAAAAGCTCTTTCACTACACGCATCGAGTATAGGCCTAAGCCAGAAAATAACGTTCAGACTTTGGAAGACATCGAAGGTAGAAATCTGGATTGCCTATATCAGATTTAAAATTACACCATGTTCGTTTAGTAGTCATTTTTCATTACCTTATTATTATCATAAGGGCAAATGACCCAGATGTTACGCCCATTATACCACTAATCACCACACACAATAAGTCTTCATCGCCTGTGAATTTTGAAATATTTCTTTCTATCATGGTAGTTTGCAAGTTTGTCGTGTCAATTCAACAGTAGTTTTCATTATCATACTCATCAAAAGGGCAAATGGCCTAAATGTTACGTCCATTATACTACTAAGCAACACCAGAGTCTACCTAGCCTGTGATTTTAAAAATATGTATTTCTATTAGAGTGTAAGTTTATTATACCCGTTCAATAGCAGTCGTCGTCAGTATCATCTTCATCAATGACGTTGAGTGTTAAGGAAACTGAAATATTATCATCATTCCACCGGGCGAAGCCGGGTACTTCTTATAAATAAATATATTCACAAAAGATAAACATTTCCGTAAGTTATGTAACTTTGTCAAGTAAATGTTTCAGGTATGAAATTAATTAACGAATTAATAAAATTTAAAAATAAATAATTAATGAATTAATTAACCCATTGGGTGCTACGCCCGTCTATAAATGTTGCATAATACCTTTTTTTTTATTATTAGAGTATAATCCCCATTCTCTTTCGAGTGCCGTGTTGATCCCTGGTATGGTTTGCCATTTACTGTGTTTGACATTGTGTAGTACTACTTTTGCTTCTGGAAGTAACTGAAAGCCCATATTGTAGACGCCTGTCCCCTACAGTTGCAGTTCATCTGAGATGCAAACAAGTAAATTCTTCACGCCGCGTTGTGATTTCGGATCAAAGAATATGAATGTTTGTGCTAGTGAGGAGCAAGAAGTATTACTTGCCTACTGCTTTTGGGAAATTATATTATTTTGGACCTTTTACCTGGTATGGAGATGATGCCCATACAAAAATATTAATTTTGATCCATCTCAAAATTAAAATTTAGTTAAACCTAGGGGTTTGAATTTACACTTAGATTAATAAAAACCCAAAACCCATAGACATTGTAAGCCTATGATCCACATGATAAGGTAAATAGTATGACTTCTACAACTTTCTTTAAATGTGAATGAAAACACTATAAGCACTGAGCTAGTAAATAGCTAACTGGGTAACTCAGCACTCAAAATGTTAATAACGTTAAAAATATTACCACATGAGGAACACACATGTTTTAGTTCATTTGACACGTATTGTCATTTAAACACATTATAAACGATCCAATTGTTTACATATTTAGTATGATATGGAAGAATTATTGCACCGGTTGACTTGGGTGCAGGCAGTTCTTAATGCTTATTCCTTGTGAATGCATTTGCTTATTTATTTCATCATGGAAGCTATACTCCCGGTTATAATGTCAATATATCTGTAATCGATGTTTTACCTCAGCTTTGCTTTTTATACTTTAGTCTACTTTTGTTTCCCCCTGTAATTAGGTACCGTACTCTGGGTGTAATTATACACGTAATTATAACATAAAATTTACACTCAATTTAGCTATGTACTTGTATTTTATTGATGCTCTGTGATATTCAGACCGACGCCTCTTTAGGTCAGATAGCAGAATTTTACTGCGTTTTTAAAGTGGTAGTTTTAGGTTGTAATAATAAGGAAGTTATTGCAGCCAATGCCCATTAAGAAAATACATAAACACCTACATTACCTTGTATTTACGGTCTTTATTGCAGGGTTGAGTTAATGACTTCTGTCTTTGTTCGCGTCGATATACATGATATCTGCCATAGAGGAAGGTGGGGAACAGTGAGACAATTTAAATTTGCCGCTTCCAGAGAATAATTATCCTGTTAGCAAATGGCTGCCATCTATTTTAGTTGGATTTCTGTGCACTGTTGTGTTCTAAGATGAGTAAAGTAACATATCATAGGTGTAATCTATACTTATTATTTTTTGTAGATGTGGGAATATGGTCGTGGTATTATTACAGGTTGAGAGACTCACCTGCAACTGTGTAGCGTTGAAGCAATAAACATGTCCATGAAGTTAGGTTATGACCAAATTAGGAATAAATTTAATCTATATCTTGTCACTCATTTTCAGATGGACTGTATGATAGAATGTGGTAGTATTGTTTAGCTAATATTGTTTCTTATTCTCATAGAGATTGTATACCGATATGCACATTTCCAAGCTAGGATTCCAGAGAGATTATGTTAGTTCAGGCTGTTTGCCAAATGATGAACACTCTGCATTCGCACTCCACACTCTCATGTACACTTGCACTCGATCACTCTGTCCACACTCGAAGTGTAAACACTCGGTAATTTGGAACGTATCTGCACTCGCTCTCCCTGGGCGCGGCGCGCGAAATATGATCGCTGGCGGCACGAACAGCTGACCGTCTCATGTTTACATTCGTTGCGATCTGATTATCGCGAATAAGAAGGGGTGCATCGTGTATTGGGCTCTGGCAACTTAAGTATGTGAGAAAAGTAAGCTAATGAGTAGCCGTGGGATGTAAAGGCTTCCATGTCTGATGAAGGATAATATAATTTGCAGCATTTTTACCCTGATATGCCTACCTGCTACTGCAGTGTATTGCTTAAGAATAAATCCTACATTTATTTCTTTAGCATTTTACTTCCATTTAGTCCAATGAGATAGTGCTCAATCACTTGTTAGTGGCGTAAAATTTATTACTTACTTAGGCCTAGGCTACCTACTGAATAAACTGGGAGTTAAGCTTTCAATCTCTTTCATTGGGGAGCATTCCATGAATTCTGAATCTCATCCCACTCCCATTTCCTTGTGAAGTAGAGGTGTACTGTAATCCCTATCAGAAGTTATTGGTAAGGACACAATACCGATCTTGGTACATAATCTTGGAGAACCAGGTTCAATTCCCGATTAATGCTTGGTCGACATAAAAAAGAGATGCTGTGGCTCAAAATTGTGAAATTTGATAATATTGGTTTAACGTTTTCTATAATTGCAACGGTTTGAGATCCCAGGGTGCTAGAATTATCCCCTGGTAGGGTTCTGCAAAATGTCAGTATGTAAACAGACACAAGCCTCTTGCATGTAGTAGGCTAGACATGGGGCCTTATAGGCTGCACCACATACCTGAACAATCATAACTTTTCTGGCCACGCTAAAACTACTAGCTTGAGAATAATTACCTACCGCCATGTTATGGTACAGCTTCCAAAACCAAGAGCATAGTTTTAAGAGTCTGTATTCTTACCTGCGGTAAATGTTTCCCAGTTCGTCAAAAGAAGATGAGTAGGACGTGTGGTATAACTCCTGCATCGTGTTGACTGCGTTAAGTGTGGTACTATACTACAGAAGCCATGAATTCCGTTGTGCACACAAGTAATGGCAAGAAATGGAAGGACTGGCTAGTCATAAATAAAATTTTAAAATTAGTACTTTTATTTTATTTTTGCCTTCTTTCTGCTATTTTTCTAAGAGTTTCACTGAACCAGTGAACACTGTGCCCACGTTAAGCCTGCTTCATATAGGGAGTATTTTCACATCTAGTGAATAGCTTAATTATTAGTTATGACAAACATACACAAACAAAGGCAGCTAAGTCACTCTGGTGTGTTGTCCAAGTGCCATGCTAGCTTTCAATTCATCCTAGAAAAAGCAGGTTTTAGAGTCTATTTCAAATCGAGCAGCATGCATTCATATTCTAGCATGGTATATTGCTTTTTTTGCTCATTTCAGATTAACTGCATTCTGACTAGTTGACAAATCAGTGCATATGACATGCATGTGAGAGAGGCATTGAGACACTGACTCGCATACACACAGGAGTGCCTTTCTGTTATTGCCATTGTCCTAGAAGAACAATGTAATCCAAACAGGTTCAGAAAAAGTATTTTTTCAAAAGGCATAGAGTAACTTACATCAATCATTAGGTAGCTTCTAACAATATAATACTTCCACTCCTCAGCACTGAAAACTATTCTTAGCGTTTTGTTTAAAAAAAAAATGAGTTCTACAGTAGTATAGCGGGACAGTCATTCTTCATTCTTGGAACATCCTTAATCAAATAATAATAATATTATTGGTTTTACGTTCCTTTAACTACTGCAGTTTTTAGAGATTCCACCCAAAAGGGTATCTTCAACATGCCAGAAAATCTGTGATACGACTCCCTCTCATTTATGCACCAACTGACTGAGCCAGGATTCAATCCTGCAACCTTAGGAACAGTAGGCGAAAACATTACCTCTGCGCCATGCACCTAAATCAGGAAGCACATCCTGTTGAATGAAAACAGGCTTATTATGCAAAATTGTGATGTACCACATGTTGTACCAATGTTGCAATTTTTACTGTTTATAAATACTTTCAGGAATAAAAGGGTGGAACACATTTAAATTAATGTAAACTGTACAGATATGATTTTGA
Source organism: Meconema thalassinum (assembly GCA_946902985.2). Taxonomy (NCBI): domain Eukaryota; kingdom Metazoa; phylum Arthropoda; class Insecta; order Orthoptera; family Tettigoniidae; genus Meconema; species Meconema thalassinum. The sequence goes on from OX336390.1 coordinate 547,434,303, forward strand.
AATTAAATTTCATTTCACTATTTTATTGACTCTTCATATTATACATTTTTGTTTTCTTCTTATGTATATTGTAGCAATTCCACAAGGGAGGTCTCCCATTTCTTCAGTCTAATGGGGCTTATTATAAGCTTCCTTGACAAATTCCTCACCTGCCAATGTAAAGACAGAGATTAGCCAAATTAGGTGCTTAAAAACATTTCAAAATTATGCAGTCATAACATAAGGAAAAATTGTTATACATGCACTTCAACAAAAGTTTGGAACACTGGCATACAGAGTAGTCATACCATATTGTTGCTTCATTGGAGGAGCTTGGACATTGTGGTAATTTAGCCCCGTGTACTTTTGTGTGTAGGCCTATGTACAAGAAAATTCTGAAGGCTGTAGTAGTGTGTGTGTATTTGTAATTCAAGTGAGGATCGGGAAGGAGGCGGCCATGGTTTAAGTTAGGAACCATCCCAGCATTTGCATGGAGTCGAATTGAGAAACCACAAAAAACCACTTCCAGGATGTACTGTATGAGGAGGGAATCGGACCCACCTCTTCTAACGAGGGAGTTAGCACAAGTTGCGATCGCAATTGCAAAATAGTTGTGGTTTTCATGTAAGAGTTTTACATCTACATTGCAAATAAGCACACAATATTTGCCATGGACAATTACACTGCACCTTACAAGCATGCGCATGTTCAGTCACCGAGTTACAAAAAATGGGTTGTTGGCAGCTATGGGCAAAAATTACGAGTATAAACATTAAATTTGGAACAGAGGGTATTATATTCCATTCTTATCACAACTACAATAATTGTGGTGACCAAATCCAAACTGCAGGGGCGTAGTCACCGTATGTACAATTTATAACGTCACGAGGACAATTATTCCAAATTCTTGTTCCCGACACGAGGAAAGAGTTACTGAAGGCAGCCACTGGACTGTAGCTCGATATGACGACTTCAGACCAGAGAGGTTTAAAACACCGCCAGAACATATTTTTGATGTTCAAACGCAGTGTGATTTGGAAGACTGCTTAATGCTGTTATTCATGAAGTGAATGAGATAACTTTGATAAGCAACTCTGCTTCCGGCACTTTATGCTCTAGTGACATGTTCATCCTCGTAATGTGAATGTGACATTTTCATACCTAGTGTCCTCGTTTCATCATCAGGGTGATATTACGTATTTAAATTAGCAACCCTGGTCACTACTGAACCTCATATATGTGCTAAAGTTCGTAAATATGTGATGTTATTTATTGCTATTTTATTATTTTATTATTATTATTTTATTATTGCCATGTTTCGACAGCGCTTGCATCTCGTTCAACTGTCATCAAGACTCACTCTAGCGGCACGCACCGAGACGGACACATTGTTGCCCACATGTGGGATACAAAATCACTGTTGATTAAAAAAAATCATCGGGACGCGTTAGGCTGAAAACATTGTCAAAACTCATTGATCTGGCCGCGTTAGGTCGTAACCATTTTCAAGAACCATTGGATTGGATAAAACGAAGGTTAGAATGGTTACGTACAGGTGCGGCCTGGCCGTGCGCAGCTAGCGAGGCACGGCTGACACAAAACCATTGGTCTGTGCGCGTTAGGCTGTCACCATTGTCATAAACCAATGGATGGACAAAACGAAGGTCAGGTGTAGCTGTGGACTTGGCCACGCGCTGCTAGCGGGGCACGATTGACACAAAACCATTGGTCTGTGCGCGTTAGGCTGTAACCATTGTCAAAAACCATTGGATTGGACAAAACAATGGTTAGAAGGTCAGGTGTAGCCTTGGCCGCACGCAGCTAGCGGGGCACGGTCGTCACAAAACCATTGGCCTGTGCGCGTTAGGCTGTAACCATTGTCAAAAACCATTGGATTGGACAAAACGATGGTAAGAAGGTCAGGTGTAGGTGTGGCCTTGGCCGCGCCTAGCTAGCGGGACACGGTTGACACAAACCCATTGAACTGGGCGCGTTAAGCTGTAACCATTGTCAAAACCACAGTTGTGCGAAAAAAATACACATATTTATTACAGCGGAGCGATATAGGCCTACTGCAAGGTAATTACAGAGCAGATAAAAACACTCATTTCAACCGTGGAAAAAAATAATCATTACAGAAGCGAAATATTGTACACACTAGCCTAATTAGAGCGGTGAACTGAGTGCTGGGCACGAATTATGCGCACTAGAGACTGAACTGGGCGTTTCTTTGTGTTACATAGTACCGTAAGGGCGAGGTTGGCAGTATTGTTTTGATGACAGACCAGCGGATCTGTGGGGCTATCGAAGAGACCCGAATACTCATGACCGCAACCGATGATTGATTTGGACTAATGGCGGCCACAGCTGTAATTTTGGTTACGGTATATAAGTCGTGATCCTACAGTATTTGGGACGGCTGGGTGGGTCACAGACGGCCGAGGAGGAAACATCTATTAAAACATCGTTCCCTGATTTATTTCTCATCGCTTCATAAGGTATTTTGGCTAATTCATGTATTATAGAGAATGTTATCGCTCGTTCTATCTTCATTCAGCGCTACCATAATATTAAGCTACTGAAAAGATCTTACAGCAAGGAGAACAGATGGAGGTGACAAATATGTTTCTCCATCACAAGTAGAATGTGGAGGCAGTTTGTAGAGATTGAAGTACCGGTAGGCCTAGGCCTACATGGAATTCCTCATTCAACTAGACACAAACACTTATAACAAGACTCACTCACTCGCAGGAGTAACCAACTGTTATTTTATGGGGAGGATATATCGAACTTATCTGCAGGAGTAGGGGCAGATGACCTCGTAGTTCCGCTCCCTGAAACTACACACATCAAAAAAAGTTTTGCATCACCTCGGTTCCAAGAGTTCCGGAACCGTTAAATACAAAGGGAATAGAGATCAACACAAACAACATTTCAGCTCGTTTTATTGCTCATGAGACCCACACATTGCATGTTGTACCATCATACAGCTAGACTTTCAGCATTTGTGGTCCAGATTGCAGTACACACCACTACCTCTAATACCCAGTAGCACGTCCTCTTGCATTGATGCATGCCTGTATTCGCCGTGGCATACTATCCACAAGTTCATCAAGACACTGTTGGTCCAAATTGTCCCACTCCTCAACGACAATTCGGCGTAAATCTCTCAGAGTGGTTGGTGGGTCAAGACGTCCATAAACAGCCCTTTTCAACATATCCCAGGCATGTTCGATAGGGTTCATGTCTGGCGAACATGCTGGCCACTGTAGTCGAGCGATGTCGTTATCTTGAAGGAACGCATTCACAAGATGTGCACGATGAGGTCGAGAATTGTCGTCCATGAAGACAAATGCCTCTCCAATATTCTGCCGATATGGTTGCACTATGGGTCGGAGGATGTCATTCAGGTATCCTAAAGCCGTTTCGGAGCCTTCCATGACCACCAGTGGCGTACGTCGGCCCCACATAATGCCACCCCAAAACATCAGGGAACCACCACCTTGCTGCACTCGCTGGACAGTGTGTCTAAGACGTTCAGCCTGACCAGGGTGCCTCCAAACACGTCTCCGACGATTGTCTGGTTGAAGGCATATGCGACACTCATCGGTGAAGAGAACGTGATGCCAATTCCGTGGGGTCCATTCAGCATGTTGTTGGGCCCATCTGTACCGCGCTGCATGGTGTCGGGGTTGCAAAGCTGGACCTCGCCATGGACGTCGGGAGTGAAGTTGCGCATCATGCAGCCTATTGCGCACAGTTTGAGTTGAAACACGACGTCCTGTGGCTGAACGAAACGCATTATTCAACATGGTGGCATTGCTGTCAGGGTTCCTCCGAGCGGCAATCCGTAAGTAGCGGTCATCCACTACAGTAGTAGCCCTTGGGCGGCCTGAGCGAGGCCTGTCATCGACAGTTCCTGTATCTCTGTACCTCCTCCATGTCCGAACAACATCGCTTTGGTTCACTCTGAGACGCCTGGAAACTTCCCTTGTTGAGAGCCCTTCTTGACACAAAGTAACAATGCGGACGCGATCGAACTGCGGTATTGACCTTCTAGGCATGGTAGAACTACAGACAACATGAGCAGCGTACCTTCGTCCTGGTGGAATGACTGGAACTGATCGGCTGTCGTACCCCCTCCGTCTAATAGGCCCTGCTCATGCATGGTTGTTTACATCTTTGAGCAGTTTTAGTGACATCTATGAACAGTCAAAGGGACTGTATCTTGGATACAATATACACAGTCAACGTCTATATGCCGGAGATCTGGGAACCGAGGTGATGCAAAACTTTTTTTGATGTGTGTACAATAACTTAACTATCTGCAGTAGTGGCAATCTGGATAAACCTCAACATGTTGCATCCAATTGCCAGACGTTAAATGCAGCTAGCATAAATACAGTAATTAATTGGTCCTTGCTATAAAAACAAACTTATCGCCTAACCCAGTTTATTTGTTATTATTATTATTATTCAGAAATCACATATTCTTACCTATCTTGCAATTTTATATGGGTGCTGACTGTTCAAATTTGCCAAATCACATCACACCCGTGAGAAACAAAATCCGTTTTGAAAAAGAAGTTTCAGTTTTCCTTTTCACGTAATACTCCGTCATCGACCCTAGAAAATAAAAAGGAAAACATTATGAGTAAATGTTTGAAAGGCCATGGAAAGTTTGGTTAACCTCGCAGGTTATGGAACACTACTAACATACAAATTTCATTCAACATTGCAAGTATGTTAAAAAACAATCACCGCTATTGTAAAAGATAATTACTTACAATTAAATATAAGTATCCCTCCTTGTATCGTCTGAAATTCACAACTGATCATGTCAAGTGAGAATACAGATGTTCTGTCAAAATGGCGACATCACAGAGCCTGCATCGAGTGAACGAACCGAGTCTGCACCTTCAAAATTGTCGCTATGTACACTCGCACTCGGATCGTACACTTGCACTCGATCGTATTTGGAATACCACTCGCTGACGTCACTTCCCAGTGAGAGTGTGCAAGAGTGTACACGTTGGCTATTTGGCAAACAGCCTCAGTCTTCCACATCCTCCCCTCCATGGGGATGTATTGGATGAACTATCTGGCTCCCGTCTGGCGTATGGAGGAGGACAGTTTTAAGTTTACCGTCTCCTCCTGGTCGTAGCTCCTCGATTACGGCTCTGGCCCACACGTGACGAGGGCAGTTGTCATCATGAAGCAGGACCAGGTCACCTGCCCAGAAGTGTGGCGTTCTGCTGCTTGCCTGTCGTACGAGATGAAAGCTACGTAGTTCCAGGAGGTATTCTTTCATCCAGCGTTTCTGGAAGTCTTCCGTTGCTTGCTGCTGAAGTTGGTACTTCTACTTCAAATAGTCTCTAACGCTGACCTCTGCTGCTACGAAGATTGAAATCAACTTCTTACAGTGGATAAATTGAGCTGGAATCAAGGTTGTAGTGCCTTCATCCTGGAGAAAGGGGCGGGAATTTATGGCGGCTTCGATGCTCGCTAGTATGGTGTATAGTGTTCCTACGTTTAGCCTACTTGCCAGCGGTCTAAAACTTGACGCAGGCAGCGTTTCATAGTACCAACTATTCGTTCCCACCATCGTGTCTGGCTGGAGATGGTTTCTTGTTGCGACAGTCCTTATGTTGAGAAATAATTTGCTTATATGATGTGCTCCTGTTTGATGTTGATTACCTTGTATTGGTTTCATACTGCATCACTTATTGGTTCTTCTGGGAAGCACTGCTCAGTTATTCGGAGAAAAAGCTTGTGTGCAGGAGATGCCATGGTAGGCCTATATATTGCAGGTATTAGCACATAGAGCGCAAGGGCACTGGGGGCCTGTTTCACGGTGATCTTTTCTTGAGCAGATCTTGAAGTAAAAGCCGTGGATCGCAAGACGGGCGATTGCCGTCGATCGTAGCTGGCGTTCATCTAGTCTAGGGGTCTCCAAACTTTCCAGCCTTAGGGCCATACTGATTACTCCAGTAAGTTCCGAGGGCCAAAACCATATTATCATTGTTGCCGGTGGTAAAAAGTGAAATAGTCCACTGATGAAAAAAAAAGTCCGAAAAAGTACGCAACGTTGAAGAAAGGCTGCAAATCGGACTAAAGTCCGCAAAACGGCAACACTGCATATTATTAATTTTCCTGTCATTATCTGTAATTTCTAGATTAGTCGTAGAGTACGAGCCATGAGGAGTAACGTGACACGACATCTGGTGGACACAAGCGGAAATAGGTAGTACCTTCTATCGCTAACAGATGGTGCTAATAGCACGTACAGAGTAATCTCGTTGGTTGGAGAGAGTTCTGGTGTCTTCCACTCACTTCTAGATGGCAGTAATTGGAATATATAAGAAGGCTAGTTGCGCAACCACAAGTCAGTTCCTATGACACTGTTGTGAAATAAAATAGTGCGTACCTCCTTAAAACGTGTTTGTGCGTGTTTAAGTTTAAGACATCTTTGTAACAGTATTTTGATTTGAATTGTTGCTTTTGTGTGTGATTTAGTAGTATGGAAAAGAAGCGAAAAATTGATAGTGAATGCAGAAAATTCAAAGATGAGTGGAACATTCAGTATTTCGTAATTGAGTCCAGTAACAAGGCGCTATGTTTGATTTGCAATGAAAGCATAGCCGTTCTCAAGGAATATAACATTAAACGTCATTATGAAACAAAACATTTTCAAAATTACTCAAAATATACAGGAAGTTTGCGGACAGAAAAATTCGAAGCTATGAAGCGCGGATTGAAATCGCAGCAATCTTCATTTACAAAACTCAAAACCGAACAAGAGGCTGCAACTCGTGCCAGCTTTCGTGTGGCTCTTGAAATTGCAAAACGTGGAAAACCATTCACCGATGGAGAAATGATCAAAGAATGCATAATTGCAGCAGCCGAAGAAATGTGCCCTGAAAAGGTAAATTTATTAAAAACTGTCAGTATGTCAGCAAACACTGTGGCTCGAAGGGTAGAAAACATCGCTGAAAATATATCCTCTCAACTGTTCGACAAAAATGGAGATGTTGAGTGGTTTTCTTTGGCCTTGGATGAGTCAACGGATGTGTCAGATACTGCTCAGGTGTTGATTTATATTCGAGGAGTAGATAAAAGCTATGAAGTGCATGAAGAACTTCTTGATATGTATAGTATTCATGGCACAACTACTGGTACAGATATTTTTGAAGGAGTTGAAATGGCCATTAATCAAAAGAACCTTCGATGGAAAAACTTGAAATGTATTACAACTGATGGAGGCAAAAACATGAGTGGGAAAGATAAAGGAGTGGTCGCTCTTGTGTCAAAGGCTGTAGAAAATGACGGTGGTTCAAAACCATTAGTCTTACATTGTATCATTCATCAACAGTCTTTGTGCGGAAAATGTTTGGATATGTCTGAAGTTCTGAAACCAGTCATATCAACTGTTATTTTTTTTTTTTTTTGAATTTGAATTTGAATTTATTCATAAATAACTGCCACTGAGGCTAAAGAGCCCCTTTATGTAGCGTATACAATGTTCTGGCTTGAAGTTATGTAATAAAAATAAAAATAATACAAAATAAACCTAGCTTTACAACTAAGAAAAACTAAATATAAAATATACTTATAACTAAACACAAACTAACTAAACTAAACACTTCATACAAAATGAATTATACAAATTAGAATATAGAATAATTAAATAAAGAACCTACCTAATAATGTAATATATCTATTAAAAGAAAACAAATTATAGTACGATAACATAGGGTACAATTTTTATGTAAGTATAATATGATCTATTATTAAGACAATTACATGAGTGACATGATTACTAGAACTACTATCAATTCCACGGAAGTTGTATCTTGGATACTAAAAATATTATAGAAAGCTGTATGGCACGGATATATTTCAAAAATTTTGTATGGAATATTTATATTTTTGATTCGTATTCCTTCAGGAATCTTGATATTAGGTATTTCTTGAGTTGTATAGTGTTAACAGAGTTTGTAAATGAGTGAAGGTGGAATGTATTAAAGAGCCGTGAAGCTGTGCAAAGGAATGATTTATTGTATTTAGTTGTACGGTGGACAGGAATCTGTAGAGTGGAATCAGTAAATCTATTTTCTCTGTGGTGGACGGAGTTCATTGGTTTAAACACATTATAGAGATAACCAGGAGTTTTTGTACACAATATTTTCTGGGTTAGGATCGCAATTGACAGCTGCCTACGTTCACGAAGTTTCAACCACTGCATTTGCACATAATAAGGTGTAATGTGTACATCACGCCTGACGTCTAAAATGTAACGAACGCATGCATTTTGAACTCTCTGTAATTTTATGTTAAGTGTTTCTGATAAGTCGTTATACACTACTGATCCATATTCGATGATAGGAAGTATCAAAGTTTGGATTAGAAGCTTGCGCATTTTTGACGGCGTGTAAGGGATATTCCGCTTCAAGATATGCATTGATGATATAGCTTTCTTTATTACAGCAGCGGTATGCTCTCCCCAAGATAAGGTTCTATCAAAAATTACTCCTAGGTTGTTCACCGAGTTGCTGTAGGGGATATCATTGTCTAGTAATTTTATTGGTGGTAGTGAGTTAAGATCAACAGAGTTAAGAAGTTTAGTATAGCCAATGCATATAAGTTGAGTCTTAGAAATGTTTAACTGGAGGTTATGGTTTAGGGTCCACTGATGGAGGTGAGCGATATCTTCGTTGAAAAGTTCTATATTGTGAGGCGCATCAGAGGGACTGAAATGGAAGTAGGCCTGTACGTCATCAGCGTACATATGACAGAGACTGTTTTTGAATACACTGGACATATCATTTATATAAAGCGAGAAGCACAGTGGCCCAAGAACTGACCCTTGGGGTACACCACTTTTTACTGATTGCCAATTCGATGAGGAGCCATCAAAGAAGACCACTCTCTGTTGCCGACCTGCTAGATACGATTCAAACCAAGACAATGCATTCCGCGATAAGCCAATGGAGTGTAGCTTCGCAAGGAGCAACTCATGGCTTACGCAATCGAAGGCCTTACTGAGATCAAAGAGGCATAGAATTGTAAGCTGTCTTTGGTCAATTGCTGAGCGTATGTCGTCCGTTATTTTTAAGAGCGTGGTAGTTGTGCTATGACCTTTCTTAAATCCGGATTGATGAGGATTTAGGATGTGGAACTCGGTCAAATATTCACACATTTGTTCATGAACTATTCTTTCTAGAACTTTGCTTAGAGCACAAAGTATGCTGATGGGCCTGAAATCACTGCAAGACGCAGGTATTCTCTTCTTAGGCACTGGGCGTATATTCGCACACTTCCAGAGCATCGGGTATACTCCGTTTTGTAAACAGAAATTGAACAAGTGTAAAATGGCCGGCAGGAATATATCGAGACAATTTGAGAGAAGGGAGATTGGAATGTTATCCGGACCTTTAGCTTTAGTACGAATAGACCTAATCGCTTTCACTATTTGTTCTGGGTATACGTATTTGAAGTAGAATTTTTCATGGTTTGGCGGCGGAAGAAGTCTATAATGCTCTGCGGTCTGGGATATTCTTGTTGTGTTACTGTTGGGAACTACGTTTAAGTAATGATCGCTCAGCTCGGAGGGGGAAACTGGCATTTGGATATCAGGTGGGGGGCTGGCACCTATTCCAAGGGATTTTGCAGCTCTCCAGGATGCTGCAGAATTCTCACAGTGTCTGAAGAGGTTATATGTGTACTTAACTTTAGCATTTCTAATCGCTTGTTTTGTGTTATTCCGTAGAATTCTGAAATTTTCATAGTCATCCGGAAGTTTTGTCTTTAAAAATTCCTTGCGGGCTCTGTCGCGAATCTTTATCAAGTAGTTAATTGTTCTGTTAAACCATGGAGTTGAATGGTGTTTAACGTTTACTATCTTTTGAGGGGCATGTTTGTCATACAGAAAGTAGATGTTTTGGTTAAAGAGACTGAGCTTTTCGTCTACGTTGTTTGTTTTATAAAACTGCTCCCGAGGGAGTAATTCTGCATCCGCACTAAAATCACTTGAATTAAATTTACTAAAGTCACGCACTAGGTATGTCTTGGGTTTTGCTTTAGGAGCAGATAAGGAAAATACAGCGTACAAGAGGTCATGAGCTGAGAATCCAGGAGCAGGCTCCTGTCCATATTCTATAACAAGATCATTGCAGTTGGAAGATATTATATCGAGAATGCTATCGCAGGTAGCAGTGTGGAAGGTTTCAGTGAATGGCAAACATTCAAGGTTGCAGGCGTTCAACATCTCACGAATACTTTCTGTTTCAAACGTACCACTGCCAAATCTAGCATTTATGTCTCCAACAACGAAAATATATTTGTAATTCAGTAAATGCGTGTACACATCGTTCAAGAATGAGTCTAAATAGCCAGCTTTTGGTGGACGGCATACACAAGAAAAGAGTATCTTTAAGTCTGGCAGGATCATTTCAAGTATCAAATATTCCGGTTTCTTACTGTATTCACCCGGAGATTTGCTAAGGATGTTGCATTTTATAGTGTCCTTGACATAAACGGCAACGCCACCTGAACCTTTGCCAAGTCTATCATTACGAAAGACGTTGTATCCACTGAGATAAATTGAAGCATCCCCTATTGAGGGCTTAAGAAATGTTTCACTGACTGCTATTATGTCAAAGGAACTGTTACCAAAAGTATGACGGAATTCAGAAATGTGGGAGGAGTCAACTAGAGATTGTGCGTTGATGTGTGCCACTTTAAACCTGTTTGAGTTATGAGATCTTTTGGGCTGAATCACCGACAATTCCGACAATTTATTGAAGAGATTGGAGAAAATGACTTACCTTATCATACTGCCGTACGTTGGCTTAGTTGTGGGAAAGTCCTTCAGCGCTTTTTTGAACTTCGAGCAGTGATCGAATTTTTTTAAAAATGAAAAGCATCGCCCTCTTACTGAATTACAAAACAACGCATGGCTGTGGAAGTTAGCATTCTATGTTGATTTGACAAAACATGTGAACGAACTGAATTTGAGATTGCAAGGAGAAAACCAGCATCTTCCTGATTTATACACTAATATCAAATCATTCCGGAAGAAATTGATACTGTTTCAATCACAACTACGAAGTAAATGTTTTTCACATTTTAAAACATGTGAAATATTCAGCCACACCACTGAGACTGAGTTTCCTATCGATTTTGCAATCTAAACTTTGAGTGCTTTGAAAATAAATTTTGATACTCGTTTCTCGGACTTCGATGCCTTTGCGAATCAAATTAAGATTTTTCAGGATCCTTTTGATACTGACATTGAAACCCTAGCCCCGGAACTTCAAATGGAAATGATTGAACTACAGTGCAGTGATATATTTAAGAACAAATATCAAAACTCATCTTTGTTGGAATTTTATAAGAGTCTTCCACTGACACAATTTGATAATTTGCATAAATTTGCTCGTGGGCTGTTTTCTGTTTTTGGTACTACTTATCTGTGTGAGAAGACCTTCTCCAAAATGAAGTACACAAAAAATGTTTACAGATCTAAATTAACTGATGAGCATCTTAAATCTCTTTTAATAATTGGTACAAGTAAAATTAGTCCACAACTACAAACTATTGTCAGTGGAAAATCTCAATTACATAAATCTCATTAATATTTCATATGTCTGCATGTTATACATGTCTTTACTTATTACAATTCTGTGTTTCTTTATCCAACTTATCACAAAAACAATAACAATAAGCCTACAACAATGTTATGAGTAGTTAGCCCATGACCATATCAATGTAGATGTCATATTAATAATTATTCAACATAAAATTAGAATACTTCAGTAAACTAAATTTAATTTGCTATAAAAAATTATGTTCTCTAAAAGGAGTTTTCAAGTATGCTAGCTCTCCGCGGGCCGGACAAAATCTGTCCGCGGGCCGGATGTGGCCCCCGGGCCGTAGTTTCGAGACCCCTGATCTAGTCCATTAACATGAAGGCCTCCGTGGAATAGAGGTCAGGCCATATTTCACTTCGTTTGGTGTTCAGTTCTCGGATCAGCCTCTCGTAGTGCACTATTGATGGTAGTGAGCTCGGGAAGCGTAGGTCGTTAATGAAGAATGTCTCCCTTGCTAGTATGTATGATAGGCACTTTGACGCGCACAGGATTTACTTTAGGAAGGTAGACTGTAATTTTTCTATTTCTTTACCGTTGGTTTGTGTTGAGTGTTCTCAAGCTATTTGGATGCCGTATGTCATCACTGGGGTTATTTTTGTTCTGAATAGCTGCATTACGGTTCGTAAAAACAGGTTTCCCAATTGCATTAGGCCCTACGTCTTGCATGGCCTTTATGGTGGATGTTGTCCTTTCCCTAACATGTCGCGTTTGATGTTGACTTGCGTCTGCAGTAGCCTACTGCTCCTAGGTAGCTGAAGTGGTTTACTTTCCATCAGTATGTGGTTTTCAGTGGCTAGCTTCCCACCTTTGTCTTGGTGCAGTTGATCGAAATCTCATTATGCTGAGTTCACGTGGTGAGTTTGTAGATTTGCAGTTGCTGGGTTTCCTTTGATGGCGATACCACAATCATATCGTACGCATATATGTATATTCAAGCGGTCACCTTGGAATACTCCGTTTGTTTGTTCTATTGGTTCCGATTGGACTATGCTATCTACAGTATCTCTAGGTCGTTCTTGTGGAAGGTGTTCTTTATTGTTATGATGTGGTAGTGTTCCTTTCCGATCATGTTTTCCAGCTTCCTGATTGGAGTGTTTCTGCTCACTAGATCGAACGGCTTGGTGTAGTCGAAAAACACTGCATACAACTTTCCCCTCTCACGTCTTAGCGCGTTTTCAACGTCGTTCAATAGGCAGCTGACGGCTAGTAGTGCCTTTCTTTCTTTCTTTCTTTCTTTCTTTCTTTCTTTCTTTCTTTTCGGAAGCTTAACTGCTCTACGGGGATGTTATTGTCGACTATATCGGCGAGTATCCTCGTGAGTATCTTAGTGAATATCATAAATAGAGTGTTTTCTAAAGCACTGCCTCGGTAGGAGTTCGGATCATCTGTGTCACCCTTTCCTTTGTATTCCGGTATCATCTTCAAAATCGATTCCCTCCAGTATTGGGGCAGATGACTTCACTGTTCCTCCCCTTAAAGCAACATTTACTTACTTACTTACCCCCCAGTTTGACGGGATGCGACCTTGAAATAGGCATTCGTTCACGAGTGCGGAATAGGTTTCTGTAGCGGTGCTGCTCCTTTCAGGTGCTCATAGTGTCTGGCCCGCGGGCTTTCCTTCCTTTGCAGTTGTTGATCTCGCTTAGTACTTCCTCTGCCGTGATCGGTCGTCACAATGAATAGGACTGGTGTCTCGTGGTTGCAGAGGTGTTGAACCCTCGTTGTCATAGGGAATTTGAGATTTTGAGATACAGCGCTGAGAAAGACTTCCTCGTCCTCTTGGATTCATCATGTTTCTTTCTTTTGTTGGTAGTTTCCCTTTGCCCTTTTCACTGCCTCCTTGAGGTATCTTCTTCTCTCGGCATACTCCTGTAGTCCGGTCTGTGTTCGTGCTCTTGTTATCTTGTGCAATGCTGTTAGCGCCTCTTTTCTTCTTTGATAGCACTCAGTGGTTTTGCCTTTCTTGTATTTTGAGCTATTTGAGGCGTTGCATCCTTAATGTGGTTTTCAATAAGCGTTACCGTGGTATCTACTGTATGTTTCTGGATTTGATGATGTCTACTGCATATTACATACCCTGTTCATGTTTATTCCCTTGATAAATGAGTTGTTTTGAGTGGTTGTTCCGGTGTTAACCATGAGAGCGGGATCTACAGGGAGGTATTTCTGCCTATAATATTGTTTAGCACTTCCTGACGTGTTACTATTTTGTCGTTGCTCATCAAGAGGAGATATGTGGTGCTGCTTCCGTTGAAGGCCATATTATGTCTTCTCGTTGCATTTGTTCCTTAGAGATAGGTCCTCTTCCTCTAGGTACATAAGACGCGCGTTTGTTTTCCTGGACGGGACATCCATGCGACAGTTGAAGTCTCCAGCTATCAGTAATGGGTACGTGATGGGCGCTGTTCTTATTGCTGTGCCAAGCTCGACTATAATTTCTATTTCTGCCATGTAGTCATGGAAGTATACTCACAGTATCGATAGGTAATTTGTTAATATCAGCCTCACGTTGTCAGTTTCGTGAGGGTTCGTTTTAGTTATGGTAATAATGCTATTGGTTTTACATCCATTTCGACTACTGAGGCTTTTAGATATGCCGGAGTGCCGGAATTTTGCCCCGAAGGAGATCTTTAACGTGATAGTAAATCTACTGACACGGTTGCCTCACATTTACGCACCCTCAAATGCCAACTGACTGCTCCCTTCTTCTCTTCATTAGCAGTCACCAGAAACATATCTCCTCTCCCATTCGTCGTAATACCTTTAGCCTACATTTGTTACTCTATCCACCCATCTAATCTTCATCATTCATCTATAACAATTCTATTGTCCTCTTTTCTGCTGCACCACCCGTTCAAGTGTGACTTCCATCAAGTGCCACACTCTAGACAAAGGCTTTCATTTTTTTCTAATACCTAAGTGTATTTTTTATGGCAGCAGATATCTGTACCGTAGAAAAAAATCTTGACTGTACCAACTTAGAGTACTATTTACTGTATGTCTTCTTTGCGTCGACCATCACTGCTCATTTTGCCTCCCAATTAGCCAAATTCCCCCACTTTCCTTAGTTTTTTTACCTGCCAATTCGATGTCAATAGGGATTTCTGCATTTCATTACTTGTTGATTTTCATGAGGAATTCTCTCCTGAAGACTTAGTCCATGCTATTTAAAAACTCATCCAGATCCTCTGGTGAGTCAGCCAATATGATATTGCCATCAGCAGATCTAAGAGTTGAAATAATTACATCTTGAACCTTGCTCCTACTTTACATTTCTCTCTCATTTCCTTCATCCGCACTTCTGTATTTACTATAATCAGGGGGATGACTTTTATTGCAGATATCATCGTGTTGGAAGCCATTTTTCCGAGTTGACATAGTAGTCGAAATTTAATGTATTTCAGTCGGTCAACACGATTGTGCCCAATTGTAATGGGTGCTTCCCTCAACTGAAAATAATTGCATGACATAATAATAATATCGTATGGCCTCGGATGCTGGGTGCAAGCTTTGTTATTTGGAACCCAGAAGGCAGCTTCCATGTCGAATTTTGTTGTTCCTTGAAGCACTATGAAAGTCAAGGAGATTGGATATCTAAGCTCCTTGACACTACACTATAGCGCTTTCTACTAGAGAAATGAGGAACTTTGTGTTGGCGGAAAATCCCAAGATTATTTTTGCATTATGTACATGGCCTGCCGCCTTTCAAATATTACTTACCAGGAGCGAACCTGCAAGCTTGGGGATAGTAATCCGACACGATAACCACTCACCCACCGTGGCAAGTTATTACATGATATTAATAAATATTCTACACTTGGATGATCAGTTTCGATCGTCAAGCGATCATCGTCAAATCCTCTTCACTTAGGCTATTAAATCTATGTCTACAAGTGTGGGTTATGAATATGATATTTACAATATACACACTTGTTTAGTTGCAGTACGGTAGTTATTAAACTAGCACAACTAGTCAACATTTGTTAGTTATAGCTTATATGATTTTGTTGTTATGATATTGTTAGTGGTGATTAACCTTCAAGTTTCCTTTCTTAGAGTGATATATGTGATTGTTATTACACACATCAAAAAAAGTTTTGCATCACCTCGGTTCCCAGATCTCCGGCATATAGACGTTGACTGTGTATATTGTATCCAAGATACAGTCCCTTTGACTGTTCATAGATGTCACTAAAACTGCTCAAAGATGTAAACAACCATGCATGAGCAGGGCCTATTAGACGGAGGGGGTACGACAGCCGATCAGTTCCAGTCATTCCACCAGGACGAAGGTACGCTGCTCATGTTGTCTGTAGTTCTACCATGCCTAGAAGGTCAATACCGCAGTTCGATCGCGTCCGCATTGTTACTTTGTGTCAAGAAGGGCTCTCAACAAGGGAAGTTTCCAGGCGTCTCAGAGTGAACCAAAGCGATGTTGTTCGGACATGGAGGAGGTACAGAGATACAGGAACTGTCGATGACAGGCCTCGCTCAGGCCGCCCAAGGGCTACTACTGTAGTGGATGACCGCTACTTACGGATTGCCGCTCGGAGGAACCCTGACAGCAATGCCACCATGTTGAATAATGCGTTTCGTTCAGCCACAGGACGTCGTGTTTCAACTCAAACTGTGCGCAATAGGCTGCATGATGCGCAACTTCACTCCCGACGTCCATGGCGAGGTCCAGCTTTGCAAACCCGACACCATGCAGCGCGGTACAGATGGGCCCAACAACATGCTGAATGGACCCCACGGAATTGGCATCACGTTCTCTTCACCGATGAGTGTCGCATATGCCTTCAACCAGACAATCGTCGGAGACGTGTTTGGAGGCACCCTGGTCAGGCTGAACGTCTTAGACACACTGTCCAGCGAGTGCAGCAAGGTGGTGGTTCCCTGATGTTTTGGGGTGGCATTATGTGGGGCCGACGTACGCCACTGGTGGTCATGGAAGGCTCCGAAACGGCTTTAGGATACCTGAATGACATCCTCCGACCCATAGTGCAACCATATCGGCAGAATATTGGAGAGGCATTTGTCTTCATGGACGACAATTCTCGACCTCATCGTGCACATCTTGTGAATGCGTTCCTTCAAGATAACGACATCGCTCGACTACAGTGGCCAGCATGTTCGCCAGACATAAACCCTATCGAACATGCCTGGGATATGTTGAAAAGGGCTGTTTATGGACGTCTTGACCCACCAACCACTCTGAGAGATTTACGCCGAATTGTCGTTGAGGAGTGGGACAATTTGGACCAACAGTGTCTTGATGAACTTGTGGATAGTATGCCACGGCGAATACAGGCATGCATCAATGCAAGAGGACGTGCTACTGGGTATTAGAGGTAGTGGTGTGTACTGCAATCTGGACCACAAATGCTGAAAGTCTAGCTGTATGATGGTACAACATGCAATGTGTGGGTCTCATGAGCAATAAAACGAGCTGAAATGTTGTTTGTGTTGATCTCTATTCCCTTTGTATTTAACGGTTCCGGAACTCTTGGAACCGAGGTGATGCAAAACTTTTTTTGATGTGTGTAAATGGTCAGGTTATAGTGAACTGAGAACTTAGCTGATTGTTTGAGCGATCCTGTGCAGCAGTTACCACTACTACCTACACTGAACTGGAAGGAACTTCCTGTGTGGTCTCGTCATCTCTTATCCTCCTTTACCATTCCCCCGCATTCCTAAATGTCTGTGTTCGTCTGGCAATGTAACATGTGTGCTGGCAAGTCTATATCATGGTAATATGATGCACATTGCTGCATTCTGGACATCTTCAACTATTAAATCCAATTTACATTCTTGCCACACGTAAGCTAAACAGCCTTCTCTAAGCCCACTCTGTCTGGGGTTAGGTTGGTTGGTTCCTCAACGACTACTAATTCAGAACTTAGCTACTAGACGCCACCACAGTCGGCTCTTGGCAACGAACTTAGGAACCTAAGAGCGTTGTTTACAATCTTAACCTACATAATTTAGCTTCACACAGGTGTAATTAGTGAAAGGGTCTTTAACATGCCATAAACCTATGACATGGGACCGCCGGCATTACTTCCCCTCCGAAGGAAGGCATACTGAGGGATTTTAATGCTCTTAAAAATCCGTCGACTTCGGCCGAGTTTGAACCCGCGATCTAGGGCATAGAAGCTCAGCATGCCACCGAATCCGCTATTTCGCCCAGAGCAGTCAGTGAATTTGAAATGCTGGTTGGAAACGCTTCCTTTAATTCTACTATTTTCGGTGCGAAGGCGTGTTGCCGAGTCCTGTATTTCTTGCACAGGAAGAACTGGTGTTCCGGGTTTTTCCAAAGATACTCCGTTACACTCGCAGTGTGAAGAGTTAACAACTCGAATACGAAACAGATGGCTTAAGAAACTTCCACGGTTGAACCTCAGTATGCAGACGAATGTCACATGCTGACTTTGAAAATCATGGTTTTCACAGGTCAACACGGCTGTATATTTGAGTAATAAAGTCCCAATCTTCCTTCCATAGAAGACGCACTCTCTTTTTTTAGCCTATTTACGTTTATGAAAAAGAAATAGGCTTATGAGATCGCCTTTTGTCCGTGTCAGTCTGCGTGTGCGACCCCCAAATAAAATCTAAACGGCCGAAGCTATTTCAATGAAACTCAGTAAGTATACCGGGTGATTCACCTAAAACTTGCACTGTAAATATTTCTGAAATGGAAGGTGATATTGATATGCGGTTTTAACCTAATGAAATTGTAACCAAGGGCTCGTATTTGTAGCTGATACACTGATTTTTATAATTTTTAGAAAGTGGGTTTATTTACAACAATTACAATATTTTAAATGGAACAATACTCATTGACATTTAAAAAAATAAAAGTAGAACACATTAGAATTCCAATGGTGTCTTTTGCACGATTCTAGTGCACGTAGTTTACGAGATATTGTTATTTGTACACAATGGGACAATGCCTAGGACAAACTAAAGAAAAACAAATGTGAATGAAGTAATTCTGTGGTTTCTGACAAGTACAGTGTACCCTCAAAGCTTGTGTTCAAAATGACGACCACCAGCCTCAATACAAGCTTCCAGTCTGCTATGTAAAGATTGCTGCACACGTTCTAGCATTTCAGAGGAAATTTCAGCACAGGCAGCAGTAATACGCCATTTCATATCATCTGGTGTAGTTGGTATGTCCTTGTAGACAGTGTCTTTTAGCTTCCCCCACAGAAAAAAGTCTAAAGGAATCAAATCTGGTGAACGGGCCGGCCAAAGTACAGGTCCCCTTCGTCCAATCCAACGATTTGGAAACAATCCGTGAAGATAATCTGTAGTAATTCGTGCACTATGGGCCGGACAGCCATCATGTTGATACCACAGGTTCCTCCTAGTCTGAAGCGGAACGTCTTCTAACATCTGTGGAAGATGGTCTGTTAGGAGGTTGAGGTACTTGCACGAATTCAGTGTTCCTTCTACGAAAAAGGTACCTATGATGTGATGGTTCACTATTCCACACCAGACGTTTACACTCCATGGACGCTGTCGTTCTACTTGACGCAGCCAACGGGGATTTTCAACAGACCAATAGTGCATGTTTCTAAGATTGACTTGGCCATGATTAGAAAATGTTGCTTCATCAGTAAACAAGATACATGACGAATCTGGAGTATCACATCTTAATGCCCATGCACAAAAGTTAACACGATTCTCAAAATCATTACCATGCAGCACTTGATGGAGAGAGATGTGATACGGATGGAACTTATGACGATGGAGAATGCGTAGTACACTTGCCTTGTAACGTGTTTTTCGAGGGGTTTTCATGCCACTGGCATAAGTCAGTAGGAAGCCATTCTATATTTATTTACGCGGAAAATTGTTCAGCTAAGAGAATTTTTCATGTTAATTTATTATTATTATTATTAATTTATTATAATTATTATTAAGGTATTTTTCGGAGCATTTTATAAAATTCTAAGCATACAGATAGGTTTTCTATGTCTTAGAAAACACTATAAAGCAAATTATTACGAACGACAATATCATAGAAAATTATGTGATTACGGAATTTTACGGAGTTTTGTCAGTTAGAGTTTGTTGAGAGAGATGAGTCACTGGAAATTCAGCTACAGGCTTAATCCTGTCGGGAAGCATGACGCAATGCTGGGTCGCATCGTCAAGAAAAGGCGGATGTATGGAACGGCAAACAACTTCACCCTCCCGCCGAGTGTAATGAGCCAGAAGAGGGGAGTATAGCGCGTGAGGGGTCAGCCAATCAGTGGAGACCACGTAAGCTGGAAGTCGGGACTGGAGTGGGGATGCGGCGGGTGCCTATAGGGTTGGCACGCCGTGGAAACGAGAACTATCGTCATAAAATTTAACCAGTATGGTTGCACGAGTGAGTGGCTCCGATGTTCAGTGGAGTTAGCGACTATCTTTGTGAAACTTAACCGTTGTGGTTGTACGTGTTGGTTCCAATGTACTGAACCCGAGGAGGTTATGCTGACTGGGATCGAACGTGGTTCTCAGAGACTGTGATTTCAGAATAAAGGTTCCACCAGGGAACGAACCCGAAGTCTGTGGAGGGAGTTTCATTGTAAAAACCCCTAGAGAGAAGTGTATATTAAATCACTGGTGTGATTTCAGTTGCAGTGACATTATTTATAAAAATAATGAAGGGAAATGGAGCAGAATACAGCATTATTAGACTACTTGGTGTAGGCTATAGGGGGCTTGGAGATCTGCAAGTGCAGAGTTTGACATTTTACAAATAGGCCCAGAATTGTGGGAGGTTTTCAGTGGAGCCAAGTCAATCTTTCTTACCTCATTCTGTCGTCTGGAAGAGGGTGAGGGCCTGAATAATGACCCAGTTCTTCCCCGACGGAGAATGGATTTGAGAATGGTGGGGAGAGATCACAAGGAAAATCATTGATTACTCGTGATTGGAGTAACGAAATGACATGAGACTTGCCCACAGGTGAATCTTTAGACTGGAGGCTAATTTTAGAGCCTTTAATCTGCGAAATTGACGCATATTTAAGGAAGTGCGGAAGGACCGTAGGACTATCATTGTTCGCGGCGGGATTTGAGGATGCTGCCAGGGAATCCCCGGGAGATAGCGTGCCCACGCTATGGGGAAAGGAATTAATATTAATTAATTGGCCGAGCGATTCTTTAGCACGCAGATAGTTCTGGGATCAGTGAAAGAAAAGGAACCCAATGAACATGGTTTCGAGACCAGAATCATGCTGGGAGAGGAGCCGAGATCACGCGGGAAGATTTCGCTCTATTTTTTGTGTGAAACTCATATAAGGAGGTCGACCCTTAGCAGAGCATTCAGTCTTAAGCCAGTCTTACCTCAGTCAGTCTTACACTAGTTGCAGACGATTGGAGCCAGTCTCATCCCAGTTTGTCACAGTTTGTCAAGAGAGTCGCAGACAGTCGTCATGGCGGAACATATGGCGATCCGGCTCATGAAAGGACGCCCGAACAAAGACGTGTACATTTGAGTGAAGCATTTAATAAGCTTTTATTAATAATAATCGCGCTGCAGGTATACTCAGCAGTACGAACAATGGCGTGTTCACTTAGGAAGCACCGTGTAAGATGAGTGGCAGAACAATTGTAAATAATAATAATTTGTGTAAAGTCATGGACAGTGTTAAGCGCAATGTATCAAATATCGACTGATCATTCATGTCTAATTACGCTGGAATGCGCTGGGAGAAACTTTACGAAGCATTTGGTAATGTCTTAAGGATACCAAATAATAACGCTCAGGACGGAAGTTAGCATATCTATGCGACGCAGGAAGCTTACCGTAGGAGTATGGATAAAAACTGTTGGTGAATTCCGAGGGCAGGTAAACCAGACTTTCAATCAGGAGTTGGTAGGAGCATGGGAGATGCCGTCGACACCTGCAATTTTGATATCTTTGCTAGGGAATTTCAAGCAATGAAAAGTGTACAAAGTGACGTGTGTTATGTATAAAGCATATGTAAAATATCTTTTAAAGTAGTGGTTTAATAAATGTTATAAAGTGTCACATGTTTGGAAGCAATAGCTTCATTATAGAAATGCCAAGTGCCGTATGGTTAACGGAAGTTGTGTGTCATAAAATGTGTGTATTCAAGATGAATATGTCGCGTTAAACCTGCATATGGCAGGCGACTTGGAAGGATATGATTGGTTGAAGCCACCATGACGAGCCTTGAGATATGTGAGTACCCCACAAATTATGGTTAATTAGAGAATATAGGCCACTGCATGTTATGTGATTTCATTAAAGATGCCAGTAAGAATCAGATTAGGAGGTAGACCCTCCAGGTTTAATCATTGTTGTATTGATTTTTATAGAGTTGAGATGTTAATGTGCATCAATAAGTGGATTAATCATTACCACTATTAATTAAGATGGCAACCAGTTATGTAAATGTTACGAGCACAGTTGTTCGAGTTTTGAGATGATTGGTTGTGTCGGATTTTGGTAAATTATGTCAGAAATATAATAAT
Organism: Meconema thalassinum; assembly: GCA_946902985.2. Taxonomy (NCBI): domain Eukaryota; kingdom Metazoa; phylum Arthropoda; class Insecta; order Orthoptera; family Tettigoniidae; genus Meconema; species Meconema thalassinum. The sequence continues at coordinate 547,456,427 of OX336390.1, forward strand.
AATAATAAGGAAGGATTTGGTAATTTATTTCAGTGAAAATAATAATAATAAGGAATGATTTGGTAATTTATGTCAGTGAGAATAATGATAATAACAATTATGAATATCAAAGGTATTAATGAACGCATCAGGTAATTGTTGTAAACAGGAAATAATTACGCTATTGCAAGACTTAGCGATCCAAGCAGTAAGGTTATACAGTAAGATTACATTACGGGATTAAAGAAAGAGTTGATATCAGAATATATTGTATTAATGGGAATATAATTATGCCAGGAATGGAAGAGCTTTTAGTGAATTGAATTTGCAGCTTATGTGAGAAGCTTATAGAGTAATTGATAGATTTCTATTAATATTATAGGACGAAGTCGTAACATTAGGTGAAGGAGCCAGGTGGTCTATTCTACGTATGAAATCTCCTATGCCGGGGGCATAGCGGAGATATACTTTGTGCCAGAGTGTTTAGTGTTGGACCCTAACTCTGATGATGGATGAAATATTCCGGATTGAAATCCCATGTAGGTGCGAGGCAAACGATGGACACCTCGACACTATGATTTTCCGAGAACTTATTGTTGAGTGATTCGGCTTGTTGAAGCGAACCTCAAATGTCGGCAGCTTGGACTGACCGCATAATTTATTTAAGACACCGGTTGCCTACTAGACCAATGTTTTACGAACCTCGTACCTTCATGTTGAAATGGGCCTTGTTTGGTGCCAGTTATTATTTATCCTCGGGGTAGGAATAAATATAAAGCTCATTCACTACCTGTGTGCATAATATTCAGTTAAAATCCATTGAGATATGTGTGTCATTGGGAGCACAGTACTGTCTTGTAAAATCTTATACTGCTTTGGAAATAAGCCTTCAGACATAAAGCGAGGGTCGAGTTAATGTTGGAACCCCCTTCCACACTCCTATTGTATGCCGACCGCTCGGGGAGAGGGTCTGGGGACGGCCAGACGGACCGTAAAAGTAAGGTTGAAAGGAACAGATTTTAGACCCTGTTAATGACTTGAAGTGAAATATTGTTATGTTGAGTAATGAAGCCATGTGGTTTAAGAACACATTGATAATTATATATTATCCTGATGGTTCATGATTTTAGCTATCTAACGAATGGTTAGACGTTGCATTTGTACTGTCACTGACAGCTTTTTCAGAAGTTGGTTACCAGATTCCACAGGCTACGCGCGCAAGGTAGTTTGATTGTACCATCCGACACAACAATAACATAATGTTTTTAAGATGAAATCACAAAACGGCATGCAGTGGAACTATATAAATAGTAGAGTAGGGGTAGCTTACATAATTATGGAGTTGCACGTTGACTACTGTGCAACACCAGAATAGGCTAATGCATGTGAAGCATTTGGTGGGAAAAGAAAGATCAAAACACACACGGTACACATAATTGTCAAATTAAGAAGGTTTAATGAATCAGTAATTTTGTGATATTAAAGAAGTCACATTGTATGACAGTAGAATCAATGTACAGTTTGTTTCTGAAGTTGTACGTGCATCAGCGCACTAGAATATCTTTGTGAAGTGCACATAAGGGTAAAGGTTTGTGGTATGATATGATTTATTATGATTATATTATGTTCATATTGGTGGATTGTGGAAAGTAATTTTTGTTTGCTTTGTTTTATGGTTATGGGGATTGTTTATTTGTAAAAAGTCATGATTATATTTACTGAATTAAAGTTTTAGAATAGAGTTGTGCCTTATCATTGTAGAGTTGATACCTTTTAGCCACAAATCCGAAGTATGCAACTGCTCAGTGGGAGGACGGTACACCCTCGAGTCCTGAAGCTAGCTGGAGGCAGAAGCATATTTTCCATCGAGATTACTCACATGGGTACAGTACGGACCATAAATCTTCATATCTACAAATATATCATCAACAACGAAGAAGATGACGACGTCCAGGAGGCTATGGGAAGCTCACTTCAACATCCAGTACGAGGGAAATGCTACGGCAATTTCCAGTGGTAAGCGCGAATGACACATAGCTACGCAATCTCTCGTCTTTCTTTGTTTCATATTCAATAATTCAGTAAATTCATAGCTTGAGAATAAGAGTAAAATCAGTAATTTATCCGACTCCGTTTTCACGTAATTTTCTAGCGGTAATATTTAAATCGCAACGCTCCAATTTAAATTCAAACTTATTATTATTATTAATTTTGCTATACTTGTTTTTTATACAATAAATTCATTTCATTTAACCATGCAATCTTTGTTTTCAGTAGGTAGCATTAGATATAGACCAATTCCTTCTCCTGATACAATTGTTTGTTGGGTTAATGATCCAATCATACCACGATCTGAGAGTAAAGATTCTTGAAGGTGTTCTACCAGAGCTAGGTGTTGTTAAATTCAAATTTAGATTTCAACATAGCGTTGAGGTCTTGGCGCCCATTAAAACAACATATCTTAGTAGAAAACATTACATTTGTCACACAGTGAGGGCTATAGAAAACATTACATTTGTCGCTACCAACTTGGGGCTGAAAACCTAATAACATTTGTGGAAGGAGAAGGGTATATATTTCTGTGCCTGTATTTTTTTTTTTTCATTTATCGGTGTGTATCAGCATGGGTAGTGCTGAGGAAGAGATGAAGTTGCGTAGTGGTCACCAGTTGGATAGTGAAGATACGAGCAGTATGGCTAGTCTTGGAAATGAAAGCTGTACAGGGATGTCGGAGGTAAATCCCGATACTGAGGGGGGAAATCAAAACAGTCAAGCAGGGTTAGAGAGTTTGCTTCTCCAATTTATGCAACAAAACAAAATTAGTACTGATGCTTTAAACGCTAAACTTGAACAAAACAATGCTAAACTCGAACAAAATAACGCTAAATTAGAACAAAATAGTAGGGAAAATATAGAGAGTAATAGGGAGCTGAGTGATAGTTTAAATGCTAAATTGGAACAGAGCAGTAAGGAAGTGAGCAATAAATTAAATGGGAAATTTGAAGAGAACAATCTAAAATTAGATAAGAAATTTGAGCAGATTAGAGGAGAAATCAGAGGGGTGATGGAAGAGAAGGCTAAAGAAATTGTAGCAGATGTAGACAGAAAGTTAGGAAAAGTACAGGAGGAGTTTGAAATTAGAATCAGTACACAGGCTGAAAATTTAAAAGAACTAGGGCAACTTGAAACACAGCAGGTCAAAAAGCAATTGGGGGGAGAAATTGATAAGATTCAGGTGGCAACAAAAGAGGTTAAAGAACAGCTGGGGGAAGAATTGATAAAGTACATGCAGAAATAATCACTGAAGTTAATACTTTAAGGGAGAGGAATAAGGAAAGCATTAATGATATTAGTGAGAAACAAGCTCAGTTAAGTGGTAAAGTTGAAGCATCGGAAGGGAGCATTATGTTAACTGTAACTAATATCGAAAGAAAAGCTGAGGAGAAAATTGCTGAATTAGAACAGAAGTTGAAAGCTAGAATTAGGCAGGAAAATAGCCAGAGTAGGCCAGTTTATGTGAATAGCACACACAGGGAAATAGAACTAGGCAAATTTAGTAATCGGCAGGGTTGTCCAATGGAGTTCATGAATACTATAGAAAATAAATTCGGGGAGAGGCTGGAAGATGGTAGTGTTGAGTGGTGCCAGGTAGTTGAAATTTTAGAGCAAGCGTTTGTAGGGGAGACAAGAAACTGGTTTGCTGTCTACAGAGACAATTTTGAGAATATTACAGATTTCAAAGTTACATTTTGTGAGAAATTTTGGAATGAGGTCATTCAGTCTCAGCATCGTGAGGGAATTGTGTGTGGGAAATATAACCCGAGAGGCAACTACACTATGACCGAGTACTTTTTAGGACAGGTATTAACGTGCAAATATCTGGATGGTTTGAAGGAGAAGAGTGATGTAGTCAGGCTATTACTAAGACATTTTCCATACAGAATCAAAGAAGCTGCCTGTATCCAAAATGTTAAATCTATCTCACAAGTGGAGAATTTATTGAGTACATTCGATGCTCTGGGAAGAGGCGGTTACTAGGAGAATTTCGGTAGGAACCAGGGTAACAATAATAACAGGCCTAATGAGAATAGGAACCAGGAAGTTCAAGGGAACAGTGGCGAAGGGGCCAGCGTTCAAAATAGGGGGAACCAAAATAGTAATAATAATAATAATCAGCAAAACCAGTACAGAGGAAATGGGTATGGTACGAACTACCAAGGTAGAAATAATGATTTCAGGGGAAATCAAGGCCGAAATAACGATTATAGGGGTAACCAAGGGCGGTATAGTAATAATAATAATAATTATAACCAGAACAGGGGTCAAGGAAGGAATCAGCCCAATGGTAATAACGGACAGAGAGATACCGTTAATACAACCCAGAACAACCAGACCAGTGCAGTAGTCAGTAGTACTACACCAAGCGGTAGCAATGCTTTAAACACGAACCAGGCTGCGATGTAAGGTCAGAATCTCAGTCTGTAACATGCCCTGTCCATACACTTATACAGGAACCCTATGACCTAAATGTAAGAAATGAATTATTACGTGAACTAAATGATGAAGGTATTATTCAGGAAGTGGCTAGTAAGAGCCCCATAGTTAAATTTAACGTGTCCGAGGCGTACACAGATGTTTTAATTGATAGTGGTTGTATGAAGAGTTGCATAAGTAGTGCATTTTATGATAAAATGAAGGGAATTGGAGTAAATTTCGAGGAGATGCCAATTAAAAGCACTTTTGTTATCACAGCTGTTGGGAAGAGGTCTAAAGTAATTTCTAAGCAAGTTTTAGTAGACATTAAAATTAATAATCATGTAGAGAAGCAGATTTGCCTTGTAATTCCAAATTTAGTATTCAGTGTTATCTTGGGTTCAGAGTGGCTAAGTAGAGTGTCTGGTGACTTATGTTATGATGTAGGGAGTTTGAAATTTAAATGGGGGAGATTCTGAAGTAGAAGTAGCGTTCAATGACCAAATTCAGAGAAGTAGTATTGTAGGTGTGATTTGTACTTTAAATGAGATATCGCCAGCCGTAGAGCGGGGTTCTCCATGTTTTGTGGGCAGTGTGATTACGAACGGAAGTCTAGAGGACTCGTTACGTAATGCTGCATTTCAGGGAAATATAGAGGTGGAACAATGTGTTCGGCTCTATGATGTGTTATTGTGTAATAGGAGAGTTTTTGAGGATCGCATTGGTATGGCCAATTGCTATACACATTCATTGAACGTTATTGATAGGTCAGTATTCACAGGACATAGATATCCTGTACCTTTCGCTTATCAGAGTGCAGTTGAGGCACAAATTAACCAGATGCTTGAAGATGGGATTATTGAGCACTCTTTCACTTGTGTAGATTTGAGTTCCAGTTTTTGGCAAGTGCCACTTATGTACGAAGATAGACCATTTACAGCTTTTAGTCATAAATGTAATCTTTATCAATTTTGTAGAACACCTTATGGGTTAAAGAGTAGTTCAGCAGCTTTAATTAGGGCTTTAAACATAGCATTAGGGGATGACACAGGAGATTTTGTTACCATTTACATTGATGATATGGTAATTAGTTCACGCAGTTTTGAGGAGCATCTACGTCATTTAAATATAGTTTTTCAGAAGTTAGATCAGGCAGGGTTCACTTTGAAGCTGTCTAAGTCGTCATTCTGTCAGTCAGAAGTGACATTTTTAGGTCATAGAGTGTCGAGTAGTGGTATGACACCAGAGGAAAGTAGGGTTAGCATGTGTGGACAGTTAGGCAACAGGGCATCGTTACAGACACTGAGAAATATGTTAGTGGAGCAGCGTGATGACGTTCATTTAAGGGAGCCACTGGCAAGGTTGGAAGCAGGTGACGCAGTAACATTTATAGTTTCCAAACGTATTGGCAAAACAGCATATGTGCTGGAGGATAGTAAGGGAAGCAGATTATACGGGACGTATAATATACATAGTCTTCGAAAATATGTGTCGTAAAGTGAGTGTGTTTAGCTGGCGAGCCAGCCTATCAAATGAGTAAGTGTGGTATTTGGTGCGTGGAAGATCTGGTCTTCAAGGCAGGCGTATCAGAAGTCACACAGGGGGGTAGTATGTAAGTAAATGAGAGTTTTTAAGGTACAGGGAAATATGACGGGATTGTCGGATGCTCTTGAGCACTAAAATGTCTCGATACACCAAGGCCAGAATTTGGTAGCGCTGGTGAATTCCCATTTGTCTCCTAGAGATGGGTGAGCGCTTGAACAGGGTATTTTTGCTTAAGGCGTCCACGAGACAAAAGATGGGCCATCAGAAGGCGAGACAGTCCTTCATGAAACTCATACATATCAGCAAACGTGATTTCTGTTTACGGCCTCGCCATGTAAGATTTGTAAGTGTGTAATTTAAGGTAATTTGTACAAAGGTATTATTTGTGTGAGGAGAACTGGTCTGTGTTGAGAACTAGTATTAAGTAGAATATGGTCTACTGTACGGGAACTTAAGAAGACAGGGCGATTACGGCACATAAATATTTGGTGTTATATGTAATGCGCACTTACTGTTTTTTTTTTCAGAAGTCAATATTAATTTAATCTACTTTAAAGAGAGATTAAGTATTATGGTCACGAGGCGCTGCCACAATAGTGTGATCGTGTGCTCAGTGATAAGTGAGATTAAATTTCACCATAAGGAAGGGACCTCCAGTGAAATTAGGAAGTTCTATGGAGATATAAATATATCAGAACACCTTCAATGCGTGTGATATGTCATCATAGATACATAGTGCTCACACATTATTTATGTCTATTTTCCAACATAGAGAAATTTGAGAGGCGGAAATATCCGTGGAACATTATTCTATATGAAAAACATTGGACTGGTTGCAAAGTGCAATCCATTATGACGACAAACTTTGACGCAAAGTGCGTAAAGAAAAATTATGAGTGTATATATATGTAATTTAGGGTGATTTCATTTATGTAATATGTATTTTGGATGGGATTTTGTTAACGTGTCTGGGATAATCGGATAATGGACCGTCGTCACGGTAAATCATCCGATGATCCGAGGCGAATATGTAACGTGTTTTTCGAGGGGTTTTCATGCCACTGGCATAAGTCAGTAGGACGCCATTCTATATTTATTTACGCGGCAAATTGTTCAGCCAAGAGAATTTTTCATGTTAATTTATTATTATTATTAATTTATTATAATTATTATTAAGGTATTTTTCGGAGCATTTTATAAAATTCTAAGCATACAGATAGGTTTTCTATGTCTTAGAAAACACTATCAAGCAAATTATTACGAACGACAATATCATAGAAAATTATGTGATTACGGAATTTTACGGAGTTTTGTCAGTTAGAGTTTGTTGAGAGAGATGAGTCACTGGAAATTCAGCTACAGGCTTAATCTTGTCGGGAAGCATGACGCAATGCTGGGTCGCATCGTCAAGAAAAGGCGGATGTATGGAACGGCAAACGACTTCACCCTCCCGCCGAGTGTAATGAGCCAGAAGAGGGGAGTATAGCGCGTTAGGGGTCAGCCAATCAGTGGAGACCACGTAAGCTGGAAGTCGGGACTGGAGTGGGGATGCGGCGGGTGCCTATAGGGTTGGCACGCCGTGGAAACGAGAACTATCGTTATAAAATTTAACCAGTATGGTTGCACGAGTGAGTGGCTCCGATGTTCAGTGGAGTTAGCGACTATCTTTGTGAAACTTAACCGTTGTGGTTGTACGTGTTGGTTCCGATGTACGGACCATAAATCTTCATATCTACAAATATATCATCAACAACGAAGAAGATGACGACGTCCAGGAGGCTATTGGAAGCTCACTTCAACATCCAGTACGAGGGAAATGCTACGGCAATTTCCAGTGGTAAGCGCGAATGACACATAGCTACGCAATCTCTCGTCTTTCTTTGTTTCATATTCAATAATTCAGTAAATTCATAGCTTGGGAATAAGAGTAAAATCAGTAATTTATCCGACTCCGTTTTCACGTAATTTTCTAGCGGTAATATTTAAATCGCAACGCTCCAATTTAAATTCAAACTTATTATTATTATTAATTTTGCTATACTTGTTTTTTATACAATAAATTCATTTCTTTTAACCATGCAATCTTTGTTTTCAGTAGGTAGCATTTGATATAGACCAATTCCTTCTCCTGATACAATTGTTTGTTGGGTTAATGATCCAATCATACCACGATCTGAGAGTAAAGATTCTTGAAGGTGTTCTACCAGAGCTAGGTGTTGTTAAATTCAAATTTAGATTTCAACATAGCGTTGAGGTCTTGGCGCCCATTAAAACAACATATCTTAGTAGAAAACATTACATTTGTCACACAGTGAGGGCTATAGAAAACATTACATTTGTCGCTACCAACTTGGGGATGAAAACCTAATAACATTTTTGGAAGGAGAAGGGTATATATTTCTGTGCCTGTATTTTGTTTTTTTTTTCATTTATCGGTGTGTATCAGCATGGGTAGTGCTGAGGAAGAGATGAAGTTGCGTAGTGGTCACCAGTTGGATAGTGAAGAGAACAATCTAAAATTAGATAAGAAATTTGAGCAGATTAGAGGAGAAATCAGAGGGGTGATGGAAGAGAAGGCTAAAGAAATTGTAGCAGATGTAGACAGAAAGTTAGGAAAAGTACAGGAGGAGTTGGAAATTAGAATCAGTACACAGGCTGAAAATTTAAAAGAACTAGGGCAACTTGAAACACAGCAGGTCAAAAAGCAATTGGGGGGAGAAATTGATAAGATTCAGGTAGCAACAAAAGAGGTTAAAGAACAGCTGGGGGGAAGAATTGATAAAGTACATGCAGAAATAATCACTGAAGTTAATACTTTAAGGGAGAGGAATAAGGAAAGCATTAATGATATTAGTGAGAAACAAGCTCAGTTAAGTGGTAAAGTTGAAGCATCGGAAGGGATCATTAGGTTAACTGTAACTAATATCGAAAGAAAAGCTGAGGAGAAAATTGCTGAATTAGAACAGAAGTTGAAAGCTAGAATTAGGCAGGAAAATAGCCAGAGTAGGCCAGTTTATGTGAATAGCACACACAGGGAAATAGAACTAGGCAAATTTAGTAATCGGCAGGGTTGTCCAATGGAGTTCATGAGTACTATAGAAAATAAATTCGGGGAGAGGCTGGAAGATGGTAGTGTTGAGTGGTGCCAGGTAGTTGAAATTTTAGAGCAAGCGTTTGTAGGGGAGACAAGAAACTGGTTTGCTGTCTACAGAGACAATTTTGAGAATATTACAGATTTCAAAGTTACATTTTGTGAGAAATTTTGGAATGAGGTCATTCAGTCTCAGCATCGTGAGGGAATTGTGTGTGGGAAATATAACCCGAGAGGCAACTACACTATGACCGAGTACTTTTTAGGACAGGTATTAACGTGCAAATATCTGGATGGTTTGAAGGAGGAGAGTGATGTAGTCAGGCTATTACTAAGACATTTTCCATACAGAGTCAAAGAAGCTGCCTGTATCCAAAATGTTAAATCTATCTCACAAGTGGAGAATTCATTGAGTACATTCGATGCTCTGGGAAGAGGCGGTTACGAGGAGAATTTCGGTAGGAACCAGGGTAACAATAATAACAGGCCTAATGAGAATAGGAACCAGGAAGTTCAAGGGAACAGTGGCGAAGGGGCCAGCGTTCAAAATAGGGGGAACCAAAATAGTAATAATAATAATAATCAGCAAAACCAGTACAGAGGAAATGGGTATGGTACGAACTACCAAGGTAGAAATAATGATTTCAGGGGAAATCAAGGCCGAAATAACGATTATAGGGGTAACCAAGGGCGGTATAGTAATAATAATAATAATTATAACCAGAACAGGGGTCAAGGAAGGAATCGGCCCAATGGTAATAACGGACAGAGAGGTACCGTTAATACAACTCAGAACAACCAGACCAGTGCAGTAGTCAGTAGTACTACACCAAGCGGTAGCAATGCTTTAAACACGAACCAGGCTGCGATGTAAGGTCAGAATCTCAGTCTGTAACATGCCCTGTCCATACACTTATACAGGAACCCTATGACCTAAATGTAAGAAATGAATTATTACGTGAACTAAATGATGAAGGTATTATTCAGGAAGTGGCTAGTAAGAGCCCCATAGTTAAATTTAACGTGTCCGAGGCGTACACAGATGTTTTAATTGATAGTGGTTGTATGAAGAGTTGCATAAGTAGTGCATTTTATGATAAAATGAAAGGAATTGGAGTAAATTTCGAGGAGATGCCAATTAAAAGCACTTTTGTTATCACAGCTGTTGGGAAGAGGTCTAAAGTAATTTCTAAGCAAGTTTTAGTAGACATTAAAATTAATAATCATGTAGAGAAGCAGATTTGCCTTGTAATTCCAAATTTAGTATTCAGTGTTATCTTGGGTTCAGAGTGGCTAAGTAGAGTGTCTGGTGACTTATGTTATGATGTAGGGAGTTTGAAATTTAAATGGGGAGATTCTGAATTAGAAGTAGCGTTCAATGACCAAATTCAGAGAAGTAGTATTGTAGGTGTGATTTGTACTTTAAATGAGATATCGCCAGCCGTAGAGCGAGGTTCTCCATGTTTAGTGGGCAGTGTGATTACGAACGGAAGTCTAGAGGACTCGTTACGTGATGCTGCATTTCAGGGAAATATAGAGGTGGAACAATGTGTTCGGCTCTATGATGTGTTATTGTGTAATAGGAGAGTTTTTGAGGATCGCATTGGTATGGCCAATTGCTATACACATTCATTGAACGTTATTGATAGGTCAGTATTCACAGGACATAGATATCCTGTACCTTTCGCTTATCAGAGTGCAGTTGAGGCACAAATTAACCAGATGCTTGAAGATGGGATTATTGAGCACTCTAACAGTCCATATGTTAATTCTTTGATCCCGGTACCCAAGACCGACGGCACAGTTCGTATTTGTTTAGACGCTCGTTTGGTTAACAGTAGAATTAGTTCAGATCAGCTGAAATCTATGTCAATAGAGGAATTAATGCAAACATTTGAGGGGAAGAAGTATTTCACTTGTGTAGATCTGAGAGGCCTGTTTGCCATCCCTTGATGAATACAGTACATTTGCATTTGTCTGTTGGCACAGGCCAGAGTAAAAGGTGGCTTTTCACTGATGTCTCAGTCTCACTCATGGCTGTGATTATATGGAAGCTACTGAGGTATGGGTGGTGCTTAGTAATGACATTCAGGGCACAGTCAGTGCCTGTGGATGTTGTAAAAGGTTCTACTCATAGGGTTAGTACTACTGTTCTGACTCAGTGAGGAAAGCAATGGCAAACTACCTCACTCCTCTTTTTGCCTAGTACGCCTCAATATAGCGCTGCCTTGGGTTTTTGTGTGTATCTACTCACATAACCTAATGGCGGTACTGTTTGAGGATCCAACCAGCCTTCGGGATGACTACCTAACATACAGACAGACAGAGATTTGAGTTCCAGTTTTTGGCAAGTGCCACTTATGTACGAAGATAGACCATTTACAGCTTTTAGTCATAAATATAATCTTTATCAATTTTGTAGAACACCTTATGGGTTAAAGAGTAGTTCAGCAGCTTTAATTAGGGCTTTAAACATAGCATTAGGGGATGACACAGGAGATTTTGTTACCATTTACATTGATGATATGGTAATTAGTTCACGCAGTTTTGAGGAGCATCTACGTCATTTAAATATAGTTTTTCAGAAATTAGATCAGGCAGGGTTCACTTTGAAGCTGTCTAAGTCGTCATTCTGTCAGTCAGAAGTGACATTTTTAGGTCATAGAGTGTCGAGTAGTGGTATGACACCAGAGGAAAGTAGGGTTAGCATGTGTGGACAGTTAGGCAACAGGGCATCGTTACAGACACTTAGAAATATGTTAGTGGAGCAGCGTGATGACGTTCATTTAAGGGAGCCACTGGCAAGGTTGGAAGCAGGTGACGCAGTAACATTTATAGTTTCCAAACGTATTGGCAAAACAGCATATGTGCTGGAGGATAGTAAGGGAAACAGATTATACGGGACGTATAATATACATAGTCTACGAAAATACGTGTCATAAAGTGAGTGTGTTTAGCTGGCGAGCCAGCCTATCAAATGAGTAAGTGTGGTATTTGGTGCGTGGAAGATCTGGTCTTCAAGGCAGGCGTATCAGAAGTCACACAGGGGGGTAGTATGTAAGTAAATGAGAGTTTTTAAGGTACAGGGAAATATGACGGGATTGTCGGATGCTCTTGAGCACTAAAATGTCTCGATACACCAAGGCCAGAATTTGGTAGCGCTGGTGAATTCCCATTTGTCTCCTAGAGATGGGTGAGTGCTTGAACAGGGTATTTTTGCTTAAGGCGTCCACGAGACAAAATATGGGCCATCAGAAGGCGAGACAGTCCTTCATGAAACTCATACATATCAGAACACGTGATTTCTGTTTACGGCCTCGCCATGTAAGATTTGTAAGTGTGTAATTTAAGGTAATTTGTACAAAGGTATTATTTGTGTGAGGAGAACTGGTCTGTGTTGAGAACTAGTATTAAGTAGAATATGGTCTACTGTACGGGAACTTAAGAAGACAGGGCGATTACGGCACAGAAATATTTGGTGTTATATGTAATGCGCACTTACTGTTTTTTTCAGAAGTCAATATTAATTTAATCTACTTTAAAGAGAGATTAAGTATTATGGTCACGAGGCGCTGCCACAATAGTGTGATCGTGTGCTCAGTGATAAGTGAGATTAAATTTCACCATAAGGAAGGAACCTCCAGTGAAATTAGGAAGTTCTATGGTGCTATAAATATATTAGAACACCTTCAATGCGTGTGATATGACATCATAGATACATAGTGCTCACACATTATTTATGTCTATTTTCCAACATAGAGAAATTTGAGAGGCGGAAATATCCGTGGAACATTATTCCATATGAAAAACATTGGACTGGTTGCAAAGTGCAATCCATTATGACGACAAATTTTGACGCAAAGTGCGTAAAGAAAAATTATGAGTGTATATATATGTAATTTAGGGTGATTTCATTTATGTAATATGTATTTTGGATGGGATTTTGTTAACGTGTCTGGGATAATCGGATAATGGACCGTCGTCACGGTAAATCATCCGATAATCCGAGGCGAATATGTAACGTGTTTTTCGAGGGGTTTTCATGCCACTGGCATAAGTCAGTAGGAAGCCATTCTATATTTATTTACGCGGCAAATTGTTCAGCCAAGAGAATTTTTCATGTTAATTTATTATTATTATTAATTTATTATAATTATTATTAAGGTATTTTTCGGAGCATTTTATAAAATTCTAAGCATACAGATAGGTTTTCTATGTCTTAGAAAACACTATCAAGCAAATTATTACGAATGACAATATCATAGAAAATTATGTGATTACGGAATTTTACGGAGTTTTGTCAGTTAGAGTTTGTTGAGAGAGATGAGTCACTGGAAATTCAGCTACAGGCTTAATCTTGTTGGGAAGCATGACGCAATGCTGGGTCGCATCGTCAAGAAAAGGCGGATGTATGGAACGGCAAACGACTTCACCCTCCCGCCGAGTGTAATGAGCCAGAAGAGGGGAGTATAGCGCGTGAGGGATCAGCCAATCAGTGGAGACCACGTAAGCTGGAAGTCGGAACTGGAGTGGGGATGCGGTGGGTGCATATATGGTTGGCACGCCGTGGAAACGAGAACTATCGTTATAAAATTTAACCAGTATGGTTGCACGAGTGAGTGGCTCCGATGTTCAGTGGAGTTAGCGACTATCTTTGTGAAACTTAACCGTTGTGGTTGTACGTGTTGGTTCCGATGTACGGACCATAAATTTTCATATCTAGAAATATATCATCAACAACGAAGAAGATGACGACGTCCAGGAGGCTATGGGAAGCTCATTTCAACATCCATTACGAGCGAAATGCTACGGCAACTTCCAGTGGTAAGCGCGAATGACACATAGCTACGCAATCTCTCGTCTTTCTTTGTTTCATATTCAATAATTCAGTAAATTCATAGCTTGGGAATAAGAGTAAAATCAGTAATTTATCCGACTCCGTTTTCACGTAATTTTCTAGTGGTAATATTTAAATCGCAACGCTCCAATTTAAATTCAAACTTATTATTATTATTATTATTAATTTTGCTATACTTGTTTTTTATACAATAAATTCATTTCTTTTAACCATGCAATCTTTGTTTTCAGTAGGTAGCAGTAGATATAGACCAATTCCTTCTCCTGATACAATTGTTTGTTGGGTTAATGATCCCATCGTACCACGATCTGAGAGTAAAGATTCTTCAAGGTGTTCTACCAGAGCTAGGTGTTGTTAAATACAAATTTAGATTTCAACATAGCGTTGAGGTCTTGGCGCCCATTAAAACAACATATCTTAGTAGAAAACATTACATTTGTCACACAGTGAGGGCTATAGGAAACATTACAGCCTGACTCATGCCGCTTCCATGTGCAATTGCACGGGAATTAATTTGTGGATCTACTGCAACAGCAGCCAGAACCTTAATTTCTCCCTCTTCTCCAGTCACTTGTTTGTCTCTGTTAAGTTTTCTAGGCGTTAAACTACCACTTTCACGTAATTGATTGGAAAGGTTCACAAATAATTGCCGAGATGGTTGACGTCTAATGGGATATGTTTCCGCGTACACGGTACAAGAACGAACGGCATTCTTCCTACATTCGCCATAAACCATGAGCATATCGGCATTTTCTGCAATGGTAAATCTCATCCTGCAAGCACGTCCTACTACTTGAAGTATCACACAATAACTGACTGGAAAGTCGCAGTGCACTCAGTGTACACAAACCACAACCTCAACAAACATAACAACATCGTAACCTCGCCACTAAGCACTTGGTTGTTAGTGCGTACAATTTTCGAATAACAATCAATATCTTGTAAACTACTTGCACTAGAATCGTGCACAAAGCACCATTGGTATTCTAATTTGTTCTACTTTTATTTTTTTAATGTCAATGGGTATTGTTCCATTTAAAAAATTGTAATTGTTGTAAATAAAACCACTTTCTAAAAATTATAAATATCAGTGTATCAGCTACAAATACGAGCCCTTGGTTACAATTTCATTAGGTTAAAAACCGCATATCAATATCACCTTCCATTTCAGAAATATTTACAGTGCAAGTTTTAGGTGAATCACCCTGTATACTAATACCTCATCCGACCTCGATCGTGCCTTTAGAATGTTGAGACGTTTCACCAATTCAACATGGCGGCCACGCAAAATATTTCACTGCCATTCTACATCTCCGCAACAGTAACAGATATCACCCTGGAATATTGAGCGGTGATAAAGAGTAGGCTACTACTAAAAGTTCATCTATATGGCTTTCATAAACTGTTAAGTACAAAACGAACATGGTGGTCAAGCAAAGTTGAAACATTTAAATTTTTCTAAAAAGTAATAGTCACCTAGACCACCAGGTATTGAATCTAGGAAAGTTTTGCTCAGAACTGTCATTCGAAGCAGCAGGTGTCCTTTTCTCAGGAATTAAGCTGATACTGATCTCATTCTACCGAACCCCAGACCAGACGTAAATACATCCAGAACTCACTGGGAACAAATGACAGAACACTTACAGAAATACAAGAATTTCAATATACTATACTCTTGTTTAGATAATACTGTTACCAATATTGATAGAAATTCATTTTATATGCGGTTGAAGATCCACTTATCTCTGACCACGGGAGGATCTGGATTAAATTTCCAATGGCAAGAACCAAGCATCATAAGAGGGAACATAAAATTTTCAAAATGTTGGGGGAAAGGAACATAGAAAAACTGAGATTTATTTTAAGAGAAATATACTGGGAGTGTAAGGTGTTAAATTGTAATAATGTAAATGAAGCTTTTACAAATTTTCTGTCAATACTTAGCCTCAATCTTAATAAATACTGTCCCTAGATAACCAAGGTATTAAATAACTAAAATAACGGAAAAAGACCTCCAAATGGTTCACTCTTGAACTTGCAGCTTTAGGAAGGTTATCATTATCCTTCATAACAAAGCCAAACAGGGAAACCAGGAAGATAACGATATGTATACCAGGGCAAAACAAGTATATAAAAGGGAAATTGAGGCAGCAAAGATAAGAGCCAATGAACATTTTATCAATAATTCTAAAAATATGTATAAAGCTGCTTGGACAGTTATAAACAACGAATTAGGAAGAAAAGGAAGAATGGAATCAGTGACTATTACACCTAACATACTGAACCCATGTGCCATCGGTTCAAGGGTCGAATACATATTTTATTGGTAAAAGAAGAGAGGAAAAATTACAGTCTTTAGAATGACTTAGAAAGATTTTATGTAGAGGACTGTTACAACGTGGCGCAATAATAAGAGACCACTAGTCACGAGGAAATGATATCATGCATGACGCACTGATAGGGAGCCGATCATGACTATTAATAGAACGATAAAAACTTTCCGCTGTGTGTAAGAGAGAGGAGGTTTCGGAAATTGGCCTTACGCAGCAATAAAATGGCAACCTCGCAGTTGCTCAAGAAGAGGAATAATTAGATTTAAGCCATTTGCGAGCATATAATTAATAGAAGAAATACATCATTGTGAATCATTTTGGAATAGAGATTTTTGTGTGGGGAAAAAGTTTATAATATTTGCACAGGAAAGAAGTGCCGACACAGCATGACGTCGTTAGTAATTCCCCGAGACCAGAGTTGGTAGGGAGAGAAAATAAACCGCAACACCCACGTATCTGGAGAGCAAAATTTATTTAATATCTTGGAATTGTGCGATCGATTTCCATGTTCAAAGAAGTCAGCTTACGTTTAGAACACGAGCTTTCCAGAGATATATTTTTCAAAATTATGCGACTATTACTTCAAAAGTTAGTGCTGAAGAAGACGAGGATTTTATCTTTTTGTCGCCGATTTGTATAAAAACCCTGGCAGAGCCAGGAAGATCATGCAGTTTTTACCAGACCTTGAGAGGTCGTGATGCGCTGTATCACCAACGAGCACCCCGTAGGGGAGTGGCCGAACAGTATCGTCATTAGTATCACCGTGTGAAGACATAGTAAAATCCTGGTATAGGATTAATCTCAGCATAAGCGTAATAATAATAATAATAATTAGATAAATGAATGAATATTATGATGAATTATATGAAAAGTAGTAGCTTCCGAGCTCCTTTAAATGAATTAATACATGTTATGAACACATGTTCTTATGGTAAAATGATTATTGTCAAGGGAGAAGAGTAAAATATATAATTGAGATGTAGATCAAACATTGATTTTGAATTTATCAGTTCTCTTGAAGGCAACTTGGCTAATTAATGTATAAGCGCCATGTAGCGCATTGAAGTAATTTGTCACGCTAGGAATGCGTTGAAATACTCGGTAAAACCAATTATGAGGGGCAGTTGGTCGTGGTAATTGAACTATGATAAGTCCTCAAAGTAGTGATGTGATCACGAGGCCGCGTGTGTGTTGTATGGTAAAAAGGGTGCTAATTATGTTATATTATGAGCGCTGGTATAAGGTGAGCCCTGCCCTAAGTCGCGAATGTTATAAGTCCTCCAGTGTGGGATATTGCTCCCGAGGCATTTGAAAGGATCGAACTCAGTGTCGTCCATGTTTAAGCCCCTAAATATTTGTTGTAATATTGAATTATTCTTACCCGCCAATGAGGACACTTCATAATTACTATATGCCGAAGTTAAGAGAATAGGTTTGTTGAACCTAAATATGTTGTTATAAAAAGTAGTATGAAAGCCTTGTCATTCAGGGAACTGCATTTAAGAACAGATGTATAAAAGCTGAGGGTAGCTCGTCTCTTATGAAGCGAGACAGTGAAGTCTTTGCCTCCCTGCAATAAATCACGTTAAGTAGCCAAGGCCAGACCCTTACCATTGACGGAGTGTGGTAGGTCTGGGAACGGTTTGTTTGAGTTATAGTACACAGAAGTGTTTAGAGTTTGTTTTAACGACCCGGTCTCCGAACCGAGGTTCTTTTGGATGAATATTACCGCTTGCAGAGTTCAGATCGTTGCTTTCTTATGATATAATGGTCTTTTAAGACAAATAATGATAAATCCCTAATTTTATGATTATATGATTCAGTGATTCACGAGTTTTAGTGAAGACAATTAGATTCCGGGAGTGATCTTAATTTTTGACTTGTTCAAGTAGTCTTCTGTAGCTCGGGAGTACGCAAGTTTTTCCCAATCACAGTAGTGGATTGTTGACTTGAGAGAAAGAGGGATGGTAACATATGAGCGTTGTGAAAGCCCAAAATTAAGTAAATGAGTAACAGTACTTGGTAAATTTTTATATTTTTGATTAGAAGATATACTCATGTAATAGGAAGTGATGTGTATTAAATGGATAACACAATGTATATAAACATTATCGAGCCAGTTGGAGCTCTTGATTTTATTGAATTTTAAAAGGACACTATATGGAAGTGAAACTTAATGGAAGTTGGTGGTTTATGGAAAACCATTTATGATGATTTAATATTTGTTTAATATGAATTCCTTGTTCACTTGGAACAAGTATGAATTGAAGGGTCAGTAATTTATTTGTTTAATTTTTGTAGCGCCATATATTTGAATAATTAAATATTTTTATAGTAGAAGTTTATTTTTGTTTATTTTTTGGAAGTGTATCCTCTATTTAATCCAAAGTGTGTGAGTCACAGAGTGGGAGAACATACCATGAACCCCGATACTCCCGATTGAGCGTTGCTGGCAAACTGTGATTTGCATATTTCATTGCGGAATGGGCACATGGGGGCATAGAAATAATGTGCTTGGATTAATATTAGAGGAACACTTAAGACGGTCATACCACGTAAAAGTAAAATAGTGATAGAATTAGCTACAAAATATAAAGTCAACTGACCGCATTGGGACCCTGGAAACTCACACCGAGCAGCCCTTGAATAAAACCCCCCTATAACTCATAAAATGGCGCCCAGTACGTAGGGATGAGTTTTCCTAGGGAAAACCCGAGTTTTTCATGAAAAAACAAAATTTTCATTTTTTGGAAAAATATGGTTTTTCAAAATTTTTGAATTTTTAAATCACTTCCATAAAGATGTTGATATTTGAATGAGTATACCAAAAGGGTACGTTTTAGTAAACACCCGTACTGAGGTTGAATTTTGGGAAATTGGGACACAAGAGTTCAGAGTACCATCTCTCATGCATGAACCGGCGATGGGACATTGTACCCCACTGTATTCTCTAAGATAATAAGATGGCAATAAGTGAGGAAACACAGAGGCTTTTGGACGCCTTAAAGGCCGATAGCAGTGAAAAGTTGGCGGCTTTAAAGGCAGATAATAAGGAAAAGTTGGAGGCTATGAACAAGAGATTCGAAACAATAGACAATACATTGGACAGCCAACAGAGTGCAAATAAAAAGGAGTTAGAATCCACAAATCAGAATTTAGGATCTATCAAAGCCGACTGTATAAACATGAATAGTGAACTGAAGGCTGAGATAGATAAAATGAAAACGGAAATGGGGAAAACATTGAAAAACAGTTGATAGCTGTGTAAGAGGAATTGAAAACCGACAGTAAAACGAATAACGAGGCACTGAAGGCTGAAATTGAGGGAATAAAAAAGGGGTCAAATAAACTCCGAGAGAGTATAGAAGGAAACCTAGAGTCAAAATTTCAAATATTTGATAAAACATTTGGGGACAAGCTAGAGGCATTTCAAAATGAGAATAATACATTTAATGCAGGATTGAAAATCCAAATAAGTACTATAGAACAAAATAGTATAGAATCCACAAAGGAGTGTCGAGATAATTTTAAAATTTTAGAAGATAAATTTGGATCTATGGAAAAAACTTGTAAAGAGAATGTAGACGCGTGTAAAATGAACTTGTAGACCGGATCCAAGAGGTGCGAGAAGAGTTAAAAACTCAGATAGAGTCAAATAGGGATCTTTGTCAAACATCCCGGGATGAGATAAAGGAAAGTTTTAATGAATTAGGAAACAAATTTAAAAGGGTTGAGGAAAAAGTAGGAAAGCTCGAGGGAAAAGTCGAGGAAGTTCAGGTCGAAGTAAATGATATGAAAAGTCAAAATCAAAAAGATGTGAAGGACATGAAAGATCAATTTGATAAATTTACCGGGCAGGTAGATGAGAATTTGAGGAAGCATGAGGACGGAATAAATAAGAGATTAAGTACCTACGATGGAAATCTCCAGGAAGAAAGAAAGCAACGAGATGGAGAACATAAGGAAAATACTCAGAAGATAGATGAAATAAGCAGGGGTATCAATGAGGTTCAGGAAACCATAGAAACATTAAAGGGACAAGTAGGAAAAACCAATAGTGAAGTAAACCAGGTCTAAGACAACTTAACGGTATTGTATGAAAATCAAGGGAAAACTGAGGAAAAGCTTGAGGAAATTAAGGGAGATATGGTAAAAGGACAAAAAGAAATGGAGAAAAAGATAAAAGAGATCCGAGAGGACTTAGATACCAAGGATGACGTTAAGCCCGAAATTATAGAAAAACAGGTCATGGTCATCAAGAAAGAGGTAGAAGAACAATTAGCTGAAATAAGGGATAGTTTCAGAGAAGAAAAATTCCAACTCAAACAAAAGTTGAAAGCAGTAAGAAGAATCGGGAAAGAGTTCAGAATGAATTTGGATCACGGTTGGAAAGGATTGAACACAAGAATAGTCAAATGGAAGTTCAGCTCATGTCTCAAGAAGAGAGTGCCCGAAGAGAAAGAAAATTAGAATTTGAAAGTCAGGATGAATTCCAAAAGACAGGATGGGTAGATCCCTATGAACAAGGCACTAATCAAGATAGGGACTTAGGAGGGGAGAGCCCTTATAAGAACCCAGGATATCCAATGGCGATGTCAACCCCTTATATGAACCAAACAATTGGACAAATAATTAACATCATCAAGTCAAATGAGGACAGACCGATGAAGTTTACGGGTAATAATATGTCGATTACTCCTAAATACTGGTTGAAGGAGGTAGCAGAATACTTGAATGAAATGAAAGTTCCTCAGGATCGGAGACTGAGAGCAATTGAGAAGCTATTGGCAGGTGATTGTCTCACCTGGTTCAGGAGTTTCAGATATACATTTGACACGGTGGAAGGTTTTAGAGAAGCTTTTCTGAAACGATATTGGGCAGCAGACGTTCAAGAAAATCTGAGGCTAGATCTGTACTCTAGGAAATATAGTACGAATGCCCCCACTAAATACTCAGAATTTTTCACCGCTCAGCTGTGTAAATTCCGTGAACTTGATATCGCCCCAGCTGAAAACGACCTGTGTGCCGCCATTGCAAGACAACTTCCATATGAGATACAAAGGTTGTTAATCTCATCCAAAGCCAGAAATGCTGTGGAAGTGGAGAGCGTATTACGTCAATTGGACATGACGACTTCACACGTTACTCCCAGGCATCAAAGACAGACTGAACAAGTACATATGGCCAGTAGTCAAGTGGATAGAGAGAAACCATCGACAAGAAATCAGTCAACTAGTACAAATACTCAGGGACTGGGTCGAGAATATGGACATCAAGAGTCTAGGGGAATACAGCCATACTATAGAGGAGGATATCGAGGAAGAAATCCCAGAAATACGGGTTATATGCAACAAGAAAACCGACCTTATAATAATAATAATCAAAGGCAGGACAACAGAAAGAGATGGGGAAATTATCCCAGAAGGAATGTGAGACCGGAGGACAGAAACGATGAATATCGGGCCGAAATAGAAGAGAGGTATCAGGAAAGTCTTCGTTATATGAATGAACGAACAGACGAACCTGAGATGCAAAGAGGCCGTTGGAGTGAGGCAATGAAGGACCGAAAATCACCCGACCGACTGGAAGGAGCTCAAAGCTTGGAGTTACAAGCTCAGTTGAAGAATGAGGGGAAAGGAAGCCCTCAAGATAAAAAACCTCCAAATTTAAATCATCAAAAGTGGAAACATACCAGGAGCTGGGAGGAGGTTGAGATTGTAAATTGGATAGCGAGACCAGATGAGCTAATTAAAGAGGATGTGGAAGGAATCCCACCTATTAGAAGGGAATTACCTATTATCATGATAAGGATAGAAGGATTACTGGTTAGGGCATTAATTGACACTGGATCAACTATAAGTTTAATAATGCAAAACCTCCTAAATGAATTAGAAACACGAGGTCGTGTATTAAAAATTCCCACCTCAAGCGTAAAGATTAAGGGAATTATTCCTGAAAAATCTTTGACATGCAAATTTCAGGTGTACATTGACTTGATCATGGTTAACACTGAAATTTCACAATGCTTTTTGCTGGTAAATCAATTACCATATAATATAATATTAGGTATTGATTTTATCCGTGAGAACAAGGTCATAATAGACCTAGCGCAAAATTGCATTAGGATTCAAAGAGAGGATGTGGATGGACAAAACATTAATCTACAGGAACAAGATGCAAAAATAGAACAGGTATGGCATGTGGAAGAAATGACCGAGGAAGGTTGTAGGGACATAGAGAAGGTATTTGAAGTCTTAAACATAGAACTTGAAGATAGTCTGGAAACCGAGTTCGAGACCAACCTGTCAGGAAAAATAGAGGAAGCTAAAGTTACTCTCGAAAATAAGGAAAACTTAAAGAAATTGTTATTAAATTACAGGGACGTATTTGATTCCAAGCCAGGAAAGATCAAAAATTTTAAATACGCATTTCAAGTAAATGATTGGGCACCGTTCAGACAAAAACCATACCCGGTTGCAGAAAAACATTACCCACAAACGACGAAAACACTGCAGGAGATGAGTGATGCAGGTGTTATAGAAAAGATGGCGACACCATATGTTAGTCCATTAGTAATTGTGAGTAAACCGGATGGCTCAGTAAGGGTGTGTTTGGATGCCAGGAATTTGAACGCGAAAATTATACCAGAAAATGATTCGGCACCACCCATAAAAGAAATACCGAGGAAATTTAAAGGCAAGAAGATTTTCACAAATATTGACATGACTTCTTCATATCATCATCTCGAACTTGAAGAGAAAACCAGTCTCTTAACTGGATCTCAGTTCGATCAACAAACGTATTGCTTCAAGAGATGTCCGTTTGGCTTGAAGACCACGGGATCCGCCTTAATAAGAGCGCTTGATCGTAACCTGTCAGAGGAAGTAAAGGATTGCACTATCCGTTAAGTGGATGACATATTGCTTACCTCGGAAAATATCGATGATCACTTGGAAAAGTTAAAGAAATTATTGGAAGATTTAAGAAGGGCTAACTTTAAGATTAATTTGAAGAAATCGAACTTTTGTCAAAGACAAGTAACGTTTTTGGGGCATGTGAATGACAAGGATGGTGTCAAACTAAATCCAAGCAAATTAGAATAGATAAGAGATTTTCCCAGGCCTTTGAAGGTGAAAAACGTTCGCCAGTTTTTGGGATTGATTGGATTTTTCTCAGGACATTGTCCGTCCTACACCGAAACTGTTTCACCACTACAGGACCTTCTGAAGAAAGGGGGCAAATGGAAATGGACGGAGGAAACAGAAAAAGCGTTTATAGAGGCCAAGGAAATGCTCTTAAATTATGTGAAGCTAGGATATCCTGATTTTAATCAAAGATTTATAATACAAACGGATGCATACCAGATTGGAATAGGGGCAATGTTGTATCAGGAAAACCCGGATAACCCTGAGAAGAAAAATTATCTAGCTTTCACAAGTCGGAGACTGAAACCACACGAGACAAATTATACAATCAGCGAGATCGAGCTGTTAACGATATTGCATGCGTTGCAATATTGGCGAAAGATTGCATATGGGTTTCCAGTCTCATTAAGAACCGATCATAAAGCCTTAACCTTTTTGATGAAGACGGATTTATCCAGTCAAAGATTGATGCGTTGGGCTTTATATATACAACAGTTCGATGTAAATATAGAGTATTGCCCGGGGAAAGAAAATGTAGTTCCAGATTATTTAAGTAGACAGCCAGAGTCCACAGAAGAGGAAGTAATGGCTATTGATTTGGAAGACAGAGAGCAGCGCACTTTGGATGAATTAAGAAGCATTAGTCATCGACAACGTGAGGATCCATGGATGAACTTGCTCATATCTTTCTTGGAAGGGAGTTTGATAAGGGGAACACCTGCGTATACTGAAGCTAATAACATAGCTCAGGATTATACTTTCTTAAATAGATTATTGTATAAGTTTGCGGACTCTGACCATACTCGATTGAGGATCGTTATACCTGCTATTTTGCAGAGAAAAATGGTATGGTTTGCCCATAGATCGTTTGGACATATGGGAGTCGACAAAAGAGTCTCGATGCTGAAAGAAGCATTTGTATGGCCGAGACTGAGAGAAACTGTAAGGGATACGCTCAAGGCATGTGACATATGTCAAAGGATTAAGCCAAATGCGTTTTTGATGAGACAAAAGCCAATACCACTGTTGCCCGAGAGGCCAGGTCAAATTATTTCTATTGACAATTTCGGACCTTTGCCAAAGGCTATGAGGGGAAACAGACATATAATGGTGGCTATGGATGTTTTCACAAAAAAGGTTGTTCTTGCTCCCATACAGAAGACTAGTACCAAACAAGTTTTAAAACGACTCAAAGAAAAAGTGATACCTATTCTGGGTAAACCAGAGAATTTGTTGTCGGATCACGGTAGTTGTTTTACAAGTGCAGAATTTAGACAGGAATTAGAGAGACTTGGAATACGTCAGATACTGTCTAGTATTCACCATCCTGAGGCAAATCCTGTAGAAAGAGTTATGAGGGAAACGACCAAATATTGTAGGATATACTGTGCCGAGGAAAATTGGAAATGGATAGATATCCTCGATATTATCGAATTTTGTATAAATAATACGATCCATGAGTCTACGGGAGAGATACCAATAACGTTACATCGGAATGAGCTACCAGAGAGACCTTGGAGTCTGGTCATTCCTAGGCCAACAGACGCTCAGCCTGGAAGAGATGTACGAATTAGAAGAGCCTTTGAGCATCTAAAAGCTCAAGCTGATAGAAGACAAAGGAGAAACAGGCACAAGAGGTATCATCGACCATTATTAGCAGGAGAAATGGTGTTAGTAAAAAGACCAGCCATTTCGGATCCAGGGAACCGTGTGTACAAGAAATTCCAGAAAATGTACCACGGACCGTATGAAATAATAAGAGATTTAAGAAATAATGCCTATAGAATTCGGCACTGTGAAACAAATCACGAAGTGACTATGAATTCAGCTAACCTGAAAGTATATTACCCCTTCGATGAAGCAAATGAACAAGCCCTGGTTATGGAACAATTTAAAGATGATAAATCCACTTTTGATAGAAATAGGAGTGAGTTAGAACGAGAAAATAGAGCTCAACCATTCAATTGTGAATGTGAAATAGAGAAAATGTATTTTGAGCTAAGAGAAATAATTGATTTTATTGAAGAGGAAAATTTCAATTTAAGAAGAGAGAATGAGGAAATAAAGAAACGGGTAGGGATAGACCACACCCGTAACGAAGGATTATGTTCTGCCGACTTTTAGTCCAGAAAAATAAGAAAGGAAGAAGGATTTGGTTCATAAAACAAAAGAGATATAGGGTGTGGAAAAGAAGAAATAAAACTTATCATATAGGAATAAGAAGACGAGAGAATATGGAATATGAGGGAATAAGAGAAGAGGGAGAAGGAGTAAGGGATGAAGAGAGCCAGAAAGATGCTGATATCATAAAGAAAATAGAGCATTACATAAGAGCCATAGAAAGATGTGAAGGAGATGAAGAAAGAACGATGCATTGTTTAAAACAATTATATAATTTACCAATAAAAATTCAGCATCTGGAGAGAACAGGAATTGGCAAGGTTGTCAATGGAATGAGAAGACGAGAAGGTCTGGTAGGAGACGTATCCAGAGCATTGGTAAAACTTTGGAAGGAAATGGTAATGGAAGACCAAAGTGAAGAAGATGAATTTGAAGGTGAAGAAAAAGAAAGAGAAGATATGGAAATAGAAGAGATTGAAAGCGAAGAAGAAGAAGAAGACTAGGAACAAGATATGGTGGGATATGAAAGTATGGAATTAACAAACACCATCATTTATTACCAGAAAGCCATTGAAAGGTGTATGGGAAATGAAAATGTTTTGTTGTATTGCCTAAATATATTAAGACACTTACCCATAACAGTTCGACAGTTGATAGAAACTAATGTCGTGGAGACAGTTGAAGGCATCCACGAACCATGAGGGGACGTGAATATACGAGCTCAAGAGTTACTTATAAAATGGGAATACGAAATGATAGAAGATTTAAGGGCAGGAGGAGAAGAAGTTATGGAAATTGGAAATATGGTCGAGGAAGATAATGAGGAAGACTTAGAAGAAGAAGAGAATGAGGAAGAAGAGCAAGTAGGAATAGTAACAGTTGGAGATGTAATGTGGAGGCACAAAGGATATAAAGAGGTTAACCCAGAACAGTTAACGGGTTAAACCTATATGCACCCATTAAAAAGTAGGAAAAAGAAATTTTCATGGAAAATGCCATCTCGATATGAGATGAGGGAAAGAGGAAGAGAACCAAGAATAGACGGGTAGGGATAGACTTTACTCTTAAGGACAAATGAAATTCTGTAGACTTTGAGTCCAGAAAATAGAAATAAAGAACGAAGTAACGGGGTAAGGCCATACCGCACCCGTGAAGCTTTAAGGGAATGTAAATAGGTTGACGATGGTTAACCAGAGAAGAGAGAGACCGTCAGGCAGATCGCCAGTCCCACGAAACAAGAAAAAAGAAAAAGAAACCGTCTGACACAAGTTTGGAGTGCTAGCCAGACTGTGAAGAGACCGAGGAATACCCGAACGAGACAAGTGATTTATAACCTTAAGTGTGGACATCCGCTTAAAGGAAATGAATGAAGGGGAACCCTGTGAGACCGAAACAAGCCAGAGAAGGGAAGTGCTTGTTAAAAAAGACCAAAAGGTACTGAGAAGTGTTATGATGGCTTCGACAATGGAAAAAAATAATTTTTTTATGAAAATGTTTAAATAAATTTCCTCAAAATTTCGAAAATGTATTCATCTAAGTTGGGGAGAACTGAACCCATGTGCCATAGGTTCAAGGGTCGAATCCATATTTTATTGGTAAAAGAAGAGAGGAAAAATTACAGTCTTTAGAATGACTTAGAAAGATTTTATGTAGAGGACTGTTACAACGTGGCGCAATAATAAGAGACAACTAGTCACGAGGAAATGATATCATGCATGACGCACTGATAGGGAGCCGATCATGACTATTAATAGAACGATAAAAACTTTCCGCTGTGTGTAAGAGAGAGGAGGTTTCGGAAATTGGTCTTACGCAGCAATAAAATGGCAACCTCGCAGTTGCTCAAGAAGAGGAATAATTAGATTTAAGCCATTTGCGAGCATATAATTAATAGAAGAAATACATCATTGTGAATCATTTTGGAATAGAGATTTTTGTGTGGGGAAAAAGTTTATAATATTTGCACAGGAAAGAAGTGCCGACACAGCATGACGTCGTTAGTAATTCCCCGAGACCAGAGTTGGTAGGGAGAGAAAATAAACCGCAACACCCACGTATCTGGAGAGCAAAATTTATTTAATATCTTGGAATTGTGCGATCGATTTTCATGTTCAAAGAAGTCAGCTTACGTTTAGAACACGAGCTTTCCAGAGATATATTTTTCAAAATTATGCGACTATTACTTCAAAAGTTAGTGCTGAAGAAGATGAGGATTTTATCTTTTTGTCGCCGATTTGTATAAAAACCCTGGCAGAGCCAGGAAGATCATGCAGTCTTTACCAGTCCTTGAGAGGTCGTGATGCGCTGTATCACCAACGAGCACCCCTTGGGGGAGTGGCCGAACAGTATCGTCATTAGTATCGCCGTGTGAAGACATAGTAAAATCCTAGTATGGGATTAATCTCAGCAAGCTTCAGACTTTGTCGTTAAAGTTCATTATTACAGTCAAAGTTAGGCTGCGAACTTGAAGAAATAACAGGCGATAGGTATGCGAATTATAGTACAGTTAAAGACATAAAGCATCGTATAGTTTCGAAGTACCAAAGGACGTGAAATAAACAGTTCTATCAACGTTAAGGAACCCGATCAGGGTCAAACGAAATAAATAACGCCTAGTGTGCCGGAAAGGTAGGGACTAGAGCGCCGAACAATAAGAATTAGGAATTGTAATTCAAGGCTTTGTCTAAGTAGACAAACGAACAGTAAAAGCATTAAGCCACAAACTAAAGGAATAGCAGTTAATGCTAGGGAAGTATTAGGTCAGCGATAAACTATTCGAGAGGCCGTAACCAGGACAGACTTTATCTAGATGAACTAACTAGTGTCTAGTAAGAAACGACATCGTGCAAGTAAAGTATAGAAGCCGATAGTCAAAACCCGGATTTGAAGACTAGCCGTTCCAGTGAAGTGTAGATCGATCGAGACTTTCCATCATCTTGCCAGATTAGGGAGCCGACGTTCTAAAAAGTGTCACCCTTGGAAACGGGGAAGAAAGAAATCACGTGTGTAAGGCGAAAATTAACGCCCAAGTGATTAAAAAGCTATGTAATGTAAATATAGTGAAAATTTTTGAGTGTAATAATTTTAGTGAATTTATATTGTGTTAAGATATACGAATACAAAATGGTATTCATTATGTTACAAGTGATTAAGGTAAATAATTTATGTGTTGATAAAGAAGTGTCATTGTGTGTAAGTGTATCAATGAAGATGGCTTAAAAAGCAGTGAGTGGGCAAAAATGAAACATCGCTGGAAGATTCGGTCGCTGACCGTACAATCATGTGAGTAACCATTTCATTATGTTATATGTTGGGGAAGATTTGCGTATAATCCACATGAGAAAGAAAGAATAGGGATGGTTGAATAACAAATAAAAGAATAATAGCGCGATCTGAACGATTAATTTGAGAAAGTATACAATAATTAAGTGAAATGTAAATAAATCCCTTGGGGAATGTGTTAAGTAAAATATCAGTGTAATTGATAAATGATTTAAATATGAGAAAGCAAGCGTAATAATAATAATTAGATAAATGAATGAATATTATGATGTATTATATGAAAAGTAGTAGCTTCCGAGCTCCTTTAAATGAATTAATACATGTTATGAACACATGTTCTTATGGTAAAATGATTATTGTCAAGGGAGAAGAGTAAAATATATAATTGAGATGTAGATCAAACATTGATTTTGAATTTATCAATTCTCTTGAATGCAACTTGGCTAATTAATGTATAAGCGCCATGTAGCGCATTGAAGTAATTTGTCACGCTAGGAATGCGTTGAAATACTCGGTAAAACCAATTATGAGGGGCAGTTGGTCGTGGTAATTGAACTATGATAAGTCCTCAAAGTAGTGATGTGATCACGAGGCCGCGTGTGTGTTGTATGGTAAAAAGGGTGCTAATTATGTTATATTATGAGCGCTGGTATAAGGTGAGCCCTGCCCTAAGTCGCGAATGTTATAAGTCCTCCAGTGTGGGATATTGCTCCCGAGGCATTTGAAAGGATCGAACTCAGTGTCGTCCATGTTTAAGCCCCTAAATATTTGTTGTAATATTGAATTATTCTTACCCGCCAATGAGGACACTTCATAATTACTATATGCCGAAGTTAAGAGAATAGGTTTGTTGAACCTAAATATGTTGTTATAAAAAGTAGTATGAAAGCCTTGTCATTCAGGGAACTGCATTTAAGAACAGCTGTATAAAAGCTGAGGGTAGCTCGTCTCTTGTGAAGCGAGACAGTGAAGTCTTTGCCTCCCTGCAATAAATCACGTTAAGTAGCCAAGGCCAGACCCTTACCATTGACGGAGTGTGGTAGGTCTGGGAACGGTTTGTTTGAGTTATAGTACACAGAAGTGTTTAGAGTTTGTTTTAACGACCCGGTCTCCGAACCGAGGTTCTTTTGGATGAATATTACCGCTTGCAGAGTTCAGATCGTTGCTTTCTTATGATATAATGGTCTTTTAAGACAAATAATGATAAATCCCTAATTTTATGATTATATGATTCAGTGATTCACGAGTTTTAGTGAAGACAATTAGATTCCGGGAGTGATCTTAATTTTTGACTTGTTCAAGTAGTCTTCTGTAGCTCGGGAGTACGCAAGTTTTTCCCAATCACAGTAGTGGATTGTTGACTTGAGAGAAAGAGGGATGGTAACATATGAGCGTTGTGAAAGCCCAAAATTAAGTAAATGAGTAATAGTACTTGGTAAATTTTTATATTTTTGATTTGAAGATATACTCATGTAATAGGAAGTGATGTGTATTAAATGGATAACACAATGTATATAAACATTATCGAGCCAGTTGGAGCTCTTGATTTTATTGAATTTTAAAAGGACACTATATGGAAGTGAAACTTAATGGAAGTTGGTGGTTTATGGAAAACCATTTATGATGATTTAATATTTGTTTAATATGAATTCCTTGTTCACTTGGAACAAGTATGAATTGAAGGGTCAGTAATTTATTTGTTTAATTTTTGTAGCGCCATATATTTGAATAATTAAATATTTTTATAGTAGAAGTTGATTTTTGTTTATTTTTTGGAAGTGTATCCTCTATTTAATCCAAAGTGTGTGAGTCACAGAGTGGGAGAACATACCATGAACCCCGATACTCCCGATTGAGCGTTGCTGGCAAACTGTGATTTGCATATTTCATTGTGGAATGGGCACAATACTTAATGAGGTATTTTTAAATAGGGGAAAAATCATTATCCCCAATCCCACTGACAATTTTCATTCAACATATAGGGATAGAATGAGCAAGCATACCTCAGCTGTTACTAGAGGATTACATTTTAGTTGGGAACAAGTTACCCCTAGTGATGTGTCCAAAATAATAGCAGAATTGAGTAACTCCAAAACCGAAGATTATTACGGTCTCTCTAACGCGTTAAACAATTCTCAGACACAGTACTGATAAGTTTAACTTATCTCATAAATTACATTCTTAAGGATGGAATCTTTCCAGACTGTCTAAAAATGACTATCTCCAATCCATAAGAAAGGAGATAGAGACTGTCGAAATAACTACAGACCAATTTCGATAGTTCCGATTCTATCAAAAGTCATTGAATACTGCATGAAAACACAACTATTGAAGTATTTTGAAACACACAATTTATTTGACAATCCTCAGTTCGGATTCAGGGCAGGAAAACCAACCGTCAAAGCTATAGACACTGTCATCAACGAGATTATAGCCAATTTCGAGTCCCAATTAATTACTTGCATTACACTCTTGGACCTCAGTAAGGCCTTCGTCACTATTTCCCATGTAATTTTATTTTCTAAGCTAAAATACTACGGAATTAATGGCCTACAGTTATCGTTAATAAAATCGTACCTTGATAATAGGAGACAAATGGTCGTAATTGAAAACCAATTATCAGAAATACTCAAAATTGAATCCCGAGTTATTCAAGGATCAGTAATCGGCCCGTTTCTATTTTTAGCGTATATTAATGACCTCCCACATAACTTGCCAGGCAAATCTATTCTATATGATGACGACACCACCTTAATAGCATCGGATGAACATCTGAAAACTTTACAGGACAAAAACACAGACATGGTAGAAAACTCCACCACATGGTTGCACAGCAATAAATTGGTCGTAAATAGTAATAAAACAGAAACAATATACTTTTACTTTAGTAAGTTGAAACCAGAAGTGACGGAAAACACATCCGTTAAGCTGATAGGAATTTATTTAGATCCCAAATGGAACTGGAGCAAGCATACGCAACAACTATGTAAGAAACTGTCGAGAGTAATTTTCTAATTGTGCAAACTTATGACTTGTGTCAGTAAGAGCAAAGTGTTAGATGCATATTATGCCTTCCATTCGCGTCTGGTTTACGGTATAATACTTTGGGGGAATTCTTCAGGGGCCCAGGAAGTCTTTAAGTGGCAAAAGAAAGCAGTTAGGTGTATAATGGGAATTCCAGACAATGAGTTACGCAGGCCTGTATTCAGGGAGCTGAAAATAATGGCTCTCTCTGCAATATTCATATACCACAGTCTAATAGACATTAAAGAAAACCAGAGTAACTACACGGTACATCGACATCACACAAGAAATAAACATTATATCGACACACCCCTGGTAAGGCTAAAGAAAACCCAAAACTACCATAATTACACAGGTATGAAGCTATTTAACAAACTGCCTATAGCACTGACAGAAATACCAATACAGCGGCTAGGGAAGAAACTAAGAAAATGGCTGACTATGAATACAACCTACAACTTTTTGGAATTCGAAGAAAACTTGAGGCACTTCCAGAATTAATGATTATTATAGCATGTAGGGAAAATATAGGCTGGATCATATCCTGTAATAAATTTGTATTTAATTAGATGTACAAAATATTTTTCTTTTTTCTCGGTATATTCTTAACTAATACCCTTATGTAGGCTATAGCTTGCGTAGTCTACTTGTATTTTTACTTGTATTTACGACGTTGTCTATTGCAACACAAAGGTGTTTAACGACAATAAAATTTTGATTTGATTTGAATGGATTTAACCGTCCGAGCGCAGTGAAACTTGGTACAGTATGTATGTACACATTTTAATGCACTGGCATATAATTTAATTCAATTGTTTTCATAACGTCAAGATGGCTGCTGTGCGTTTTTTTGTATCCTAATCATGCGATTGAAGTGAAAGTTTGCATAATCAACCTACGCATTAATCTTCATCTAATGGTAGATAACCCTATGGCCTACATATTATATAACAGTCCAACATGGCGACCATCCAAAATATTTAGATGGTTCTCATTATCTACGAATCTATTAAAGCAATCAAACTGAAATTTTGTATGTTGATAGAGACTATTAATATAAGTTCACCTATTGGACGTTCAATGACCCTTAATACTCCCGGCAAGCCCTAACATCGTTCAATGACCTGGCGAGCACAATATCTACATGGCTGCCAAGCGAAGTTAAAGCATTTAAATTTAATTTACTCGCGATATAATCATCCGAGTGCAGTGAAACTTTGTGCGGTGAATGTTCAAACAAAATTTAATCTACTGGCATCTAATTGAATTCAATTTTTTATAACCCCAAGATGGTGGCTGTGCGAAATTGAGTTTTTATTTCTTGTATCCTAATCATAGGCCTACGATCGAAGTGAACGATTGATTAATGAACCTACGCAATAATCTTCATCTCTGTGGCATACAAAGAGAACAATATGGCGATCCTTTTCATTGGCGGGAGAATTTTTAATAGAGAAGACAAATAGGATATATGAAAATAGGCTATGTATTTCTTCACGGAACTACTTGTTTTAATCCTAGGAACGTTGTCCTGTAGATGATCCCCATGACTTGAAATACCATACGTTTACTGTAGTAGGCTACCACCACCTTTGATATTTTGAATGCAAGGAGAGTGGCTGTGGTGTCCAAATACTGTATCACTAGCGAGGGACATTAGTGTTTGAATGAAACTGTTAAGAATTGAGCATTATGTTTTCAGGCATTTTGCTGATATGAAGGTGGGCATTTTCTTCAGTTCCTAAACCAGCCAAAATTGCAAAAATATTTCATAATTGTATTAATGTAAAAACGTGAAGTCATTAGATATTTCGGGGGCGTGATGGCGCAGTGGTCAATCTGTTGGCCTCTCACCACAGCGGACCTGGTTCGATTTTCGGTCAAGGCATGTGAGATTTCAAAGTGAAATGCCATGTCCAGTGGTTTGGATTCCATGTAAAAATGAGGTCCCGTGGCTTATGATCACGAGATTAACGGTCACGTAAAACTAGAAACTTTTTCTTTAGATAGCCTATTGTGTTGACTAGCCTATGAGTTATAAAAATTACTTGCCTTAAAACATCCAATGCCGAGAGCAAAACACATTTTAGTTGATCTTTATAAACTAGTTCGCCAATGCCTGCAGTAGGAGGGTGCTATTCCTGAACTGAGCTATTGAACAGTTCGTGGCCAACATGAGTGACCTCAATAATGTAGAGAAACTGAAACATTTATTTCAAAGGGGTAATTTTTCCCTCTCCCAATGTTCTTGAAAAACACTGATAGGCGTAATATTTATATTTTGCTTCAAAGTTAAAATATTATATGTTTAACTCTCTGATATTATATTAGGCTATCGTATTTTGAACACTTTTCTTTGGGCTATTAGTTTTGAAATAAAAACCATTATGAAATTATTTAAAAACGGCCAACTTTGAATGGTAAGTTCCGAAACCAGCTGTTTACAATTTTTGATATTTTACTAACTCAAGAAATAATGAAATATGTTTAACGTACAGTACTGACAAGCAGCAATGTCTACAAAATATAAATTCTTTTGACATATTTTTCACTGCATTACGTTTTTTTAAATTCACATAATAATAATAATAATAATAATAATAATAATAATAATAATAATAATAATAATAATAATAATAATATCGTATGGCCTCGGATGCCGGGTGCAAGCTTTGTTAATTGACACCCAGAGGGTAGCTTGCATGTCGAATTTCGTCGTTCCTTTCAACGCTATGAAAGTCGAGGAGGTTAGATATCTAAACTCCTTGACACTACAGCGCTTTCAAGTAGAGAATGGAGGAACTTTGTGTTAGCGGAATATCCCGAGATTAATTTTGCCATTGAACACGGCCTACTGAATTCAAATGGGTTCTTTAACATGCCAACAACGTATGACATGAGTATCGTGATTTTTGTCGCCTTCAAAAATCACTTACCATGGCCAGGGGCGAACCTGCAAACTTGGGGTTGGTAGTCCGACACTATAACGACTCACCCACCGTGGCAAGCTAAATTCACATGATGACGTAGGAACACACATTTGTCCTTACCGTACTGAAGATTACAGTATTAAAACATACAAATGGCTGTTATCGGAAAAAGAAAACAAAATTTCAAACCCCATTGCTACGAATGCCAAATAAAGCCCTTCAGAATATGTATTATTTGAGTAAGGCCGAACCCAATGCAAACTATTCTACAAGTAGGCCCAACCTAATGTTCAATAATTGTACAGTATCATATTGCTCTGCTGGCGAGTGAAGGATTGGGCTGCGTGGAGTTGAAAACTAATATAGGCTATGGATAGTCAGGTCAGATCAGTGATGGCTTTACCTGTGACCACACAAGGGGATGACAGACATCCCTAACCTGCACTTTGCCGTAGTCCCTCCCAGACACGCCTGCTCCGTATTGATCGAACCCAGGCCTCCAGGATGGATCGTTCAACTAGCTAAATGATGCTCCCCATACCATAGATAGGCCTAGCCTATGCATTCTCTTTGCGGTCCTGCAGCAAGTACATGCTCGCTGGAACAGTGAGTTATCAGTCCGCTATTTATTTATCATGATGTGAGTTCAGCAACTAGGCTACAGTACTCGTAGATCGGTAAGTTTACACAAGTGCATCAATATTATTTAAATACTCTGTAGTAATAACTACTATATTTATTAATCAGGGGCCGATACCAAGCAGTTGGACCCATTAAAACGGATTTCATTATCATCATCTTCATCATCATCATCATCATCATCATCATCATTATCACAAGTCGCTACGTCAACGTCAGAAGAGAATGAGGACGAAAGCGTTAAATGTGTATTTCTTCCTTTACGACAACAAGCACAACGTAGGCTAACCGTTCACAATTTGAATTACCTTCCACTGCCAAGAATTGCTTACTTCCCTCATCTTGACCTGTAAATGTAAACACTCACAGAATTGTATTTCTCATGTAAAGTGTTGAAGCCATTCTTTCAGTGTTGCCTATAGAAACTGTCATTTGTAGCTCTTCAGTCGGTCAACACGAATATGCCCAATGACTGGGCGGGGAAAATGTATATGCGAATAGTAATATAAACCCCAACTGAACGCACTACACTTATTTGTAGTTTGATAATATTTGTATATACATTTAAACCTCAACACAGTGATCAGAATCTGATGATTACTGCGTTGAAGGTCGAAACGCGTAATCCTAAAATTACCCCGTTATAATAGTTATCATAACTAATGTATGTAGTGTTCTTAAATTATTTATGTTCGACCCTGACTATTTTATGTCAGAAAACTAGATCATAATGATGGTCATTATAACACTATTTTTCATTATGAAACAGTTTCTCAGACCAATCCCAGCTCAAGAAACAGTTGTTTGACCAATTAGAGAAGGTTAGCATCGCTTCTGCGCTGAGATCCAAGGCCTTCTAATTTAAATTTCACTGCGTTGCCTAGTGTCATAGTGGGGTATTCGAGGAGGCCATGGTCAAATACATGGCATTCTCTGCGTCCCATGCGCTCTGTTCAGTACATAAAACTGGCGAAATCTCGACAGATATTTATGAATATTTATCTTCGAACATAAAATAGTTATAATAATTATCGTCAAACATAAACAGTCGTATGCAACTCGCCTATAATGGTAATTAAGACACTCGTATGGAAATTATAAAACTCGCGTACGCTCGTTTTATAAACATACTCGTGTCTTAATTATTGCCATTATAGGCTCGTTGCATAATGTACGATTATTATTCATATTATATACAGTGTACCCCGCCCAGTCATTGGGTAAATTCATGTTGACCGACTGTAGAATTACAACTGATAGTTTGTATTTCTCAACCCAACTACAAGAAATGAAGGATTTATCATTATTTCTGGCTCCTGGTTTCTGATCAGTGATTACAGTTCGCTGTTGGTAGCAGGCTATGCTTTTGCTTACGGGGCTTGTTATCGGTTGTCCTAGGTGCATAAGATTGATGTTCATAATCAGTATTGACATTTCATTACAATGTGATAATAGTTTAAATGGAATTTAGAAGGCTGAAGTTAGAAGTCATTTTTCAGTGTTGCTTAATTCTATTAAAGGACCACACAAATTGTGCCCTATTGCATTAGATGGGAAAACTATTAAGTACCCCCCTCCCCTCTCTTTTTTTGCACATAAAAGCGTGTTATTTTGTGATAAATAGACTACTTAGCTTATGTAATATTTATTTAAGGTGAGGGTGTATAAATAGGCTATTTGTTTTCCGCCTAATGTGATTGGCACAATTTGTGTTGACCGACTGGAAGGCTCTCTATAATAATTTTAGAAGGCTGTGTAAATAAATTGTATGCGTTGTTAAGAATGACGGTATACAAAACAATTGCCATAGGTTAATTCCTTCTCTTTGAAGATTATCAAGACTCATGTGTTCTAGGCCTATGTGTGGTCTTTAGAATCATTGAATGACAGATATGTTCTTTAATAAACATACAATGAATGAGTAACCCGTTACAAAAATACACATAGTCTAAGTGTGTAAATTAAGTTTGGAACTTCGAATGTTTGTTTGCAAGGAAATTCGGTTTGAGTCGCGGATTAGGACGTTACATTGCAATGGAGTGCTATGAACAACTGGATCTTAATTAAATCAATTCTCATTTCTTTTTTCTTTTCGCACTGATGGGAGATATGAATAATTTTGGGGAATTTATAGTGAACTAATATGAATTACATATTAATAGGTTTCTTTATTATATTCGACTGGTGATGAACAACATTAACCTATTCAATAGCATTATGTAGAAAGGAACCATCCCACATGGGATGAATACTGAAAAAAACAAGATGTTCAGTAAAGAACATATAGCCTACTTTCTCCTAAATGTATGAGTATAGTTATAACTCGTTATTATCAAAGAGTATAATAGAACTATTCTTTGTTGAAGACCTTAGAAACGATTTACCTCTACCAAACGCCACAATCTAGATAAAAACTGCTACCATCATTGAAGAAAGAAAGATAAGAAGTATATCAAGAATGTTATGGATCTGGAGACATAATCGACCGGACTGGCGGCGTGGCTCAGCGGTAACGTTCTCGCTTGCTGGGCCCTAGGTTGCAGGTTCGTATCCTGGCGCAGTCAGCTGGCATTTGAGGGTGCACAAATGCGAGGGAGCCGTGTCAGTACATTTACTGGCACGTTAAAGATCCCCTTCGGGCCAAAATTCCGGCACCCCGGTGTCTCTAAAATCAGCAGTAGTTAAAAGGGATGTAAAACCAATAACATTATTATTATTATTATTATTACGACCTGCCGTGGGCAACATCCAACTTTGAGTTGAGGCATGTCTTTACACGTCTGGTTGTGCATGGCTTTCACAACCCTAATTGAATTAACAAATCTTTCCATGACCCTACAGAGACGTGTGTATACAAACTATGTGGATATTTTCGATAATATAATCCTAACAGAGCGAGTGCATTCTAGCGGCCAGAATAAGAAACTTTTCAATAAAATCTGGAAGTTACCTTTTTGGCAGCTAGATGTCTCGAGTAAATCTGCTGGCGAATTATGTTTTAATTAAATATATATTTTACACCATAATGTGCACAATATAACGCTTAATAACATTTTCAAGTAACGCAAAATAGGCTGTTACAAACCCTTTAAAATAAAAAGTTAAAATGTATCGTAGTATCATCTTGTCATTCTTCAAATTCGATGCGCATAGAATGATAATGGTATAGTAATCAATGGATCCCCACGTAGACTAGTCGTGACATCTATTGGTGAAATATCGAACAATATAATCCTAACAGAGCGAGTGCATTCTAGCGGCCAGAAGAAGAAACTTTTCAATAAAATCTGGAAGTTACCTTTTTGGCAGCTAGATCTCCCGAGTAAATCTGCTGGCGAATTATGTTTTAATTAAATATATATTTTACACCATAATGTGCACAATATAACGCTTAATTTTAAAACATCTGAGTCATTACAAAACAATAAACATATAACATTTCAAGCAAAAAACCTTGCTCTGATCGGGTTTGAACCATAGGCATTTGAGCGATAGGCTAACGCTCTACCACTGAGCTAATTGTGTCAACGAATATCGTTCTATTTAAAATGACTTACATAGAACTTGTTAGCAAATAATGATTTATACTAAACGATTTCATCACTGGAGTATATTATTTATATATAAAGCATTTCATACAAAGTTTATTTATTTTTTATCAGTACGCTATATTGCATGTAATACTCAAATTAGTGAAATATAAGTCCGGCACAAGATATCCGCTGCCATCTTGTCTTATTACTGAATCAGTTCAGCTTTTTAAAATCACGTCTGCACTATAGTATTACAAAATAAACTTTTAATTTCGAACGTGCCTCTTCCTTTAGAACAGTTAAAACGATTCTCGGCTCGATAATCGGAACTGGTGGGTCCCATGATATGGATTATAAAGTTTGCATAATTCGCACGGCCGCCATCCTGAAATGGTATGGCGGACGACCTTGTAATTTGGTCACAAGACGCATCCTATACGAAGGTATGTTGTTACCAAATTTGGTAGAGATCGGATGATTTGGTTAGTCGTTATTTGATTTTACGTTTTGAACGTTTGAGTGGCCGCCATTCAGTTTTAGTAAAGATGGCGGCGATATAAAACATGACACTGAGGTGTCCTTTGCTAGTGCTACCTTTGTACCAAATTTCGTTCAATTTGCATTCACCGTGTTCGAATTGATAGGGGGGGACAGACATTCAGAGTACACACACTCACACACACACAGACACACACACACACAGACTCACACACACACATACACACACACACACAGAGACTCACACACACACATACACACACACAGACAGACACACTTTTTTCGCCCTGTGTTGATCTCATAAGTCTACTTTCATTTTTTGCTAAAATCGAAAGTAGGCTAAAAATCCAAAGAACCTCAGGACGAAGACATTTAAGAATTATTGTCTTACTTAAGGACAATTGACACTGAATTCTCAAGGAACAGTAACTTATCATTTTTTGCAAATACTGCGGTTATTACTGCAAAGATTTTTCTGTGTGTTTTTCCGTGTGGAGTGGATAGTAGGCTAACGATGCACGATGTATGATAGATGTGACTTAAGACTATGGCCTAATAGCCTAGATGTATAGAGACTATGGCATACTAGTAGCCAATATGTATAGCATGTTATTCAATAATAATGAAAGCATCAAGATTATCTTGCCTAGTTTAATATATTCAACACATTCAACATACAAATACTTAATGATCCAACAACTAATATTAAATTCAAAGTACTGTAGGCCTATTATCCGACCAAGCTAACTCACCGTATTGCATACAAGGGACAATCGTATGTAAACTAATACCTACTGCCACATCTTACAAAATTACTGATGAACGCCCCTTCGTGATGCTGCTGTGAGGACCAAATTAAATGCAATAGTAGAGTAGATGAACCGCTCGAAGTAGTCTTCAGACTTGTTCTTGCACAATATCTTCACTGTAGAGAAATTTGCAGGCGGATCCCAACTGCCGCGCAAGATATCGTCCAGCCTAAACAGGATCAGGACAGGTAATGTAAAATGTAGAGATTCCTTCTACAAATAGAACATAGTGCCATCTCCAGAATGTGACTGTACAGTTCCACGTAGAGACCATTCCCGACATTGTATGTGAGTATCAGCTCAGAGCTTATCCAGGCAACATGTTAGTTATTTTTGTTTAAAGGGGCGGAACTACGAGGTCATCTGCCCCACAGGCGGCATGAAAAACTTCTCTATACGAACAGTAGAAGCAGTGCAATGGGTTGAGAAACTAATAAATACAGTTACACGCACAACAGGAATACAGGGTATCTAACAAAATTCCAGTCACACCCAAATACACGGGGTTGATGATCACGTTGTCTCTAGGCCCTAAAACGAATTAAAACAGGAATAACAACATCAAATTAATGATAAATAATGTGTGACTGGAAATTCGCTGATTATAATCATTCGATACCCGGCTTATGGGAAGACTGAAGATAATAATTATCACAGCCGTAGGGATCTTGAAGATTACGTCCTCATCTCATCTCTGATGAGAATCCACAGAAGGTGTAATGAAATCTCGAATAGCACTCAGTTTATTCCATTTTACCTGTAAAAGGTTTCATGGACTCAGTGTATAGATAGGCCTACAAGGTAGCCAAGTCTATACAACAGAAGACAGTCTTAGGCTTAAGCTTAGACCTTAACAGGCATTCTGCAAACACACCATGTTCTTTCTTTGAGTAGAGACGATGATCGATCTGGTGCTGACACGATGCGTGGTCGCGACAATGCCATCAGATTATACATTAGTGTAGAAAGTAGCCAATCAATTGACTACTGAACGGAATCACGGATATTCGGTCGGTGTCCTGTAGATCACTCTTCAGTAGTTCGTGGAAAATAACTTCCTTTGGCTGTGGATGGAACGAACCCCAATCCAGAATTATTATTAATATATTCGTTCAGCACCCTAAGGAGCACGTGGAAACATTAAATAACACTGGAATTCATCTTTTTGAACTTCTTATTCGCCCAAAATTTCTTCATTCTTTCACTCTGCGCCTGTAGTCTTTCTTGTGTGGAAATGAAGTTCTAGGATTTCCCACTTCTACTCAAGGCAAATGCAGGGACGATTCTCCATCTAACGGGGGTCTTAGGGGGATCAATCGCCTCCTACCAGAACCAAATAAAAATAAGAAATTCGTTGCAGTTCTTTAATTCTGGATAAAATCAATCTTCGGATGGGTTCGATTCCCATTAGTGCTTTATTTCTATATCTCATCTACCAAATTAATTCACACATTTCGTTAAAATACAGAATAGACAAATTGAAGCTGCGTGTCCACACAGGACCGAGAGAGAGAGAGAGAGAGAGAGAAGGAACCTGAATGTTAATTAGTCTTATCGTTTTAAAATAATTAGTTAGCCTAGTGTCATTAGGAGGGGGTCCAAGCGTCTTAATTAGTGGAGAAATGCATAGACAAGATTATCACAGTAGAAGTTCGA
This sequence comes from Meconema thalassinum, assembly GCA_946902985.2. NCBI lineage: Eukaryota > Metazoa > Arthropoda > Insecta > Orthoptera > Tettigoniidae > Meconema > Meconema thalassinum. The sequence continues at coordinate 547,498,343 of OX336390.1, forward strand.
TCACACCAGATGGCATTCTTGTGGACTCCGCAGGCTATATGAGATAGCCTGTACGAGCATTTTTGTCAAAAATCCTTCAGTGCGTTTTGTCTGTTTGCTTGACTGAAACCACTACATCAATAGTTAATTTAAAAAATTGAGAAAGTCCCTCAATTACCTAGAAACATATTGCCCTACAATCACATTTTAAGAAGTGCATCTGGCTTTCTTGGTTTTTATATTTTGATGCATGCATTCGAACTCCATAATGAGTTTTCAGAACGCTGTACAAAATGAAGTCACTCGTCTATCTTCGAATTTATGTTTATCAAAATATGCTATAAATAACTCAAAGGTAATTCTAATAGTTTAGCTTGGCTATATTTACTTCTCAAGTTAAATAAATAGGCTACTCTCTCGAAGATATCCCGATCCCAATAAAAGTTATGAAGTATTTTGAAACCTCGAACAAACATTAATGGAGGTCATTCCAAACAAGAAAGTTTCGTTGCCCAATTAATTGTTTGTGTAAAATACAGTATACCCAGGACAAATCCAACTATTAAATGCACTTTACAGGTTGGCACCTGAAAAAACGTCTAAAGCCTACATCACACATTGCGACAACCTTTTGCTGTAGTGTAGAGTGACGCAAGATTTTTAATTTATTCAACGTATTTGGATGATAAATTATATTTGATATTCTGAATTACCTGATTTTGAATTTTTCATGATAAACCCTAGGCCTATATTATATTTAAATAATTTTATTCTCTTTGTAAGGTTATCTATTTCATTACATTATTTTATATTTAACAAGCTGTACCCGGCATGCGTTGCAATGCCAATCAAAGAAAGTGTTGGCGTTGAAATTCTGTTTCTTGAAGTGCTTTTGGATACACAACATGTTAACTGCCTCTAAGCTATCGTAAAATGGATTTTCTAATTTAGAACCATTGGTGGAAGCGTGCACAACAACTTTCAAAAGTTTCATCGCTGTCACTCATTTGTTGAATCTACTCGTACGCTACCTGTTGTGAAATGGATTTACTAAGTCGAAACCCTTCCCTGGCGTGTACACAATAACTCATCAATGATTCATCGCAATCGGATGAATTGTATATGCACGTATACGGGGTTTTGTTTAAACGATTCGTGCGCTGTCACTCATTTGTTGAATCTACTCGTGCGCTACCTATTGAGAAGTGTATTACTAAGTCGAAGCCCTTCCCTGGCGTGTACACAATAACTCATCAAGGTTTCATCGCAATCGAAGAATGTTATATGAACGCAATAGGGGATTTTGTTGAAACGCTTCGCGCGTCGTCAACCATTTGTTGCATCTACTCTTGCGCTACTTATTGTGAAATGGATTTACTAAGTCCCCTTCCCTGGCGGGTACACAATAACTGATCAATGTTTCATCGCAATCGGATGAATAGTATATGAACGCATACCTGATTTTGTTTAAACGATTCGCGCTCCGTCACTCATTTGTTGAATCTAATCGTGCGCTATCTACTGTAAAATGTATTTACTAAGTTAGAAACCGTCACGTATGTGTCCAAAACATCTCACCCAAGTTTCATCGCTATCGGACTAATGGGATATGAAGACATAGGGGACTGTATTGAAACGCTCCGCATGTCGTCGTTCATTTGTCGAATCTACTCGTGTGCTACCTACTGTGAAATGTATTTACTAAGCCAGAAACCTTCCTTGGAGTGTCCACCATATTTCACCCAAGTTTCACCGCTAACGGCAGAATGGTATATGACCTTATACGGGACGTTGTTGAAACGCTTCGCGCGTCGTCCCTCATTTGTTGAATAAACTTGTGCGCTGCACATTGTATAGTGGATTTACTAAGCCAGAAATTTTCCATGACGTGTACACAACATCTCACCCAAGTTTCATAGCTACGGACGAATGGTACATGAATGCATACGGGACTTGGTTGAAACGCTTCGCGTGTCGTCGCTCATTTGTTGATTCTACTCTTGCGCTACATATTGTAATATGGATGTACTCAGCCAGAAACCTTCCCTGGAGTGTACACAACATCTCACCCAAGTTTCATCGCAATGGGATGAATGGTATGTGAACGTATACGGGACGTTGTCGAAACGCTTCGCGCGTAGTCACTCATTTGTTGAATATAAACGTGCGCTTCGTATTGTAAAATGGATTTACTTAGCCAGAAACCTTTCCTGGAGTGTACACAACAATTCACCAAACATTTATCACTATCAGACGACTGGTATATGACTTTATACGGGACTTTGTTGAAACGCTTCGCGTGTCATCGCTCATTTGTTGAATCTACTGGTGCGATACCTATTGTAAAATGTATGTACTAAGCCAGAAACCTTCCCTGGAGTGTACACAACATCTCACCCAAGTTTTATCGCTATCGGATGAATGGTATATGAAATTATATGGGACTTTGTTGAAACGCTTCGCGCGTCGTTGCTCATTTGTTGATTCTACTCATGCTCTACCTATTTTTAAAGGGATTTACTAAGCTAGAAACCTTCCCTGGAGTGCACACAAAATCTCAGCCTAGTTTCATCGCTATCGGACGAATGGTATATGAACGCAAACGTGACTTTGTTGAAATGCTTCGCGCGTCGTAGCTCATTTGTTGAATCTACTCGTGCGCTGCCTATAGTAAAGTGGATGTACTAAGCCAGAAAATTTCCCTGCAGTGTACACAACATTTTACGCAAGTTTCATAGCTATCGGACGAATGGTGTATGAATGCATACGGGACTTTGTTGAAACGCATTGCGTGTCGTCGCTTATTTGTTGAATCTACTTGTGCGCTATCTACTGTGAAATGTATTCATTAATTTTGAAACCTTCACGTAAGTGTATACAACATCTCACCCAAGTTTCATCGCTATCGGACGAATGGTATATGAACACATACGGGACTTTGTTGAAATGCTTCGCGCATCGTCGCTCATTTGTTGAATCTACGCGTGCGCTACCTATTGTAAAATGGATTTACTAAGTCAGAAACCTTCCTTGGAGTGTACTCAACATCTCACCCAAGTTTCATCGCAATCGGACGAATGGTATATGAACGCATAGGAGACATACATACCCACAAACTATCACGTTACATTGATTTTTATATATATAGATTATAATATTTAGGGCAATGTATATTTTTACTTTTCCGAGATCAGTTAGTAGACATAGATTTAGCAATAATATTTTAATTATATATTCTTGATGTTGGCTGAAGAAGATCATATTGCTAGGTTGAGACATGTAGGCCTACCTTCGATTGTCGACTACATTAATATACTGTATATGTTTTAGTTATGTATTGATTGGCATGTATTTAACAATTTTTGAGAAGGTCATTAGTAAAACCGACAATACAAATTTAAAAATAAAATACGGGGGGATCAATCCCCTCACACCAGAACCAAATAAAATTAAGAACTTTGTTGAAGTTCTTTAATTCTGGATAAAACCAACCTTCGGATTGATGAAATGATGGGATTATGCATCGCCGTCTACAATTCTCAAGCCAAGTCAAGTTTCGCAACACCGACCATCTGTCATCTGGGAGGCCTATCGCAAGCACATGGTAATTGCTAACACTGCGTAAACACATAGATTTTGACGCCAAATGTTTCCGAAAATACAACAGAACATAACGTCCGCTAAATCTACACACAAATATCACAAATAAAGGATACATATTATCATGCTATGCACTGTCGATTCCCGATAAGGTAATAATAAAAGGCTGTACTGTACCTCAATGTCCTAATGTCTGAAGTTTCCTTTTCTTGCTGCTATGCTCAATGACGTCATTGACGCGATCAGAATAAATATTTAAGACTATTCTTACGAACTTAGAGACTGCCTTTGATACTATATTATTCATTTTTTGTCCACAGATGCACCCGTCATAGTCACAATAGACCTCCAAGCTTAATGTTGACAGTCTAACAATAATACTCCACTGGTTACGTAATTTAAAAATAGGTAGCTTTCTAATGAAATCTACCTAACGACACTTGCCAACTGAGTACAGTTCGTAATGTAGTCTACTGGAATATAGAGGCCACTGAAGATATATACCAAAACTAAATTGCTAGTCAATAAAAGTCCACCTCACTGTTGTGATCAAAACGTAGTGATATAACCTGTTAATTTAATAGTGCTGCCATAATATGACTTACAGCCAGGCACACAACACTTCCTAGGCATCTGAAATAGTTTAATGAAATATTAGTGAAGAATTTGTTGGTTAAATTCATTAGCAGGTATTGGCTACACATGCATTTTAATAAGGGAAAGACTCACTTCTACAACTTTCAGCAGGTCTGATTTACAACGAGGAATTTCACGGGTAATAGTTAGTACGAACTGCTTTTAGATGCTGTCATATCAAAATAAACGATATTTATGAATAAAACTTAGCATGTGGTCTTACGTAAAGCCTCCGTGGCTTAGGCGGCAGCACGCCGGCCTCTCGCCACTGGGTCCGTGGTTGAAATCCCGGTCACTCCGTGAGATCTGTGCTGGACAAAACGGAGGCAGACAGGTTTTTCTCCGGGTACTCCGGTTTTCCCTGTCAACATTTCATTCCAGCAACACTCTCCACTATCATTTCATTTCATCTGTCATTCATTTAATCATTGCTCCAGAGGAGTGCGTCAGGCCTCGGCAGCCGGCACAGTTCATATCCTCGCCGCTAGATCGGGGCTTCATTCATTCCATTCCTGACCCGGTCGGAGACTGGAAGCAGGCTGTGGATTTTCATTTTTTCGTGTGGTCTTACGTGTTTATAGAACTTAAGGACTCTACTCAGTGTTGCCAATTCTAACAACAGCACGGCTTGAGAATTATAGACGGCGATGGATTATGTAAATTTATACTTACTAATTTGAAAACATTTCTTTTCACTTAGACTACAGTAACTGAGAAAAACTAACTGATCAGGTAGCCAGAGGGGTGTCAGTGAGATTGGTGTGACATCTCATCCTTTTCCAAAAATACACCACATGTTAACTGCTATTGTGTTAGTATCCGAGTGTGAGTGCCATTGTTGAGAGTTGTTATATAGTTACGGTATTGTTGTTTTAAGGGGCGGAACTACGAGGTCATCTGCCCCTTGTTGAGAGTTGTATTTCTGTTTTAAACTTTTCGATACCAGGCTATCATGAGTGGTTATGTTAAAAATGCCAAGTCAAGTTTAGTGAGATTAAAAGTCTTTTATAAAAATGATCTCCTACCTGTATTTTTAAGATATAATGCTTTTTCTGTAGCTGGTAAATATTTAAACATAGGCCTAGTATATGTTAAATAATACACTACTTTGTTTATTTTGTTTCACTAAAAGAAGTTATTTTTTTTTACTGGAAATTTAATATAATTTTGATAGCCTATAAACAATCTAAATAGAATCTTCTGTTAAAACCTATTTATTTCCTCTTCGTTCAAAGAGCCAGTCATATCACTGTGTATCTTAACGCTTACAAATACTGAAGTCATTGACTTTGACGTAAATAGCAGTAGGCTACGTGATCTCTCCAGCCCTTATACTGTCTCTGGTTTTTAAGAGGTTGTTTTTATAATCAATCTGAAGTGATGAGACATATCTACATCAAATTCCATACCTCTTTGTTATTGCCTTGGAGAAACCAATATGTTGTTAAATTCAAGGATAGTATCCAGGCAAATCTTTGCCCCATGATTATGCCTCTAGAACTGATTGGCATTAATAACAAAAGTTTTGCCATCGCCACCATGGACACAGAAAGCGGTCTGTAGCAGGGTAAGCGATCCAGCGGTCGTCCCGACGGTCTGCGATATGGGGACGTCACATACGCGATAGCCTACCTTTTTGTGAGCGGTCCAGTCTGGTCGCTTCCTTCTAGAGAATATGTAGTGTGTTTTCATATTAAGTATTGTTGATATTGTTATTGAGTATGAGCTCGGACGAAGAACAACTCCTTCTCCTATTTGCTTTGCAAAACACAGAGGAAAATACAATGTTGGGTGCATGACATCAATAAGAAGAGAGAGCAATTAGGAAAATACCACCGCTTATGTATCGAACTTCACATGAAGATAGGTTTTTCAAGTATTTTCGTATATCGAGAGAATGTTTCGAGGAATTGCACGATTCCATGCTTCAGCCTTCTTTAAATCGTGTTTATAATGTTCGTGTGAACTGTCGAACAAATATGTGTATTTATGCACAGTTTCAATAACTAGCTACTTCAGTTTGGTCACAATCGAAGGTGGCACGGCGGTCAGGGGGGCAATCTGTAAATTTGTACAACCGGATCGCTCGTCGTCGCGACAAAGACTAGTGGGTGACAGTAGACCGCGTTCTGTGTGCCAGGGTTGATGCAACTTTGGGAAATACAACTGGACCGCCTGACCGCCTCGGCCAGATATCGCTTCCCGCCGCGACAGACCGTTTTCTGTGTGACCGAGCCTTAAATTATTCATACAGGTAAATTTTACGTATGTTAGTATTGTAGGGCTAGCCACTGCCACCCACCCTTAGCCATTGTGCCAAAGCTGTGCATTATTTTGTGCTCTCATGGCAAGCCCGCTTTGCTCCAGAATGTTGAATAATGTTGAAAAAATCTTCTTTATCTGCTGTATCAAAGAGATTTCAAACTGCTTGAATATAGCGTCTTACTTCCTGTCCTGAAATAAAAAGGTGAAGGGGACCAGAAACAGCTTTCCCCCAACCCTTAACCTACTTAGAATGTGGTCCTGCCAAATCCTTCAAGGTCACCCATTGTGTGCAGGGTGAGGGACCGGCTGCCACCTGTCGGGGCAACTAAAATCAGGTCTTCCCAAATCCTGATGAGAGCGTGGAGGGGGAGGGTTCTTTCTTATTGGACCTCCGTCCGTCCTTCCAAATTCTTCTCTTTGTGTGAGTATAGGGTGGAGGCACGAGCAGCCAGGAAGGGTTGGCCCGCCCGAGCACCTCAAGGTCACCTCATTGTTAAGTAAATTGGGGGAAAGAGTTTCAACCTGCTAACCAGATTGGACCTTACTTCCTTTGGCACTATGGGGCGGAGTAGCGCTTCCTGGTTTAGGTGCAATGGTCCGCCTCCTGGCGTTGTGGCCAGCATTCTTAGCTGTCGATTCCTGCCTCTATATAACCCCAGGCACGACAGCCCATGAAGGGCCTAGGCCTACCAAGCGACCGCTGCCTAGCCATTTGGCCTGAAGATATTGGGGTATCGCGTGATCAGCGCATCGGGTCCCCTCGGCCGTTAATCTTGGTTTTCCCGATCGGGGCGCTGCCTCACAGTCAGAGAGCTACTCAATTGTCCCCTCGAAGCTGAGTGCACCCCGTTCCAACCCTCGCGTCAGTTTCTAACATCCCTGATGGAGCCGGGTATCGAACCCGGGGCCTCCGGGTGAGAGGCAGGCGCGCTACCCCAACACCATAGGGTCGGCGATTCCTTGCTCTGCCATGAAATTTAATTCTTATCCAAGGGCTGGATCGGGATACATTCAGTCTCGTGATGCATAACTGAGAAGAGGTGGGTCCGATTTCAACCTTGAGCCATCCTCAAAGTGGTTTTCCGAGGTTTCCCACTTCTAAGCCAGGCAAATGCCGGAATAGTACTAAATTAAGCCACGGCCGCTTCCTATCAAAATTCCACCCCAATTACAAAGACACTCCCTACTACAGCCATCACAATAACACAGGTTATCACACAGATTTAACACACACCCAAGTAGGCTACACGGGACTACATGACCACGGTGTTGCAAAGACCGTAAATGAATCAACAACAACTTCTTAACTGCGATTCGAGCACAAGATCCAGGAGGTAAAACTTACTACCAGTTCCGATTAATACAGTAGGCTACATAATACCCACCGGAGTAGCTACCCGGCGGAATGCTATAGTGCTATAGTGGAGTCGAGGGGACGTGGTGGTGCAGCGGTCAAGCTGTTGGCCACTCATCAAGGTGGACTGGACTCGATTCCCGGTCAATCCATGTGAGATTTTCGAAGTGAAATGCCATGCCCTGTGGTTCGGATTCCACATAAAACGTAGGTCCTGTGGCTCATAAACACAAGATTCACGGCCACGTAAATCTACAATCTTCCTTCCTTCTCTGGAGTCGAAAGGCGAATGGGTTCGACCCCTAGTTCTGTGGATTTCAATTTTCAACTGCAAACAAAATAATGCCGAGACTGCACCCTCCAGCAGGCCACTCTTCCAAATCTTCGTCCAGTTTTATTCATCTTTTAAATGATGAATTGCAGTTCCTCTCGTGCCTGATGTTTGACTTGGAGGAACTCATTGTCATTGTAAGCAACCGGTTAGGCTAACTTATCATCACAGTTGGGCAAAATACTCACAAAATGTATTCTGCGCACAAAATTCAAAATACAATAGGCCTAACTGAATCCTTAAAAATACAAAATTGTGTTTTTAAATAAAATTGAAAATACTGAACATTTTCCTATGCTTGCAAACCTGTTATTTGAAAAATCCTAATGGGAATCTTCTCGTTGGTAATGTTGTGTACCAGTGTTCTCAGATTTATTTTAAAATACAATTTTGTATTTTGAACGAATCAGTTATTGTATTTTGTATTTTGAACGATTCAGTTATTGTATTTTGAATTTTGTTTCGAAAATACATTTTGTGTGTATTTTACCCAACTCTGCCAGTTATAGGTTCATATATTGGAACTAAAAGATTGAATCTCTATAAACGACGTGGCGATCGCAGTTCCAGTGAAAGAGGAGGTAGCCTATGTGCTAAAGGTAACACATAGGCCATAAAATAGCGTCTAAATTCCGCCCGGACTCCAAATATATAACAGCGAATGGGAAGTTAAAGGTCATGCGTCTCTCATGAATCCAGTCGTGTTTACAATCCTCCCTGTAAACACTGGAAGACAAATAATACAGGCTGATAGCCTTTTATGGCATTGTAAACACCCGAGGAATGCTAACTTGTCCGTTCAGAACAAAACCGTAATGTCGTTTTAACGTTTAAATTGTTATGACAGCTGCGTTGACCCAAGTTTACCATGGTCTAGTGATAGGCTAATTAGTCACCTCTAGTTCTAACTTAATACCAGATAGTCTACAGCAGGCACTGAATGTCCAAACTAACGACAAACAGTTTGACTTCAAAATATATACAATTATTGGTCTATTAAGCCTATTTATTATTTATTATTGATATTTTTAATATTATCATTGTGTTGTTGTTGTTGTTTTCCCGAGAGGGGTTTCAAACAAAATATTAGATTTGTTTGTCTATTTAATGTCAATAAATGTTTTATCTGCTTTGAAAAGTAGTAAATAAACTTTGACCAGTTCTTTAAAGTACGGTAGGCCTATATGTCATTGGAACTACAGCACTTTTCACTTTTAGAGGGAAGGAGGTAGTTTAAAGACAAGGGATGGGATTGTTAATACATTGAACTTGGATAGCCTACTAGATGCCACAGCAACCGGCAACTGGAGCCGAACGTAGGAACGTAATGGAGCGTTAATTAAATCTAACCTACAAATTTAGCTTCACACAATTATAGTTAGTAGAATGTTCTTTTACATGCCATTAATCTATGACATGGGGCCAGCGGCTTTACTTCCCCTCCGAAGGAAGGCATACTTAGGGATTTTTAACGCTCTTAAAAAATCTGACACCTTTGGCCGGGTTTGAAGCCGCGATCATGGGCATAGAAGCTCAGCATGCTACCAACACTGCCACCGAATCCGCTGGTGTGCCAGTGCATGTAACAGTTGTCAAGCCTGACTGCGAGTGCACGGCACTCAACAACAGATGCCAGTACAGTATCCTTGTGACAGCCCCTAAACTCAGGAACCAACCAACCAAATGATCCTTGACTTGAACGGGCAACACTGTAAAGGAGGCCATGGATGCGGATTTTGCCACATCTGTATTTAAATCCTATTTTAAGGATAGGCCTACTGAGCGGTTTAAACTATAAACGAAATTCATCAATTCTAATCCCCCCCGTTTACATTTAATAGGCTAGGTTATCTCTACTTAGTATAAAACTAAGTCCCCGATTCTTGGATGTCACGGGTAATCTCGAGAACTACTGGATGGATTTTGATGCGGTATTCACTATTTTGTAAAGGATTTCTCGAGAAAGGTTTCTGTAGAAAATGATTCATTTATGGTCAAAGGAAGCCGAGCAGTAACGATTTCAGTGATTTGAGTCAAAGAAAAAGAAAAACCGCCCGTCCGTGCGCCTTTTATGTTTATGCTGAGTAAACCGTTAAACATATCTAAAGGCCTGTACTATGAGTGTAAGAATTGTTCAGCATGAAACGTTCTACAAAAAAGTCCGGGAGTGCCTATCTCTATCTTCAATAGCCTTACATCACCCACTACAAGTGTGTTTACGTTTTTATTTCTTCCAACAATCTCCATTCAATTACTGAGGCGACAATTTATGAGCTAGCACGTAACGCATTCATAACTGTTCCCGGATGAAGCCGGGGCGGGGTGCTAGTATTGCATATAGAAGTGAAAAGCGGCATCGTTCCAACAAACTGATAATAATTAATCAAATTTCACCTACCCATTTCTGTTCTTTCTTTTCCATTGAAAACAGACGTATCTTGAAGAAAGTCTTCCGGGGTCTATTCTTGCTCTCTTCCAACTTCATTGATGTAAGGAGTTATTTTTCCTGCCCTCCATGGCTCTTTCGAATATTGAGTGTTCGGAACTGTCACTTTTTTGGCTTAGTGCTGAAGTCTCTGATATTATTGCTCAATAAATCACTTAATCACTACAATGATAATGAGACTTTATCCTCTCACATCTGAAGATTTGGACCACGTTGTGGTATAGGGGCTAGCAATCTTAACTGTCGCCCGGTTCTGCGAAGAAATTTAATTCTGGTCAAAGGGCTGGAATGGGATAGACTACACTCAGCCTCGTGAGGCATAACTGAGAAGAGGTGGGTTCGATTCCTACCTCAGCCATCCTGGAAGTGGATTTCCGTGGTTTCCCAATTCTACTCCAGGAAAATGCTGAAATGGTTTCTAATTGATGGCCACGCTCTCCTCCTTCTGAATCCTCACCTGAATTACAAATAGACTACACACACTACTACAGACTCAGCAACAATACAGGTTATCAGACAACCTGCACACACACCTATGTAGGCTACACAGGGCTAAACAACCACGATGTTCAAACTCTTTAAATGAAACAACTACCCTGAAGGTAAGAGGATCTTCTCGGATATTTGTGTTTGGACATAAAACGAAAATTGTGAATGCCATTGCGTTGTAATAAATGAAGCGAATCAGCCATCCTGAACGGAGAATTCTTGTATAGGACTACGATCTCTTATTGACACAGCACAGATCATAAATTGCATAGTACTAGGCTCAGAGCAGGTTGTAGCGAATGCTAATCCCTGCCACAATGGCTCAATATCATTGAGTACACCAGTGGCTATTTGGAATTTTTCGTTCTGTCATTGGTCCTTTCATTCACTACACACCCCCCACTAAAAAGAAAAAAACAAAACAAACAAATACTGTAAAACCTACCCCCGATGTTGAACTCAGAATCGTCTACGTAGCCATGTTGGTTTGGATCGTATGCAGTAGCACAGCGATGGCTTCCACCCTTGTTGCCTAGCAACACACGTGGAGCAGTATGGGCCGGTCTAGTTGCATCCCCCTACGGGAGGGGCGAGAGCAATGGCCTCCCACCACGTGGTCCCTCTGTTTACGAGGTCCCCGCCCCTTACCATCTCAGCCGTCTGCGTTCCTGTGTACAAGAGCGTTAATTAAAATTTGAAAATAATTCCTGCAATAAAAATTATACAAATGATATATTGAACTGATTGATTGCGACGGAATATTGAAATACACGGACATGTAATGGGGATATGAATTGCCCTGTAATTAGTGAGAAGGCTTGGTGGTCAATGTGTACATCCTTGCTACTGTAGTAGTCTCACACTCATACTAATCTGCTCCCTTCACTGCGTTTAGAGCCGGTAGCGTTACTGCAAGACTTTCCCCTAAAATGCCCTAGCCTATGTAGGCCTATCTCTACTTAGTAGGCCTATAAAACAAAGTCCCCGATTCTTGGATGTTACGGGTAATCTCGAGACCACTGGATGGATTTCGATGCGGTTTTCACTATTCTGTAAAGGATATCTCGAGGAAGGTTTCTGTAGAAAATAATTTATTTATGACCAAAGGAAGCCGAGCAGTAACGATTTCAGTGAAAAAGTCAGAAAAAAACAACAACATGGCGTCTGTGCGCTTTTAAAGCTTACGCTGGGCAAACCGTTAAAAAATATCTATATAGCCTACTATGAGTGTAGAGGAAGGGGTAGGAATATGAGATACCCTTTTTGTTTTGGGACCTAGAAAGTGTCACAATAGTCATAAATAAAAAATTGAAAGGAAATTCGTTAGTAAATTTTATGTGGAATGTGCAGCATGAACATGAATTTTCTCAAGCTAATAGTATTTATAATACTTCACTTTATCTAAGAAAACTCAGTTTGAAAGAATTTTTAAATGGGTAGTAATATGAGACACTTCTATTTTGTGTAAAAAAAAACACACACACATGAAACTCATACCAAAGTTTTTGGGAAGAATTTATTGACATAAAATTCCTGTACATGAGCGCCAGGCCCAGCATACCTAGGAGTCGCTTAGTTTTACAATAATCACCAACATATACTGCATTCTTCAGACCTGGACAATCCCTGTGGGTCCACATTTTGCATAAGAAGCACTGAATATTGACCTTTAGAATCATTTGAGAAATTTTAGTTACAAAATAAGCAGGTTGCGTCTTCTGATTCTGGTTTCAGCAGTAGCCTAGTATCATCACTCACCTAGAAATAAAGAAACTATAATTTAAAAATGTAACCCTTGAAAAATTTAACACTCAAATGCATATCTACACTAAAACATTTCAAATAGTGTACCGGGTATATGAACGTTTTGAGGAGAGAAAACAGCAAAATAAAACAAAAAATAGGCTATATCACCTTTGAACACATACGCGTAAGTGTAGACCGTGGCACGTTATATTTCTTCGATGCTTTCAGGTAGCCGCATTCCATTAATTTTACCGCTTCAATGGCTTTTAACATATCCTCTTCTTTGTAGTTCTTTCCAGGCCCGACGAGAGGGGGGGACAGGCAGGGCTGGTGCCCCGGGGCCCGACCCTCCCAGGGGGGCCCGGCGTCCTAGGAGGATGTGCAAAGCACTTATTTTTCAGGACGCGAAGATATATTTTCCCTTGCGAATCAAGCCCTTTCGTGATACACTTTAACGTCTCAGTACCATTAAACATAAAATTAATTGCCCTCTTTATCTACGACTTAGAAATGACCCCGGTTCCTGACGAAGCCGCGGCAGGAATGCAGGATTTGGCTTCCCGACTGCGGTGTTATTCGTAGTCTTACTCAACAGTCAATAAAAAGGCCCGTTTGTCGTTACAGATGTTAATTCATTTAGGGGCTTGCAACATTTAACCCGTGTACTTGGTAGCTATTAGGTCTATTATCACTGGCGGGCAATGAACTATTGGCGCTCGGTTGGGGATGGTTTGCATCAAATAGTACTGTAGATATAATTCAGTATTTGCTGACGCGTTAGTTTTACGGTTTGTTTCTGAAGGCCTCCGCGTTATTGAATGAAGTTGACTGTAAAGCAGTAGTTTTCACAAATATTAATGAAGCGAACAAAATAGAAAACCAAAAAATGTGCGAATTGTGTTGACTAAAGGGGAGGCTAGTGGTTGTTGTATAATAAGTGAGGTGTATTGGCAACATTGTTGTAACTATTTGTCTTGGAGAGTAAAAACTTAGAACCTCTTAAAACCATCAACTGCTGGGTGAAAAGCGGGGTATACACTGTGCTGTGCTATGGCCTCTATGACATGATAAATCGCATGTCGTATTCTTAGTTGCCGACTGGGAATGCGTTGGCTGTCGCGACTATTACTGTAATTATTAGGGTTAAGAGTAGGGTAGGTGTCCCTGGACTTAAAATAAGGTACTGCCCCGGCATTGGTCTGTAGGGAGTGTGAAAAAACATACTCAGGATAGCCGCTGTCAGCGCCCGGATTCGAACCTCCGATCTGTAGACTTGCTGTAGGCCCCAATCACGGTCATTGGTGAGCTACACCGCGGGGTCTTACTTGAAGATGTGAGAGCTTTTACTTCAATATCAGAGAGTCTTTACTATAGCCACTTGTCAATGGTCACCAAATTTTTACTCCAAAATATCCCAAAAATAATCACCCAAATGGCCTATCCTATAACTCAATAATTTGGACCTAATTTTTGCAAACTCTTCCGGAGGAAGGCCCCCGGACCCCACTCTCAGCTTCCATACCCCAAGATCCCCGGTGTGTCCACTCCCCCATAATCTTGGCTTAAATCCGCAAATGATGGTCACCAGTCATAGATAGGATTCAGGATTTTTAGGAGAACCTGGCTCTAGTTTTGCTTACTGCAAAGCAATATTAAATTATAAGAAATTCACTGACCGCCAATTACAAAATATAGTTAAAATTCACAGTTTCTTCTTTTGTGAAAACAATCTACTGATAGCACATAATAACTTGAGTTAAGTATGAGTACTGTACACCTGTGGTTAATTATGAAAATATATTTTGTTTAATGTACAAAGATGTCTGATCGCCGTTCAAGACTTACCACTGTTTAGGCTTAGACCCAAGGGCGTGACTCTTCAAGGGCAGCAAATTTTAAGAATGTCAACGTAAAGACACTATATGTAAAACGTATTTTAAAATACGTCATGACGTTTTGTAAAAATCATGTTTTCATTATGAAAAGAGATCACGTCATATGTCACAGAGGCCGTAGTATTGCACAGTGCACAGTATACCCTTTCCACGTCTTTTAACATGCAGCTCAGTGACCTGAACTTCCTGTTGATTAATGGGTCTTATGACGTAGCGGTGGTGATAGAATTGAGGAGAAAATGAATGTACGGGTTAAAACGATGAATCATGGAAAATAAGCATAGAATCACCGACGGTGGAATTCCATCACACCTGTTTCCGAGTTAATGGACAACAGCTTTTTTTGATGTGAGTATTTTCCCAAATTTAAATACTGTAAAAGCCATGCAATTATCGGTCCGGTAAATGCAACTTTTTGAAAATTTGTGTACGACAAACGAGCATATTGCTTTTGCGAGTATCACTGAAGTTCTTAAGTTATTGATATCAAAGAGGATTTTCAGAACTTTAAATCTGAACATTGTGTATGCTTACAGTGCTACATTCGTCAAACGCCAAAACAGTATATAATAGTGAATTTTGTAAATTATCACGGTACCTAGTTTTCGATGGCTTTAATCTGATATTATTTTTTGTTAATTGAAAATAATGCAATAGTATGCGCTTGTCAGGTATAAACATTGAATTTGCAAATAATTTTGGATGCATTCATCCACTTTCAATGTTGTAAATTTTACATAGGCCTACCAGCATTAACTTATTTATATTGATAGTAATTCACGCTCTGCTTATGATAATAAATATAGCCTGGATTTAGTGGAATATATCATTGAAATATTATTATTATTATTATATGTGAATTGTAGCCAATTATCATATCAGGACATTTCAATTGAACACTCGTAGGCTCCCCATCAAGTTCAATTTCAAGTAGTTCCAGCTTTGACTACCAGACGCCACTGTCACTGACACCCAGCGGGGAACGTTGGAACTTGATAGAGCGTTTCTAACCAAATAACCTACAAATGTTGGCTACACACTACCAATATTGTAGTGGTAGGTTCTTTTACATACCATAAATCTAAGACATGGACCCGCTGGCTTTACTTCCCCTCCGAATAAAGGCACACTGGAGGATTTTAACGCTCTTAAAATCCGACGACTTGTATCTTGTAGTTCAGCATGCTTCAATTATTATTATTATTATTATTATTTATATTATTATTATTATTATTGTTATTACTATTGCTTGCTTGTTGGCTCTTTATGCTCATGTAATTGATTTCGTGATGAACATTTAGTGCAAATAAAAAATTTGCAAAATCAGTTTCTGCAAATTTGCGAGGATTTTACAGAATTTGGTTTCAGAGGGGGGCCCGGGAGATTCCAGCCCCAGGGCCCGTCGTCGCTCTCCACGGCCCTGGTTCTTTCTTAGACATTTTACTTTCATTCTTTAACTTCATTCTTGGCATATGGCACAGAGCTTAGCATTGATTAAAGCATTAAACACCATGCTGATTAAAGGTGGTAGCAATATGAGACAGTCTCATTTTACTACCAACCAAGTGTCTCATATTACAACCAAGCCGCCACTTTAGAGTTTGTCATTATTTCACGCATAACACGTCACTATATTAAAAATCGTCACTGATATTCTAAGAGTGCAATTAATGAAGAGCAACTTACCTTAATTGTTCCTTGAAAAATTAGAATGTGTACCATTGTAAACCTCACTTCCGCGACGAGGTACAAAAACTTTCCACAGAAGTAGTACAAACAAACATCCACAGTGGAGTAGAGCTAACGCTGATGTGGCAACCTCTTGGGTGAAACAATAGCGACCCTTGGACACGTAGTAGGAAATTCCTTCGAAAGATGTCGGCACTATACAGAGGCGAAAACCTTGCTATCTCATATTTCTGCCCTATCTTATATTCCTACCTCCTCCTCTAACAATTGTTCATCATGAAAAGCTCTACAAAAAAGTCTGCGGCATCATATCTCTATCTTCAATACATCGCCCACTATAAGTGTTTTTACGTTTTAATTTCTTCCAATAATCTCCATTCTATCACTTGCTTTGAGACAGTTGACGAGCTAGCTGGCTGGCGAGCGGGCCTATCACCCCCAGACACTGTCGAGTCGTGTCGAGTCAAGACTTCAGAGAAGAGTGTGTGTGTTTGGAGTTTACCTGGAAGTGCAATTTGACTTTTGTTTGCTTCGCGTGTGAACTTTTGTTTGCTTCGCGTGCGAACTTTTCGTTCCGCAGAATACACAGTCAAGTTTACATTGGACGGAAGGGGGATTTGTGTTTCATGCACTTCGCCATTCTTAAATTAGGCCTACGTCTGACAAGAATTCGTTGCACAAGCTAAATACTGTATTTAATAGTCCAGTCAGTGATTTTAACCCCTCATGGCGAGACGCAAAAAGGATAGGCTATAGGTCGTAGTTCATTGAAATCGAAGAAGGAAAAAAGTTTATCACGTAACAATGAAACTAAGCAACAAATAATTTCTCGATTGTCACAAGAGAGAGAAAGAAATAATTCACAAAGCCACAGGGAGTCATCCCCTAAGTGCCTATGACACAGGGAAGAAATGTTCATGGTTTGTAGTCCGATAAAGAGAATTCTGCTATGAATTATGATCCTCCATAAATTATGTAAATGATGCTTCAGTTTCTGGAAGAAGCCTGGGCGTGTTGCTAATTTATAATAAATAAATAAAATTAATTTTCATTGTCAAAAGTTGAATTGGCTAATGTGGGATATACGGTCATGAAAAGCAGACAGGTTTCTAAATAATTTATAATTTTCGTGTTTTTATACGACTTGGTTGTTCACCTCGTCTATAGTGGCTAGCATTCTTGGCTGTCTCCTTGGAGACCCGGGTTTGATTCTCAGCTCTGCCAAGAAATTAAATTCTAGCCTGAGGACTGGAACGGGGTACACTCAGCAACATGAAGTAAAACTGAGAAGGGATGGGTTCGATTCCTTCCTCAGCCATCCTGGAAATGGTTTTCCGTGGTTTACCACTTCTACTCCAGACAAATACCGGGATGATACCTAACTTAAGGCCACGGCCGCTTACTACCCAAATCCTACCTCAATTACAAATACACACATTAGTTCAGACATCACAGTGACACAGGTTATCAGACAAATTCTTTATGCAAATACCCAAGCACTTCATACATGGGACTAAATGACCACGATGTCCAAGCCCCTTAGCCTAAATAAAACAACAACAACAATGCTTTTCGTATTTTCCGGCCAAAACGTTCACGCAATCACGTAATCTAACTGTAGCTGTGCTATTACGTCCAGCTTATCAATTAAATTCATTACTTAACTACTGGTAGGCTACCAAAACAACTGTTAATAAGATTAATGAGACCAGTTTGTGACATTTAGGCATAGGAGAGGGAACCAAGTTTATCTTCCAAGCTAAATCAACAAATAATTTCATTATATATCATTAGTATAAATCAAGAAGGCAATGCCCATCAATGACATCACAACATAGAAAACCGAAATACCAGTTAATTAAACAACCTGGATAAGAGATAATGGAACAACTGTATTTTTTCTAACATAAAATTGCATTTGAGGTAAGAATAAAATGATTATCATGTGACTTGAATTAACATGAAATTTATCGTTTTATGCCATTAAATTGGTAACTTACACATACATTTTTATGCTTCAACTTATCAATACCAGTTTTATTAGTCTATGCCTAATATCTAGTAGGAAATATGTCTCGGCCTAGTATTGCATTCATCAGCTAAACGTTATGGTACTGTGGATTTTAAAATAACATCTGTTTCTGGCCGTCTTTTAGAAATACAACCTCACTTATTAGATAGACTACATCTCTTCTTAGAAAGAAAATATAAAGTCAATTTTGAACAATCCATTTTGCTCTACATTCCAATGCTTTGCATTAAGAAACCACTTTTCATGGGATATTGAGAATGACAAGTATCATAGCAATGTACTATAGACTATTAAAATGGTAGGCTATATCACGTGACAATATTGCTCTGAAGAGTATTTTCACTCCTGGCTCTACAAAATAAGAGATTCAACTGCGGATAAGGGACAGCCTTTCAAGAGTACTTCTGACTTGAAGAGTGGTTAAATATACTTTGGTTTGTTAAACCAATTAGCTATTTTTGGGCTTATGATCTCGAATCCACTAAAACAGCTATCGCCACGACAATAACCTAATTGGGATGGATTCGTTTAACATTTTATTAATATAGGAATACCGATGCTATTTGGACTTAGAAAGAGTAGGATCGAAATTTAGCGAAGGAGTGTTCTTTTCTAGCCTATCATAGAAAATGAGGCAATCTATTTATTCCATAATAATAATAGACTAATAATAATGATAATAATAATAATAATAATAATATCGTATGGCCTTGCGTGCCGGGTGCTAGCCTTGTTATTTGACACCCAGAGGGTAGCTGGCATGTCGAATTTCGTTGTTCCTTGAAGCACTATGAAAGTCTAGTAGAGAAATAAGGAACTTTGTGTTGGCGGAAACTCTCGAGATTAATTTTTCCATTATGAAAAGGAAGGAAGGAAGCTTGCAGTTTAACGTGACCGTTAATCTTGAGATCATGAGCCACGGGACCTCCTTTTTACGTGGAATCCGAACCACAGGACATGGCATTTCACTTCGAAAATCTCACATGCATTGACCGGGAATCGAACCCGGACCGCCTTGGTGAGAGGCATACAGCTAGACCGCTGAGCCACCACGCCCCCTTTTTCCATTATGAACACGGCCTACTGAATTCAAATGGGTTCTTTGACATACTGAACCCATGTACCATGGGGTCAAAGGGGTCGAATCCATGTATTTTTGGTGAAAGGAAGGAAAGAAATATACAGTCTTCAGAGGAAACATAGAAAGATTTTATACAAGAGAGCAGGCACAACGTTGTGAAATAAACAGAAGCCAGATGGCTGGGAGATGAGATCACGCCTGACGCATCGCTCGTAGCCTATCATAGCTATATTTAGAAGGAGTGGAAATTTCCAGGCGTGTGACAGAGAGCGCGTTTCGGAATTCGCCCTTACCTTGCAGTAAAACGGCAACAGCGCAGCTGTGCCAGAAGAAGAATAATTAAATTTAACCCATTTGCAAGAATAAAATTGATTAAATAAATACAGCATTGTGAATCATTTCGGAATAGAGATTTTTGTGTGGAGAAAAAGCTTTTAATAATTGCTTAGAAAAGAAGTGCAAATGCAGCATGACGTAATTAAAAGTTCCCCGAGACCCGAGGAGTGGGGAATTAAAAATCAACTGTAACACACACACAGCTGAAGACTAAATTTTATTTAATATCTCAGAAATGCACGATCGATTTTCATGTGCAGTGAGGTCATTTTACGTTTAGAAAACAAGCTTTCCAGAGATATAATTTTAAACAATGTGCGACCATTATTTCAGAAGTTGGTTCTGGAAAAGGCGTGGATTTTATCTTTTTGTAGCCAAAGAGTATAAAAATCCTGGCAGAACCAAGCCAATCATGCAGTTTACTAAGACTCCTTGAGGGGAGATGCTACATCACCGAATGCAGTCTACGAGCATCCCTTGAGGGGAAACGCTGTATCACATCGTATAGACAGTATCCGACAGCCAGAGGGCGTCGCTGTATAGACAACCAACGTGCACCCCTAAGGAGTGGCCGATAAGTATTATTATAGTATCGCCGTGTGGAGAATTAGGAAAATCCTAAATACAGGATCTAGTTCCGCCAGTATAAATTTTACAGTGAAAAGTTCAGTAATTACAGTCAGAGTAGGATGCGAACTTAGAGAACAGGCGATAGGTCTTCAAAAATACAGTCCAATTAAACGACCGAAAATATCGTAACGTTTTGAAGTACCATAACAGCGAGATAAACATTCTATTAACGTATAAGAACCCGATCAGGGTCGGACAAAATAAAGTTCGCATAGGGTTCTGAAAAATAGGAATTCGAGGACAGAATAAGCAGGAAGGAGAAGTAAATTCTAGACATTGTTGCAAGGAAACAAACGAACTATGAAAAGCACTAAGTTACGAGGAGTATTAGTTGCTAGAAATTAATAGGTCACCGATAGAGAATCTGGGAGACCGTGGACAAGACAGACTTTCGTTAGACCAACCAATAGGGTCTAGGAAGAAGCAGTTTCAAGCTAATAAATAATAGCTGATCGTCAGGAAACCGGATTTGAAGGAGTACTATTCCAGGAAGGAGGTAGATGGTTCGAGACTTTCATATTGGTTAGAGAGGAAGCCGACATTTACGAATTTCACCCTTGGAGACGGGAAGTAAAGAAATCACGTGTGGAAGGCATAATAAAAGCCTTAGTGATTAGAATCTGTGTAGTGTAAATATATCAAATTTGTGTTAAATAGTAATGTTTTAGTGATTTATGGTGTATCATAGAAGAATACACCAGTGTAATTTAAAATGTTATCAGTGTTTAATGTATATGAGTTATATGTGTATCAAGATATGTCAGTGTATGAAATGAATTTGTGCAATATGGATTAATTACACATTGTGGGCGAGATGAAACATCGTTGGAAAGCACGGTATTGGACCGTCTGAGCACGTAAGTGGATATTTTCATTGTGTTTTGTGTTGGGGGAATATTTGTGTACAATCCACCTGAGTTTGAGAAATAGGGATGTTTTTGAATAACAAATAATAGAATAAGAGCGC
Source organism: Meconema thalassinum (assembly GCA_946902985.2). NCBI lineage: Eukaryota > Metazoa > Arthropoda > Insecta > Orthoptera > Tettigoniidae > Meconema > Meconema thalassinum. The sequence goes on from OX336390.1 coordinate 547,519,819, forward strand.
GGTCTGAACAAATAAAAATTGAGAAATTATAAAATAATTATGAGAAATGAATAACTCTTTTAGAGGAAAAGTATGAAATAAAATATCAGTGTATTTGATAAATGTTATAGAAGCAAGCGTAATAATAATAATAATGAAAAGTATATAAATGAAGATTAATTTGAATTATATGAAAGAAATAGCTTTTGAGCTTGTGTAAGGAATAAAGACATGGTATGAATACATGTTCTTAAAGTATAGTGATTATTGTCACGGGAGAGGATAAATATAAAAAAAATTGAGATGTAGATCAAATGTTGATGTTGAATTTATCAGTTCTTTGGAAGACGCTAGGCCTAAAAGTAATGTATAGCGCAATATCGCGCATTAAAGTAAATTGTCACGCTAGGAAGACGTTGAATCTAAATATACTTGGTAAATTAATTGTGAGGGACAGTTGATTGCGGTAATTGAGCTATGATAAGTCCTCCAGTATGGGATTGGTTCCCGAGGCCATGTGTGTTATATTGTATTGAATAATAGGGAGCGTATTTATTGTACTGATGAGCGCAGGTTAGACCGAGGTCATCCTAAGATGCTGAATTGTTGTAAGTCCTCCAGTATGGGATGGGTTCCCGAGGCAGTTGAGAGAGTCGAACCTAGACTCGTATAGTTGTGGAAGCCCCTAAATATCGTCGTTGTATTGAATTATTCTTACCCATCAATGATGCCACTTCATAATTAATAAATGCCAAGGTTACGAAAGTGGTCTATGAACCTATATAATGTTGTTAAAATTGAATGAAAGAAACGCCAGGTCTGTTCAAAGAACTGTGGAAAGGAAATAGCTGTTTTAAAAGCATGAATGTAGCTGTCACGCGTGGACAAGGCTGGAGACCTCCCCTCTAGGCAATAAATTGCTCCAAGTGGTTACGGTCCGACCCCTCGTCTTTGTAAGTGTGGTAGGTCGGAGAAGACCGTCTGAGAGAAGTAATAATACACCGTGAGTGTTTAGAAGTTGTTAATGACCCGGGAGTTGAACCGAGGTCCTTATAGATGAAAGTACCGCTTGCCAGTTCAGATCGTAGCTTTCTTATGTGATAATGGTCTTTTAAGACAAATAAATAAAAATCCCTAATGTAATGTTGTATGGATGTAGGATTTCACGAGTTCAATGAGGACAATTAGATTCCGGGAGTAATCATAATTTTTGACTTTGTTCAAGTAGTCTTCGGTAACTCTGGAGTACACAAGTATTTTCCCGATCACTGTAGTGAATTTGTTATCTTGAGAGAGGTGGTAACGTTGAGAACATTGTGGAATGCCCAAAAATTTAAATAAAGGAAGGTACTGTAAATACGATTATATATTGTTTTGATTATAAGAAACTCATAAAATAAATATTGAGGTGTGTAAAAGAATGACACCATTCATATTGGAATGTATTGAGCCATTGGAGCTCGTGATTATATTGAATTTTTAAAAGGGATACTTTATGGAAGTGAAAAGAATTATAATTTTTGTTGGTTTGAAGGAAACCATGTGTTTTAATATAATATTTGTTTGATTTTATGTGTTCCTTGTTCACTTTGAACAAGTTTAGAAGGATTGGTCAGTAGTTGATTTGTTTAATTTGTTTGTAGCGCCATAATTTTGGTTAATTAAATGTTTTATAATAGGAGTTGATTTTTTTTATTATTTTTGGAAGTGTATCCTCTATTTAATCCAAAATGTGTAGGTCACAGAGTGGGAGAACGTACCAAAACCCCGAAAATCCCGATTTGAGCATTGCTGGCATACTGTGATTTGCATATTTCTTACTAAAATGCACAATACCAACATCGTATGACATGCGTGTCGTAAATTTTTGCCCCCTTTCAAAAAGCACTAGGACAACCACGGCCAGGAGCGAACCTGCAAGCTTGGGGTTAGTAGACCAACACGTTAACCACTCACCCACCGTGGCAAGCTATTTATTCCAAACTTCCTCTTTTTGAAATTTTATCTTGATGACTGTCAAAATACGTATAACGGCACCGTATCGTTTTTTAAAATTATATTTAGGCCTATAAATACTCACCCATATCTTTCCATTCGTGTATTTCATTCGCTAGGCATAGGTTGTTGACTGTTTTCTTTTATTATGGTGTGCCTATGGACATCTCTGGTCAGTGTTCCTTTAAATTAACACTCTATTCTTGATGGCTCTTATGGTAGACTGTATAAACCAGTGCAATATTTTAAATCGACAGGTAGAGTGATTCCACAGATAACGAGCTTTGGCAGCTTTCTCTATGTAAATATTACTTAGTATAGCCTAGCTGCAAAGAAGGTAATTATTAACTGGTATTTTTACAGAAAACTTGTAGGCGAAATAATGTTATGTCAATAAATTCACAATTAGCCAGCCCAATTTCCAGATAGACCAAGTGTAAGGTAGCAATTTCTTTGTATCGGACAATATGCATCGCAAAGAGAAATACAAATTTAACAATTGGCTAATAATTATTAGTTTTCTCTATAGCCTATTAACAGTCTTTGACTCATCATTCACTTTGTCAGTACTGTCAGCATTCTTGCATTGCCTATTCTTTGAATACGTTCATAAAATTTCAATCGTCTTTTTCTTATAATATCTGATATTTTCTCGTTATGTTTGTATAACTCGTGAGACCTCTTTTCCATCCACACTCCCTCTATGCACACTGGGCCAAAGATTTTCCTAAGGATTCTCCTTTCTTGTTGTTCTAAAGTTTTAGTTAGTGATCTGCCTCCAATGAGTAGGGTTTCTGATGCGTATAATGCTTCAGGTGGAATTACCATGCTAATTTTGCGTTCCAAGATATTGATTTTGTTGTAGGCTACCTATTCCAGGTGATTCTATAGGCTGTTCGTAATTTAGAGATTCTCTCATTGTTTGCTTTACGATTTAATCCAGATGGTTGTATGATTGCCCCTAAGTATTTGAAATGATTTACCTGAGGGATTTTTCCAAACTGAGTAATGAGAGGTGGTTTGTCTAAGGATCGAGTTTTCGGGTTTTCTCATAGGCCTATGAAATTTAAAGTTCAGTTTTACGTGTAATTTCATGAAGTTTTTCCAGGGAATCGATAGCTTCTTGCCTATTCTTCGATAGAATTACCAGATCATCTGCATTTGAGATGAATGTTATATTTTGCTAGCTTGCTGATATGAATCCCCTTTAGGCCTATTTTATTTTCCCAGGCTCAGATTATCGAGCACTAGAATGATCAATAATGGAGATAAATCATCTCCTTGTCTGACATCTAATTTAATAGCCAAAGGATCAGAAATTTCTCCTAAGAACTTAACTTTGGAGGTGGTGTCAACCAGTGTCTGTCTGATCAAATTTCTTGTTTTCGTATCTATTCTGAATTCTTTCAGCGCATCAAAAAGTGTCTGTCTTATCTAAGGAAGCATATGCTCTTTTGAAATCTACAATAACTGTTACTGTTTGTCTGCTTTTACGGATTTTTAAGATAGTTTTGACATTAACAAATTGTTCTACACATGGTCTTCCTTTCCTGGAACCAGCCTGGTATTCACCTATTAGGTCGTCTGTTTGCTTCCCAAGTGTTGTAAGTAGTGCTTTCGTTAAAATTTTGTAATCATCTAGTAACTGTTTAACTATTGGCATCAGATGTATCCCCTTTCTGACGTAAGGGGTGTATTAATGCACACCTCCAGTCATCAGGAACTTTTTCTGTAATCGAGATTGGAGATAAGCCACCTCCTTGTCTGATACCTACTGAAATTTAATAGCAAAAGGATCAGAAATTTCTCCTAAGAACTTAGTTTTGGAGATAGTGTCCATCAGTGTCTGTCTGATCGAAATTCTTGTTTTCGTATCTACCGTACTCTGAATTCTTCCAGCGCATCAAATAATGGCATGAAGTTGCTGAGGTAAGCTATTGTAACGTGTTTTTCGAGGGTTTTTTATGCAACTGGCATAAGTCAGTAGGAAGCCATTCTATATTTATTTACGCGGCAAATTGTTCAGCCAAGATAATTTTTCATGTTAATTTATTATTATTATTAATTTATTATAATTATTATTAAGATATTTTCGGAGCATTTTATAAAAATTATAAGCATACAGATAGGTTTTCTATGTCTTAGAAAACGCTAACAAGCAAATTATTACGAACGACGATATCATAGAAAATTATGCGATTACGGAATTTTACGGAGTTTTCGTCAGTTAGGGTATATTGAGAGACGTGACTCACGGGGAATTCTAATACAAGCTGATTCCTGTCGAGGAGCATGACGCAATCTTGGGTCGCATCATCAAGAAGAGGCGAATTGTTGAAACGGAACCCTGTCGCCGAGTGTAATGACCCGGAGGAGGAGAAGATCGCGTGGTGGTTCAGCCAATCAGGGGAGACGACGTAAGCTAGTTGGGACTGAAGAGTGGGGAGCCGGCATGTGGATATATCGTTCGACGCGCCGTGAAACGCGGACAATCGGTGTAGAACTTGCAGTGTACGGTCGCAAGTGCGTGACGCTCCGATGTTCAGTGGAGTTAGCGACGAACTTTTGTAAAACGTAACCAGTGCGGTTTTACGAGAGTTTGGGTCCGATGTACGGACCATAGAATTATCTAATCTACCAGAATATCATCAAATTTCGACGGAGATGACGACGTCCAGGAGACTGTGGGAAGCACACAGCATCATCAAGAACGAGGGAAATGCTTTGGCAATTTCCAGGGGTAAGCGCTAATGACGCAGAAATACGCAATCTCTCATTTTTCTTTGTTTTATATTTCATAATTCAGTAACTTCATAGCTTGGAAATAAGAGTAAAATCAATTTATCAGACTCCGTTTTCACGTAATTTTCTATCGGTAATATTCAAATCACAACGCTCCAATTTAAATTTTAAACGTATTATTATTATTAATTTTGCTATACTTGTTTTATATAATAAATTCATTTCTTTTACAATGCAATCTTTGCTTTCAGTAGGTAGCATTAGATATAGACCAATTCCTTCTCCTGATACAATTGTTTGTTGGGTTAATGATCAAATCATACCACGATCTGAGTGAATAGATTCTTGACGGTGTTCTACCAGAGCTAGACGTTGTTAAATACAAATTTAGATTTCAGCATTGCGTTGAAGTCTTGGCGCCCATTAAAACAACATAGCTTAGGCAAAGGTAAACAATTACATTTTCTCCCAACAGTGTGGGCTAGCGAAACTGTTACATTTGTCGCTACCAACATGGGGCATTAATAACCATTACATTTGTCGCTACCAACATGGGGCATTAATAACCATTACATTTGGCGCCGACAACTTGGGGATGAAAACCTAATAACATTTGTGGAAGGAGAAGGGTATATATATTTCTGTACCTGTATTTTGGGGATTATTTGTCTTTATCAGTGTATATCATTATGGGGGATGAGAAAGACAGATGAGGTTACGTAGTGGTCATCAGCTGGAGAGTGATGATACGAGCAGTATGTCGAGTGATGGTAGTACCGGGGTAGCGGAGGTAAATCCCGATACTGAAACAGGGAGTGTAGGCGGCCAACCAGAATTAAAAACTTTACTTCTCGAGTTCATGTATCAGAACAAAGTTAGTAGTGATGCCTTAAATGCAAAATTAGAACAAAACAGTAGGGAAAATAAAGAAAGTACAGACGCTTTAAACGCAAAACTGGAACAAAACAGTAGGGAAAATAGAGAGAGTAATGAAACTTTAAACGCCAGATTAGAACAAAACAGTAAGGAAAATAGAGAGAGAGTACTGAAACTTTAAATGCTAAATTAGAACAAAACAGTAGGGAAATGAGTGACAAATTTGAACTGATTAGAGGTGAGATCAGGGGGGTGATGGAAGAAAAGGCTAAAGAGATTATTGCAGATGTAGACAGAAAATTAGGAAAAGTACAGGAGGAGTTGGAAATTAGAATCAGTACACAGGCTGAAAATTTAAAAGAACGAGTGCAACTGGAAACACAGCAGGTCAAAAAGCAATTGGGGGGAGAAATTGACAAAATTCAGGTAGCTACTAAAGAGGTTAAGGAACAGCTGGGGGGTAGAATTGAGAAAGTCCACTCACAAATAGTTGCAGAAGTAAATGATTTAAGAGAGAGTAATAGAGAGAGCATTAGCAAGATTGAGGAGAAACAAGCAAAGCTATATGATAAAGTAGAAGAATCAGAAGGAAACATTAAATTAACAGTAAACAGTATTGAGAGGAAGGCTGAGGAGAAAATCGCAGAATTAGAATTAAAATTAAAAGCTAGGATCAGGCAAGAAAATAGTCAGAATAGGCCAGTTTTGGTGAATAGCACACACAGGGAGGTAGAACTGGGTAAGTTCAGCAATCGACAGGGGTGCCCAATGGAGTTCATGAACACTATAGAAAATAAATTCGGGGAGAGGTTGGAAAATGGTAGTATTGAGTGGTGCCAGGTAGTTGAAATTTTAGAACAAGTGTTTGTGGGGGAAACGAGGAATTGGTTTGCTGTCTACAGAGACAAGTTTACTAATATCAATGATTTTAAAATGAAATTCTGTGAAAAGTTCTGGAATGAGGTTATTCAGTCGCAGCATCGTGAGGGAGTAGTGTGTGGTAAATATAACCCTAAAGGAAGCTCCACCATGACCGAATACTTTTTAAGGCAGGTATTAGTGTGTAAATATCTGGATGGCTTGAAGGAGGAAAGTGATGTGGTAAGGTTGCTACTTAGGCACTTTCCCTATAGGATCAAGGAGGCTGCTTGTATCCAGAATGTAAAGACTATATCACAAGTAGAAAATTTGTTAAGCACATTTGATGCACTAGGGAGAGGGGGTTATGAGGACAATTTCAATCGGAACCAGGGTAATAATAATAATAGACCTAATGAAGCCAGGCATCAAGAAGTTCAAGGGAACGGTGGCGAAGGGGCCAACGCTCAAAATAGAAATAATAATAATCATCTAAATCAGAACAGAGGAAATGGCTATGGTAATCAGTATCAAGGGAGGAACAATGATTTCAGGGGAAATCAAGGGAGGAACAATGATTACAGGGGAAATCAAGGGAGAAACAATGATTTCAGGGGAAATCAAGGGAGAAATTATAATGACAATAATTACAACCAGAATAGGGGTCAAGGAAGAGGACAGCCTAGTGGTAGTAATATACAGCCAAACAATGACAACACAGCCCAGAACAACCAGACTAGTTCAGTAGTTAGTAGTACTACGGCCAGCTGTAGCGGTTCTTTAAACGCGAACCAGGCTGCGAAGTAAGGTCAGAATCTCAGTCTGTAGCATGCCCTGTCCATACAATTATACAGGAACCCTATGACCTAAATGTAAGAAATGAATTATTACATGAACTAAATGATGAAGGTATTATTCAGGAAGTGGTTAGTAAGAGCCCCATAGTTAAATTTAACGTGTCCGAGGCGTACACAGATGTTTTAATTGATAGTGGTTGTATGAAGAGTTGCATAAGTAGTGCATTTTATGATAAAATGAAAGGAACTGGAGTAAATTTTGAGGAGATGCCAATTAAAAGCACTTTTGTTATCACAGCTGTTGGGAAGAGGTCTAAAGTAATTTCTAAGCAAGTTTTAGTAGACATTAAAATTAATAATCATGTAGAGAAGCAGATTTGCCTTGTAATTCCAAATTTAGTATTCAGTGTTATCTTGGGTTCAGAGTGGCTAAGTAGAGTGTCTGGTAACTTATGTTATGATGTAGGGAGTTTGAAATTTAAATGGGGAGATTCTGAAGTAGAAGTAGCGTTCAATGACCATATTCAGAGGAGTAGTATTGTAGGTGTGATTTGTACTTTAAATGAGATATCGCCAGCCGTAGAGCGGGGTTCTCCATGTTTTGTGGGCAGTGTGATTACGAACGGAAGTCTAGAGGACTCGTTACGTGATGCTGCATTTCAGGGAGATATAGAGGTGGAACAATGTGTTCGGCTCTATGATGTGTTATGGTGTAATAGGAGAGTGTTTGAGGATCGCATTGGTATGGCCAATTGCTATACACATTCATTGAACGTTATTGATAGGTCAGTATTCACAGGACATAGATATCCTGTACCTTTCGCTTATCAGAGTGCAGTTGAGGCACAAATTAATCAGATGCTTGAAGATGGGATTATTGAGCACTCGAACAGTCCATATGTTAATTCTTTGATCACGGTACCCAAGACCGACGGCACTGTTCGTATTTGTTTAGACGCTCGTTTGGTTAACAGTAGAATTAGTTCAGATCAGCTGAAATCTATGTCAATAGAGGAATTAATGCAAACATTTGAGGGGAAGAAGTATTTCACTTGTGTAGATTTGAGTTCCAGTTTTTGGCAAGTGCCACTTATGTACGAAGATAGACCATTTACAGCTTTTAGTCATAAATATAACCTTTATCAATTTTGTAGAACACCTTATGGGTTAAAGAGTAGTTCAGCAGCTTTAATTAGGGCTTTAAACATCGCATTAGGGGATGACACAGGAGAGTTTGTAACCATTTACATAGATGATATGGTAATTAGTTCACGCAGTTTTGAGGAGCATCTACTTCATTTAGATATAATTTTTCAGAAGTTAGATCAGGCAGGGTTCACTTTGAAGCTGTCTAAGTCGTCATTCTGTCAGTCAGAAGTGACATTTTTAGGTCATAGAGTGTCAAGTAGAGGTGTAACACCAGAAGAAAGTAGGGTTAATAAGATACTTAACGCAGAGGTGCCACAGAATGTTAAACAGTTAAAAACTTACCTGGGAATTTGCAACTTTTTCAGGAGGTTCGTTCTTAAATACTCAGGGTTGGTAGAACCATTCAGGGAATTGCTTAAAAGTGGGACTCGGTGGAGATGGGAGTCCAAGCATGATCAGGCTTTTAGAGCGCTGAAGGAAGGATTTGAGAAAGCTGTAGTGCTGAAATATCCGTTAAAAGAGAAGGAATATGTGGTTATGACAGATGCTTCACATATAGGCATTGCTGGAGTATTATGTCAGAAGGATGATGAGGGTAATCTGTGCATTGTATCTTTAGCCTCGCGAGGACTGACTGCAGCAGAGAAAAGATACACGATTACTGAGTTAGAGCTTTTAGGTATTGTTTTCAGTTTAGGGAAATTTAGAATGTATTTAGTAGGGGGGAAATTTGAGATCCACACAGATCACCATGCATTACTGTATATGAGGACTTGTAAACTCAGTTCTAACAGAGTTAGTAGGTGGATTCTTGCTCTGCAGGAATACGAATTCACAGTAAAATATATTAAAGGTAAAGATAACATTCTTGCAGACATGCTATCGAGGGACACTAATTTATGTAGGGATTATCCTGTGGTTAAAGCAGAGGACGGTATTTTAATATGTGCATGTGTGGACAGTAGCAACAGGGCATCGTTACAGACACTGAGAAATATGCTAGTGGAGCAACGTGATGACGTTAAGTTAAAGGAGCCACTGGCTAGGTTGGAAATAGGTGAAGAAGAGTATGTGAAAGTAGGACGGTTCACGTACAAGATGCAGGATGGGCTTCTTGCAAGGAAATGTAGGAATAATCGGTGGGCAATATGTGTTCCTGCCACTTTGCGGGAGGAGCTAATTTGGTTCATTCATAGGGAATTAGGACACTTTGGTGCTGCCAAGGTCTTCTATGAAATTGGTCGTGACTTCATTTGGAGTAAAATGGGAAGGGACGTTAGGAGGATTTTAGCTAAGTGTGACACCTGTCAAAGGAGTAAATATCCAGTTAAATATTTAGTGGGGGAGAGATCTGCAGTTCTCACCAGTAGTCCCGGCGAACTACTGTGTGTGGATTTATTTGGCCCGATCGTTAAAGGACAGTACGGCTACGAGTACATTTTTATAGTTATTGACGCTTTTAGTAAGTATGTCAAGCTATATCCGCTAAGGAAAGCCACGGGACTAGCGTGTAGCCGTCTGATCATTAATAAGTATGTACCTGAGTTTGGCATTCCTCTCAGGATACTATCTGACAGTGGACCACAGTTTACTGCAAAGAAATGGAGAACCAGTATGCAGGAAGCTGGTATAACACACGTTCATTCCTCTGTAAGGTACCCTCAGGGTAATTCTGCAGAGCGTCCATTAAGGGAAGTGGCTCGTCTTTTTCGAACTCTAGTGCATGACAAGCATGCGGCCTGGGTTGGACATCTTCCCAAGGTCGAGACTTGGCTGAATTCTGTCCAGCATGAGAGCACGAAATTGACGCCATACGAAGTTCACTTCGGAAATAGACCACAAAATGAACTAGCGAGGGTGTTGGGATTAAATGAGGGTAAGCAACCGGGGATGGATTACATTGTCCAGTTGGCGAAACAGAATTTATCTAAATCAGCACAAAAGAGAATTCGCCAACAAAAAGAAACTAAATTTGACCTATTCGAGCCGGGAGACAGAGTCTTACTTAGAGTGCCGAAACAGTCAAATAAGCTAGAGAAAGTCATGTCCAAGTTCTTTTATCTCTACGAGGGCCCATTTATAGTTTCCAAACGTATTGGAAAAACAGCATATGTGCTGGAGAATAGTGAGGGAAATAGATTATACGGAACGTATAATATACATAGTCTACGAAAATATGTGTCATAAAGTGAGTGTGTTTAGCTGGCGAGCCAGCTTATCAAATGAGTAAGTGTGGTGTCTGGTGCGTGGAAGATCTGGTCTTCAAGGCAGGCGTATCAGAAGTCGCACAGGGGGGTAGTATATAAGTAAATGAGAGTTTTTAAGGTACAGGGAAATATGACGGGATTGTCGGATGCTGTTGAGCACTAAATTGTCTCGATGCACCAAGGCCATTTTTGGCAGCGCTGATGGGTTCCCACTTATCTCCAAGAGATGGGGGAGCGCTTGAATAGGGCTTGTTAGCTTAAGGCGTCCACGAGGTAAAAGATGGGCCATCAGAATGCGAGACAGTCCTTCATGAAACTCATACATATCAGCACACGTGATTTCTGTTTACGGCCTCGCCATGTAAGATTTGTAAGTGTGTAATTTAAGGTAATTTGTACAAAGGTATTATTTGTGTCAGGAGAAATGGTCTGTGTTGAGAACTAGTATTAAGTAGAATATGGTCTACGGGAACTTAAGAAGACAGGGCGATTACGGCACAGAAATATTTGGTGTTATATGTAATGCGCATTTACTGTTTTTTTTTTTCAGAAGTCAATATTAATTTAATCTACCTCAAAGAGAGATTAAGTATTATGGTCACGAGGCGCTGCCACAATCGTGTGCTCAGTGATAAGTGAGATTAAATTTCACCATAAGGAAGGGACCTCCAGTGAAATTAGGAAGTTCAAAGATGATATAAATATATCAGAACACCTTCAATGCGTGTGATATGACATCATAAATACATAGTGCTCACACATTAATTATGTCTATTTCTCCAACATAGAGCAATTTGAGAGGCGGAAATATCCGTGGAACACTATTCCATATGTAAAACATTGGACTGGTTGCAAAGTGCAATCCATAGTGACAACAAACTTTGACGCAAAGTGCGTGAAGAAAAAATATGAGTGTATATATCTGTAATTTAGGGTGATTTCATTTATGTAATATGTATTTTGGATGGGGTTTATTAACGTGTCTGGGATAATCGGATAATGGACCGTCGTCACGGTAAATCATCCGATGATCCGAGGCGTATATGTAACGTGTTTTTCGAGGGTTTTTTATGCAACTGGCATAAGTCAGTAGGAAGCCATTCTATATTTATTTACGCGGCAAATTGTTCAGCCAAGATAATTTTTCATGTTAATTTATTATTATTATTAATTTATTATAATTATTATTAAGATATTTTCGGAGCATTTTATAAAAATTATAAGCATACAGATAGGTTTTCTATGTCTTAGAAAACGCTAACAAGCAAATTATTACGAACGACGATATCATAGAAAATTATGCGATTACGGAATTTTACGGAGTTTTCGTCAGTTAGGGTATATTGAGAGACGTGACTCACGGGGAATTCTAATACAAGCTGATTCCTGTCGAGGAGCATGACGCAATCTTGGGTCGCATCGTCAAGAAGAGGCGAATTGTTGAAACGGAACCCTGTCGCCGAGTGTAATGACCCGGAGGAGGAGAAGATCGCGTGGTGGTTCAGCCAATCAGGGGAGACGACGTAAGCTAGTTGGGACTGAAGAGTGGGGAGCCGGCATGTGGATATATCGTTCGACGCGCCGTGAAACGCGGACAATCGGTGTAGAACTTGCAGTGTACGGTCGCAAGTGCGTGACTCTCCGATGTTCAGTGGAGTTAGCGACGAACTTTTGTAAAACGTAACCAGTGCGGTTTTACGAGAGTTTGGGTCCGATGTACGGACCATAGAATTATCTAATCTACCAGAATATCATCAAATTTCGACGGAGATGACGACGTCCAGGAGACTGTGGGAAGCACACAGCATCATCAAGAACGAGGGAAATGCTTTGGCAATTTCCAGGGGTAAGCGCTAATGACGCAGAAATACGCAATCTCTCATTTTTCTTTGTTTTATATTTCATAATTCAGTAACTTCATAGCTTGGAAATAAGAGTAAAATCAATTTATCAGACTCCGTTTTCACGTAATTTTCTATCGGTAATATTCAAATCACAACGCTCCAATTTAAATTTTAAACGTATTATTATTATTAATTTTGCTATACTTGTTTTATATAATAAATTCATTTCTTTTACAATGCAATCTTTGCTTTCAGTAGGTAGCATTAGATATAGACCAATTCCTTCTCCTGATACAATTGTTTGTTGGGTTAATGATCAAATCATACCACGATCTGAGTGAATAGATTCTTGACGGTGTTCTACCAGAGCTAGACGTTGTTAAATACAAATTTAGATTTCAGCATTGCGTTGAAGTCTTGGCGCCCATTAAAACAACATAGCTTAGGCAAAGGTAAACAATTACATTTTCTCCCAACAGTGTGGGCTAGCGAAACTGTTACATTTGTCGCTACCAACATGGGGCATTAATAACCATTACACTATCACCACCTATTTTCCACATTTCAGCTGTTATACTATCTTCCCCTGTTGCTTTATCAACCTTTAGTTCATGGATTATTTGATTTACTTCTTCTATTTTTCTTTTTAGCGTATGGCTCTTAGTGCCGGGAGTGCCCGAGGACATGTTCGGCTCGCCAGTTTTGTAGCTGCTTCGGGACGGACACCCGATGGGTGAGCTACAAGTACCGTTGGGGAGGGAAGTTGGAAGGGAAGGACGAGGAGTTGGAAGGTAGCGGCTGTGGCCTATAGTTAGGGACCAACCCCGGCATTTGCCTGGAAGGAAGATGGGAAACCACAGAAGACCATCTTCAAGGTTGCCGGCGGGGGGGATTCGAACCTCCTCGCCTCCCGGATGTGAGCGACTGCCAGCAGTCATGCCGTAACGACCACAGCAAACTCACCCGGTACTTCTTCTAATGTGGGTTGTTCTGAGTCAGAATTAGTTAATGTTTTTTTTTTAAATGAAAAGTGCTGTCGAGACGGGTCACAATTTAATTGATCTTTATAAGTATTTGCGAGAAGTTTGCAATTTTCCTCATTAAGCCTACTTGTTTCATAGGTCCCACCTGGACGTTTGAAACAAAGAGCAGGTGCCTTATAATTTGATACATTTTCTCTAAAGGTTTTGTAGAAGTTTCGTGTAGGCTTATTATGTTTCTTGAAGCCTTGTTCAATTTCCATTCATCTACCTTGATCATAATTTCTCTTTTTATGATCTAATGTTTCTTGAAACCTGTTTTTGAATTTTAAGAAATTCATCCAATTTTTTTTTGGTGTGAATTCCAATTCTTCCAGGCTGTAATTCGGCATTCAATTGCTTTGTCACATATTTCATTCCACCATCTATGCTTGCGTTTTCATGGAGGTAGGAAGCCATTGTGATATTATCTTTCAGTTCCATCCAATCAGAGAGTTGTCGGTTGGGGATATTTACGAGGAAGGTCTTTTGGTTTTCTTTAAGGTAATCTAAATCAGTCTTCAAATGTTTTGTTATTCTGGTCATTGGTCTCTTAGGTTGAAATTTAACTTTGATTACCGATATATAGCGATCAGACTCGATGATGCCTTTTGCAAATTTAACATCATAATTTCCTTTTGATTTTTATTGGAAATTGCTACAGGGTCAAGTTGAAATTTTCCTAAATGACTGTTCGAAAATTGCCAAGTCATTTTCTTTACGTGTAAGTGCCAAGAAATGAGTCGACATTAATTTTAGACTAAAATTTTCACAGAAGCTTATCAATCTTTCTCCTTTTCTATAGGTTGATTTATGAACTGGATAAAGGTCTTCAGTGGCTCTGAATTTACTTTCATATCCAAATTGTGCGTTGTAATATTCCAATAAAATGTTGACGTGATGTTTTGTAATTTTGGCTGTGGTTCTTTCCGCAGTAGAAATTCCCAGAAGTCCTTTACTTTTAGGGGGGGCCTTTTTTATTGTAACTATTTGTTGATGCATGTGAGTTAATTAGAATATACGCTTTGTTTACAGATTTGATGGTTTGGCCTGGTAATGAAATTATTCCCGAGGGGGATGTGAAGTCTAACACTGAGTTTGTAATTTTTTCTTGACTATAAATTCAGTTCCAAATTGCAAAGGTTGGTAAGGAAAATTGTAGATTCTATAATTTCCTGATTCAAAATGGTTTTCATCATTCTACCTGGTTTATTGCAGTGCTAAAATTTGGATTTTGAACTTATTCAAGGCAACTGTTAGTTTTGTGAGTTTGTCATTTTTGCGTCGAGTGCAAATAAAGAGTTTACGTTTAGGGCGAAGAGGTTTGGGAAGCTCCAATACATTCCCACTTGATAATCTCGGACCATCAGAATCTGTTGACCGAGATAACCTAGTGTGTCTACTAGGGCCTGGGATAGTTGCTTCGTTTAAAAACGACATCATGCTGATAAGTTGAAGGTATTGGGGAGATTGATCGTAATCAACCTGTGTTACAACTGAGGTATTGAACCTTATAGGTTGCCTCACGGTGTATTCGGGCTCTATTTTACGGCTTTGAGCCAACCCTCCTCATTTTTCCGAGTTCAGAACCGGCAACAGCAACTCATCCACCCAGCAGGTACTGCATGTGGAGGTATTGTTATTATTATTAATAATATTATCATCAAACTTTATTATTTGAAGTATACTATAGGTATAGGTCTGCAAGAGCCTCAAGTGTGAGCGAGTTTTACCGTATTCGATCGTAGTCAGACTTAGTCTACTTCCCATATTTCTACATTTGTTTTAAAACCAGACTGGTGTTCACAGAACTCTGCCTCAATCTGTCGTTCTAATCTCCGGTAAATAATTCTTGTCAGGATCTTTCAAGCATGAGTGGTCAACCTGATCGTGCGACCATTTTCACCTGTGAGCTCCTTCTGTTTTCAGTATTGGTGTGATAGCATTCTTCCTTGAGAGCCATCTAACCTGTCTGATGTATAGATTGGAAAGGGACACGGTATGTACACTCTTTCGCTTAGAAGTGTCGATATCAACACTTCTCTGATATATTGCTATTTCCATCTAACAAGCACTATTCCTTTGATACCAAATAATCTCCAATATGAGTCAGATGGTAAGTGCTGGAGGAGGTCTATCAGTGCCTTACCAAATATCTATATTAATAATGAGTGTCCTTTGTCATATTCACTCTAAAAGCCATACTATAGTAGCTAAAAGGGACGTAAAACCAATAATATTATTATTTATTTCATATTCACGAATTTAATTCTCCCTCGTCAATTGAGTAGCTGCCTATCAGTGATTAACGGTGGAGGGGACCCAGTACGCTGACCACTCGCCATCTAGCTGGGCAGCGCTTGCTTGGCAGGCGTAGGTCTCGGAGGGGTTTAACATATGCTAACTTAAAACACTTATAGAGGGTTGTGTATTTAAAATGGATAGACTATATGCTGTTGTGGACATTCTTGTAGAATAGCCTATGTTGTTGTGCTGAACAGTAGCATTGATGTATCGTTTGAGTGTTTCTACACACACAAACCTCTCTCAAAATATGATCCATAGAATAGAGAAAACCACATCAAAAGCCACCCAGTAGTTCTCGAGATTATTCCGGACAGGAATTATTTTATACTTTGTATAGTTTAGATGTGGAATAGTAAACAGATTACTCCTGTTTTATGTCTTAATACTTCTGCACCGGTGGAGAAAATTATCCCATCACCTTCCATACTTAATCGCTGCATTCTAATCGAAATACAGTAATTAGTTTGTTTTCTTCCATTTCAACATTCATAATTTTCTATTTAAGATTTGGAAAATACCGCTCAATGCAGAGAACAACAAAAGTAATCTTCTCATAATTTGAAACCAAGAAGAACAACAAGTTCCGTTACGAACTAAAGAGCCTACTTTTCATAAAATTTAAGATTCATGCCAATGATTAATCTATATGTATCTATGTAGAATAATGACGAAATTAAGTTGGTAATATCGAAATTTCAAATTAGTTCGAAATACTGTATACCTGGCATAATGTAGCCTAATAGAGAACTACAGTTGGCAGCCCTGGTAACTGAATATATTCTTAGTTCCATCTCTTAAGGTACAGAATACAAAATTTGGTTGAAGTACAATGAATAGCATGGACGTTACATTCAATTAAACATTGGATCTAAGAGCGTGCGTAAAATCATGTTGGCAACAATGACATATATGTATTGGTCAGATATAATCTGAAATAATATGATCTAATTTTGAATGAAATCCATTAGTTAGTATAGAAGTTACATGCATATTAAAATTGGACCAATCAACAGGCTTAGAATCATGTTGGCAGCACTGGCGTAGCCCTATATTAGTAATTCAAAATTAATCTAGAATGACAGGCACTATACGTTTGCAAAGTTTAGAGCTATTGGCCTGCATACTTTCTAATATATTGATATTAGGGTAACAAAAATAGAGACAGTATTTATTAACAGTTGGCAGCCTTGGTTACTCTTAAGAATCAGCCTAGTCATATCTGTTATGGTACACATAGCACACACGAAATTTGGTTGAAATCCAAATGATAGTATAGAAGTTACATGTATTTCAAGTTGGACCTCTCAGCAGGCTTAGAATCATGTTGGTAGCACTGACGTACATAAGTTACTAAAAATTAATTTAGAATGTCAGGTACTATACGTGTGCATAGTTTAAAGCTATCGGCTTGCATACTTTATGATATATGGGTATTTGGATTTAAACAAATTGAGAGCATTTATTAACAGTTGGCAGCCCTGGTGGCTCTTAAGAATACGCTCAGTCATATCTGTTTATGTACATATAGCACATACGAAATTTGGTTGAAATCCAATTGATAGTGTAGAAGTTATAAGCATTTAAAATTTGGACCTATCAGTAGGCTTATAATTATTTTGTCAACACTGCCATGTATGGCCTCCTGGAAATTAAACTGCAATATTTTTATCTATACGTGTACCAATTTTGAAATAGTTCCCATTCATACCTTCCAAGATATCCAACATGGAGCTCAAATTTCAATTGCGATTTTTCAGCAGTTGGTAGCACTGACATATTTTTTAAATATGGCCGTGAGCTATTCAGGTATAGATCTTTACTCCTACCAAATTTTGTTTCGATTGCTGCAGCCGTTTAGGAGTTGATAGGGAGGGACACACACACAGCCAGCCAGCCAGACAGACAGACAGACAGACAGACAGACACACATTTGGCCGATCTCATAAGTCTACTTTTTCCTCATTTTTGCAAAATGTGAAAAGTAGGCTAAAAATCGTCAATGTCATACACACGTGGACCTGTAATGTAACATGGAAATTAACTGCGCGTATATGAACGAAAGTAACACACACAAATATTTTTTATAGTTAGGCTGGCCTATATCTCATTGCTACAACCTACATATGAATTTTGTAATATAACTCACTCATAGATAATGCTCATAATCACTTTATGCATTGTAGGCCTACTCGTAATACGACACGCAATAACTTAGATGTTATCCAAGATATAATTAACGCAGGAACAATTATATTTTCATCTCCGATGCAAATACAATTCTGCTAGTCACATGAAGCAGAACATTGTTGCGCTCAAAAACTATAGCTCAATCAAAGAAAAAAAGCATAACAATTACAACAAATGATCATGAATATATTAAGGCCATGTGGAATATATTCTCAGAAATCATTCACTAAAATACGACGGGAATAAGCCAGAAAGCTAATGTTTTGGCATTAGTAGACATCGAACGTAATCACCTCAATTTCCCCTATTAAAGTTTAGCATATTCACCACATTATATCACAACTCCGCTATAACAATATAGATTTCTAAATATTTGGTAATCAACATAGAAAAACTTTTAAGTGAATAAAAAATGTAAGGATATCTTTTTATTTTATTAATATCATGCTATGATTCATTTCCTGCTGAAGAAGGAATCATCGTGGTCTGAAACATGTACACAATTACGTATTTAAGTTCAAAAAAGTTTTAAATGTTGTATTGATTAGACGGATTAATTTCTATCATTTAGATTTGGATTGGATAAGTTATATTTTCATGGGAAGGAATGTCATGGAATGATGTGAAAAGTTTGAACTATTCGCGATTTTGAATTTATAGTCTAATGTTCAGATTAAAATACTTTGAATCTATTACATTTTTAAACTTTATAACAGGAAAAGTTAATGTTGTTAGACAAGTATGTTATTAATGTTTTGTGCTGAGGCAAACAGATGAGCAAGCAATCATACCAGCTCTTTTCTCTAGCGGTATTTCAGCTCTTCGGATCATCTCGTAGGAAATGGGTGGATAAGTACTGATTGTAAAGTGAACATATTGGCAACTGAGGGGCAGGTATTATTGGTAAATACTGTAATAAGAGGTAGGCTAAATCCTCAAACTACAGTCACAATAATGCATAGTTAGAATTGAATTGCCAAAGACAAAGTAATGATAACGGGAAATCGATGTAGTTAGAGTAGTCGATAAGGCTACCAACTTTTCATTTCATGGATTCCTTCCATGTTTTGAAATAATACTACAGGGGATATGATGCAAACTTTTGTATTTAAATCAAAATGCGTTAACTTACGAAATTCTTCTATTAGCAACATAACTACATAAACCATCGTTTAATATGGAGTTCCCGATAGTGCAACCTCAGCTCTTTCTTACCAGCAGGGTACTTTGTTGTCTACGAGTGACCAATAATATTAATATTGCTGACAAACAGATCTGCTCCACGACCTGATTATTTTTTAAAACCTACTTTCAGATTAATTTTACAGCTGCAATTAGTTACAGAAAAGACAATATTTTATGTTTCCTGTTATAAGGTTAAAAAATGTAATAGATTCAAAGTAGGTTAATTTGAACATTAGACTATAAATTCAAATATTTTTATGTATAAGTAAACTGATATTCAATTGGGCATGCGAAATTCCACGGAGCTTTTATAGCTTAAAAGAAATTGCCAGGGTTGTTGATCTTATTTATAACGTGCGAAAGTTTTCGATTATAAAATTTGTGGAAAAGGAAACTTTCTATTTGTTGTTCTGAGTAGATGCCCTATAGCCCAGGAGACGAATATTTAACTGTTCTGAGAACTTTGGTAGTTGCAAATCAAGGATATAGAGACTATAGACTAGACAGATCATAGAAAGCTTCGAACCAATGTTTAATGTTTCCCAATTTTAATTGTTTACCTTTCAGTCAATTGACACGTATTTAGGCCTATTTCCAATTGCTCCCACCAATGAGGACAATAAGAAAAATCCAGAAAATGTTGAAGAGTTTTGGGAAATGTTGGAACATGAATCATCAAAGATACCTTATCATCACGTTAAAATCTTAGTTGGTGACTTTAATGCACAGATTGGAAGAGAGAGAAAATTTAGAAACATAGTGGGTGACTTCCCAGCTCACAACCGCACTAACAGAAATGGAGAGAGACTCATAAGTTTCTGCAGACTATTTGATCTTAAATTAATGTCAACCTTTTTTTAGGAAATTACCGAGGAGAAAGAAAACATGGTGCTCTCCCAATCCACATTTAGGTTCATATCAATTGGATCATGTAGCAATTACAAAACAGAACTTTAGAGAAATCATGAATGTTAGAGTAAGGAGAGGAGTAAATATTGACTCTGACCATTTCTTGTCTGAGATCAAAACTAAATTCCAACCAAATAAATCCAAGCCAAAAATTCCAAAAATTCCTAAAATAGACACAAAAGTTTTATCAGAAAATAAAACTGAATTTATCAATAAACTGCATACTAAAGATAAGAGTAACTGGGAAGAGATCAGAGATGTAATGATAGAATCAGCCAAAGAATTGGGACAGCCTCCAAGGAAAAGGAAACACCGATGGTGGAATACAACATGTGATGCAGCGATCGAACGTAGATTAGCGGCTTGGCAGTTATGGAATTCCAGGAAACGAGAAGATGACTGGATTAATTTTGTAGAGATCAGAAAGCTAACATCCAAAATCATCAGGATAGAGAAACGTAATTATGATAAGAAGCGATTGGAAGAGATAGATATAGATTTTAAAAAGAACAACACCACACAATTCTACAAAGTATTTCGAGAGGAGATCCAAGGATACAAACCAATGAACCTCCATTTCAAGGATTCAACTGGTAGACTGGTCACTAATAATAAAGACAACTGCGAGTTACTACCTAAATACTTTGAGGAACTTCTTAATTGCGAAGAACCTTTAGAAAGACTACAGTTTACATCACCACAAAAAGAGAACCCTCCGTCAGAACCACCAACTGTCCAACAAATAGAACAATATATTGGCAATTTTAAAAATAATAAGGCACCTGGTGAGGATGGGATACTAACTGAAATGTTGAAACTCGGTGGTAAATTTGCAGCTGAAGCTTTACACAAAGTTATCAAGGAATGTTGGGAAAAAGGAACAATTCCAAATGATTGGAAACAGGCAATAATCCATCCCTTGCACAAGAAAGGAGATAAGAAAAACCCCAACAATTATAGAGGTATTTCCTTACAGCCAATCGCATACAAAGTTCTTTCTAAAGCATTGCTACACAATCTGGAAGAACAAGCAGAACATACTATCGGCGAATACCAAGCCGAATTTAGAAAAGGGAGATCTTGTCCAGAGCAAATTTTCAATCTCAAAACAATCCTTAGAATCAGAACATTACGTAACCTCAACACAGTTGTATCTTTCATTGATTTCAGAAAGGCTTATGATTCAATAGACAGACAGTCTGTATTCCTAACGCTAGCAGAATTAGGGATAGATAAAAATACCAGACAACTGGTTGAACAAACACTAACAAATACAACCTCAAGAGTTAAATTTCTAAACGACATTTCAGAACCCTTCCAAATCAAAACCGGAGTTAGACAAGGTGATGGGCTTTCACCACTTCTATTTAATTTGATATTAAACAAAATCATGAAGGAATGGGAACTTAAATTATGCGAAAGAAACATTGAAGGGGTCCATTTGGGGCAAGGAAACGGAAGATTTGAGGTGAAATGTCTTGCCTTTGCTGATGACATAGCAATCATTTCAGAAAATAGATTTCAAGCACAAATAATGGTTGAAATCCTACATGAAATAGCAATAAAACTGGTCTTCAGATTTCGTATGAAAAAACCAAATATATTGAACACAGACACCATGGAGAAAAATATCTAACAACTCAACATGGACAGATTCAAAGAGTTGATAGATTTAAATATTTGGGAGAATGGATCCAGTCAAATGGACTTGATAACACATCCTGCAAGGAGAGATTCAGAAAGATGGAAAATGCCTATAAACTCACCCAACATAGATACAACTAACGATCAATTTCATTCCAGGCAAAAATCAGGCACTACACAACTGTAATTAAACCAGAGGTATTATACGGATCAGAATGTTTAATGTTGAACAAAAGAGGTGAACAAGAGGAACTGGAAAAGAAAGAAAGGAAAATACTTAGGAAAATTTTGGGTCCCCAAAAGAATAAAGATATTTGGATGAAGAGAAAAAATGAAGACCTTTACCGAAATGTGGAAAAAATTACAGACTCAATTAAAAGACGGAGACTACAATTTTATGGTCACCTTCATAGAATGGATAGCAGCAGGCTAACTAAGAAAATTTTTGACTACATCTCCAAATTAAAAAACACCACTAGATGGCTGGAAGAGATACGGTGTGATCTGCAAAAACTGAAGATCACAAACAACATCATTTCTAATAGGGTGGAATTCCGGCGACTGATCACTACTGCAGATTTTTCGATTCTGCAAGTTCCACATCAATCAAGGAGAGCGTTATCAGTGGAACAGAGGCAGGCCATCAGCCAACGTATGAAGAAGTTTTGGGAAGAAAAGAAAAAACGAAACAATGTACCGTAGTCTTAGGTTCAAAGCGGTCTATAATTGGCCAAATTCTAAATATATATATATTAGGCGGGAATTACCCCTTGTAATATTCAGGCCCGACGATAGGGAGGGGCAAGCGGGGCTGCATCCCGGGGTGGAAGTTGGGACTTACTTAAATTAAGGATCAATCAATTAAGGAATTTTCTGAAGACTTTTTTTTAGATGTAAATACAGCCGTGGATATTATCCAAAACATTACAAATAGATCATATAATAATTTTATTTTATACGTTATTGGGTTTATCGTTTTCGTTTTTGTTTTTCTGCCGGAGAGAAGTCAATGTTGCCAGGGTTGTTGATCTTATTTATAACGTGCGAAAGTTCATGATCGTATAAAGAGCGAAACATTTTTAGTTCAATCTCTGAGAAATCGACTGTTATTTTACTCCGTACATTTTTAAATAGAGTATTCTTGAGGTGCCTGAAGACGTTCAGATACAACGAAAATAGATTTGTCAATGCCCAGTGATCAAATGTTTTAAGTAAAAGAGAAACCAATGAGAGACAAAAAGGGAAAGGAGAGTGACGGAATAACTAAAAACCAAGTAAACTGATATTCAATTGGGCATGCCAAATTCCACGGAGTTTATTATAGCTTAAAAAAATGGAAGATTAACACCGTACTTTCAAAATTATGTTGAACAAAATTAGAGAGACCCGGAAGACGTGGTCCTAGGGCCCGTGATCGCTCTCTACGGCCCTGGTAATATTGCAAATCATAACCTATTTAGTCGAATGCAAAACGTTTTCAGGTAGAAGCTATTATTTAACATAGAGAAAATGACGGTGTAGTCTATTCTATTTTCTTTTTGTAAACCCTAAGTTGTGCATCCCACTGTGCTTTAAAGGCTGCAGCTAAATATTTCTGCGAGGCATAGGCTATTCAACAAATTCCGTTGCAATAAATGCAGCATATTGCACCGCTACTGAATATACAATAAACTGTACGCATGTTACGCTTCAATATTGAAAACAGCCATTGGTGCAAGAAAGAAAAAAAAAACTCGTCACCGTGTTGTGGATCTACATTGCAAATTAATAACTTCGGCTATATTTTTCGCTGTGTCTGAATTAAATTAAACGCATCGGGTTCTCAATGATAGCAAACAACCGTAATTTGGAATTCTTCCGTTCAGTTTCTCTTAACTTATCCCCCTCTAGCCTATATAAATCTAAATGTTTGCCTGTTCGTTGTTTGTTTGCTTGTTTGTTTATTTATCCACCAAGCAGCGTAGTGACTAGCATTCTTGTCTGTCACCGCGGACGTCCGAGTTCGAATTTCAGCTCTGACATGAAATTTGATTCTGGTACGAGGGCTGGAACGAGGTTTATCCAGTGTCTCGAGGCTGAACTGAAAATACGTGGGTTTATTTCCCACTTCAGCCATCCTTAGAAGTGTTTTTCCATGGTTTTAGACCACACCACCTCCTAGCTTCAATTGAAGAAGGTAGATGCAAAAGCCAGCCCCGTGGTGTTGGGGTAGCACACCTGCGTTTGATTCCCGGCTTCGTCAGGGATTTTAGAAACTGACGTGAGGGCTAGAACGGAGTGCACTCAGCCTCGTGAGGACAATTGAGTAGCTGTCTGACAGTGAAGCAGCACCCCGGCCACTAAAACCAAGATTAACGGCCGAGGGGACCCGAGGCGCTGACCACGCGTCTCCACAATATCTGCAGGTCAATAGGCTGGGCAGCGGTCGCTTGGTAGGCCTAGGCCCTTGATGGGCTGTAGTGCCAGGGGTTATTATAGATGGAAAACAGCACAAGTCCACTTTGGACCACAGATGAGTTGAGACCGGAATAGAGTTCTTGAGACAGTTACGCATTATGTACAATGCAAAACAACATAAGTTTCCATGAGGAAATCCTTAGAATTGTAGGAAGGAAATTGAGGCAGTGGCAAAACAGCACCTCTGAGAGTGCCAAAAGCAAGGGACATAAAAGGCACAGTATATAGTGAGTTTAAGTTATCGTATCAAGAGCTGGTAAAGACTAGTGATAATACAGAGTGTGACAGAGAACATTGGGACACTGACAGTGATTATAAATTCTAAATAACAATTTTTTTATCGTATTTTGCTCAGAATCTTTGTTTTGTTATTTCATAAGGTCATTTCTTAATAAATACAGAGAGTTGCAAAGTGACATATGTCCAAGTACTGTAGGCCTATTTTATACACGGTCATCGAAAAAGGTGGCCTTAATTTTGATTTGTAATAGCTCAGGCTGTAATAAAGATAATTTAATTATTTTTACACCAAAAGATAGAGAAATTCATAAATTTTTGTTTACCTATTGAGTAGGTTTCGTTGTGAGCTCCGCCTGTGGCACGAATCACCGATGCGATAGCAACTGTGACTCCTGACATGACTCAGCGGACCTGGACGGAGGTGGATGTGTGTCGTGCCACAGGTGGAGCTCACATCGAAACCTACTCAATAGGTAAACAAAAATTTATGAATTTCTCTATCTTTTGGTGTAAAAATAATTAAATTATCTTTATTACAGCCTGAGCTATTACAAATCAAAATTAAGGCCACCTTTTTCGATGACCGTGTATATTGTTTTAGAAGAAGTCACGAGACTTACGAAGAATCCTTGGTTTGCAGATGGCACTCGCACTTATATTAGCCGATGACGCGGTGGCTCCTGATCTCGTCATCCGGTTTATAAGTGAGATTGGGTTAAGGCCAGCAATCTAAATTTTACAGTGTGCAATGACTAAACGACTTGTTCGTTTTTGAATGATGAATTTTTGTTTTTCCGTAATTTTTGTTTATTATTTTAATTATTAGTTTTGTTTAATTTTTGTTTTATTAATTTTCTGTCTTTTCAAATTTAGGTGTACACCTCAAAATTTTAAATTCAGTTCCAAATTTGTATTCTTTAATCTGTGTTAAGGGGCAGAACTACGAGGTCATCTGCCCCTTAAAACAACAATAACTAACTAACATTCACACAACCTTCCCGGGAGTCCTTTCTATCATTGGGAAAAATAATCACAAGTCTATATACATTTAATAATGAATTAACTAAAAAAAGAAAGAAACATTTTCTCAAAACTGTGATCGGTGGAAGTGTGCTGTATTGCATATGGCTTCTTCAATTACAAATGCACATTACTACAAGAACCCTAATACCACAGGTTATTGGACAAATCATACACATACCCACGTACATGATGTCCGGGCTTCTAAATGCCACCACAATAACAACATTCCAAAATAAAATGTATGTCAACATAACTGTAGTAGAGTTATTATGTGAGAGATCTAGGAACCCAGGCTGGCGATCTCATCAAGATATAAGCATACATTTCACATGCTATTTTCATAGAGACTATGCTGTCAAAATCAAATGACCACCACTTGGGAATACTTGTCAATCAACAGGCGATATGTTCAGTAGCTATCATTACTTTAGAAAGAGAACAGCTGTCGTGTTTGAATGTTACAATTAGTCCCACTAGGGCTGCTGTGAAGCCGATCATAAGCTGATTACAGGTGACTACTTTCAATTGATGCCTTTGTTTATGGTATATGGAACATTTACATCAACATAGTGCATAATATAGCTAACATTTCTATACAATTTCCTGTCACATGTTTGCACGTAACCCTTTTCAAGTGCGACTAACACGGAAATGGCATAAGAAGGCACGCCTGGGTTTCTTACAATATTTCATCTTGTCGTTGCTAGAAGAACGCCTGCTATGCGAGAAGGTTGTTTTGCTGACCACCAGGTTCTTGTCACGTTTGTATATACTGTACGTGTATTAACAAAGAATAAAAGATAAATACGAACATATGAAAATAAACTTAACATAACTCAAGAGGGTTTCATCCACCTACGAAGTCCATACCACGTCGAGTTACTGCACTTCTTCGGCCTAGAGGAGGCCATACGCGTTATTAGATGGATGTCGGTGTGTACAGAGAAAAATATTGTGCCATGTGTGCACACAACTTTTCAACCACATCTCTCATAGGACCCGATCAACTTAGTAAAACGACCATAACCATGTTCCTTTAAAGACCTAAGATTAGTAGCCTATATCGCCATTGCCTGTACCGCATCAATCGTTTCGTTAGGGCTGGTCATCAGTTCCTTTTGATGTATGGGTAAGTTATTCTATTCCACCGCACAGGAAATGGACGGAAGAGAGATGTTAAGCCATGCTGTTTGAATAGCTGCCAAAAGTTCCTTGGTATTTCAAGGTACAGGATCTTGGTTACGAATGGCTCCTTCCACCACGCCCAATTAATGTTCGATTGGGTTAATATCGGGGTAAAGTGCTGGTCACACCATTCGCTTAAACTCTTCAGAATAATCTTCGAATCAGTCCTGGATACCCGCAATCCGAAAGACTGAGGCGCAGTATCCTGCTTATTATCCTGGAACACCCCATCGTTACCAGGAAACCTTAAGTCTATGAGTGGCTACAAATGGTCAATAAGGAGAGGTTTGTAACGGTTACCATTGAGTTTTGTGGTTACATGGCCAAGTAGACCCAACTGGTGCCATGCAAGCAACCCCACACTATTACGGCTGTATGGTTCCTTTTTGACAAATGAGACCGATGGCCTCATTGGGTTTGCGCTATTCCCGAAGCCTGCTATCAGCCCGAAACGTCCTGTATCGTGACTTGTCGGACCTGATCAAAAGTTTCAATTCCTCTTGGGCCCAGTTAGCAACATCATGGGCCCAATTGAGGCATTGCGCAGGTAACACAGGCACTCTAGTGCCTCCATATTCTATTAAAGCTAATGAACGTTGCACATACTGTATCTGCTAGATACACATCTGACACATCCTGCACTAAATGTGACTGTGATTTGAGCAAATGTTTCCTTTCTGTTAGCATGGATTTTTCTACCCAACCTCCGTCGGTCACGATCATCAAGTAACCTTGGACCAACGCGTTGTCCACGGTAGATCTTAATACCTTAATTTTGATGTGCCCTGTACACATGTGGATCGAGGAGTATTGAGAGTCACCACAACTTCCAAAATTCAATGTCCCATCATTCTAGCACCCACAGTTAGGCCCCGTTCGAACTCTGATAACTCACGTCACCTTGGCATGAACATGTAAACAATACTGAAACCGAATGACACAACCACATATGCACAACTGAAACAGGTGTCGGTCGTGCAACGTCAACTGCTGTGGTGGCATCAGGAGTCATTTAGTTACACAGTGCTATCCCATAGCTTCTTTCTTTCTTTCTTTCTTTCTTTCTTTCTTTCTTTCTTGTTCCCAATATGCTTTCATTTCTTTTTGTTTATATGTTTAGCCTATTATTATTTATTAGTATTTATCGTATGGATATATTACAACAATGTATACAAAATAAAGTAAATTAGTAATATACAAGAGCTCTGGTCTTAAAGAGTGATGTTGAGTGAGCCTATCCATTCCAATGCTGTTGGAGAGGCATGACATCCTTCTAGTCACCACTGAAACTTCTCTTGGGTCATTCCTCTACAATGTGGTCTATGGTCTGCTCTGAAGTTTCACAGTCACACAGAGTCCTTATTTGTGCTCGAAGTACTGGTAGTTCTTCCGTGTCCACAACGGATTCTGTTTAGCCTATTATTTAATTATTCAAACATTTCAACATTTCAATGCTACCAACTAGGGCATCGATTTATTCAAATTGTTCAAATAATTACGAATATAAATATTTAATTCGAATATACGAATACTTCTATTCGCACATTCGAAAATTCGAAGCATTTAAACATTCGAATTCGGATTTCCAACCTATTCTAGAATTCGAATTTTGAAATAGTCGCATTAGTGAAATCACCCCACTATTCAATCAATAATTGTCGGCTTCGGTGGTGTAGTTGGTAGCATGCTGAGCTTCTATGCCCAAGGTCGTGGGTTCAAACACAGCCGAAGTTGTCGGATTTTTTGAGAACGTTAAAATCCTTCAGTATGCCTTCCTTCGGAGGTGAAGTAAAGCCGGCGGGCCAATGTCATAGATTTATGGCATGTAAAAGAACCTTCCACTAACTAAAAAGGAAGGAAGGAAGCTTGTAGTTTAACGTGACCGTTAATCTTGAGATCATGAGCCACGGGACCTCCTTTTTACGTGGAATCCGAACCACAGGACATGGCATTTCACTTCGAAAATCTCACATGCATTGACCGGGAATCGAACCCGGACCGCCTTGGTGAGAGGCATACAGCTAGACCGCTGAGCCACCACGCCCCCCACTAACTAAACTTGTGTGAAGCAAAATTCGCAGGTTAGGTTTGATTAATGTACTTAAGTTCCAACGTTCGTCACCAGGCACTGGTTGCGATGGCATCTAGTAGTAGCCAAGTTCACAGCTAGGTGTCGTGGACGGTAGCATTTGTTAGCGAAAGTAGGAACTACTTGAAATTATTGTCTGCAGTCCTTACTTGAATTAAAAACAGATAACACACACTAATTCAGTCGTCACAATTAGCACAGGTTATCTGACAGATTCTACGCACACCCAAAGTACACGGGGCTATATGACCGCGTTGTAATAGCCCCTAAACTGAGGAACCAACCAATCAATCAATAATCGTATGAGTCAACGAACAAGTCAAATTATTGAAATGTTTGAATAATGCAATAATAGGCTAAACATAAAAACAAAAACAAAAGAAAGTCTAAAGGGAACAAGAAGTAAAGAGAGAGAGATAACAAGTGATGCTTGTTTTCAAGGACAGACCTATTTATTTATAAGGAAAGCTTTCCACGGTGGGTGATTGGTCAACGTGTCGGTCTACTAACCCCAAGCTTGCAGGTTCGCTCCTGGCCGTGGTAAGAGTTTTTTTTGAAAGGCGGCAGAAATTACTACACGCATGTCATACAATGTTGGCATGTCAAAGAACCCATTTTAATTCAGTAGGCCAGGTCCATAATGGCAAAATTAATCTCGGGAGTTTTCGCCAACACAAAGTTCCTCATTTCTCTACTAGAAAGCGCTATAGTGTTCAAGGAGCTTAGATATCTAACCTCTTTGACTTTCATAGTGCTTCAAGGAAGAACGAAATTTGACATGCAAGCTGCTCTCTGGGTGTCAAATAACAAAGCTTGCACCCGGCACCCGAGGCCATACGATATTATTATTATTATTATTATTATTATTATTATTATTATTAATTCAATATTTGAACTGATCGATTAATTTTAATAATCGACTATTCGAAATATTCGAAGTAGTCGAATTAATCGACTATTCGAATTATATGTCCAGCCCTACTACCAACTATCATGCACGACTTCTGGTGTTACGAGTATTGCGTCAATAATAAATTTCAACCCCTCTATCTTTCTTATAGGCTAGGCCTATGTGAATTTTAAAGTAGCCTATTCTATTGCTTTATTTAGGGACTTTGCAATATCATGGTGCTTGCCACGGTGGGTGAGTGGTTATCGTGTCGGACTACCAACCCCGAGATTGCAGGTTCGCTCCTGGCCTTGGTAAGTGTTTTTTTATGCGACAAAAATCACGACATGCATGTCATACGTTGTTGGCATGTTAAATAACCCATTTGAATTAGTAGGCCGTGTTCATAATGGCAACATTAATCTCGGGATTTTCCGCCAACAGAAAAGTTCTCATTTCTCTACTAGAGAGCGCCACCTTGACTTTCATAGCTCTCCAAGGAACGACACAATTCGACATGAAAGCGTCAAATAACAAATCTTGCACCCGCCACCCGAAGCCATACGATATTATTATTATTATTATTATTATTATTATTATTATTATTATTATTATTATTAATATCGTGGTCATGTAGGTCCATGTACTTGGGTGTGTGTGGAATCTGTCTGATAACCTGTGTCACTGTGTAGGCCTACTCGTGTGTGTATTCATAATTCAGGCTAACATTTGTGTATTTGCTTTAATGTAGGTAGCATCCTGCCATTTGCCTGGAGTAGAAGTGGAAAAACATGAAATACCTTGCGCACAGCAGGTGAGAACGTTACCGCTGCGCCACGCAACCAGTCGCCAATAAATTAAATTTAATGGTGCGCAAATGCGAGTGAGTCATATCAGTAGACTTGCTTGCACGTTAAAGATCCCTTTGGGGTAAAATTCAGGCACTCTGGCGTCTTTAAAGCCCCAGTTGTTAAGAGGGACGTAAAACCAATAGCACTATTCAATTTCTTGGCATAGCCGGGAATCGAACCCGGATCTCCGGGCGACAGCCAAGAATGCTAGCCGCTACACAACGAAGTAGTCACCAGCGAAATGCAAAGTAAGACAAGTAAACATTGTTGTGACTGAATATCCATGTAATGCTTTCGATTTGCACTGAAAGAGTCTCACCCCTCGCTTCGTAAGGAACCGGTTGGGCCCTCTCTCTGGCAGTACGATGTAGGTAACCTTATCCACCCAAGACCGGCGCAGCACGCTGTGGTTGTTAGAAAGAAGAGCGCTGTTCTGTACCTATATCATATGTACTAGCAACCCGCCCCGGCTTCGCCCGGAATCTTTAACGGTTTATCCAGCGTAAGCTTAAAAGGCGCACAGACGGCAGGTTCCAGACATAATTCAGAAACGCCGAGGTGAACAGCAAAACTTTTTTTGTCGTGTGGCCTCCTGAGAGGCCGAGTGGAGGTCTTTCTAGTCGACGCCCGTGGGCGACCTGCGCGTCGGGATGAGAGTTGGAATGGGTGAAGATGAATGATACTGGTCAAGGATGTGGAAGGAAGCGGCCGTGGTCTGTCATAAGGTACCTCCCAGCATTTGCCTGGTGTTGAAAATGGGAAACCACGGAAAACCATTTCAAGGACGGCTGACGGTGGGGATCGAACCCACGCGTCTACCGAGTCAGCAGAGAGCTTGGCCCCATGACCTAATGCTGCGCTTTAGCCAGCGTAGCCACTGCTGTCGGTAACAGCAAAACTACAAACACATATAATCTTCTCTGAAGTCTTAACACGACACGAATCGACAGTTTGATACTGGGTGAAGCTGGGTTGATGGACTCGCTCGCTAGGTCGTAAACTCGCTCTGTAGCTAGTAATTTAAATTTCCACTTAATGGAGATTGTTGGAAGAAATGAAAACATAAAAACACGTATAGTGGCCGATGTATTAAATATAGAGATATGCTGTCGCGGATGTCTTTTTAGAACTTTTCATCTGAGCAATTCTTACACTCATTTTATGTTTTTAACGGTTTACCCAGCGTACGTATAAAAGGCGCTCGGACGGCAGTTTTTTCTTCAATTCGATTCACTGAAATGGTTACTGCTCGGCTTCCTTTGGTCATAAATGAATGTTTTTCTACAGAAACTTTCCTCAGAAATCCTTTACAGAATGATAAAAACCGCATCAAAATCCATCCAGTGGTTCTCGAGATTACCCGTAACATCCATGAATTGAGGACTTAGTTTTTGTAGAGATTGCCCTGCCCTTCATACAGAGAGGGAATATACCATAGCTGAAATCCTCCCCTGTGCTGCGTGAACTCTTTTCCTGCAACATAATGAGATCCCAGCAGTAAGCGGCGTCGGTAGCGTAGTTGGTAGCATGCTGAACTGCTGTGCCCAAGATTGCGGGTTCAAACCAGGCCGAAGTCATCGGATTTTTTTAAAGTGTTAAAAATCCTTCAGTATGCCTTCCATCGGGGGGGGAGTAAAGCCGGTGGTCCCATGTCATAGATTTATGACATATAAAAGATCCTTCCACAGACTAAACTTGTGTGGAGCTAAATTTCTAGGTTAGATTTCGTTGGAAGGCTCTATCAAAGTTCCAACGTTCACCACTAGATATCATTGACATCTGGTAGCGAAATTTGGAACTACTTGAAATTGAACGGAACTTGTAGCTAACCCTCTGGGTGTCCGCTGGAAGCAGCTACAAACTCTGGCGAGCCGAACATGTCCTCGGACACTCCCGTCACTAGAAGCCATACGATAGATAGATAAATAAATAAATAAAATCCCAGCAGCGTATCCGCGCGCGTTATGTCACGCTCCAAGAAAATATATCTTTGAAACCATTTTTCAGTGTTGGCTTATTGACAATATTAATATTGTAACTTTCAGTCGGTCAACACAAAATATTTCCAATTACTGGAATAAGCGAAAAAATAACCTGAAGTAAATTACGTGTGATTAAGATATATTGTATCGGACTATTGGAAAAGGAGAACACAGTGTTTCGCTCGTCAAGCGAACATCATAGAACCAAATCCGCAAGCCAATTAGCTCTACAAAACACTAACAACACCCACAGACAGTCTCTGCCCACCAAAAAAGAAAAGAAAGACAAAACAAAACAAAAAATAAGAGAACAAAAACTCCGTCAGAAAACTTAGTAGCCTACTGTCGAACAAAATATTATGCGTACTTGAGTTTGAAGGTTGTTTGTGAAGTAAACAATAGACCTACATAAAATCCAATAACATCATCATTTTCGTCGTTCTATTTTACGTCAGTTCATGTAGGTTTGGCATTTTTAATTTATATTTTAATAATTTTTATCGCAGTTGGAAAACAAAAAGTGCCCGTTTTTAAACGTGTTTCAACTATGCGTCACATTTAAGAATAATTATCTCACAAACCCGTCATCAGATCGAATCCAAATTTTAACACAATATACATTGGAATGTTGTATAACTGGTTTATTAATTTCAAAATTTTGTGTGTCCAAGAAACAAAGTTGTTATCATTTTTGTAAGGTAACTTTTTGTGTTTCAACTGCGATAAAAATATTAAAATATAAATTAAAAATTCCAAACCAACATGAACTAACGTAAAATAGAACGATGAAAACGATGATGTTATTGGATTTTATGTAGGTCTATTTGTTACTTCGTAAACAACCTTCAAACTCGAGTGCCCATAATATTTTGGTCGACAGAAGTGTGGGAACTACTGTAGGCCTATTACTGGTAAATATTAAGGCAGTAAGCACCCCAGAACGGATTTATTTATTTATTTTAATGTTGCAAAACTTAGAAACGACGATCCCATCAACAGTGTCTTCTTCCCCAAATAATCGTTGAAGATGTAGCTACAATTGCTATTGTTTTGCCACTTTAAAAGAGATAGGCTAGTTCTTTTTTTTTATCATTTTAAATGTTATAGTCGACTTCGTCGTTTCGTTACGGCAACGTCACGGAATGTACCGAGAATGCGAGGTGTGTGACGTCATAGTACGATGTAGCAGCCGAGTACCAAGAAGGCAGTGCGAGAACAGTGTTTCAAGAAGGCAGTGCGAGAACATTCAAATAGGTAGTGAAGAAACAAAATAGGTTGAAACTCTGTTCTCGCACTGCCTTCTTGATACTCGGCTGCTAGAATTTAAAATTATATCAACTCCAGTCTTTCTGACTGACTGTCTCTTTTGGAGTGCTTAATGCATTAATATTTATCAGTGATAGTCATAATTGCCACACTCACTAAGTTTTTGACGTTACAATATCAACGTTACAAGAATGAAATGGGGTGCTGCACTTCGGAGGTTCGAGTTTTTAATACGGGCGCTGACTATGGCCTACTTAAACCTAAGTGTGACTTTTTCCCACAGATTCTTTCTGGTTTTTATATACTGTATCGAGTATAAACAATAACACTTAATCTGATCAACGCTGTAGTAAAAGTACTAAAGTAGGTAATATAGGGCGGTTCTGGGGCAGGGGCTAATGGGCAAGATGGCCGCCACGCGCAATCACTCTATGCTATTCTTATGGAGGGGTCAGTCAGAGCTGGGGCAGGGGCTAATGGGCAAGATGGCCGCCATGTCCTGAGACCATGAATGATGTCACAGGGGGAGTTCGGCCGTGTAGTTGGTAAATGGAATATTTATTATTATTATTATTATTAGGTAATTATTAATTGATCATGTATAATCAAGACCAGCCTTATATTGTCAACCACTTAGTGTAGTGACTAGCATTCTTGGAGGTCATTCCTGAGGTTCGAATCCCGGCTCTGCCAAGAAATTTAATTTCTGGTCTCAAGAGTGGAACGGGGTACACTCAGCCTTGTGAGGCAAAACTGACAGGAGCTGGCTGGCTTTTGATTCATACTGCAGCCATTCTGCCTAACCCAATTTCACCTAACCTAACCTAACTTCACCTAACCTAACCTAACCAAACTTTAAAGTCAGAGCAAAAAAAAGTAAAAGCAAATGAGAGAGCACACATAATAAACTAAGTTATAACCTAACCTAACCTAACCTTACCTAACCTAACCTAACCTAACTTCAAAGTCAGAGCAAATATAATAGCAAATGTAAGAGCACACATAATAAACTAAGTTATAACCTAACCTAACCTAACCTAACTTAACCTAACCTAACCTAAAAGTGCGAGAAAAAAAATATGAGCAAAAAGTGTGAGCAAAAAAGTAAGAGCAAATGTGAGAGCACAAATAATAAACTTAGTTATAACCTAACCTAACCTAACCCACAGAAACCTCATTTAAAGATTTTAGATTTTGCATTTTAACATTTTACATTTTAACATTTTAGATTTTAGATTTTTTCATTTTATATTTTTTAGGTTTTACATTTTACATTTTTGATTTTTTGTATTTTAGTTTTTAGTTTTTTTTAGATTTTACATTTTAAATTTAAGATTTTTTGATTTTAGATTTTACATTTTACATTTTCCGAAAAGAGTAAACTACAAGGTCACATACCTAACCTCACTAAACCTAACTATACCAAACCTAACTTAAGCTAATCCAAAGGCTAATGCACATACACAAAGTATATAAGTGCTCATGCAACTATCCTTATGCTAGTCTTATAGGCTACTGTACAATAAGATCACTACCCCAACCGAGTATTTTTTTCTTTCATTTTGTTGTTTACGCATTTGTCAATTTTCTAATTTCCCATTTTTAGTTTTTTTAATGTTAATTTTAAGTTTTACAATTTCATAATATGGAAACATGGAATTTGCATTTTGTTGTTTACACATTAGTCAATTTTCCAATTTTCCATTTTCAGTTTTTTTATAACAGTTTTAGGTTTTTCAATTTCATAATATGGAAACATGGATTTTGCATTTTATTGTTTACACATTTATTAATTTCACAATTTCCCATTTACAGTTTTTAAAATGTCAGTTTAAAGTTTTTCAATATCATGATATAGAAACATGGATTTTCCAATTTGTTGTTGTGCATTTGTCAATTTACGAAATTCCCATTTACAGTTTTTAAAATTTCAGTTTAATGCTTTTTCTATTTTGTCAATATGGAAACATGGATTTTCCAATTTGTGTTTTACATGTTCATTTTGCATTAGGAGTGGAGAGAGGTGGGTAGTAATTAAAAATGTACAAGCAGTGTCCATACAATATTTTTTATTTTAAATACATGTACACTATTTACACATAATACATTTTTATATATATATATTCTTTTTTGTTATAAATTGTACAGTTGTTTTTATTTTGTTTTCTATTTATTTTTTGATTATGATTACTATTTTATTTTATTTTTGTAGTGTTATTGTTTTATTTCCTAAATTGTTTTATGTATTTGCTAGTTGCAGGCAGATGATTTTGATATTCATAACTTAACTCTTTAAGCATGGTCAATGATTGAGTAATGACCATAGGCATGTGTACCTATACCGTTAGCATCAATCACTCTTTTATCATCACTAGGACACAAAGCAATTTTGTTTAGTCTTATAGATGATATGTCATGTTGTTTAGAAGTGATAATGTTCATGGGTATTCTTTTTACATTGTTTTTCATGACACAATCCTTATAATCTTGAAAGCTTATACAATTTTTGACAACACCTCTGTTAATACCTTTAATCTTTTTGATTTCTTTACCAATTATGTCTAAAGCGTACATTTTAGCTCTAAGTCCAACAAATGCTTTTATAATTTGTCCACAAGCCTCGTCTTTAAATTTCCCCAACGTTTTCTTGTTTGATGTAGAGTAACATATGTGATTAGTAGGATAATCTGATGTGTCCAGGTGTTCTAGGAAATCCAACTTGTCTTGATATACATCTGGGGTGTTAACCAAATAAATGAACGAGTCGGTATCCATATACATGAGTTTAAGATTGTCCATTCCATAATAGGGTAGCAGGACATCATAGTGGTGGGAATACATTAGAGTTTTTGAAATATCCAGTATACACATTCCAATATATATAGGCTTATTGAATACAATGTTACGTTTAGCCATGTGGAAAGCAGCTAGGTTGGGACCATAAATTGTTCTGTCGATGAATGTTGGTTTAGCTATTAGCTTTTCTGCCTTTTTGCTGTCAGTCACAAGACGTATGTCTATTCTTTTACGGATATTTTCCATTGTTTTCCCAAAAATGGCATTGTTGAATAATTTGTACAGATTTTTCTCAAAATCATTTCTGGCTTGTTTTCGAAGGTTGTTATTAAAATCAACGTATGCCTTTAACCAAGGTCTTTGTTTAAACTTTAACACACGATGAATTTTTATCAATTTTATTCCATGATCTAAAGCCTGTTTTAATGCCATGTAGTGAACAACATATCGCCTTCGATTTCCAAGATGAGGAATTAGTTTTTTCAGAGACGAATCCTTAGGTTGTGTACACTCTGGTAGGAAAGGTAAATCGTTGTGTAGATCATGAAGGTCAGATGGGTAATCAACATCAACGTCTAGAATGTATCCCACAGGATCGTCTTTCTTTAGTTTTTCTAGATCAACAGTATCTGGAGAAACCCACTGAAATCCACCATAAGGAAGGGAGTGGCACATAGCCCACCCGTATTGGTTGTTGGCATCATCATAGGTAATAAACTGCGATGGTTTCTCAGAATCATAGGTTTCCATGTATTTATTGTTAGCTTCAGCATACCGATGAGACACCTGGCATATGCCTCCACGTATTCCAGACTCGATTAAAAGAATCTGATCGTAATCCTGTAGCAATTCCAGTTCAATGCCTGTGTAAATGAGCATTGCCTCGAAACTTAAACCAGGCGAAGTAAAGAAGTGTGCAGCATCGACTCGGTGTGTTTCTAGTGTTTTGTTTCTAAACGTTTCAAAGCTGTCTGCAAGAAGGAGTACATCTGATGTTAGGTAGAGGTCACTATATTCCCCTAGAGTTTTAATGTTGAACTGATTCCAGACATTTTTGGCATGTTCGTAGTCTTCTTGACTAACATCTTCTTGACTTAATTTGTTAAAGAATGCCTCTTTTGGAGGTAAACGCGTTTCACTTAACTTTTCCCATGAGTCAATGTAGTCATAACAAAATACCCCTTTACGAGTCATGAGCATTGCATTTTCTTTTCCAAAGTACTTGTCTGTTTCAGGGTATGATGTTAAGTTGGAAACTAAGTTTTCCAAACTACTCGGCATTAACCGAAACGTATCCACAAATCTAAGCTTAACATTTCCTACATATTTGGTAAAGGAAATGTACTTTTCTTTGGAGTTAGCGATAACATCCACTCTCTCAGTAGTACACCCCAATTGCTTTACAATGAAATTTGCGTCGTAGCCACTCATATTATGTAGAAACACAGGAACGGGGTTTCGTGTTTTACACCTCAAATTACAGTTATTGTGAGCACTTCCACGGTATTCCCCTGTAATATGGCAGTGGTCTCGAACTTTCCAGTCCTGTTGGGTAAATGGTTTTTGACACAAATAACAGGTTTCAGAACATTGGAACTCTGCTTCTTGAGCCTGAGTTAAGGCCTTTGGAACGTTTAAGCTGTAAAGGCGATCAATTTCATTAGCTATTGAGATCAAACAGTCC
Organism: Meconema thalassinum; assembly: GCA_946902985.2. Lineage (NCBI taxonomy): Eukaryota > Metazoa > Arthropoda > Insecta > Orthoptera > Tettigoniidae > Meconema > Meconema thalassinum. The sequence goes on from OX336390.1 coordinate 547,557,979, forward strand.
ATAAACTTTTCTGCAGCGTCAGGCCCACGATAAATAACAGGTTGGCTTGAAAGATTTGTCTTTATGTGTTCCACAGCAGGTGAGGGTTTAACGTATATACCAAAGCTCATAGGAACATGACTCTGGTATGGCACTGTATAACTTGCCTCAGGATTAGGTAGACATGTTTGATAGGGTAACAGTATACTTTCAAAATCAGCATAGATAACGTAAGGTATTCTCAGCATTTTTTCAACATTTAAGAATTTGACAATGGGGCTTTTAATAGGCATTTCAACCCTAGCAATGTCATGCTGGACACACAAAGCTCTATGTTCTTTCATTTTTTCCATTCCTTGTTGTCCATATCGATTATCAAAGTGTGTAAAACACCGTTTACACGTATATATTTTATGTTCATGGCGGGTAATCTGATGTCTTACTAGTTTATCAAAATCTTTGATAAAGACGTAGTGGTTCTGGCCGGATGATGAACTTAGCAAAAGGAGGTCGCGATGGTCTTGCAGCTCTTGATCCACAACCTTCAGAGGGAACAATTTCTTGTCTTGTTCCAATCCAAATACATTAATGGATATATCGTTGGCTTTTTCAAATTTGGGAATGTCAGCTAGCGATGTAGGAAATGATATTACTGAAAAATCATACTTGTTTTCCAGATCCTTGTATTTACTAACGCGTTTAGCATCAGTTTTAACCAGTTTTGCTAAAATGGCATACATAAAACACCTCTCGTCCTTAAAGTTTTGAGGATTAATGCAGGCTTTTCTTGCTTGTATAGCTGCTGGTAATGGAATATATGTGCTTCCACGCAAGGGATTGTACTTATTTATTTTCAATCGTACTCCTTCCACTGCTAACAAAGCCCAATTACTGCCTTTTAGCTCAGATTCTTCCATTTCCGTAGTTAACTTTGTAAATTGTGTTTCCAAGAAACTACTTAAGTCCGTTTCCAAAAATAGGGCCTGATTTCGTGTTTTAAAAGCACGATCTGTAATTTCATTGGTAGATGTATGAATGAATCTACATTCAGCAACAAGATTAACTTTTATCGACTTGTGCATTGCTAGTTCTTTCTGCATAGCTTGTATTATTTGCTGTTTGGACTCTTTAAGGTATGAATTTAAATCCTTGCACGTATCGCAACGAATGAAATAGGATTTAAGTCGACCTTCAAAAGATGTCTCATATTCAATAAGTCCATTTTTGTCAGGGACCAATGACAGTAGGTAATGTTTTGTAGGCTCTGCTTTTTGTCTCTTAGCTGCCGACACAACATTACAACATTCTTCATGACGACGTCCATTGTAGGCATTGTTGAATGTACTACCACAGGTCTTGCACTCATGAAATTCACCACACGATACTTCATGTCGCTTCCTATGATAGTCTCGAAGAAAAGTCTTTCCACACTCTTTACACATATAGCTAGGAATGGCTTCTTCCATTATGAATGTTGATTTCTGCAAACAGCTGCTTACTGCGTATCACAGGGCTAGAGGTTGGTCGGTGAGACGGTCTTTCACGATGTGAACACCGTGAGAGGTAGTAGTCAACTGGTGATATTCTTGTTAAGGGTCCACTAATATACCCCTAGTCTAGACCAACAGCTCTTTACAGCGTATGACAAGGCTGTAGACTGGACAGTGAGACGGTCTTTCACGATGTGAACACTGTAACAAGTAGTAGTCAACTGATTATATACTTGCTAAGGGTTCTCTAATATACAATAGTCAAGACCAACAGCTACTTACTGTGTAGTACAAGGCTGTACAATAGTTGTTTTGACAGTCTTTCACGATGTGGTCACTGTGAATGGTGGTAGTCAACTGATGATATTCTTGATAAGGGTCCTCTAATGTACCCCTGGTTAAGGGTAACAGCTGCTCACTGCTTATGACAAAGCTAAAGACTGGTTGCTTCAACGGTCTTTCACAATGTAAACACTGTGACAGGTAGTAGTCAACTGAAAATATTCTTATGGCCTACTCAAGGTTATCAGGTACTTACTGCATATCAAAAGGCTGTACACTCATGTGTGTTAGGCACTCTTTCTTGCTAAGGACCCCAATATTCCCTACACAAGGCTATACATGTTAGTTCTAAACACTTAGTGATTAATTGTATATTCAATTTTTGTACAAAGCTTATACAAGCACGTTTTTATGAGGTAAAACTTTGTTAAATAGCTGCATGCGACACACAAAGTATGTTGCCGCTATCTAGCGGTGACTATGAGAACTACTTGAACGACCAGCATGCTACCTAGTGCTCCATTTCAACACTCGCTCACTGAACGACCAGCATGCTATCTAGCGGTCGATAGCAATACTTCTCAACTACCAGCCTGCTATCTATCGGTCAATATGACAACTCACTCAACTACCAACATGCTACATGGCTTTTTTGATCAGTTTTTTGTTGGCTTATGTTGGCTTTTATTGGCTTTTGTTGGCTTTTGTTGGCTTTTGTTGGCTTTTTGTTGGCTTTTGTTGGCTTTTGTATTAGCTCTTTTATATTTGCTCTTGTTTGTTGGGGCTTATTTGGTCTTGGAAAGTATGTCAGTCCTTTTTTTATGGCTATAAAATGCTTACAGCCATGTTTGTAAGCAGCAACAACAACAACAACACACAAAATTCCAAAAAATATCGAAAGTACTCTAAGTTTTATCAATGACTCTCAACTCTTACACTTACCTCTATCCCATGCCTAGTCAAAAATTAGTGTATTTTTCAAATTTTTCAAAAAATATTTGGAAAGTAAGCTGTATCATTAAACTAAAAATCCTGAAAAGACATATGTTAACTCCAACACCTACTTCTATACCCCTCTCAGTCCAAAAATAGTGTATTTTTCAAATTTTCCAAAACATATTTCCAAATTGGGTTATATTTCCGAAATTTAAAAGTTTACAAAAACGTTTGTTTGACATAAACGAATGGCCTTTGTCCCCTCTACCGTCGTACCAAGTCCCAGGTCTCTAGGACAACAAACATAAAAAATTGAAAATGGGCTTATATTTCCAAAATTAGGAATTTTACAAAAACGTTTGTCTGACGTAAATCAGTGGTCATTACCCCCTCTATCCCCCACACTAAGTCTCATGTCTCTAGAACAACAAAAATAAATTTTTGAAAATGGGCTTATATTTCCAAAATTAGGAATTTTACAAAAACGTTTGTCTGACGTAAATCAGTGGTCATTACCCCCTCTATCCCCATACCATGTCTCAGGTCTCTAGGTCAACAAAAATAAAATTTTGAAAATGGGCTATATTTCCAAAATTAGGAATTCTACAAAAAAGTTTGTCTAACGTAAATCAATGGTCTTTACCCCCTCTATTCCCATACCAAGTCTCAGGTCTCTAGGTCAACAAAAATAAAATTTTGAAAAAATGGTCACTATTTTGGAAACTAGGAATTCTACGAAAAAGTTTGTTTAACATAAATGAAAGGTCTCTATCCCCTCTACCAGTAAACCAAGTCCCAGGTCTGTAGGACAAAAATGAAAAAAGTTCAACTGGGAAAGTAGGCGATTTTTCATAAAACCAAACATTCTAAAAAGTGTTCTATGGGTATAAAAGAATGGTCTCTATGTCCTTTATTTTTTATAATAAAATTTTTTTATTTTTTGAGTTTTTTTGAAAAAAGTTCAATTTTGAAATTTTTATATTTTGGAAACTAACAAGTTTACAAAAATGTTTGTTTGACATAAATAAATGGCCCTGACCCCCTCTACCAACAAAATAAATTTCAAGTCGCTAGGACTAAAACTGTACAGTAGTGGAGTAGTGAGAGTTCTAACGCACTCCAGAACCCTCCTTGCCCCACTACTAAGCCTGTGGCATGTAAAATGGGCCTAGAGACCTGGGACTTGGTACGACGGTAGAGGGGACAAAGGCCATTCGTTTATGTCAAACAAACGTTTTTGTAAACTTTTAAATTTCGGAAATATAACCCAATTTGGAAATATGTTTTGGAAAATTTGAAAAATACACTATTTTTGGACTGAGAGGGGTATAGAAGTAGGTGTTGGAGTTAACATATGTCTTTTCAGGATTTTTAGTTTAATGATACAGCTTACTTTCCAAATATTTTTTGAAAAATTTGAAAAATACACTAATTTTTGACTAGGCATGGGATAGAGGTAAGTGTAAGAGTTGAGAGTCATTGATAAAACTTAGAGTACTTTCGATATTTTTTGGAATTTTGTGTGTTGTTGTTGTTGTTGCTGCTTACAAACATGGCTGTAAGCATTTTATAGCCATAAAAAAAGGACTGACATACTTTCCAAGACCAAATAAGCCCCAACAAACAAGAGCAAATATAAAAGAGCTAATACAAAAGCCAACAAAAGCCAACAAAAAGCCAACAAAAGCCAACAAAAGCCAACAAAAGCCAATAAAAGCCAACATAAGCCAACAAAAAACTGATCAAAAAAGCCATGTAGCATGTTGGTAGTTGAGTGAGTTGTCATATTGACCGATAGATAGCAGGCTGGTAGTTGAGAAGTATTGCTATCGACCGCTAGATAGCATGCTGGTCGTTCAGTGAGCGAGTGTTGAAATGGAGCACTAGGTAGCATGCTGGTCGTTCAAGTAGTTCTCATAGTCACCGCTAGATAGCGGCAACATACTTTGTGTGTCGCATGCAGCTATTTAACAAAGTTTTACCTCATAAAAACGTGCTTGTATAAGCTTTGTACAAAAATTGAATATACAATTAATCACTAAGTGTTTAGAACTAACATGTATAGCCTTGTGTAGGGAATATTGGGGTCCTTAGCAAGAAAGAGTGCCTAACACACATGAGTGTACAGCCTTTTGATATGCAGTAAGTACCTGATAACCTTGAGTAGGCCATAAGAATATTTTCAGTTGACTACTACCTGTCACAGTGTTTACATTGTGAAAGACCGTTGAAGCAACCAGTCTTTAGCTTTGTCATAAGCAGTGAGCAGCTGTTACCCTTAACCAGGGGTACATTAGAGGACCCTTATCAAGAATATCATCAGTTGACTACCACCATTCACAGTGACCACATCGTGAAAGACTGTCAAAACAACTATTGTACAGCCTTGTACTACACAGTAAGTAGCTGTTGGTCTTGACTATTGTATATTAGAGAACCCTTAGCAAGTATATAATCAGTTGACTACTACTTGTTACAGTGTTCACATCGTGAAAGACCGTCTCACTGTCCAGTCTACAGCCTTGTCATACGCTGTAAAGAGCTGTTGGTCTAGACTAGGGGTATATTAGTGGACCCTTAACAAGAATATCACCAGTTGACTACTACCTCTCACGGTGTTCACATCGTGAAAGACCGTCTCACCGACCAACCTCTAGTCCTGTGATACGCAGTAAGCAGCTGTTTGCAGAAATCAACATTCATAATGGAAGAAGCCATTCCTAGCTATATGTGTAAAGAGTGTGGAAAGACTTTTCTTCGAGACTATCATAGGAAGCGACATGAAGTATCGTGTGGTGAATTTCATGAGTGCAAGACCTGTGGTAGTACATTCAACAATGCCTACAATGGACGTCGTCATGAAGAATGTTGTAATGTTGTGTCGGCAGCTAAGAGACAAAAAGCAGAGCCTACAAAACATTACCTACTGTCATTGGTCCCTGACAAAAATGGACTTATTGAATATGAGACATCTTTTGAAGGTCGACTTAAATCCTATTTCATTCGTTGCGATACGTGCAAGGATTTAAATTCATACCTTAAAGAGTCCAAACAGCAAATAATACAAGCTATGCAGAAAGAACTAGCAATGCACAAGTCGATAAAAGTTAATCTTGTTGCTGAATGTAGATTCATTCATACATCTACCAATGAAATTACAGATCGTGCTTTTAAAACACGAAATCAGGCCCTATTTTTGGAAACGGACTTAAGTAGTTTCTTGGAAACACAATTTACAAAGTTAACTACGGAAATGGAAGAATCTGAGCTAAAAGGCAGTAATTGGGCTTTGTTAGCAGTGGAAGGAGTACGATTGAAAATAAATAAGTACAATCCCTTGCGTGGAAGCACATATATTCCATTACCAGCAGCTATACAAGCAAGAAAAGCCAGCATTAATCCTCAAAACTTTAAGGACGAGAGGTGTTTTATGTATGCCATTTTAGCAAAACTGGTTAAAACTGATGCTAAACGCGTTAGTAAATACAAGGATCTGGAAAACAAGTATGATTTTTCAGTAATATCATTTCCTACATCGCTAGCTGACATTCCCAAATTTGAAAAAGCCAACGATATATCCATTAATGTATTTGGATTGGAACAAGACAAGAAATTGTTCCCTCTGAAGGTTGTGGATCAAGAGCTGCAAGACCATCGCGACCTCCTTTTGCTAAGTTCATCATCCGGCCAGAACCACTACGTCTTTATCAAAGATTTTGATAAACTAGTAAGACATCAGATTACCCGCCATGAACATAAAATATATACGTGTAAACGGTGTTTTACACACTTTGATAATCGATATGGACAACAAGGAATGGAAAAAATGAAAGAACATAGAGCTTTGTGTGTCCAGCATGACATTGCTAGGGTTGAAATGCCTATTAAAAGCCCCATTGTCAAATTCTTAAATGTTGAAAAAATGCTGAGAATACCTTACGTTATCTATGCTGATTTTGAAAGTATACTGTTACCCTATCAAACATGTCTACCTAATCCTGAGGCAAGTTATACAGTGCCATACCAGAGTCATGTTCCTATGAGCTTTGGTATATACGTTAAACCCTCACCTGCTGTGGAACACATAAAGACAAATCTTTCAAGCCAACCTGTTATTTATCGTGGGCCTGACGCTGCAGAAAAGTTTATGGACTGTTTGATCTCAATAGCTAATGAAATTGATCGCCTTTACAGCTTAAACGTTCCAAAGGCCTTAACTCAGGCTCAAGAAGCAGAGTTCCAATGTTCTGAAACCTGTTATTTGTGTCAAAAACCATTTACCCAACAGGACTGGAAAGTTCGAGACCACTGCCATATTACAGGGGAATACCTTGGAAGTGCTCACAATAACTGTAATTTGAGGTGTAAAACACGAAACCCCGTTCCTGTGTTTCTACATAATATGAGTGGCTACGACGCAAATTTCATTGTAAAGCAATTGGGGTGTACTACTGAGAGAGTGGATGTTATCGCTAACTCCAAAGAAAAGTACATTTCCTTTACCAAATATGTAGGAAATGTTAAGCTTAGATTTGTGGATACGTTTCGGTTAATGCCGAGTAGTTTGGAAAACTTAGTTTCCAACTTAACATCATACCCTGAAACAGACAAGTACTTTGGAAAAGAAAATGCAATGCTCATGACTCGTAAAGGGGTATTTTGTTATGACTACATTGACTCATGGGAAAAGTTAAGTGAAACGCGTTTACCTCCAAAAGAGGCATTCTTTAACAAATTAAGTCAAGAAGATGTTAGTCAAGAAGACTACGAACATGCCAAAAATGTCTGGAATCAGTTCAACATTAAAACTCTAGGGGAATATAGTGACCTCTACCTAACATCAGATGTACTCCTTCTTGCAGACAGCTTTGAAACGTTTAGAAACAAAACACTAGAAACACACCGAGTCGATGCTGCACACTTCTTTACTTCGCCTGGTTTAAGTTTCGAGGCAATGCTCATTTACACAGGCATTGAACTGGAATTGCTACAGGATTACGATCAGATTCTTTTAATCGAGTCTGGAATACGTGGAGGCATATGCCAGGTGTCTCATCGGTATGCTGAAGCTAACAATAAATACATGGAAACCTATGATTCTGAGAAACCATCGCAGTTTATTACCTATGATGATGCCAACAACCAATACGGGTGGGCTATGTGCCACTCCCTTCCTTATGGTGGATTTCAGTGGGTTTCTCCAGATACTGTTGATCTAGAAAAACTAAAGAAAGACGATCCTGTGGGATACATTCTAGACGTTGATGTTGATTACCCATCTGACCTTCATGATCTACACAACGATTTACCTTTCCTACCAGAGTGTACACAACCTAAGGATTCGTCTCTGAAAAAACTAATTCCTCATCTTGGAAATCGAAGGCGATATGTTGTTCACTACATGGCATTAAAACAGGCTTTAGATCATGGAATAAAATTGATAAAAATTCATCGTGTGTTAAAGTTTAAACAAAGACCTTGGTTAAAGGCATACGTTGATTTTAATAACAACCTTCGAAAACAAGCCAGAAATGATTTTGAGAAAAATCTGTACAAATTATTCAACAATGCCATTTTTGGGAAAACAATGGAAAATATCCGTAAAAGAATAGACATACGTCTTGTGACTGACAGCAAAAAGGCAGAAAAGCTAATAGCTAAACCAACATTCATCGACAGAACAATTTATGGTCCCAACCTAGCTGCTTTCCACATGGCTAAACGTAACATTGTATTCAATAAGCCTATATATATTGGAATGTGTATACTGGATATTTCAAAAACTCTAATGTATTCCCACCACTATGATGTCCTGCTACCCTATTATGGAATGGACAATCTTAAACTCATGTATATGGATACCGACTCGTTCATTTATTTGGTTAACACCCCAGATGTATATCAAGACAAGTTGGATTTCCTAGAACACCTGGACACATCAGATTATCCTACTAATCACATATGTTACTCTACATCAAACAAGAAAACGTTGGGGAAATTTAAAGACGAGGCTTGTGGACAAATTATAAAAGCATTTGTTGGACTTAGAGCTAAAATGTACGCTTTAGACATAATTGGTAAAGAAATCAAAAAGATTAAAGGTATTAACAGAGGTGTTGTCAAAAATTGTATAAGCTTTCAAGATTATAAGGATTGTGTCATGAAAAACAATGTAAAAAGAATACCCATGAACATTATCACTTCTAAACAACATGACATATCATCTATAAGACTAAACAAAATTGCTTTGTGTCCTAGTGATGATAAAAGAGTGATTGATGCTAACGGTATAGGTACACATGCCTATGGTCATTACTCAATCATTGACCATGCTTAAAGAGTTAAGTTATGAATATCAAAATCATCTGCCTGCAACTAGCAAATACATAAAACAATTTAGGAAATAAAACAATAACACTACAAAAATAAAATAAAATAGTAATCATAATCAAAAAATAAATAGAAAACAAAATAAAAACAACTGTACAATTTATAACAAAAAAGAATATATATATATAAAAATGTATTATGTGTAAATAGTGTACATGTATTTAAAATAAAAAATATTGTATGGACACTGCTTGTACATTTTTAATTACTACCCACCTCTCTCCACTCCTAATGCAAAATGAACATGTAAAACACAAATTGGAAAATCCATGTTTCCATATTGACAAAATAGAAAAAGCATTAAACTGAAATTTTAAAAACTGTAAATGGGAATTTCGTAAATTGACAAATGCACAACAACAAATTGGAAAATCCATGTTTCTATATCATGATATTGAAAAACTTTAAACTGACATTTTAAAAACTGTAAATGGGAAATTGTGAAATTAATAAATGTGTAAACAATAAAATGCAAAATCCATGTTTCCATATTATGAAATTGAAAAACCTAAAACTGTTATAAAAAAACTGAAAATGGAAAATTGGAAAATTGACTAATGTGTAAACAACAAAATGCAAATTCCATGTTTCCATATTATGAAATTGTAAAACTTAAAATTAACATTAAAAAAACTAAAAATGGGAAATTAGAAAATTGACAAATGCGTAAACAACAAAATGAAAGAAAAAAATACTCGGTTGGGGTAGTGATCTTATTGTACAGTAGCCTATAAGACTAGCATAAGGATAGTTGCATGAGCACTTATATACTTTGTGTATGTGCATTAGCCTTTGGATTAGCTTAAGTTAGGTTTGGTATAGTTAGGTTTAGTGAGGTTAGGTATGTGACCTTGTAGTTTACTCTTTTCGGAAAATGTAAAATGTAAAATCTAAAATCAAAAAATCTTAAATTTAAAATGTAAAATCTAAAAAAAACTAAAAACTAAAATACAAAAAATCAAAAATGTAAAATGTAAAACCTAAAAAATATAAAATGAAAAAATCTAAAATCTAAAATGTTAAAATGTAAAATGTTAAAATGCAAAATCTAAAATCTTTAAATGAGGTTTCTGTGGGTTAGGTTAGGTTAGGTTATAACTAAGTTTATTATTTGTGCTCTCACATTTGCTCTTACTTTTTTGCTCACACTTTTTGCTCATATTTTTTTTCTCGCACTTTTAGGTTAGGTTAGGTTAAGTTAGGTTAGGTTAGGTTAGGTTATAACTTAGTTTATTATGTGTGCTCTTACATTTGCTATTATATTTGCTCTGACTTTGAAGTTAGGTTAGGTTAGGTTAGGTAAGGTTAGGTTAGGTTAGGTTATAACTTAGTTTATTATGTGTGCTCTCTCATTTGCTTTTACTTTTTTTTGCTCTGACTTTAAAGTTTGGTTAGGTTAGGTTAGGTGAAGTTAGGTTAGGTTAGGTGAAATTGGGTTAGGCAGAATGGCTGCAGTATGAATCAAAAGCCAGCCAGCTCCTGTCAGTTTTGCCTCACAAGGCTGAGTGTACCCCGTTCCACTCTTGAGACCAGAAATTAAATTTCTTGGCAGAGCCGGGATTCGAACCTCAGGAATGACCTCCAAGAATGCTAGTCACTACACTAAGTGGTTGACAATATAAGGCTGGTCTTGATTATACATGATCAATTAATAATTACCTAATAATAATAATAATAATAAATATTCCATTTACCAACTACACGGCCGAACTCCCCCTGTGACATCATTCATGGTCTCAGGACATGGCGGCCATCTTGCCCATTAGCCCCTGCCCCAGCTCTGACTGACCCCTCCATAAGAATAGCATAGAGTGATTGCGCGTGGCGGCCATCTTGCCCATTAGCCCCTGCCCCAGAACCGCCCTATATTACCTACTTACTAACTTTCACCTTCCGTGCTCTAAGATTAAAAACACACGATGTGTCGTGTTGACCATCGCTAAGAAGTCGCACGCAAGAGGCCATATGGAACGACATTTGTCACGACGACCATAGTTACTGTGGTCGACTTTGGCGTGGCATTAAACGGTCTGACTTTTGTCAACGATTGCAGAAGAGTCATGTCACGTACCGAGACTACTTATTGCACTCCTAACGAGAGAGGGTAGCACTGATTATGATGATCGTGTAGCTGCGAGGAAGCCAGTTATTACATGAAACAATACCCGATGTCGTTTGGTATGGTGCAAACACATCGGGACGTGCCCAATACTGTGAGAACAGATAAGAAAATTAATTTATCGTCAGTATTTCTGTTCAAAGGTGATTCTAAACCTTAATTTTCTACCGCAACCGCCTTCCCCCCGTCTCGGTTTGTTGACCAGGATTAATATTGAATTAAAGTCTGGTCAGAACCTTACTTCACCTTAAAGTATGAATATCGACACATTATATTTCTTGTACATGACTAATATTATTGTCCCCACAAGTCGAGAATTCTGTACATCATGTTTCTTCTGTTGTAGGAGGAAAATGGAATTGAGGACCACGGGCAAACTTCACCAACTATAAAGGTAAGATTACTTGAAAACCTACGTAGGTCTAGTAATCGGTGCTAATAATAAAGGGTGTAATATTTTGAGAGGTGATATTAAGTATCAAAACAAGAAAAACAATTTGTATCGTGCGGGTAAAAAAAATGAAGCTAAATACAGACCCACGAGTGAGAGGCAGATACTACGTCTAATTCCGTAGTCTCTTTCACGAACCCGCATGGGGTTCATTTCTAGAGAGACGTTGGTTGGTGAACACGGGACCCCAGATTAGTCCGGCATTGCTTCCACTTACTTGTGCCAGGCTCCTCTCCGTCTTCTTTCTAGTCGACCTCTCTTGGTCAACTGTTGTTCTCTTCCGACCCCGACGCTATTAGGGTATCTGAGGCCTAGGGAGTCTCTTCCTTTCCCGCCTTAATTGGTCATTCTCTCATCTTACCTGATCCCTCCTTCTTCTATGGATCAGCCTTCTTTTTCTCTTCATTATATTTCCTCTTCTCTTTAGCATTCACGCACCGTTTTTGTGAATCGGCTCCCCGTGCATCTAAATTCCATGTTGTGAATATTTTGACTCTACACTACATTTTGCAGGTATTTTCAATCTAAGTTGCATTTTGTAAATAATTTCAATCTAAATTGCATTTTGCGAGTATTTTCAACCTCATTGCATTTTGTAAGGATTGGCAATCTAAATTGCTTTTTAGTAAGTCTTTGAATGTAGGGGTACCATTTTTGTGAGTTTTCTGAATTTCAATTGCATTTTGTAAGTATTTTCAACCTAAACCGTATTTTGCAAGTATTTTCAATCTAAATTGCATTTTGTAAGATGAGCATTTTGTAAGTATTTTGATTCTCAATTGCATTTTGTGAGTATTTTGAAACTAAATTACATTTTGTAAGTATTTTTAGTCTAAATTGCATTTTATAAGTATTGTCAAAACCAAATGAGTATTTTGGACCTAAATTACATTATGTAAGTATTTTCAATTGCAGTTTGAAGGCTAAGTATTTGTATTTGTAAGTATTTTGAATTTTGTATTTTGTGAGTATTTTGAATCTGGTATGGCATTTTTAATCTAAATTGCATTGTGTATTTTCAATTTCTATTGCAATTTGTAAGTATTTTGAATATCAATTTCATTTTTTACGTATTTTGAATCTACAATGTATTTTGTAAGTATTTTGAACCTACACAGAATTTTGTGTGTATGTTTCAATTTATTCCTTTTGTGACTATTTTCCTTCTACAGTAAATTACCTTTTGTAAGTATTTCCACATTTTGTGAGTTGTTTCAATCTGAGTTCGATTTTGTAAGTATTTTCAGTCTCACTTAATTTTCGTTATCGATTCCATTTCATTGTCATTTTCGCTCTCACCCAGACCATTAGGGGCCGATAACCTAGATGTTTGGCCCCCTAAGACAACAATTATCATCATCTCTTTTACGATATAGACAAACTATAGGCTAGTCCATGAATAACGGGGAAGATAAATAATCAGACTCTATGATTGAGCCTCAAAAGAATCGGGATTACCTATGCGGAAGTTTCCGCTGTTGGCGTAGTTTTGAAATTCCACGCAGCGTGGATTGATGGGTAATTATTCTCGCAGCTCATATTGAAAATGTATTTAATGTACTTTTCGTTGTTGTTGCTGATTCATTTGGGGGATTGACATCGTGGTCATGTAGACCCATGTATTTCAGTGTGTGCGGAATCTGTCTTATAACCTGTGCCATTGTGGTGTCTGAACTAGTGTTTGTATTGGTAACTGAGGCTAGGATTTGTGTAGGGGGCAGGCATGGCCTTTATTTAAGAACCTCCTGGCGTTTGCCTGTTGTTGAAGTGGGAAACCACGAAAGATCACTTCAAGGATGGCTGACGTGGGAAACGAACCCACCTCTCCTCAGTTTTGCCTCACGTGGCTGAGTGTTTCCCACTCAATTCCTCAGACAAAAATTACATTTCTTGGCATAGCCGGGAATCGAACCTGGAATTCAGCCAAGAATGCAAGCCACTACGCCACGAGGTGGACCAATGCACAATATACACGGGGAAGAATAATCGGTCTCGTCATGCCGTAACATTTCCGCTGGTACTAGCCGTGGTGCGTATGTGGAACCAATGGATAGAGAAAGGTCGTACGCAGTGGCTGGACCATGCAAGGTGACCAAAGCACGGGATGACCGTTATCTTGTCCGAATGACCGTGACGGGCCGTACTGCTTCGTCCCAGTGTTGTCTCAGCGCTGGAATACTGCAACTGGTGTGGCCCTGTCGTCGCCGTCTGCTACGGTCTAGGCTGGTAATATGCATGCCATTGCATCGGCTGCCATTGTCCGAAACCACAAACGCCTCAGGCTGCAATGGGCAATTTAACGCCGACATTGGCGTGCCGAGTGGCAAGATGTAATGTTTTAGGACGAGTCTCGTTTCAACCTGTTCAACCATGATGACCGCATAGGTGCCGTTGACATACGCGTATTATGTAATCGTAAGTAGGGGGTTCAAAGCATCCGATTAAGGCGATGACGCGCGGTGAATGGGGTAAACTAAATGATTACATAATCACTCAACAAATAATAAACAAAAGAAGAAGTGCATTTTGCAACAAGTCTATAATGGCAATAATTAAGACCCGAGTATGTATACTTGTGCCTTAATTACCATTATAGGTGAGTAGGTGATTAGCCTATGTTCGACGATAATTATAACTTGATTTTATGTGCGAATATAAGTCTTCATAAATATCTGTCGAGAATCTACCAGTTGCGTTTACTGAACAGAGCGCATGCGCTGGGTTCCCAGTTGTTTACTGAACAGATTGCATGTGCTGGCTTCCCAGTTACGTTTACTTAACAGAGGCCATGCGCTGGGTTTTTGATTTTCCGTAGATCAAAGACCTTGACAATGTCATATGTAGTGGATTTCTAGCCTCCATGATGTTTTAGTGTCGTTATATCACCACCAGCATTCACTAAAATTGTCACCGATCTCCTACGAAAGCAATGCCCTGTGTACAAATTGGAGTTGGGGAGATTAAGGTACAGTACTATTTCTTTTCCCATGTTCCTCAGTTTATTTATGCCAATATTTTGGACGGTGCATTTTCCATGTCAGTAATTTATAAAGAAGGATGGAGTGTTGCAAACTTCTGGACGTAGATTCTTGCATATTTCATATTATTTTCCTAATACCGTTAAGGTTCGACTTTGTGTTTGGGATTGTAACTAACTTACAAGGGTTGATCCGATATCCTTTACATTGTCAAATCCCATAATTCCAAAGTTCAATGTTGTCACTTTGTCCGACATGTTTGATTTTGGAAACAAGTGTGTTGAGTGCAGATGCAATGCTATCCTTACCTAATTGGTCAAACAGCTGTATCGTAATGGAAATATTGAGCTCTGATTGGGGGAGAACCTCTATCATAATTGAACTTGAACTAGAATGAGCCTCATTAAGATGCAGTTTTATGACATATAATATTTATATTTCGGCATGGTCGAACATAATAGTACATTAAGCAACGAGACTATAATGGCAATAACAAATTAAGACACGAGTATGTTTATAATTTTCATACGAGTGTCTTAATTACCATTATAGGCGAGTCCATTTAAAGTTCATACTATTCTTCGGATAAAGACCAAAAATTTATGTTAGTAAAGTTCTTTGATAACACCAGCCATTGACCAAAGGGGTGGGAGAAAGTAGGTTTTTAGAGAAACAATCATCATATCTCTCCTTATAGGCACAATATCAAAACCGTTTGAAGTGGTCAATACTAAAACTTTTGTCTGAATTTTTGATATGACCCACCGTTACACCAAGGGATAAGCAAAATGATTTCGGAAGCATAGGCATATAGTAGCTAAGTTCACAGCTAGGTGTCGTTGACGGTAGCATTTGGTAGCAAAAGTAGGAACAACTACTTGAAATTGACCGTCTGTAGTCCTTACCTGAATTACAGACTAATACAGCCATGACAATTAACACCGGTTATCAGACAGATACTACACACACCCAAAGTACACGGGGCTGCATGACATCGATGTCGCAGCCTCTAAACTGAGGAACCAACCAACATCTCTGTGGGAGATAAAATTTTGCGTGAAGAAATAACAGACCGTGTCGAAAGCTTGCATAAGGACAGTGTGACCACCAGTATAAAAATACAGTATACCCCAAATGACGGAAACCTGACAGTAAAATGTTAAAAATATGCATAAAAACAGTGTTTATTAAGCTCCAATTGTAAAATAACTTCTCATAATGAGAGGTATAAAATGAGGCCTGGTCCTTCAACAAAAAACTCCATATTTTGTCTATTTTCGCCTATCCCCTATTTTGCCCGGTGAAATCTACCTCCGCCTTCCAGCGTGCCGAGATGGATTTTAGGTATTGCAATGGGTACACCCTACCAAGTTTTGACTTCCGAAAAATTTCGACATTCTTCGCGTTTCACATCCCCCAGACCCCAAAACCACCGTCGAGAGAAGTACAGTTCTTCGGAATGTACACAATTTTAGATCGCTTTAATCCGGATGTATGGATGAACGAATGGATGGATGGACGGATGGATGTATGGTTGGATGGATGAACGGATGAATGGATGGATGAACGGATGGATGGATGGATGAACGAATGGATGGATGGATGGACGGACGGATGGACGGCCGGATGAACAAACCGACGGATGGATTGACGGACGGACGGATGGATGGATAGATGGATGGACGGATGGACAGAAGGACGGACGGACGGATGGATGAATGGACCGATGGGTGAACAAACCGAAGGATGGATAGATGAACGGATGGATGGATGGATGAACGGATGAATGGATGGATGAACGAATGGATGGATGGACGGATGGATATATGGTTGGATGGTTGAACGGATGAATGGAGAGATGAATGGACGGATGCACGGAAGGACGGACGGACGGACGGATGGATTGATGGAGGGACGAACGGACGGATGGACGGACGGACGGACGGACGGACGGATGGATGGATGGACGGACGGATGGATGGATGGATGGATGGATGGATGGACGGCCGGACAGATGGACGGACGGATGGATGGATGGACGGACGGACGGATGGATGGATGGATGGATGGATGGACGGACGGACGGACGGATGGATGGATGGGCGGACGGACGGATGGATGGATGGACGGACGGACAGATGGATGGACGGACGGACGGATGGATGGATGGATGGATGGATGGACGGACGGACGGATGGATGGATGGATGGACGGACGGATGGACGGATGGATGGACGAACGGATGGACGGATGGATGGATGAATGGACGGATGGATGGACGGATGTATGTAGGATTGGATGGATGGATGAACGGACGGACGGATGGATGGATGAATGGACGGATGGATGGACGGATGTATGTAGGATTGGATGGATGGATGAACGGACGGACGGATGGATGGATGAATGGACGGATGGATGGACGGATGTATGTAGGATTGGATGGATGGATGAATGGACGGATGGATGGACGGATGTATGTAGGATTGGATGGATGGATGAACGGACGGACGGATGGATGGATGAATGGACGGATGGATGGACGGATGTATGTAGGATTGGATGGATGGATGAACGGACGGACGGATGGACGGATGGATGAATGGACGGATGGATGGACGGATGTATGTAGGATTGGATGGATGGATGGACGGACGGATGGATGGATGGATGGATGGACGGACGGAAGGACGGACGGATGGATGGATGGATGGATGGACGGACGGATGGATGGATGGACGAACGGATGGACGGATGGATGGATGAATGGACGGATGGATGGACGGATGGATGTAGGGTTGGATGGATGGATGAACGGATGGATTAAAGCGATTTAAATTTGTGTCAATTCCGAAAAACTGTTCTTCTATATCTCGATGCTTCACCGCCTAACAAAAAAGAGATGTATGGGGTTGGTGACGACGGTCCTACGAATCCCAAGATACGACATAATAAGTTATTAGTACGAACTTTACGTTCATTTCGAACTGGGACCAACCTCTGCATGGCTCGCAGGCTCCCGGAAGACGCCGACTCATAACTTGTTCACCTTTGTGACCACTTTAGACGTAATAATCGATTACCATTAAGAACATCAAGTTAATTGCGTCATGTAGTTTTAATGAGTCTTGACTTCCTGCACTAATTTAAAAAGTGCAATTGCGTGAGAAAGCCCAGTCTGGCGCAGCTGTGCATCATCTGAATGTACTTTTCATTACTGCACCGAGTCGTCAATTATTATCGCTGCTTCAGGAAACTGATCCCTCGACTTATCACATTGCAATCGTCTAATTAATACAGGGAAAATGAGTCCAGTAAACACTGGCATATGCTACATTGTGTCACCACACAAAGCCAGACGTTGCGACCATGTGCTCTGAATATTAGATTATTTGGATTAATTAAATCGTTGCTTTGCTGTTAATCATTTTATAATTATTGTTTTAATATATCACACATGCAGTTGTAATTCAAGATGTCGATCTTTAGGGCCTATTTACTCTCTCATTTTAAAACGAGCTATATGATCTACGCCTCATTTTGTATTTCAAGTGTAGCTCTAACGGAGAGAAGAAAATGCTACTCGGCTAGTGTACCTGGCAGTGTAGCCTACAGCTTCCCGCTTATACTCCTCATATTAGCATTCGTTATTATGTTTGTAGATCTTGCAAAATATAGGGGAACACCTGCATTAATAAAACTGTACAGTAATAAAACTGCTGTCGACAGAGGGCAGCATATTTCAAATTGTTTTCTGAAATTTTTCTAAAAATTCATGTATGTTTGGAAGGAATAACAATTAAAATAATACCGATTCTTCTTTTTTATTCTTCTTCTTATTCCTCTCCCCCCAGGGGCTCACATATAGTGGGACGTGGGTTGGCGACCACGGGACCCCAGCCGATTCCGGCATTGCTTCCACTTACTTGTGCCAGGCTCCTCCCTGTCTTCTTTCCTGTCGACCTCACTTGGTCAACTCTTGTTCTCTTCTGACCCCGACGGGATTAGGGTATCCGAGGCCTAGGGAGTCTCTTCCTTTCCCGCTTTAATTGGCCCTTGTCTCATCTTTTCTGATACCCTCCTTCTGCGAGGGGTCAGCCTTCTTTTTCTTTTCCTTTTACCTCCTGCCTTCTGCTCACGGCCCTCAAGGAGGCCGGGTGTATGTAGCCCCACCACTTCTGGTGCACCCTGGATATTGCTACACCCTCAGGGGCTCACGGCTGGTGAGTTCAGGAGTTGGCGACCCCGAGGGATTCCTGAGCTGGGTCCGTTTTCCCCCTTTTGTCCCTTATCTGTGGGGGGGAGCCCTCTCCTCTTTCACTTTCCTATCTGCCTTTCATGGCTCTCCTTCCTTCCAACTCCCTCAATCCGCATTCTTCGAGGGTTGAGGGCATTTCTTTCCCTCCTGTCCTTTATTTTCCTTATTCTCCTTTCGTTTTCCGTTTCTTCTTCTAGTATATAAGTTCGTAGTTAGTTTTAGATGTAGTTAAAATTTTATTATCATCTTCACGATCACCCTAACCATTAGGGGCCGATAACCTAGATGTTATGCCCCTTAAAAACAATTATCATCTTCTTCTTCTTCTCCTCCTCCTCAACCGCTGGGTAAAATGCATGTCTTCCAATACGTCTTCTTTCTCTGGCCTGTAGTTTCAAATGGCAATAAGAGTGCTTGCCTTTAATGCTGACTATAAATTGAGTCCTTGGTCTTCCTCGACTCCTCTCTCCTTCTTGCATCCCTTCGAAGTGTGTGGTGCACAATTCAGTGACTTTATCAGTCAAAGGTATCTTTAGTAGTCGTCGCCAGCACCACATTTCGAATGCCCTAAGTTTTGATTCATCTGCTTGTCGCAGAGTCCATGTTTCAGAGCCATAACTTGCAATACTCCATACAAAACTTTCCACGAAGTGTTTTTGCACCTCTAAGTTAACAGTCTTGGATGTTAGTAAAGATTTCTTTTTTGAAAAGGCTTCTTTTGCCTGTGGGATTCGAGCATTTACATGTCTCGTACACTTTCCATTTGATGTATGTTTGGAAGGAATAACTTAATAACAATTAAAAATAATACGAATTCTTCTTCTTCTTCTTCTTCTTCTTCTTCTTCTGCTTCTTCTTCTTCTTCTTCTTCTTCTTCTCCTCAACCGCCAGATATTTGAAATCCTTTACTTGGGCTAGTTTTTCACCATCCATTAGCACATTGACTATTTGGTCGCCATCCCTAGTTCATGCCATTACTTTGGATTTCTTTTTATTTATCCTCATACCACACTTCTCTTGCAATAAATCGTTTATGTAATTCAGAGCATTTTCCATATCTCCCCCATTTACAGTTATCAGGGCTATATCATCTGCAAATCGTATGGTACTGTACAGCTTGCCATTAACTTTCATGCCATGACTGTTGGTAGCTAAAAATTCTTGAATGGCTTCTTCAATGTAGATATTAAATAACAGTGTAGATAGTCCACATCCTTGTCTTACTCCCTTCCCAATTCTTGCTTCCAGTCTTTCCTTGCCAATTAATGCTGTCTGGTTCATGTAAAGTTGATAGAGTATTCTTCTGTCCCTGTAGTCTATCTTCAGTTGTCTTAGGGTTTCAAACAGCTCCTTCCAATTTACATTATCAAAACCTTTCTCTAAATCAATGAAAGCAATTTAAACAAGTTTGTCCATTTCCAGGGATTTTTCAATAATTATTCTGAGACTTAGAATGGCTTCTCGTGTACCTCTTCCCTTCCTATAATACTATACAGTATTAATAATGGGGGGAAATGTGGGGAGGGATGCATTTACGCATTGTATGTCAGGCTAGTGGCAGACTAGCGACTTAAACTACCCCTGTTACTTCCGAACTCACAACCGAGTCTTGCAACCAAAAAGAAGACATGATGCCCCTTGAACAGAGGAACGCAATTAGCCTCATTCCTAAAGGATGTGGGAATTCTGGGCGCAAAAGAAAGCCAAATGTGACAAAACTTAACGTGGTCCTAGATCGCCCTAGCGAATGATATATATAGCCTTTATAATAATGATGATGATGAAAACTCAAGCAAATTTCCTTGGTTTCTGACGTGTCTGTTTCGGGATTTCGTCAAAGTGCACACCCTACCTGGACCCCACTGGGATAGTGAACCCTATAATACGTCCCACATGTGAAGCACTCTTTGCTGGGGGAACTAGAGCTCCTTCAACATTACAGTATCTCCTTCCTATATAGGTTAACAAAATGGAATATTGGCTTCTATAGAGTATAATTACTTGGGTATGGCTAGTCGTCAAACCATGGTTGAAGCGCATTTTTAAAAATCTGGAAATGAAGTACCTTGAAAGATGTTTGATAGAGAGTGGAATTGGTGAAAATCTTACGAAGCTAGATCATGTGAATAATGTGGATGTGATCCCAAACCAACTCCTGCATAGTGTTCTTCTCTCTTTTTGTTTGTCAGACTAGCAGTGTATGGGCGGGCGTTATCGTGCAGTAGCATCACTTCACGCAGTTTGCTGGTCGATTTTATTGGATTGCGTCTACAAGAAAAAGGAAGCTTGTAGTTTAACGTGACCGTTAATCTTGAGATCATGAGCCACGGGACCTTCTTTTTACGTGGAATCCGAACCACAGGACATGGCATTTAACTTCGAAAATCTCACATGCATTGACCGGGAATCGAACCCGGACCGCCTTGGTGAGAGGCTTACAGCTAGACCGCTGAGCCACCACGCCCACTATCGCGTCTACAAGACGTCGCATTGTTAACAATAAATGTTGACGCTTACACCTTCATGTAACTGCATATTTTATCTACTATGCAATATTTATTCGCCAAAGTAGTGCTGATAATATCGTATGAGGTATGTGAGCACTTAAATGTACATGAAAGCAATAGAAGGGGTCAAAGACAGATACCTAAAAAGGGTACTAGGAATAGTAAATACATCATACTCTATGGCTTATGAACTAGGCTTATGAACTATCACGAAAACCATTCCTTATAGAAGCACTGAGAATACAACTCTTGCTGACAGCTACAAAACCAGAACAAGAACTCATCGAGAAATGGAAAGAGAAGGCAAACAGCGAATTTCACGCCACAGATGCAATGTGTGAAAGAAATAGGACGGGTCCGAACTGCAGGATGAGGAGTGCAGTTACTACATAAGCTGTGTCAGAGGACGAAATTCCGTGATCCGGATGAACAGTTTGTGCACCCTCCGTGGAAAAAAATGTGAACGGTAACATTTTGTGAAATGCCAGAAGAGTACAAAGTCACCAAATGATTATAGCAAAGAATAGATATTTATGAGCTATTTCACTACGATATTATTATGTTGTATGTAGTTTATTAGCCATTCCACTGAAATATATTGTTATTATTGTACATGCTTGGAAATAGATAATTCCTTCTACAGTGAATTGACATACTATGTGTAGGTGCAGCGTGATTTTACAATATCTATGTTGGCAATTTTGTCTCAAGGGACATATTTTCTTCAAATAAATATATAATTTACTACAGCATTTAGGTGTTTAAGTAAGATAACTTCGACGATCTAATCATTGAAATCGTCCATTTGTGATCAAACCTTCTATGACTATACTTGTGCAAATTTTAGATTTGTTTGCTTGCATACTTTCTGATATATTGAGATTAGAATGAAAAAAATAGAGTGAGCATTTGTCAACAGTTCGTAGCCCTAGTGACCCTAAAGAATATGCATAGTCATGTATTGCATAGTACACAAATTTGGTGGAAATCCATTTGATACTATAGAAGTTACATGTATTTAAAATTGGACCTATTATCAAGCTTACAATCATGTTGGCAACACTGTCAAGTATGAGCTCCTGAACATTTATCTAAAATGTTAGTGTCTATGTATGTGTCAATTTTGGAGCAGTTCTGATGCTTACCTTCTGAAATATTCAACATACAGCTCAAATTTCAATTGCAATTTTTCAGCAGTTGGTAGCATTAGATCTTTATTCACACACACACAGACAGACAGACACATATTTGTCCGGATCGATCTCATAAGTCTATTTTCTCCTATCAACTCCTAAATGGCTGCAGCTATCGAGACCGAATTTTCGAACTAAGAATATATTCAGCTACCAGGGCTGCCAACTGTAGTGATCTATTTGAGGTATATTTCAAACTAATTAAAATGTCAGTATTACCATCTCATTTTCGTTATTATTCTATATAGGTCTATATGGATTACCGGTAGTCATTAGAATGAATCTTAAATTGTGAGAAAAGAAGGCTCTTTAGTTTGTCTCGGAACTACTTGTTTTCGATTTGTTGTGCCCAACTAATGAGCGCCTTTGAACGTATTACGAATTTTCTCTCCTTCCCTATCCAGTATCTCTTCATCCTCTCGTTGTGTTCTCTTTTACGCTGCCCTGTCCATCCTGTATTTTGTCGTCTGGGCTTCTCAGATAATTTGTGTTTGTGAATTAAAGTTCTGAATTTTGTTCTGTCTTGAATGGTTTCTTCACGACAGCCAATTTCATTTATGTCTTCACTGATTTCTTTTTGTCAGTTGTTTTGATTTTTCAAAACAAAACTGGCGTGGTGGTAGTCCTTTGATCCCTTCAAACTGGCGCTGAGAAAAGTAGGCTCTTTGGTTCGTCACAGAACTTCTTGTTTTTGTTGGGATACTGATGGCGGTGATTGCTTAGTGTGATGGTGTGATGGTTTCTAAATAATCAGGTTAGTGTGGATTGTGCACCTAACTGTTTGAGCGAGGAGTGGTCCGTTTCCGTGCAGCTGCCACCTGCGCTGAACTCACAGTAAAATAAAGTGAAAAATATTTATTTATTTAGCGTATGGCACATTAAAACATTAAATTATCACATACATGAAATTTTAATTTTAAATTTATATTATAGTCTATTATATTATATTGGAACGATTAGCAGCAAAGGTTGGGTTGAAATTTTCTTTTGAGAAAACAGAAATGATGCCATCTTTTCAAGTTGACATATCACATATTGTACTGCATAATGCCCAGAAAATAAAGATTGTGAAACAATTTAAATATCTAGGTGAGATCATCACTTGGAATGCCAATGAAAGAGCATCAATAGATAGTAGAACACTAAACTTGCAACGAGCACAACAGATTACCTGGCCAACATATAAGGAACAGTCTCTTTCGAGTAATGCTAAACTTCGACATTATTTCTCCGTCGTTAAGCCAGAAGCAACATATGCAAGTGAAACTTTATTTAAACCAAACACCCGATCAACAACTGACAAACTACAGAAGGTTGATAGACGGATTCTTCGGACAATACTCAATAAAAAACACCAGGTTGAGGGCCAGTGGAGACTTTTGCCCAATTCAATACTTTACAAGGAAAATGAATCTATCATTGACACGATGCGAAAACGAAGGATCGCGTTTTTTGGACACTTATCCCGCTTGCCAAATACTAGACTCCTGAAACAACTTTTTGACTTCTTTTGGAACAGTAAAACAAAAATTACATGGTGTAAAGAAATACAAATGGATTTAGACGAATTGAAAATACCTCAACATCAAATTGATCATAGAGAGGAGAAACGGCTTCTGAATAACAAATACACTCGACTAACATTCAAAATTTCACAGCGTAAGAAATATGTTATATCTGCAGAAGAACGAGCTGCAAGATCTTCCAGAATGAAGAAGTATTGGGAAAGGAAAAAATTATCAAGAATTAAGAAGTGAACTTATTATTTGAAATATTGGAAGACTTTGTATATAAGGTTTGATTTTTGGTGCTCCAATGTGGGCGTAAACAGTGTAAATAAATAAATAAATAAATAAATAAATACTATATTGCATATTTTGTCACTTTCATTGACTTCACTTCATTTTCACTTGCATAGATCATAAGATCCTTTATCGTAGCACTCTTCAAATAGAGAGACATACACTTCTATGATCTGAAGCGTTATTCGGCTGAAAGGAGTCTAGGTAATTGTTTTGCGTGGGCGTTTGCATAATGAACGAGTTACGTCATCCCAAGATATTTACTGAACGTCAGCTATTGTGTATAAAACTGAATTGTGCCGATAAATCATAAAATGTAACCCAGGCAAAAGTTTCGCCGCATGGCTAACGAAAGTCCAGTCATTATTTATCGACGGAGCACTTTCAATAACTGTGAATGCCAGGCCTAATGCTCATCCCCACTCATACAAAGGGGTGTCAAGTAAATCCGATTATTTACATTTTGCTGTCAGGATTCAACAACAACAACAATTAACTGACTACGTACTGCCTCGCCGACATGAAATATTTCCTATATTGTTGTTTTCTTTTAGGTCTTGAATATCATGGTCATTTCAGGCCCGTATACTTAGGGAGTGTGTATATCTAGAATTAATCTGATAACCTGTGTTATTGTCGTGTATGTAGTGATGTATGTAGTCTATTTGTAATGGAAGCAGCCGTGGCCTTATCTTAAGAACCATCCCGGTATTTTCCTGGTGAAGAAATGCGAAACCACGGAGAACTACTTCTAGGATATCTGAGGTGGGAATCGATCCTAACCACTTCTCAGTTTTGCCTCACAAGGCTGAGTGAACTCTGTTACAATCTCAGACCAGAATAAATTTCTTCGCAGAGCAGGGAATTGAACCCAGGACCTCAGGGGTGACAGCCAAGTATGCTAGCCACTACATTACAGGGGGGTCCGAATGGTTTCATTTTGTGGAAGAGACTTAGTTTCGTTGTTGTTAATAATTATTCATTTTAGGGGCTTGGGATAACTTTGTCATTAGCCCCGTGTAGTTGGGTGTGTTATGAATTTGTCTGATAGTCTGTATTTGCGTGATAGCTGTAGTAGTGTGAGTAGCTGTATTACGGACAGGAATGGGGTAAGTTCCGCCGGGACTAGAAATAAGGTACTATCCCGGGCTTTTACCAGGGGGGGGGGGGGGGGGGAGCACACTCAGTCAGCGCCGGGATTCGGACCTACGATCTTCGGACTTGCTGCGCGATTTAACGAGCACGACTGCCCCGTGGGGTACGTAGTTTCGAATCCCTCTCTCGATCATTATGGATGAAGCTTTCTGTTATGTTCGTTAATTCAACTACAGGCAAGAGCCAATACAGTATCACAATCTCCTCTTACTCACTAATCCACAACTTTAAGAGCGTAGGGTGGCAGGAAGGGCATCCGGCCTTCAATCTCCACGGAAATACAGAGCCGAGTGATAAGGGGAAATACCCTGCGAAATATTAGTTGTCCGTCCAGAAAAAATATAGCAAGCTTACAAGAGGTGTTCACACCAAGAACTCCCAGCAGTTCTCGGGTCAGGAGCGTACAAGCAAAATGCAGCCCGATTTAGCAATACAGCTTAGGTCTGGAAAGAAATAATAATATCAAGCGTAATGCATATAGTATGCCAATTTTTATCAAAAGAAACAGAAAATTCCTTCAAAATAGAATGCCTCTTACCTCCTTGAAATAACGTTAGAGGAATCCAAATTTGGCAAAATAGTTGTCAAAAACCTTCTCTTGCTCTGTATTACTAGAATTGTAGCTTGCCACGGTGGGTCGGTCTACTAACCCCAAGATTGCAGGTTCGCTCCTGGCCGTGGTAAGTGATTTTTGAAAGGCGGCAAAAATACGATACGCATGTCATACGATGTTGGCATGTCAAAGAACCCATTTGAATTCAGTAGGCCGAGTTAATAACGGCAAAATTAATCTCGGGAGTTTCGCCAACACAAAGTTCCTCATTTCTCTACTAGAAAGCGCTATAGTGTTCAAGGAGCTTAGATATCTAACATATAACCTCCTTGACTTTCATAGTCAAGGAACAACGAAATTCGACATGCAAGCTACCCTCTGGTTGTCAAAAAGCAAAGCTTGCACCCGGCACCCGAGGCCATACGATTTAAAAAAAACTAGAATTGTGATCAACACCACCTCATTTTCCACGCCTTTTTAAATTTAATTGCTTCTAATAGTAATTGTTTTAAGAGGCGGTATATCGAGGTCATCAGGCTCAAAATTATTCTGCTCCTGAAATATACCTATTCGTCGTGTTATTCTTGATTTACGCAGAAGTATCCGTTCGACCATTTTTAACTAGAGGCAAACGGTACCTTTTGATAGGCCTTGGCCGCTTCCTTGTCCAGTTTCATTCAATTCTGATGAGGTTGGTTTATTTTGAATTTACTGTACTATCACATATCAACAACAAGTAGTTTGTGACGAACTAAAGAGCCTACTTTTCTTACAATTTAAGAAATAATTTAAAATATTATGATCTATTATTGTGCCATGAAAGCCATTTGTTAGTATAGAAGTTAAACGTATTTAAAAAAATGACTTATCAGCAGGTTTAAATAATGTTGACAGCACTGACGTAAATTAGTTACTCCAAATTAATTTAGAATGTTAGGTACTATACGCATGCAAAGTTTAGAGCTGTTGGCTTGCATATATTCTGATTTATAGACATTAGGGTAAAAATAGAGAGAGTTTTTATTTACAGTTGGCAGCCCTGCTGACTCTTAAAAATACGCATATTCATATCAGTTATGGTACACAAATCACATACAAAATTTGGTTGAAATCCATTTGATAGTATGGAAGTTACATGCATTTAAAATTTGTACCTATCAACAAGCTTAAAATCATGTTGGCAGTACTGACTTAAACTAGGTACTCTAAATTAATGTAGAAGGTCATGTACAATACGTGTGCAAAGTTTCGAGCTCTTGGTTTGGATACTTTCTGATATATTGGTATTAGGATGAAAAAATTGAGAAAGCATTTATTAACAGTTGGCAACCCTGGTTGCTCTTAAGAATACGCATAGTTATATCTGCTATCGTTCACATAGTACATACGAAATTTGGTTGAAATCCAATCGATAGTATAGACGTTACATGCATTTAGAAATTTGACCTATCAGCAGGCCTAGAATCATCTTGGCAACACTGTCATGCATGGCCTCCTGGAAATTAAACTAATATTATTGTCTATATGGGTGCCAATTTTGGAATAGCTCCCTTGCATACCTTCCACAATATCCAATTGCGATTTTTCAGCAGTTGGTACCACTGACGTCGTTTTCAAATATGGCCTTGAGATATTCCGGTTTATATCTTTACTCATACCAAATTTGGGTTTGATAGCTGCATCCGTTTAGGAGTTGTTAGGGACACACACACAGATACACACACACACACACACGCACACACACACACATACATACAGACAAACAGACAGACAGACAGAAGGACAGACAGACAGACACACATTTTCCTGGATCGATCTCATAATACTTTATCCTCATATTTACAAAATGTGAAAAGTAGGCTAATAAAAATCCCCACGATTATACAGACTTTTGATACTCGATGCAGGCTAAACGCTGTATTTATGAAGTATTTTTTGTGCCCGATCTAGAGTTTTCTTCAGATGAAAGTTTTGTTGTAGCATAGTAATAAGAGGATATACGTTATTGTTTAAAGTAATATTGCATTAGAATAATATTGTCCATAATTACCCTTTCGAAGAAACACCATAACTGAATGTGAGGAAGTTAGCAGTAGCCTACATCAGCTGTTCAATATACCTGGGTATAACTTTCGATGGCAAGAAAACCTTTAAGTTGACTACACCACACATCAGTTCGTAATGGTTTGAGTCAAGAAATGATCCTTAGAATACTTCAGTATTCTTGGCCATTTTCTCAGTAAAAATCGATGATCCGAGGTCTACAGTCTTTTTCGGTAGATCATTAAACGTGTGCTGAATTCAATTTACATGTCTGCTTCTAGTGGTGTTGATTATTATTTTGAGAGGCAAAACATGTAGATCTTGCAGAACATTTTATTCTGCTCTCGAATATATTTGTCGTGATTTTCTGACGGAACTTATTATACGTCCCAGATCGACATCTTCATGTAGTAGAAGTGTCTGTGGCGTAACTACGAGTGAGGGAGGGGGAAGGGGGGGATCAGGGGGATCAATCCCCCCCCCCCCCTCAGAGCCGATAATGAAAATATGAAATTTGGTGAAGCTTTTAATTTTCAATTAAATCAATCTTCTTCTTATTCACAAATGATTGCATTATGTTTGAAAGCATTTTTTTCATTCGTGAAATATGTTTAGTGTGACCCTATCTTAACACTTCCTGATTGAGTGAAATGGTCCGCTGTTCATTTAGCCACAGGTGAGGCAGTGAGATGGGTGTGGCACTAGCCTATCCTTCCTCGTCCTATTTCAAAAATGCAACACTTGTTAGTTGCCAATCTGTTAGTATCAGAGAGTGTCATTTTGGAAAGTGAGTAATATTGTGTTAAGCTGTTTTATGTTATACTGTATGTTAGTAATAAACTGTAGTATATTAATATTTATATAATGTTGGGGTTAGAAAGGGCCAGATGATTTCACGAAATAAACTAGACTTTATAATTTTATATCAACAGAATTGTTAATTTTTCAGCATTTACACATTGATAAGTGCAAATACAACGTATCAAATACTAATGAAATAAAACACACACAACAAGATGTTCAGCAAAGAACATATAGCCATTTTCTCCTAAATGCATGGCTATCGTTATAACCCTTTGTCCTTATCCAGGAGTATAATTAAATGTTGGTTGTAGAAGCTTCTTGAAATACAACGTGATATACGGATATTAATCGTTGATTGATTGAATCCTCACCTGCTTGATGAATTAATACAGCCATCACAATAACTCAGGTTATCAGACAGAATTCAACACTCACCCAAGTACACGAGGCTAAATGACCATGATGTCCATGCATCTCACATGAAACAACAACAGCTTCCTACTCAAATCCTTCCTCCTATAAAAGTACACACACTGGTAAGCCTCCAGACATCACAGTCACACAGGTTATCAGACAACTTCTACACACACAGAAGTACATGGGGCCAAGATGCCGCAAAGGTCCTAAAGAATCAAAAACATCAACAACAATAGACTCTACCGCGGATCAAGGACAACGAATTTTAATCGCTGTATTCGAGTGTTGAAATATGTGGTGTTATAAGTATATATCTTATATATAAAAGTGAAAGTCTGTATGTATGTATGTGGGTATGTGGGTGGGTCTGTTCCGTATACAAATCTACACCGTTCCAGCAATCTCAACCAAATTTTGCATACACATAGTTTAGGACCCAGAAGGAACCGCTGGCTACATGAATTTTCGATAGTCTTGCTCATTCTTCTGATTTCGGCCCTTTTTCACTCAAGCACAGGCTAATCAAATCATAAAATATACTCATGAAGGAATGGCAAGGCAGATAGTTTCCATGGTAACATAGCTCAAGTCGAGACACGGCCAACTGGATGCCATTTGCGCTCTGCACTACCGGTATAGAAAATGAGGATCTTTACTTGAAATCCCGTTAGTTACTCAACAACACACACAGCACTGTCAACCGAGTTTAGCATAACAAAGACTTGACACTATCTTCTACTATATACTATTTGTCAAACACCACTCACTCACTCATTCATTCATCACGAAATCTCAGAAACCATCAAACGGATTGGAATGAAATTTGGTATGCAGCTTCCCCAAGGGCCGCAAATGCCCACTAAGAGAGGATTTTTGGAAATTCTGGTTCTAAGGGGGTGTTAAGGGGGTAGACCTGCATTTCATTGAACAGCAATATCTCCCGATTGGTTTCATTGGGGGATGTGATACTCGGCACATAAACTCATCATTAAAAATAAGAAGACACGAGTCGGAGCGTTTTTCGATGTGGTGTATATTATGAGGTGAAAGGGGTGAAAAGTGGGGATTGAAAGATTCCTAACGGAGCGTGTATCTCTTAAACGACATAGGCGAGGAGTTTGAAACTCAGCGGGAAAAAATCAGCATAAAAATAAGTAAATATGTGTTTGACCGTTTTATCATAAATCCAATTTAAGGGGCCCATGGGGAGGGGTGAAATTCTGGAGGGGGGGGAGAAACAGGAAAGAAAGTGTCCTAACTGATTGACTGACTGACTCACTCATCAAACTCAGGGGGAAAAACTGCTTTAAAGTAAGTAAATAGCTGTTCGACAGTTTTTTTTCATAAATCATATTTAAGGGGTTCATGGGGAGGGGTGAAATTCTGAAAAAAGAAAATTGAAAGAAAATGTCCTGACTCACTCACTCACTCACTCACTCATCATCGCCCAGCCAAAATGATTGAAGTTAGAAACATGACAGTTTGGGGATATGTTCATTGTATTTCAAAACAGTCTACTAAGGGAGGATTTACGGATATTCGCGTTCTAAAGGGGTCTTAAGGGGGTTAAACCTGCATTTCATTGAATAACAATATCTCCCGATTGGTTTCATTGGGGGATGTGATACACGCCATATAAACTCATCATTAAAAAGTAAGACACGTGTCTGAGGGTTTTTCGATGTGGAGTATGTTATGAGGTGAAAGGGGTGAAAAGTAGGGATTGAAAGATTCCTAACGGAGCGTGTATGTCTTAAACGACATAGGCGAGGAGTTTGAAACTCAGCGGAAAAAAATCAGCATAAAAATAAGTAAATATGTGTTTGACCGTTTTTTTTTTCATAAATCCAATTTAAGAGGCCCATGGGGAGGGGTGAAATTCTGGGGGGCGGGGGGAACAGGAAAGAAAGTGTCCTAACTGATTGACTGACTGACTCACTCATCAAACTCAGGGGGAAAAACTGCTTTAAAGTAAGTAAATAGCTGTTCGACAGTTTTTTTTATCAATCAAATTGAAGGGGTTCATCGGGAGGGGTGAAATTCTGAAGGAAAAAAAATGAAAGAAAATGTCCTGACTCATTCACTCACTCATCATCGCCCAGCCAAAAATATTGAAGTTGGAAACATGGCATTTTGGGGATATGTTCGTTGTATGTCAAAACCGTACACTAAGGGAGGATTTTTGGATATTCAGGCTCTAAAGGGGTCTTAAGGGGGTTAAACCTGAATTTCATTGAATAACAATATCTCACGAGTGGTTTCATTTGGGGATGTGATACTCGGCATATAAACTAATCATTAAAAATAAGCAGACATGTGTCTAAGGGTTTTTCGATGTGGTGTATTATTATGAGGTGAAAGGGGTGAAAAGTGGGGGTTGAAGGATTCCTAACGGAGCGTGTAGGCCTATCTCTTAAACGACATAGGCGAGAAATTTGAAACGCAGCGAAAAAACGTCAGCTAAAAAGATAAGTAAATCGGTGTTCGACCGTTTTTTCTTAAATTAATTTAAGGGGCCAATGGAGTGGGGTGAAATTATGGGGGGAAAAAGGAGAGAAAGTGTCCTAACTGACTAACTCACTCACCAAACTCAGGGGAAAAGACAGCTTTAAAAATAAGTTAATAGGTTTTCAAGCGTTTTTTCATCAATCCAATTTAAGGGGCCCATGGGGAGGGGTGAAATTCTGGTAAAAATAATTGAAAGAAAATGTCCTGTCTGACTCACTCACTCATCACGCCCAGCGAAAACCATTAAAGTTGGAAAAATGAAATTTTGGGAATGTGTTCGCTGTATGTCGAAAACGTCAACTAAGGAATGATTTTTGTTTATTCGGGTTTTAAAGAGATGTTAAGGGGGTAAACGTGCATTTCATTGAATAACGATATATCATGAGTTGTTTCTTAGGGGATGTGATATTCGGAATATAAACTAATCATTAAAAATAATCAGACATATGTCTAAGGGTTTATCGATGGTGGTGTATATTATGAGGTGATAGGGGTGAAAATTGGGGGTTGAGGGATTCTTGACGGAGCGTGTATCTCTTAAAGGACACAGGCGAGAAGTTTGAAATTCGGCGGGAAAAGAACAGCTTAAAATACAAGTAAATAGGTGTTCGACTGTTTTTTTCATAAATCCAATTTAAGGGGCCCTTGGTGAAGGGTGAAATTCTGAAAAAAAAAAACAGGAAAGAAAGTGTCCTAACTGATTGACTCACTTACTCACTCATCAAACTCAGGGGGAAAACAGCTTTAAAGAAGTAAATAGGTGTTCGACCGTTTGTTTCATAAATCCAATATAAGGGGTTCATGGGGAGGGGTGAAATTATCAAAAATAAATGAAAGGAAATGTCCTGACTGACTCACTCACTCATCATAGCCCAGCCAAAATTATTAAAGTTAGAAACATGACATTTTGGGAATATGTTCGTTGTATGTCGAAAACATCCACTAAGGAAAGAGTTTAGAATATTCAGGTTCTAAATAGGTGTTAAGGGGGTTAAACGTGCATTTCATTGAATAACCATATCTCACGAGTGGTTTCATTTGGGGATGTGATACTTGGCATATATACTAATCATTAAAAATAAGCTGACACATGTCTAATGGTTTTTCGATGTAGTGTATATTATGAGGTGAAAGGGATGAAAAGTGGGGGTTGAAAGATTCCTAACGGACCGTGTATCTCTTAAACGACATAGGCGAGGAGTTTGAAACTCGGAGGAAATCAATCAGCTAAAAAATAAATAAATAAATAAATAAATAAATAAATAAATAAATAAAATACATATGTGTTCGACCGTTTTTTCATAAATCCAATTTAAGGGGCCTATGGGGAGGGGTGAAATTCTGGAAGAAAAACGTCCCCTAAGGAAGGATTTTTGGATGTTCACTCTCATCGACCAACCCAAACGATTAAAGTTAGAAGAATGATATTTTGGGGATATGTTTGTTGTGTGTCGAAAACGTCTACCAAGGAGGGATTTTTGGATATTCAGGTTCTAAAGGGGTGTTAATGGGGTTAAACCTGCATTTCATTGAATAGCAATATGACACGACTATGACGCGAGCGAAGCGAGGCTAAAAATGAGATGATGTGCGTCTATGTATTACTCAATCACGCAAGTACCACTGGTCCGATTTACATGAATTTTACATGGAAGTAGCTGATTTACCTGTTTAACATATAGGTTACTTTTGATTTCAATACTTTGTACTATTTAAAGATGGCGACCATTTTAGTGACTTCACTACACCCTTTGGTTTAAAACTTTCATATTTCCATTTCAAATACAAAGAGAACGCTAAGAAATAGCAAATTTTGATGGTATATACGAGGTTAAAAATTACATTTTCTATCCGAAAGGTATCTCCAACCGTTAGCGAGTAAAACCTAAATTTGTGCTATAAAATACGGTCAACGCCGAGCGGTGTAGTTGGACAAAATGTTCCATCCTTAATCTCCCTCTGCGCAGCACCTCGCCTATCCCCTGTTTTAACTGTCACCTTCATATTTTAATTTATTTATGACGCGTAGCGAAGCACGGGTACTTCAGCTAGTATATAATATTTTCGATTGCAAATACACACTATATATGCTTAACATTATAACGTGTGAGTAATTATAAATCTTTAAATACAAAAAAAAAAAAAAACAAGTGAAAGAAAATGAACATGATGGGATTTAATCCACAAAGCTCTAGACTATGAGACTAAGACGCTACCACTACGCTACACACACCCAGTACTAGCACTAGGTTGACAACTGGTTTAGTAGAGCTGCATAACATTTTTTTAAAATCTTGGAATGAACGATTTCATTAGCGTTTTCTGCCGTTTTTATAAACTATTTGATACTAAATATGCATTATTATGTTCAGTACACGCCTCAAAGGATATAAACTTACGAAGTTACTGAAATATGGACTTGCGAGCAAACAACTGCCTCCATTTTGTCCCAAACTGGACGGCACGGCCCAGCACGATATAGCACGTTCAGCCTGACCTGTTAGTCACTGCTATGGTTACATATTCTATTTTAAAATGCTAATATCCTACCGGTCACTTCCTTGAGGACAGTTTAAACCTCCCTATGTACAATAAGTGGGCTTCGTGAGCCCAGGCCTTATTGAATCGTAAGTTACGGTTAGGTTATAATACTTGCATGATTCATACATCCGTCATCTTGAAACTATTTGGCTGATGACCTTTTAGTTTGTACAAAAGACGCTTATCACATTAAGGTATATTGTTGAAAAATTTGGTAGATATCGGATGATTAGGTTAGTCGTAATTTGATCTAAGCTCAGAACATTTGGGTGGGCGCCATTTCTTTTTCGTTATGATGGCGGCGATATACAACATGACACTGAGTTGTCCCTTGCTAGTGCTACCGCTGTACCAAAGGTGGTTCGATTTGGTTTTGTCGTGTTTGAATTGATAAGAAATAACAGATTTACACACTCACACACATATACACTCACACACACACACACACAGACTGACAACTTTTGACCCGTGTAGATCTCATAGTCTAAGTCAACTTTCATTTTTTGCAAAAATCGAAAGTAGGCTAAAAAAAAGAGATAAGAGGTTTTAACTTTAGCGACCGTATATTTGCTTTCATTGATTATATCTCATGATGATGATTTCGTATGGCAAAAACAAGGATACATTATAAATACATATATCTTCCAATTTTATATACATTATTTACAGATCAATGATACACATTCAAAACTGAATGTCCAGACTTTTCAGCCAGTCCACTGCTTCCGTAGAGGCACTATGTAATTCTTGGGCAGATCCATTGAATTTTCTCTTTGGGCAGTCCATAACAATGTGCTGGATGGTCTGAGGCACATTACCACAGTCGCAGAATGGGTCTTCAGATTTTCCCCACTTATGAAGCCAGAATTTACACCTTCCACGATTTGTCCTGATTCTGTTTAGAGATGTCCATTCCCTTCTCGGTAAGTTGAAACCAGGCGGAGCTCTAGATGGATCATGGATTAAACCCAGGTGGTCGGGATTTGAAGAGGACCATTCTTCATGCCAGATCTAATCAGCATCAAAATGTGTTTCCAGGAGCTTCTCACCTAGCTTCCATGATGGGTTTCTGGACTTTAATCTCTTCGGTTTCTGAGGGTTGCAGTCCTGATGTAAGGGCAGTTGAGGATTACTGGGGCATTTCTGCCATTCTCTTACAAGAGCTAGTTCTCTTCGTATGTGAGGGGGATGGATGTTGGATAAGACGGGTAACCATTTTAGAGGTGTCGATTTGATGGTGTCTGATATTGTCCTCATGGTATCATTCAGTTGGGTATCAACTTTTGAAGTGTGTGCACTGTTAAGCCACGCAGGGCAGCAGTATTCTGCAACTGGGTAGACCAAGGCAAGAGGTGATGTCCGTAGTACATTATGTCTCATGATGTCCGAGGAAGGCAGCTTCGTTGGCGTGGTTGGTAGTATGCTGAGCTTCTATGCCCAAAATCGCAGGTTATAACCCTCCCCAAGTCATCAGATTTTTAAGAGCGTTATAAATCCCTCAGTACGCCTTACCTCGTTGGGGAAGTAAAGCTGGCGGGCCCATGTCATAGATTTATGGCATGTAAAAGGACCTTCCACTAACTACAATTGTGTGAAGCTTAATTTGTAGGTTAGATTTGATTAACGCTCTATTAAGTTCCAACGTTCGCCACTAGGTGCTGGTTGCGGTGGCATCTAGTAACCAAGTTTGCAGCTAGGTGTCATTGACGGTAGCATTTGGTAGCAAAAGTAGGAACTACATGAAATTTATCGTCTACAGTCCTTGCCTGAATTACAGATAACACACACTAATACAGCTATCAAAATTAACACCGGTTATCAGACATATTCTACATACACCCATACAAGGGGCTATATGACCGCGTTGCCGCAGCGCCTAAACGGAGGAACCAACCAACTATGTCCGACCCCGCCCCACTAAAAAAATATATAATTTTGGTTCAGTTCATCCCCCTCCAGAAGCAACTCTAGTTACGCCACTGACAAATGCACGTAATTACAGTATATACTAAACCCTTTGGAAAATAGCATGTAGACAAGATTCAAATTTTCGGGGTCGTAATGGATTCTTGTGAATGTGATTTAGAGGTTTTGCTATCAACATAACTTCCAGGGTTCATAAGGTTAACTTATTATTATTATAAAGCCAAGAAAAACAACAGGATCTACTAACAAATGAAATTTATTAACTGAATCAAACATAAAAAAAGAAACTATAACCACCCTTTTATTGTTCACTCGCGTGAACAGATCTAACACTGACCAGCCTGACGTACCGTGACGACACGGCATGACAGCTGTCAACAAGCATTGTGACTGCAATGTCACTTAAATCAAAGTAACAAAAGAAAACGGATCACAAGATCCAAATATAACAAACAAATAAAATAGTACAAAAATTTAATATTTATGAGCGACACGGGTTTTAAGACTAGTTCAAGTAATGAGCATTTTGACGGGCGCTCGTTTCCGACCAAAACAGTTGGTTCGGGAACGGACTCCGTACTGCGAAGGACGAATTACGGAAATGTGGGAACAACAATTACATAATTATATACACTACTGACATGCTCTAACCTTAGATTACCACAACCAAATACACGTGTGTATTATTTAAAATAAGGGCTGCGGAATTACCGTCTTATACCTTAAACACTAGGATAGCATAACATGACATGAACAGGTTTGGCCGGTTGCCAAATTATATTTATATGAATACAATGGCCTTGAAAATAAGAGCCAACAACAACAAAATACAACTTTTAATTTTCACGCCGGAAAGTTTGGCGTTTTAAAACAATGAACAAATAAGTCGTAGTAATGATAAAAGAAACTTGGATCGACAACATGGCAACTTCCCAAATTAAACCAAATAAAATAACCTTAACTCATTAGGCTTTAAAGCAAACATAACGTGTCATAACGAGCTGGAGACAACCGGGCCTGTTATCGCATCACCGAGAGAGTGGCTGATTTCTTCCCCCAAGTAGTAATTAGTGCCATGCTAAATATAGATTCTGGCCCATAGCCAGCGTACAGCACCTTTGCTAATCGCCACCTGTTAAACGCGTACAAATAAATAACACATTATCTCAAAACATCCTCTCAGGGATTTTTAAGAATACATTCCCAGGTCAAACTTATCCCCACGGATAACTAGTTTGCCGGAATGATATCGCAGTCATGGACAGGCTTTACCTCTCCTCATCATCATCACTTACACCCAAAAATACGTGGCACATTTCTCGAAGATCTCGTCGTAGCATGAATCAGCACACCTCTCAGATAATGACACACAACATGTCCAAATGACAATAAAGAATAAATAACAGGATCAGTCCTAGCCCGAGTTATCAAAGCAACAAAATGCAAATATTCCCCCCACGTAGTAATTAGTTTAACATATCATTAAATCAGTCCATTTATCATTGTCGTTCCTAGGTTCTCATTCATGGCTACACTTTTTATAGATACGTTAATCGATGCGGCCGTTTCGCAATAAGAATTACGTATACATAAGGAAAACATTTATATTACAAAATTTACTGTACAACATAATTGTCACGCAATGCCAAAATTTACTACACGCATGTCAGTTAAGAAATCAAACCCTGAAATTTAAATTAAACCACACAAATAAAATCTATACAAAGTTCCACACATCTCTCGCGATTCCCCTCGTCCAAAATCAATAAATCAATTTTTTAATACTCATCACTTAAACTGCTTTCCAGAGGCCTCCCGCCTCGTCAATTCCCATCATTAGGCCGTTAGCCCATAACACTGATGGTAATGGAGGATGAAGCTTGCTGTCTTCTCTCCATGGTCGACATTTTGCTGCTGTTAAAACACAATTAAATCAAAGTTTTTAAACTGTTCTATCTGCGTTCTAAGTATTTTATTTCCTCAGATCGTCCTATGCAGAATCGTCGACTTTCCCTATTCTATGGCTAATTGCCATCTCACAATTTATGAAAATTTCCAACTTCGTTGCCGACACACAACTATAATTTTAAAACCATCGTCTTAAGGACGTCTTAAAATGACTGTCGAAGAATAATTAGGAGTGTCCCGATTCATCTCAGACATTTGTATATATACAGAAAGCCTAAAGTTTCAATGGTGGGAGTAAAACAGCTCCTCAATATTTTAAGTAATGGGCCTATAATTATGTGTGACCTCTCAAAATTCTTGTATTTTCTCACAGGTCGCGAATCTGCCGTCGAACAAGCAAACCGATCGCTAGATCTTTTTATATCCGATTGCCGCGCAAAACACACTGACGCTATGTTCTGGCGTCATGTTTTCTTATTGGTCAGATAAGTTGGCTTCGGAGTTCTGACCTTACAAATCCCGCCCTTATTTTCACGTCACGACTATTCTCCTCTCTCTCACTCCTTGCCTTGTACGCAGCATTGTGGCCTTTTATGGTCACGTACGCCACAGCGTCATATCTGATTTTCTCAGAAATCCAAGAATAACATTGGTTGTGAAACTATTGGTCATTTCCAGCCAGCACGTAGCATGTCTTACCAAGTCCAGATTTCTTGCTACATCAATATTACTCAAATATCCAGCATATCATGTATTTAGTATTTCCATCGTTTTTATTAATATGAAACATTATTATTGGACACAATGATAAGGGTTCATCTGACCCCTAGTTGATGAAATTCGAACTCAAATGAAGTCGAATTTCACATCCCCTACTTTTCTGGCTCAAATTTGAAGTTGCTGGTCACCCTCAAATATAATGACTGTCCGCCTCTGTCTGTTTCAGTAGCCGTCTCGTTCCAAACTCATTAGGAAATTCCTGTATACTTATGCCCTCCGGCCTCTTTCCTTGCTACTCGTCTCCCCTCTCACTCTTTCAAAACATCAACATATTCATTAACGACTTCCGCCTGAACTTGTAAACACGTCAGAGCTGTCTTTTGAGCGCTTTCACCACTCGAGTACCCCCGTATCTTTTGTTGTATGTTATCACGCGAATGTTTAATTTGCTGCAGTAACATTATTTCTCGGTTCGTATGGCTCTCTCTGATGATACAATTTTAAATGAGATATTATACACTGCCATGTTTCCTGTGCTCACCTCTCGGACTCTGTAGGCGTTGTTACCTAAGTTCGTAACCCCTAGTTGAACTTCCTTAAGCCGCTCCTGTCTCTTCTCCATTTTACCGTGATGTCATCTCCTTCTTCTCCCCCGCGTTGCCATCTTCTTCCTTCTCCCTTCTTCTTCTCCTATTCCCGTACAATAACTTTTTTTTACCATATTTCGAGACCCTTGCCTGACACGGTCTGCGAATCTCTCCTGCTATTCTTCTGTTTCCTATTGTCGGCTGCTCTATTTTCTTCTTCTCCATGCAGCTCCTCCAAATATCTCTGGGTTTCTACATGCATGGCCTCCAACATTTGATGTGTTCCGTTTTCCTCCTCGTGGTTGTCGGGATTCTTCCGCCGATCTATCGCTCTTTCCCATTTATCCTTATTATTTCCTTCTATGTTATGTGGCTCCTCCAGGTACTGTTGCGACTCAGCGTGTCTCTCGTTCCAATTTCTCTGATCATCCCTTGGATCCGATTGCTCGTTAAACCGCTGGTTATCTTGTGCGTTATGTTGCTGGTTGAAACGCCTATTGTCTCTGGGCCTATATTGTTGATTATAGTGTCCTCCACGCCATCCCCGATTGTAAGGTGCGTTATTATTATTATTCCTATTGTATGACGTTTGGTATCTCCTATTATCTCGCCACTGCTGATTGTTTGTGTTCCGGTAGCGGTTAGTTCCTTCCTGATTGTTATGGTTTCTGTCCCTATTTTCGTATCTCGGTTGAGATCTCGGCTCATATTCTTCGGTGCTCTGCCGTCTTTGGTTATCCCCAGTGTTTGTAGCTTGCGACCTCGTGTTTTTGTTCGGTGTCTTGACTACTTCGACTGCATTAACTAACTCTATCTGTCTCTTCTCTCTCGGGTTGATGTAATTAGTGGTTTCATCTATCTTCCTTAATACCTCTTCTGCCTGGACCACGGTCGTAATATTTGCCGCCACCAAGAATTGCTGAACGCTAATAGGCATCTGCTTTCCTATAGTAGTTATTAGCTCCATTTCGCTCGGGGGATTATCAAGATCCTGCAATTTGACAAGTTGCATGGCGAAAAAATCTGCATATTTCGTCTGATGCGTGGAATGGTATTTGCGCGAGTATAAGTCCATTCGCAAGCTTTGTTGATACGACCCACTCCAGTATTTGCTTAGGAAGGCCTTGTGGAAACCTTCCATTGATTTAAATGTGTTCTTAAATCCAAGATACCAGGTAAGTGCTCAGCCCGCCAAAAATTTTTCAACCATTCTTAATTGTCGCGTTGAGCTAACATTTTGGTCCGAAAAATATTCTGTCAGTTCCCTTAAGAAAGCTTTAGGTGTCCCTCCGCTCTCTGGTAAAAACTTATTCGGTTTAAATTCGTTTCCACGGATGACTTGTATAACTTGCGTGGGAAGTTGTGTGTTTTGAGGTGTCGAGCTACGACCCTCATAATTCTGGAATGCTTGCGTGTCTACCGTTCTTGGACTTTGCCCAAGCTCGTGGCTGTCTATTGTGTGCTCTCTTTCCGCATTCTCCCCTTTCCCCTTTTCCATTAGTGTCGCAAACATCGTATTATGTCCAAGTGACTGCAACTCCGATTTTATCATGCGGTCCTCTTGAATTTGAAATCTTAACTTCATATTTTCTTCTAACGCCTGTATTTTCGCGTTATTTTCCCCTAGCTTCTTGCTTACTGCGAGCCGTTCATCTTTCGAATCAGCGCTCATCTTGGTCCAATCTTTCCTAATAGTATCCTTCAATTTAACAAAGCGTTTTTCGACTTCCTGTTGATTAGCCTCCTGATTATCTTCAAGTTTATCTATCCTTTCTCCCAGAGAAATGTTGTTCTGTTCTAATGTTTGTTTAATTTCTTCCTGGTCAATTTCTAACTTTTTCCATTTCTTAATTGATTGTATTTCTAATTTGTTGAGTTCCGTCACTAAGCCCGTGATATTGTTATCTACTGTAATTATCTGATCTTGCATACCCTGTGTCCCTCGTTCGATATTCTCAAACCTTTTTTCTAAGTTTGTGTGTGCTTCTTTGATTTCAGATGAGCTGGTCAAACACGCTTGCTCGATCTGTGCTAGTTTTGCCATAACAGTCTCATCCATTCCTTTTATTTCCTTTTTAAACGAATCTTCGATACCTTTTATTATTCCTAATTGTTTGGTATTGTTAGTGCTAACGTCCTTTGCTAATTGGATTAGCTGTTCTTTTGTGTGCTCTTTGATTTCTACCGTTAGCGCAGCTAGATTTTGAGTGTTCCTTTCGTCTTGTGCGTTTAACATTTCATTGTTTTTCTCAGACTGCCTATGTAATTGTTCACTAACCAGAATGTTTTGTGTAGCGATTTTCTGATTTATATTCTCGTTAACTTCAGATAGTTTTGTGTTTAACTGTGTCTGTATTTCTACACTATTTGCCGCTAACTGTTTCTGCATTTCTACATTATTTGCCGCCAACTGTGTCTGCGTTTCTTCACTATTCGCCGCTAACTGTGTCTGTATTTCATTGGTTATGTCCTTTCTCATCTCACTAAGTTGTTCTCGCGTACGAGCGGATGCTAATTCAATCACTTCGCGGATTTCTCCCAGAGTTGCCATCACAACAATAATATATTTGAGACATAGGGAAATGACATAAGGGCGGAGCCCTGGATACGCGCGCTCACATATATTAAATATACACACATTAACCCTTTACATACTCAGTTCATTTACTTTAAATTACTCCCACAAACTATAGCATCACTGAGTATAATTTACTTATTATTCCATTTAATTTTTAACCCTTTGATTCAGTTATAATCTTCCTGACCTTACTTCACTTACAAATTTTAACCAATTAATAGAGTATTAATTAGTTTTTAAGGTCTAACCTTCCTGTCAAATAATTCTTTGAGTTTGGCTTTTCTACACAAAGCTAATTTAATTTTATTGGGCGCCTGGAACAGTTTGTTCTAATTTTAATCAAAGTTCAAACACTTAACTTGTTCCACATTTACTTTATTGCAAACTCCATGACTTTATATTTTCAAACATTTGGCGGTACTATCTTCGCCTAACTTACGTTAATAAACTTATCACATGCCGGTGATCTATTTTTTTACTCTAAAACACAAATGCCACACGTTCGGAAGCCAAAGTAACTCTTATAAACCCTTTGGAAAATAGCATGTAGACAAGATTCAAATTTTCGGGGTCGTAATGGATTCTTGTGAATGTGATTTAGAGGTTTTGCTATCAACATAACTTCCAGGGTTCATAAGGTTAACTTATTATTATTATAAAGCCAAGAAAAACAACAGGATCTACTAACAAATGAAATTTATTAACTGAATCAAACATAAAAAAAGAAACTATAACCACCCTTTTATTGTTCACTCGCGTGAACAGATCTAACACTGACCAGCCTGACGTACCGTGACG
This sequence comes from Meconema thalassinum, assembly GCA_946902985.2. Classification (NCBI taxonomy): domain Eukaryota; kingdom Metazoa; phylum Arthropoda; class Insecta; order Orthoptera; family Tettigoniidae; genus Meconema; species Meconema thalassinum. The sequence continues at coordinate 547,600,902 of OX336390.1, forward strand.
ACACGGCATGACAGCTGTCAACAAGCATTGTGACTGCAATGTCACTTAAATCAAAGTAACAAAAGAAAACGGATCACAAGATCCAAATATAACAAACAAATAAAATAGTACAAAAATTTAATATTTATGAGCGACACGGGTTTTAAGACTAGTTCAAGTAATGAGCATTTTGACGGGCGCTCGTTTCCGACCAAAACAGTTGGTTCGGAAACGGACTCCGTACTGCGAAGGACGAATTACGGAAATGTGGGAACAACAATTACATAATTATATACACTACTGACATGCTCTAACCTTAGATTACCACAACCAAATACACGTGTGTATTATTTAAAATAAGGGCTGCGGAATTACCGTCTTATACCTTAAACACTAGGATAGCATAACATGACATGAACAGGTTTGGCCGGTTGCCAAATTATATTTATATGAATACAATGGCCTTGAAAATAAGAGCCAACAACAACAAAATACAACTTTTAATTTTCACGCCGGAAAGTTTGGCGTTTTAAAACAATGAACAAATAAGTCGTAGTAATGATAAAAGAAACTTGGATCGACAACATGGCAACTTCCCAAATTAAACCAAATAAAATAACCTTAACTCATTAGGCTTTAAAGCAAACATAACGTGTCATAACGAGCTGGAGACAACCGGGCCTGTTATCGCATCACCGAGAGAGTGGCTGATTTCTTCCCCCAAGTAGTAATTAGTGCCATGCTAAATATAGATTCTGGCCCATAGCCAGCGTACAGCACCTTTGCTAATCGCCACCTGTTAAACGCGTACAAATAAATAACACATTATCTCAAAACATCCTCTCAGGGATTTTTAAGAATACATTCCCAGGTCAAACTTATCCCCACGGATAACTAGTTTGCCGGAATGATATCGCAGTCATGGACAGGCTTTACCTCTCCTCATCATCATCACTTACACCCAAAAATACGTGGCACATTTCTCGAAGATCTCGTCGTAGCATGAATCAGCACACCTCTCAGATAATGACACACAACATGTCCAAATGACAATAAAGAATAAATAACAGGATCAGTCCTAGCCCGAGTTATCAAAGCAACAAAATGCAAATATTCCCCCCACGTAGTAATTAGTTTAACATATCATTAAATCAGTCCATTTATCATTGTCGTTCCTAGGTTCTCATTCATGGCTACACTTTTTATAGATACGTTAATCGATGCGGCCGTTTCGCAATAAGAATTACGTATACATAAGGAAAACATTTATATTACAAAATTTACTGTACAACATAATTGTCACGCAATGCCAAAATTTACTACACGCATGTCAGTTAAGAAATCAAACCCTGAAATTTAAATTAAACCACACAAATAAAATCTATACAAAGTTCCACACATCTCTCGCGATTCCCCTCGTCCAAAATCAATAAATCAATTTTTTAATACTCATCACTTAAACTGCTTTCCAGAGGCCTCCCGCCTCGTCAATTCCCATCATTAGGCCGTTAGCCCATAACACTGATGGTAATGGAGGATGAAGCTTGCTGTCTTCTCTCCATGGTCGACATTTTGCTGCTGTTAAAACACAATTAAATCAAAGTTTTTAAACTGTTCTATCTGCGTTCTAAGTATTTTATTTCCTCAGATCGTCCTATGCAGAATCGTCGACTTTCCCTATTCTATGGCTAATTGCCATCTCACAATTTATGAAAATTTCCAACTTCGTTGCCGACACACAACTATAATTTTAAAACCATCGTCTTAAGGACGTCTTAAAATGACTGTCGAAGAATAATTAGGAGTGTCCCGATTCATCTCAGACATTTGTATATATACAGAAAGCCTAAAGTTTCAATGGTGGGAGTAAAACAGCTCCTCAATATTTTAAGTAATGGGCCTATAATTATGTGTGACCTCTCAAAATTCTTGTATTTTCTCACAGGTCGCGAATCTGCCGTCGAACAAGCAAACCGATCGCTAGATCTTTTTATATCCGATTGCCGCGCAAAACACACTGACGCTATGTTCTGGCGTCATGTTTTCTTATTGGTCAGATAAGTTGGCTTCGGAGTTCTGACCTTACAAATCCCGCCCTTATTTTCACGTCACGACTATTCTCCTCTCTCTCACTCCTTGCCTTGTACGCAGCATTGTGGCCTTTTATGGTCACGTACGCCACAGCGTCATATCTGATTTTCTCAGAAATCCAAGAATAACATTGGTTGTGAAACTATTGGTCATTTCCAGCCAGCACGTAGCATGTCTTACCAAGTCCAGATTTCTTGCTACATCAATATTACTCAAATATCCAGCATATCATGTATTTAGTATTTCCATCGTTTTTATTAATATGAAACATTATTATTGGACACAATGATAAGGGTTCAATACATTAGTTAGATTTTGACTGACATAAGGTCCAAGAATACTGGAGTTTTCTGAGGATCATTAGTTGACTCACACCATACGATCTGATGTGATGTGTAGTCAACTAAGTATTGTTGAACATAAACTGCAGAGAATGAGGTGTGTTTGCATATGTGATATCTTTTGGACCAGAAAATTAAGAAGAAACGTATGGAAGTGATCTGAGTAAGAATTCTATCTCGAGAAAAGACAGAGCACTGAGTCTGAATGGTAGGAGTACATAAGACGTCACAAGGAAATGACTAGGAACTAACCGCAGTGTGATGGGAACACTATGGGACTGTAGAAAACTCATGAAACATCCTCTGGATTATAAACATTTGGTACAGGTTTCATGCAGAAATCACATTGGCATATTTTCTATTACTGACATTCTTATTTTGTAATATGGAGTGATGGGGAATGTACTTGATAAAATCAAATGTAATTGGAATAACATATTAATACTTCAAGGAAACTGTAACGAATGACGAGTAAGAATACATTTAATAAAACGTAGTAAGTGAAGTCACAAATACTGTAAACAGTAACTACTTTGACATAAACCGTTAGGTTCTTTTCACATTGCGCTATCATGTAATCAATCTGATAATTTCGAATCAGGTTTGAAATGATTAATATTAGACAATGCTTTCTTTAAATAATTTGCACTAATTACGAACATAACTGACAAGCAATCCACAGCTTCTAATAGAGGAGTTTCATTTAATATTTTAATTTCCTCTAACACTATGACGATGAGGGCGAGAAATCTACCCAAATTCACAAAAGAAAAATAACATTCTGAAAATGATCATTAATTATTCGGTAAATGAAATGTAATTAAACTTTGAACATGATTTTGATTTGAATGGTAAACACCAAACATTTTTCCGTGTTATCTGGCCGGATAAGCAGTATTTATTTGGGCTTACTCTAGGTACACATTAAACAACTGAATTACGAATATCTTCATGAACAGGGAGAAAATGCGACTGAAGTCTCTTAGGAGAGACATCCAGTAGTGTACCCGATACCTAGTTGAGGCTATCGGCTACGCCAGCAGACATTAAGCCGTAGTTGAGATTTTAGGAAGAGTTATGAAAAGATAGCGCTCAGATCGAGTCAAGAGGAATGTCAAGATGACGTAGAAGGTCTAGGATCAAGAAGGCACTGACATCAGTCTGGCAGATGGAATTATGGATGGAAATATGAAGCTTTATTAAGATCTATATGGAACATTGTATTTAAACATCTCAGAAGAGAAGATATAACATGCATTATATATGGTAATAATTTGAAGGAAGTCAGATAACCCTTAAGTTATTTTATAACTTAATAGCCGAGATGATCGGGGTTCGAGATTATATTTGTGACGCAAGACCACAGAGGTGGGGAGAACGTCACGTGACTGCGCCAGAGAGGTTCAGGTCAATGCAGTCTAGAGACAGTCAGTTGAGCTCAGTGAGCCACGCAGTTGAGCTCTGTAAGCAGAGGAATCCAGTACAGTTAGCACGGCAGTTGAATTCAGACAGCGAGCTGAGTGGGACATGCGCCGAGCGTATGGTAAAAGTCGCGCGGTGAGCAGCATTTGTCACGGAAAGTGAAAGCGACAGTTTTAACTTCACCAAGCAGCGAACGAAAAGTAGGTCAATGAGCCGGGCGGACACCCGCAGTAGGCAGCGTGAAGACCGGTTACAGAACCAGCTGTACGGCCCAAGCTAGCATAGAAGGCTGGGGTTTAGAACAGTACGGTAAAACGAGTTGGAGAACTTATTTCAAGCTGCATTTTGGAAACGCAGAACAGCATAGCAGAACGACATGGCGAGGCCAGCTTTATGTGGAGATTATTCTAGCATTGCAGTAGGGACGAGCGGGTTATTTCCAATTTTATACGCAATTAATATGACAGAAGCTGAACTTCATTACAACATTGAATTGGAACATTTATTCAGTAATCCAATTATACAAGCAGATAGTTACGAGATACTGCAACTGTGAACTTCAGATGAACATAGTTTTTCAACGACATTACGACTATGCATTTCATAACGCATTCCAAGTAACATTAACGATTATAGGCAAATGAAATGTTTCAGGCACATGCACTTCTGAATATTAGCTCGTGCATTAATGCAATTCTTTCTTAAGCAGTGTTATAAATTACCGAGTACGAACACAGCTACAGGGTGTTTCATAAACTTAGACACTCTCATATAAAATTTTATTTTATGAAAGTGAGACTTAGCAGTTATTGGAGATTGAACTTTCAACACTCAAACCGAACATTGTATGGAACAGTGGCGTAACGTAGAAGAGGAATAAGGGGTCCGCTGTTTCTATGAACTTTTTCGTGAAGATTTGGACAGTATCCGCTATGGATAACCAGAAGTTTATCATGTCGGAGTAAACGCAGACAGAGACGTGATGGCACCACAGAGCGATGGATTCGATTCCTGACGAGAAGGAGGTCCACCAGCTGATTCACTTGGAATTTGAAGGCAATCGTCATTGCGTGGGTGGAATGATATTCACGCCGATCTTTCGAGAAATTCATTACATAAGGAAAATCGACGATCTTTGAAATTTAATAACAGCTGATTATGAGAAGGTACTGTAAGAGTTATAACTTTCTGATACGATTATTTTCATGAATACTGGGCACACATGTATATTTTTCTAATAGGAGTGATACGATTATTTAGACATGGCTTTGACTTTATATGCTTCGAATTTTTGCTAGAATATGGCGTGACCATATGATATGGCAGGCATCATTATACGAAATTCTCACCATTGGTTGGCTTTATTAAGCAGATGTTTGGTCTTTTAGACATTTTTCCAGCAAGGATAGTTTTCATGAATAGTTTTTTTTGTGTGACGAGTACTTCGAACTCGTGATCTGCAATTGATTATCTAAATTACTTCGTCAGTTCATTGCATACTAGCGAGTGTGTATTATTCATCAGTAGGGATTTTTTCCATTGGATTGTTTGGAGATATTAAGATGTTATTCACTTTAGTGAATGAATATCGCTTTTATATGACAACTAGAGACTTGTTGATTCCTATCTGGTACATTCACTCATTTAGTCTTCGAGATGGGGTCTTTCGTATTTATACGATTGTACGGTGGTTACTCATCTTACTTGCCATTGAGGGACTCATTTTTATCATCCGAGTGTACATGAGATTGTAAGTGAATCAAACAAGGAACTACTAGTCACATATCAGTCGAAATTTTGTTAAATAAAGTAAAAATACATGTCAGCAGGGTTACATTTGTAATTCTTGTTTGCCAATCCAATATTTTGTTGCTTTACTCTTTTGAGAGTACTTTCAGTTTAACAGCTGGTACAGCTGATGCTTTTGATGATTTTTATAATTGTGTTTGATACCTTTGAGAAGGACTTAAAGTAATTGAATCTTGTAAGATGAATCATTAATGTTCAGATTTATTTTAAGGCAGATCAGTATTGCAGATTTTGATATGAGAGATTATAGCACATTGGTGTTTTTCTGTGATGTGAATTATGAGAATTGTAAGAGAATTTATGCTATTTGAAAGCAGATCTTGAATTACTAAGGTAATATTTTTTTCAATTGTTTAAGAAGTTGTCTAGATGTGATCAGATTAATTACAGTTATTGGAGATTGTGTGCGTTGATAATTTGAAGCCAGTTATATATTTTTTGTAGATCATGCAACATGGTTAAGTGAAGTTTGTGATAGGCATTTTGTGGAAGTTGCCAAGTGATAGTTGCAATGTTGCTAATGTATTTTGTGGCAGACATGAGGTTGTCGAACCCAGTCTAGCGTATTTGTTGAGATTCAGGCTGTATGCTGAATATTTATGGAGTTTTGTGGAATAATTGTGGTATTCAAATGTGATATTTGAAGAAGTGAGGATATATAATGTAGTTGTGGATAGTCAGATCCAACGTGATGTCGTGAAGGCAATAATATTTTTTGGCATGATAATTAAATACGAGATATAACTTGGAAGTGATAAAACTGTAAGACAACATTCTATAACCCATATTAAACAATTTGTTAGGAAATTAAACAAATAAATAAAGTTGATAATACAAGATTTTCTGAGAATAATAATTAATGAAATAATAATCTGAAATTTAAGCATATTAATGATCTGACCTAATGAAATAACAAGTAGTTCCGTGAAGAACTATACAGCCTATTTTCATATATCCTGCTCATGTTAATTGCCTCTATCAACATACAAAATTTCAGTTTAATTGCTGTAACAAATTCGTAGATATTGAGAACCGTCTAAATATTTCAGATGGTCCCCAGGTTGGATTTTTATTTTTGTACAATTACATTAAGATTATTGTGTACGTGTGGTATTCAAACTTCAATCGCATGATTAGAACACAAGAAGTAAAAACGAGATTTTAAAATTACGCACCGCAGCCATCTTGTGATTATGCAAACAATTGAAATAAATTAGATGCCAGTGGATCATCATTTGTATAAGCATTTAACGTGCAATGTTTCACGGCACTCGGATAGTTAATTCGCGAGAAACGTCCATTTAAATATTTATACTTCGCGTCGCCGCCATGTTGGATTTGTGCTCACCAGGTTACTCAAAGTCCTATAGGTGAACATATGTTCATAGTCTATATGAACATTTAAAAAAATCTGTTTGGTTGCTGTAAAAGATTCATAGATATTGAGAACCGTCTAAATTTCGGAAGCTCGCCATTTAGGATTGTTATACGTATAGGCCATAGAGTTATGTACCATTCAAGGACAATTATTGCCTAGGTTCATTATTCAAACTTTCACTTCGATCGCATGATTACGACACAAGAAATAAAAACATAATTTTAAAATTTAGCACAGCCACCATCTTGAGGTTATGTAAACAATTGAATTAAATTAGATGACAGTGCATTACAATCTGCAAAATCATTTACTGTACCACATTTCACTGCGCTCAGAGAGTTAAATCACGAGAGAAGTCTATTAAAATATTTCAAATGCGCTTGGTCGCCATGTTCGTTTTGTACTTTACAGGTTTATGAAATATACATAGGTAAACTTGTATCTGTACCCTTTATCACCGTAAAAAATTGCAGGGTGATATCTGTAATAGTTTCGGAGATATAGAATGTCAGTGAAATACTTCGCACAGCCGCCATTTTGAGGTTATGTAAACAATTGAACTAAATTAGACTCCAGTGCTTTAGAATGTGTATAAACAATTGCTGTACCCAGTTTCATTCCGTTTGGGTAGTTAAATCGCGAGAAAAGTCTATTTAAAAGCCTCAACTTCGCTTGGCCGCCACGTTGGTTTCGTAGTCACCAGGTTTTTGAAAGTCTAATAGGTGAACTTCTAGTAGTGTCCTTTATCACCGAACACAATTTTAGGGCGATATCGGTAATAGTTTCGGAGATATTGAATGCTAGTGAAATATTTCGCACAGCCGCCATGTTGGATTGGTGAGACGTAACAAAATTTGAAGGGCGCGGTCGAGGTCGCCGGGAACAGCGCCATGAACTTACAGAGTTTCATTGAAATCGCTCCAGCCGTTTAGATTTTATTAGGGGGACACACACACACCTCTCTCTCTCACACACACACACACACACACACACGCGCGCACACACACACACACGCACGGACAAAAGGTGATCTCATAAGCCTATTTTTTCAGAATTGAAAATAGGCTAAAAATCAGAAGGACTAGATGAAATAATAAAAATCTAAATAACCAGAAGAATAAAATTTAAATAATTTGACAAATTAAATTTTGGAATAAATCAATGAATTAAATAAATGGATGAATTAGAGATTGAATAAATAAACTGATTTAAATAAATTAATAGATGATTGGATAGATGATGAATAACTGAATTAGAAGGTGATAATTAATTAAAGAAGCTGATGATTAATGAATTTATATGGAATTAAATAAATTTAATTGAGATATAATTTAAGAAATTGCAACCTGAGTTGAGGAATTAAACAATTTATATTGATGATTTAAGATGATTTAATCTGAAGTAGATGACAAAATAAGAGTGTGTGAATAATTAGAGAGTATAATGAAGTAATGATAATAATTTTCATTTAAATGATTTAATGGTGATGAGTTAATGATTCTGACAGGAATATGTTGAATTTTGAGATGAGAATTAATGGGAGAAATATTTAACTTTGATGATGATGATCATGACCAATGAGCAGTGGATTTTCTGTAATTCACAAACAAGCAATTGTTAATGACAATGTAAATAGTGTAAATTAATTATTCGATGTTTAGGAGCATTTTACTAACGTATTCAACATTTAAATTATGCCTTGCAAGCCATAAATTGCGTGATATTTAAAATATGTGATTATAATGTGTGTTTAGACAGATTAATAATTTTTTCAAATCCACATTTATGATGTTAAATTAAAGAGAAATTAGGTCTCAGGTATCACAAATATCAGTGACGAAAGACATAGTGCTACAGTGATCCTGAGAACCCAAGAGAACTTTAGAGATTTTTCTTGTTTTATGTGGATAAAATATTTTTGATTAGAAAAGAGATGGTTCGATTTTTGGAAAATGACAATTTCACGTTGGCATTCGACCATACTCTCAGGTAGGATGAATATTTAAAATGTCTGTCTGACTATCAAAGTGAAATAAATTTGTTTTTATCTTAGTTGTGATCTGATGATGGTGTGATTTTCCTTTTTCTTTCCTTGTCTTGATTAAGGCTTAACCGGAAAGGATGTGGTTTGCTAGGAATTCAGTTGATGGCGCCCATTTATATTTGCATTTTTCTATTAAATTTAAGCCCGTAACGACCCTAGAGATACTTTGTCTCGTGTTACCCACTGCTTTTTCGATAACTCAGCTGAATTTCCGACACATTCCTTATTTGACTAGAGGTTCATTTAACTCCGCTCTGTCCTGGAACTCCAGGAATGCGATGTAATAGCAGATGGGTCATCGCATCCCCAGGACGAACGGGTACAGTAGATAGACCGTATTTTCATAAACATCTATTTCAAGGTTTAGTAAAGCCATTTCAAGCATCTTGCATCAATCTCTGTAACTTTAAATTAGGATACCTGGATGTCAGACATGGGGTATATTAGTGTGTGTGTGTGTTTCGAACAGCTGCACCGATATCTAGCTCTATTGATGTAAGTTATGACTATTGTCACACCTGTCCCTGACGTCATTACTCCATAGATCAAATATCATAGAATGTTTTTGATGTGTAACATCTTTCCACTCGGTATCTGGATATTTTTGTGGCACTCGGAAGCTGGACATTTTTGTGGGAGTGATTTTGGAAAAGGGACGGAAGTGGATGGGACGGAAACAATGAGCGCGCGTGGTGGCGGAGATTGGTAAAACAACGTACTGTAGGCCATGTGGCTATGGGGAATGTATATTGCATACAGTTTAGTTCAGGTTTGGAGACCCCATTTAAGATATTCCTACAATAAATCATCTTCAAGTTGTCGTTCTTTGGTGTGAAAATATTCATTATATCATATTTGCTGAAAACAATTACGATTTATTAAATCTTCATACTTTTGCTGTATTCTTATTTAATGTAAGCACTCGATGTACTGCCGGCCATGTGGCTATGTGGAATCTATATCGCATCAACAAACACTCCAAACAACGTAGGAATTCAGTATATTAACACTGACCACTAACAATAATTGGTGGTCTAAACGCATCACTGGGAGAAACACATTTAATATACCTTCTGCACACTTAATTTTTAATCGCGCCTATTCTTAGCAGTGCGCTCTATTGGCAAAAAGAGGCCATTTTCAATAACACCGCTGGCATGGGTTCACTAACTGGCCGGTATATAGCGCAGCTCGCATCCAGTCAGCCGTGCTCCCACATGCCGTAGTTCAACTAGTTGAAGGTAGATGTCACTACTGCAGATCCATTGGAGAATTTTGTTTTAATTAAATATATAGCCTATTTTCCATTGCAAAATGCACAATAATTGTTTAACACCTCAGTACTCAAAAAGCAATAAATATAAAAATTCAAGCAGAAAATACAACTCTGTTAGGATTAGAACCCCAGCCTGCCGGTTGAGAGACCAACGCTGTAACTACAGACCTAATTATGTCCTCAAAAAATGAATGTTTTCAATCGAATAAGATATAACGTCTTAGTCAACAATGACTTTGACTAAACGATTTCTTCACTGGAGTATACTGTATTTCAAACAAAGGTTCATTTCATACAAAGTTCCTATTATTTTTATATCTGTAGGCTATATTGCATGCAAATTAGTGAAATATAGTTCAGAGCGAGAGATCAGCTGCCATCTTGTCTGCAACCGAGACGGCTCATCTTTTTAAAGTCACTTCTGCACTATAATATTACAATATACACTTTTAATTTTCCATTGCAATATGCACAATATGTTATCAATCGATTAAGATACAACGTCATAGCAAATAACAATTATGATTTATTACGATCAGGATTTGGCACTGGAGTTTTACAAGTACTTATTTCAATGACCAACAGAGTTCACTGTTAACAAGGGATTTGCGCTCCCGGGACACACATAGTTGAATAACATGTCACATGTTACACATCATATGCGACTACTGTAAGGCTCGTATAATCTTTTTATTTATTTTTCGTATTGAATTTAAAAACTTAAACATATCTTGGAAATACACGAGATATTTCTCAATGGTAATTAACTAAATTGTTGTTTTTTAATAGTTGACATTATGGTTCAAATCTTAAACAGTGCTAGTTAACAACCTACGCTTTTTTGACTTTCACTCAGAGTAAAGCATGCCGTTTGATGTGTCACTGGGGAATAGTAGAATTTTCTTTAGGGAACTCGTGATTGGAATATCAGTTCTTTGAAGAAACTTCATTAGAATCATTGAAGTAGTATTGTGAAACACGGATAAAATATAGGAATTGGGCAGTTTAATGAGTTTATAACAGACAAATTACAATGGGATTGTAGGGAGATGATGTTAGCGCATCTAAATAAAACATACGGTTAGGACTACATACCATCTCATAGTGGAAAGATACCCCACAGTCTTGTCAGATCTCATAGCTAGAATTTCACCATCCTCCTTTAGCACGCCTTGTACTGTGCAATACTGATGCACTTGAATGTACTTACATTTATATCAAGATCTATTTCGTTGAATCTGTCGACAGCTTATTCCAGTTCACACTCGTGTGATGTCGGGGAAAACAAAACCAATATTCTGATCCTCGAAAGTGTGAAGTTAAAATAAAGGATACTAAACTAGGGTTAACAATACTGGCCCCTTGACTAAAATATTTTTTTGGTTCGTTCATACTGTAGATCATTTTGTCGTCAAGATGGCTACTCCTAATCAGAGGGCTTATTGTTTCTGAATTTTGTTGTTGTATGGAGCGCTTATCTGCGAAGTGAATTATGTGGATACATGAAAACATGTTTTGCAATTTGTTTCCCTTCACCTCGAGACGTATCGGGCTATCGAGTTGCGTGTGAGAGTTGTTTATGTCTGCTTGCGATTGTGTGCTGTCGTTGTGTGTTCTGATACACTCTAACAAACAAAATGTTTTGCGGTGTAATCAAATACAGTATATGTTGTGGGGTCAGATAGCTTAGTATGTAAGAGAAACTGGCGTTAACATGGTATTTTGTTTTGAAAGATAGGACTACAATTAAAACTAACACATAACATATGACAAAATCCGACTTAAATATATTTTCGATAAGAAGACTGCCATAGATTAGAACACGGCAGGTTCTGCTTATCAAGGACCTTTAACATTTCATGTATGAATTGTATGTCTACCCGTTATTATTCCCGTTTTCCAACGGGGTCGAGGTTCAGATGCGATGAAAGTTTCTGTGGTGGTCGGTTTATTTCAGCCGGATGCGTTTCCTGACGACAACCTCTTGAGAGGAGCCAATGAGAGATGACATGAATGAAACTGGTCAAGGATGTGAAAGGAGCGGCCGTGCCCTGTCAGTAGGTACCGTCCCAGCATTTGCCTGGAGTTGAAAATTGGAAACCACGGAAAACCATTTCAAGGATGGCCGACGGGGGAGGGGGGTGGGGGCTCGAGCCCACGTCTACCGAGTCTGCAGGTAGCTTGGCCCCTTGGTCTAGCGCTGCGCTTTAGCGAACGGAGCTACCGCTGTCGGTACTTGAAACATTTCGTATTGTGCGAAATTCCCATTGGAGCATATTCCACTCCACAAAGAGCATTTATTCATCACATAGAAAGCACAATTCACACCCTGTTCACCATCTCAACATATTTTTATACTGATTTGTAGGGATATATGAAATGAAATGAAAATCCACAGCCTGCTTCCAGTCGACCGACTGGGTCAGGGAATGGATTGAATGAAGCCCCCATCTAGCGGCGAGGATATGAACTGTGCTGGCTGCCGAAGCCTGTCGCACTCTCCTAGGGCAATGATTAAATAAATGATATATGAAATGAAATGACTGTGGAGAGTGTTGCTGGAATGAAATTTGTGACAGGGAAAACCGGAGTGCCCGGAGAAAAACCTGTCTGCCTCCGCTTTGTCCAGCACAAATCTCACATGGAATGACCAGGATTTGAACCACGGACCCAGCAGTGAGAGGCCGGCGTGCTGTCACCTAAGCCACGGAAGTTCTATTTGTAGGAATATATATTAGGCTACCAAATATTTAGATATTTGTCATTTTCGCAAAATCATTTTTATTAACATCAAATTAAAGCCAACATTTGTTACAGATCTGTTTTGAACTGTTTTTATAAACATTTTCATAGAAACCCCAAGTAAAATATTATTAACAAAGCTTTGCTAGTAATTACATTAGTTTCTTTTATTTTTAACAACATCGCTGAAGAAGGCCATAATATGGCCGAAACTGCTACATTTCATTGTACTAATTTACTGAATTATTATTGACTAAGGAGTAATACATTTATTAAATAACCATTGGTATTTCATTTAGAGAACACTTTTTTTAAAACTGTGATTCGTAGCGATACATTGTTTAGGAGTCCAATAAATTGACATGGTTTAAATACTCGTAAGTGTTGAAATGTTATTTTGGAGGGGTTCATTAATGTGCTGGCGTAGGTTTCTCGTATTTAACTTCCAACTGATTGTGTCTCGATTCGATCCTGTAACCAAGGGCACAAGAGGCGAGCGCCCCCAGCCAACTGAGCACCCAGTGGGTCAACATCTTGCATAATGTGTGAGCAATATTGTAGAGTATTCACTTCATACTACTGAATTATGTGGAGCACAAGAGAGGCATTACTTCCTTGCGCTTACAGAATGGAGGGATAGTCCCCAATCTGATGAATCCAATAGCGGTATTTTGGTCTTAAAGGCAACTTGTCATTTCATGCCAAAAATGACTAGAAGTTCCGTGAAGAACTATAGGCCTACAGCCTATTTTCATATAGGTCTATTCTACTTACGTTAATTGCCTCTATCAACATACAAAATTTCAGTTCGATTGCTGTAATAGATTCGTAGATATTGAGAACCGTCTAAATTTGTAGGTTGGTCACCATGTTGTTGGTCATAAGAGTTATGCACTATTAGATGACGATTTTTGCGTAGGTTCATTATTCAAACGTTTACTTCGATCGCATGATTAATACACAAGAAATAAAAACTTAATTTTAAAATTGCGCACAGCCGCCATCTTAAGTTTATGTGAACAATTGAACTACATTAGATGCCAGTGCATTACAATGTGTATAAACATTTACTGTAACATATTTCACTGCGCACAGATGGTTAAATCGCAAGAAATGTCTATTAAAATGTTTTACCTTCAATTGGCAACCATGTGTGTTTTGTATTTTACAGGTTTTTAGAAGTCTCATAGTTGAACTTTTAGTGGTGCCTTTTATCACGGTACAAAATTTCAGGGTGATATCAGTAATAGTTTTGGAGATATAGAATGCCGGTGAAAAATTTCGCACAGCCGCCATCTTGAGGTTATGTAGACAATTGAACTAAATTAGATGCCAGTGCATTACAATGTGTTTAGACATTTGCTGTACCAAGTTTCATTGCATTTGGATAGTTTCAAATTCGCTTGGCCACCATGTTGGTTTTGTAGTTATCAGGTATTTGAAAGTCTTATAAGTGAACGTTTAGTAATGCCCTTTATCACCGTACATAGTTTCTGGGTGATATCTGTAATAGTTTCGGATATATATGCTGGTGAAAAATTTCGCACAGCCGCCATGTTGGATTGGTTAGACGTAATGCAATTTGAAGGGCACGGTCGGGGTCGGCCGTGATAGTGCTATAACTTTACCGTGTTTCACTGAAATCGCTCCAGCCGCTTAGAAGTTATTATGGGGACACACACACACACACGGACAAAAGGTGATCTCATAAGCCTAGCTTTTCATAAGATGAAAATAGGCTAAAAAATAAAATATTAAAAACTGTACTTGGAAGGCTAAGAGCAGTGACACAGTAACATGCGACCTTCGGGCCACTGTTTCTTTACTTCACGCTTGGTTAGCTCTAGCTGCACACTTCACTACCTATCTCCGGAGTTTGTTGATTCCTTAGGGGCTTTGCGACATCATGGTCATGTAGCCCCGAGTACTTGGGTGTGTGTAGAATTTGTCTGATAACCTGTGTCACTGTAATGTCTGTACTAGTGTGTTTATTTGTAATTGAGGTAGGATTTTGGTAGAAAGCGTCCGTGGCCTTACGTTAGGTAGCATCCCGCCTTTTGCCTGGAGTAGAAGTGGAAATGGTGCTTTTGTCCAGTTGCGTGGCTCAGCGGTAACGTTCTTTCCGGCTGTTTCCAAGGTTGCAGGATCGAATCGTGGCGCAGTCAGTGCGCATTTGAGAGTGCTTAAATGTGAGGGAGCTATGCCATTAGATTTACTGGCACGTTAAAGATCCCCTACGGGGAGGTAGCGCACAGTTAGCTACTCCTGTGGAGGTCCAGGCACGGACACCAAGAGCCCGCTGATGACTCTATCTTGGTTTTCCTCGGTGAAACCCCGCACAAGACACGGCGAAACCTAGAAAAATTGCTGAGTTTTAATTCCTTGACCGTGAAAGCCAATATACCATATCCAACGCTTATCAACTTGGATTATACAGATATTGAGCACTTTTAGTTCCTGTTGTTAACGTGTATGCTACTGTATTTACACAAATGAAATTGAATAGCATTCTTTACGTTGATAGTACTTGTTTGTGAACGTCTCGTCATATAAGGTGAACCATTCTAGCCGGTTCGCACAGCAAGTAGGCCTACTTGCATAGAGCCAGTTCCAGTGACCTTGGAACAATTACGTGCCAACATTTTAATGTACCGGCACTAGGTCAGTGGATGTTCCCATATAACACAGGCTTATTCCATGAAGTTCTAATTATGTTTCGTCAGTAGAGTTGTACTGTGCGGAGACCTGGACGCCAAACAAGGGACATCAGAGGCTGGAAGCATTTGAGATGTGGCGTTGGTGTCGAATGAAAGTATAACCAGCTGGGTTGAGAGAAAGACCAACACTGAGGTGTTCAAGAAACGAGAAAGATGCTTCATCACGTCAGAAAGAGGAAACTTACATGGCTAGGACGTGGCCTTCTTCAGTTTTGTGTAGATCTTAACACAATAAACAAATGCTAGCTTGTAATAATACAATTCGATCGAAATGTTCTAAAACAAATTGGAACAGCCAACTGAGTGGCCGAAAGTCTCGGGAAGAGTAGTCCCATGAGAAAATGTGCCGTGTGTGACTCCTGAGCGTTGCGGCTAGCTGCGGAAGCAGAGCAGTTTGTCACAGACACGAGCGTAGTGAAATTGGCAACATGTCGCGAGTTAACCGACTTTAAATGTGGGATGATCATCGGCGCACGGCGCAAGGGAGATTACAGGTGAATTCGGGTTTCCGAGGTCAACAGTGTCGAGGGTGGATCTTCAATATCACAGAGATAATGTTACCATCCGCGTAAACCGGCGCACGTGACGGCCACATGTGTTTAACGAACGGACATCACGTCACCTCAGCGGAACCATACGAGGCGATCGAAGGGATATTGTGAGTCAGATCACCGCCCAGTTGAATGTCTCTTGTCGAGTCGATGCCTCGCCGTATTGCTGCCGTTTTGGGGCCTCGCGGAGAGGCAACTCGTTGTTAACATCATATTCCGTGCCTTCCGATGACTTTTGGCCTCTAAGTGTAAATATGGAGTAATGTTGTCTATAAGTTGTGATATTGCCGCTAATGAAAATATCAAAGCTTAATGATTAAATTCAGTTGTCATAAAAACTGACTTATACTATTAATGATGTTAAGATTGGAATAATAACCAAGGTAAATTATGGTGTTGATCCGGCCGAAGTCGTCGGATTTTTTAAGAGCGTTAAAATCCTTCAGTATGCCTTCGTTCGGAGGGGAAGTAAAGCCGGCGGTCCCATGTCATAGATGTATGGCATGTTAAAGATTCTTCCACTAATTACACCTGTGTTAAGCTAAATTGTATAGGTTAAGAATGTAAACACCGCTCTTAGGTTCCTACGTTCGTTGCCAAGAGCCGACTGCGGTGGCGTCTGGTAGCTAAGTTCTTAACTAGTAGTCGTTGACGGTGGCGTTTGGCAGCGAAAGTAGGAACTATTTGAAAAATTCAAAAGTCTGCAGTCCTTACTTCAATTAAATAAAAACATATAACACACACTAATACAGTCATCACAATTAACACCGGTTAAAAGACAGATTCTACACACACCCAAAGTACACGGGGCTACATGACCGCGTTGTCGCAGCCCCTAACTTAAGAACCGAGTAAACAAAACTTCGATGCTTTTCAGTCGGTCAACACGATTGTACCCAAATGAGATGGGTTATGCCCTAAACCTGAAAAAATACTTTTGATTAATAAATACACTTGGATGACCAGTTTCGATCGTCAAGCGATCATCAGCAGATCCATTACACTTAGGCTATAAAATCAATGTCTGAAAGTATGGGTGAAAATATTTACAATATGTACACATATTTAGTTGCAGTATTAATTAAATAATGCAACTCGTCAATATTTGTTAGTTATAGTCTATGTGATGTTTTGTTAAGATACTGGAAGTGGTGATTGACGTCCGGAATTTCTCTGTTAGGAGTGAATAGGCCTATGTGGTTGTTGTAAATAGTCAATTCAAATTGTATTATACAGGCTACTTATCTGGTTGAGTCTTGCGCGGTCCTGGTGAGAGCAGTTAACTTGGTCACTGTCTGCACTCGATCTGATGATGTTCGCTTGACGATCGAAACTGGTCATCCAAGTGTATTTATTAATCTCATGTAATTGTTTTCAGAATTAAGGAATAATCCATCTCATCTGTGTACAAACCGACTTTTGTTAACCTAGGAAAATCTCTTAAAAAGCAATAAAATCAGATCTGTTACAAATAGAGAAGTTAATTTTAACTTTGTAGTATTATAATCTTATTGGGAATTACGGATAAGCAATGCTTTGAATGTCTGAGTAAATTTCAAAAATTTAAAAGATCTACACAAAGCTGAAGAAAGCCACAATGTGGCCGAAACTGGTACTTATTAATTAATCACCGTCTTGATGAATGTTGGGAGTCAGGACCCCACTTTTTGTCGAGTTGATGGCTCGCGGTATTGCTGCCGTTTTGAGGTCTCGTGGAGGAGCAAGTGTTAATTAATTAATGTCATTAATTTTAATTATTGATTAAAGTGGAATAAATTTATTCAATACCGTTTTGTATTTACTTTAGTGTTCATTTTAATATTCATAGGTAAATTCCTTTTCTGGTTGCAGGTTCGAATCCTGGCACAGTCAGCTGGCATTTGAGGGTGCGCAAATGCGAGGGAACCGTGTTGGTAGATTTACTGGCACGTTAATGGTCCCCTTCGGGGCAAAATTCTGGCACCCCGGCGTCTCTAAAAGCCACAGTAGTTAAAAGGGACGTAAAACCAATTAAATTATTTTTATTATTATTAATTCCTTTGCTGCTTGTTTCGTTTGAACTCTTCGATGTGAATACATGGCAGGTTATTAAACGGTTTGAACAGAATCTCCGTTAATGTCAAATAGCCTAATTGACTGGTACGTAATTAGTGTCGCTAAGTGGAATGGCAGACAGCTTGGCTGTACAGACCCAGACATGCCATAAGCGTGGCTATCGCACAGTCAAGGCCCCCACTCTCTGGCTCAAATAGGTCTTGGTGAGTTAGTTTTAACCGAGGCCTTGACCGGAAATGGATGTCCCAGCCATCACGTAAGCTGTGACTTCTCCACCCTTTTTTTAAGGTTAAGCTCTCCAGTGTCTAAACAGTGGGCTTGTTGATTTTTATCTAGGAACTACTGACATAGCGATTTTTAGTCCAGCATTCTTCGCTGACCCCTGAGGTCCAGGTTCAATTCCTGGCTCTGCCAAGAAATTTAACTCTAGTCTGAAGGATGAAACGAGGTACACTCACCTTTGTGAGCTCAGCCTTTCTGGAAGTGGTTGCCCATGGTTTCCCACATCTACTCCAGTCGAATACCGGGATGGTTTTTAACTTACGGCCACGGCTGCCTTGCAACAATTGCAAATCAACACACAACTACAGACGCTACAATAAAACAGGTTATCAGACAAACTCTACACACTCCAAAATATGCGGGGATGAAATGATCACACACATTCCAGACAAATGGTAGGATGGTACTTCATCATTCAAATCCGGGGTATCTCTGAACCCTATTTCTAGATCCCAATAGTTACTAATACACCCACCCAAAACACCTGGCTGATGACCAAATGTCCCAAGACCCTAAAATGAATTAACAGCAACCACCACCACGGTATTTCTTGTAACTTCAAATCGTAGATTTAATATTTTGTTGGTTTCATTTCATATGCATCGCAGAGAAACTGAAATATTTGCTCGACGTTGATTCTGTTTTAAATGGTATTAGTAAGGTATAACAGAACTAATTTAGTCCATTGTTTGGTAACTGAGCTGCTCGGTTCTGTTTGCTTATTTGTTAATGATATTGCTATTAACAATTAATCAAAATTATGTTAAACAAGAAGTTCCGAGACGAACTAAAGAGCCTACTTTTCTTAAAATCTTAGATTCATGCCAATGATTAATCTATATGGATCTATCTAGAATAATGACGAAATTAAGTTGCTAATATAAAAATTTCTAATTAGTTCGAAATACTGTATACCTGGCATAATGTAGCCTAATAGAGCACTACAGTTGGCGGCCCTGGTGACTGAATATATTCTTAGTTCCATCTCTTAAGGTACAGAATACAAAATTTGGATGAAGTCCAATAAATAGCATGGACGTTACATGCAGTAAAACATTGGATCTAACAGTGCGCGTAAAATCATGTTGGCAACAATGTCATGCATGTATTGGTCAGAAATAATCTGAAATAATATGATCTATTGTTGTGCCAATTTTGAATGAAATCCATTAGTTAGTATAGAAGTTAAATGCATTTTAAAATTGGACCTATCAGCAGGCTTAGAATCATGTTGGCAGCACTGACGTATATTAGTTACTCCAAATTAGGGTAACAACAATAGAGACAGCACATATTAACTGTTGGCAACCGGGTGAGTTAGCCGTGGTCGTTACGGCATGACTGCTGGCAGTCGCTCACATCCGGGAGGCGAGGAGGTTCGAATCCCCCCGCCGGCAACCTTGAAGATGGTCATCTTTAGTTTCCCATCTTCCTTCCAGGCAAATGCCGGGGTTGGTCCCTAACTATAGGCCACAGCCGCTACCTTCCAATCCCACTTTCCTTCCCAACGGTACTTGTAGCTCACCCATTGGGTGTCCGTCTCGAAGCAGCTACAAAAAAACTGGTGAGCCGAACATGTCCTCGGACACTCCCGGCACTAAAAAGCCATACGCTAAAAAAACTGTTGGCAGCCCTGGTTGGTCATAAGAATACGCATAGTCATATCTGTTATGGTACACATAGCACATACGAAATTTGGTTGAAATCCAAATGATAGTATGGAAGTTACATGTATTTAAAGTTGAACCTCTCAGCAGGCTTAGAATAATGTTGGTAGCACTGACGTATATAAGTTACTCCAAATTTATATAGAATGTCAGGTACTATACGTGTGCATAGTGTAAAGCTGTCGGCTTGCGTACTTTCTGATATATTGGTATTTGGATAAAAGAAATTAAGAGCATTTATTAACAGTTGGCAGCCCTGGTGGGTCATAAGAATACGCTCAGTCATATCTGGTTATGTACACATACAACATACGAAATTTGGTTGAATTCCAATTGATAGTGTAGAAGTTATATGCATTTAAAAATTGGACCTATCAGCAGGCTTATAATCATTTTGGCAACACTGCCATGTATGGCCTCTTGGAAAATAAACTGCAATATTATTATCTATACGTGTGCCAATTTTGAAATAGCTCCCATTCATACCTTCCATGATATCCAACATGGAGCTCAAATTTCAATTGCGATTTTTTAGCAGTTGGTTGCACTGACATCATTTCAAATATGGCCGTGAGATATTCAGGTATAGATCATTATTCCTACCAAATTTTGTTTCGATTGCTCCAGCCGTTTAGGAGTTGATAGGGGACACACACACACACACACACACACACACACACAGCCAGACAGAAGGACAGACAGACGGACAGACAGACAGACAGACAGACAGACAGACAGACACACACACATTTGCCCGATCTCATAAGTCTACTTTTTCCTAATTTTTGCAAAATGTGAAAAGTAGGCTAAAAATGGTGTCAGTCAACCTGCACAAACTTCCTGAAAGAAAAGAATACGTAGTCTTCCCATGCCTTTGGGTTTTATTGCCAGGGAAATGTGGCATAAGTCAATATTCCTTTTTTTATATGCTTTTCTTTATTTATACATTATTGTATCATGCTGGGAAAAAAAGGCTCAAGTTATTGCTCAACCAAAAAGTTGCAACAGGAATTTTTAAAAAATATAAATAATTTATTCGTTAAGAGCTTTGTTTTCATTCACATGCAAAATTTAGGTTTTCGGTTTGTGTCATTTTCCCCCGCATTACAGATATTGTATCCAGGGATTTGTTATGAGCGAGTTATCAACGGGGGTAACGTTTCATTAGTTATTGGTCCCAGGGTGCGCACACATTGCTGGGACGTCTTTCTTCTAGAGATGGCTTCTTAGGGGGACGGTACGCTTTATTGTTGATTTTAGCCACTTCGTGGCCATTCTATTTAATTATAGTACTCTATGCAACGAGTCTATAATGTCAATAATTAAGCCACGAGTATGATTCCAATACGAGCCTTAATTACCATTATAGGTGAGTTGCATACGACTGTTTATATTCGATGATAATTATAATTTTATTATATGTTCTAACATATTCATATAAGTCGATATTCTGTCAGTTCAATTTAGGGAAGAGCGCATGCGCTGGATTCCCACTAAGGATCAAAGTAATTCCAAAGCTTTGTTCTTCTTTCTCTTTGGAATTGTTTGGGCTCAGCATTTGCTCTCTACCCAATAACAAATTCCAAAGCTTTTAAACATTGTAATTCATGTCCGACATGTTGGATTTTGTTTGTATGTTCGAAGCTATCAAGTACCTAATTGGCCACACAACTGTTTCATATTGAAAATCTTGAGCTCTGACAGGCGGGAGAAACTGTAACATAATGGAAACTATTATTTTAACGACCCTCATTACAGTACAGTGTTCCGATATATAATATCTACATTTTGACATCGTCGAACACAAAAATACTTATGAATAGGTAAAATAGATTTAATCCACCTTTTAAGTCAATGAGTTACTATATTGAAACTAAATGACATATACTACTAGTTCCGGTTAACTTGTAACCATCCTCAGTTAAAATAAAAATTATAAATATTAGTACATTATGCAACGAGCCTGTAATGGCTATAATTAAGACACGAGTATGTTTATAAAACGAGCTTTAGCGAGTTTTATAATTTTCATACGAGTGTCTTAATTACCATTATAGGCGAGTTGCATACGACTGTTTATGTTCGACGATAATTATAACTTTATTACATGTTTTAACATAAATATTCATAAATATCTGTTCAGTAACTAGAATTTTGTGATCGGGTGGTGCGCTAGGTAGCATATCTCCGTGTTCCAAGCTCTCTGGCCGACCGACGCATGCGCTCTGTGTGCTTCAATGCCAGATGTGCAGATCATGAACCAGTATTCAGCAAAACTGTCACCGTAGTCGTTTGAAATCAACGCGCTGAGTAAAAATTGGATATAGGTATATTAAGGTACAGTGCTATTTCTTGTCTCATATTCACCAGTTTATTTACGCGAATATATGGACGGTGCACTTTCGGTAATTTATATAGACATGTTGGATTTTGAGAGCATGCGCGAAGGTAACCTTATCTAATTGGTCAAACAACTGTTTCTTGAGCTGTGATTGGTGGGAGAAACTGTTTCATAATGAATAATAGTGTTATAATGACCATCATTATGATACAGTTTTCAGACACATAATGGTCAGGGTCGAACATAAACATACTAATAATCTAAACATTAACGATCTATAAACAAAATTAATCTTTAAATAAAAAAATATATACACTATAAAATATTTTAGTATTCTTTGAATAACCTTCCATTTATGAACTGAAATCTGCTTAAAATAATGTTAGTTGTTAGTTCAGAAACAAAAATACTGTCTACCTTCATACTATTCTACAGTATTTGAAGAATGGTTATGATCATGATAAAGTACATTGTAAATTTGTTTAAAAATCAGCTCTTTTACATTGGAATATTTAGTGCCTATAAATATATTGCTTATAAAAACTTTGAAGTTCAAAAATAATGAAAATACCTGCTTCTGGAAACTGTTCTTCAATGTGTTATTATATGACATTAAATTAAAAATTACTAATTAGAATTTCATGCCAGAGATTCACTACTGATATCAAGCTTTCGAAGGTTGTTGTATAAAGATCTTGATAAATTAAATTAAATTCAATTTAATCCATCCAAATACCGCTTACACCAATCTAAAAGCTATCAACTGTGGGAGCACACAGCCACCTAGCGATAATAGGCATTGCCTGGTTTTCTGTGCCTCGGAAGAAGTAAACGATTAAATTAACACAAATAAAAATAGTAAAATGAAAAAATAAAATAAAAAGAATCCTAATAGGCACATATCCCTCAGCATACCTTGTGACTTATCCAGCTACGGCATTCGGCCATGTGTTTTCAGGTGGATACCACTGCAAAGGTGCATTGCGCACCCATCTGACTAAATTCGGACTACCACCCAGGATTTCTCACCAGATAGCCAAGTTGATGGCCCTTCCTCAAACAGTCCGCAAGTTTTCTCTAATGGTCAAACCATAAAACGAGCAGAAAATCAAAAGAGAACCTTTAAAACACTTGAATCCGTTTTTAGGTCAGGTAGTTGATATCGTGGATGAATTCTACTCTCCCCACCAACAGCAGGTTTGGCAGGTTAGTTGAACACCAACGTCCCCTTTTAGTCGTCTTCTACGACAGGAAAATTCTTCTCAATGGCAACCTATCATGCGAAAATTAAGGAGAAACCTTGCAGATTCGCTAAGTAAAAATTTTATAAACTGGGGTCATTTGTCCTTTAAACAAACTTCATAGAAAGGATTCAAATATTATTTTCAAACTTGACGTACATTTTAGTAATTTTAAATATATATTGAAGATTCAATGTAAGTATTGAACCCTTCAGAATAGCAGTGTTTTATGCAAGAATCTTGATCAAGGGGTCGCGCTCAGTTCATAGTGTGGTGTTTACGTCCGCCAAACAACGTGCTTTACTGAGGCAAGGGTCATAGGATAAAAACTGTAATTAAGAAAGTAAGGAGACAAGACGTAAGATAATAACAAGATTTAATAACTAATTGTGCATAAAAGAAAATAAACAAACAAAATAAAAATATATCCTCCCTGAATCATTCCCTGAATCATTCCCTGACAGGAATATCTAACACTTTGAGGAGTCAGATGGATCTCCCCCTTTATAATAAAATTGTGGATCCTAGTTCCACTACCTTGCATTTGAGTTTTATGTGCGCGTGATGACTAACTACGAGAAAATGAGTACTTGGATGATCGTTCGTTCACAACGGGTTAACAGCCACGGTGCTCACGAACAATCATCACGTAAATCAACGTTTATGGATATGGTCATGACATTAATAAAAACCCTTAAAAACTCTAGTGCTGACACACACACACTACAAATCTATTATTTACAGGAATCTCTCAGATCCTCATTAGCGCGAAGACGCACTTAACAACATGAGCTACCAACTGGCCAATTGCTCAATACACACAAGGAAAGACAGCATTGCACATGACTCACGGGTCACTGAAATGAAAATAAACCTGGAATAAACCAACAACAACAAAAGCCTGACCGGCTAAGATTACTTTATATGAACGAAACTGCATGTTAAGGTAACGCTTCGAAGATTATCGTGATTCGTAGGCAACTCCCATTTATTTCAACAATTTTTACCATTGATCAGTTCTTATCTGTAATTCAAGTAATTAGAGAGCCAACGAGCACTCCTCACTAATGACCATGCTTTGCACGTTCAGACAGCCTTGTGAAACATCTCCCCCCTTTCCTCAAATACTTGTCGTGTCCCAGTCCAGTGTATATAAATAGCCGACCAGCTGTTCCGTTACCTCACGGAATCAACAGCAACAAAAATCTCATCCAACTCAACATATGGTCAGACATAATCACTTATCCACAATTGCCCTCACAAGGATACAATGTGGACCGGGTACCAAGCTGACAGAAATCAGTCTCAGCTGAAATTCCCGCTTGTAATACCACAAAAATACACACATACACACATCTGGGACTGACATGACGCTTTTTCACACAGGTCTGCTGAATAGGTGCTCACAAAACATTAAACACAAAATTTAAAACCTACGATAGAGCTGATTACTCTTCGTCACAAATTACATTGCTCCAATCGGCAATAGTCACACTGAATCTGATCAATAATAAATCTTAAACAATTTTAATTACCCTCCAATCTACTGTATAATTACATTAATTCAGTCCTACTTCTGAAAAACAACAGATCTCCGAGAGACGTTTTTAACCGCATTGCGTAACATATGCAAACACGGCCGTTCACATAGCTACGTTAGTTAACACAATACAAAAACAAGAACCTTCCACTAACTACATTCGTGCGAGCTGCTTCCATACAAAAGTGTGTCAGACCAAAACTAAATATACTACGTTAATCACACAAGCAATGTATTTACAAAAATATGTCCCATAAACCATAAGTTAATTTATCAAATAATAAAGAATATTATTTTGTACTCATCTCTCTTGTAGTCACCCGTCAAAGAACGTCTGCTGCCATTTCCCAACTGAATGGTTCTATCTCATCTCAGCCATCTGGACGGAGTGTTGAGAATTCCAAACTTCCTCTGTAGTCGTCGGTGTCATCTCTGGCGCTGCTTCAAAAATTAGATTATTATACACTTGATATCTGACTACTAAATTCGCTGTTCAGGTACTACTTTCCCTGTCACAGTTCGTTGGCGAATTATCGACGATACTGCCCCTACAATATAGTACTGTGACTACCTATCACTGAATTTAACACTTTACAATAATTTCTGTGTTCTCATGACACGCAAAGTAATAACTGACTAGTGTCCACGACACACAAAATAATAGTCTACGTTATCAGACGAACAGAATAGAAGTCCACGTCCGTAGACGCACAGATTAGAAGTCCATGTCTTGGCTCTTCATGCCACTTATAAAAGAACTGGCCCTAGGTCTCGATGGGGGGGGGGGGGGGAATTTATGTAAATATTTCTCGAAATAATTGTGGTACAGGCATGAAATAGATATCACTGAACTCGTAATATTGCACAGGTCAAGAATATGCTCATTAATCCTAGAATCGATCGTAGAGATTTTGTCTAGGCGATTTCCCGCGTGAATGCTAGCCGAGCGTGCCCACGCTAGACCTGCCGCGTTAACTAGGCATTCTTCTCTCATTGGTTCTCACATTTTCTGTAATTTGGCGGTTCATAGCGGATCTTGGCGTCGTAGGAGTGTCCAGCCTGCTCATCAGCCACTCACATTACTGCATCATATTTCTTCTAGGCGCGAATATCACAATGAACATACCAGCAGCATGTCTCACTGCGCGTCGCTTCTATTTGAGGCGGCCCACACCTGTCCTTTCTGACACATCGCTATGCTATTTCCTTTCACAGCTAAAGTATTTAGCCTATTGTCAATCCGCTTCAGGTATGTCCCCGCTGTCTCCAACCAATGCTTGAAATTTCCTCATCTCCGTCTGGCTACTTTCATGATGCTGGTGGAAATATTTATTAATTGGAGAAATAAAACATAGAATCATTTATCCAACAGAGGATAAAAGGGTTCACAACTCTCCCACTCACAAAATTTCGAACTTAGGAATAAAGTCGACAATTTTAAAAGACTTCCGTAGGCCAAATTGTTTTATTTCAGAAATCACCCCTTTTCTATTACTGGTCTAGTCGCTCCTGTCTTGAATGGCATTTACTCGTTTTCATTTCCTGCTTGTATCTCCCCTCTCAGTCTGCTTGCATGACGCTCTGGTGCCTGAGGCAACACTCTGCTCGTCTCGTTAATGTTTGTCAACAACAACACTACTTCCTCGTTTACGTGCCGTACTCAACTGCTCCTCGTGCACTTTGTTGATAATAGGACGTCCATATATTCAAACTGCATCATTAATTCGGCGCTCCCATGGTTCGCTTCTACGATACTTTTTTAGGTTGGCAGCGTTGTAGACTGACATTGTTCCTGTACTCAATTCTTTCACTCTGTAAGCATTGTTTCCAAGGTTTCTTACGATAGAATAGGGTCCTATGAACTTTTCGCAGAATTTACTGAAGATTTTCTTCTCTGGGTCCGATGTAGCAGGTCGTTTCACCAAAACGAGCTGGTTGATTTCAAGATCCCTGTGAAACCACTTATTTCTCACTCGCCGTAATCTGCGGTCTGCTTGTTTCCTCATGTAGGCTCTCGTCCTCTCAATTCGCAGGTCAGGTGCTACCATTGGATCTTGTGGACAGTTAATGATGCTTTTCCACGTTCTTACTGGATACTCGTTCTTGTGTAGGACCATAGGGATCTGTCCTGTTGACTCGTGCCTGGTAGAATTCATGCATGTCTCTACATCCTTAATTTTATCGACCCATTTGTGGTGTTCGTTCGGAATGAAGATCCTCAAATATGAAGTTACACACTTAATTGCTCTTTCACTTGGATTTGCTTGAGCATGTCGGATACTGCTTAAAACGTGTTTTATACCCATATCTTCCATACCTTTCTTGAATTCGGCGCTTGTGAAATAACTGCCATGGTCTGATAATATAAACTCTGGTTTTCCAAGGATTGGAATAACTCTATTTCGAATGCGACTGAGTACCTGCTTTGATGTCGTTTTCTGAATAGGGCATAGTACTACGAATTTAGAAAATACATCAATGCACACTAGCAAATGACGGCAACCTCGCCTTCCCTTCGGGATTGGACCGAAACAGTCGAGTGCCAGTAGCTCACAAGGTTTCTGAGGTAGCAATGGTCTGGGATACTGCCTCATTAAGTAATTATTGGGCTTTGTCCTCTGACACGGATCACAAGTTGTAATGACGTCACATATAGTTGTTCTCATACGTGGCCATGTAAATGTCTCTCCTATCGTCGCTTCGCACTTATCTACGCCCACATGACCGTAACTTTCGTGCGTATGCCATGTCAATCCTCGTTGTAACGATGCAGGTACTAATATGCGTAACTTGGTGTGGTCACTATCTACCCATTTGTGCAGCAAATTGTTGACATAAACATATCTTCCTTCTTTGGCTTTCGCTTCTCGAAATGCAGGTGTTCCTGTAGGTAGTTGCTTTCTGAAGTATTGAATTAAAAGCATCATCCATGGTTCCGCTTCCTGTTCTCGCTGTATCTCACGTAACTCCTCCAAGAATTCCCGGTCCTTCGGTGTTAACTCCAAGTGTTGTACCATCGCTGCTTCTTCATTATCAGGCTCTGGGTTCCTGCTGAGTGCATCCGGTATCACGTTCATCTTCCCTGGGCAATGTTCAATCTCAATGCTGAACTGCTGAATATATATAGACCAACGTGTCACACGTTCGCTTGCCATCGACGTCTTAAACAAGAATGTTAGTGCCTTGTGGTCGGTCCTGACAACAATAGGGTAGCCGTAAATTATTCGTTTCCATTGTTGTAACGCATGAAGTATGGCCAACAGTTCTAGTTCCGTTACCGTATAATTGCGCTCGTGCTTACGCAATTTTCGGCTGACAAATGCCAAATATGTTTTGTGCTGCAGGTTAGCTGGATCCTCTTGGTAAAGCATAGCACCTATACCAATTAGTGAAGCATCCGCTTGGATTATAAATTTGTGCTTGAAATCTGGATATCCTAATTTAATGCAGTTTTCCAATAGCTGCTTTGTTGCTTGGAATGCCTTCTCACACTCCGCATTCCATAACCATTTATTATTTTTCTTTAGCATTTCCTGCATGGGAGCTACAGTCTCCGTATAACCTGGACAGTTTTCCTTAAAGAATCCCGTTACGCCTAAGAAAGCCCGAATGTGCTTGACTCTCGTTGGTGTAGGGAAATTCTTTATCGCTTCGATCTTAGCTGGATTTGGTTTGACTCCCTCCTTGTCAATGACGTGACCCAAATATAAGATCTCGCTCTTGAAGAAATGCGATTTCTTCAGATTTACTTTGAAATTAGATGCATTCAGGTTGCCTAATACTTTATCTAAATTTTCCATGTGAGTTTCAATGTTGTCGGATGCCAGCAAAATGTCATCAATGTAGCGTACCGTCATCTCCTTAACTTCCTCGGTTAAATTCCGGTCCAGGGCTCGGATTAAAGCACAGCCCGCTGTTTTGACTCCAAAGGGCATTCGAACGAAGCAAAACGTCTGGTTATCGAATAAGAAGCCAGTTAGAAGCTGTGACTTCTCATCCAATTCAATATGGTGGAACGAACTCGTCAGATCGACAGATGAATAAATGCTCTTGTTTTTAAAGCCTTTTAGTACGTCTCTGATGATTGGCGCTCTGTCATACTCAGGAAAATGAGTCTTGTGTTGAGATTTATGGCATCTAAACAAAGTCTAATAGATCCATTTGGTTTTGTGACTGCCAAAATCGCATTTAGATAAGGTGTAGGTGTCTTCCTTATCACTCCAGCTTGTAACATCTCATCTATAATGACCTTAACTTGACCACGATATTTTTCAGGAATTGGGTACAATCTGCTTTTGAAAGGTGACCAGTCCTCGACTTGCATAGAATATTTGAAATTTAATATTTTCCCAGGTACTGTATCAAATACTGTTTTGTGCTTCCTTAATATCTCTTCCAACTGCTTTCTGTTTTCACCCCCAAGTTGAATGTCATTGAGCCGCTCCTGTAGTAACTCTTCAAATTGTGCATCACTGTTATCTCCTTCTGTTAATAAAGACCATATCTCCTGGGATTCACTCTCCTCATCTAGTTCCACAACAGCTCCTTCTATGATGTTATCTTCTGCCTTTCGTACCTCCTCTTCCGTCTCTTCCGATATTGCTTCCAATGCCCAAGAATTTACATCTCTTCCGGTAGTGATTTCATCCATATGCAATCCCACATTTTTCAGCTGATCATACTCTCTAAAACTGACAGTATTCTTGTGCAAATCTATCACTGCTTGATAGTCACAAATAAAATTTGCACCAAGAATTATATTGAAATTCATCTTTGCCATGATAATGAATGTTTGCCCAAAAGTGTGTTCCAATATGTTCAGTTCTAGGTATGCCTGACGTTTACAAGTGACGGTGCGTTCAGGAATATCACCCCTCACTTTGAGCTGTGGTACCGGAATTACAGGAATATTCTGACTCCGTCCCAACTCTCGAACCAAGGCCTCCGATACCAGACTGATCTGTGACCCCGTATCCAATAAACATCTTATATTAATTCCACCAATCCTCGCGAAAATAATGGGTAATTGCCTAATTTCATCGTTCCGTGGTTTCACCGTCTCCTCCAGGCAGTCTTCTGGCAAAGCAATCCATTCTTGTATGTTCGCTACTATCCATCCATCTTCAACTTCCGACTGTTGTGTTTGTAGCCTGTCTCCTTTATCCAAATTTAACATTTTTTTAAGCTCCATTGCGACTCCCATCATCCTTCTGTCGCTCATGTCCTTGATATCCCTCTTGTCTCAGTAGACTTCCAGCTTCCTCAGTATGTGTATCAGGATTCTTCATGTTCCCAATGGCCTTTTCCCATCTTCCTATCTCTCCACCTTGACTAGCGTGTAACTCCTCTAAGTAATTTTGCGATTGAGCGTGCCTATCATCCCAGTCATCTCGATAGTTATGTGGCTCTCCTTGATTTTGGTCTCTTCTTCCTTTCCATCGTTGATTGGCATTGTAATCACCGTATCTTCCATAAGGCCTGTCATTCCTTCGATTTTCACGCCATTGCTGATATCCTCTCTGTTGGTATCTATTGTTACCTTGGTATGACCTATTGTTGTAATGATTTTCGTTACGCTGATATGGTCTGTTTTCTCCTTCTTCCTGGTTTCGCCTAGGTGTGGAAGTGCTTGTGTTAGTGCCCTGCGTTTTGGTGTTTGCCTGTTTTGGTTTTATGACCTCTGTAGTATTGACTAACTCCAGCTGTCTTCCTCCCCTATAATGACTATGAGATGCAGTCTCATCTATTTGCCGTAGTATCTGCTCTGCATGTAGGGCCGTACTAACGTTCGCTGCGACTAGTACTTGTTGTACGTTTACTGGCATTTGTCTCGCTATAGTCATCACCAGATCTGCTTCATTTAATGGGTAATCAAGGTCACGAAATTTTAACATTTGCATGTTAAAGAAATCTGAGTATTTTGTTTGCTGGGTGGTTTGATACTTCCTAGAGTAAAGCTCCATCCTTAGAATCTGTTGTGTTGCGGGCGACCAGTATTTGCGCAGAAACGCTAAGTTGAAATCTGACATGTTTCCAAATGTATATTTGAAGCTTAAAAACCATGTGAGGACATTTCCCGATAAAAATCTCTCCGTCATCCTTAATCTTCGTGCTTCAGGTACCCCAGTGTCATTGAAATGGTCTTCCATCTCTTTGATAAAGGCTTTAGGTGTCACCCCTGAATTTTCCGTGTATTTCTGCGGTTTGTAGTCATTTGAGCGAATTACTTGAATAAGTTGTGTGGGCTGATGACCGTCTTGTGGTGTCGAGCTCCTATCTACATTCTTACGAAATCCTTCCGTGTTTGTTGTTAATGGGCTGTCTGCCTGAGTCTGACTTCCTGCTGTGCTGGACTCTGGACTATTTGAGTTATCCGGCTTGTCTTTCACTGTTCCCGTTCTAAATATAGATGATTGTTTTAATGAGCGGAGTTCGGCTTTAATGATCCTGTCCGTCTGCTCTTTAAGTTTATTTTTCACCTCTTGCTCCAAAGCTTGAATACGCGTGTGATTTTCGCCTACTGTTTTAAGAATGGTGGATCTTTCCTCTTTAGAATCAATATTCATTCTCTTCCAATCTTTCCTTATTTGTTCTTTAATCGTGCTTACTTGCCCTTCGATCTGGCTTTTTGTGTCATCCTGATTACTTTCTATCTGGCTCAGCCTTTCGTCTAATGTACTCTTAAATTGCTCTTGCTCCGTTTTTAGGCTTTCCCATTGTTCCGCTGATTTTATCTCGAGACGGTCCATATCTTTAATTATGCCGGATATGTTTTCATCTACTGCTGATAATTGTTGTTGAATGACCCTGCCGCTTTTCTCCATTTCCTTAAATCGTCCTTCCAATTTATCCTGAGCTATTTTGACCTCGCTTGTATTCATTGTGCATGCTATTTCAATTTGTTCTAATTTAGCCAACACCGTTTCATCCAGAATGCTAAGATTTTGATCAAAAATATCTTCCATTTTTTTAATCTGCTCTAATTGTTTCTCATTATTTTTGCTAACATCTAGGGCCAGTAATATCATCTGTTGATTTGTGTGATCTTTCATTTCTGCGGTTAACGAAGCTAATTGGTTCGTGTTTTTAATATTTTGCGCCTCTAACTGCGAATTGATAGTGTCATTAATTTCACTCTTTAATAACCTAGCTTGTTCCGCCTGATATTCATTTTGTTCAATTCTACTGTTATTTAATTGTGTCCGAAATTGTTCACTTTGTTCTAACAGTTTAGTATTTAGCGATTCACTTTGTTCTGACAGTTTAGTTTTTAGCGATTCACTCTGCTCAGATAATTTGTTTATAGACTCACTTTGTTCTAGCCTACTATTGTTTAATTGTGTCCGCAATGATTCACTTTGCTCTAACATGCTAATGTTTATAGATTGACTCTGTTCTGATAGTTTGGTGTTTATTTGTTCAGATAACTTCGTGTTTAGCGATACGCTTTGTTCCGCCAATTTAGTATCCAACAATTCCTGTGTTCTCCTCGCCGCACTCTCAATGATCTCCTGGATCTGCTCCACCGTTGCCATAATACACAATTTATATGAGACATTAGGGAAATGGCATAAAGCAATGCCCTTTGACACACACATAAAATCCAATGCACATTTACTTTCTTTATCCAACTCAGTTCATTTATTTTTACATTTACTCCCACTAGTCAATTGCATCTCTGAGTGGTTCTAGTTTTACTCAATTTAATTTTAAACCCAAGCACATATTTAGTCATTAAATTTTTATCCTGATCTGATATTAACACTGACTAATTAACAAAGTATTAATTGTCATTTTAGGCTACAGCCTCCTAATATTTCCATGAGTTTGACTTTCTAAGCAAATCTAGTTTTAATTTTATCATTGGGCGCCCGGTATCACATATTAATTTTACTTTAATTTAAAAGACAAAAACGTGAACCGTATTTTACTTTGCAAACTCCTGATTTTAATTTATTTTTCACACATTTGGCGGTATCCACTTCGCCTCAATTACTTTTAATAAAATATCACTTCCCGGTGATTAAATACTGTCATATCTGCCTGCTCTTGCGGCATGTCAGTTTTACTCAAATACGCCACTATTGACATGTGTAATCTCCGCCGTTACACCACAGTAAATGGCCCCACGCTTGGCCGCGCCAGTTTTATCCCTATGAACCCTTCAGAATAGCAGTGTTTTATGCAAGAATCTTGATCAAGGGGTCGCGCTCAGTTCATAGTGTGGTGTTTACGTCCGTCAAACAACGTGCTTTACTGAGGCAAGGGTCATAGGATAAAAACTGTAATTAAGAAAGTAAGGAGACAAGACGTAAGATAATAACAAGATTTTATAACTAATTGTGCATAAAAGAAAATAAACAAACAAAATAAAAATATATCCTCCCTGAATCATTCCCTGAATCATTCCCTGACAGGAATATCTAACACTTTGAGGAGTCAGATGGATCTCCCCCTTTATAATAAAATTGTGGATCCTAGTTCCACTACCTTGCATTTGAGTTTTATGTGCGCGTGATGACTAACTACGAGAAAATGAGTACTTGGATGATCGTTCGTTCACAA
The DNA here is from genome assembly GCA_946902985.2 of Meconema thalassinum. Lineage (NCBI taxonomy): Eukaryota > Metazoa > Arthropoda > Insecta > Orthoptera > Tettigoniidae > Meconema > Meconema thalassinum. The sequence continues at coordinate 547,634,943 of OX336390.1, forward strand.
CGGGTTAACAGCCACGGTGCTCACGAACAATCATCACGTAAATCAACGTTTATGGATATGGTCATGACATTAATAAAAACCCTTAAAAACTCTAGTGCTGACACACACACACTACAAATCTATTATTTACAGGAATCTCTCAGATCCTCATTAGCGCGAAGACGCACTTAACAACATGAGCTACCAACTGGCCAATTGCTCAATACACACAAGGAAAGACAGCATTGCACATGACTCACGGGTCACTGAAATGAAAATAAACCTGGAATAAACCAACAACAACAAAAGCCTGACCGGCTAAGATTACTTTATATGAACGAAACTGCATGTTAAGGTAACGCTTCGAAGATTATCGTGATTCGTAGGCAACTCCCATTTATTTCAACAATTTTTACCATTGATCAGTTCTTATCTGTAATTCAAGTAATTAGAGAGCCAACGAGCACTCCTCACTAATGACCATGCTTTGCACGTTCAGACAGCCTTGTGAAACATCTCCCCCCTTTCCTCAAATACTTGTCGTGTCCCAGTCCAGTGTATATAAATAGCCGACCAGCTGTTCCGTTACCTCACGGAATCAACAGCAACAAAAATCTCATCCAACTCAACATATGGTCAGACATAATCACTTATCCACAATTGCCCTCGCAAGGATACAATATGGACCGGGTACCAAGCTGACAGAAATCAGTCTCAGCTGAAATTCCCGCTTGTAATACCACAAAAATACACACATACACACATCTGGGACTGACATGACGCTTTTTCACACAGGTCTGCTGAATAGGTGCTCACAAAACATTAAACACAAAATTTAAAACCTACGATAGAGCTGATTACTCTTCGTCACAAATTACATTGCTCCAATCGGCAATAGTCAAACTGAATCTGATCAATAATAAATCTTAAACAATTTTAATTACCCTCCAATCTACTGTATAATTACATTAATTCAGTCCTACTTCTGAAACACAACAGATCTCCGAGAGACGTTTTTAACCGCATTGCGTAACATATGCAAACACGGCCGTTCACATAGCTACGTTAGTTAACACAATACAAAAACAAGAACCTTCCACTAACTACATTCGTGCGAGCTGCTTCCATACAAAAGTGTGTCAGACCAAAACTAAATATACTACGTTAATCACACAAGCAATGTATTTACAAAAATATGTCCCATAAACCATAAGTTAATTTATCAAATAATAAAGAATATTATTTTGTACTCATCTCTCTTGTAGTCACCCGTCAAAGAACGTCTGCTGCCATTTCCCAACTGAATGGTTCTATCTCATCTCAGCCATCTGGACGGAGTGTTGAGAATTCCAAACTTCCTCTGTAGTCGTCGGTGTCATCTCTGGCGCTGCTTCAAAAATTAGATTATTATACACTTGATATCTGACTACTAAATTCGCTGTTCAGGTACTACTTTCCCTGTCACAGTTCGTTGGCGAATTATCGACGATACTGCCCCTACAATATAGTACTGTGACTACCTATCACTGAATTTAACACTTTACAATAATTTCTGTGTTCTCATGACACGCAAAGTAATAACTGACTAGTGTCCACGACACACAAAATAATAGTCTACGTTATCAGACGAACAGAATAGAAGTCCACGTCCGTAGACGCACAGATTAGAAGTCCATGTCTTGGCTCTTCATGCCACTTATAAAAGAACTGGCCCTAGGTCTCGATGGGGGGGGGGGAATTTATGTAAATATTTCTCGAAATAATTGTGGTACAGGCATGAAATAGATATCACTGAACTCGTAATATTGCACAGGTCAAGAATATGCTCATTAATCCTAGAATCGATCGTAGAGATTTTGTCTAGGCGATTTCCCGCGTGAATGCTAGCCGAGCGTGCCCACGCTAGACCTGCCGCGTTAACTAGGCATTCTTCTCTCATTGGTTCTCACATTTTCTGTAATTTGGCGGTTCATAGCGGATCTTGGCGTCGTAGGAGTGTCCAGCCTGCTCATCAGCCACTCACATTACTGCATCATATTTCTTCTAGGCGCGAATATCACAATGAACATGCCAGCAGCATGTCTCACTGCGCGTCGCTTCTATTTGAGGCGGCCCACACCTGTCCTTTCTGACACATCGCTATGCTATTTCCTTTCACAGCTAAAGTATTTAGCCTATTGTCAATCCGCTTCAGGTATGTCCCCGCTGTCTCCAACCAATGCTTGAAATTTCCTCATCTCCGTCTGGCTACTTTCATGATGCTGGTGGAAATATTTATTAATTGGAGAAATAAAACATAGAATCATTTATCCAACAGAGGATAAAAGGGTTCACAACTCTCCCACTCACAAAATTTCGAACTTAGGAATAAAGTCGACAATTTTAAAAGACTTCCGTAGGCCAAATTGTTTTATTTCAGAAATCACCCCTTTTCTATTACTGGTCTAGTCGCTCCTGTCTTGAATGGCATTTACTCGTTTTCATTTCCTGCTTGTATCTCCCCTCTCAGTCTGCTTGCATGACGCTCTGGTGCCTGAGGCAACACTCTGCTCGTCTCGTTAATGTTTGTCAACAACAACACTACTTCCTCGTTTACGTGCCGTACTCAACTGCTCCTCGTGCACTTTGTTGATAATAGGACGTCCATATATTCAAACTGCATCATTAATTCGGCGCTCCCATGGTTCGCTTCTACGATACTTTTTTAGGTTGGCAGCGTTGTAGACTGACATTGTTCCTGTACTCAATTCTTTCACTCTGTAAGCATTGTTTCCAAGGTTTCTTACGATAGAATAGGGTCCTATGAACTTTTCGCAGAATTTACTGAAGATTTTCTTCTCTGGGTCCGATGTAGCAGGTCGTTTCACCAAAACGAGCTGGTTGATTTCAAGATCCCTGTGAAACCACTTATTTCTCACTCGCCGTAATCTGCGGTCTGCTTGTTTCCTCATGTAGGCTCTCGTCCTCTCAATTCGCAGGTCAGGTGCTACCATTGGATCTTGTGGACAGTTAATGATGCTTTTCCACGTTCTTACTGGATACTCGTTCTTGTGTAGGACCATAGGGATCTGTCCTGTTGACTCGTGCCTGGTAGAATTCATGCATGTCTCTACATCCTTAATTTTATCGACCCATTTGTGGTGTTCGTTCGGAATGAAGATCCTCAAATATGAAGTTACACACTTAATTGCTCTTTCACTTGGATTTGCTTGAGCATGTCGGATACTGCTTAAAACGTGTTTTATACCCTTATCTTCCATACCTTTCTTGAATTCGGTGCTTGTGAAATAACTGCCATGGTCTGATTATATAAACTCTGGTTTTCCACGGATTGGAATAACTCTATTTCGAATGCGACTGAGTACCTGCTTTGATGTCGTTTTCTGAATAGGGCATAGTACTACGAATTTAGAAAATACATCAATGCACACTAGCAAATGACGGCAACCTCGCCTTCCCTTCGGGATTGGACCGAAACAGTCGAGTGCCAGTAGCTCACAAGGTTTCTGAGGTAGCAATGGTCTGGGATACTGCCTCATTAAGTAATTATTGGGCTTTGTCCTCTGACACGGATCACAAGTTGTAATGACGTCACATATAGTTGTTCTCATACGTGGCCATGTAAATGTCTCTCCTATCGTCGCTTCGCACTTATCTACGCCCACATGACCGTAACTTTCGTGCGTATGCCATGTCAATCCTCGTTGTAACGATGCAGGTACTAATATGCGTAACTTGGAGTGGTCACTATCTACCCATTTGTGCAGCAAATTGTTGACATAAACATATCTTCCTTCTTTGGCTTTCGCTTCTCGAAATGCAGGTGTTCCTGTAGGTAGTTGCTTTCTGAAGTATTGAATTAAAAGCATCATCCATGGTTCCGCTTCCTGTTCTCGCTGTATCTCACGTAACTCCTCCAAGAATTCCCGGTCCTTCGGTGTTAACTCCAAGTGTTGTACCATCGCTGCTTCTTCATTATCAGGCTCTGGGTTCCTGCTGAGTGCATCCGGTATCACGTTCATCTTCCCTGGGCAATGTTCAATCTCAATGCTGAACTGCTGAATATATATAGACCAACGTGTCACACGTTCGCTTGCCATCGACGTCTTAAACAAGAATGTTAGTGCCTTGTGGTCGGTCCTGACAACAATAGGGTAGCCGTAAATTATTCGTTTCCATTGTTGTAACGCATGAAGTATGGCCAACAGTTCTAGTTCCGTTACCGTATAATTGCGCTCGTGCTTACGCAATTTTCGGCTGACAAATGCCAAATATGTTTTGTGCTGCAGGTTAGCTGGATCCTCTTGGTAAAGTATAGCACCTATACCAATTAGTGAAGCATCCGCTTGGATTATAAATTTGTGCTTGAAATCTGGATATCCTAATTTAATGCAGTTTTCCAATAGCTGCTTTGTTGTTTGGAATGCCTTCTCACACTCCGCATTCCATAACCATTTATTATTTTTCTTTAGCATTTCCTGCATGGGAGCTACAGTCTCCGTATAACCTGGACAGTTTTCCTTAAAGAATCCCGTTACGCCTAAGAAAGCCCGAATGTGCTTGACTCTCGTTGGTGTAGGGAAATTCTTTATCGCTTCGATCTTAGCTGGATTTGGTTTGACTCCCTCCTTGTCAATGACGTGACCCAAATATAAGATCTCGCTCTTGAAGAAATGCGATTTCTTCAGATTTACTTTGAAATTAGATGCATTCAGGTTGCCTAATAATTTATCTAAATTTTCCATGTGAGTTTCAATGTTGTCGGATGCCAGCAAAATGTCATCAATGTAGCGTACCGTCATCTCCTTAACTTCCTCGGTTAAATTCCGGTCCAGGGCTCGGATTAAAGCACAGCCCACTGTTTTGACTCCAAAGGGCATTCGAACGAAGCAAAATGTCTGGTTATCGAATAAGAAGCCAGTTAGAAGCTGTGACTTCTCATCCAATTCAATATGGTGGAACGAACTCGTCAGATCGACAGATGAATAAATGCTCTTGTTTTTAAAGCCTTTTAGTACGTCTCTGATGATTGGCGCTCTGTCATACTCAGGAAAAATGAGTCTTGTGTTGAGATTTCTGGCATCTAAACAAAGTCTAATAGATCCATTTGGTTTTGTGACTGCCAAAATCGCATTTAGATAAGGTGTAGGTGTCTTCCTTATCACTCCAGCTTGTAACATCTCATCTATAATGACCTTAACTTGACCACGATATTTTTCAGGAATTGGGTACAATCTGCTTTTGAAAGGTGACCAGTCCTCGACTTGCATAGAATATTTGAAATTTAATATTTTCCCAGGTACTGTATCAAATACTGTTTTGTGCTTCCTTAATATCTCTTCCAACTGCTTTCTGTTTTCACCCCCAAGTTGAATGTCATTGAGCCGCTCCTGTAGTAACTCTTCAAATTGTGCATCACTGTTATCTCCTTCTGTTAATAAAGACCATATCTCCTGGGATTCACTCTCCTCATCTAGTTCCACAACAGCTCCTTCTATGATGTTATCTTCTGCCTTTCGTACCTCCTCTTCCGTCTCTTCCGATATTGCTTCCAATGCCCAAGAATTTACATCTCTTCCGGTAGTGATTTCATCCATATGCAATCCCACATTTTTCAGCTGATCATACTCTCTAAAACTGACAGTATTCTTGTGCAAATCTATCACTGCTTGATAGTCACAAATAAAATTTGCACCAAGAATTATATTGAAATTCATCTTTGCCATAATAATGAATGTTTGCCCAAAAGTGTGTTCCAATATGTTCAGTTCTAGGTATGCCTGACGTTTACAAGTGACGGTGCGTTCAGGAATAACACCCCTCACTTTGAGCTGTGGTACCGGAATTACAGGAATATTCTGACTCCGTCCCAACTCTCGAACCAAGGCCTCCGATACCAGACTGATCTGTGACCCCGTATCCAATAAACATCTTATATTAATTCCACCAATCCTCGCGAAAATAATGGGTAATTGCCTAATTTCGTCGTTCCGAGGTTTCACCGTCTCCTCCAGGCAGTCTTCTGGCAAAGCAATCCATTCTTGTATGTTCGCTACTATCCATCCATCTTCAACTTCCGACTGTTGTGTTTGTAGCCTGTCTCCTTTATCCAAATTTAACATTTTTTTAAGCTCCATTGCGACTCCCATCATCCTTCTGTCGCTCATGTCCTTGATATCCCTCTTGTCTCAGTAGACTTCCAGCTTCCTCAGTATGTGTATCAGGATTCTTCATGTTCCCAATGGCCTTTTCCCATCTTCCTATCTCTCCACCTTGACTAGCGTGTAACTCCTCTAAGTAATTTTGCGATTGAGCGTGCCTATCATCCCAGTCATCTCGATAGTTATGTGGCTCTCCTTGATTTTGGTCTCTTCTTCCTTTCCATCGTTGATTGGCATTGTAATCACCGTATCTTCCATAAGGCCTGTCATTCCTTCGATTTTCACGCCATTGCTGATATCCTCTCGGTTGGTATCTATTGTTACCTTGGTATGACCTATTGTTGTAATGATTTTCGTTACGCTGATATGGTCTGTTTTCTCCTTCTTCCTGGTTTCGCCTAGGTGTGGAAGTGCTTGTGTTAGTGCCCTGCGTTTTGGTGTTTGCCTGTTTTGGTTCTATGACCTCTGTAGTATTGACTAACTCCAGCTGTCTTCCTCCCCTATAATGACTATGAGATGTAGTCTCATCTATTTGCCGTAGTATCTGCTCTGCATGTAGGGCCGTACTAACGTTCGCTGCGACTAGTACTTGTTGTACGTTTACTGGCATTTGTCTCGCTATAGTCATCACCAGATCTGCTTCATTTAATGGGTAATCAAGGTCACGAAATTTTAACATTTGCATGTTAAAGAAATCTGAGTATTTTGTTTGCTGGGTGGTTTGATACTTCCTAGAGTAAAGCTCCATCCTTAGAATCTGTTGTGTTGCGGGCGACCAGTATTTGCGCAGAAACGCTAAGTTGAAATCTGACATGTTTCCAAATGTATATTTGAAGCTTAAAAACCATGTGAGGACATTTCCCGATAAAAATCTCTCCGTCATCCTTAATCTTCGTGCTTCAGGTACCCCAGTGTCATTGAAATGGTCTTCCATCTCTTTGATAAAGGCTTTAGGTGTCACCCCTGAATTTTCCGTGTAATTCTGCGGTTTGTAGTCATTTGAGCGAATTACTTGAATAAGTTGTGTGGGCTGATGACCGTCTTGTGGTGTCGAGCTCCTATCTACATTCTTACGAAATCCTTCCGTGTTTGTTGTTAATGGGCTGTCTGCCTGAGTCTGACTTCCTGCTGTGCTGGACTCTGGACTATTTGAGTTATCCGGCTTGTCTTTCACTGTTCCCGTTCTAAATATAGATGATTGTTCTAATGAGCGGAGTTCGGCTTTAATGATCCTGTCCGTCTGCTCTTTAAGTTTATTTTTCACCTCTTGCTCCAAAGCTTGAATACGCGTGTGATTTTCGCCTACTGTTTTAAGAATGGTGGATCTTTCCTCTTTAGAATCAATATTCATTCTCTTCCAATCTTTCCTTATTTGTTCTTTAATCGTGCTTACTTGCCCTTCGATCTGGCTTTTTGTGTCATCCTGATTACTTTCTATCTGGCTCAGCCTTTCGTCTAATGTACTCTTAAATTGCTCTTGCTCCGTTTTTAGGCTTTCCCATTGTTCCGCTGATTTTATCTCGAGACGGTCCATATCTTTAATTATGCCGGATATGTTTTCATCTACTGCTGATAATTGTTGTTGAATGACCCTGCCTAGGCGGCTTCGGTGGCGTAGTCGGTAGCATGCTGAGCTTCTATGCCCAAGATAGCGGGTTCAAACCCGGCCGAAGCCGTCGGATTTTTTAAGAGCGTTAAAAATCCCTCAGTATGCCTTCCTTCGGAGGGGAAGTAAAGCCGGCGGTCCCATGTCATAGATTTATGGCATGTTAAAGATCCTTCCACTAATTGCACCTGTGTGAAGCTAAATTGGATAGGTTAAGAATGTAAACAACGCTCTTAGGTTTCTACGTTCGTTGCCAAGCGCCGACTGCGGTGGCGTCTAGTAGCTAAGTTCTGAATTAGACCTAGTAGTCGTTGACGGTGGCGCTTGGCGGCAAAAGTAGGAACTATTTGAAAAATTATAAGTTGCAGTACTTAAAATTAAAAAACAGATACACACACTAATACAGTCATCACAATTAACACCGGTTATCAGACAGATTCTACACACACCCAAAGTACACGGGGCTACATGACCGCGTTGTCGCAGCCCCTAAACTTAAGAACCAACCAACCAACCAACCAATGACCCTGCCGCTTTTCTCCATTTCCTTAAATCGTCCTTCCAATTTATCCTGAGCTATTTTGACCTTGCTTGTATTCATTGTGCATGCTATTTCAATTTGTTCTAATTTAGCCAACACCGTTTCATCCAGAATGCTAAGTTTTTGATCAAAAATATCTTCCATTTTTTTAATCTGCTCTAATTGTTTCTCATTATTTTTGCTAACATCTAGGGCCAGTAATATCATCTGTTGATTTGTGTGATCTTTCATTTCTGCGGTTAACGAAGCTAATTGGTTCGTGTTTTTAATATTTTGCGCCTCTAACTGCGAATTGATAGTGTCATTAATTTCACTCTTTAATAACCTAGCTTGTTCCGCCTGATATTCATTTTGTTCAATTCTACTGTTATTTAATTGTGTCCGAAATTGTTCACTTTGTTCTAACAGTTTAGTATTTAGCGATTCACTTTGTTCTGACAGTTTAGTTTTTAGCGATTCACTCTGCTCAGATAATTTGTTTATAGACTCACTTTGTTCTAGCCTACTATTGTTTAATTGTGTCCGCAATGATTCACTTTGCTCTAACATGCTAATGTTTATAGATTGACTCTGTTCTGATAGTTTGGTGTTTATTTGTTCAGATAACTTCGTGTTTAGCGATACGCTTTGTTCCGCCAATTTAGTATCCAACAATTCCTGTGTTCTCCTCGCCGCACTCTCAATGATCTCCTGGATCTGCTCCACCGTTGCCATAATACACAATTTATATGAGACATTAGGGAAATGGCATAAAGCAATGCCCTTTGACACACACATAAAATCCAATGCACATTTACTTTCTTTATCCAACTCAGTTCATTTATTTTTACATTTACTCCCACTAGTCAATTGCATCTCTGAGTGGTTCTAGTTTTACTCAATTTAATTTTAAACCCAAGCACATATTTAGTCATTAAATTTTTATCCTGATCTGATATTAACACTGACTAATTAACAAAGTATTAATTGTCATTTTAGGCTACAGCCTCCTAATATTTCCATGAGTTTGACTTTCTAAGCAAATCTAGTTTTAATTTTATCATTGGGCGCCCGGTATCACATATTAATTTTACTTTAATTTAAAAGACAAAAACGTGAACCGTATTTTACTTTGCAAACTCCTGATTTTAATTTATTTTTCACACATTTGGCGGTATCCACTTCGCCTCAATTACTTTTAATAAAATATCACTTCCCGGTGATTAAATACTGTCATATCTGCCTGCTCTTGCGGCATGTCAGTTTTACTCAAATACGCCACTATTGACATGTGTAATCTCCGCCGTTACACCACAGTAAATGGCCCCACGCTTGGCCGCGCCAGTTTTATCCCTATGAACCCTTCAGAATAGCAGTGTTTTATGCAAGAATCTTGATCAAGGGGTCGCGCTCAGTTCATAGTGTGGTGTTTACGTCCGTCAAACAACGTGCTTTACTGAGGCAAGGGTCATAGGATAAAACTGTAATTAAGAAAGTAAGGAGACAAGACGTAAGATAATAACAAGATTTTATAACTAATTGGGCATAAAAGAAAATAAACAAACAAAATAAAAATATATCCTCCCTGAATCATTCCCTGAATCATTCCCTGACAGGAATATCTAACACTTTGAGGAGTCAGATGGATCTCCCCCTTTATAATAAAATTGTGGATCCTAGTTCCACTACCTTGCATTTGAGTTTTATGTGCGCGTGATGACTAACTACGAGAAAATGAGTACTTGGATGATCGTTCGTTCACTACGGGTTAACAGCCACGGTGCTCACGAACAATCATCACGTAAATCAACGTTTATGGATATGGTCATGACATTAATAAAAACCCTTAAAAACTCTAGTGCTGACACACACACACTACAAATCTATTATTTACAGGAATCTCTCAGATCCTCATTAGCGCGAAGACGCACTTAACAACATGAGCTACCAACTGGCCAATTGCTCAATACACACAAGGAAAGACAGCATTGCACATGACTCACGGGTCACTGAAATGAAAATAAACCTGGAATAAACCAACAACAACAAAAGCCTGACCGGCTAAGATTACTTTATATGAACGAAACTGCATGTTAAGGTAACGCTTCGAAGATTATCGTGATTCGTAGGCAACTCCCATTTATTTCAACAATTTTTACCATTGATCAGTTCTTATCTGTAATTCAAGTAATTAGAGAGCCAACGAGCACTCCTCACTAATGACCATGCTTTGCACGTTCAGACAGCCTTGTGAAACATCTCCCCCCCTTTCCTCAAATACTTGTCGTGTCCCAGTCCAGTGTATATAAATAGCCGACCAGCTGTTCCGTTACCTCACGGAATCAACAGCAACAAAAATCTCATCCAACTCAACATATGGTCAGACATAATCACTTATCCACAATTGCCCTCGCAAGGATACAATATGGACCGGGTACCAAGCTGACAGAAATCAGTCTCAGCTGAAATTCCCGCTTGTAATACCACAAAAATACACACATACACACATCTGGGACTGACATGACGCTTTTTCACACAGGTCTGCTGAATAGGTGCTCACAAAACATTAAACACAAAATTTAAAACCTACGATAGAGCTGATTACTCTTCGTCACAAATTACATTGCTCCAATCGGCAATAGTCACACTGAATCTGATCAATAATAAATCTTAAACAATTTTAATTACCCTCCAATCTACTGTATAATTATATTAATTCAGTCCTACTTCTGAAACACAACAGATCTCCGAGAGACGTTTTTAACCGCATTGCGTAACATATGCAAACACGGCCGTTCACATAGCTACGTTAGTTAACACAATACAAAAACAAGAACCTTCCACTAACTACATTCGTGCGAGCTGCTTCCATACAAAAGTGTGTCAGACCAAAACTAAATATACTACGTTAATCACACAAGCAATGTATTTACAAAAATATGTCCCATAAACCATAAGTTAATTTATCAAATAATAAAGAATATTATTTTGTACTCATCTCTCTTGTAGTCACCCGTCAAAGAACGTCTGCTGCCATTTCCCAACTGAATGGTTCTATCTCATCTCAGCCATCTGGACGGAGTGTTGAGAATTCCAAACTTCCTCTGTAGTCGTCGGTGTCATCTCTGGCGCTGCTTCAAAAATTAGATTATTATACACTTGATATCTGACTACTAAATTCGCTGTTCAGGTACTACTTTCCCTGTCACAGTTCGTTGGCGAATTATCGACGATACTGCCCCTACAATATAGTACTGTGACTACCTATCACTGAATTTAACACTTTACAATAATTTCTGTGTTCTCATGACACGCAAAGTAATAACTGACTAGTGTCCACGACACACAAAATAATAATCTACGTTATCAGACGAACAGAATAGAAGTCCACGTCCGTAGACGCACAGATTAGAAGTCCATGTCTTGGCTCTTCATGCCACTTATAAAAGAACTGGCCCTAGGTCTCGATGGGGGGGGGGGAATTTATGTAAAAAATTCTCGAAATAATTGTGGTACAGGCATGAAATAGATATCACTGAACTCGTAATATTGCACAGGTCAAGAATATGCTCATTAATCCTAGAATCGATCGTAGAGATTTTGTCTAGGCGATTTCCCGCGTGAATGCTAGCCGAGCGTGCCCACGCTAGACCTGCCGCGTTAACTAGGCATTCTTCTCTCATTGGTTCTCACATTTTCTGTAATTTGGCGGTTCATAGCGGATCTTGGCGTCGTAGGAGTGTCCAGCCTGCTCATCAGCCACTCACATTACTGCATCATATTTCTTCTAGGCGCGAATATCACAATGAACATACCAGCAGCATGTCTCACTGCGCGTCGCTTCTATTTGAGGTGGCCCACACCTGTCCTTTCTGACACATCGCTATGCTATTTCCTTTCACAGCTAAAGTATTTAGCCTATTGTCAATCCGCTTCAGGTATGTCCCCGCTGTCTCCAACCAATGCTTGAAATTTCCTCATCTCCGTCTGGCTACTTTCATGATGCTGGTGGAAATATTTATTAATTGGAGAAATAAAACATAGAATCATTTATCCAACAGAGGATAAAAGGGTTCACAACTCTCCCACTCACAAAATTTCGAACTTAGGAATAAAGTCGACAATTTTAAAAGACTTCCGTAGGCCAAATTGTTTTATTTCAGAAATCACCCCTTTTCTATTACTGGTCTAGTCGCTCCTGTCTTGAATGGCATTTACTCGTTTTCATTTCCTGCTTGTATCTCCCCTCTCAGTCTGCTTGCATGACGCTCTGGTGCCTGAGGCAACACTCTGCTCGTCTCGTTAATGTTTGTCAACAACAACACTACTTCCTCGTTTACGTGCCGTACTCAACTGCTCCTCGTGCACTTTGTTGATAATAGGACGTCCATATATGCAAACTGCATCATTAATTCGGCGCTCCCATGGTTCGCTTCTACGATACTTTTTTAGGTTGGCAGCGTTGTAGACTGACATTGTTCCTGTACTCAATTCTTTCACTCTGTAAGCATTGTTTCCAAGGTTTCTTACGATAGAATAGGGTCCTATGAACTTTTCGCAGAATTTACTGAAGATTTTCTTCTCTGGGTCCGATGTAGCAGGTCGTTTCACCAAAACGAGCTGGTTGATTTCAAGATCCCTGTGAAACCACTTATTTCTCACTCGCCGTAATCTGCGGTCTGCTTGTTTCCTCATGTAGGCTCTCGTCCTCTCAATTCGCAGGTCAGGTGCTACCATTGGATCTTGTGGACAGTTAATGATGCTTTTCCACGTTCTTACTGGATACTCGTTCTTGTGTAGGACCATAGGGATCTGTCCTGTTGACTCGTGCCTGGTAGAATTCATGCATGTCTCTACATCCTTAATTTTATCGACCCATTTGTGGTGTTCGTTCGGAATGAAGATCCTCAAATATGAAGTTACACACTTAATTGCTCTTTCACTTGGATTTGCTTGAGCATGTCGGATACTGCTTAAAACGTGTTTTATACCCATATCTTCCATACCTTTCTTGAATTCGGCGCTTGTGAAATAACTGCCATGGTCTGATAATATAAACTCTGGTTTTCCAAGGATTGGAATAACTCTATTTCGAATGCGACTGAGTACCTGCTTTGATGTCGTTTTCTGAATAGGGCATAGTACTACGAATTTAGAAAATACATCAATGCACACTAGCAAATGACGGCAACCTCGCCTTCCCTTCGGGATTGGACCGAAACAGTCGAGTGCCAGTAGCTCACAAGGTTTCTGAGGTAGCAATGGTCTGGGATACTGCCTCATTAAGTAATTATTGGGCTTTGTCCTCTGACACGGATCACAAGTTGTAATGACGTCACATATAGTTGTTCTCATACGTGGCCATGTAAATGTCTCTCCTATCGTCGCTTCGCACTTATCTACGCCCACATGACCGTAACTTTCGTGCGTATGCCATGTCAATCCTCGTTGTAACGATGCAGGTACTAATATGCGTAACTTGGTGTGGTCACTATCTACCCATTTGTGCAGCAAATTGTTGACATAAACATATCTTCCTTCTTTGGCTTTCGCTTCTCGAAATGCAGGTGTTCCTGTAGGTAGTTGCTTTCTGAAGTATTGAATTAAAAGCATCATCCATGGTTCCGCTTCCTGTTCTCGCTGTATCTCACGTAACTCCTCCAAGAATTCCCGGTCCTTCGGTGTTAACTCCAAGTGTTGTACCATCGCTGCTTCTTCATTATCAGGCTCTGGGTTCCTGCTGAGTGCATCCGGTATCACGTTCATCTTCCCTGGGCAATGTTCAATCTCAATGCTGAACTGCTGAATATATATAGACCAACGTGTCACACGTTCGCTTGCCATCGACGTCTTAAACAAGAATGTTAGTGCCTTGTGGTCGGTCCTGACAACAATAGGGTAGCCGTAAATTATTCGTTTCCATTGTTGTAACGCATGAAGTATGGCCAACAGTTCTAGTTCCGTTACCGTATAATTGCGCTCGTGCTTACGCAATTTTCGGCTGACAAATGCCAAATATGTTTTGTGCTGCAGGTTAGCTGGATCCTCTTGGTAAAGCATAGCACCTATACCAATTAGTGAAGCATCCGCTTGGATTATAAATTTGTGCTTGAAATCTGGATATCCTAATTTAATGCAGTTTTCCAATAGCTGCTTTGTTGTTTGGAATGCCTTCTCACACTCCGCATTCCATAACCATTTATTATTTTTCTTTAGCATTTCCTGCATGGGAGCTACAGTCTCCGTATAACCTGGACAGTTTTCCTTAAAGAATCCCGTTACGCCTAAGAAAGCCCGAATGTGCTTGACTCTCGTTGGTGTAGGGAAATTCTTTATCGCTTCGATCTTAGCTGGATTTGGTTTGACTCCCTCCTTGTCAATGACGTGACCCAAATATAAGATCTCGCTCTTGAAGAAATGCGATTTCTTCAGATTTACTTTGAAATTAGATGCATTCAGGTTGCCTAATAATTTATCTAAATTTTCCATGTGAGTTTCAATGTTGTCGGATGCCAGCAAAATGTCATCAATGTAGCGTACCGTCATCTCCTTAACTTCCTCGGTTAAATTCCGGTCCAGGGCTCGGATTAAAGCACAGCCCGCTGTTTTGACTCCAAAGGGCATTCGAACGAAGCAAAATGTCTGGTTATCGAATAAGAAGCCAGTTAGAAGCTGTGACTTCTCATCCAATTCAATATGGTGGAACGAACTCGTCAGATCGACAGATGAATAAATGCTCTTGTTTTTAAAGCCTTTTAGTACGTCTCTGATGATTGGCGCTCTGTCATACTCAGGAAAAATGAGTCTTGTGTTGAGATTTCTGGCATCTAAACAAAGTCTAATAGATCCATTTGGTTTTGTGACTGCCAAAATCGCATTTGGATAAGGTGTAGGTGTCTTCCTTATCACTCCAGCTTGTAACATCTCATCTATAATGACCTTAACTTGACCACGATATTTTTCAGGAATTGGGTACAATCTGCTTTTGAAAGGTGACCAGTCCTCGACTTGCATAGAATATTTGAAATTTAATATTTTCCCAGGTACTGTATCAAATACTGTTTTGTGCTTCCTTAATATCTCTTCCAACTGCTTTCTGTTTTCACCCCCAAGTTGAATGTCATTGAGCCGCTCCTGTAGTAACTCTTCAAATTGTGCATCACTGTTATCTCCTTCTGTTAATAAAGACCATATCTCCTGGGATTCACTCTCCTCATCTAGTTCCACAACAGCTCCTTCTATGATGTTATCTTCTGCCTTTCGTACCTCCTCTTCCGTCTCTTCCGATATTGCTTCCAATGCCCAAGAATTTACATCTCTTCCGGTAGTGATTTCATCCATATGCAATCCCACATTTTTCAGCTGATCATACTCTCTAAAACTGACAGTATTCTTGTGCAAATCTATCACTGCTTGATAGTCACAAATAAAATTTGCACCAAGAATTATATTGAAATTCATCTTTGCCATAATAATGAATGTTTGCCCAAAAGTGTGTTCCAATATGTTCAGTTCTAGGTATGCCTGACGTTTACAAGTGACGGTGCGTTCAGGAATAACACCCCTCACTTTGAGCTGTGGTACCGGAATTACAGGAATATTCTGACTCCGTCCCAACTCTCGAACCAAGGCCTCCGATACCAGACTGATCTGTGACCCCGTATCCAATAAACATCTTATATTAATTCCACCAATCCTCGCGAAAATAATGGGTAATTGCCTAATTTCATCGTTCCGTGGTTTCACCGTCTCCTCCAGGCAGTCTTCTGGCAAAGCAATCCATTCTTGTATGTTCGCTACTATCCATCCATCTTCAACTTCCGACTGTTGTGTTTGTAGCCTGTCTCCTTTATCCAAATTTAACATTTTTTTAAGCTCCATTGCGACTCCCATCATCCTTCTGTCGCTCATGTCCTTGATATCCCTCTTGTCTCAGTAGACTTCCAGCTTCCTCAGTATGTGTATCAGGATTCTTCATGTTCCCAATGGCCTTTTCCCATCTTCCTATCTCTCCACCTTGACTAGCGTGTAACTCCTCTAAGTAATTTTGCGATTGAGCGTGCCTATCATCCCAGTCATCTCGATAGTTATGTGGCTCTCCTTGATTTTGGTCTCTTATTCCTTTCCATCGTTGATTGGCATTGTAATCACCGTATCTTCCATAAGGCCTGTCATTCCTTCGATTTTCACGCCATTGCTGATATCCTCTCGGTTGGTATCTATTGTTACCTTGGTATGACCTATTGTTGTAATGATTTTCGTTACGCTGATATGGTCTGTTTTCTCCTTCTTCCTGGTTTCGCCTAGGTGTGGAAGTGCTTGTGTTAGTGCCCTGCGTTTTGGTGTTTGCCTGTTTTGGTTTTATGACCTCTGTAGTATTGACTAACTCCAGCTGTCTTCCTCCCCTATAATGACTATGAGATGTAGTCTCATCTATTTGCCGTAGTATCTGCTCTGCATGTAGGGCCGTACTAACGTTCGCTGCGACTAGTACTTGTTGTACGTTTACTGGCATTTGTCTCGCTATAGTCATCACCAGATCTGCTTCATTTAATGGGTAATCAAGGTCACGAAATTTTAACATTTGCATGTTAAAGAAATCTGAGTATTTTGTTTGCTGGGTGGTTTGATACTTCCTAGAGTAAAGCTCCATCCTTAGAATCTGTTGTGTTGCGGGCGACCAGTATTTGCGCAGAAACGCTAAGTTGAAATCTGACATGTTTCCAAATGTATATTTGAAGCTTAAAAACCATGTGAGGACATTTCCCGATAAAAATCTCTCCGTCATCCTTAATCTTCGTGCTTCAGGTACCCCAGTGTCATTGAAATGGTCTTCCATCTCTTTGATAAAGGCTTTAGGTGTCACCCCTGAATTTTCCGTGTATTTCTGCGGTTTGTAGTCATTTGAGCGAATTACTTGAATAAGTTGTGTGGGCTGATGACCGTCTTGTGGTGTCGAGCTCCTATCTACATTCTTACGAAATCCTTCCGTGTTTGTTGTTAATGGGCTGTCTGCCTGAGTCTGACTTCCTGCTGTGCTGGACTCTGGACTATTTGAGTTATCCGGCTTGTCTTTCACTGTTCCCGTTCTAAATATAGATGATTGTTCTAATGAGCGGAGTTCGGCTTTAATGATCCTGTCCGTCTGCTCTTTAAGTTTATTTTTCACCTCTTGCTCCAAAGCTTGAATACGCGTGTGATTTTCGCCTACTGTTTTAAGAATGGTGGATCTTTCCTCTTTAGAATCAATCTCTTCCAATCTTTCCTTATTTGTTCTTTAATCGTGCTTACTTGCCCTTCGATCTGGCTTTTTGTGTCATCCTGATTACTTTCTATCTGGCTCAGCCTTTCGTCTAATGTACTCTTATATTGCTCTTGCTCCGTTTTTAGGCTTTTCCATTGTTCCGCTGATTTTATCTCGAGACGGTCCATATCTTTAATTATGCCGGATATGTTTTCATCTACTGCTAATAATTGTTGTTGAATGACCCTGCCGCTTTTCTCCATTTCCTTAAATCGTCCTTCCAATTTATCCTGAGCTATTTTGACCTCGCTTGTATTCATTGTGCATGCTATTTCAATTTGTTCTAATTTAGCCAACACCGTTTCATCCAGAATGCTAAGTTTTTGATCAAAAATATCTTCCATTTTTTTAATCTGCTCTAATTGTTTCTCATTATTTTTGCTAACATCTAGGGCCAGTAATATCATCTGTTGATTTGTGTGATCTTTCATTTCTGCGGTTAACGAAGCTAATTGGTTCGTGTTTTTAATATTTTGCGCCTCTAACTGCGAATTGATAGTGTCATTAATTTCACTCTTTAATAACCTAGCTTGTTCCGCCTGATATTCATTTTGTTCAATTCTACTGTTATTTAATTGTGTCCGAAATTGTTCACTTTGTTCTAACAGTTTAGTATTTAGCGATTCACTTTGTTCTGACAGTTTAGTTTTTAGCGATTCACTCTGCTCAGATAATTTGTTTATAGACTCACTTTGTTCTAGCCTACTATTGTTTAATTGTGTCCGCAATGATTCACTTTGCTCTAACATGCTAATGTTTATAGATTGACTCTGTTCTGATAGTTTGGTGTTTATTTGTTCAGATAACTTCGTGTTTAGCGATACGCTTTGTTCCGCCAATTTAGTATCCAACAATTCCTGTGTTCTCCTCGCCGCACTCTCAATGATCTCCTGGATCTGCTCCACCGTTGCCATAATACACAATTTATATGAGACATTAGGGAAATGGCATAAAGCAATGCCCTTTGACACACACATAAAATCCAATGCACATTTACTTTCTTTATCCAACTCAGTTCATTTATTTTTACATTTACTCCCACTAGTCAATTGCATCTCTGAGTGGTTCTAGTTTTACTCAATTTAATTTTAAACCCAAGCACATATTTAGTCATTAAATTTTTATCCTGATCTGATATTAACACTGACTAATTAACAAAGTATTAATTGTCATTTTAGGCTACAGCCTCCTAATATTTCCATGAGTTTGACTTTCTAAGCAAATCTAGTTTTAATTTTATCATTGGGCGCCCGGTATCACATATTAATTTTACTTTAATTTAAAAGACAAAAACGTGAACCGTATTTTATTTTGCAAACTCCTGATTTTAATTTATTTTTCACACATTTGGCGGTATCCACTTCGCCTCAATTACTTTTAATAAAATATCACTTCCCGGTGATTAAATACTGTCATATCTGCCTGCTCTTGCGGCATGTCAGTTTTACTCAAATACGCCACTATTGACATGTGTAATCTCCGCCGTTACACCACAGTAAATGGCCCCACGCTTGGCCGCGCCAGTTTTATCCCTATGAACCCTTCAGAATAGCAGTGTTTTATGCAAGAATCTTGATCAAGGGGTCGCGCTCAGTTCATAGTGTGGTGTTTACGTCCGTCAAACAACGTGCTTTACTGAGGCAAGGGTCATAGGATAAAAACTGTAATTAAGAAAGTAAGGAGACAAGACGTAAGATAATAACAAGATTTTATAACTAATTGGGCATAAAAGAAAATAAACAAACAAAATAAAAATATATCCTCCCTGAATCATTCCCTGAATCATTCCCTGACAGGAATATCTAACACTTTGAGGAGTCAGATGGATCTCCCCCTTTATAATAAAATTGTGGATCCTAGTTCCACTACCTTGCATTTGAGTTTTATGTGCGCGTGATGACTAACTACGAGAAAATGAGTACTTGGATGATCGTTCGTTCACAACGGGTTAACAGCCACGGTGCTCACGAACAATCATCACGTAAATCAACGTTTATGGATATGGTCATGACATTAATAAAAACCCTTAAAAACTCTAGTGCTGACACACACACACTACAAATCTATTATTTACAGGAATCTCTCAGATCCTCATTAGCGCGAAGACGCACTTAACAACATGAGCTACCAACTGGCCAATTGCTCAATACACACAAGGAAAGACAGCATTGCACATGACTCACGGGTCACTGAAATGAAAATAAACCTGGAATAAACCAACAACAACAAAAGCCTGACCGGCTAAGATTACTTTATATGAACGAAACTGCATGTTAAGGTAACGCTTCGAAGATTATCGTGATTGGTAGGCAACTCTCATTTATTTCAACAATTTTTACCATTGATCAGTTCTTATCTGTAATTCAAGTAATTAGAGAGCCAACGATCACTCCTCACTAATGACCATGCTTTGCACGTTCAGACAGCCTTGTGAAACATCTCCCCCCTTTCCTCAAATACTTGTCGTGTCCCAGTCCAGTGTATATAAATAGCCGTCCTGCCGTTCCGTTACCTCACGGAATCAACAGCAACAAAAATCTCATCCAACTCAACATATGGTCAGACATAATCACTTATCCACAATTGCCCTCGCAAGGATACAATATGGACCGGGTACCAAGCTGACAGACATCAGTCTCAGCTGAAATTCCCGCTTGTAATACCACAAAAATACACACATACACACATCTGGGACTGACATGACGCTTTTTCACACAGGTCTGCTGAATAGGTGCTCACAAAACATTAAACACAAAATTTAAAACCTACGATAGAGCTGATTACTCTTCGTCACAAATTACATTGCTCCAATCGGCAATAGTCTCACTGAATCTGATCAATAATAAATCTTAAACAATTTTAATTACCCTCCAATCTACTGTATAATTACATTAATTCAGTCCTACTTCTGAAACACAACAGATCTCCGAGAGACGTTTTTAACCGCATTGCGTAACATATGCAAACACGGCCGTTCACATAGCTACGTTAGTTAACACAATACAAAAACAAGAACCTTCCACTAACTACATTCGTGCGAGCTGCTTCCATACAAAAGTGTGTCAGACCAAAACTAAATATACTACATTAATCACACAAGCAATGTATTTACAAAAATATGTCCCATAAACCATAAGTTAATTTATCAAATAATAAAGAATATTATTTTGTACTCATCTCTCTTGTAGTCACCCGTCAAAGAACGTCTGCTGCCATTTCCCAACTGAATGGATCTATCTCATCTCAGCCATCTGGACGGAGTGTTGAGAATTCCAAACTTCCTCTGTAGTCGTCGGTGTCATCTCTGGCGCTGCTTCAAAAATTAGATTATTATACACTTGATATCTGACTACTAAATTCGCTGTTCAGGTACTACTTTCCCTGTCACAGTTCGTTGGCGAATTATCGACGATACTGCCCCTACAATATAGTACTGTGACTACCTATCACTGAATTTAACACTTTACAATAATTTCTGTGTTTTCATGACACGCAAAGTAATAACTGACTAGTGTCCACGACACACAAAATAATAGTCTACGTTATCAGACGAACAGAATAGAAGTCCACGTCCGTAGACGCACAGATTAGAAGTCCATGTCTTGGCTCTTCATGCCACTTATAAAAGAACTGGCCCTAGGTCTCGATGGGGGGGGGGGGAATTTATGTAAAAAATTCTCGAAATAATTGTGGTACAGGCATGAAATAGATATCACTGAACTCGTAGTATTGCACAGGTCAAGAATATGCTCATTAATCCTAGAATCGATCGTAGAGATTTTGTCTAGGCGATTTCCCGCGTGAATGCTAGCCGAGCGTGCCCACGCTAGACCTGCCGCGTTAACTAGGCATTCTTCTCTCATTGGTTCTCACATTTTCTGTAATTTGGCGGTTCATAGCGGATCTTGGCGTCGTAGGAGTGTCCAGCCTGCTCATCAGCCACTCACATTACAGCATCATATTTCTTCTAGGCGCGAATATCACAATGAACATACCAGCAGCATGTCTCACTGCGCGTCGCTTCTATTTGAGGCGGCCCACACCTGTCCTTTCTGACACATCGCTATGCTATTTCCTTTCACAGCTAAAATATTTAGCCTATTGTCAATCCGCTTCAGGTATGTCCCCGCTGTCTCCAACCAATGCTTGAAATTTCCTCATCTCCGTCTGGCTACTTTCATGATGCTGGTGGAAATATTTATTAATTGGAGAAATAAAACATAGAATCATTTATCCAACAGAGGATAAAAGGGTTCAGTATGTCCACCCATTATCATTCCTGTATCTACAGGATCGAGGATGAGGTGAGATTAGTTATTATGCGGGGGATGGATTTTACAACGTGTGCCCTTCCTGACCACAAACTCATCAGAGGAATTAATAAGACGAAATAAAATGAAAGCAAATGAGACTGGTTCGGAAGAAAGCGGCCGTGACACATTCGAAAGTACTGTCTTAACATTTGCCTGTAGTTGAAAATGGAAAACTATGGAAAATCATTTCAAGGGCTGGTGACGGTGGGGGTTCGAACCCACTCACCCACAAAGTCCAGAAATAGTCTCGCCCATGACCTTGTGCCTAAAGCTCGTAGCTATCGAGGTAGGTCTTCTCATAGTCCAACATTAACTAATACTCTGTCCGAGAGACTGTCCCTGTCTTCCATTACTCTTTTCATCAGCACACATTTCCCTTATTTTTGAAGTTAGCGCAATCTAATGTCTTTTATCATGGACTAGCAACCCGCCCCGGCTTCGCCCAGGAACAGTTATGAATGCATTACGTGATAAGCACTCTTTTCGATATTCGTTTTACGTCTCGGCATGATGGGTTAAAATCACTGACTGGACTATTAATTATATTATCATGGAGATGCATGTGCAACGATTCTTTTCAGACGTAATTTAAGAATGGCGTGGTGCATGAAGCAAAAATCCCCCTTCGGTCCAATCTTAACTTGACTGTGTATTTTGCGGAATGAAAAGTTCACAGGCGAAATGAAGAAAAGGCGAGTTGCACTTCCAGGGAAACTCCAAACACAACCACTCTTCTCGGAAGTCTTAACTCAACACGACTCGACAGTTTGCTGCTGGCTGTATCTGGCGTAATAAGCTCGTCCACTAGCTAGGCTGTAACTGGGGGTGATAGGCTCGCCCCTAGCTAGCTCGTAAACTGTCGTCTCAGTAATTGAATGGAGAGTGTTGAGAGAAGTGATAATGTAAAAACACTTAAGAGTGGGCGATGTATTGAAGAAAGAGATATGCTCTCGGGGCCTTTTTTGTAGAATTTTTCATGCTTAAAAATTCTTACACTCATAGGCCTAGTATATAGATATTTTTAACGGTTTGCCCAGCGTAAGCTTGAAAAGCGCACGGACGCCAGGTATTGTTTTCGACTTTTTCACTGAAATCGTTACTGCTTGGCTTCCTTTGATTATAAATAAATAATTTTCGATTGAAACCTTCCTCGAGATATCTTTTACAGAATGGTGAAAACCGCATCAAAATCCATCCAGTGGTTCTGAGATTATCCGTGACATCCAAGACTCGGGGATTTTGTTTTATACTAAGTAGATATATGATTTTGGGCTGGCGGTTTATCTGGAATTAGCGAGGAAAATTTTCAGACACAAAGTTACCATGACAACAAGTGTTCCACATGTATGAATACTAGGCCAGTTACATCATCCGCACGTTGTTATGAAAACGCAAGCTATTAATTACGTACTTGTTCATCTATGCACACTTGGTTAGTAGCGTCATCCATATGTTGCTCTACGAACCGAAGCAATCAAGAGAGAAAGATGGAAGTATCAGAAGTGAGAATGTTAAGGTGGATGAGTGGAGTGACAAGAAAGGATAGAACAAGGAGTGATCACATCAGAGGAGCAGTGAATGTGGGACCGTTAGGAAAGAAGGCCCAAGAGAGTAGGCCCCGATGTTATGGGCATGTGCTTAGAAGAGAGGCTGACTACGTGGGGAAAACTGTTGGAAATTTGGAAATTGAGGGTTCAAGGAGGAGAGGAAGATCAAAAATGAGATGGAAAGACAAGATTTCAGGGGACCTCAGAGAAGACAAGTAGTTCCGTGAAGAACTATATAGCCTATTTTCATATAAGTTATCCTATTTATGTTAATTTTTTAGAAACAAAACTACCACTTTCGGAAACGCAAATAGCCCTGGGGTTCACTCAGCCTACACCCGAAATGAGTACCAGGGAAATCCTGGGAGCAAAGGCGGCCGGGCGTGGAGCTGACAACTTCATCCCATCTAGTGCCGATGTCATAAAAAGTGGAAGCCTCTACCTTCCACTACTCCCAGGGCCTCCATGGCCTGTACGGAGTTGGCGTTGCTTTGCTTTTACTTATGTTAATTGCCTCTATCAACATACAAATTTTCAGTTTGATTGCTGCGATACTGTAGACTCGTCGATATTGAGAACCGTCTAAATATTTCGGATGGTCACCATGTTGGATTTTTATGTATGTAGGCGATAGAGTTATGTACTATTACATGAATATTATTGCGTAGGTTCATTATTCAACCGTTCACTTCGATCGCATGATTAGAACGCATGAAATGGAAACTTAATTTTAAAATTTTGCACAGTCGCCATCTTGAGGTTGTGAATCAATTGAACAAAATTAGATGTCAGTGCATTAAAATTTATTCAAGCATTTACCGTACAATGTCTCACTGCACTTGTTTGGTTAAATCACGAGAAACGTCCATTTAAATATTTACATTTCGCGTTGCCGCCATTTTAGATGTGTGCTCACCAGGTTATTGAAAGTCCCATAGGTGAACTTATGTTCATAGCCTTTATCAACATACAAAATTTTAGTTTGATTACTGTCATATTAGTATATATTGACAACCGTCTAAATATTTCGGATGGTCGCCATGTTGGATTTTTATACTGTATGTAGGCCATAGATTAGATGAAGATTATTGCGTAGGTTCATTATTCAAACGTTCACTTCGATCACATGATTATGACACAAGAAATGGAAACTTAATTTTAAAATTTTGCAAAGCCGCCATCTTGAGGTTATGAATCAATTGAACAAAATTGGATGTCAATGCATTACAATGTTTATAAACATTTGCTGTTCTACTTTGCTTGACCGCCATGCTTGCTTTTTACTTCACAGGTTTTTGAAAGTCACATAGGTGTATCACCGTACAAACTTTCAGGGTGATATCGGTAATAGTTTCGGAGATATAGAATGTCGGTGAAATATTTCGTACAGATACCATGTTGCCTTGGTGAGACGTTATAAAATTTGAAGGGCATGGTCGGGGTCGGACAAAAAAGTTGGCCTACTACTGTATGTCCTTACAGAGTTTCAATGAAATCGCTCCTGCCGTTTAGATTTTATTAGACACAAACACACAAACACATAAATGGACAAAAGGTGATCTTATAAGCCTATTTTTTATAGATGAAAATAGACTAAAATGTGGAAGAGTGAGGAAGCATGGGATAGACATTTATGGAAGAGAATAATCCAGCAAAGTAACGCTGACCCTACGCGAAGTTGGAAAAGGCTGAGATAAAGAAGAAGAAGAAGAAGGAACTTAACTGTACGTCGACTCTAATGTAAGACGTGAAGGTATGAACGTGGGCTTCCTTACATGAATAGGACATGGCCGAATAACTTGCCAGTTTTGATTTGTTCAGACCCCCTGTGGATGGGGAGGGCAGAATTCATCCACGGTATCCCCTGCCTGTCGTAAAAGGCGACTTAGAGGGGGCCTTATAAAGGTCAATTTTGGTTTTCTGGTCCCAGCTCTGGTTTGACCAATAGAAATAAACATGCGTGCTGTTAGGGGAAGGGCCACCAGCTTGGCCATCTGGCCAGAAAGCCTAGACGGTATGCCCCATCCCGTCAGGTGGGTGCGCCATGTACCCTACAGTAGTATCCGCCTTACAACGAAGGTCCCTGCATGGCCGAATACTGGAGCTGAATAAATCCTGTGCATGCCGAGGGGGAAGTGCCTGTTTGAGGCACTGGGACCCCGGGCAATATCTGCTATGCCAGGTAGGTATTGCCTTGGCTGGGTGGCGCCCACAGTGATAGCCCCCGTTCGGAGTGGGCAGTATTCGGGGAGGATTTCGTCCGGGATGCCATCAAAGCGATCACGGACACCTGTACAGGGTGGCACCCTTAAAAAGCCGTCTCTTGAGTGTCGAGCTAATCCCAAGGTGTATACGCCTTGGGATGAAGCCTTTAATAGAAGATTCCCCGCTGATAGGTCTCCTCGCTACCTGGTAGCTACGAGGACTGACGGGGGTGATTTTAAACTAGTAAAATCAATAATTTTTTCTGAGGAAATCGAGGGGAAATTTGGGGACCTAAGCGGGATTTCCAAGCTCCGGAACGGTCAGCTGCTGCTGCACACCGTTGATCGGAAGCAAACCGAAGCGTTGCTGGAATGCACGCAATTCGGCGAAATTCCCGTTAAGGTCTCAAAACACGAAACGCTGAATGAGGTCCGAGGAGTTATTTTCCATCGTGACCTCATTTTAAATAGCGATGCGGAATTGTTGCGGGATCTGGGGAAGAGAGGCGTCACCAAGATTAGGCGCATCACCCGAAAGATTGGGGAGAACAGTGTCGATACCGGCGCTTTTATTCTCCATTTTGAGGGTGATGTAGTACCTAAGCAGGTGAAGGTCACATCGTACCACTGCGATGTTCGACCGTACATCCCTCCACCTATGCGCTGCTATCAATGCCAGAGATTCGGGCATGTTTCAGCCAGGTGCACTGCCAAGGCCGTGTGTAGAGAGTGTGGCAAGGGGACACATGAGGGTGAGAGGTGTACGCCTCCCCCGATTTGTCCTAACTGCCAAGGAAGCCACTCTCCACGATCGAAGCAGTGCCCTGAGTTCTGTAAGGAAGCAAAAATTCAAGAAATAAGAACTCTTGATAGGCTTTCATATCACGACGCTCGCAAGAGGTACCGTGATATGAATGCCCCCGAATTTCGGGTATCGTTTGCAGCTGCAACGACGCCCTCATTCACCCCTGCCGCATCTTTACCGAGTGTAGTACCCTCGACGCCCGTATTATCAGCTGTATTAAAATCACCCCTCGCTGTACCAGCGAAAAATGTCAGCCCGAAGGAGGTACAACAACCTTCTTCGGCCCAGCAAAAGAAGGCGCCGGTTATACCATCTAAACCGGCGCAATCGGAGAAGAAGTCCTCTTCTTCTCCGAAACGGTCGGCGAACAAGTCTTCCCCAGCTAAAGGGGGAAAGAAGACTTTGCCGACCGGGGCTGGTCCTTCTTCCAGCCCACCTAATACGAAAAATATAGGGGAGAAGAGGGAGACGGTTCGCCGCCGTCTCTCTCGCCCTCCTGCTGACGGGGTGGCTACTGTCTCTGCTGGCCTTTCCGCTCCCATTACCACCAAGGGAGCGAAGCCTGCTGAAGCCAAGCCCGTACGTATGGAGGAACTCCCCTATAGTAAAGAAAATAGATCGGCGGAGGAGAGGGGAACGGTTCAGCGCCGTTTCTCTTCCTCTCCTAAAGGCAGGGCTGCTCACGTATCTGCTGACCATCCCGCTCCCACCACTACCAGTGGAGCGGTGCCAGCAGGAGCGACCTTGTTTTATAAGGACCCGGCGTCTGTGGGGAAGGGACCATCTACTTCCCCAAACACGCGTCGGCGCCGATCCAAGAAGAAATCTCTTCGGGGCGTGTCGGGGACAGACACCCAGTCTTCCGACCGGGAGAAAGTCCCTCGACACCGCTCTCGCTCTTCCCCAAGAGCGAGACTCGTGAGGTCCGACGACGACCGCGCGCAACCCAAGAGAGCGCCCGCTCCATTTTCTTCGTCTTCGGACGGAGATGTGGAGATTGAGGTGTGCTCTCCTGCCCCATCATCTCCAACTAGAGCTGGGGAAGGGTGGCAAACGGTCAAGCATAAGTAGAAGACCCATTTCTACTTAAGTCCACACCATGGCACTATTACAATGGAACTGTAATAGCTATTCTGTTCATCTCGCTGAGTTACGACAATTAATATCTTCGTTTTCGGCAACCATTGTCTGTCTTCAGGAATCCAGGTTTCGTCCTGGACATGAGACAACAATGCGTCACTTCAAACTCTTCTCTAAAGACCGGGTGGACGGAGCTGTGGCCGCTGGTGGCGTCTGCACTCTCGTCCACTCTAGCCTCTTTAGTGAAGAGGTGCCGTTGCGTACTCAGCTAGAGGCAGTTGCAGTTCGTACTTCGTTGCCAGTAATGGCAACAGTATGTAACGTGTACTTCCCGCCTGATTCTCAGCCGGATTACGACCAGCTGGTGGATCTAGTCTCTCAGCTCCCCCCTCCTTTTCTCCTTCTGGGAGATGTTAATGCCCACAACACCATCTGGGGCTCCGCTACCACTAGCGGTAAAGGGAGAGATTTTGAGAGGCTGATCAGGCGGCTGGACCTGTGTCTGTTGAACACAGGGGAACCTACGCACTTCTCTATTGCGCACGGTACTTATTCAAGTATCGATATTACCCTGTGCAGTCGTGCGCTGGTTCCCCTGCTACAGTGGGGTGTACACGATGACCTTTGTAATAGTGACCATTTTCCAATTATCGTTACTCTTCCGAACCAGAGAGCCATCGAGTTACCAAGTCGATGGCTTCTCCGTCGGGCTGATTGGCCAACTTTCACGGCACGTGCGGTGTTTGCCGAAGATACCTTTGAGAGTGTCGACGATCATACCATTCACATAACGAATGGTATTTTGACTGCTGCTGAGGAAACAATACCTTCCTCATCCGGCAACTCACGCCGGAAGCTCGTCCCTTGGTGGACAGCCGAGATTGCAGCAGCCATTAAAGATCATCGACGTGCTTTCAAATGCTATCGGAGGCAAAACACTATGGCCAACCTTATCACTTTCAGAAGGATGCGTGCTAGAGCCCGATATCTGATTCGGGAGAGTAAGAAAACGACGTGGGAAAAGTATGTGTCGTCCATGACGGCGCATACTCCTTCATCTCAAGTGTGGACTAAGCTTCGTCGGATCTCCGGACTCCCGACATCACTATCGATACCCGGAGTGTCCATCAATGGGAACATCATCACGGACCATCTCGCCATTGCCAACAGCATTGGCTCGCACTTCTCCGATGTATCCTGCTCCGGGAGTTACGATCCTACATTTCTGACTCTGAAGCGGGAGGCAGAGACTCACCCCTTGTCCTTTGCCACTGCTGCTTCGGAGTCCTATAATGTACCATTCTCTGAATGGGAACTGCGCAGTGCGCTTGCACTGTGCAGGAATACGGCTCCTGGACCGGATAACATACATAATCAAATGTTAAAACATCTGTGCGAATCCAGTATGAAAGAACTGTTGATCCTCTTCAATCGTATATGGATTGAAGGGGAGTTTCCATCTCAATGGCGAGAGGGGATCGTGATACCGATTCCTAAGGCTGGAAAGGATCCCAAGTTTGTAAGCAGCTATAGGCCCATTTGTTTGACAAATGGCCTATGTAAGCTGCTCGAAAAGATGGTGAACCGTCGACTGGTGTGGTTCTTGGAGGATAAAGGTCTCCTGTCTGAGTACCAATGTGGATTTCGCTCTCATAGGTCCACCACTGACCATCTGGTGCGACTTGAGAGCGCCATACAGGAGGCTTTTTTCCGGAAGCAGCACCTAGTCACGTTTTTCTTTGACCTCGAGAAAGCCTACGACACCACATGGCGCTACGGGATCCTTTCCACCCTTCACAAGTGGGGACTCCGTGGTAACTTACCGACTTTCATTGCGAATTTCATGTCCGTCCGACTCTTCCGTGTAAGGGTCGGTAGGACATTATCGCAGTACTATACCCAAGAAAATGGAGTTCCTCAGGGTTCAGTGCTGAGTGTCACCTTGTTCGCGATTGCCATTAATGGCATTGTTGCCGCCGCCGGGTCCGCGGTAGTTCCATCGCTGTATGTAGACGATTTAGCTCTGCATTACAGCTCTGGAAGTATGGCAGTCGTGGAACGGCAATTGCAGCTAGCCATCAACCGGGTCGACAGGTGGGCTCACGACCGGGGTTTTCGTTTTTCAGCAGCGAAAACCTCCGTCGTCCATTTTTGTCGGCTACGGAGGCTACATTTACACCCTGAACTACATCTCAGGGATGCTGCGTTGCCGGTGGTTGACACTTATCGCTTCCTGGGGCTCCATTTTGACAGCAAGTTAACGTGGCAGCACCATATACGGCAATTGAAAATGACATGTCTCAGGAAACTGAACATGCTCAGGTTTCTTAGTGGCACTACGTGGGGGGCTGACCGTGCGGTGCTGCTACGGTTCTACCAAGCCCTCGTCCTGTCCCGGCTAGACTATGGTTCTGCGGCATACGGTTCAGCAAGGCCGGCAACCTTGAAAATGCTGGACAGTATCCACCATAGTGGCGTTAGACTGGCTACCGGTGCCTTCCGGACCAGCCCGATACCCAGCCTACTCGTCGAATCGGGTGTTCCACCTTTAAATTATAGACGCCAACATATGCTGTTAGCATATGCTGCCAATGTGCGTCAAATGCCGCAACACCCGACCTATCAAGCTCTCTTCGGTACCCAAAACCACCAGGGGTACGCCAACCGGCCTCGTGCCACTCGGCCGGTTGGTATTAGACTTGATAGCTCGTGTACCGAAATAGGAGTGGCTGTAGGTCCCTGTATGATCCGGACATCTAGCGAGGTGCCTCCGTGGCAAGTCCCGCGTCCGGAAATTCGGTTAGATCTGCACCGAGGTCCTAAGGTGAACACGGATGCCTCCGTTTACCGGAGGCAGTTCCACAGCATAGTTCACCAATTTCCGGACGCTGGCATTCTATACACGGATGGTTCGAAGGTGGACGAGAAGGTGGGTTGTGCTTACGTTATTGATGGTGCAAATACCAAGATCTCTTTGCCTGAGGCCTGTAGTGTGTTTACTGCGGAGCTCGTTGCCATCTATGAAGCTCTGCAGTTTGCACTACAGGATGCACGAATCCACTTTCTCGTGTGTACCGACTCTTTGAGTTCGTTGCAGTCAATTGCTACATGTTTCCCGCAACACCCCCTAGTGCAGCGAATCCACGACCTACTAGCCGGGCTGTGCCACGCTGACACTCGAATCACCTTTCTGTGGCTTCCAAGCCACATGGGAATTGCGGGAAATGAGTTAGCGGATCAAGCTGCAAAAGAGGCGGTATCACTACCACCTCGACCAATGGAGGTACCCGCTAGAGATATTCGCTCTCAGTTACGCCTACAAGTTCTGGCTTTTTGGGAGAGTCAGTGGCTAGCTGACCCACTGCCCAGTAAACTGAGAGCGATCAAGGGAACTACTCGCGTTTGGCGGAGCTCCTTCCGGGCCCGGAGAGAGTCCGTCATTTTGTGTAGGCTAAGGATAGGTCATACAAGATCCACCCACTCGTACCTAATGAGAAGGGAAGACCCCCCACTTTGTACCTGTGGAGCCGTTTTCACCGTGGCCCACATTTTCACCGAGTGTGTGGATCTTGCTGACTTACGAAGAAACCTTGGTTTGCAGACGACACTCAAACTTATATTAGCCGATGACGCGGTGGCTGCTGATCGCGTTATCCGCTTTATAAGTGAGAGTGGGTTAGGGCCAGCAATCTAAATTTTCCAGTGAACTTTGACTCAACGACTTGTTCGTTTTTGAATGATAATGTATTGTTTTTTCCGTAATTTTTGTTTATGTTTATATTTTTATTTATTTAATTGTTTGTTTTTGTTTTATTAATTTTTGGTCTTTTTAAATTTAGATGTCCACCTCAAAATTTTAAATTCAATTCAAAATTTGTATTCTTTAATCTGTGTTAAGAGGGGCAGATGACCTCGTAGTTCCGCCCCTTAAAACAACAATAACTAACTAACTAACTACATGAATAGGGTGTAAGGGGAGAGGGTTTGATGCTTAATGCATCTGCAACTCATTGTGTAATAAATTAAGATTTCGTCAAAAAAAAAAAAGAACTAATATTTCACAAATTGGACACAAACACAGACAATTGTATGTGTCTCCATTCTGCAATAATATTTTTTAAATCTTGATTTGATGGAAAGTCTTCATTCGTTGAACAAAATTTTAAATGGCAATATCGCAAAATAGTGTTTTTGTAGTTAAGTCAGTCTGATCCTAATGTACTTTCCTCAACGAGAAAAAATCTAAGTTAAGTATAGACTACCTGGCATACAACAACCTTAAGATACGTTAAATACTGCAGTAAAAGGTGGAAAGATTACGATAGTAAAAGATACTTATGCCTTTAAGAAGCCAGATGATTATAGTTTTGGAATATATATAACCCACTTGTTTTGGAAGTGAAAGAAAAGCAACCCACAAAACTAGCAAGAAAAACGTGACGTTAACGAGCCCCGCAATGCATATTGTGAATTATTTTTGCCATGTCTGTCCCATTACTTAGCATTGGACCTATAATGCTTTAGAAACGGAATGGGCCCAGAGAGAATTTGGGTAGGCGTCTGGATACACAAATATTTCAAGATTTGGAACAAGGAGATAGATAGTCGCAGTTAGTGTGCCCACATCTAGGGACAGTTAACGTGAGGGAACTCTATTAAGAAGAGAGTAATAACATTAGTTATATTTAGCACCTTGACTAACCGAGCACATATTGTATCCCAATCCCACGCATTCCGTGGCAAACGCGGTTTACTCTTTCTGGAGGTGTGTCTGAAAGATGAGTTACAGTAGGCTGTAATGCGACAACCTGTTGTAATAAACAGTGTAAGTGATCGCCCTACTTCAGCCTAGCATCACCGCATTATTCCATTTAGCCAGGGGCTCCTGACTAAAAGTTTAGGGTGGGCCAGATGATATTTTTAGTCATATTAAACATTGTTTTATATTTGACATTTATTGTTGTCGATATAGCCATTATCATTATTCCACATAATTCAACATTTGAACAAAATTTTAATAATTAGTTCAAATATTGAAAACTGCACTCACATGACTCCTTATTTGTAAATATATTCTCCACTCCTGTGCTTGGATGAAGAGGTCCTATTTTCTATTTTGATTTCTAACTTTGTGTAGCCTAAAGAGGTATAGAAGAATATGGATTTGTTAATCAAATTTCCACTTCATTCATTTTCCTATGTCGCACACAAGCAGCATGTTAAATAACTACGTACCGTACCACAATAGTACATTATGCAACAAGCCTATAATGGCAATAAGACTCGCTTCGCTCCTTTAATAATTTAAATACGAGTGTCTTAATTACCATTATAGGCGAGTTACATACGACTGTTTATGTTCGACGATAATTCTAACTTTCTTTTATGTTCGAACATAAATATCAGTCGAAATTCCGCCAATTGCGTTCACTGAAGAGAGCGCATGCGCTGGGTTCTCAGTTACGTTTACTGAAAGTGCATGGGCTGGGTTATTGATTTTCCGTGGATCAAAGACCTTGAAAATGTCCTTACCTAATTGGTCAAACAGCTGTATCGTAACGAAAATCTTGAGCTCTGATTGGTGGTGAACCTGTAACTTAATGAAACTTGAACTATATATAATGAACCTCATTAAGATGCAGTTTTCTGGCACATAATTTTTATATTTCGGCATTGTCGAACATGAAAGTTAAAAGCCCATTAATTTATAGAAATTAACTTCATTCACAGAACTCACTAACACACTTGGAACGACAGACAACTGAAAATGCATAAATATAATCTACTGTATTTTAAACAAGAGTTTAGTGCTTTTCAGTCGGTCAACACGAATTTACCCAAAAGAGATGGGTTATGCCCTAATCCTGAAATAAATTACATGAGATTAATAAAACACTAGGATGACCAGTTTCGATCGTCAAGCGATCATCATCAGATCCATTACACTTAGGCTACAAAATCTATGTTTGAAATACAGGTGAAAATATTTACAATATGTACAATTATTTAGTTGCAGTATTGGTACTGCAACTGTCAGTGTATGCTAAATGCAGTAAATATGTTAGGTGAAATGCTAAATGGTGATAGCTATCCGGAGATTGTACTAGTTTACAACCATATAATCTCTCTAAAGTACAATCTCCGGATAGCTATCACCATTTAGCATTTCACCTAACATATATACTGCATTTAGCATACACTGAAAGTTGCAGTACCAATACTGCAACTAAATAATTGTACATATTGTAAATATTTTCACCTGTATTTCAAACATAGATTTTGTAGCCTAAGTGTAATGGATCTGATGATGATCGCTTGACGATCGAAACTGGTCATCCTAGTGTTTTATTAATCTCATGTAATTTATTTCAGGATTAGGGCACAACCCATCTCTTTTGGGTACATTCGTGTTGACCGACTGAAAAGCACTAAACTCTTGTTTACTAAGGCAACACTGAAAATATGGCTTCAAACACCACAATCTACTGTATTTTTGTGTTAAGTCTTAAATTCTCTAATCTTTGAACAATGGCTAAGTAGGTGTTGAAAGGCGTGTGGTTGGCCCATCTCCCGTGATGCGGTTTGATCTTCAAACAGAGACAGAAGCAGGAAGGCTTTCACTGAAACATCCGCGTTAGTAGCATGTTGATACAGTATCTACGAGCTTTAACTGAACGGCCTGTCAACCTATCCTGGCGTTTTAGAGCTACCACCACTGGAAATTTGGGTAACTCCCAACATGGAGAACAGGCGCCTTTTGAAGCCACCACAGGAATACAGAAGCTACTTGTAACGGAATTTCAGTTGCATTTCTTCTACTGAGAACCCATTAACTTCATACAAGGGTTCATCCGCCCGAAGACATTGGTGCTTGAAGAGAGGCAGGATCATTTTCACTCGTCATTGAGTCACTGTCTGTATGGTCTTCTCCATTCCATCAGAGTATGAACCTGGCTCGACCGGCTGCAATTTCTTAGACTGGAAGTTAAAAATTCGAGAGAGGACAACAGAAGATAACGAGAAGCACATAAGGGTAGTCACGACTAGCCAACAGGAAATGAGCTCGAATAAGTCTTAGTACTGTTCTTATAATAACTGGATTGATATACGAGGTTGTGGTGTTGGGGAAGATTCTGAATTAGCATGGTGCCCTTGGCTGAAGAGTGACAGTCAGGACCTCAGTAATGAGTACACTCAATTTTGTTTGTGAATTCGATAGAATTTTTATCACTCGAGAAATCGGCTTCTCCCAATGGAATCAGGAAAATAAATGATGTGCACAGAAAAAAATGAATTCTGGGTATGTTTTATTAAAACGATTATTTCCAAGATGATTAGGTCACAAAAATTATGTCCCTTTCTGTGCATTGTTGCGATAATATTTTATAGATATAAAGCCCAGAGGATTGCCATCGTGCTGTTATAAGTCTGGAAGGAAAGTGAACGTTTCGCTTCCTCCCAATTAGTGAGACAGTCTATCTTCAACACCATCAAGCAGGCACCTGGTCAGATACTATCACCAATTAGATTAAATGGTAGCCAAAGACGACATACAGTGTGGGTCTGAAATTAATCCTAATTGTACGGCACTTAGCAGCACCGCAAAAACAACCTTCTGGCCCAGTGTGGGGAATTCAACAACACTGTGGTGTGGTTACGATGAAGATAAATGGCTACCACTTAGACTACTGATGGGAGTGTGACCTTTTTGTGCAACTCAGCGGTTAATGTCCTCAACGACTGCTGCAGCACGGAATACTGTCATCATTGATGACAGGTGAGGTTTACTCAACATTCCTACCTACCAGGGTCCCGCAGTCACACCCGATTCCTACGTGGGGGGTGGGTGGGTGCTCATTTTGGAGCAGATTTTGCCGAGATCTACTGTATATTTGTACTTTATCACCAACTTGGGATATTGCGAATTTAGATGATTTTTTGCTAGTGTTTTCTAGCTAGATTCTAAACCAGGACTATTTTTTAGTAGGCTGACGAGTGTTGAGAGTCCAATTAGCGTGAGCATCAAATAGATTACAAATAACAAGAGATGAAATAACAAAGAACCATATTTGCATGGAAATGTCTTTAATATATGCCGTTATATATAATGGGTCACCTCCGTGGTGTAGTGGTCAGCGTGCTTGGCTGCCACCCTGGAGGTCCGAGGTTCAATTCCCGTCTTTACCACGAAATTTGAAAAGTGTTATGAGGACTCAGCCTCGGGTGGTCCAGATTGAGTAGAGGGGATTCGATTCCCACCTCAGCCATCCTCGACGAGGTTTTCCGTGGTTTCCCACTTCGTCTCCAGGCAACTCCCTAACGTAAGGCACGGCCGCCTCCTTCCCTCTTCCTTGCCTATCCCTCGAAATCTTCCCATCTCTGTTTGCTTTGCAGGTGAGCCCGCCTGGGTGAGGTGCTCGTCCTGCCTCCCCAGTTGTATCCCCTGACGCGATGTTCCAAGCTCCAGGACACTACCCTGGAGGCGGTGAAGGTGCGATCCCTCGCTGAGGCAACCCTGGAGAGTAAACCGACTAATAATGGTGCTCCTGGTACACCAACTATGATTTAATTTCTATAAGAACATAGCCGAAAGAAAATCAAAACATTAATATATTATTTTATTTTAAGCGGAAAAGTGGGGCAAATAATCTGAATATTCCACCCCTAAAAACAACAATAATAAGCGTTAATATTATATTTTAAGCATAAACATATAAGAGTACTGTTTTATAAACAAATTTATAATAATATCGATAAACAACAACAAGACTATGATAAACCCAGTCCACATTGGCTTTTCGAGATTCGTCAGACCTAATCTGTTCTACTTACATATGAAATATATTTTAGTGCATAAAACAAAAGCTTATATTCATATCACATGAAGTGCGGGAATAAGGAATGGTATCACTGTTCTCCTAGTCCAACTCCTAGTTGTCGCATTGACTCATACACATAGCTTTAATTCTATCACATTCGCTACCGTAGTATTTATTTATTGAGCCCCACACTATTTGGGGCAGGGTCACATTAAATATTCTAACAGACTCGGAGAAGACCAAGACACGTTTAACAATGGAATTCATTAATCAAATATAACTACAAAAGTATGCACTAATGATTAAAATATAGGCTACATACATCCACCAATGGCTGCTGACACTCATCCTAAAGTACGCATGAAACATGTAATTACAACATATAACGCATCAACAATAATAATAATAATAATAATAATAATAATAATAACCTCGATAAATTGGGGCTCCACCATAATCTGCATACCAGTATGCAGAAAGTAGATATTTTAGAGACCTGCTCCATAGTTCGTTCGTTCCTCAACCTACCAGTATAGACAACTCCACTCCATCTTGCAACAAATGCCGATAGAATGGTGAATTGTACCCAACGATATGGTGAACATATGAGACAATAATAATAATAATAATAATAATAATAATAATAATAATAATAATAATAATAATAATAATAATAATAATAATAATAATAATAATAATAATAATAATAATAATAATAATAATAATAATAATAACACATATCTCTATATTATATATAAATGAAAGTTTGACTGTTTTTTCTGAAATTCTACGGAAATTTGCGTTATTTACGCATTTCAGACAGTTTTATGACGGATGCGCGCGAAAATAAAGTCTTTGTCTGTCTGTCTGTGAACAAAGTTGTTCCCTTGTAACTCGAGAACGGCTGGGTGGATCAACGTAAAATTTGGTACAGATATCCTTCAGAGGCACAACACTAATCATTGATGTAACTCTTCTCTGTATCTCTCATAAAAGGGGGCCTACCCCCTTAAAATACTTGCTGAAATAGGCGTAGAAGGGCGAGACAAAGCTCATTTTCAGCCCCTCAATGTGAGAAACGAAACTCTGGGGCCCTACCACATTTTAAGGCCCTAAAACCAACAGTTTTTGAGATATTTCCAGAAAACTAATTTCATTTAATACAATAACGAAAGAATGCAAGCCGGTAACCATGGCAACGGAATCTCACAGGTCCATCTATTCCTGTAAGACGCAATACAATTCCATTTATTACATTACTGAGATAGTTTTCAAACGGCTATAAGGTTATAACGGAACCAAATTAAACAGTAAAATTCATCAATGTCATATAATGCGCTTTGTTGTGGTTAATAGAAATGAATAACGGGAACACTACAATCTGATCTTTATTTCGTCTAACCATGACGTCACGAGTTAAGTAATAACAACAACAAAACGAATGACAATCATAAATCGCAATCCATAGATTGCAACTCTCAAGAGTTGCAACGTCTCAATTCCCCACATCCTCCCCACCCTGGTCAACCTCCAGGGGGAATGTGGCGGGTTATTGTGGCTCCGGTAGGGGTACGAAGAACCACCGTCCTGACGACTGCATCTCTACCAACACGGAGCTCCTCAATGGGGGCCTTTGCCCACATGTGCCTCGGCGTCTTGTCTTCCTGGAGAAGTGCTAGGTCACCGACCCTTAATTGCGGAACTTTCCCCCGTGGTGGACGAACTTCATGGACGTTTCTCAATTCCAGGAGATACTCCTTCGTCCAGCGTTTCCAAAAATCATCCGATACCTTCTGTTGGCAGCCAGCACTTTTGGCAGATCTTCATTCCCCGCACTTGCAGGTCCAGTCGGTATCGTGGTGAAGCGCTGTCCAATCAGAAAGTGGGCCGGCGTTAGTGCATTTTCTCTGTCTTGGGTGATGGGCCTCGAATTAATGGTGGCTTCGATATTTATCAAAATGGTATCCAATGCTTCCTCGCCGATTAATGATTTCCCCAGTACCTTTCGCAGACACCGCTTGGTCGTGCCTACCATCCTCTCCCACCATCCTCCCCACCAAGCCGCCCTTGGAGCAATAAATCTCCAGGTGATGTTGTGATGAGCGAAGTACTGATGTGTAGGAGGGGCTGTGAGAGAAGTCCAGATGGACTTGAGTTCTCTGTTGGTCGCGTGAAACGTCTGAGCATTATCAGTATAATCGTGTGTGGTATCCCTCGTCTTCCAACGAACCTCTGATGTGCCAAGAGGAACGTGTCGGCAGTCATGTCTGAGCACAATTCCAAGTGTAACGCGTGGGTCGTAGCGCAGGTAAAGAGTGCTATGTAACATTTCTTGCTCGTGGTCCCCACCTTCACATAAAGGGGTCCAGCGAAATCAATTCCCGTGATTTCAAAGGGTTTCGTTGGTGTTACCCTTAATTTGGTTTGTGGAGCTTAGATTGCTTGGGCGAAGTGATTTTGCGCCATTTTGCAAGGAAGGCACGTACGTAACACTTTCTTGACTGCCTGTCGTGCTCTGAGCACCCAAAATTCCGTACGTAGTTCCGACAACACAATTCGCACCCCCAAATGGTGAAGTCTGATGTGCGTTTGTCTGATGACCAATTTTACAAAGTGATGGGTGCCATCCAAGAGTAACGGGTGTTGTAATTCTCTAGATAACTCTGCAAGTTGTAGACGACCACCTAGACGAATGAGTCCGTTCTCCAGAAATGGGTTGAAGCGGGCTATTCTTGATTCATTTGGCAGAGCTACACCGTCTTTTAGAGCCAGATATTCTGCAGGGAAACACTCTTTTTGTACAGTTTGAATCCAATATTTGCGTGAGTTTTGAAGCTCTTGTGCTGTTAACTCCACAGAGAACCGTTATTTTCTTCGAACATGTTGCAAGAAACAAAGTATCCACGCAGTGATGCGAAGTAACCTCCAGTAGGAACTGTATCTGGTAGGATCTAATAGGGGTGAAATTTTCTCAAATTTAAGGATATTGAAGATGGTCTTCTTTCCTTCTGGCAGTTGTACGCGGGAGGATAGTTGGCATGGCCAATGTTCTGGTTCTTGTTGTAGCCAAGGAGGCCCATGCCACCATCCATCAAGTGACTTTATCTGTACCACTGAAATTCCTCTCGACAAATGATCTGCTGGGTTTTCTCTCCCTGGACAGTACCTTCATTGAGATGGAATAGTGTAAGATTGGATTTCAGTTACCCGGTCGGACACAAATGTCTTCCAGCGATTTGGGTCACTCTGTACCCAACCCAGTGTCACTTTAGCATCTGTCCATAAAGTCGCTGCTGAAGAGCTTAAGTCGGTTGATTTGCAGAAATAATTTAAAAGTCGCGCTCCCACCAGAGCAGCTAACAGTTCTAGTCTCGGAAGCGTAACCCTTTTCACGGGAGTGAGTCGATTTTTGCTGCAAGCAAAACGGACAGTAACACTATGCCCATGAGTGGTCCTGACATAACATACTGCGCCATAGGCCCTTTCACTTGCATCGCAGAAGATGTGAATTTCACTGTTGCTTCTTTCGGAAATGCCGATCAATCGAGGAATCTGTAGCTGCGATAACTGTGAATGACTTGAAATCCAATTATGCCAACGCACGCCTATATCATGTGGTAAGAGTTCGTCCCATCCAATCCCTTTGCACCAGGTTTCTTGGAACTGTATTTTCCCAATAATCGATACCGGCGTTAAAAGTCCCAAGGGGTCATAAAATCGGGAAGTAGTTTGTAACAGTAATCTCTTACTAGCGGGTTCCTGCATGAGATTATCGGTGATATTATGGCCATCTATGTAGAAAGTGTCAGTTTCAGTGGACCATTTCACTCCTAATACTTGCGTATTGGTCTCTAGTGCCCGACCTTCAGACGTCCAGATGCACTTCAGTTGTTGAGAGTTGGTCGCCCATTTCACCATGGGTATGTGAATTGTGCTTAGCAGTCCTGTGAGCTCATAATAAAGTTTGATCGCTTGGTTCTCAGTTTCACCGCCGGTTACAAGGTCATCCATGTACGTACTACAATCTATAAGGGCGGCAGCATTTGAGAAGGCAGAGTCATGGATATTGGTTAGTTCCCTTAGTGTCGCTGAAAGTAAAAATGGACTGCAAGTTAGACCAAAGGGAACGCGAGCAAAACGGTATATTACTTCATCTGTTGTTTCGTACACTCCTTCGCCTTTGTCAATCACATCGAACCAGAAGAATCTGGTCAAGTCTAGATCTTTGGAATCGAGTACAAGTTGTAAGAATGCCTGAGAGACATCACCAATGATGGCTACCGGGTAGCTTCTGAATCTGAGGAGAACAGAAAGTATCTCAGGCAGTAAATTTGGCCCCATTTCGGGGGCCTCGTTAAGGGACGGACCACCTCCTTGACGAGAAGATGCATGAAACACAATCCTCCATTTTGTTTTCCCAGATTTACACTTCTTAACTAAATGGTGAGGCAAGTAGAACGTATCACCAGTTGTTTCAGAAGGAGCATGTTCAACATGGCGTTTTATAATATAGTCAATCATCTGTGAATAATAAATCTCCTTCAGAGGTTCATTCGCCTCTAGTCTCTTTTGCAATGCGTTGAATCTTTTTTTTTACCGCATTAGCATGGTTGTTGGGCAAGATGATACCTGATTTTCTAGGAAGAGAGACCACACGCCGATGGTCTTCTATTCGGTAAGAATCATGAAATTCCTTAAGTATCGCAGAGTTTTTGGAACTGAAATATTTATCCTGACTTTCCCTGATTCCCATTGTTTCCAGATCCCAGAACTGTCTGAGTGTCTCATCTAAAGGTGATGGTATCTGTTCAGAATGAATATGGTTTACCAGTTATGAATTCAAAGTGATGCCTGATCGATTTCCGGTCAATACCCATCCAAACATGGTTGGTATGAGTACCACGGAGGTGGAAATGCGCACTGGTGAAGTGTCCTTTACGATTTTCCAATAACAATCTCCTCCAATAAGTATTTCGATAGGCAAAGGTTGCTCTGATTCATTCTTTGGGTCAGCCAACTGTAGTTTTTGAGTGTGTGCTAACATATTAACATCATCAGGAACGACCGGATGAGCTGAAAAGGCATGGATACTCTCAAATGCAGTAATATGTGTAGCCGAGTTTGTCCAGATGCTCTTTATGGACAACTTAACAAGGTTACGTACACTCCGATTGGTTGGACACGATTTAAAGGCGCCTATAGTTAAGTCTTGGCGGCCAATAACCTCGAGTTTCAGTTCGTTAACTAGAGACTCAGGGATAAAACTGGATTGACTTCCAGCATCCAGTATGCAACGCGTCTGTTTAGTTCGCCCATTGGGACCCGTAACCCAAACTCGCGCGGTCTGCAGGTAAGTAAAGTCGGATGGAAGAGAATCTATCTTGTTAACGGACGTAATGGTTGCCGCTGCATTAGTAGATAAGTTTCTACTGCAGACAGATCTGTGATGTGAGGCTTTGCAGAAAGAACAGAATGCCTTACCCTTTCGGTTGCAGTTCTTCACGGAGTGTCCGCGGTATAGGCAAAGAAAGCAGCGGTTCGATTTCCTGAGTTTGGTAAATCTATCGTTAACGTTAGAAACTGTCTTGCATTCTTGCGCCCAGTGTCCGCGGAATTCGCAAAAGACACAAAATGGTTCCGGCGCAACCTTACTATTTTAATCAACGTGCAGTGCTGCTGTTGTGGGAACATGAGTAGAAGCAGATGTAGATCCACGAATCTTGTGCGTAACCATAGCCCCATCTAATTCTTCTCCCAAGAATTCCATGAGCTTGAGATGTTCGCCTTCCGAGATATTTTTCATCTTCGTCTGAATTATCCAACGACGACAAATATCAGCGGGAAACGTTCAAAGTATTTTCGGAGCAAGAACTCTCCCGTAGCCGTTTACGTCTTCTCCCAGCGCACGAAGAGCTTGTATGTGTCGATGGCAATCGATGAGCGTGTCGTTCAATGCTTCCGGAGTAGCGAGCTGAATAGGTCTGATCCCCTCTAGGTAGTCTAAGTGCGCCTGTATTATTCTGTTTTTATCGCCATAGCGAGCTTGTAGAATCCGTTTCGTTTCCTCGTATCTGCTATTATGGCGATTCCATCGACTAGCCGCTTCGGCTCGGCTTCCAAGTACCCGCGCAAAAAAATGTGTTTATTTACGGTAGGAAGGAAAGGGTCTTTATCAACG
Organism: Meconema thalassinum; assembly: GCA_946902985.2. Lineage (NCBI taxonomy): Eukaryota > Metazoa > Arthropoda > Insecta > Orthoptera > Tettigoniidae > Meconema > Meconema thalassinum. The sequence goes on from OX336390.1 coordinate 547,677,459, forward strand.
GATGACTCGAATTGCTCCCAAAAACGGGCCAAGTTGCGATGTCACCAGCGAAGGATTCTAGCTTAATTGGTGGGAGTCGAACTCAGTGTGAAACCTGAATTGGAATAGTAGGTGTAGTTGGTAGTGATTCCGGGATACTTAAATTAGCGGCTGAATTTGACAATTTACTTGCAATTGTTCTCGATGCCCTTGTGATAGCGTGTTTCGCTGAGTCTATATATTCTTCACACCTCTGAACATCAGTATCGTATTCAGTATCCGTTAGTAACTCATGTATAGAATCATCAAGTCTGGTTAAGTTGTTGAGAGTTTCATGTAGTCTATCTCGGTAGTGCTCCCAGTCTTCGATTGAAGTATTATCAGTGAAACTGTTAATTTCCGTAACAAAGCGTGTTGTATTTGCCCTCTGTCTGGTTCGCTTTCTTCTTAGCCTGTGTAAAATTCCATCTGTTTGTTCGTTATCGCTCATGTTGTACGTGTGTTCACGGAAATGTGCAAGGCAAAAAGCTGTTAATCTGTTATCTGAAGTATCGAATGATTTTTGGTCAGGTGCTACTAGGATCGCTAGTGTCAACGCTTAGATTGAGTGTTAATTACTATGGTCAGTTTTATATTATCTCTGGCCTGCGCTCCAAATTTATAATATCTATGTTTAGCACCACTACAATATGCACGAACGAAACATAATGTTATTTATTACACACATACATAACCAAACAAGAAGTTATTAGGGTCATTCAACAGTTATTCGGTTTACAAATGTGTAGCTTTGTCACTTATGTGTAGTCGGTTGCGAAGTAGGAAACCTTCCGTCCAGTATAGTGTAATTGCAAGTCTTCCCTCACAATCTGGAGGTTCCGTAATGCAATTGCAGAGTAAAAACTTACGAGAGGCTTTAATTCCTGCAGTATAGGCCTAAACAGATTATTCCTTAAAATTACTTGATATCATGCGATATCCCGAAGGTTTTCGGCACCAAATGTTGTGGTTAATAGAAATGAATAACGGGAACACTAAAATCTGATCTTTATTTTGTCTAACCAAGATGTCACAAGTTAAGTAATAACAATAAAACGAATGACAATCATAAAGTCTCAATTCCCCACACGCTTAATGGGGTCAAGGGGTACTCGAAGATTTTCTTCACGCGATTTACACGTGCGGGTGTGGTACGGAAGGTCTATCCCTATATTGTTATATTATTATTATAATTATTATTAATATACTACGGCCTACAATGACGAGACAAAGCTTATTTTCAGCCCCTTGGTGTCAGAAACAAAACTTGGTTCCCCTAAATAGCCAAAAAGGGTCCCCGATAACTACATTTTAAGGCTCTAAAACCAACAGTTTCTGAGATATTCCCAGAAAACTAATTTCATTTAAAAACTAATGAAGGAATGCAAGTCAGTAACCATGACAACAGTATCTCAAAAGGTGACATCCAACTTTCCATCTATTTCTGCAAGAAGTAAAGCCACTCCATTTATTACATTTCTGTGAATGAGAATGTTTGCAAATGACTAAAAGGTTATTGCGGAATCAACTAAAACTGTAAAATTCATCACTGCGCTTAAGGGGGTCAAGGGGTACCATAGATTTTTTTCACACGACTTAAATGTGCGATATGTCGTACAGAAGGTCTATTACATCTCCAAACAGAAACATTATTTTAAAAAATTCCTGAATTGAAATAGGGTTTTTCTTTTTTTTTTTTTCTTTTAGGAATTTGGGCCATTGGAAGCTAAAAACCTGAATTTTCATGCACTACAAGTATTTATAATTTATTAAAGGGGTCTTCCTCTGGATGGGGATTTGACACAAGAGTGAAGGTCAGTTTTATTTGACGTGTAAGCTTATTGCGTTTCGTCTACGAGGTTTTCAATTTTATTTTCTCGTCAGGAAGTACTCGTTAGGTAAATTTAGTTTCAGAGCACATTTTAACTAATCATTTTTCTTTGTCGACAAACTGGTTCCAAGCCTATAACCATTGCAACAGTAGCTCAATTGATTACGTATGGTTATTAATACCGAAGATCGTTCGAAGAATGGGTACTTCTGCTAGTTTGTATATAATTATCATAACAAATACAAATATGTGGTAGGCTACATAAGATTCATTCTTTCAAAATTATCTCACCCTGCAGCGTAGCTGTTCTGGTTAAATCGTGCTGTAGCAAGTCCAGAGATCGCATGTTTGCAGGTTCGAGCTAAATCTTTTGAGCCCTAATTCTTCTACTGGAAGGCTATTTGCAGGTGAGAGATTATTTCAGGACAAAGAGGAAGATTGCCTGACAGAGGATATCCTGAGTGTGATTTTTCACCGGTTTTTTCCATACTCCCTCCAGGCAAATGGCCGAGATAGTACTTCACTTCAAGTTCCGGGGCACCTACCCCATCCTAGTCCTTAATACTGCTACGCACACTACTTCGGTCATCTCATAAATACAGGTTTTCAGACAAGTTCAAACACCCACCCAACTATACGTGGCTGATGATCCAGATGCCCCAAGTCCCTCAAATGAATTACCAACTTTAAAATGAGAGATTGGCAAATTTCTGTTTCCAACATTCCTCCTGAACGACCCGGTAATTGTGTTATACACACATCAAAAAAAGTTTTGCATCACCTCGGTTCCCAGATCTCCGGCATATAGACGTTGACTGTGTATATTGTATCAAAGATACAGTCCCTTTGACTGTTCATAGATGTCACTAAAACTGCTCAAAGATGTAAACAACCATGCATGAGCAGGGCCTATTAGACGGAGGGGGTACGACAGCCGATCAGTTCCAGTCATTCCACCAGGACGAAGGTACGCTGCTCATGTTGTCTGTAGTTCTACCATGCCTAGAAGGTCAATACCGCAGTTCGATCGCGTCCGCATTGTTACTTTGTGTCAAGAAGGGCTCTCAACAAGGGAAGTTTCCAGTCATCTCAGAGTGAACCAAAGCGATGTTGTTCGGACATGGAGGAGGTACAGAGATACAGGAACTGTCGATGACAGGCCTCGCTCAGGCCGCCCAAGGGCTACTACTGTAGTGGATGACCGCTACTTACGGATTGCCGCTCGGAGGAACCCTGACAGCAATGCCACCATGTTGAATAATGCGTTTCGTTCAGCCACAGGACGTCGTGTTTCAACTCAAACTGTGCGCAATAGGCTGCATGATGCGCAACTTCACTCCCGACGTCCATGGCGAGGTCCAGCTTTGCAACCCCGACACCATGCAGCGCGGTACAGATGGGCCCAACAACATGCTGAATGGACCCCACGGAATTGGCATCACGTTCTCTTCACCGATGAGTGTCGCATATGCCTTCAACCAGACAATCGTCGGAGACGTGTTTGGAGGCATCCTGGTCAGGCTGAACGTCTTAGACACACTGTCCAGCGAGTGCAGCAAGGTGGTGGTTCCCTGATGTTTTGGGGTGGCATTATGTGGGGCCGACGTACGCCACTGGTGGTCATGGAAGGCTCCGAAACGGCTTTACGATACCTGAATGACATCCTCCGACCCATAGTGCAACCATATCGGCAGAATATTGGAGAGGCATTTGTCTTCATGGACGACAATTCTCGACCTCATCGTGCACATCTTGTGAATGCGTTCCTTCAAGATAACGACATCGCTCGACTACAGTGGCCAGCATGTTCGCCAGACATGAACCCTATCGAACATGCCTGGGATATGTTGAAAAGGGCTGTTTATGGACGTCTTGACCCACCAACCACTCTGAGAGATTTACGCCGAATTGTCGTTGAGGAGTGGGACAATTTGGACCAACAGTGTCTTGATGAACTTGTGGATAGTATGCCACGGCGAATACAGGCATGCATCAATGCAAGAGGACGTGCTACTGGGTATTAGAGGTAGTGGTGTGTACTGCAATCTGGACCACAAATGCTGAAAGTCTAGCTGTATGATGGTACAACATGCAATGTGTGGGTCTCATGAGCAATAAAACGAGCTGAAATGTTGTTTGTGTTGATCTCTATTCCCTTTGTATTTAACGGTTCTGGAACTCTTGGATCCGAGGTGATGCAAAACTTTTTTTGATGTGTGTATTTCACATGTTAATGGAAAGAACCATTAAATTCAATTATGGATGGACCTAAATCTTCTGAGCTCTATTCTTCTACTGGAAGGCGATTTACAGGTGAGAGATTATTTCATGACAAAGAGGAAGATCATGGGTGGCTTAGTTCGTTTTTGAAAATGGTGAAATATTATATATCAACTCTTGAAGATTTATAACAATCATTTTTAGCCTATTTTCAATTTTGAAAAAAAAAAAAAAAAAAGGCTCATGAGATCTCCTTTTGTCCGTGTGTGTGTGTGTGTGAGTGTTGTGTGTGTGTGTGTGTGTGTGTGTGTGTCCTAATAACTTCTACACGGCTGGAGCGATTTCAATGAAACTCAGTAAGTTTTTAGCACTGTGCCGGACGACCCCGACCGTGCCCTTTAAATTTTGTTACGTCTCACCAATCCAACATGGCGGCTGTGCGAACTATTTCACCAGCATTCAATATCTCCGAAACTATTCCCGATATCACCCTGGAATTTTTTACTGTGATAAAGAGAACTACCAGAAGTTCACCTATGTGACTTTTGAAAAACTGGTAACTACGAAATCAACATGGCGGCCACGCGAATTTGCGACATTTAAATAGACGTTTCTCGCGATTTAACAAACCAAACGCAATGGCTTGGTACAGTATATGTTTATACACATTGTAATGCACTGGTATCTAATGTAGTTCAATTGTTTACATAACCTCAAGATGGCGGCTGTGCGAATTTTAAAATTAAGTTTTTATTTCTTGTGTCGTAATCATGCGATCGAAGTGAAAGTTTGAATAATGAACCTACGCAATAATTTTCCTTTAATGGTACATGACTCTATGGCCTATACATTTAACAATCCAACATGGTGACCATCCGAAATATTTAGACGGCTCTGAATATCTACGAATCTATTATAGCAAAACTGATTTTTTTTTATGTTCATAGGGGCTATGAACTTAAGTTCACCTATAGGACTTTAAATAACCTGGTGATCACATATCCAACATGGCGGCGACGCGAAGTATAAATATGCACATGGACGTTTCTCGCAATTTAACCATCCGAGTGCAGTGAAACTTGGTACAGTAAATCCTTATACGAATGTTAATCCACTGGCATCTAATTTATAAGGTGCATTGAAAAAGTAACGAGCCGGAGGCTGGAATGCGCAATCCGGTGACGACATCGGCTAATCTTGGCGTGTGTAACGAGTTGTGGTTCCGACCAGAGCGTGGAAGGTCACAGCCCGTCGCTAGAGGGCACGCGTGCACGTCACGTGACGATACAAAGCGAGCAGCAGCATGCAACAATCGTCCAACGCTTCCAGTCGCGTTGCAAACAGTGACATGGAGGCGTCAAACGAAGAGAGAAGAGGTGTTGTTCGGGTTCTGAGAGCGGAACGAGTAGGAGGAACGGACATTCATCGCCGAATGTCACAAGTGTACGGCGAACACTGTATGTCCCTTGCAAGGGTCAAGGAGTGGCACAAGCGCTTCAGGGAAGGACGAGTGTCGTTAGCCGATGATGACCGGTCTGAGGCACACCCCTGCATTACCGATGACAACGTCCAGCTGGTTGATGCACTCATTACCCAGGACCGCCGAGTGACAGTGAACGCCATAGCCGCCGTGGTCGGATTGAGCGTCGGAAGTGTGCTCACCATCATGAAGGAACGACTGCACTTGCGCAAAGTGTGTGCCCAATGGATGCCCCACAGTCTTCAACCATACCAGGAAGCATGTCGAATGGCCCACTGTCTTGGTCATCTGCAGCACTATGCGAGGGAAGGGAATGGGTTCCTGGCACGAGTGGTGACTGGAGATGAGTCATGGTGTCATCACTTCGAACCAGAATCCAAACGACAAAGCCTTCAGTGGAAGCATCCAAGGTCACCACCACCCAAAAAAGGAAAGGCCATCCACACGAGTGCAGGAAAGGTATCCTCCGGCTCGTTACTTTTTGAACGCACCTTATACTTCAATTGTTTCCATAACCACAAGATAGCAGCTGTGCGAAATTTTAAAATCTCCTTGTTACTTCTTGTGTCCTAATCATGCGATTGAAATTTGAATGCTACACGTACACAATAATCTTCATGTAACAGTACAAAACTCTAGGACCTACATATATAAAATCCAACATGGCGACCATCTGAAATATTTAGTCGGTTCTCAATATCTACGAATCTATTACAGCAATCAAACTGAAATTTTGTATGTTGATAGTGGCAGTTAACATAAGTAGGATATATGAAAATAGGCTGTGTAGTTCTTCATGGAACTACTTGTTACAACTGAGAATGTTATTTAAATAAAAAATACGCACTGTATTAGAACATTATTAGGGAAGTGTTAATACTGAGCTAATTGCAGAGGTCATCTTCACGAATACGGAAGGAAATTTTCCATATTTTTATGAAGAAAGTCGATTGCGTTATAAAAAAAATAAAAAATAAAAGTCAAACAATTCAACATAGGGAATGCGTTTGAGTACTTTTCAACAAAGCAGTATTAGCCTTGAATTGACGAATACATGTGACTGACCCTTCCGTTTACCTACCTGGTGTTAACGTCACTTTGTGGAAATCTAAAAACAAAAAAATACTGTACATATTGTGTAGTAGGCCTAAGTAAAATTCACATCATGCGTGTTTTGGTCACAAACCACGATGTTATAAACCTGGTCTCCTCGGTGGCTGCTTATTAGCAATATTATGGGAGGAAAACGATTATTTTCGTAGTGCTATCTGATTTAGATAATGGAGCTAATACTGACAGTTTAGCCTCTTTTAACCCCTGCGATTTGCTGAACGCTTTTCTTTCGAGGATACCTGGTCTTTTATATTTTAAAAGACAAGTCAGTCGATTTTACTCAATGAAATCAGTAAACTTCTGTAATTTGCAGTTTGCGCAAACCTTTTTGTAAATTAATTTGTCGACTTGTTATGTTTCATGTTGCAAAAACGAAAACATGCACTATGAGCAGGCCCTTGACGTCATTGCGCTATCACCGGGAAGGTAACGCTTTCTTGCTGAAATGAAGCGACCTGTTTCTGTTCATAATAGGTGTTGCCAAATTATACTTTTCGCAACATTGACGTAAACCTTCTTGTAAATTAATTTGTCGACTTGTTATGTGTCATGTTGCAAAAACGAATACATGCAGTAAGAGCAGGCCCTTGACGTCATTGCGCTATCACCGGTAAGATAATGCTTTCTTGCCAAAATGAAGTGACCTGTCTCTGTTCGTAATACCCAAACCATAGGTGTTGCCAAATTGAATTTTTCGCAACTTTGACGTAAACAGATTTCACAACTCAAACGAGACCAACGATTCAAGAAGAACCACGTTAAAGTAATGGCATTAGACTAGAGTTATTGTTGTTTTAAGGGGAGAAATACCGAGGTCATTTGCCTCATGATATTAGAAAGCTAGGACTAATCGGCAAGTTATTTAATTTTTAGCCTATTTTCATTTACGAAAAAAATAGGCTTATGAGATCATCTTTTGACCGCCTGTGTGTGTGCGACTGCCTGGTGTATTCGTTGGAATACACGGTTAGTTAGAGTTAGCTCTTGCTGCTCTTTGCTTTTTCTCTTTCATTAGTTTCTTTTATTTTTCCCTTCGCAGACACCAACAGGGAACCCCTTCTTTGTATTCCCTTTTTCTTTGAATATGCACTAAAATGTATTTAAGATTGTTTCAGTTATGTAGTCCTTGCAAAGTAATGGTGCACCACGCGGCAACCAGCCGAAGTTTTTGGATTCATCGAGTTCAAGAGGACTTACATTCCATTCCAGCAGACGTCGTCTTTGTCGTCAGCTATCATCTTCTTGAACACCCTACTCCATGAAGAAAATTATATTTTGTAAAGGGTTTATATTGCTCAGATGTTACCTACCCTGTTTTATGTTCCTTTGTCACTCCCCACCTCCCCTTCGTCTTCTCATCGCCATGTGTTCAAATTCTCCTTTCACTTCTTGTCTAGACGTTTGAGTGAACAGATTGTCCTCTCTCAGAGGCCCACCTCCTCTTAAAATTTTCAAATCGACACCATGTCTGAATTTTAAGTGTAACGGCTGCAGGAATCTTCAAACTTCAATCAGCATGCAAGTTAAGTAACTACCTACATTGATTTTAAACTATTTTAGAAGGTTTTAAACAACATTTTGAATGCTTTTAATGAAAGTTATAGGCAGTGTTGGGATTACCGCAAAATTGAGTAATAACTGCCCTCCGTGGGAACCGTCATTCTTCGCCAACCAGGCTTTAACTAAAGTTAAAAAATTCAGCATTTCTTGAACTAACTAAGGGAATACTTTTCCTGCAACGAGGGATTTCTCTTAAATTCATAGCTGTCTAAAACTTAACTTGTCTACCTCCGTGGGATGTCTACTTGCTCCATTAAACTGTCACTACAGCACTATAAATTTCCATTCCAAGCAGAAGCTAAACCGTGATGAACTGTACTCAAAATCGTTAAAATTACTGTCAACTTCAAGTTAAATGGAACTACTGATCGCAACCCAGAACTCTATAACGCAAGAAACAAATTAAAGCTCAAATAAGTGCATCATCATAAACTGCAATAGGAAAATTTTTCTCGTGTTATAGACTACAAACTTTCCGTTCTTCAAAAGTGAATGTGTGGCTACTTCCGCGCCGCGATTCGATCGTATTAATGAAATTGGCCAGGACTCTATCCTATAATTCCTACACTCCCAATCCCTTTTACTTACAATTTAAGGTATATTTAAACTAGTTACTTCTTTTCTACGAGGCCTCACCATAACATAGGCGCCCTCCCAAATATTGCTCCATTTAACATGTATTCATTCTGTAAAAATAACCGTGGTTATAATACACATTTTAATAAGTATTTTTTCCTGTTTCAACCAGGAAGTTCTAATTTTCCAATTGTTAAACGTTTATCTAATTTGTGTAATCCGGGTTTCGTTAATACGGCCTGCCCCATTTGAATCTAGAATTTCGTAAACTCTGTATAAATAAAAGGGGTTATAGAAACCTCTTATTAATCTCTTTTTTCTTCTCCTGCTTTGCCCAGGAATTCATAGCCTTTTCGCTTATAAAAAGAGCATTCTCTAAGTATTTGGTATTCTTACTAAACATTACAACGAAATATTAAACCAAATTGTAATTTCTTTACTTTATTGTTATGGGCTTTAAGCCTTTTAATTGTGCGTAAAATTTGAAAACTCTTGTAAAGTTTCTTATTGTTACTATAGATCTGAGACCTCAAAAGTTTACTAAAACAAACAAATTTGTTCTTAGCTCAAAATAGATTTGAAATGTAATTGTTACTATTCTTAAACTTCAGCAATTTGTTAAATAAATTCTTTATTAATGGTTTTCAATCTCTCTTGCTAGAAACACGGTTAGGCAGGACCTTCTCTTCCCTAGTTTTTCTCCAGAATTGTTCTATATTCAAAGAAAAGGGCAAATCACTGAATGAAAATCTTATTAAAAACCCATCACGTGTTGCGTTTAAAACAAAACTTCTAATAACAACATTTACTAAGTTTCTCTTAATTAAGCCTCCGTGGCTTAGGCGGCAGCACGCCGGCCTCTCACCGCTGGGTCCGTGGTTCAAATCCCGGTCACTCCATGTGAGATCTGTGCTGGACAGAACGGAGGCAGACAGGTTTTTCTCCGGGTACTCCGGTTTTCCCTGTCAACATTTCATTCCAGCAACACTATCCACTATCATTTCATTTCATCTGTCATTCATTTAATCATTGCCCTAGAGGAGTGCGTCAGGCCTCGGCAGCCGGCACAGTTCATATCCTCGCCGCTAGATGGGGGCTTCATTCATTCCATTCCTGACCCGGTCGGAGACTGGAAGCAGGCTGTGGATTTTCATTTTCACTAAGTTTCTCTTAGCTATCACAGCTAATTCTAGTAAATTATTAAAGCAAGTATAGCTCGCTCAGCTAACTTCCTACTTGTAGAGATTTTCTCACTGGCTTATGATTTACTGTCTAAAAATTTGGTTTTTGTTGAAGTTAGGTTTGAGGTTTTCCTCCGTTCTAAACTTTTAGTCAGCACTCTGCTGGATAAGAGTTTAGCCTGCTTTAAATGCAACATATTGGTACTCTCTGAAGATTTCTAATAATAGTAATAAAAATATTGCTGAAAGCACTAAAGTTGCTTTATCTCGGCCCGCTCTGGGGGCATTCTGCCTTTCTCTCGGGGATCCAACAGTGTCGGGAAATAAAATTATTCCGGCTAATTTAAGTATTTCTAACATTTTAGAATGCCAGAAAATCTCACTCTTTTGAAGGGAAAGTACATAAATCCTTCTCATTTGGCATACATTGCCATGCCAGAGCATCACCCCCCCCCCCCTCTCATAGTACCCAAATACCTGCTCGGGAGGGAAAGAGCACTTAGCGATAGCCTGCAGATAACTGTAGCTCACACCGCTCTCTACGTTAACTGAGCTCAGCTCAGGCTCCCGCTTGATTTAGTTACTTCACGGGCTTCGCGCAGTATAATTGTTCTTTATATCACTATTTCTTTATTTAATTAACTTGGATTCTCTTCCTCTTTGCCTACGATCGTTTCCACTCCTGAACCTTCCTCCTTTTCTTTCAATCATCTTCCCTCAGGTAGTGTTTAGCTCCGGACTAACCTACACTGCCTCCGTGTGTGTGTGTCTCTCTCCCCCTAATAACTTCCAAACGGCTGGAGCAGTTTCAATGAAACTCGGTAAGGTCATAGTTCTATTTTGGTCGACCCGGACCGTGCCCTTCAAATTTTATTACGTCTCACCATTCCAACATGGCGGATGTGCGAAATATTTAACCGGCATTCTATATCTCCGAAACTATAACTCATATCACCCTGAAATTTGTATGGTGATAAAGAGCACAACTAGAAGTGTATCTATGTGACTTTCAAAAATCTGTTAACTACAAAAACATGGTGGCCAAGCAAATTTGAAACATTTAGATACGTTTCTCGCGATTTAACCATCCGAACGCAGTGAAACTTGGTACTGCAAATGACTTCACAACTTGCAATGCACCGGTATTTTAGTTAGTTAAATTGTTTACATAACCTCTAGATGGAGGCTGTGCGAAATTTCAAAATTAAGCTTTTATTTCTTGTGTTCTAATCATGCGATCAAAATCAACGGTCGAATAATGAACGTACACAATAATCCTCAACTAAAAGTACATATCTCTATGGCCTAGATATATTAAATCCAACATGGCGACCATCCGAAATATTTAGACGGTTCTCAATACCTATTAATCTATGACTGCAATCAAACTGAAATTTTGTATGTGAATAGAGGCTATAAACACAAGTTCACCTATGAGACGTTTAATAACCTGGTGAGCACAAATCCAACATGGCGGTGACGCGAAATTTAAACATTCAAATGGACGTTTTTCGTGATTTAACCACCCGAGTGCAGTGAAATTTGGTAGGGTATATGGTTTTATAAATTTTAATCCACTGGCATCTAATTCATTTAAATTATTTTCATAACCACAAGATGGTGGCTGAGCGAAATTTTGAAATCTCGTTTTTATTTCTTGTGTCCTAAGCATACGATTAAAGTTTGAATAAAACACCTACACACTAATCTTCATGTAATATTACACTAAGGCCTATATATCAAGTAGTTCCGTGAAGAACTATACAGCCTATTTTCATATATCCTACATACAGTATATTAATTGCCTCCATCAGCATATAAAATTTAACTTTGATTGCTGTAATAGATTCGTGGCACATTGTCTACCTTCCTTGAGTGCATTTACCGCTCTAATTACTTCCACTTAATTTAGCCATGGTTCAGTCTTCAACTAAGGTGCCTATGTCCGGAACCTACTTATCACTATTTTGTATCACAACATTTATTGGCTCAATTCGGCCTTGATTATTTCTATCAAAACCCTTCAATTTCCAATTAAAATTTCCCTTTACGTGGCGTTAATACAATTTCATTTCAGCATAACATTACTTTCTCATCTCTAGTCAAGCAATTATATTCATTGACTTTTAACACACATAACTTTCATTTCAAGCTAAATAACAATTTTTAGCCTATTTTCAATTTTGAAAAAATAGGCTTATGAGATCACCTTTTGTCCGTGTGTGCGCGTGTGTGTGTGTGTGTGTGAGTTGTGTGTGTGTGTCCCCGTAATAAAATCTGAACGGCTGGAGCGATTTCAATGAAACTCGGTAAGTTCATAGCGCTATTCCTGGCGATCTCGACCGTGCCCTTCAAATTTTATTACGTCTCACCAATTCAACATGGCGGCTGTGCGAAATATTTCACTAGCATTCAATATCTCCGAAACTATTACCGATATCGCCCTGAAATTGTGTACTGTGATAAAGGGCACTACTAGAAGTTCACCTATGAGACTTTCAAAAACCTGGTGACTACAAAACCAACATGGCGGTCAAGCGAAGTTGAGACTTTTAAATAGACTTTTCTCACGATTTAACTATCCAAACGTAATGAAACTTGGTACAGCAATTGTTTATACACATTGTAATGCATTGAAGTCTAATTTAGTTCAATTGTTTACATAACCTCAAAATGGCGGCTGTGCGAAATATTTCACTGACATTCTATATCTCCGAAACTATTACAGATATCACCCTGCAATTTTGTACGGTGATGAAGGGTACTGATACAAGTTTACCTATGTATATTTCATAAACCTGTAAAGTACAAAACGAACATGGCGACCAAGCGAATTTGAAATTTTTTAATAGACTTTTCTCGTGATTTAACCCTCTGAGCACCGTGAAATGTGGTACAGTAAATGATTTTGCAGTTTGTAATGCACTGCCATCTAGCTTAATTCAATTGTTTACATAACCTCAAGATGGCGGCTGTGCGAAATTTTAAAATTAAGTTTTTATTTCTTGTGTCGTAATCATGCGATCGAAGTGAAAGTTTGAATAATGAACCTAGGCAATAATTGTCCTTGAATGGTACATAACTCTATGGCCTATACATATAACGATCCTAAATGGCGAGCTTCCGAAATATTTAGACGGTTCTCAATATCTATGAATCTTTTACAGCAACCAAACTGAATTTTTTAATGTTCATAGAGACTATGAACATATGAACACCTATAGGACTTTCAGTAACCTGGTGAGCACAAATCCAACATGGCGGCGACGCGAAGTATAAATATTTAAATGGAAGTTTCTCGCGAATTAACTATCCGAGTGCCGTGAAACGTTGCACGTTAAATGCTTATACAAATGTTGATCCACTGGCATCTAATTTATTTCAATTGTTTGCATAATCACAAGATGGCTGCTGTGCGTAATTTTAAAATCTCGTTTTTACTTCTTGTGTTCTAATCATGCGATTGAAGTTTGAATACCACACGTACACAATAATCTTAATGTAATAATACAAAAATAAAAATCCAACCTGGCGACCATCTGAAATATTTAGACGGTTCTCAATATCTACGAATCTGTTACTGCAATTAAACTGAAATTTTGTATGTTGATAGAGGCAATTAACATGAGCAGGATATATGAAAATAGGCTGAATAGTTCTTCACGGAACTACTTGTTATTATTTAATATTTTCACTTAAGACTTTCATTTATCCAACAATACCTTTTGTCCATTGTTATGCACTACATTTCTTTAATTTAACACTAAATATTTCACAATTTTGGTTTTTGATGTTCCATTATTTATACTTGAGTTGGCCCTATCACATAACTTACTTTTTACATGATGGTAAATTTCCAGATAAAATCAAGGTTCCCTGTTCCTATTTTACATAGCCTAATTATGTTAGTATCCTGGTGCATGGTTAATCACACTTTAATGAAATCTGGTACCTACATAATGAGAACCGTCTTCCACGAGGGCATTTTGCCCGCCCTGGCGAATGCTGTATCACCCATTTCATACTTTACACAAAGAGATTTTATCAACATTCCACTAGCTCTGTTTAACATAGCCTAATGATCACATTTTTTCTTAAAACTTCACTTAAATTTATCATTTAAACACACTATACACTTTTCAAAGACTCATGAAACACTTAAAAGATCAGAAACACTTGAACTCTTTACACTCGTGGCTTTCAATTTACCACGAAAAAACACTTTTCACTTCTGCCCATATTTACTTACATTTCTTGGGCTATCCCAAATCAACCTCGCGCTGTACAGGTGTAATCTATTATCCTCGGCTGTCATGCGCCTCCTATCGTCTCAATGTTTAAAGTTCTACTTCTCTGGGTGACTTTTCACCAATTATTGAAATATATAACTTGTTTCTCAATAGTCCTATTCTCAGCAATGAACTATAATAGGTCTGCCTCGACGTAGTCTACCGGCACGGTGACTAACTTCCACTCGGGGGCATAAGTTTACTATTTACTACGTAACTCTAGCGAGCGTTCTCCCTTGTCCCATAGTCTTTACTTATGGTGATTTACTGATTTTATTACTTTGATCACTCGTGAACACTTTTCTTCCCGTTTTGTGGTTTAATAATTTTCTGTGAAATGTTCCGGAGTGCTGATTTTTCTCTCGGATAAATCACATTATCTTACTATATTGTAACATTTTACTCGTTAACAGTAGGCTACTTATTACTGTTCGCACTTTAGTATCTTACTTTATTTAGATTTTGCGTGACGTCCATTTGGACCATCAAGTGTCGTGGACCGTTTCTTTCAGAGATTGTAAAAACGTGTGTATTGGTGGCGGCCTGCGGCCTATTTAAATCTTCCAGTTGGAAATAGTCCGGGCTCTTCCCCCTTCGGAGTGAATCTACTGATTCAGAGAACTTATCAATCTGATTCCTTCAGCATCGGACATAACTTTTCATGACTATTTCAACGGGGTACTGCGGAGCTTGATCGCATCAGCCGTTGATTTTATATCAAAACTGCGTCTTTCTCAATTCGCTGACGCTCTCTCGTGGGGACTCCCAATATACGGTTTCAGATTATGCGTGACCCACGCTTTACTCTCCACCTCTGTGTCGTTATAAGCCTGGTTCTTAATTGTCAGTTCTTAAAGAGTTTCAAGTCGTTTGACTTAATTTAGAATTTTCTGCATTAAAAAAAAGGGGGAGGAGTTTCCAGTTCTCACTCCACTTCATTTTGTTTCTGTGTGGTTTACTCTCTTCGGGGGACCTTCTGCTGCTCTGAAAGTAGCCCCTCAAGTGTGATATTGACATATGCTGGCGACAGTCCAACACGCATACTTTCAAAGTCAATTACTTAAACGCCAAACTGAGCTCACATTCATGGATTCTTAAGACTGTTTCGTCCCTACAGCCTCATCGTATTACAATCTACAGTGAAATACATTAATTACATCGTTATTATGTGGCTTAATGACCCCCAAACTCGAGTAATCATTAATCCTCTTCAAATGCTTTCATCAAGCTTACCCTCCAGGTTCTAGGTTTCTTTAACATGACTTCACAATGCCCTGAGTTCATGCCTTGTGTGCATGGGCCACATGGTTTCAATATACAGGGTGTCATTTATGTACTTGAGTACCCTTAAGGGCGTGTATGGGATGGGTATAGGATCAATTTGAGATTTGGAACCTGAGGTCGTAACGTACTCCTAACCCCAGAAAACAGGTTTGTTGCTCTAATGGTATTCGCACATGGTAAAACTCTGTTTGGAAATCCTTATCCGTACAATCATCTTGCTTCCGCGGCATTTCCGTTTGACGCGCCGTAGCAAAGGAACATATCGGTGTATTCATCAAACGTGAACTGATGAGGTGGAGGCTCAGCCATCGTGAACTTGTCCACCACCAGCACATTCTGGATCGAAATGCAGTCTCCAATGGAGCGTTGTACTCAGAACTGAAACTGCCGTCACGTCTGTGCGGTGTCGTATCTGTGTCATGTGACTAAGCCCCCTCATTTCCCTCTAAAAATAAAGAAAAAGAAAAAAATTAAGGTATAGCACCTCAGGGGCGGAGGGCCTGAAACAAACCTGATTTCTGGGGTTAGGAGGCCGTTACGACCCCAGGTACCCTATCTCAAATTGATCTTATACCATCCCCTACACGCCCCTTAAGGGTACTCAAGTACATAAATGACACCCTGTATAATGTTTGTAACGTCCTTGTGCGTGCATCCTGTGAAGAACCGGTGCGTCACGTTTATATTATACTAGCTGAAGTACCCGTGCTTCGCTACGCGTCATAAATAAATTAAAATGTGGAGGTGACAGTTAAAACAGGGGATAGGCGAGGTGCTGCGCAGAGGGAGATTAAGGATGGAACATTTTGTCCAACTACACCGCTCGGCGTTGACCGTGTTTTATAGCACAAATTTAGGTTTTACTCGCTAACCGTTGGAGACACCTCTTGGATAGAAAATGTAATTTTAAACCTCGTATATGCCATCAAAAGTTTCCTATTTCTTAGCGTTCTCTTTTTATTTGAAATGGAAATATGAAAGTTTGAAACCAAAGGGTGTAGTGACGTCACTAAAATGGACGCCATCGTTAAATAGTGCAAAGTATTTAAATCAAAAGTAGCCTATATGTTAACCAGGTAAATCAGCTACTACCATGTAAAATTCATGTAACTCGAACCAGTGGTACTGCGTGATTGAGTAATACACAGACACACACCATCTTATGTTTAGCCTCGCTTCGCTCGCGTCATAGTCGTGTCATATTGTTATTCAATGAAATGCAGGTTTAACCCCATTAACACCCCTTTAGAACCTGAATATCCAAACATCCCTCCTTAGTAGACGTTTTCGACACACAACAAACATATCCCCAAAATATCATTCTTCTAACTTTAATAGTTTTGGTTGGTCGATGAGAGTGAACATCCAAAAATCCTTCCTTAGTGGACGTTTTCCTTCCAGAATTTCACCCCTCCCCATAGGCCCCTTAAATTGGATTTATGAAAAAAACGGTCGAACACCTATTTATTTTAATTATTTATTTATTCATTTATTTATTTATTTTTAAGCTGATTGATTTCCTCCGAGTTTCAAACTCCTCGCCTATGTCGTTTAAGAGATACACGCTCCGATAGGAATCTTTCAACCCCCACTTTTCATCCCTTTCACCTCATAATATACACCACATCGAAAAACCCTTAGACATGTGTCAGCTTATTTTTAATGATTAGTATATATGCCAAGTATCACATCCCCAAATGAAACCACTCGTGAGATATTGTTATTCAATGAAATGCACGTTTATCCCCTTAACACCTCTTTAGAACCTGAATATCCAAAACTCTTTCCTTAGTGGACGTTATCGACATACACCGAACATATCCCCAAAATTTCATGTTTCTAACTGCAATAGGTTTTCTGGGGGATGATGAGTGAATATCCAAAAATCCTTCCTTCGTGGACTTCTTTCCCCAGAATTTCATCCCTCCCCATGGGCCCCTTATATTGGATTTATGAAAAACCGATCGAACACTTATTTACTACATTTTCAGATGATTTTTCTCCCTGAGATACATATTTTTTGCCTCTGTCTTTTAAGAGATACTTGCTCCGTTAGGAATCCTTCAACCCCCACTTTTCACACCTACACCTCATAATATACACCACATCGAAAAACCCTCAGACATGTGTCTTCTTATTCTTAATGATGAGTTTATATGGCGAGTATCCCATCCCCAAAGGAAACCAATCGGGATATATTGTTATTCAATTAAATGCAAGTCTACCCCCTTAACATCCCTTTAGAAACTGAATATCCAAAAATCCTTTCTTAGTGGATGTTTTCGACATACAACGAACATAGTCCCAAAATGTCATGTTTCTAACTTCAATAATTTTGGCTGGACGATGATGAGTGAGTGAGTAAGTCAGGACATTTTCTTTAATTTATTATTCAGAATTTCACCCCTCTCATGAACCCCTTAAATTTGATTTATGAAAAAAAAAACGGTCGAACACCTATTTACTTATTTTTGAGCTGTTCTTTCCCCCTGAGTTTGATGAGTGAGTGAGTTAGGACACTTTCTTTCCTGTTTTTTTTTTTTGCCCCAGAATTTCACTCCTCTCCAATGGCCCCTTACATTGGATTTATGAAAAAATGGTCGAACACCTATTTACTTATATTTTAAGCTGTTTTTTCCCGCCGAATTTCCAACTTCTCGCCTATGTCGTTTACGAGATACACGCTCCGTTAAGAATCCCTCAACCCCCAATTTTCACCCCTTTCACATCATAATATACCGTACACCACATCGATAAACCCTTTGACATATGTCTGATTATTTTTAATGATTAGTTTATATACTGAATATCACATCCCCAAAGAAACAACTCATGAGATATCGTTATTCAATGAAATGCACGTTTACCCCCTTAACACCTCTTTAAAACCCGCATAAACAAAAATCATTCATTAGTTGACGTTTTCGACATACAGCGAACATATTCCCAAAATTTCACGTTTCCAACTTAAATGGTTTTCGCTGGGCGTGATGAGCGAGTGAGTCAGACAGGACATTTTCTTTCAATTATTTTTACCAGAATTTCACCCCTCCCCATGGGCCCCTTAAATTGGATTGAAGAAGAAACGCTTGAACACCTATTAACTTATTTTTAAGCTGTGTTTTTCTTCTGAGTTTGATGAGTGAGTGAGTTAGTCAGTCAGTTAGGACACTTTCTCTCCTTTTTTCCCCCCAGAATTTCACCCCACCCCATTGGCCCCTTAAATTAATTTATGAAAAAAAAAACGGTCGAACACCGATTGACATATTTTTTAAGCTGATTTGTTTCGCTTAGTTTCAAATTTATCACCAATGTCGTTTAAGAGATAGGCCTACACGCTCCGTTAGGAATCCTTCAAACCCCACATTCCACCCCTTTCACCTCATAATAATACACCACATCGAAAAACCCTTAGACACATGTCTGCTTTTTTTTTTTAAATGATTAGTTTATATGCCGAGTATCACATCAACAAATGAAACCACTCGTGAGATATTGTTATTCAATGAAATGCAGGTTTAACCCCCTTAAGACCCCATTAGAACCTGAATATCCGAAAATCCTCCCATAGTAGACGGTTTTGACATACAATGAACATATCCCCAAACTGTCATGTTTCTAACTTCAATAATTTTGGCTGGGCGATGATGAGTGAGTGAGTGAGTGAGTTAGGACATTTTCTTTCAATTTCCTTATTTTCGGAATTTCACCCTTCCCCATGAACCCCTTAAATTTGATTTAGGAAAAAAACTGTCGAACAGCTATTTACTTACTTTAAAGACGTTTTTCCCCCTGAGTTTCGTCAGTGAGTCAGTCAGTCAATCAGTTAGGACACTTTCTTTCCTGTCCCCCCCCCCCCAGAATTTCACCCCTCCCCATGGGCCCCTTAAATTGGATTTATGAAAAAACGGTCAAACACCTATTTACTTATTTTTATGCTGATTATTTTCCGCTGAGTTTCAAACTCCTCGCCTATGTCGTTTAAGAGATACACGCACCGTTAGGAATCTTTAAACCCCCACTTTTCACCCCTTTCACCTCATAATATACACCACTTCGAAAAACCCTCAGACCCGTGTCTTCTTATTAGCCTACTTTCGATCTTTGCAAAAAATGAAAGTATACTTATGAGATCAACACAGGACGAAAAAACGTGTCTGTCTGTGTGTGTGCGTGAGTGTGTGAGTCTATGTGTGCGTTTGAGTGTGTGTACTCTGAATGTCTGTCCCCCCCTATCAATTCGAACACGGTGAACGCGAATTGAACGAAATTTGGTATAAAGGTAGCACTAGCAAAGGACACCTCAGTGTCATGTTTTATATCGCCGCCATCTTGACGGAAACGTAATGGCGGCCACACAAATGTTCAAAGCTTAAATCAAATTACGACTAACCGAATCATCCGATCTCTATCAAATTTTGCAACAGCATACCTTTATGGGGGGAGCATCCTTTGACCAAACTAATAGGTCATCAGCCTAATAGTTTACGCATGGCGGCCATATTTGTGTCAAAATCGATTCCCCCTATTAATTCAAACACGGTGAAACCGAATGGAACGAAATTTGGTACAGAGGTAGCACTAGCAAAGGGCACCTCAGTGTCATGTTTTATATCGCCGCCATCTTGACAGAAACGTAATGGCGGCCACACAAATGTTCAAAGCTTAAATCAAATTACGACTAACATAATCATCCAATCTCTACCAAATTTTGCAACAACATACCTTTGTGGAGGGAGCATCCTTTGACCAATCTAATAGGTCATTAGCCTAATAGTTTGCGGATGGCGGCCATCTTTGTGTCAATATCGATTGCCCCTATTATTTCGAACACGGTGAAACCGAATGGAACGATTTTTGGTACAGAGGTAGCACTAGCAAAGGGCACCTCAGTGTCATGTTTTATATCGCCGCCATCTTGACAGAAACGTAATGGCGGCCACACAAATGTTCAAAGCTTAAATCAAATTACGACTAACATAATCATCCAATCTCTACCAAATTTTGCAACAACATACCTTTGTGGAGGGAGCATCCTTTGACCAATCTAATAGGTCATTAGCCTAATAGTTTGCGGATGGCGGCCATCTTTGTGTCAATATCGATTGCCCCTATTATTTCGAACACGGTGAAACCGAATGGAACGAAATTTGGTACAGAGGTAGCACTAGCAAAGGGCACCTCAGTGTCATGTTTTATATCGCCGCCATCTTTACGGAAACGTAATGGCGGCCACACAAATGATCAAAGCTAAAATCAAATTACGATTAACCTAATCATCCGATCTCTACCAAATTTTGCAACAACATACTGTGCCCAAATCCAGTGGCCTAGATTTGAGGGTACAGGCCACAATGCTAAGTCCAGAATTGAAAGTTTGAATAGCGCGCGCCGAACCTTCTTACAAGCATTTCGAAGGTTTTGACAGCCAAGAAGTGGTTAAGTGACGTACGCCGAGAGCGTCATAGTCGAGGCTAAATGTCATTAAATATTTCCCGATGGAGTAGAATCTTGAGACCTACTGTATATCAGATTACTGGCACGGACAAGTGAGGAAGAATGCGCTTTATTTCGAGGAAATTGATTGAGCGGAAGCTGAGATATGAGATGTTTAATTCCAGCATTTTCTCCGCAGTGACCTCGAGCAGCCAGTCGAGGAGTATATAAGGCACGTCCACTCGAGCTATGGATGCTCACTTCTCCATCAGCACCCCGTTGCAATGGACGTGCAGTACTACGTAAGCGCTCTATTCGCTCAACAGTCTACGACTCCGAACACCGTTATTATCTTCGTGCACATGGTTGCAAAGATTTCGTTATTTACAGCAAGTTGCTGGGACTTAGTGTTTCGACAGTACATGGTTACTGGTATTAGGAAAGTGTTAAACATTTTAAGTGGTCTTCGAACTTTTCAACGTTATCACCGAAGTGATACAAATTTGTGGCACCTGGTAATTATTTACTGCTACAACTGGACATATGGTAGACTTTGTCTACATTACTTTCTTCTGTCCACAATTATTCAAAGCTGGATTATTTATCCAACAATCAGAGGACAAGCTTTTGTCTTGTTAATAGACCAGCCAAGATAAATCAGTACTTTTATTACCATTCTTGTACAGTACAATTCTTAAGCCGATATTGGGAATACAGGTTTGCCTTGTGCGATCTGAAGAGTGAGAAGCTCTGCCCAGCCAACTCGACAGAATTTGTACTCGTGCTGAATAAGATTATAAGCGTATTAGGAGTACTGAACACATCACAGTTGGGTCAAGTTAATAATTTTCATCATGGACCATTTTGATCAGACCCCTGTCAACTTTACTTCAGCTTTTGAAGCTGGCAACATTTTTCTTCAAGATATTACGGCTTCAAGAATGAATACCTCTATGTCTGTGTAGACAGCTTGTGGGTATAAAATGGAGGCCGATACAAGATTATAAATACGTGTCCTATTGGGGACAAGAAGAAGACTGAATAATCTGGTTCAGACCAGATTACAAGCATCAAGATCTACAAGAATGTAAGCTACAATTTGCATTATTTTATGCGTAGTTAGCTGGATTTTCTCATATTTTTCTACCGTCTTACCAACACATATTTTCTATTCATCAAGATGTTTTTTGCTGTTGCAAATATTTTTCTTTTGCAATAGAAGCTTTGATCTGAGTTGTTTTTACACTCAGAAGTCAATGATTCGAAATTTATGGACGAGCAGAACGAGCATTTATTTAATTTTGGTATTTTTCTAATTGTGGTCATCAGCCGTCGTAACTAAAGATTTAATCAGAAATTTTAGTTGAGGAATGGATATGTATCCATTATTTAGAACTCGAGGATGATATTTCCCGAACAGTTTAGTAACTTTAAATCCTTCTGTTGAGGAAATAATAATAATAATAATAATGTTGATTTAATAATAATTATTATTTTTC
The DNA here is from genome assembly GCA_946902985.2 of Meconema thalassinum. Classification (NCBI taxonomy): domain Eukaryota; kingdom Metazoa; phylum Arthropoda; class Insecta; order Orthoptera; family Tettigoniidae; genus Meconema; species Meconema thalassinum. Next base: position 547,699,946 of record OX336390.1, read on the forward strand.
TATTTTCTGAAATAATAATAATAAATATTTGTGATTTCTAATAATCATTTTCAGGTTGTATGATTTACACATTTGAGATTTGAATCAATATTCTAAGATCGGATACTTGTTGATTCCGAAGGTTAGTGGTTAACGCATGCCCACAAATAAATAACATATTAATTCAGTGGAATTATTTCACGCTTGCATTATATATTTAAATCTTTGAGAAGACACGGAAAGTAATGATACGGGAAGCTAAAAGCATGTATAAAACAGGGTTTTTGCTAGAGTTTGTATAAAAATAAAATCTTTATGGAGCAACGTCTTTCAAAACGTTTGGCTAAGAATAGACACGGTGTGGAGTTATTCATGTTTTAAACTGATGGTAAAATTATTATTGTAAACTCATTGGTGGAGTTTACCAATTTATAAATCTTCCAGTTGTCGTAACAAGCAAAGGCTTGAATATTCTGTATAATTTGGGAAGAATAATTATTGTGTGTGCAAAGAGTTAAATATGCCATTCTGAGTGCGCATTTAAGTCGCAGGAATGAGGTTGTGTGAAATGAAGCATCAATCAGATTGTAGGTTGGATGTGTTTGAATTTTGTAGAGGAGTCGAATTTAGCCACACTTTCGTCGAAATATAACCAAAGGTTATTTTGTTGAGCCATCATTGTCAATTCACAGTTTACCCACGTGATATAGAAGTATTCCTAGTAATTGCTTACCCGAAAATTGTTATTGTTCAACTTGTACCTTACATTACGAAAAATCTTTACCGTTGTCTAGATGCTAATTATGATTATGTGATTTTTGACGCTTTTAAATCGAATGGGCCGATGCTGTTAATTATTTAAAACTGTTACTTCTTAACAACCACTACGAACTGAGAGGATTTTGTGATCCTGTAAAAATATATAAACATTTTGCAAATAAGTTTGATGATTAACATATTTGACATTTTGTCAAATTATTGAAATTTTGATAATAATAAATGAAATTGTTTCATAATGAATTTTCTGAATAATATTTCTAATTTTCTAAATAATATTTCCAAGTGATGATTAATTGATTAAATGGTTGAATCCATATGGAATGGAATTTATCTTTTGTTGATAATAATATTTTGACAATTATTTTATGATTGAGTCAAAAGCTCTGAATAGACTTTGGCTCGAGAACAGGTGATTCAATAAATATTTTCTGTTTATCGAAGTTCGTCGAATCCAAATGCTCAAAGTCCATGTATGTGATTTTGTGTTCTATTTCTTGTTAATAACTTTGTATTTGAACAAATCTTGAAATAACTGAATCCTGAAGTGTTAGTTAATTTGCTACGATATTTTGAAGAAAAAAAAAGGTGAACTGTGACATATTTTCAACGAGTGATATTTTTCTCAATATGTGAATACTCAAACAATATACGGATCAGTAAAGACAATTAAATTTGCACTGACAAAACCCTACTCCTGTAAATAATTCTTTTGAGCGAAGTCAACAGGACTATTATTTAGACTTTCGTCTCAATAGTTAAGTGTTCATGTGTTGGTGAAATTGTATATTTTGTACATAACATATGATTCGTCATTCATCTTTAATGCCATTTTGGCATACTCTTCAGTCAATATTTTAAAGTTTTAAATAAAATGAGTTAATTTTATCGGATGCATTCATTTCAGAAAATCTCCTTCTATCCTTATTGTTGCATCGAGCCGAAAATCAGTAAAGCATTTTCTTTTGTTGAGTTATTGTAGTCAACTTTAACCCATTTGGCGCCCCGGGATATTTTGATTCTCGTGCTGACTGATTTTTGGTGAAATGCATATGTGGTCGTCCGGACTTCGGTCTGAACGTGCACAATACCTTTATGGAGGGAGCATCCTTTGACCAAACTAATAGGTCATTAGCCTAATATTTTGCGGATGGCGGCCATATTTGTGTGAAAATCGATTCCCTCTATCAATTCAAACACGGTGAAACCGAATGGAACGAAATTTAGTACAGAGGTAGCACTAGCAAAGGGCACCTCAGTGTCATGTTTTATATCACCGCCATCTTGACGGAAACGTAATCGCGGCCACCCAAATGTTAAAAGCTTAAATCAAATTACGACCATCCTAATAATTTGATCTCTACCAGATTTTGCAACAATATGCCTTTTTGTGGAAAGCATCTTATGACTGACTACAAGGTCATCAGCCCAACAGTTTGCAAATAGCGGCCTTGTATGTGTGCAAATCCATTCCCCATATCAATTCAAACGCGGTGAAACCGAATTGAATGATTTTTTTTACAGAGGTAGCACTAGCAAAGGGCACCTCATATTCATGTTTAATATCCTTATAGCACGTTGTATTTCAACAAGCTACTACAACCAACATTCAATTATACTCCTTGAAAAGGACAAAGAGTTATAACAATACCCATGCATTTAGGAGAAAGTAGGCTATATGTTCTTTGCTGAACATCTTCTTTTTAATGATGAGTTTATATGCCGACTATCACATCCCCCAATGAAACCAATCGGGAGATATTGCTATTCAATGAAATGCAGGTCTACCCCCTTAACACCCCTTTAGAACCTGAATATCCAAAAATCCTTTCTTAGTGGGCGTTTGCGGCCCATGAGGAAGCTGCATACCAAATTTCATTCCAATCCGTTCGGTGGTTTCTGAGATTTCGTGATGAAAGAATGAGTGAGTGAGTGAGTTGTATTTGACAAGTATATAGTAGATAGTGTCAAATCTTTGTAATGCTATACTCGGTTGACAGTGCTGTGTGAGCAGTTGTGTAACTAACGGGATTTCAAGTAAAGAACCTCAAGTTCTATACCTGTAGTGGCGAGCGTAACTCGCTTCCAGTCGGCCGTGAGCTATGTTGCCATGGAAACGTCCTGCCTTGCCATTCCTTCGTGAGTTAATTTTATGATCTGACTAGCAGATACCCGCGGCTTCGCCCGCGATCAAGACAATGGGGACGATGCATTATTGCTGATAATTGGTCTATTCTATTACAGCAATCGCGGCTATAGGTGGGTCCATTCTAATTCTGAATATTCTGATACATACAGTACATTGATATGAGCAGCAAAGTGGGAATTTTATAGAGTTGTGAAAGTCTGCAGAGTTTGATGTTACATTATGTTAACACATTTTAAAATTACGTTTTTGGTTTTGCCATCTTCTGCGGAGACATAATGATTTTGTTGTCCGGATGCTCGCGAGCACGCCACATACAGTTGCCCATGGGAAAATATTGTTTTGTCTAAATGTACACGTGCTACTGTTAAATGTGTGTCATTGCACTTTGTTAAAGAAATTGCGAATATTGTTTGAAGAGGGAACTGCACTCTTGCACACTGGAATGGCAAATCTATCGGAATATGGGGAATTAAAAGTATTCTTACTTAAGCTATTCTGGATGTAATTTGGCCATACTTATTGATGATTTGAACGTCAACATATCGCTATTATTAGACTTATTAAATATCTCTCACCTTGGCCGCTGATGTACATTATGCAGTCTCTTCCAGTGTTACATCACAGGGATTGAAATTCTCCAACCACCCTTTTGCCTCACATGCCTCTCAAAGTAATTACAATTCCTGATTGTTGTTGTTTGAGTCTTCAGGTTTTTAACTGGTTTGATGCAGCCCTCCATGTCTCCCTCTTCTGAGCTAATCGTTTCATCTCTACATAGCTACCACACCCTATATCCGAGGCATCTGTTTAACCCTGGTTTACCCCTACAGTTCTAGTCCGCGACCCTCCCATCCATAACTAAGCATGCTATTCCTGGGTGTCTTAATATGTGTCCTACCCACCTATCTCTTCTCTTCATTAGCAGTCACCAGAAACATCTCTCCTCTCCCACTCGTCTTAATACCTCTTCATTTGTTACCCTATCTAACCATCTGATCATCAATCTCCTGTATCACCACATTTCAAAAGCTTCAATTCTCCTCTTTTCTGCTGCACCATTAGTCCATTAGTCCAACTCAGCAACATTTCTAGGTTTAAGCCGTGCCTTGTGCCGGGATCCAATGGCCGTGAAAGAAAAAATACCAACTTTATTGAAATAAGTTTGCCCAATTCCTCAGTAAGAGTAATTAAGAAAAAAAAAATTAACGTGACAGCCGGTAGAATAAGACACATTCGACTGTGAATATGGGTTGCTGATCATGGTAAAAAAACGAAAAAGAGCAGATCAAAATTGGCAAACAAAAATATTCAGTTAACAAAATACTAATTTATAAAGAAAATGAAAGCATACCGTGCAAAATAGAAAGAGTCTTAACATTGTATTAAAGTATAGATCTCAAAGCTCGCATACAATAACCAGCTCAAAGAGTATAAAATTAGACTCAAAATCACGATCGTATTCGACCCCAAAAGCCACCTCTATAAATAAAATATATCTCATTTTACGCGTATCAATGCGAGGAGCAATGTTCGTGGTTAGAAGTGGGAACCAAACCCCGCGTTTTAAGGCCCTAAAACGAACGGTTTTCGAGATGTTGCCAGAAAACTATCCCCGGTCTGCGAAATTTCAGCGGTTGCCATAGTAACGTTGATCTGTTTCTCAGAGGGAACAAAGTTATTTGGGAATATCTCCGAAACCGTTCATTTTAGGAACTTAAAAATTGTGTTTCGGGGTCCCTACAGGACCTCCGAATATTGTTTCTCGTATCTGGCGGCTTAAAATGAGCTAAATCCGAACTTTGTATCGACTGTCCTTGCTCAGTGCCAAAGGGCCGAAAAATGTCACTTACAAATTGAATTTTCAAAAACTGTTTCTTAGTGGGCCTCTACATACTTGGATCAACCAACATGCAAAATTTCAGCTTTCTAGGTCTAGTGGTTTGAGCCCTGCGTCGATGAGTCAATTTTGGATGGTCAATACCAAAGGGCCGAAAAAAGTCACTTACAAATTGAATTTTCAAAAACCGTTTCATAGTGAGCCTCTACATACTCGGATCAACCAACATGCAAAATTTCAGCTTTCTAGGTCTAGTGGTTTGAGCCCTGCGGTGATGAGTCAATTTTGGATTATATATAATAGATGAGACTTTTCAAGTCGATTTGCTCGTAGAAATATGGAATTTAGCTCATTCTGCGCGTATCAATGCGAGGAGCAATGTTCGTAGTTCCCACTTCTAAGAAGTGGGAACCGAACACCGCGTTTTAAGGCCCTAAAACGAACGGTTTTCGAGATATTGCCAGAAAACTATCCCCGGTCTGCGAAATTTCAGCGGTTGCCATAGTAACGTTGATCTGTTTCTCAGAGGGAACACAGTTATTTGGGAATATCTCCGAAACCGTTCATTTTAGGAACTTAAAAATTGTGTTTCGGGGTCCCTACAGGACCTCCGAGTATTGTTTCTCGTATCTGGCGGCTTAAAATTATCTAAATCCGAACTTTGTACCGACTGTCCTTGCTCAGTGCCAAAGGGCCGAAAAAAGTCACTTACAAATTGAATTTTCAAAAACCGTTTCTTAGTGGGCCCCTACATACTCGGATCAACCAACATACAAAATTTCAGCTTTCTAGGTCTAGTGGTTTGAGCCCTGCGTCGATGAGTCAATTTTGGATGGTCAATGCCAAAGGGCCGAAAAAAGTCACTTACAAATTGAATTTTCAAAAACCGTTTCTTAGTGAGCCTCTACATACTCGGATTAACCAACATGCAAAATATCAGCTTTCTAGGTCTAGTGGTTTGAGCCCTGCGGTGATGAGTCAATTTTGGATTATATATAATAGATTAGCCTGTGCTTGAGTGCAAAAGGGTCGAAATCAGAAGAATGAGAAAGACTGCATGTAGCCAGCTGTTCCTTCTGGGTCCTAAACTATGTGTATGCAAAATTTGGTTGAGATTGGTGGAACGGTGTAGATTTGTATACGGAACAGACCCACCCACATACAGACTTTCACTTTTATATGTAAGACTTCGGTCTCAGTTAATTATTTGCATGTTGTTCTGAAATATGGGAAACAGAACGTCTATAACTTCGGAATTCTAATATCTTAATATCAATTGCGGCTGCTTTTCATTTATCGATTGGTTGCCGATTTGATGCTCCGCGATGCTATGTGAATGCATATTATGGAAGATGTATCTACTGTGCTGCTTAGCCTAGATTCGGCTGTTCTCTATCTGATCCGTATCCATAATCCATCTTATTGATCAAATATTGTTACTTAAACACTTATAATTCATTAAGGAAATTAGTTTACTGGGAAGATTATGTGATGATGATGATGATTATAAACGTTATTCCATTCATAGCTCTGATGATTTTGATGTGGTCAGTAGCGTATCTCAATATGTTAGTAATTGTTAATATTGTGCGTGTTGCATTAGCCTAAATAATAATTTTGATGGTGAGGATATTGGATATGACCAAGATTGCGGGTTCAAACCCGGCCGAAGTCGTCGAATTTTTAAGAGCGTTAAAATCCTTCACTAGGCCTATGCCATCCTTCAGAGGGGAAGTAAAGATGGCGGACCCATGTCATAGATTTATGGCATGTAAAAGGACCTACCACTACAATTGATGGTGTGTAGCTAAATTTGTTGGTTATTTGATTAGAAACTTTCTATCAAGTTCCAACGTTCGCCGCTAGGTGTCAGTGACAGTGGCATATCTGCTAGCCAAAATTGAAACTACTTGAAAAAGAACTTGATGGGAAGCCTATGGGCGTTCAATTGACATACCCCGCTAGGGCCATTGGCTGCAATTCAAATACAGTATAATTAAAAAGGATATTGGAAAGTTTGCCAACTCCTGGACTTAAAGCCTATCCTCATAGGCTCTACCATTGAATTGTGAGAAACAATTCAGAATCGTCCAATATACGGAAAGAGGAGGTCAATTGTGCGATCGAGTAAGATTATGGATGGGAAGTCCATTGCGAGAGAGGGTGTAGATATTTCGGTGCACGGTCTAAATTAACGTACATTGGATGAAGATCTGAATAACATATGAGGCAGGAACATCATATTGCATAATGCTTTAGTTCTACGAATTAACTTTGTTATCGTATTAAATGGTCAATCTGTTTAATAAGTGAACAGGAATGACATTCAATATTTTGTTAATCAAGTGACTTCTAAGAGATTGAAGAGAAGTCGTCTCTTATATACTACTGTATGTTGGTATTTATTGATTTTCATTTGAATTGATGGGAATGTTTCGTTGATATACTGAGTCGTTCTGAGACATACTGATTGAAATGTTTTCGCTCCTGATTTGACATACATTGTCATCACTTGACGATGATACAGTACCTAAGTCTTAATTTGAAACAGGAATGCAATGCTTTCTTATTTATGTAATGGGTTGAGATAGCGACGGGGTGACGTTTTGAAAATCAATACGTTATTATTATAAAAGCTTAGATCTTGGATATCCTTCTGAAAATCTATGAATCGATGAAATGAAATGCTTTCAATGAATGTTCCCTCAATGAAAGTGACCCAGTTTGGTTGATGATGTGGGTGTAAAACGTTAATCCCTTGCACAAGCCTTTCCACTACATGAAGATAAATTATTTCCATGTAGAGAAGAGAAACATTGCCTTCCGGTACCTCTTGCATTAAACGTTAAGAGTAGAAAAATGTGTCTCACTACACTCCGGTAAACAGGAAGTTAACCACAATAGTCTATCTCAAATGTTCGCAATGATCTGCTGCGTTAATGATTCGGAGGAGGTATTTGATGACTGCACAATTGAGTCTACTTTTTTTATTATTAACGGTACAGATCCTACACTAAAATGTAAACGTAAACCAAATGATAACTACATCACTAAAGATCGTCTTGCAACGTGACGCTGAATAGGCTGTAATGGGTTGCTTTGTTTAAGAATATCCAAATTATAGAAATTGCGAAAATATAGTCCATTTTTGACAATTAAACATACCCGTGGCCACTGGTATTGACTGGTGCAGTATGTCTTTACAATAATGGCGCATTTGATTTAAGAGACTACATACTATGCTTGTCTGATAGTACTTGCCTTGAAAGACAACTTATCGATAGTCAGTGAACGTTTCAGTTCACTGGCTTGGACGGCAATTTCACGGATATCTCATTCGTTCTTCAGTAGATTGTTCAGTAGAATCCCCTTCACTCTTTGAACGCAAACCATTGTAATGCAAACTGAAACCATACCTGCCCAGAATGCAGGAGATTCAGGTTTGAGTGCCGTGTCCAGTCTCATTTTCAGATATTTCCATATTCTTGTAGCAAACAAAAATTGGCGTAGCTTTTTACTATAACTATGTTCCCTAAGATATTGCTCTATGGATTTAATTTTTTGCCTACTTTTCACATTTTTCAAAAATTATGAAAAAGTAGACTTGTGAGATCACCCGGACAAATGTGTGTGTGTCTGTCTGTATGTGTGACCACCATAACAACTCCTAAACGGCTGCAACTATTGGAACTTAATTTGGTATGAGTAAAGCCTATTTATACCAGAACATCTCATGACCATATTTTGAAATGACGCCAGTGCTACCAACTGCTGAAAAATCACAAATCAAATTTGAGCTCAACGTTTGATATCTCAAAAGGCATGAGAACACTCCCAAAATTGGCACACATATACGGTAGATAGTATTATTTTAGATTAATTATCAGGAGCCCATACATGACAGTATTGCCTACATGATTCTACGCCTGCTGATAAGTCCCATTTTTTAATGCACGTAACTTTCATACTAACGATTGGATTTGAACTAAATTTCATATGTACTTTGTGTACCGTACATAACCATGCGTATTATTTACCAACTGTTCATAAATGCTCTTTATAACTTAATCTCAATATATCAGAAAGTAAGCTAGTCAACAGTTCTAAACTTTGCACACGTGTACTACCTAAAATGTATTGTAGATTAGTTTTGAGTAACCAATATAAGACAGTGCTGCCAACATGATTCTACGCATGCTGATAGGTTCAATGTTAAACTGCATGCATCTTCCATACTAACAAATGGATTGTTGCACATACATAGATCATAATATTTCAGCTTAATTTTGAGCAACACGTTCATGGCAGTGTTGCCAACATAATTTTACGCGAGCTGGTAGCTTCAATGTTTAACTGCATGCAATATCCATGCTTTCTATTGACTTTCATCCGAATTTTGTATGGGCATTGTGTACCTTAGGCGATGAATCTAAGAATATATTCAGAGTTGCCAGGGCTGCCAACTGTTGATAAATAATTTTGAACCCTAGTCTTAGTAGATTAGAAAGCATGCAGGCCAACAGATAGTTAGTTGTTTAAAGGGTCGGAACTTCGAGGTCATGTGGCCCTCGGCCAACAGATACATGTATAAAAAGTGGAAACTTATAGAACATATAATGCCAAATTAATTTTGATTGTCTCAGATATGGCAATGTTGCCAACATGATTCTACATTCGTACTAACGAATGGATATATTTCTTATTTTGAACGTGAAATGTATACTTTAGGACATATAATTGTGCTTATTAAACTATAAGAGTCAGCAGGGCTACCAACTGTGTAAAATAATCTCTTTTGAAATCGAGATTCAATATCTCGAAATATATGTACAGATCAAAATTCAAATTTAGCAACTTCTAACTCTAAGCTGTTTTAGATATATTAAGAGTAAATCGTCGAAGTCAGTGCTATCAACATAATTCTATGTAACGTGTAGGATGAACGTTTAACCACACGTGACTTCCATACTAACAAATAAATTTCAACAGAATTTCGTGTGTGTAATGTCTCAAGTTAAATACTCGGCATAATTTTGTAAGCTTATTCATCAGGGTTGCCAACTGTTGATAATTGCTCTCCATAATTTATACCCAAATCTCATCGTATGCAGGAAATCAGTTCTAAATTTGGCACAAGTAGCCTATTCCCTGGGACTAAAAAGGTCACATGCGCGGTTACAACTGCACGCACGGTATATAGATAATTTTTCAAATTCATTTCGAGCAACCCATACGTGACAGTGTTGACAACTTAATTCTAGGCATGCTGATTGGTTCAATGTTTAACGCCATCTAACTGCCATCATATTTAATGGATAACTAACAAAGTTTATATATTGTATGTATGCCGCATGAGTTAATATAATTATGTGTGTGCATTTCCAGAGGCAGCAGACCTACCAACTGCCTAAACTCTCTTTGAGCATTTGAGCATTTGAGCAGTAGACTCTCATTATCTCAGGAAACTATTTTAAACAAACTGTAGTGCTTACTTAGGCTGCAATATATCAGGTATATTTCGAACAAATCAAAAATGCCAGTATTACCAAATTAATTTCGTCATTATTGTAGTTAGGTCTATATAGATCAATCTTTGGTGAGTGGTTATCGTGTCGGACTGCCAACCTCAAGCTTGCAGGTTCGCTCCTGGCCGTGGTAAGTATTTTTTTTAAAGGTGACAAAAATGACGATACGCATATCATACGATGTTGGCATGTTAAAGAACCCATTTGATTTCAGTAAGCCGTGTTCATTATGGCAAAATTAATCTCGGGATTTTCGGCCAAAACAAAGTTCTTCATTTCTCTACTAGAAAGCGCTATAATGTCAAGGAGCTTAGATATCTAACCTCCTTGACATTCATAGCGCTTCAAGGAGCGATAAAATTCGACAAGCAAGTTGTCCCCTGGGCGTCAATTAACAAAGCTTGCACCCGGCACCTGAGGCCATACGACATTATTATTATTATTATTATTATTATTATTATTATTATTATTATTATTATTATTATTATTGATAAGAATCTTAAATTGTAAGAAAAGTAGTGTCTTTAGTTCGTCACGGAACTACTAGTTATGATTTGGATTACTCCGGAGATGACACATGTATGTGAATAAATAAGCTGATACACTCCTGCTTTTCCAGCTTCTGAGAGCTCTCATCAAGAAGTTGTGTATTTTACTTCATGGCTGATTATTGTTTCCTCTTTGAAGTCTCGCTATTCATTTCGGCTTCCGTGCTCAAACATAAGCACTTTGGTAAAGACTTACATGAGAGTCACTTACGTCTGCGACTGCAGCGTTCATTAAATGAGACTTAGACCACTTCATGCAGTAGGGTGCATTTAAAGAGGCATGCGCTGTAACGATGTCTAGATGTAACATCGGCTTGCTTAATCATTACATTCAGCATTTTTATCACATGAAAAAAGCTCTCTCTATATAAAAATGAAAGTTTGTCTGTTGTTTTTTTATGAATTTCCACGGAAATTTGAGTTACTAACGTGTTTCAGACTGGTTTATGAAGGTTGTGCGCAAAAACAAAATGTTTGTCAGTTTGTTTGCTTGTCTGTGTACAACTTTGCACGCGCATCACTCGAGAACGGCTGAGTGGATCATCGTAAGATTTGGTACAGATGTCCATCAGAGGCACGAAAGTAATCATTGACGTAACTCATCTCCATACCTCTCATAAAAGAGGGCCTACCCCCTTAAAATGCACGCTGAAATGGACGAAGAAAGTCGAGACAAAGCTCATTTTCAGCGTCTCAATGTGAGAAACAAAACCCGGAGGCCCTACGGACCCCGAAACCCATATTTTAAGGCCCTAAAACCAACAGTTTTTGAGATATTCCCAAAAAAACTAATTTCATTTAATAAGCTATTGAAAGAATGCAAGCCGGTAACCATGGCAACACAATCTCAGAAGTCCATCTATTTCTGTAAGACGCAATGCCATTCCATTTATTACAATACTGTGAACGTTCGCAAACGGTTGTAAGGTTATCACGGAACCAACTTAAGCTGTAAAATTTATCAATACGTATATAATGCGCTTAAGGGGGTCAAGGGGTACTCTTGAATTTCATCACGCGATTAACACGTGCGGGTGTGGTACTAAAGGACTATTATATCCCTATCCATATATTATTATATTATTATTATGCTTATTATTATATTATGGCGTACAAGGTCAAGACAAACTCATTTTCAGCCCCTCGGTGGCTCGGAGGCTACTACGTTTTAAGGCTCTAAAACCACATTTCTGAGACATTCCCAGAAAATTAATTTCAGTTAATAAACTAATACAAATAGATGACGAGTAGAGAAGAAGACCAAATCAGGAGCTACATAGATATACTGAGAAAATCACGGATGTGGCCAGGTAGAAACGTCTGGCTTTCTACGGACATGTCTCAAGGATGAACCCAACAAGACTAACCAACCAGCTTCTCAACTACTGGGAGAATAGAAAGAGCGTGACACCTTGAGTAACAGACGTTAACAAGGACATCCAAGAACTGAAGATAATGGAATGTGATATTAGAAGTCGATCCCATCTCAGAAAGATACTTACACAGAAGAGTTTTCAGAACAGACCAACCTGTAAGAAAACCGGCATCATCTGGACAAAAGAGAGAAAGGTGAAACATAACCAGAGAATGCGCGAATATTGGACAAACATCAAGTCCCTCGCCAAGCTGAAAAGTTGAACGTCGTGGTCCTTAGCTGGCCCATCTGAATGACGAAGAAGAACAAGAAGAAACTAATGAAGGAATGCAAGCCGGTAACCATGACAACAGTATCTCAAGAGGTGACCTCCCACTTTCCATCTGTTTCTGTAAGAAGCAATGCCACTCAATTTATTAAATTTCTGTAAAAGTTTGCAAATGGCTACAAGGTTATCATGGAAACAAACATAGACTGTAAAATTCATCAATTAGGGGCAGATGACCTCGTAGTTCCGCCCCTTAAAACAACAATAACTAACTGACTAACTAACTAAAATTCATCAATGCGGCGCTTAAGGGGGTCATGGGGTACCCTAGAATTTTTAAACGCAACTTACACGTGCGTTATGTTGTACAGAAAGTCTATTACATCACCGAACAGCAACATTATTTTCGAAAATTCCTGAATTGAAATAGTGTTTTTTTGCAGCTTTTGGGAATTTGGGCCATTGGAGGCTAAAAATCCTGAATTTTCATGCACAACAAGCCTTTGTAATTTAGTAAATGAGTCTTCCTAGGGATGGGGACTTTCCACAACGGTGAGAGTCAGTTTTCATTTTACATGTATTGCGTTTCGTCAACAAGCTTTTCAATATTTTTTCACGTCAGGAAGTACACGGTAGGTGAATTTAGTTTGAGAGCACATTTTAACTAATCATATTTTTGTCGACAAACGGGTTCATCGTAAAGATGATTTTGTTTGACACTGTGTGGTTGATTGATCTTCATGTTTATGTTCGCCTGTAACTCGTGTTCGGGTGCTCGGAGCATCGTAAAATTAGGTATTGTAACCATGAGTCAATACACCAATAATTTATAAAACTCTTCACCGTACTTCTCATAGAGGGGTTGGTATGGGAAAAACTTTTCAAAATACATGCTAAAATAGGCGAGAAATAAAAATTATCCTAGAAAGACAAACAAAGCATATGTTGCGCTTCTCAATATGTGACACAAAACTAGGGAGTCTACAATGGGTCTACGAAAACCACATTTTAAGGCCCTTAAATTAACAGTGTCTGTGATATACCCAGAAAACTAACTTCGTTCTGATAAACTTATGAAGGAATGACAAGCCCCTAACCATTGTAACAGTAGCTCAATTGATAGCGTCTGGTTATTAATACTGAAGACCGTTCGAAGAGCGGGTACTTCTGCTAGTAGGCTTATAAGATCACCGTTTGTCCGTGTGTGTGTCCCCACCCTAATAAAATGTAAACGAATACAACGACTTTAATGAAACTCGATAAAGACATAGGCCTACTACAGTATACTAGTGTACAAAAGTTAAGTATAATCACTAAACGAGGCCACACTGCCTGTTCCTTTTAATGTGTAATGTACCGAATCGATGAGCCGACCATCAGTGTACACTTTTTTATTAGATCCCCGTACTATGCTAATCAATCATTTACATTTACAAATCGCAGGCGATATGAAATTGTAACTTTAATCGCAGGATGCAGAAAAACTGTTTGAATTCCCAGTCCATTTTGTTTAAAGATTTTTATTATATTACCTGCCTGTTTATTCGAGACGACCATATACAGTAACTATCTAGGGCGATCATAATATTTATAAGGCTTATAATCCCGCCTTATAGACTCAGCTCAACATTACCATCTAAGAGTTAGACACAACTGAATAATAATAATAATAATAATAATAATAATAAAAATTACCACAAAGTAATAGATCGATTACGATTGAAATGTCTTGTTAAAAAACGTGTAACTTATGAAGTCATATAATTGCTAGCGATACCGCAATTGAAGATAGACGCAATAACCTTGATAATCTAGCTTGGAATGTCGTATTTAATATTTTACAAGCGTTAACAAAGTAGCTATGAATTATTCCACGAACACCAACCATCACTCAAATACAATCGAGCTAATATTTCGTTGTATGATATAGCATTGGTAATCTCTGAATCCGATACACTTAATTGATTAGGGTAGCCTAATGCAATTATAATACGTATAATTTGATGTTTGTAAATTGGAGCAATAAGAGCTACCTATTTCATAATCTGATAATTGCATCTACGAGTATTTATATACTGTACAAAGCAGAAAGTATGTTTGTTCGTTTGTCTGAGTGTCTATCTGTCTGTCTGTTTTTCATAGATTTTGTATAGCCTACCGTTTCACCGACCTGAATGGAATTTCGAGCGCTCACATTTTAGGATTCTGAGGATAACACAGGTTGATTAAAATGTGGACATCCTACTCCACTACCTTGTTTCAGGCTCTTTGGTACGTGAACATAGACAGTGAAATAACAATGGGCAGGTGGATGTGATGAATCTCGTTTTAAGTCCCTCGATGTGAGAAACAAAAAAGTAGGAAGATCCGAGGGACCCCAAAACCTCGTGTTAAAACCACAAAAGAATTATTCTCCAAAATATTGGTAATATACTACCTCATCTGTTAAAAATAAATCAAGAAATGTTTGTCCGCAAAAATAGCAACGTCAATTCAATGGATCCCATTAAAATTTCCTCCTGTAGGAATACCTCTTTGTTTATTACATAAAATACGATTCAATCACAATGAATCATGATACTGAATCGTCTATGAGTACATTCCAACCCCTAAACGATATTTGTTTATCAGTGAATGAAAATACAATATGAGTCAACATGTCGAAATACTTTATATTTTTTAACCAGCACTTGCTGTATGTGTAAACAAAATAGTCCTGTGGTACAAAATGTATAAACCAGCTTGTTACTTCATTTAGATGCTTGGTACATCATGGTCACCAGTCCCATTAACTGAATAGATTTTTTACTTGTTGGTTAACCTGTGATGACTCGAGTAATGTGTATGACTTTGTTTATGATTGCCCATCAGTCGGCCAACGTGTGGATAGGAGCCTAACTACAATATTATTCTAAGCAACGTGATCAACAACTGAATGATCCAACTTGCTGTAGAATAATTCATATCTGCAATTCGTAAGATTATAAATTGATCTGTTAACCTTGATGTGATTTATAAACAGTATTATAGTGTTTATAGACACGTACATTCTATAAATGTAGGCTACATTTTTTTATTGAATCCATATAAAAGGTCACTTGATTTTCATGACTGAGTTCGACGAATCATTATATGCTGTTCTTTGTCCTAAGGACAACGGGGGGTAGAAGAAAGTATGCAGATTTCAAGGCAGATATTTGGGAAGATGCATGTGTAAAACTGATATCCTAAATTTGGTAGTCACTTCGTAATAGAGTCACGGAACTACAAACATAATTTAACTCGAGAACTGACTCTTGAGTCATTCAGTTGGAAATAATCACCAGTGGGCTCTTAAGTTGACCCTTATACCATGCTGACATTGTTCTTGCAGAGTTTGGGGATGGGTCACACACATCTCAGACAGCGCAGCATCAGATAGAAATACAGACGAATGCTTCTGACTGGAGAAGCTACTGTAAGTTAGTTCTGTCTGAACCGCTTCCTAGTACAGGTATTGCTCAGGATACTATGCTACGTGGCATGTTGTCTCTTTTGATATTGTTATAAAGATAAGCGCTCGTACACCTGGTAGAGCGAAAGCAGGTTCTCAATCAGGATACGAAGAACGGGAAAGTTTGAAAGTATATTTATACTTTTTAGTAGGAAAACCTTTTCACTTCTTCAAAAAGCATAGTGAATACTAATGTATGTCTATCCGATTTCAAAGAGGTCGGGAACGATATGTGATGAATTTCTATGTGGCCGGTGGTTTTTATAGCTGGATGCCATTCCCGAATCTGGGAAAGGAGTTGGAAGGAATTGGCGTCGCTTATTAGAAAGTACCTTCCCAGCATTTGCTAGTTGAACATGGAAAGTAACGAAGAACCATTTCATGGACACCCGACAGTGTGTTCGAACTAGCTCGTCTACCAAGTCTACAGATAGCTTGGCCCTATGAGCTTGGTGAGTGTTGAGTAGTAAATAATAATAATAATAATAATAATAATAATAATAATAACACGGGTACCATCGTCGATGTTGCTGTTCCACTTGATCAAATTCTACAGGGCATAGTGGCAGAGAAACGGCGCAAATACCAGCAACTTGCCACGGCTTAAAAGAAGTTTTCGTAATCCCAGTTGTCTCTGTAAATGGTTTAGTTACGAAGGACTGGGTAAATGCAAAGAATAAACTTGACCTGAAGAAACACTATATGCAGATAATGTAAAAGGCTGCCCTCCTTGGTACTGCAAGTATAGTACGGTACGTAAGGTTTTCTCTCTTCAGTGACTTCCTGTGATCATCTTGAGATCCAGTTCTACCATGATTGTCTTTGGCTTGAAAGGAGTCCGATGGTGATGCTTTTGTATTTTAACGAAAATTCCATATACAAATAATAATAGCAATAACTATACGCAATACGCTATTGTTTATATACGCTATTGTTTACATAGGGTACACGGTGAATTGAGATTTTAATGCTTATACTCTGTTCCAGATTGGTGTCTCGAGGGTTAGGCCTACTCCACTGCGCTGGCCCTCTCTGTACGGTAAGTCTGGCACTCTTTTATCGTGCGTTCTGCACAAGTCTTCCGATTAAGCCTACTCTCTTGCCACAGTCCACAGACACTCGATGGAGCGTACCCATGTAATTAAGTTATGCGGATAATGTTCATAATAAATAGGCTACGACTAACATAATTATAATTCTATCTGCTTGATTATGAATTCAATTAGGTCCTACAACACGGGTTTTAACTGCTTCGAGTTTAGTGAGGACTGCTTAAAAGGTCGAAAGCTACACCTAACCGCAATGTATGCAGACTTAATACATAATGTGGAATGAAGAAATTTCGAATAACACTTTAATAATTGTATTGCTGTTTGAGACTAGAGTATTTTGGTTGGTTTGAAGCAGTATTCCATGGCTCCCTGTTCTGAGCTACATCTCTGCATATCTAATAATTGTACGCCTGGTCAATACTAGAAATAAACATTTATTATTCTTTCGAAAATGTTTCGGCGAAATACTTATTATTCACATAACACTAACTTATAATAAAAACACTACTCTTGATGCATATAGAAATTTAAAACTGGAACTTACAGAACTTGGCTTAATTTATAAATGGAAAACAATATTCAATGAAAAAATATATCTGAAAGTATTATTTGAATTATTATTGATCTCAAATATTTTAAGATATTTGTTTTCATTCTATTTTTGAAATTTTAATGTGAAGCTCTATATTATGTTTAAGTAATGTTATTCCCATTGTAAGGAAATCCATTTCGTTACATTAATTGATTTTAATTATAATATTTAATGTATATTTTAACGAGCCAACATTAGTAGACATACAGTAAGTTAGATAAAGCAATAATGTTTTAATTCTTTATATTGGCTGAAGAAGAGCTTACTGCTATGTCGAAACATGTACCAATAATATATAAATAGACGTGTATTAATTATGTATAGATTGGCGTATATTTAACAATTTTTATACTTCTTAAATAAAGCCAAGTTCTGTAAGAACATCCAGTTTTAATTTTCTACATGCATCAAAAGTAGTGTTTTAATTTTATGTCTGTTTAATGTGAATAATAAATAATTCAGTGATGATGGCTTCTTTGAAAGCCAAAACATGCTCTAAAGAATAATAGATGTTTCTTTCTAGTATTGACTAGGCGTACAATTATAATGCAATCATGGCACCGATTACGCTGTATGGTATGGAGAGTTTGGCATTACAAGATAAACATCCAAGTTGGATTACTGCCACAGAAATGAAGTTTCTGAGGAGAGCAGTAGAAAAGACAAGAAGAGATCGAGTTCGAAATGAGAGAATTAGAGAGGAATTAGGATAAAAGGCAGTGGTTGAGGAACGTCAGTTGAGATGGTACGGACATGTTACGAGAATGGAAGAAGAACGAAAAGTAAATCAAATACATGAAATGCGAGTTGAGTGAAATAGACCCCGCATTACATGGGAGAATAGGATTGACAGAAAAGGGGAAAATCTGTTGTGGAAATGAAGAAAATGTGCAGAAATAGAGCGGAATGGCTGAAATGGCTCAAACGAGGCTACCCCGACGCTTGAAGGCCTAAGGGAATTGGAGAAGAAGAAGAAGAAGAAGAAGAAGAAGAACCATGATTAAATTATAGTCAACTGTCAATACGGATACTAACTTCACTTTACCATAATGGTAAATAGGTATGCATTTTAAGAAATCTTGACAAAGATGAGATGGACATCAAAGTATTGAAAGAATTCATACAACACATTTTATGAGGAATGATTATAACAGAGAAAATGAATTTGTTGTTTTAACATTTGCATGGGATGAACTACGATTCAATGACAAATTGTTGAGAAGTATTGCGTGAGTAGAATAATCCAATATGGTACTACTTGTTTGGTTATTATAATGTGGTAAATTTTACTGTAGGGAAATAGAAGTACCGGTAATTAAATGTAGTTTTCATAGGTCAAACTAGCCCTACATAGGATTAAGGAAGCATCAAAACATTAATCTGCTCCTTTTGTAAAATACAACCTTTGTCATAGGTTCAGCTACCTGTACATTGTAGAAGGAAGGAAAATTCTAATAAAATGCAGACAATCAATCACCGCCACATCATACTGAAGAAATATTGACTTTCTCGGACTAGGAATTTAACTCCTTGTTCAATGCTGCCACTCTCTGTTTGCTTTGCAGAGTGGTTCCCTATACTCTTTCCTTAGATTACAAACTTCAACTCTTACCGTTTCCTTCCCTTCCTTCTTGTATACATTTAAGTGCGCTGATTACTTCAATTTTCTTCTTTCTACAAGACTCAGTATATCACCCACCCATTCTTATTACTTTCCTCTTTATTTTCACGCACATTTTCGATCAATTGGATTTACCTCTTACACTTGATCATTATTATCATTGCTTGTCACGGTACTACTTGTTAACGTGTCGATCTACTAACCCAAAGCTTGCAGGTTCGCTCCTGGCCGTGGTAAGTCATTTTTGAAAGGCGGCAAAAATTACGACACGCAAATCACACGATGTTGGCATGACAAAGAACCCATTTGAATTCAGTAGGCCGTGTTCATAATGGCAAAATTAATCTCGGGCGTTTCCGCCAACACAAAGTTCCTAATTTCTCTACTAGAAAGCGCTGTAGTGTTCAAGGAGCTTATATATCTAACCTCCTTGACTTTCATAGTGCTTCAAGGAACAACGAAATTCGACATGCAAGCTGCCCTTTGGGTGTCAAATAACAAAGCTCGCACCCGGCATCCGAGGCCATACGATATTATTATTACTACCATTGAACTTTTGTTAATTTAATTTTCTCCCTGAAAATAATTCTAGAACTCTTTACAATTTTTTCACCTCAATTTCTTTTGCACTTTTTTTCTCCTTAAATTTCCATTGTAGCTTCCCACTGGTTTTATCTCAGCGCCTTGAACGCTAACTATAATTGGTGTTGGTGCAATTCTACCCACTCTTCGACTACAGCAAATCTATTTTGTGCCTCGAATGTTGCGGGGTTGCATTTCGTCGCAAAAACTTGCAATGCCACGTATCTCACTATGCTTTTCTTTTCCAATTATTTTCCTTACGATTGGTCACGTCTCCAAGACGTGTGTGGATGTGCCGCCCAACAGAGCAATTTACGCTATCGTACGTTCATTTTCCTATGCATAAACCTAATGGAAAATGAACCTTAAATATACTGTACTGTATGAGTGCATAACTACAAGGAAATGAGAAGCTTGTTTTCAAAACTGAATATCTCCAACAATTTTAACAAATGTTTTATAGTTGATTCGTTAACATTTGCCTCAGATGCATTGGATGGTAAAATCTCTTTTGATCAAATGTTAATATTTCCCATTACCGGGTGAGTTAGCCGTGGTCGTTACGGCATGACTAATGGCAGTCGCTCACATCCGGGAGGCGAGGAGGTTCGAATCCCCCCGCCGGCAACCTTGAAGATGGTCTTCTGTGGTTTCCCATCTTCCTTCCAGGCAAATGCCGGGGTTGGTCCGTAACTATAGGCCACAGCCGCTACCTTCCAATTCCTCGCCCTTCCCTTCCAACTTTCCTCCCTAACGGTACTTGTAGCTCACCTATTGGGTGTCCGTCTAGATGCAGCTACAAACCTGGCGAGCCGAACATGTCCTCGGACACTCCTGGCACTAAAAGCCATACGCTAAAAAAAATCCCATTGATATGGCTGTGAGAAAACATATTTTTCGTTCGATACTGAATATATCCATCACTTACAATATAATGAACTAAATGAATATATTTTTTAAATTTAGGCATTTAATTTCTAATTGTACATATTAATATTATGTTCAACATATATATCACGAATTAGGATCAATATTTGAGATTATGTGCAATATTCTGACTTTCCATAGCTAAATACAACCACCATTTTTTTTAAACTAAATAAACCTATTCATTTTTATCAATCTTTTATCAATAACTTTTATATACTATATAATTTGGTGCACTTTTGGTAATAGTAGGCTATGTTCCACTTTCTAGCTATCATTCAAACTATATATTACTCCATTTTGATAATCCTGTCTGAAGGTATAGTCTATGTTTTTCCTCTCTCCTGTAAAATTGATGAATGTGGAGATATTCAGTTTTGAAAAAAAAAGGCTCCTCAAATATACTTTTCTACAGTACAATGCGTTTAAAGTTCATTTTTATTTATGCTGTATGCTTTCTTCTTTATGTTCGTGAGATTAACGGTCATGTAAAATTACAAGCTTCCTTTTTTATAAAGCAGGTCTTATTACTTGTTTGCCAGGTGATCTCTTAACTCCTCGGCATTATCTCCTTCCTATAGAGATACCAAAATATGGAATATTGGCTTTCACAGCAAAGCAATAACGTACCACGATATGCTTCATGTATGGGATGTAGCGCACGGATCGCTATGGGGTCCAGACGGGATGTGTATCCAACGTGGTACACCTGGACGGAACCCCGAAACATTCACAGCAAAATTCTAGAAGGTTTTCTGGAGTTAACTTGATTCTGTTGCGATATATCGGACCATTAGAGCAGTGGTCAGAACACCTTACCCGTACCACATCAATGTGCGGGATTCGTCGGCAGAGTGGTGGTAGAAATATGAGGTAGAAATAGTTTCTGAATGTTTATCATTTGTTTTTATAGTCTACTGTATTTTCCTTCTAACATGTTCAAGAAGGTAGGTGCATGACACATTGGTTGCCTGATTCAAGGGGAACGAATGGTATTGGGTCAACCCAGCCTCTTCAAAGTATGCTGTATTTCGCAAGTTTTTTTTATTTTTATAATACATATATATTTAGATGTAGACTATATTTTCTTGACTGGTTGCGTGACTCAGAGGTAACGTTATCTGCCTGCTCTTCCCAGGGTTGCAAGTTCAATTCCTAGCGCAGTCAGTGGGGAATTTAGGGTGTGCAAATGCGAGGTAACCGTGCCAGTATATTTACTGGCTAAAGATCCCCTTCGGGACAAAATTCCATCACCGAGGTGTCTCTAAAACCTGCAGTTGTTAAAAGGGACGTAAAACCAATAGCATTATTACTAGATAGCCTATATTTTCTTAAGATCTTCCAATGATGTCATGTTTGTTGTTGTTTCATTTAGGGGTTTGGACATCGTGGTCATTTCAGCCCTGTATACTTGGGGGTGTGTTCATATATATATAGGTATAGTATTTGTCTGTTTGTGGTGACTGTAGTGGTAGCAGTAGTAGTAGTATGAGTAAATGAAATGATTAAATTGAAGGACAGGTGAGAGGAATTGTGTCTATGGCATTGCACATAAATCAAATCTTCTACCTCCCTCCCCCCCTCTCCCAGAGGAAAATCGTCCATGGGGGAAACTTCTTTGGTATTTTTCAGTCAATTAGAAGCCGTCTGGAAGGAAACTTCCTACTGCTATCAAATAAAACCTAGGTTCTGTATGTGAACGTACATATTCATAATGATTGCACTATTCCTTCTACTATTGGTGGTGTTGCCGACCATAACTTACATGATCGCGATTTGCAAAGAAAATCATGAGTTATGTAACAACAAATATAGAACAGACCAGAATGCTAGGTATTTTAGAAAAAATGGACTTTTCTTAAATAACACAAAATATTGGCAAACTTGCTTTCAAAAAAGTACAGTACATCCTAAATTAAATCATTTCTGAACTAGCCTACATAGGCTAATATATGATATATTTGCGTGCAGAATACATTTCTACTTCATCCCTTTGGAGCTATTTGTTACTGGATGCAAGGGAATGATATTGAAATTAAATTTGTTGCCAATATGGTTTAAAATCTATTATTTTTACTTCACTGTAAAAATGCAGTCTTAACCACATTCTATACATGTATTTATTTAATTGTATCTAATTATTTCAAATTTATTTGTATTTATTTATTTATTTGTTAATTTTTTATTTTGTTGTTTATTTTTGCAATTTTTAAAATTATTTTTATTTATTCAGTTTTGCTGATTTATTAAGTTATTGTTTTCATTTATTAATTTTATTTACAGTAATACAAATTACATAATTTTCTATTATTTGTTAGACTATTTATTTGTTTGTTTATTTTTATATTTATTTTAATTGTTTAAATTTTATTCATTGATTTATTTATTTAATTAATTAATCATTATCGTGTTGGAAACCATTTCTCAGTGTTGCTTTAGTAATCGAAATCTAATGTTTTGGGAACCACCCATTACAACGGGGTTACAATCGTGTTGACCGACTGAAAAATATTAAATTTCGATTTAATTAATTATTTATTCTTAATTATTTATCTAATTTATTTACTTATTTTTATTATTTATTTATTTATCTATAGGGCTAGGATTTTTAGGTAAATAAATATTTTTCTATGTAAATACATATTTCAAACATTTTTTCTATAAGTACATAAATTCCTGCTTTTCACTTATTAGCACATAAAAAGACATAATATTTACATTTAAAAAAATCAGTATGCTAGATCATTCAGTTTATTGCATTTTTGTTCTGTGTTACTTCAACGGGGAAGAACCTGTGAGCTATCTAATCTTCATGCAGAGCGTATGTCAGCTTGCAACTGTGTTATTCTTAACTTGTCACTCCGTGCCACTCACTGTGGAAGCCGGGGATTTCCTTGTCCATAGTAATATTGCACCACGTGCTAGACCTCCCCCAGCTACCTGGAACCAGTGTCACTCACATGCAGTTCATTTCAGTGTAAGGCAGTTCTACGATGCCTAAATTAAAAACAACTACAAGATATCGTCTGGTGCAGAATTTAAAGATAATTTTACTTCTGATGGGGGCGTTCTGTTCTGCCAACCATGTGGGAATGCAATCAAGGCTGAATAGCGATCTCAAGTTACACAATACCTCAAGGGCAAGAAACTTATAGCCGCAGTTTCGCGATAATCATCGGTCATTTGTGATGGACAAGCTGAAGTTATATCTCGTTGTGTATTGTAATGCTTCAGCAGTCAGTGAGACATAGCATAAATTGCATTCGTGAGTAGTGCATATTGTTTATAATCACATTAATAAACTAAATTATAATTAAATATTTTTACTTTTGTGTCACATATTTCATTTTTGTTTTGTTTTTGTTTGTCGTTAACCCTCCAGGTTGGTGGAACCCACGGACTCAGCGAGGGAACTCACCTCTACCGCCTCTACGGGCAGTGTCCTAGAGCTGGGAACAACGAATCGGAAGGGATACAACTGGTGAGGTGGGATTGGCACCTCGCCCAGGTGGCCTCACCTGCAAAGCGAACAGGGGCCTCATGAGGGAAGGTAAGGGATGGTTAGGAGGGATGGACAAGGAAGAGGGAAGGTGGCGGCCGTGGCCTTGAAGAAGGTACCATCCCGGCATTTGTCCGAAGACGAAGTGGGAAACCACGGAAAACCACTTCGAGGATGGCTGAGGGGGAATCGAACCCTCTCTACTCATTTGGGCCACCCGAGGCTGAGTAGACCCCGTTCCAGTCCTCGTACCACTTTTCAAATTTAGTGGCAGAGCCGGGAATCGAACCCTGGACCTCCGGAGCGGCAGCTAACCATGCTGACCGCTACGCTACGGAGGCGACTTCAGGTATTTTTAATACATAAAAAATAAATATTTTCCCGATTTTTTGCACCTAAAAATCCGAGCCCTATTTATCAATTTGTTTATGAAAGGATGCAATTGCTAATGTAATAATAATAATGTTATTGGTTTTACGTCCCTTTTAACTACACTGGCTTTTAGAGACGCCCAATTGCAAATGCTTCACTCTGTTATGCTTCATGAGAATTACCTCTGAACGGTGAAATG
Organism: Meconema thalassinum; assembly: GCA_946902985.2. Lineage (NCBI taxonomy): Eukaryota > Metazoa > Arthropoda > Insecta > Orthoptera > Tettigoniidae > Meconema > Meconema thalassinum. The sequence continues at coordinate 547,724,741 of OX336390.1, forward strand.
TATTGTGGCATACAACATGATAACACACACACAGGTGTTCAACGTTAAAGTGCAAATCTTTTTATGCTGAGTTGAGAGATTTTGGGTTGGGGTGGCTGTACGATCCCTATCTGGTTACACTCCAGAGAAGCTTGGCATCACTGTATGCGGCAAACCACAGTAGTGAAATTCGTTAACACACCATCGGGGATTCAAAATAAAAACATAGCCTATAAGAGAGAGAAGGATTTATTGTGAAAAAAAAGTCAACCGTCGCTATCAAGACCGATCAATAGTATCGGCAAATATTTCAAGTGAATGATAATACAATCACTGTACAGGCTACTTAGAAAATAAAATTGGCAATCATAACTTACATGTTACAAACGGAGATAGTTCTGAAGTCTGAACTATCAAGGACGATTCATTCAATTTAAAGAAGGGTATGAACAATGACTTCAGTATCAGGTACGTAAATTTAGGAATGTAATAATAATAATAATAATAATAATAATAATAATAATAGTAATAATAATCGTATGGTGTCAGCCACCGTGTCGTAGATCTTTCTAGATGTAGCCAATGGAGCGATCTAATCTGCAATTTTGACGTTCTGTTAATCACTGTTATCTGGCAGTGAAACCTACTATAGAACTCTACTGGGTGACCAGTAACTGACATTTAATTATTTTTGTTTTGTAATTATCAAATGGGATACGAGTGATCTTTTACGATCCGATGTCGTACGACTCAAAGTGCTATGGTGCGACCTCCTTGGCCAGGAATCAAATCCGTAATCTGGGGATCTCGAGACGGTCACTCTATCACCGACCCACCGAAGAAGCCCTGTAGGAAAGTACTGTAATTGCAAGTGTTTGAGAACAATAAAGTCTTCCACTGACCAATTAATTGATTAATTGAATCCTGTATGGGAACGTAAATACGGGAGACAGTCTTCTTTTCTTCAACAACACGAATGGCTAGTTTGGGATCTCTCTCAATGCGACTATCGATGTCCAGCTCCATGGCTAATTGGTGAGCGTACTAGGCTTGGGCCCGAAGGGTCCCGGGTTCGATTCTCGGCCGATGCGTGGGGAATTTAATTTCCTGTGGTTAATTCCCCTTGCTCGGGGACTGGGTGTTTGTGACGTCTTGATGTTAAAAGAAAAAAGTAATAAGATGTTCAAAAAAGAACATATAGCATACTTTCTCCTAAATGTATGGGTATAGTTATAACTCTTTGTCCTCGAACTGCAAATTGGCACACTGGATTTGAGCAGCGGCGTTCAAACCATAGTTTATAATTTACCTCATTATTTTGCAATTTCATCAGCAAACACTCCAAACAACGTAGAAATTCAGTATATTAACACGGACTATTAACAATAATTGAAACTTCGTTGGTCTAAACGAATCTTTGAGAGAAACACATTAAATATACCTACTGAACACCTAATTTTTAATCGCGCCTATTCTTGGCAGTGCGCTTTATCGGCAACAAGATGCCATTTTCATTAACACCGCTGGCATGGGTTCACTAACTGGCCGGTATAGAGCGCAGCTTGCATCTAGTAAGCAGTGGATAGCTCTGCATACTGTAGTTCAACTAGTTGCTGGTAGATGTCACTACTGCAGATCCATTGGAGAACTTAGTTTTAATTAAATATATATTTTCCGTTGCAAAATGCACAATATAACGCTCAATTGTATAACGTCTCAGTACTCAAAAACAGTAAATATAAAAAATTCAAGCAAAACAAAAACAACTGTGTTAGGATTAGAACCCCAGCCGGCAGGGTGAGAGACCAACGCTGTAAATACAGACCTATTTATGTCCTCCCAAGTTCAATGATATCTCGATTGAGATACAATGTCTTAACAAATAATGACATTGACTAAACGATTTCTTCACTGGAGTATATTTCAAACAAAGTTCTTTTCATACAAAGTTCATATTATTTTTATCTGTAGGCTATATTGCATGCAACATACTCAAATTAGTGAAATATAGGTCAGAACGAGAGATCAGCTGCCATCCTCTCTGTAACCGAGACGGTTCAGCTTTTTAAAGCCACTTCTGCACTATAATATTACCATATAAACTTTTAATTTCGAACGGGCCACTTCCGTTAGAACAGTTTAAACGATTCTCTGTTCGACAATCGGAACTGGTGGGTCCCATGTTATGGATTATAAAGTTCGCATAATTCACACGGCCGCCATCCTAAAATGGTACGTCTGATGACCTTGCCGTTTGGGCACGAGAAGCGTCCCATATGAAGGTATGTTGTTACCAAAATTGGTAAAGATCCCATGATTTGTTTGGTCGTAATTTAATTTTACGTTTTGACCATTTGAGTGGCAGCCATTACGTTTTGGTAAAGATGGTGGCAATATAAAACATGACACTGAGGTGTCCTTTGCTAGTGCTACCTCTGTACCAAATTTCGTTCAATTCGGATTCACCATATTTGAATTGATAGGGGGCAGACATGCAGAGTACTCACACACACAGACACACAATTTTTGGCCCTGTGTAGATCTCATAAGTCTACTTTCATTTTTTGCAAAAATCGAAAGTAGGCTAAAAATGTGAAACGTAAACAATATAAAGAAGAATGGAAATGTTTATAAAAAATGAAGAAAAAAAAGAAGTATCGTAAGTAGCTCAACTTGTTCAACCATAAACATTAGTTTGTTGAGTCGTTTGGGGGCTTGACGACAACGTACTGTAATGTGAAATATGTATCACTGTAATAGTGTGTGTGTTTGTATTTGAGGCTAGAATTGGATGGTGGTGCCCGAGGCTTTCAGTTAGGAACCATCCCGGCATTTTCTTCGAGTAGAAGTGGGGAAACAACGGAATACCACTTCTCGGACAGCTGAGGTGGTTTTCTCGAGATTTTCTAGAATATGGAACCTAACAGGTGTTTCTGTCGAGTTGAGAAATCTTTGCTCTCTCTTCTCTTTCTGTCGGAACAAAATTTGAGTTCATTATTTTGTATGAATTTCGTTGTAACATTGTGGTTATCGCAAATTAAAGAAATTTCGTTTAAAAATGACCGTATCGCAAAACCAATATTACTATTTTCTTAAGTGGAATTTCGAAATTATAAACCAAGAGAACGATGTTTTTACAATTATTATACCACATTCCCATTCTCCTGATAAAGTTTTTGAATTTACACAATACGTTACTGTGTTGAGTTCCTGATTCCTTATTTCTTATTTGTACCATCCGCTATTATTATCATCAACTTTAGCAAGTATTTACCTAGTTTCTATTGATCTACCGTGCATCTCCCTTGTCAATCATAAAATATTCCATGGATATAAGTAGACTGTACAGCAATTCTTTCTCCTGTAGATTTATTGTTTGGACGTTATACCTTAACTTATGTATTGATATAAAGAATGCCATTGGGTTGCAAATTACATTTATTGTTTTATAATTCGCCAGTATGGCATTCACGTAGTAGCCTAACTAAGGTGTTATTATAGCATCATCGAGATGTTTCTACTGAACTAGAATGCATAGGCCTATTCCATATTGTCCTCTGTATCGCAAGGCATAATATATTGTACAGCAATTAATAAAAGAACTGCGGTTTTTTGTAAACAACTGTTAATAAGAAATAATAATAATAATGTTTTTGTTTTTACGTCCCTTTTAACTACTGAGGCTTTTAGAGACGCCGGGGTGCCAGAATTTCACCCCGAAGAGGATCTTTATCGTACCAGCACCTCGCATTTGCGCACCCTCAAATGCCAGCTGACTGTGCCAGGGTTCGATCTTGCAACCTTGGGAACAGCAGGCGAGAACGTCACTGCTGAGCCACGCAGCCAGCTGTTAATAACAAAAGTCAATACAGACTAGTCTGAACCAATTGTGATACTTTAATGATTTCTTTCTTGTGAAATATTCCTTTGGAAAAGTACATATTATTTATCACAAGGAAAACGGCGTTGCTTACGATGAATGATTGACATAAAGTATATGTGTATGGTAGGCTATGTTTCTCAAACAACACTTCTTCATATGAACATATTTTACAGAAAACGAAAATAAATTTTCTGCAAGGCGTACTTTCATATGTCTCACTATTTATTTATTTTTATTTGATGATCCACTTAATTGGTGTTGTTTCATTTGGGGGGCTTGGACGTCGTAGTCATTTAGCGCCGAGTACTTAGGTGAGTGCGGAATTTTAACTGATTATGAGATTGTTGTATTAGTGTGCGTATTTTTAATTAAGGTGAGGATTAGGGAGGAAGCGCCTTGGCCTTAAGTTAGCAACCATCTCGGCATTCGCCTGAAATAGAAGTGGGAAACCACAGAAAACTACATTCATGATGGCTGAAGTGGGAACCGAACTCAGTTTTGCCTCACGAGGCTGATTGGACCTCGTTCCAGACCTCAGACCAGATTATGTTTTTGTGCAGAGGCGGGAATCGCACCCGGACCTCCGGGGTGATATCTTCTAAAGCCAGTATGTGAGATTCACATTGATGTAAATAAGTTCAATATCCACTTCTTGAAGATGAGGACGTGCTGGTATTGAAACAAACGCCAGAAATGATCTATTAAAGAATGATATTAAATTAATTTTCGTGATCCTAACTTGCTATTTAAATTAATATATATTTTGACGAAGATTCTAGAAATTTCTAGACCTTAACGACGTGAGTTACCTATTAATTAAAGCTTTACTCTGAACATGTTACATGTACTGTAGGCCTAAGGTTATTCCTCAAGTGAGGTTAGTTACTGTTACCAGAAACTTCCTCAAAAAATTGTTAGTAATTCAGGAAGACACAATAGCTAATACAGTGATAAAATACCAAAATACGTTTGTAATAAAAGCGTGTTATCATGTACGAGAGCCAGAGATAGTGGCGTAGCTATGTGTGTGTGATTAGGGGGATCAATCCCACTCCAGAGCCAAATAATTTAAAGAAAACGTAATTTGGTGGAATTTTAAATTTTAAAAAGGCTATTTTTGAATTGATAAAACGATTGGATTAAGTACGTTTACAATTGGAGAACATTTATCTTTACTTGTGTATAATATTTAGACTGGTGTTAGACCTATCAAAACTGTTCATTACCGCACATTGAGAGGTGCAAATGCTATAGAGATCGAACATGTTGGTTTGCTTTCATTGATTGCTTTATTTCCCCCCGCTCAAAGCAAATAGTAAACACATGACCAAAATAGAAAGAAAAATTCAAAAACAAAATCAAACGCAGAATATAACACAAAAACACAAAGCTAAAAGCAAAATTCAAAAAAAAAAAGGCAATAGCAGTAAACAAACAAAAACACAAAGCAAAAAGGAAAATTCAATCAAAATCAAAAGCAGAAAACGAACATAAAATCATAAACAAAAAACAAAAACAAGCAACAGCAGAAAACAAACCAAAACCAAATACCAAGAACAAAAAAGCAAAATTCAAAAACAAAAGAAAAGCAGAGAACAAACACAAAACCAAAACTCAAAGCCAAAAGAAAAATTCAAAGAAAAGCAAAAGCAGAAAACAAACAAAAGCAAAAACAAAGAAAAACACAAAGCAAAAAGCAAAACTCGAAAACAAAAGCAAAAGCTGAAAACAAAAACAAAAACACAAAGCAGAGAGCAAAAGTCAAAAGCAAATGCAGAAAACAAACACAAAACCATAAACAAAAACACAAAGCCATCAGAAAAATTCAAAGATAAGCACAAGCAGAAAACAAACAAAACCGAAATCAAATATAATTACAAAGCAAAAAGCAAAATTCAAAAACAAAAAGCAAAATCAGAAAACAAAAACAAATAAAAAAGCAAAATTAAAAAACAAAAGCAAAAGCAGAGTACAAACAAAAACACCAAGCAAAAAGAAAAATTCAAAGAAAAGCAAAAGCAGAAAACAATCAAAAGCAAAAACAAAGAAAAACACAATGCAAAAAGCAAAACTCACAATCAAAAGCAAAAGCTGAAAACAAAAACAAAAACACAAAGTAAAGAGCAAAAGTCAAAAGCAAATGCAGAAAACAAACACAAAAGAAAAAACGCAATGCAAACAGAAAAAAGTAGAAAACGATAAACACAAAATCAAAAACGTAAAATTAGTTCAGATTTGACTCCGCTCCTTGTTACACCACTGGCCAGAGACACGTTCAGCCCCAAACTGTAATGAAGATGTTATCAATAACTCAGAATAAATCAAATAGTGGACAAGTGCTGTTTCTGAAACAAGTGATTCATTTATATTAAATTTGCCAGTGTCTTAAATTTTTGGTAAAAGCTGTATCTGCCTCTGTTAGCGCTGTGCAGTAAAATGATCAAGATAAGCATTGAAGTGCGATGGTCGTTATCTTAGATTGTATGTTGTGTACGAGTATACAGGGTGTAACAAGAAGGTACGGCACAAATTGCAGGACACATTCCTCACACGTAGACGAATAAATTATGTTAGCCTATATGTACATGGGTCCGGAAACGCTTTGTTTCCATGTTATACCCTGTATGCAGTATCCTCAAAATGAAATGGTTAAAACAAATGAGCTTATATTTTATTAAAAGTATACAGTAGGCTTATGATACTCCACAACATTGAGAAATATCGAATCATGGTAATGTTATTATTATTATTATCGCTATTATTATTCGTCTATTTATCTTTCCAAAAAACTTATCAATGTTTAGGCTCAGGATTGAGAACATCTCTATGCTAATATTTGAAGTGGTGCATTCGATGTTTGGTCAACAATATTCGTATTTTCCTACATATAACTTCCATATCAGTAGGGGACAATTTAAATATTCCAAATGAACATATTATTATTTTTATTATTATTATTATTAGTCTGAAGCAACATTCGATGTAATTCATAGTAATGGTCCATTTTGAGAGCCTTCTTATCTTGGTAACCAAATAGATCTGGATCACTCGCGCTCTTTCGAAGAAATTTGGATTTAGTAACTTTTTAAGGATCTTTTGCTGACACTAAAACTTTACGTTTTTAGCGCTGATTTTCAAAATTTTAAAACAACACCTTGGAACGCTAGATCAAAATTCGAAAACTTTGATGATTTTCAAAAACTTTAGAGTCTTTTAGTCCAACACAATGAGTTCGTAGTGGGGGGCATGGTGGCACAGCGGTCAAGCTGTTGACCTCTCACCAAAGTGGACCGGGTTCGATTCCCGGTCAATGCATGTGAGATTTTCAATGTAAAATGCCATGTCCTGTGGTTCGTATTCCACGTAAAAAGGAGGTTCCGTGGCTCATGATCTCGAGATTAACGGTCACGTAAAACTAAAATCTTCCTTCCTTATGAGTTCGTAGCACCGTATCTCGCGACCGATAGGTGAACTGACTTTGATTAAGGGGGGATGTATGCAAAATTGCACTCCAGTAAAAGAAGTATTGTAAGTCCCAGAGTTTTAAAGATAACGCTCTATAATTTTACACACATGATTATCAGTGTGCTAGGCATGTTCGTATTGATTTGTGTGGTGATAATTTAAATGGTCCTTCGGCTGAAAATATTAGAATTTTCTGAAACATATACCCTTAATATGTACTTTTCTACAAAACCATTACATTGTAAGTTACAAAATTTGACATGTAATATCTTAAGATCAGGTTAGAGATATCTGTCGACCAAATTTTTCATATCTTATTTACTTTATTTTTAACAGCACTTTAAAATCTGATGGACTTAATTTGATTTTAAAAAATAATGACATGTTACCCCTAAAAATCCAAAATATGTTCTTTAAAAAAATTGTTCCAGGAAGTTATTTAGATTAATGGTTTACAGCAGCATATCAAGTTTCATCACTGTATCTTTAATGATGTAGGAGAAAAATTACAATAAACTTACAAAAATGTAAGTTGTGGAAAACTTGAATCAAAGATGTGAGTTTGTTTATATTGTATTGCCGATCATCTAATGAATTAGTGCAGACATATCCATTTTCCTCTGATTCCTATTATTCCTCCTGCTGTTTTCTCATTGAATTTCTCCTTTGATGAGCCTTTGTTTCCAATTTCATCATCTGATGATGTCAGATTATCCTCACATTCTTCCTACAGAAGTGGGTGTGGCAGTATACAAGCAGTTACATATGCTAATTTTTCTCACATTTACAGATGGTATTGAACTGTAATATTTTTTAATTCATATCTTGGTACGGTAAGGTAAATTATGGGCGAATAAAATAAATTACTACTTTTACTCATTTTTACATCCCCCCCTTAATAGTAATTAAGGTGTTATTGTAGCAACGTACAGATGTGTCTACTGAACTAGAACGCACAGGCCTAGATGACGATCTCTTGTTGCCATGGTAACCACCGGATATCCGTTTCTGTCTTCTGCCCATGCTAATCACAGATAGACACCCAGCTCTAAAACTTATCCATGTAAATAGACGCTTGTGAGTGTCACACTGCCGCATATTTTTAAACCGGACTGTACTCGTCTTGTAACTAACAAGCCTTGCCAATAGAGATCAGAGCTATTCCTGGAATCAGCACTGGTGAACACCTGCTTGACTGATAACAGAATACCAACAACAGGAAACATTTCTGACAATATTAACTGATAGGTGACAGTCAAGAAATCCCAGCAACGTCCCGCACCCTTCCGAGTCGGTAGCATTATGTGAGGAGCCCCCGGTGAAGCTCAATTTGTCGAATTAAAGTTATGCATAGATTTGTTAACCCATCACCCGCGGCATAGCTGTGCTCGTTAAATCATCACCACGACCAAGAGGGCAGCTACAGTAAGTCTGAGATCGCAGGTTCGAATCCTGCGGCTATCATGAGTGTGGTTTTCCCAGGGGTTCCCCTCCAAGTAAATGCAAGGATAGTACTTTATTTCAAGTCCCGGGCCACCTACCTCACCCCTATCCCTAATACAGTACACTTACATACACTGTTACAGTCATCGCATAAATACATGTTATCATCAGACACGTTCAACACACGCCCAACTACATGGGGCTGATAATCATGATGTTCCAAGCCTATCAAATGAATTACCAATAAAAGCAACAACAAATCTTAAAAATGCCAATCAAAATGGAGCCTCAATCATACAGTAGTTGTTGATTTATTTAGGGTCTTCGTGACATAGTGGTAATAGACCTGTGAAATCTGTCTGATAACCTGTGCATTGAGTTAGCAAACATATTCATGTTCTTTCTAATTCTGCCAAAATAAATTGGGGACTTCGCCCTAATGTTATGAAAATGATATATTGAACCCTTCAGAATAGCAGTGTTTATGTGCAAGAATCTTGATCAAGGGGTCGCGCTCAGTTCATAGTGTGATGTTTACGTCCGCCAAACAACATGCTCTACTGAGGCAAGGGTCATAGGATTAAAACTATAATTAAGAAAGTAAGGAGACAAGACGTAAAATAATAACATGATTTAATGACTACTTGTGCATAAAAAGAAAATAAACAACAATAATAAACAATATCCTCCCTGAATTTTCCCATGACAGGAACATCTATCAATGTTGAGGAGTCAGACGGATCTCCCCCTTTATAAAAATGTGGATCCATGTTCCACTGCCTTGCATTTGAATTTTATGTACGCGTGATGACTAACTACGAGAAATGAGTACTTGGATGACTGTTCGTTTACAACGGGTTAACAGCCACGGTGCTCACGAACAATCATCGCGTAAATCAACGTTTATGGATATGGGCATGACATTAATAAAAACCCTTAAATCTAATGCTGACACACGCACTACAAATCTACTATTTACAGGAATCTCCCTGAGACCCTCATTAGTGCGATGACGCACTTAACAAGCTGAGCTGCCAACACAAGGAAAGACAGCATTGCACGTGACTTCACGGGTCACTGATATGGAAAATAAACATGGAATAAAACCAACAACAACAAAAGCCTGGCCGGCTAAGATTACATTATATGAACAAAACTGCATGTTAAGGTAACGCTTCGGAGATTATCGTGATTCGTAGGCAACTCCCATTTATTTAAACAATTTTTACCATTGATCAGTTCTTATTCTGTATTTCAAGTAATTACGGAGTCAATAAGCGCTCCTCACTAATGACCTTGCTTGCAACGTTCAGACCGCCTTGTGAAACATCTCCCCCTCTTCAATACTCGTCATTTCCCAACTCCAGTGTATATAAATAACTGACCAGCTGTGCCGTTATCTCAAGGAACCAACAGCAACAAAAAATCTCAACCACCTCAACATATGGTCAGACAATAATCAAAATATCCACAATTGCCCTCGCAAGGTTACAATATGGACCTGGCACCAAGCTGACAGAAATCAGTCTAAGCTGAAAATCCCGCTTGTAATGACCACAAAATACACACAATCACACCTCTGGGAATGACATGACGATTTTCACACAGGTCTGCTGAATAGATGCTCGCAAACATTTAAAACCATATTTAACCTACGATAGAGCTGATTGCTCTTCGTCACAAATTACATTGCTCCAAAGGCAATAATCTCACTGAATCTGATCAATAATAAACCTTAAACAATTTAATTACCCTCCAATCTACTATATCATTATATTAACTCAGTCCTACTTCTGAAACACAACATATCTCCGAGAGACGTTTTTAACCGCATTGCGTAACATATGCAAACACGGCCGTTCACATAGCTACGTTAGTTAAAACAACACACAAAAACAAGAACCTTCCACTAATAACATATGCGAGCTGTTTCCATGCAAAAGGTGTGTCAGACCAAAACTAAAATACTACGTTAATCACACAAGCAAAGTATTTACAAAAATATGTCCCATAAACCATAAGTTAATTTATCAAATAATAAAGAATATTATATTGTACTCATCTCTCGCTCAGTTACCCGTCAAAGAACATCAGCTGCCATCTCCCAATTGAATGGTTCTTATCTCATCGCAGCCATCTGGACGGAGTGTTGAGAATTCCAAACGTCTTCTATGGTAATCGATGTCATCTCTCGTGCTGATTCAGAAAGTTAGATTAATATACACTTGATATCTGACTACTAAATTCGCCGTTCCAGGTACTACTTTCCCCGTAACAGTTTGTTGGCGAATTATCGACGATACTGCCCCTACAAAATATAGTACTGTGACTATCTATCACTGAATTTAACACATTTACAATAACTTCTATGTCCTCATGATACGCAAAAGTATAACAGCCTACGTCCTTAGACGCACAAAATAAAGTCACAAACTTGTGTCTTCGACACACAAAATAATAGTCTACGTCCGTAGACGCACAAAGTAATAGTCGTTGTCTTGGCTTTTCACGCCACTTATAAATGAACTGGCCCTAGGTCTTGATGGGGGGGGGGGGGGGGGGGGAATTATACAAAAATTTCTCGAAATAATGGTGGTACAGGAATGAAATAAATATCACTGAACTCGTAACATCGCACAGGTCAAGAATATGCCCATTAATCCTAGAATCGATCGTAGAGATTTTGTCTAGGCGATTTCCCGCGTGAATGCTAGTCACCGCGTACCCAAGCTGGTCTTGCCGCGCTCGTAGGCATTCATTTCTCATTGGTTCCACATTTTCTGTAACTTGGCGGTTTTTAGCAGATCTTGGCGTCGTAGGAGTGTCTATTATCTTCATCAGCCACTCACGTTACTGCATCATATTTCTTCTAGGCGCGAATATTACAATGAACATACCAGAACCATGTCTCACTGCGCGTCGCTTCTATTTTTGAGGTGGCCAACACCTGTCCTTCTGACACATCGCTAGGCTATTTCCTTTCACAGCTAAAGTATTTAGCCTTTTGTCAAACTGCTTCAGGTATGTCCCCGCTGTCTCCAACAAATGCTTGAAATTTCCTCATCTCCGTCTGGCTACTTTCATGATGCTGGTGGAAATATTTATTAATTGAAGAAATAAAACATAGAATCATTTATCCAACAGAGGATAAAGGGTTCAATATAGAGGAGCTAATCTTACTCCGTACCGCCAACCATAGAAGAAATAAGGGGGATTATCAAGAGCCTAAAGAACAACAAGGCCTCAGGTGAAGACGGTATAGTTGCAGAAATGTGGAAACATGCTGATGAACAATCAATACATAACCTCCATCAAATCATACAGGACATATGGGCAACGGAGACCTTACCTGAGGGATGGACCTCAGCTGTGATCCATCCTCTACACAAGATAGGTAGTAGGATTGGCCTTGATAACTACAGAGGCATATCTCTAATATCTGTCACATACAAGATAATATCTAAAGTCTTGCTAACCAGAGTTACTAGTCAACTAGATTCCCAACTAGGTGAATATCAGGCCGGTTTTCGTGCAAATAGATCATGCATAGAGCAAATACAGAACCTCAAGACAATCTTAAGGTACAAGAATTGCGGCGGACATCGATGGGTAGTCATACTAGTGGATTTCCAGAAGGCGTATGATTCAATAGACAGACAGACCCTCTTCTCCACTCTATGGGAATTAGGACTGGATGCGAAGACCACCAGACTAATCCAGGCTACACTGAAGACTACGACCTCCAAAGTCAAGTTAAGAGGTGAACTCTCAGACAGCTTCTCTATCCAAACAGGAGTTAGACAAGGTGATGGCATTTCTTGTATTCTCTTCAATTGTGTACTTGAGAAGATTATCAGGGAATGGACTACCACGTTACCATCAGGAACAGGACTGCAAATTGGGTACAAGAAATACATTCTCAATGTACCTTGCCTGGCCTTTGCCGACGACCTTACCTTGTTAGCGAACAACATAGAAGAAGCTACTCACCAACTACAGAGCCTCTATAACATAGCAGCTAAAACTGGCTTGAAGGTCAATATACAAAAAACAGTGTTCATGACAAATATAAAGGGAGCCCCATCTACTATTCTTGTGAAAGACACCGCAATTCAAAAAGTTCCTGCAGTGAAGTACCTAGGGGAGTGGATTCCAGCAAATGAGAGTGAGGCCTTAGCAATAGACACTAGATGCACGAAACTGGAAAGGGTCTACCACTCCTGTAAGAGCATCTACACATCCAAATGCCTCTCTAAGAACCTTAAACTTCTACATTACAACTCAGTAGTAAGACCTTCCGTTCTATATGCCTCTGAGTGTCTCCTGATGAACCGGAAAGGTCCACTGAGGAAACTAGAACTCAAGGAACGGAAAATACTTAGAAGGATTTTAGGACCAATAAGGGAAGAGGGTGGTACTTACAGGATCAGGCACAACAATGAGCTCTATGATCATCAAGAAGATATCGTCACATCCATGAGGAAGAGACGATTAGCTTTCTACGGACATCTGACACGCATGGGTTCAGATAGACTTACCAGCCAGATCTTCACCACGACAGGAAGAGGGAAAGCGTCCAAAAACAAATGGATCACCACAGTGAAGTCAGGCCTACAGCAACTTGGAATTTCATCAAAAAACATACAGGATCGATCACAATTCCGACAGATGATTCAACATGGTGTCTTTCCAGTGTCTCTCACCAGCAGGAAGAGTACAGGGACTACCAGACCGAAGTGGACACAGGAAAGAAAGCAGACACACAGCCAGAAGATGAAAGCTGCCTGGGCTAAGAAGAAACATACATTCCTTACAAGAAGTCAAAACGAGCCCCGTGGTTCTCACTAGGCCCAAACGAAAATAAGAAGAAGAAGAGGAGCTAATCTACCCATCCTGTCTTACGGAATACCATTATGGTCACAATCAATAACCAAGTCGTATAATCCGCTGAAATTAAGAAGAGTGCAACGACTAATAAATATTAAAAAAGCTAAGGCCTACCGTACAACATCACATGAGGCACTATGTGTCTTAACAGGATTAACTCCCATCATGATACAACTTGGAGAGATTGCCAGATATTATGACATAACAAAACGCACAGGAGAAATGGTAGTGGGAGAAGAGACATTGAAACTTGATACCATGAATTGTTATAAACAGTGGTCGCATCCGGCTCGGCAGATTAAAATACAAGACAAAATTGATGACAAACACTACCCTTTTCAAATCTATTCAGATGGCAGCAAAAGTTACGCAGGAGATGGATCTGGAATAATTCTGTACAGTCATTATGAACCTCCTCAGCAGTATCAATTCAAATTACATCAAACCTGTTCAAATAATCAAGCAGAGCAATACTCCATACTGAAGGCCCTGGAGAAATTACAAGATATCAACTACGTAAATAGAGCAGAGAAGGGAGCAATTATATACACTGGTAGTAAAATAACCCTGGACCTACTCAAAAACTACGGGAAAAGAAATCATCTAATTGAAGAGATCAGAAGGAAGGTGAGAGACCTGCAACTTCAAAACTGGGAAATACACTTCTCATGGATTAAGGCTCATGTCGGCACGGAAGGCAACGAAATAGCTGATCATATGGCAAAACAAGCAGCAGGCAGGACAGACCTAGAAGTGGCTTTCGATAAAATTCCTGATAGTGTAGTGAAAAGGGTATTGCGTGAGAGAAGTTTACAATTGTGGGAAGAAGAGTGGAGAAACTTCCAATAGATCCATGACAAAAAAATACTTTCCAAGTGTTCAAGCGAGACTTGCCTCAAAAATTCTCCTAAGCCATAATATGACGGTTATGATGACAGGACATGGAAAAATAGGGACCTATCTGCATTAGGTTTAAAATCCAAGATCAGATGACGTGCCGGAATGGCGAAGAATCTCAAAGTGTGGACCACATTCTAGATGAGTGTGAATTACTAAAACACCAAAGGGAAAAAATGAAGACAAATGTAATGAAATCAGGAGGCCACTGGCCTGCATGGATGAATGAACTTGTTGATAAATATGTCAAATTCTTTAACCTTTTGGTGCAGAGCATCAATTTTGATAACCTGATGTAAGACATAATGAGGTCAAAAAAGAAAACTGAAACATGTTAGCCTATATCTGGGCTAGACAGACTACAATCAACCATGTAGATATAGGTTACATAAAGAAAAGTTATACCATACTTACATATAAGATCACCAATGCATGTAGTATTACTTCAATTGTAATGGAGCATGCAGTTAATAAATATGATGTTTAAATAAGTAGTAACCTAGTGTGAGTATTTGTAATTGAGGCTAGAATTTGGAAGGGGACAGGAATGACTTTAAGTTAGGAACAATCCCAGCATTTGCGTGGAGTAGAAGAAGGGAAACCACGGAAAACTGCTTCTAGGATGACCGAGATGGGAATCGAACGCACCTCATCTCAGTTCTGTCTCATGAGGCTAAGTGTACCCCGTTCCAGCCCTCAAACTAGAATTAAATTGCTTGGCAGAGTCGGAAATCGAAACCGGACCTCCCTGGTGATAGCCAAGAATGCTACTGTATTAACTACGCCACGAAGCAGAGAACTCATAGAGGATATACTGTAGGTAAACGAAGAGTTTTAAATGGTTAATGCGATAAAACATATTTTAACATTCGTCAAATCACAGAGAAAACTCAGGAATTAAATGTTACCATGTTATCAAGATACCTGGGTGGAAACTATTCTTTGTTAACGTGTGCCCCATTGCTTGGATCACAGGTACAGTCATGCAGGTAGGATATGACTCAGCTCCAATAGCCTTAGTCATCATTTTACTCTCCGAGCTCCTATTGCCCTTAGCTGTGCAGTTGCGAAATAATTAGAAACGCACCATTCTTAATACGCCCATTATTATTATTATTATTTATTTTATTTTACACGTTACAGGCCTATTAGACCACGCAAAGCAATCATGACTACTAGTCTTGTTCTTCCTGTTTTTCCAGTACTGTTTCATTCGTGATCTAAAGTCCCTCTTCCTTTCTCCGGTCCACTTTGGTCTTACCTAGGGCTGTGGGCACTGCTTTCTCTGATATCACTTCCCACTTGTACCTGTAGGCTACCTTATGTCGAAAGACGCTGTTGTCTATGACGACTTCTGGGTCAACCTGTGCGTTTTCCAGATCAATTTTGACTTGCATCATCCAGGGTGTAGTAGTCTTCAGCCGCTGTATATATCTAAGAATGTTGTTGGTGAGTCTGGTTTGTGGGAGTCTGATGATGTGGCCGTAAAATTTTAGTCGCCTCTTTCTGATTATTATTATTCCGGTTCACAATTCACAATATAACTTGTGTCTAACACAAGTAGCGCGCGCAATGCTGCTTGACATGTTCTGATTCACTCCGTCATCGCCTTGTCCCAATCTTCGTCCCGCAAGACTCCAGCTGCTATGATCAAAAAACGCTGGTGGAGCCAAGTAAAGCCGCAATCGTATCTTGAAATGGACGATGCAAGGGTGTTTGACCCACAAGAGCCCGCCTCTTTACGCAGTGGCTAGTACTCTTGGCTGTCACCGCGGATGCCCGGTTTGATTCCCGGCTCTGCCAAGAAATTTAATTGTAGTCTGAGAGCTGGAACGTGGTACACTCAGTCTCGTGAGGCAAAACTCAGCCATCCTGGAAGTGGTTTTCCGTGGCTGCCCACTTCTACTCCAGGTGAATGCCGGATCGCTTCTAAATTAGGGCCACGGACGCCTCCTTCGCAATCTTCTTCTTAATTACAAATAGACACTATAATACAGCCATCACAATAACACAGGTTATCAGACAATTTCTACACACATCCAACTACACGGGGCTACAGGGCCACTAAGTTGCAAAGGCCCTTAATGAATCCACAACAACCTTACTCACAATGAAACATTGCTCCCGATCTCGGTGAAGCTTTGGCCATGTCACCATCTGCGAAGGTATTTCGTCTCTAAATTAATTTTGGCCATCCCCAGAGAGGGCAAAATTATACCCGTGTGAATATGGATGCGAGACTGCACAGGAGGGTGTACGCGCTGAGTTTTCATGTCCTCTATGTCCAATCCCACAATCACACTACTGGAATAACTTAACCTCCAGCCTGTAACGTAGATCCTCATTGGGAGAGTGATTTAAGTAAAGGGATTGATAGTAGATGATATAAGAACTCAGGATGCATGCCCACCACTGCCGTAGACTCATTTGTGGTAGATAATGGTCGATAGGGATGTCATGACACCTTATAATAAAAAATGATCCTAATACTGTAGCTTGGAAGGAACATCGCACCAAACAGTCTAACAAGAAAGGACTATCCACTAAAATAAGTTCATGAATCATATATTTGCCTCCTAGGACATACTGTATAGTCAAAGGACCGGACAGTACGGAAATTGTTATCGTTGAAGAAAAAGATAGACGGGGCACTTCATAGGATGGTCAGCTGAAGAGTGAAAGTAATTTACTTAGCTCAGTTTAGAGATTTAGGATATAACAATTAAAACAGCTTATTTAATCCCTAATCGTCAGTCACTATAACACAACGAAGGTTATAAAGACTGATTATTATTATTATTATTGATTGATTGATTGATTGATTGATTGATTGATTGATTGATTGATTGATTGAAAGTCAATTTAAGTTACCGAGGTAACTAAGTAGCAAAAGAATGTACTACGTTAAACTAAAAAAATCGGCTGCCAATAACATTAGCCTACCATAATGCCATAAATGGTACTACTGCTACAGTAATAATCTCCTTTCCTGTCACACCACAAAATCACAGCCTGTAAATTGACTTAATAACTCACATATCAGCACGTGATAATATCTACCACTTATGTATTTTTTATTTTATTTTATCTTAATATATTTCATTTCATTTCATGTATAACAGAGATAAAATCTTATTACTGTACAATAAACGAATAGCACAATACAGACAACGTTTACACAGAACGGTAATATAATTTGAATTAAATTATGAACTATGCAAGAAACCCAAAATCAACTACAATTAAAACAAGATGTTCAGTAAAGAATATATATAGCCTACTTACTCCTAAATGCATGGATACTTATAGTTATAACTTGTTGTCCTTTTCAAGGAGTATAATTGAATGTTGTTGAAATACAACGTGCTATACGGATATTTATTTATTAATTTATCGTATGGCTTTTAGTGCCGGGAGTGTCCGAGGACATGTTCGGCTCACCGGAGGCTGTAGCTGCTTCAAGCGGACACCCATGGGGTGAACTACAAGATCCGTTAAATTTCAAGTAGTTTCAACTTTCGCTACCAGATCTTACTGACACCTAGTGGAGAACGTTGGAACTTTGATAGAGCGTTTTAATGAAATCTAACCTAGACATTTATCTTCACACGAGTTTAGTTAGTGGCAAGATCTTTTACATGTCATAAATTTATGACATGGCACCGCCGGCTTTACTTCCCCTCCGAAGGAATGCTTACTGAAGGATTTTAACGCTCTTAAAAAATCCGACGACTTCAGCCGGATTTGAACCTGCGATCTTGGGCACAGCCGTTCAGCATGCTACCAAACGCCACCGAAGCCACTGCTATACGGATATTATACGTTGTTTGATTGAATCCTCACCTGAATTATATATATATATATATATATATATATATATATATATATATATATATATATATACACACACACACACTAACACAGCCATCACAATAACACAGGTTATCAGACAAAATTCAACACTCACCCAAGAACACTGAACTAAATGACATTGATGTCCATGCATCTCAAATAAAACAACATCTTCCTACCCAAATCCTTACTCGTATAAAAGTATACACACTAATAAACCTACAGACTGACAGTGACACAGGTTATCAGACAACTTCTACACACACCCAAGTACATGGGGCTACACGGCCATGATGCTTCAAAGCCCCTAAAGAATCAACAACAAAAGCAACAACAACAATAGACTACCGCGGATCAAGGACAACGAATTTTAATCGCTGTAGTCGAGTGTTGAAATATGTGGTGTTATAAGTATATAATATATTCTATTGCAAATACACACTGTATATACTTAACATTATTACGTGTGAGTAGTTATAAATCAATAAATACAAAATAATCAAGTAGAAAAATTGAACATGCTTGGATTTAATTCTCGAACCTTCATGCTATGAGTCTGAGGCGCTACCACTATGCCACACACCCCCAACGCTAACACTGCGTTAACAACAGCTTAAGTAGACCTATTACTGCCTAGAATATTTTGTCTTGCAATCAACGATTTCATTAGCGTTTTCTGCCGTTTTATATACCATTTGATACTACAGTAAATATGTATTATTTTGTTCAGTACATTCCTAAGAGGATATATACTTACGAAGTTACGGGAATATGGACTTGCGAGCAATCAATTAGCCTCCATTTTGACCCAACGGGACGGCACGGACAAGCACGATATGGCACTGTCAACCTGAACCGTTAGTCACTACTACGGTTAAATATCCTATTTTAAAATGCTAATATCCTACAGGTCAACCCCTTGAGGACAGTTTAAAGCTCCCTATGTACGATAAGCGTATTTGGTAAGGCCAGGCCATATTGAATCGTAAGTTACGATTAGGCTATAATACTTGCATGATTCTTACATCCGCCATCTTGGAAATAGTTGGCTGATGACATTGTAGTTTGGGCAAAAGACGCTTCCCACATTAAGGTATATTGTTGAAAGGTTTGGTAGAGATCGGTTGATTAGGTTAGTCGTAATTTGATTTAACTAACTAACCTAACCCCGTGGTACTACAGCCCTTGAAGGGCCTAGGCCTACCAAGCGACCGCTGCCCAGCCAATAAGCCTGCAGATTTTGGGGTGACGCGTGGTCAGCGCGTCGGGTCCCCTCAGCCGTTAATCTTGGTTTTTCGTGACCAGAACACTGTCTCACTGTCAGACAGCTACTCAATTGTCCTCACGAGGCTGAGTGCACCCCGTTCCAACCCTCACGTCAGTTTTAAAATCCCTGACGGAGCCGGGGATCGAACCCGGGTCCTCCGGGTGAGAGGCAGGCGCGCTACCCACAACACCACGGGGCCGGCATAATTTGATTTAAGCTCAGAACATTTGGGTGGGTGCCATTCCGTTTCCGTCAAGATGGCGACGTTATAAAACATGACACTGAGGTGTCCTTTGCCAATGCTACCTCTGTACCAAATTTGGTTCAATTTGGTTTCGTCATGTTTGAATTGATAATGGGGGGGGGTCTGATATTCACAATCACACACACTCACACACACAGACAGACTGACAACATTTTGCCCGTGTATATCTCATAAGTCTACTTTCATATTTTGCAAAAATCGAAAGTAGGATCATGTAGAAAAAAAAACGCTGATCTTTCAGTAAGTTATATCTAAATTTCTGATGAAATCACCACTATTTGAGAATAAAGTTAAAAGAAATTTTCATGTATACATTTTATCATTCTTATGTTGAATATTTTATTTGTAGCTATTCCGTTACAAAATATCAGAGCAGAATCAACAGGTTTCCTGCCAACATCAGCTTGTTGTGGTTGTGGTTATCTTGTTAATGTATGTGAGTACTGACAATATAATGGATTATGGAAGTGTAAATTAGATTACTACAGCGTTAAAATTGATAGGTTCCAAGAAATTTAGTATTATCTGCCAATACCAATAACAATTTTAATATTGGCATATTTTCGTCGCGGTCATTCTTATTCACAAGTAAATACAGCCAGTAACTATTTGTATGGTATTATATCTCAGTTTTATCTTAGAATACTAGTGTATTTAAAGCTTATAATAAGGGGACCAAATTATATAAGCATAGCCCTACTCAAATTATCTAAGAGTAGAAAGTTATCTTTAAATTCTTTGGAATTCCTTATTATAAACCGTAAGATCTTGAAAACATCGTTGGCACATCACGGACATACTGGACAACGTCCATGTGACGCACCATCTTGAGGAGCGCAGCTCATGCATATGATGAGACCTGTCAAGCGATGCCGTTGAAATTCGATTTTGTTCGGATGTACACCACTGTCTTCAAGATTGAATTCAAGGTTATAAATTCCCGCACGGCACTGTTTGTAGATAAAATATACTGCACACGTTGATCGGCAGCATATATTATTTAGAAGCGGGGGGAGTGGGTAATGGAAACAGTGGCAAGTACCAAAAATGATACCTCTAGTTCTTAGCTATTGTGGTGCGGGTCTGAACGCCACAGAGCGATAATGTTCCTCTCTATGTTCTGCACCTTTCGTCTCAGAAACCCTGATCGCTAACTGCGCTGTTGTTTGTTTATACGGTGAGGTCCTTCTCTATAAAACGGAAACTCACCAGAGCCGTGTGACGGGTGGCCACTGTACGTAGCCGCCTGTCGAACAAGGCACTGGGGCTAGCAGCAGCGTAGCGCCCAAGTAGTTCGACACATTTACACTTTTTAATATACGAGTATATAACAATCATTATTGTTGTTTGAGTCTTCAGTCTTTTGACTGGTTTGATGCAGCTCTCCATCCCTCCCTGTCCTGAGGTAATCGTTTCATCTCTACATAGCTACCACACCCTACATCCGAGGCAATCTGTTTAACATATTCTAACCTTGGTCTACCCCTACAGTTCTTGTCCTCGACCCTTCCTTCCACAACTAAGCTTGCTATTCCTGGGTTTGTATGTGTCCTACAAACCTATCTCTTCTCCTCATTAGCAGTCGCCAGGAACATCTCTCCTCTCCCAGTCGTCTTAATACCTCTTTGTTTGTAACCCTATCTACCCATCTGATCTTCATCATTCTCCTGTAACACCACATTTCAAATGCTTCAATTCTCCTCTTTTCTGCTGCACCAATAGTCCAAGTTTCACTTCCATAGAGTGCCACGCTCCAGACAAAGGCTTTCAAAAATGACTTCCTAATACCTAAATCTATATTCGATGTCAACATATTCCTTTTTTGTAGAAATGCTTTCTTTGCCTGAGCCAACCTACTTTTTATATCCTCTTTGCTTCGTCCATCACTGGTTATTTTGCTTCCTAAGTAACAGAAGTATCCTACTTCCTTCAGCTTTTCACCTGCCAATTTGATCTCCATAGAGGTTTCTGATCTATTTCGGCTGCATTCCAGTATTTTTGTTTTACAATTATTAATTTTCATCATGTATTCTTTCCGTAAGACTGAGTCCATACCATTCAAAAACTCATT
Source organism: Meconema thalassinum (assembly GCA_946902985.2). Classification (NCBI taxonomy): domain Eukaryota; kingdom Metazoa; phylum Arthropoda; class Insecta; order Orthoptera; family Tettigoniidae; genus Meconema; species Meconema thalassinum. The sequence continues at coordinate 547,746,750 of OX336390.1, forward strand.
CAAATCCTCAGGCTTGTCGGCCAAGATGACGATGTCATCAGCAAATCTCAGAGTTGAAATTATTTCTCCTTGAATCTTCACTCCCACTTTAAATTTTTCTCTAATTTTCTTCATTGCTTGTTCAATGTAAAGATTGAAAAGTATGGGTGATAAGTTGCAGCCTTGCCTTACACCTTTCTGAATACCAGCTTCTCTCTCATGTCCTTCAGCTCGAATGACTGCTGTCTGGTTTCTGTATATATTGTAGATCACCCTTCTATCCCTGTACTTTATTCCAATCGTTTTCAAAATGTCAAACAATTTAGTCCAATCAACGTTATCAAAAGCCTTTTCTAAGTCTACAAATGCCATGAACGTTCTCTTATCTTTCCTTATTCTACCTTCCAAAATCATCCTAAGACTTAGTACAGCTTCCCTTATTCCTACATTTCTCCTGAATCCAAACTGGTCTTCACCCAACTCCGTTTCTATCTGGCTTTCCATCCTCTTGTAAATTATTCTAGACAGGATCTTTGAAGCATGAGTAATCAAGCTGATTGTACGGTAATCTTCACATCTGTCATTATTAATTACATGAATTTCAGAGTAGTTGCTAGAAATGCTGTCCTTTTCTAAACACAGGTTGCATCAAAGCAGGAAGTTTTGGTATACTCGCTATAATTCATTCACTCTGATATTTCGTAACAGTGCCGTTATTTCGTTCTCGAGAGTCATAATTATAATTTTTTGTACATATTTTGAACAGAAAAGGAACGCACGTTCTAGAGGAGTAAATATTTTTCATGGTGTATTCATCGTTTGCATATACAGTATACAGACGAGGTCAAATCAGTAGATAATTGTGATATTAGCTTAAATACACTCCAGGTGTGTCAATATCCCTAAAGTAGCCTGTGAATAGTTAATTCATACTTGCATATACAGTATAATGTATTTAAGGTGCATTCCATCACTCAAGAATGTAGATAGCCTTGAAGCAATTTTTCAGCATTGCCTTATTGATAACACTGATATGCATTTCAATTATTTTTTCTGCTACAAGTGAAGATATTACTGATTCTTGCTAAGTCAAGTGCCATGAATCCATATCCGTGTTCATATTTTCTGTATCACTTCAGGTGTTTTTTTTTTGTGATTTTGTAAAGAAAATCGAAAACACATCAAACTTGGCAAAGTTTATCATTACAAAAAATACAGGAGTATATTAATAAGACAATATACTGAACCTGAAATGAATGCTTAGGTATTGAGAGATGTAGAATCCAAGTCTAAATTCAGTGCCCGGTTTATGTAATTTATAGACATAAGAACGAAACACTTAACAAGTAGTTCCTTAAAGAACTAAACAGCATATTTTCATATATCCTACTTGTATTAATTGCTTCTATCAACACATAAATTTTCAGTTTGATTGCTGTAATAGATTCGTAGATATTGAGAACCGTCCAAATATTTCGGACAGTTGCCGTATTGGATTTTTATATATGTAGGCTGTAGAGTATTGTAATATTAGATGATGATTATTCTTTCTTCTTCTTTCCCTTCGGCTTTTCCCAATTAATTGGGGTCGCCGGAGCCAACCAGGCTCATTTTGGTTTTGGCCGGGGATTTAAGGCCGGATGCCTTTCCTGACACCACGTGATTTTCCAGGTGAAAATTCCACCCCGCTGTCACCGGGATTCGAACCCCGGCCGTCCGGGTGAAAATGATGATTATTGCGTAGGTTTATTATTCAAACTTCAATCGCATGATTAGGACACAAGAAATGAAAAAAGGATATTTTAAAATTTCACTCAGCCGCCATCTTGTGGTTATGAAAACAATTTAAATGAATTAGATGCCAGTGGATTAAAATTTATATAAGCATATACCGTACCAAGTTTCACTGTGCTCGGATGGTTAAATCGCGAAAAACGTCCATTTGAATGTTTAAATTTCGTGTCGGCGCCGTGTTGGATCTGTGTTCACCAGGTTATTGAACGTCCCATAGATGAACTTATGTTTATAGCCTCTATACACATACGAAATTTCAGTTTGATTGTTGTGATAGATTAATAGATATTGAGAACCGTCTAAATATTTCGAATGGTTGCCATGTTGGATTTTAATATATGTAGGCCATAGAGTTATGTACTAATAGACTAGATGAGGATTATTGTGTACGTTCATTATTCAAACGTTGATTTCGATCACATGATTAGAACACAAGAAGAAAAAAACCTGAATTAAAAAATTTCGCACAGCCACCATCTTGAGGTTATGTAAATAATTGAACTAAATTAGATGTCAGTGCATTGAAATTTGTATAGTCATTTGCTGTACCATGTTTCACTGCGACCAGATGGTTAAATCGAGAGAAAGGTCTATTTAAATGTTTCAATTTCGCTCAGCCGCCATGTTCGTTTTGTAGTTAACAGGTTTTTGAAGTCACATAGATGAACGTCTAGTAGTGCCCTCTATCCCTGTACAAAATTTCAGGGTGATATCAGTAGTAGTTTTGGAGATATAGAATGCCGGAGAAATATTTCGCACAGCCGCCATGTTGGATTGGTGAGACGTAATACAATTTGAAGGCCACGATCGGGGTCGACCAAAATAGTACTATGGCATTACCGAGTTTCATTGAAATCGCTTCAGCCGTTTAGAAGGTTGCCTATATAGTACAGCTTTTTATATTTGTTTTATATCTGCCGTAAATGACAAAATTAATGATTTATTACAGTATCCCTATAAACTAGCTACATTTACTGGTATATATTCATTTATTTAGGAAACCTTATCAGGATTTGGAAAGAGATATAGCGGTTTTAGTAAAGTTCTGCAAATGGTACGATTTAGGAAACTGGTTCGTAGTTTAGGGGCTGTGACAGCGCGGTCATGTAGCCCCGTGTACTTTGGGTGTGTGTAGAATCTGTCTGATAACCGGTGTTAATTGTGATGGCTGTATTAGTGTGTGTTATCTGTAATTTAGGCCAGGACTGCAGACGACCAATTTCAAATAGTTCTCACTTTTGCTACCAAATGCTACCGTCTACGACACCTAACTACGAACTAGTCTACTGAATGCCACCGGCACCTGGAACTAATAGAGCGTTAATCAAATCTAACCTACAGTTTTAGCTTCACACAATATTGTAGTTAGTGGAAGGTTCTTTTACATGCCATAAATCTATGACATTGACCCGCCGGCTTTACTCCAAGTCCCATAGTTTCTTTTTGCCATTCTATGAAATGCATAGTATTTCTGTTTCGTTTGAATTTAATTCAATTTGAATTCAACGCAAACAACAACTACTGCAACAACCATCACCAAACTCAGCTACTTGTTGGACTAGGTTAACTCAAATTATCCGATGTGGAACTTGAATAATATGATCTCCCTAATCCTACCGGCACGATTTAGGAAGTCACTCGAGATACGATTTAGGCAACTGCTCCGTACTTCAATCACATCACCGTTTCTAACCTACAACTGGCACCGCGTTGCAAAGCAACTAGCCGTTACGTTCAAAATAATTTGTATTGCAAGGCTCCATGCATATAAGACAACAATAGCCTATAGGCTATACCATGGGGAGCAATATATCCTTAGCTGTGGAGTCAAAATATAAGATGAATAAGCACTGAATCTTTTAAATCGCAATAAACCTTGACATTTGCTGATGCAACCGTCCTCTTTTCTCAAATGGCTGACAATGGCCAGGGGTTCACATGCTGGCCATCAGAGCGCTCTACTAGCCACGTTTCATAGAAAAACAGTGGTGGTACGATTTAGGAGGTGGTACGATATTGGCAACTTTTCCCTATGACCTTACTGAGTTTCATTGAAATCACTCCAGTCGTTTAGAAGTTATTAGGGGATTATTAGGCTAAACACGAACAAAAGGTGATCTCATAAGCCTATTTTTTTCATAAATGAATTTTTTCGTGTTTTAACACCGCAATATAAAATTCGAGTGTATAAAGTTAACTAAGCTATTATAGCCTTCAATTATATTAATACAAAGTATTTACAGCCATATTCATGTGTTCAATTTACCTGCTTTGGCGGTACATTTCAACAGGAAGTAATTTTATGACACCAATTAACCTCCTCATTGTCAGATCCACTACAAAAGAACAAATTTTCTGAACACTATATTTACTGCGCTGGATATTCCATATGAATCACAAAATAAATACTCAATCAAGGCTTATACCTACCAGTTTTAACGAATGCCATTCATAGAAATGTAGAAATGCATGAGTTTCTTTTTTTTTTAAGTTTCCTTCCATTATTAAGCAAGGAAAAAGTAATTGGCTATATGGATGCTTTGTTCATTATTTTTAATTTCGGCTGTTTTATACAATCGTATGTGTTCCATTAGGCCTATGGGTAAATTACTAGCTTTAACACAATAATAATAGTATATTTGATATTAATTGCGGTATTTAGACATTTTCATGAATTTCAAAAAACGTTTTTATTTTCTAAATTGGACTTAATGAATCAAAACTACATATGGGTTTTGTAACTACTCATAGGGGGGGGGGGGGGGGGGGGGGGACTGAAAAATATAAACAGTTCCTCTGTAGCAAAATGGTTGAATATCAATTGTCACTCAAGAATTCAAAATAAGTGGGCTGCGTTTGAAAGTTAGGAGTTTCCACCAAATAACGATTCTACGGTGTTGCCATTTAATTATTAATTAATATTCAAATACAATCAGAGTCGTAGCCTACGTAATTTCTTAATTCGATAAATGTTGTGTGTGTTGATTTATTAGACTACTAGTAAATAGTCTAAGCAGAATTTCAGCTACTGCTCTATTTCTGTCTTTCTGTCTTTCTAAATTGCTAATTTTTGTGTTAAGTACAATGTAAAGTTTGTAGTCTAATATCACTTAAATCTTTAATGTTGATAATTGTATTGTGCTTTCTGTAATTCTCCTTTGATTATTAAGTTGATAATTTTTGTTATATCTTAATAATGACGACTGTAGAAAGAAATTGGGGTAGATTTAACCTAGGGGGCTCTGGAATGCCTAAGATCTTCAACATTTTCAAAATGTTATTTTTGTGCCAAATTAATCTGTGTACCTTTAGTTTGCTAACCGTGCATATATTTTTTCATATCTCATTCCTCAGGCTACTTCCTACGAGCAAACGCTCCAAAGTATTTTTATTTTCTATTAGATGAAGGATACAAAGCAAAAATAAGAAACAAGCTACGGTGGAAGTAAGGGCAAAGGGACATCATCATCATCTTCACCAACTTCCGAAGGCAACGTCTTGTCTCCGCAACCACTGTTCTCTGTTTTCAGCACCTCGTTTCATTTCATATAGTAGGACCTATGAACCATAACGAAGAGTTAGTGTGTTGTCTTGAAGGAAATATTTTCTCGGTCGTCCTCGGCCCTTCTTTCCCATGATTTATCCTTCCAGGAGATTAGTTAGGAAAGCGTTATGTTGCAAGATGTGGCCTGTGAATTTACCTTTTCTTTTATGGATCATTGTTCTCAGTTCTCTCTCCCTTGAATTTCTTGCAGGATGCTGATGTTACTCCTCTTTTCAATTAATTTAACCCGTAACATTCTCCGCCAGACCCACATCTCAATCGATTCAAGTCGCTTCCAATCCTGACCTCTGATCGTCCAAGATTCACATCCATACAGAAGCACTCTCCATACAAAAGACATGACAAATTTCTTTTTAATTGCAATAGGCCTATCCAAATTTGCATTAATCAAATAAGTTTCCTTATTATTGAGAACGCCTGTTTTGCAAGCGCTATTCACCTTATAATCTCTTTACTACACCTGTTATCATTGGTGATTAGACTTGCCAAACAAGAGAAACTGGCGACTTGTTCCACTATCTTGTCAGTAAGCTTAATGTTTGTGTGAATACTTTCAGGGGGTTTACTCACAACTAATGCATTAGTTGTGAGTAAACCCCCTGAAAGTGTTAATTGTGATGGCTGTATTAGTGTGAGTTATCTGTAATTTAGGTAAGGACTGCAGTCGATCAATTTCAAATAGTTCCCACTTTTGCTACCAAATGCTACCGTCTACGACACCTAGCTACGAACTTGTCTACTGAATGCCACCGGCACCTGGAACTAATAGAGCGTTAATCAAATATAACCTACAGTTTTAGCTTCACACAATATTGTAGTTAGTGGAAGGTTCTTTTACATGCCATAAATCTATGACATTGACCCGCCGGCTTTACTCCAAGTCCCATAGTTTCTTTTTGCCATTCTATGAAATGCATAGTATTTCTGTTTCGTTTGAATTTAATTCAATTTGAACATTAATGGTCTTCTTAACATTAATGTTCAAACGTTACTTTGACAGTGCTGATGAGTGATGACAATGCATACAAGGGACATGGAACAACAATAAAATGGTTGCTAGTGCTTCAAATAGAAGAAAGAACACCAGAAGAATCTTGTATATCAATTTCTCGATTTAACGTTTCTCTAGATATAAAATTTTCCATCTTTTCTGAAATATTCAACATACAAAGGTGATATTTTTAAATGTAATTCCTCCTTACATGTGTTACATTTTAACACGTTCGTTTTTTAAAATTTGGTTGATTGTTTCTTCAGGTTAGGTAGGGGCTGCGACAACGCAGTCATGTAGCCCCATGTAGGCCTACTTTGCGTGTGTGTAGAATCTGTCTCATAACCGATGCTAATTGTGATGGTTGTTTTAGTGTGTGTTATATGTAATTCAGGTAAGGACTGCAGACGATCAATTTCAAGTAGTTCCTACTTTTGCTACCAAATGCTACCGTCAACGACACCTAGCCACCAACTTGGCTACTAGATGCCACCGCTACCGACACCTGGTGACGAACGTTAGAACTTAATAAAGCGTTAATCAAATCCAACCTACACATTTAACTTCGCGTAATTGTAGTTAGTGGAAGGTTCTTGTACATGCCATAAATATTTACTTTACTTCCCCTCCGAAGGAAAGCATACTGAGGGATTTTAACGCTCTTAAAAAATACAACGACTTCGGCCGGGTTCGAACCCACGATCTTGGGCATAGAAGCTCAACATGCTAGCAACTACGCCACCGAAACCTCCTTTTACAAAATTTACTTTAGGTTAATGTTGCCAGATGGAAATGTTATAAAAGCGCTGTTATAATTAGCCTATACAGTATTAAATAGATTAATGAAAATTCAAAAATATTTTCAGAAACATGTGTCAAATTAAGGGGAGAGTCCTGAAGAACATCCCTAGTTACTGTAAATAGTTTCTGAGGAAAATATAAATAAAAGGAACTGCAAATGTAAACCAACACATACTGTAGGCTACAGAAACATATGACAACATCCAACTTCATCACCATAGATTACGACACAAGGACCATTAACATTTCCATATCACTTCTAAATTTCCTTTGGAGCAAGACGATAAATACAGTAGCCTACATATTCAAACCTATGCTCCACTCCCCAAACAGCCTTTATTCATCTCATAGAAATAACACCCTGTTGACTATCGCAAGATATTTTTGTAGAACATATTTTTAGTCTATTTTATAGGAATAAACAAATACCAACTATTTAGATAGATGCCATTTTTACAAAATTATTTTTATATTATCAACAAATTAAAGCTCACTTCTGTTATAGATCTATTTTTACTATGTTTTAAAAATAAATTTTCCATAGAAGAAAAGCAAGTAAATTATTGGTCTATGTCAAAACTTTGCTCGTAATTAAAATAGTTTCTTTTCTTTTAAAAACAATGAATTTATTAATGTAGTCTTTTATTAATTCAATTTTATTGACTAAGGTGTACTGTAATAAATTTTATGTTCGACCCTGACTATTATCTGTCAGAAAACTGTACTATAATGAGGGTCATTGTAACACTATTTTTCATTATGAAACAGTTTCTCCCACCAACCAGAGCTCAAGAAACAGTTGTTTGACCAATTAGATAATTAGATGCGCTGAGTTCCACGGCCTTCTAATGTAAATCACACTGCCTGGCCTAGTGTCATAGTAGAGTAATCGAGGTGGCCATGCTCAAATACAAGGCATTCCCTGCGTCTCATGCGCTCTGTTCAGTACATAAAACTGGCGAAATCTCGACAGATATTTATGAATATTTTTGTTCGAACATAAAATAGTTATAATAATTATCTTCGAACATAAATAGTCGTATGCAACTCGCCTATAATGGTAATTAAGACACTCGTATGGAAATTATAAAACTCGCATACGCTCGTTTTATAAACATACTTGTGTCTTAATTATTGCCATTATAGGCTCGTTGCATAATGTACTATATTAAATACCTATTGTTATTACATTTAGGTTAAAATAAAATAGTTTAAAATTAGCATAGGCCATAGGCCTATAAGACATTCAGGAGTCCTTAATAGCCTGTTCAGTTTTTGCCAAAAATAGTTAGGCTATAAGTAATACTTATGAACTAGGCTACCCTACTAATAAACTGAGAAGTTTCATTACGTGTTTTAAATGCCGTAGACCAAACCTACCTTTAAGCCATAATCCTATATTTTTTCGTACATTTCCTCCCCAAAAATAAAAAATAATGACATGAAACCTTACCACCAAGTATTGTACTTAGGCTACATGCTGTGACTTTTTCTTATTATTATTAAGCTTACTTAAAAATTATTACTGGGTCTATTATATTGAAATAGGTATGAAAGGACTAAATGTTACCATGCTAGTGTTACAACGTACTGTATCTTACTGAAATTCAATAAATCGCTGTGGATTGTGAGTAGGCCATAGTTGAAAGTACACGTGGATATACGGCTTCTTTTCCGCCGGGTGTAGTAGTTAAGCGCAATGAGAGTGGGACGCATGCGCGAGTGTATGTAGTTAGTTCCTTAGTCCAGGCCAATCTTCACATGGAGTGCGCCTAGCTTGACCTGCCTCGCTGAAATAATAACAGAGCAAATCCAGATTAGCGTGTGGAATATTGCATTTCATTACCATACACACTTACGAAAGACTGGTGAAAATGTGTTATACTAGTTCATATTTTTATTGATTACATTGTTTCCGCTCCTCGTCATTTCCATCGCTTAAACTTCTAGGACATCTGCGATAAATCATAATATTGTAGAATCTAAATCGCAACATGGTGTTCCTTACGGGGTGAAATAGATATGCAGTCTCAAAGAATCGAACGGTGACTTTAACAGTGCGAGGCAATTATATAGCTTGCCAAGTAGAGCGTTGGCCTGTGTAAAGTGCTACAGTAATTTTCCTGAGTTTAACGCGCCATGTTAAATGTCGGCTCTCTGCTTACTAAACAAATACGGAGAAAAGGGAGGGAAAGGTCCCAGATTCTTGAAGGGTGCAGAAGGGGCTGAGCCTGTGGCACGTATTGGGCGAGGACTACAATCATAATGGTGGGCCTTGAGCTCAGATCTGGCAGGCCTGGTCGAAGCTGACAATGGCATTATTTACTTAGGGTTAAGATTTAATGACATTTCTCAGTGATAAATACGAGAATTTGCAAAGTGCTATGACTTCTTATGCTGAAATTAAGAGGAACGAAACTCACTATGGACAGTGAGATTAAGAACAGAAACTTGTTACGCCAAGAGGATGGTTGAAAGTGATACGAACTAGTGATGACCAAAGAGTCCGTGTTTCCTCGGGAGATTGGAAGGTCAGCGAGAACTGCGGAGCTCGCGCGGTGAGACTTGGCGGCTGGAGAGCGTCTGTCACCGGCCAAAGCTTGCCAAACCGGCCCCTGTCGTAAATATTCGCAAATCCAGCCACTTGAGGTAAGGAAAGTCTTCACTTGTACCGCATATAATGCTAGGGGTTGGAAGACATGTATTCCTGTTAACTACACAACCCTTGCCAATATAATTACACCGAGTAATTCGCAAAAAACCTGCCCTTGCGAAACTGGTTTCACTTTTTTGCACATGTGGAGTAACGTACATTTAAGCCTAGATATGTGCCAATGTTAATATTTGCACGAGAATGTCTCATATCTGAAGAGGAAAGTGTTAAAATAAGATTTTGTAATAGAAATTACATTTCGTATGCTAGGTATGATGTTTTAATGATAATTCTTAGTTGCAAAAAATATCTCATGACCGGGTACAATGAACTTACCTGAAGTGAGTGAATCTTGTTTCGTTACGATCTTGCTTCCTATTCAGGCCGCGGTCAAAAGGATGTGAATAGATTTGCAAAACCTGCCCTGCAAGGTTTACGTCCGTGTCAGGAGGGTGTAATTTGCGAATCTTGTCCCTCTCCCCCATGACGGGCAAAGTTCGCACTATAATGTCATTTGAAAACAGCAAGGCATGACGTAGTCTGATCAGACAAGAGCCAACAGATATTTCACTACTCTTGAATGGGAAAGTGACGGTGTCTAACATTTTCCATTTAAACAAATAAAAGTTTACCCTAGCTATAACATATAAACATTTAATTATTACTATCTGTTTAGAACCATTTTCACAAGCTCCGTAAAATATTTGAGACCAGATTTCATTTAATATTATTGTGTGAGGAATGCAATAAATAGGCCTAGTAATAATAATAATAATAATAATAATAATAATAATAATAATAATAATTTAGAGCCCTAATAAACTCACACACATTTGTCGAGAAACCTAGACTGAAGAATACAGGATAGACAGAGGAACGCAAAAGAGAGCTCAGTGAACGGACGAAGAGTTATTGGGAAGACACAGTGTGCCAAATAAGTTTTAACGCGCTCCTTAGTCAGGCATGACGAAGAAAAAAGAAGAAGAAGAAGAATTAATAGTAATTATTAATAATAGTGTGTACCAAACTACATGGTTTTCGCCCCCCTCTCCCCTCCAAAGAGATTGTACAAGTTTAAGTATTTTAAATATTTTGAATGCAAAAGTGATACTTCTGTCTTCACATTATGCTCTGAAGTTGCGAATAGAGGCAATTATTTTAGTTATCCATAACTTCGTATGTCTTTGGATGTTTTATATAAGCCTACTGTAACAGTTTATGTTACAACTGCAACTAGATAAATAATAATCAGTATATTTCCTGCGGAATGTTGAAGGCCATAATAAAATGACTATAAAATCACTGTAATAGGCCTACTATAGGTATGATCATTTTATTATGGCCGTAAATATTCCTCAGGGAATTGACTGATTTATCATAAAAATCAGGGTATTCTCAAGGAAATACTGTACAGTATGTTAGTTTGTTCCGGTAGACATCCTGAATTTTCATTTAGAAACCCATTTTGATGTCGTGAAACTTCTCGTTGCAGTCATGTAGCGTGAATTAACACACTTGGCTATGTTGCTGGGTCTATTTTTAACAAATTATCAAACTATAAGTTATTGCTTCATATGTCATCTGAGACGTATAAGCTGAGAGTAACATTCCATTTTTAAATAAAACCCACCAAGAGAAAGAGTTATCTTAGGCCTATTACTTGTTAAAGATGTGCGGTAGAAAGTTAGACAACTTGTCGCCTCAAATGGTGTGTTCTATGCTGTGGTGTGTCCGATTATTGGTCTACACAGTCACATACCAGGCTAGTTTTCCTATTGTGTACTGTTCTGTGGAGATGTATATCCACATATGACTGGGGTTAGTGACTTGTCATAGACTACGTAAAACAATAGATTAGACTAACCTAACACTCGGTCATACAACGTTTCTACGTGCATTAACGATATGAAAGCTATGTAATTTTTTATTCAGATAACTGAGCCACATTTTAAGAATTCTATAAACACCGTATTTGATCCTGCATAGCGTATAATACTTTCTCTTAATTTGTAACTACAGTATATAATATAGACCTTTTATGTAGAATTTAAGTTGCACTGACTTCTTTAAACAGAACCATCAATGCAATTTTCATGGCTGTGATAAAAAACCTGCATCAGCTCTTTTATTGGCGTGGATCACATAAAACAGTTAAATCAATGACACGCTTGTGTATGTAATTGAAATATGTAGTAATCTCTTAATATAGCCTAATATAATTTACGTTTATCAGATTTTAAGTTCTGTAGCATAACGCGTTTTAAAATTAGTCCTATGACTATCATTTTGGGTATTTTTTAGATTCAGGAAATAATGTTAATATCATCACATATATATTTTATTTTTATCTACGATCGTATATTTTTAACTTTCAAATTATTATTATTATTAATATGTTTTGGAAATAGAAGATTTAGTCTTATTTGTTAGGACTGATTCACTTAAAACGTTAATTATGCCAAATGAATGAATATATGTAATAAATCCTGATCATGTGTGATGGATTTCAATGTTTGAATGTTAATATAGAATTACGAAGCTCACCTCTCCAGCACAATATAAGGTTTATTTTTTAGCCTATGCTATGTTTTAATTTAGTTTTACTGGTAATAGTTCCTTTATGAATTCACCATTTATAGCAATTCATGATAGAAAACAAATTATTGGGTCCTTGTGAATCATTTGTCTTAACTCAAATGATGAGAATATAAGGCTAGAGAGCTGCTTCTTACGGAGGTTTGGGATTCAAATTCAGGCGCAACCAGCAGCCATCCCCTCTCCCTTATTATAGTAGAATGTTGAGATAGCATCTTAGTAGAAATACATGGGCGCCTTTTCTAATTGCAGAGTCATTGTCCTTAATTATAATTTGATTCCCGGTTAGAGCTTGTTCATGGTGAAATTTCACGTCCGGTGGTTCAGATTACAAGTAAGAAACAAGGCCCAGAAGCGTATAATAAACGAGCCACGTAAAACTACAAGCTTTCTTTCCTTTGTAGTGATAGATTCATCCACTAACACAGACCCCACTTCCTCACATTTTTCTAATAACTATTCTAACAAATGTTGAGAAGAAGCAAGTCTACGAACCAGTATCAGAGTATTTTAAAGATAAGTACTACTTTAAGTTAATTACAATAATTGACTTAATGATAGGAGTGAGAGAGACCATCCCAAAAATATTTGCTGACTTCTGTTAATAAGTTAGTTCGGTCCTCCTAAAACCTTCATAGAACAAACTGCCATTGCTGCTTTGAAGAGATCAATTTCTATCTACAGGAACCATGCGTATGATTGTTAAAGCACCAAACAAGGTATGCTTTACATCTAAAATACCTAACTTTCAGTTGAGGAACATTTTAAAATACTTCGGTAGTAAGGAATATTGTGTGCTTTGGGACTGTTAATCCTTGTAAGGAATAATGTCATAAAATGACTGAAGACTTCTGGTTTGGTTGGTTCCTTAGTTTAGGGGCTGCGACAACGCGGTCATGTAGCCCCGTGTACTTTGGGTGTGTGTAGAATTTGTCTGATAACCGGTGTTAATTGTGATGACTGTATTAGTGTGTGTATCTGACTGAAGACTTCTCCTGGTAAACCAATCCATTCTCTACTATTTCTCCACCTGGTCTGTTTTCTTAAATATTTTACATTAACTCTTAAATTATATCACAAGTATGCATTTGGTGTCCCACTTTTCTGTACTTCTTCATCACAGAATTGATGAAACATATCTACCAATTGTGTTCTTGTTTCTGGTGCCTAAACCATCCTAGTCTCCCAAGCAGTTTCTGCACACAACTCATCTGCCAGAAGCCCATTGATTAATCTAGCTAGTATTATCAAAGCCCGTCAAATTTCTTAATGATGTTTTCCTAGTGAGAACGCGATACGGTTGTGGTAGGGCTGTTCACCATTGTGTTCTAATCATAAACTTATAATTCCTCGTACCTGCCGTAGAACTACTTCTTGTTCAGATAATTTAGGATATTTTGGAAGGGGGTTGTTTGTACAGAAACCATTGCCGTTAAGGTTTGTGGGTATTAGATGTATGCTACTAAAACTGAAGGTCAGCTGAGAAATTCTAGAAATAGTTATTTCTTTGTAACTTGTGAACTGTGTTCAGAAATAAGAATTAGAAAGGATTTCGGGAGGTTATTTCTCAGACTTAAATTAAGAAACTGACTGTTACACATTTGAGCCGGTTTTAAATGAATTCATCACATAATTCAACAACACTGATCCTTTGGATAGAAAAGCTGTTACCATTGATTCTAATTGCATCAGATGTAGACAATAAACTGAACTTCCTGACTATTACTTGAAATTTTACCCATCTAGCACATACTGAAATCAAAGATACATTAACTTACACGAATTCTTTGTATTATTTTCATAGACCAAACTTTATGTTCTATTGTTTGCAAGATATCTAACATTCTTCCAAGAACATAAATAATTTTTCTACATGTATAATATTATTAGAATCCCATGTAGTTTTTTGTCTCGTGAAACGGTATTTAATTACTCATTTATCAAACATTGAAAATTTTGTGAGTGAATTCAAATAACCAAAATAGATACACTACGTAGCTTTCAACAATTTAATTTATCATCATCATCATCATCATAATTATCATAATCATCTTCATCTTCAACATCGTCATTGTACTTGCATCTTTCCAGCGGGTCTGAAATCATGTGTTTTCAGTTTCAGCAAATCATTTTTAGAAATTATCCCCGTGTTGTATAAAATACGGGGATTCTACAAGATAGACTACAGATGCACCATGAAAATTAACTTTAAGTAATGATTCACTTGCCCAATTATCGCTGCAATCAGTTGTTTCATAGCTGTACAGTATTATGTTATTGTTTTACCTGTAAGCATGACTTTTTCTTGTACAACACTCGTGTTAATGTTAAAGTACCGGCGTGTGTTTGAGTATTCAGTCTTTTGGCTGGTTTGATGCAGTTGTCCATGCCTCCCTGTCCTGAGCTAATCGTTTCATCTCTACTTAGCTACCACACCTTACATCTGAGGTAATATGTTTAACATATTCTAACCTTGGTGTACCCCTACAGTTCTTATCCTTGACCCTTCCTTCCTTAACTAAGTTTGCTGTTCCAGGGTGCCTAAGTATGTGTCCTACCAACCTATCGGTTCCGGTATCTAAAATCCACGAGGCAAAAGAAGATATCAATATACAAGTACTATCTTGCCTGTGTTTTCTATATTCTATATTATTCCATACTATAGGCCTGTAAGAGAGATCCCATGTGTGTGTGATCAAGGAGACGTGCCGATGATTAGCCTGAGGAGAAATTCAAATGTTTGACCGAATAGTGGCAGGAAACAGGTGCTGCTATCGAGGTGTTCTCGATGATTGAATCAAGTAACCAATTACCAGAGAACTAATAAATTTAAAATGAAATATCGTCTCAGATGTCAAAGATAATCCGGTGTTGACAGTTGGAAACACACTGTAGTTCAATAACACTTTCAGACAACATGGAAAGTACGGTTGATGCTATCCAAGAAAGGAACATATTTCGGTGTTGATGGAGGGAATGTTATTGTAAGAGTTGAAGATTGCCTAGTTCCTTCAAACCTGAATGTTTGTGAAGTCAAAATCTCAGAAGGAAAAAATATTTGTAAACTAAAACTAAATACTTGAATTCACACGTTAGTTTTAACTCAATATAGACTACTGGCTGTAAATGTAAGTAGAGTTTCTATAAGCCAAAATGCCCAGAAAAAGTATTATATTAGCCTATATTATATTATATTATAGCCTATTATATCATATTATAGAATAATAATAATAATAATAATAATATCGTATGGCCTCGGGTGCCGGGCACAAGCTTTGTAATTTGACACCCAGAGGGTAGCTTGCATGTCGAATTTCGTTGTTCCTTGAATGACTATGAAAGCCAAGGAGGTTAGATATCTAAGCTCCTTGAACACTATAGCGCTTTCTAGTAGGGAAATGAGGAACTTTGTGTTGGCGGAAACTCCCGAGATTAATTTTGCCATTATGAACACGGCCTACTGAATTCAAATGGGTTGTTTGACATGCCAACATCGTATGACATACGTGTCGTATTTTTGCCGCCTTTCAAAAAGCACTTACCACGGCCAGGAGCGAACCTGCAATCTTGGGGTTAGTAGACCGACACGCTATCCACTCACCCACCGTGGCAAGCTATTATATTATATTATATTATATTATATTATATTATATTATATTATATTATATTATATTATATTATATTATATTATATTAAAATAAATAGCTTCTCGATCATGTCCGACCACTAAAGATATGGTGCCTCAAGTTCCAAGCTTTTCCTTGCTTAACGCAGATAGCGTCCATCATGTTGGTTGGTTGGTTCCTCAGCGTAGCTCCAAAAAGACGCAGCCCCGTCATCTGGTGAGCTAACGCAGAACCATCACCAAGGTCATGTATTCACATGATTTGTTTGGTGACTAACATCGAATTTGCTTCTTCGAGTATCCCAGTGTGAAAACTCAAGAATGATGCCTGGAACTTTTGTGGTTGAGGTTGTACGTATTACCCATTTATATACACAGTAGGCCTACAGTGCGTACATTTATTCAAGTTCAACACGTTGTCCCAAATATTTCTGAACATTTTTTATATAATAACAAGCTGACCTGGCAGACGTTGTCCTGCCAATCAAAGAAAGTGTTGTAACTTTGTTTCTTGAAGTGCTTTTGGATACACAATATCTTTTTCAATTTCTGTTAACTGCCTCTAAACTATCGTGAATTGAATTAACTAATTTAGAAACATTCGTTGGAGCGTGCACAACAACTCTCCAAAGTTTCATCGCAAACGGATAAATGGCATTTAACGCATACGGGGTTTGGTTTAAATGATTCGTGCGCTGTCACTCATTTGTTGAATCTACTCGTGCTCTACCAACTGTGAAATTGATTTACTAAGTTAGAAAGCTTCACGTAAGTGTACACGACAACTCATCAAAGTTTCATCGCAATCGATGAATAGTATATGAACGCATACAGGATTTTGTTGGAACGCTTCGCGCGTCGTCACTCATTTGTTACATCTACTCGTGCGCTACCAATATTGTAAAATGGATTTACCAAGTTGAACACCTTCCCTGGCGTGTACACAACAACTCATCAAAGTTTCATCGGAATCGGATGAATGACATATGAACGCATAAGTGATTTTCTTTAAACGATTCGCGTGCCGTCACTCATTTGTTGAATCTACTCATGCGCTACCTATTGTAAAATAGATTAACTAAGCCTGAAACCTTCTCTGGCGTGTACTCAATGATTCACCAAGGTTTGATCGCAATCGGATGAATGATATATGACCGCATACGGGACATTGTGGAAACGATTCGCGCGCCGTCGCTCATTTGTTGAATCTACTCGTGCGCTACTGGATTTACTAAGACAGAAACATTTCCTGGAGTGTACACAACAATTCACCAAAGTTTCATCGCAATCGGATAAATGGTATATGGACGCATACGGTACTTTGTTGAAATGATTCGCGTGCCGTCACACATTTGTTGAATCTACTCGTGCGCTACCTATTGTAAAATTGATTTCCTAAGCCAGAAACCTTCCATAGGGTGTACACAACATCTCACCCAAGTTTCATCGTAATCGGACGAATGGTATTTGAACGCATACGGGACCTTATTGAAACGCTTCGCGCGTCGTCGCTCATTTGTTGAATCTACTCGTGCGAAACCTCCTGTGAAATGGATTTACTAAGTTAGAAACCCTCACGTAAGTGTACACAACATCTCACCCAAGTTTCATTGCAATCGGATGAATGGTATATGAACATACGGGACTTTGATTAAAAGTTCGCGCGCCGTTGCTCATTTGTTGAATTTACTCGCGAGCTACCTATTGTAAAATGGATTTACTAAGTTAGAAACCCTCACGTAAGTGTACACATCTCACCCAAGTTTCATCGCTATCGGACGAATGGTATTTGAACGCATACGGGACTTTGTTGAAACGCTTCACACGTCGCCGCTCATTTGTTGAATCTACTCGTGTGCAACCTCCTGTGAAATGGATTACTAAGTTAGAAGCCTTCACTTAAGTGTACACAACAAATCATCAAAGTTTCATCTCAATCTATGAATGGAATATAAACTTATACGGGATTTTGTTGAAACGCTTCGCGCGTCGTCACTCATTTGTTGAATCTAGTCGTGCGCTACCTAATGTGAAATTGATTTACTAAGCCAGAAGCCTTCCCTGGAGTGTACACAACAACTCACCCAAGTTTCATCGCTATCGGACGAATGGTATTTGAACGCATACGGGACCTTTCTGAAACGCTTCGTGCGTCGTCGCTCATTTGTTGAATCTATTCGTGCGCTATCTATTGTGAAATGGATTTACTAAGCCAAACACCTTCCCTGGAGCTCACTCAACATATCACCCAAGTTTCATGGCAATCGGATGAATGGTATATGAATGCATACGGGACTTTGAAACGCTCTAACGTGCAGAGACAAACAGTAGAATTCGACATCACTGCCACCTTTGGTATAAAACACAACTTTTCGCCACGGGCGGAGTGTATGTAATGGCGGTAGTTGCACAGGTTGCGACCAGGTGGCTCTAACGTGCAGAGACAAACCCTCCAAAGACATCAGCTTTCACGAAGGCCAAGGCTAGTGGTTTCCATGACGACTGTTTTTGACTGTATATTGTGGTTCTAAAATTGTGTGTAAATTGTGGTTCTAAAATTGTGTTCATTCCACCGACCGGGTCAGATTGTGAATCTAAACCATACATGGACCCACCCTAATATACATATCAAATTCCATCAAAATCGGTTCAGTCGTTTAGGAGGAGTTCAGTCACATACACACGTGTCGAAGAATTATATATATATAGATATCCAGATACACGATGAAAACAATTGATATGGTTTCTGATAATCTAATGCTGTTAAGCAGAAATTCAATTTGTATTATTTTCCTATAGTAGACTATCCATTGCCAACAGGTGAGTCGCTGGGTTGTGAGTGACGCAGTCGGTTAAGCGTTGGCATTAAAAACCCAAGACTACAGGATCAATCCCACATAAATCCATTTAAGGGTGTTTAAGTGCGACAACCTCGTATCAGTTAACATGCTAGCACATTAAATATCCGACATCCCGATGTATCTAAAACCACAGCAGTTAAGAGAAAGGTTGCCTACATTAAACCCGAGCATTCAAACTGGCCATCTTGTATCTAAGAGACAGACTTACTGCATCCAATACTAATTGCTATATCTCATGTAATTTCGGCAAGATTGCGATGTAATTTCAGTGTAATAATATATAATTATACAGGGTCTTTCATATAAAGTAAGAACGCCAAGCGGCAGTTTTGTTATCCTCTGCTGCGGTGGCCTTGGCCGAGCTTGTGGCGTGTCATGGCCCCCTGCTTTAAGCGTGTGTACAATCCTATACGAAATATTACCTTATAAAAGATGCTGGAAGTGTTGACCTACCTGGGTTATACAGGTATTGTATCTGGTAACCACATTCTGGCTGACGCGAGTGAGTTCTGCCACTGTAATGTTTCTGATCTTTTATTCTATGTCTTTTATTGAGCACTGAGCCAGTAGTGTCAAACTTATTTTCAATTACGTGAATCTGTACTAGTGAAGGTGGCACTTCAACAGGAAATTGCTGAACAAATGCATCACGTACCCGCCGAGCCGACTCGTACTTAAAATACGTTTTACATACAAAAATACGATGTTGCAATGATAACTGTCTCACCATGTTAGCATCTGAGGTTCAGACTGGTGACGGAACACCTGCACGCTTGTTGCAAGGTCAATTATATACTAAGCGCACGCTTTCAATACTACAGCAGGGGGCCGTGGCGTGCCACAAGCTCGGCCAAGGCCACTGGAGCAACGGATTACAAATCCACCGCTCGCCGTTCTTAATTTATATGAAAGACCATATATATTGCTGTGCCAGTGTTGATGACTAAACATTTGAATGATAGAACTAGGCTACTGGACGGATTTTGATGTAGTCTTCACCATTCTATAAAACACTTTTCAACAAAGGTGCGTGTATGTACCCAAAAGAGCTGGGTTATGCCCTAATCCTGAAATAAAATATTTATTAATCTTATGTAATTTATTTCAGGATTAGGGCATAGCCGAGATCTTTTGGGTACATTCGTGTTGACCGACTGAAAAGCACTAAACTCTTGAAGCTAACCGAAGTAAAATAATCCCTTAAGGCAGCGGTTCCCAAACTTTTTCTTTCCGTGACCCATTTTAGCCCATACGTTTTAGCCGCGACCCCCGTTTTAGCGCAGGTGTCTGTGAGGGGGGGGGGGACAAAGTGGAGGGATAAAATTACTTTGGAATTTAACTTAAGTGACCGGTAGGTTATTCGTTTAAATGTTTATTTATTTACTTTGTTCAGATTTTAAAATTTTAATCTTATTCTGATGGTTCTGACCTGTTTGATGTTTACTGAGAAACTTGTAAAATAATATGACACAAAAAATAATATTTGGCGGTTCAATAGTATAATGTTATTTAAATAAATGGTAGTAATTCTTTTTAGACTACCAGGGTATTATTTTAAAAACGAAAAGTAGTAGTGCCTATAACCTGCTATTAACTTTTATAAATGCTTTTAAATAGTCACAAAGGAACCTAGTAGCTCGACTGTCTTGACTTGACTGTAGTTGTGACGTTAGTGACGTGTGGAGGGATAAGGGCTCGTATGCGCATGCGTCAGCCGCGCTTCAAGCTGCCTGGCTTGTACTGTACGTCTCTTGTGATTTGTTCGCTCGCGTATTGTTTGATTTTGTTCTAACTATGGATAAGTTTGTTAAGCGTGCAGGGTCTTCGACTTCTCATGATGATCATGAACAGAAGAGGGTAAAGGTGAGAAAGTATAGTGACAGTTATATTAAGTATGGATTTACGGTGCTCGAAAATCGGCCACAGTGTGTTATTTGCAGCGAGTTGTTATCGGCCGAGAGTATGAAACCTTCCAAGATGATTCGCCATTTAGAAAGTAAACATCCCAGTTTTAAAGATAAGCCGGCAGATTTTTTGAACGTAAGTTAACTGCTTTAGATTACCAGAAAAATGCAGTAGTTCAGTTAAGTGGAAATAATATGAGCAAAAGTGCTTTGCTAGCATCGTATCAAGTGGCTTTACGAATAGCAAAGAAAGGTAAACCACACACGATTGCTGAAGAGCTCATTCTGCCTGCTGATCAGGATATGGTTTCAACTATGATCAGCCCAGATGCAGCTAAGAAGCTTTCCACCATTCCTCTGTCGAACAACTCGGTGGGGAGGCGCATTACCGAGATGGCTCAAGACATAAAGGATCAGTTGAAAACAGAGTTGCAGAAAAGTGAGTACTTTTCCATTCAAGTTGACGAGTCTACGGACGTGTCGAGTTTGGCGCAGTTTATGTGCTTTGTTCGTTTTGAGGGTGACGGTAGTGTGGAAGAAGACATTTTATTTTGCTAACCTTTGCCTGACCACGCAACAGGTGAGGAAATGTTTAAAATGTTCATGTCTGCAACCGATTCGCTTCAAATTGACTTTCAAAAGTGTATTTCAATCTGCAGTGATGGTGCCAAAGCAATGACTGGGAAAGACAGCGGTTTCGTGAGACGGATGAAAAATGTCATGCCTAATGCCACTTGGGTTCATTGTTTTCTGCATCGCCAGGCATTAGCTACCAAGGTCATGCCAACTGAGCTAAAAACAGTGTTGAACGAAACTGTTAAGTTGGTTAATTTTGTAAAAAGCCGGCCATTAGTCTGCAGTGTCGACTGTTATCACAGTTATGCGAAGAAATGGAGGCACAGTACAAATGCCTCTTGCTTCACACAGAGGCAAGGTGGCTGTCACGAGGGAAGGTGTTTTCTCGAGTGTTCGCTTTGCGCTCTGAGCTTAAGACATTTTTTCAAGTTGCAAACAAAGACCTTGCCGGTTTTTTGAGTGACAATGAATGGCTGTTAAAACTTGCTTATTTAGCGGACATATTTCATCATCTGAACGTTCTCAACGTTTCCTTGCAGGGAAGAGACAAAACCATACTTTTTGCACAAGACAAAGTCAATTCGTTTTTAAAGAAATTAGCCACTTGGTCAACCAGGGTTGAGAAGAATACATTTGAAAACTTTGAACTGACAAATGAGCTTATCACATCCCTTGATCGAAGCGATGAATATTATCCCGACATTGACAACCTGTCCAAACTGGTTACTACTCACTTGCAAGTTCTACAAGAGCAGATCCTTAGCTACATTCCCGAGGATCAACACACCGGTTGGAACTGGGTGCTTAATCCCTTCAACGAGCAGGCTGTGAACGAGGCAGACTTAAACCCACTGATTCATGACAAACTCATCGAGCTATCTTGTGACATGACTTTGCAACTGTCCTTCAGCACCCAAAATGTTGACAAGTTCTGGCTACAAAGAAGAGCTGAGTATCCAAGCTTAACATCAGTGGCTCTGAGAATCATCATGCCCTTTGCAACATCCTACCTCTGCGAACTCGGATTTTCTACATTGGTCAACATTAAAACCAAGGCAAGAAATCGACTGGACGTAGAAGACGACCTTATTGTATGTGTATCTAAAACTAAGCCGAATTTTAAGAAACTTGTTGACAAAAAACAGGCCCATGTTTCTCACTAAAGAAGTCTTTTTTTTCTTAGAAATGTATTAACAGTTACATATCAAAATTATGAAATGTTTCTGTTTTGTTTTGACAAAATCTGTAAAATATATTGATATTTTGTAAATGTACAAAGTTATTTAATTTAAAACTCCCGATGGCCATCTAAGTTTAAGTACATAGTTCACCATTATTTGTATACATCTCGCGACCCCTTTCCGAACGGCCCGCGACCCCCCTGGGGGTCGCGACCCCCAGTTTGGGAACCGCTGCCTTAAGGCAAGCAACTGAATGTTGAAAACATCCTTTAGACTAGACCTTCCATGAACACTATTCCTTTAGGGGATATGGACTTGGGGATTTACGTACATTGTACTTTTAGGAGATATAGACTTGGAAATTTACGTACCATCGAGTTAGTTGGTTATTGTTGTTTTAACCCTTTAGGCCGTATAGGGCAAAATAGTTTTTTTGTCTTTTATGTGTTTTTTTATTTTAATTTATTTTGATTATTATAATTATTAATAATGTTATTTTTTGTTTCTCTGATTTTAATGTTTATGTATTTATTTTTAATTTTCAATTTATGTTCTTATAGACTAAATGTTGAAATTTAACATTGAATTATTTAACTAACTAATTTCAAATTGATTTTCACAATTATTTTCATATTTTTATAGTTATGTTTATTATTTAAATTTGTATATTTCTTTTATTATTGTAATTTTATTTTTATAATTTTTATTTCTAGATTTATATTTCATTTTTACACTTTACTTGTAATTGTTTTTAGTTTTAAATTGTTTAAAATTTTATCCAACACATGACATCAAAATCCAACACATTACGTCAAGTAGATATGTATATAATAGGGCCTATTTGGTTTTTTTTAATTCGGCATGAAAATTCTCCGAAATTTGACTGAAAGATTCAACTATTAGCATCTTTGAAAGCATAAACTGTCCTCATGACAGGTGGTTAATAAAGAGACCACTAACCCATAAAGGGTTAAGGGCCAGAACTACGAGGTCACGTACCATCAACCTCTAGGGATATAAGCTAGGAATTTTAGGCAAATAAAATATAATAAAGTATGAAAATTCATTCTTTATTTATTCCTAAAAAAATGCAATACTTTTCTGAATCATCAAATGTGTATTTAGGCATTTTGAATCCGGTCGATTAGATCAGTAGTTTGTCTTTTCTACCACTACAAGCGCTAGTTCGAGTCAATGCAGAGTTTCACTTAAGCTCTTATAACACTACTTCCGATATGAATATTTTTCAAAAAAATAAAATAAACGCCTCAGGGTATTGAACGAAGGAACACATTAAAGAAAGAATTTTATAAATAAGTTAATTTGGCTAGGATTTGAATCAGAAAGGAAACGAGTAAAGAAACAAGCGATTTTAGACTGTTTTTCTGGAACTGCATCTAGGCCGGAAGTGATTTTCGAAATTTGGTTTCTGGTTTCTCAGTGCACGGACTCCACTTCCGATTGTGTAAAATCCAACACTTCCATGAGTCTACCTTAGACGCATATACTTTGGTTCATTAAATGAGCCTAATTTAGAATATGTGTGATATCGATGTTTAATCTCCTAACACAACCAGCACCACGGCAATAACCTACAGTAATTCGAATTGATAGCAATTCGTTTAATATTTTCTCAACATAGGAATAGTGTAGCTATTTATTTACATTTCGGAATCGTGCAATTGAAATTCAACAAAAATTCTACGTTTTTAGCTCAATCTGAAGTGTAATCAATGAAGAAACGATAAAAAGTCATAGGGCCAAATTTGTAGAACTTGGATTGGCTTGCTAAGTTTGGAGGTTGTTACACATACAGCTTAAGGAGCCACAACAATAACGATTTTAATAATATAACTGTGCCTGCCACAAATCTTGTACAACAATGAAACACACACAGCTTGCTATTAGAAGCAAAGTTATAAACATTCAAAATTCAAATGGTAATTATTTTTATCAATTTTTTCAAAATTTGGTTCTTGTTTTGTGCTGACCATCACCGTTTCCCTGATATCTCCCGTGTTTATAGGAATTTTTGGAGTTTTCTTTTTTTAATGTGGGTGTTAAACTTTCTGCTACAAAATGAATCTCGCATATTTTCACATTATTATTTAATTCATTAATTAATTAAGCATCATTATTTCTATTTTATTCTGTGCAAACTCCAAAAAAATGTTAACGTTTCATAGACAGACTAATTAAGATCACAACTGTTTTGAGTGAGTGGCTCTGACTATTATTAGCCTATTATTATAGCTTTCGCTGACTATTCTTTCAGTTACGGTCCTTAATGGCAGCGATTGCTGCATGGGGGTTGCATTATAGTATAGACCAGCGGTTCCCAACCTTTTTCGACTCGCGAATCCCTTCAACAACGATCTGGGTTGGGTTGGGTGAACCACTAGTCACAGTACAATGCAGCTACATATAACTGTTCCTCCGTGGGGTCGCTGTACTGTTGTCAGTATTGTTAGAACACAAGGAAGATGGCAGATTAATTTCCATTGTAGCGAAATCCTAACGTTGTTACATAACTGTAAATCAGGTATTCGCGGTAAATATCAACTTATTGTGTAAATAGTGTGATAATTCCTGATATTGCACATATGTAATAAGGGGCATTACAGGGTTAATATAATAAATAATAATAATAATAGACTACGACAATGGCTCAGAAATTAAGGAAATAGTAATGGGCCTAACCTCAAAACCCGCCGTTACGGAAAAGTGCTTGGTGACCCTCCTGGGGGTTCGCGAACCACAGGTTGGGAAACGATGGTGCAGACCAATCCTAGATATATAAAATT
Source organism: Meconema thalassinum (assembly GCA_946902985.2). NCBI lineage: Eukaryota > Metazoa > Arthropoda > Insecta > Orthoptera > Tettigoniidae > Meconema > Meconema thalassinum. The sequence continues at coordinate 547,772,079 of OX336390.1, forward strand.
TTAACTTGTGTAAGGTGTAATGAACGATCACTAGATTCAACATGTAAAATGCACCCCACGATGCGCGGATGTTTGTAGTATGATACTTGCGTATAAAGCCAGCCAGACGAGTGGATCCAGAGTTGAGTAAACGACGTGGCGCTCCTTTGAACCGCGCCTCGGTGGTGGGCAGTGATGCTGAAAGCGACAGTGGTACTCCATGTAGTGAAAGTGCAGTCAACAACAGTGTGTTCTTGCTAGCACAATACGCTTCCTTTTTAATCAGACTGAAATGTCGTAGCGATTTGCTCTTTCTCTCATGATTATTTTTCAGAACTTATCAGTCTGGCGATGTTTAATGCCCATTAATGCTGAAAGTATATCTATAAAATACAGAATTATATATTTATCATGAACATTTGAGTAAAGTCATTGATAGAATTTTACGAGTTACTAGATAACCTCTGCTAAAAGAAAAAAAAGTCATGACTTTAAGTGCGCCCACCCGAAATGCATTGGTTCGTGTTCCGAGAGTAATTACAGTTTCAACACTTACGCTTCAAATATTACTATTCAAATCAAATTCGTTGAATCATGTTTTAATACGATATACCTAAGCCCTTATTATTTAATAATTTGGTAGCCTATATCCAATCCGATGATTATTCACTCATCACGATTTTTAAAGAATGTTTTTGATTTATTGTATGATCATGAAGTGCAGTGAATGTTAATTGTAGGCGTATGGTTTTGTTCTAGAGATAGGTAGGATACATGATTATCTCACGTTTAATAAATATTTTTCTGTTATATTCTCGGATTACAGTAGCCTATGTGCAAACGGTAGGCTACCGTGAATGTAGCCTACTTAAATAGGCTAAGTCAATTATGGACGATAGAACTCAACCATTAGGCCTAAGGCACGTAGAGATGTTTTTATTAACTTGATGGGTTTTGGGCATCTTGATCATCAGCCCCGTTTACTTGGGTGTTTGTTGAATTTTTCTGATGACCTGTGCTTCTGGTGACTGTGTGTAATTTTATTTTCTAGTTTAGAATTCGGGTTGGTGCCTCAAGACTTACAACAAGGTAATTCCCTGGGGGGAGTGGGGGAATACCCGGGGAGAAACCACACTCAGGATGGACACTGACAGATTTTCAGACTTGAGTTCCGCCATGGTACGCAACTTAACTAATTAATAATGTTATTGGCGTTACGTCCCTTTTAACTACTGCGGCTATTAGAGACGCCGAGGTGCCGAAATTTTGCCGTCTACTGCCATGGATCGCTGGCATTTGCACACCCTTAAATTGACTGAGCTAGGATTCTATCCTGCAACCTTAGGCACATAAAGCCGGCCCCCTGGTGTTGGGGTAGCGCGCCTGCCTCTCACCCAGAGGCTCCGGGTTCGATTCCCGGCTCCGTAAGGGATTTTAGAAACTGACATGAGGGCTGGAACGGGGTGCACTCAGCCTTGTGAGGACAATTGAGTAGCTGTCTGACAGTGAGGCAGCGCCGCGATCACGAAAACCAAGATTAACGGCCGAGGCGACCCGATACGCTGATCACGCGTCACCCCAATATCTGCAGGCCAAATGGCTGGGCAGCGGTCGCTTGGTAGGCCTAGGCCCTTCAAGGGCTGCGTGTTTCTAAGTCTCTTCATAGCCTCGTGCACTTTGGATACAGCCGTGACATTACCTATGATAATAATCTGTCCCTCACATATCAGCTACAAGCTACGTGAAGCGAGGCGAATTTATTGGAGCATGTAAGTATGCCACGAAGAAGGAGCACATATACTCATAAATACATAACGATAAATAGGCTATAATAGCTGATACAACCATCATTAATCATACCCTGCGGATACTGTTTACTTCCACTTCAATTACTATAATCTCTCTCTTTGGTACAATACTCGTGAACAAGGTCTATTAGAAGGTTTTCAGTCGGTCAACACGAGTGATATACGTGAACAAAGAACCATATTGATTGCTACATTAACAAGTATCAACGTCATCACGATTAGGAGCATCCCCGTAACATGTGACGGAACTGCTTGCTTGTGGCTCAAGATTGCCTGGAAAAATTATCTTCTATTATTTGAGTGATAAGTAATATATTTGTTGAACTTCAGTTGGAAATATCTAAGTACGGAGTAGATTAGGGTGAGTAATGCGTTTCAGAAATTTCTTGTTCAGCATGAATCATCTTGAGGGCATCGAGTTATGTACGCCTAATAGTTTTCACATGTGCCACCAGCGCGCCTATAGAGATAGCACCAAAACCATCTCACTGCATAAGACTAAAAGAATACACACAAAAGAAAACCCAACAACAAAAAACTGACCGATAATCTAGAACTTAGACCCTCTTAAAACAATAATTTGAACTTCCCTGCAGTTGTAAGATGGAGTGATGGATCTAGGCAGGCGAGGATTCAAGGGGGGGGGGGGGTCACGGGGGTCATGGACCCCCCCCCCCCAAACCAAGACCAATTTGTTTTGCAAACTCAAAAAACTAAAAAACCAGACAAATAAAACTTAACGAATTTTAACTGAAAAACAGTGTTTTTCATTTTATTCAATTCTGAAAATATCTTTAATGCAATTATTATGTTCTGTTACAACTGTACATATTTAAAACTTCATACCTGTTATATAAAAACGATTATTTAGCCTATATAACAAAATCAACTCGTCTATTTTGTTTAGCAAACCTTGTGATTACTGAATCGATGTTTATAGTTATGTCACGATGAATGTGCAGCAACGCACGGATAGGAATTTGGGGCTTTTTTCGCATCAAAAAATTTTGCCGAAGTCCAAACTGAAAGCTTGGTTGGCAATTTAAGCTGTGACTTTCTCCCTTTGTCGTTACCAACTCGACTTGCCGAAACTGTAACGTACCTTGATACTTTTCTCGAAGCTCGATGTAAAAGTCGCAAAACACGCCGTTGCAATTTGTACGAATATTTTTGGTGCGCTAAACACATCAAATTTCTATCCATTGTAGATTGCAAAAAATTGGTCTGGTTTTGTACGTTTGTTTATTTTGTGATTGCGTTTTTAGTCATACAATTTTTCTTAAAAATTTCGATTCTCTGACCCCACTCCCCAAAGCCAAACTCTAGATCCGCTCCTGGATCTAGGTAGATAGCATGTCGATCCAATTATTTGACATATTTGCTGTGAAGTACCTAGGCCTACTGTATTAACTTCTTCACTAGGCCTTCAATATTACTGTGCTATAAATAAATAAATAAATACATAAATAAATAATTAAATAAATACAATCAGCTTGATTACTCATGCTTCAAAGATCCTGTCTAGAATAATTTACAAGAGGATGGAAAGCCAGATAGAAACGGAGTTGGGTGAAGACCAGTTTGGTTTCAGGAGAAATGTAGGAACAAGGGAAGCTGTACTAAGTCTTAGGCTGATTTTGGAAGGTAGAATAAGGAAAGATAAGAGAACGTTCATGGCTTTTGTAGACTTAGAAAAGGCTTTTGATAACGTTGATTGGACTAAATTGTTTGACATTTTGAAATCAATTGGAATAAAGTACAGGGAAAGGAGGGTGATATACAATCTGTACAGAAACCAGACAGCAGTCATTCGAGTTGAAGGACATGAGAGAGAAGCTGGTATTCAGAAAGGTGTAAGGAAAGGCTGCAACTTATCACCCATACTTTTCAATCTTTACATTGAACAAGCAATGAAGGAAATTAGAGAAAAAATTAAAGTGGGAGTGAAGATTCAAGGAGAAATAATTTCAACTCTGAGATTTGCTGATGACATCGTCATCTTGGCCGACAAGCCTGAGGATTTGAATGAGTTTTTGAATGGTATGGACTCCGTCTTACGGAAAGAATTCATGATGAAAATAAATAAATGTAAAACAAAAATACTGGAATGCAGCCGAAATAAATCAGAAACCTCTATGGAGATCAAATTGGCAGGTGAAAAGCTGAAGGAAGTAGGAGACTTCTGTTACTTAGGAAGCAGAATAACCAGTGATGGACGAAGCAAAGAGGATATTAAAAGTAGGTTGGCTCAGGCAAAGAAAGCATTTCTACAAAAAAGGAATCTGCTGACATCGAATATAGATTTAGGTATTAGGAAGTCATTTTTGAAAGCCTTTGTCTGGAGCGTGGCGCTCTATGGAAGTGAAACTTGGACTATTGGTGCAGCAGAAAAGAGGAGAATTGAAGCATTTGAAATGTGGTGTTACAGGAGAATGATGAAGATCAGATTGGTAGATAGGGTTACAAACAAAGAGGTATTAAGACGAGTGGGAGAGGAGAGATGTTTCTGGCGACTGCTAATGAAGAGAAGAGATAGGTTGGTAGGACACATACTAAGACACCCAGGAATAGCAAGCTTAGTTGTGGAAGGAAGGGTCGAGGACAAAAACTGTAGGGGTAGACCAAGGTTAGAATATGATAAACATATTGCCTCCGATGTAGGGTGTCGGAGCTATGTAGAGATGAAACGATTAGCTCAGGACAGAGAGGCATGGAGAGCTGCATCAAACCAGTCAAAAGACTGAAGACTCAAACAACAACAACATTAATAACGAAATAAATAAATAGATAAATAAATAAATTGATTAACTATATCTTCTTTATCTTTCGGGTAAACTATCTCTATCTGATTGATGGCACATGCGTGTTGATTATATGGAACTCCACTCTGAGACTCACATTGCTCCCACCTATTAATGCCATCTTTCCAATTCGACCTCACTTGTCCAAATCTAAGTTTTTTTTGTTTTTTGTTTTTGTTTTTTTTCAGAACTTTGCTAAGTTATGCCTGACGAATATTTTAAGAGGAAGAAGTAAGATTGTAGTTTTACGTGACCGTTATTCTTGTGATCATGAGCCAAGGGACCTCCTTTTTACGGGGAATCCGAACCACAGGACATGGCATTTCACTTCGAAAATCTCACATGCATTGACCGGGAATCGAACCCGGTCCACCTTGATGAGAGGAAAAGAGCTTGACCGCTGCGACACCATGCCCCCAGTAAGTAAGACTTGAAAATGGAACCACCCGCGCCGTACCGTCAGGATTTGAACCCGAATCTCCTACATTCTGATTAAGCGCAATATGCGTCTGTACCATGATTTTTCCCCCGACGTACATACAGTACAGTCTCTACCAAGAACAGGTGTAACCTAGCGAGAATACGTATATCTCGTCAATATCCATAAGTCGCTTTCCTCATCAAAGACTTGGAAATGTGCGTTAGTCGGGCGTAAACTTGCTCGGAATGCAAAATATTTGGGGTTGAATCATGATTGAGGTCTCTTACTCAACAGATAATGTATTATTTGTCAACCCGGGTGTCAGTAACTTCACAGGGAATTTCTTATTACTCCCATTTCTACGAGGTCGGGGATGAGATGATTTTATGGCGCTATGCCCTTCCTGACGCCAATTTCATGAGATGGAAGAAGAAATCAATGTAGATGAATGAAACTGGGCAAGGAGTTGAGGAAGTGGCCGTGACTCATTTGAAGGTACTGTTTTTATTCTTTTGCCTGGTGTTTAAAATGGGAAACAACCGAAAGACATTTCAATGACGAGCAACGGTGGGTTTTGAAACATCCATAATCAGAGGCTGCAGATAGCATGGTCTTATGGCCTACCACTGAGTCGAGTTCGAAGTCTTGTAAGTTATACATTCACTATAATTACACATCTTGCGGTATGAGGGAGCTAAGAGGATGCAGTTTCATGCGGACAGCTTAAATGATAGGCTATGTAGAGTAGGTTATATCGACCACAGAAGTTGCCCACACAAGAACTACAGTATAGCACTGGGATTATTTTCGAGTTACATTGAACCTCAAATAACACTGAATTGGTGGAAGTTATGAGCTTGTAATGAGATACAAACAAGATAATGATCACAATTAACGCTTCCATCACCCGCATAGCCAGTAACCTGTTCAAACGTAGCGAATCTGGCTGGTGTCGGCACCCGGCCTGGATATAAAAAATCCTTCTCGACACGCCGGAAGGAGGAGGTAGATTTCACCGGACAAACTAGGGGATAGGCGAAAATAGGCAAATTATGGAAGTTTTCATAGAAGGATCAGACCTCATTTTTTACACCTCATTGCGAGAAAGTATTTTACAATTGGAGCTTAATAAACTTTGTTTCTATCTTTTTATGCATATTTTTAACATTTTATTGCCTTACTAGCTGTTATGCCCGGCGTTGCTCGGGATCACAATTTGATATTAAGAGATCGTACCTTTGCTCGCTTTGTCGTATTGTGTACAACCCGGAGGAAGGTCGTTGATATAATGAGCAATATTATTGCCACTCAAAGTCCTTGAGCGTGATATTTATCTGATAAAATATTGTGTTGAAGTTGTTAAATAGGAGGGTACGACGGCTTTATACTGCTTGTAGCTTATAGATTAAGCCTAAAATTTCACTAATATAACTTAATATGTAGGCTACTGTATTGTATGCATTATTAACCTAACTAACACATTTTAAGAGCCAATGAATTTATTTTTCTTAATTGTATTAGCCTTACGTGTTTTACCGAACAGCAACATTTCAAGAGGATGCTGCAAGAAACAGACAGACAGACAGAAGGACAGAAGTAGGTACAATTTTATATACAGAGTGTACCACCAGCCTCTTATTATTTGGTTTTATGAAACCCAACTAACATTACATTTCTCCCGATGGTCGATATTGCTCTGCGCTCTGCCTGTGTGACAGCAATGTGATTGAGCCATGGGTCTAGCAAGGAAAAGACGACCTTAAAGATTTCCGCGCCAAATACTAAGGACCATTCTACCAACATGTGATTTATTGCTCCTTGAAAGAACACACATACACGTTGTTGTTAGGTAGTCAGCCCGAAGGCTGGTTGGATCCTCAAAAGCACCGCCGTTACGTTATGTGAGTAGATACCCACAAAAACCCAAGGCAGTGCTATATTGAGGCGTTCTAGGCAAGAAGAGGAGTGAGGTAGTTTGCCATTGCTTTCCTCACTGAGTCAGAACAGTAGTCCTAACCCTATGAGTAGAACGTAATACGATCGAATTAATAGTTACGCTACGTGATCTGTAATATTAGGAAGTTAAATTACTACCATAAACCATGACTGAAGACTTTTACATGGATAATAACGTTTTAGGCGTATCCACGTTGTACTAGTGGCTGAATCGGTAAAGTTCCGGCTGGACATAGTGGATGAGAACGGGCAGAATGGTGCTTCGAATCCAGCCGTAGGCATACTTTTTTGAACGACAGCCCGTGCTTTATTTTGGTGGGGATGTAATATAAAGCCTCACGTACAAAGTCACAATGCCTCATTTAATAACTTTCGATGTGTTCCTGTGAAGAATAGGCTACGTTGAATTTTACTGATTTATAAAGAGAATACGATCGAATCAGCGAAATATTGGTTTGGGAGGTTCCCTTGTAGACTCCCACAAAGAGAGTTTTAGGAAATATCTACATCATTGAGTTAACTTCTCTATTATCTCTCTCTCTCCCCGTGGCGTAGCCGTGCGCGTTAAATCATTCTCCACGACCGTGATGGGGAACTTCAAACAAGCTCGGAGATCGGAGGTTCGAATCCTAGCGCTGGTACAGGCTATTCTAAGTGTGGTTTCCCCCGAGATTTTCCGACACTATCTCTAGGCACATGCCGGGATTGTACTTTATTCAAGTCCCGGGGCACTTACCCGATTCCCTACCCTAATAATTACAGTTACACACGCTACTACAGTCATCACAGAAACACAGATTATCAGAAAAATTGAACTCTCACCCAAGTACATGGGGCTGATGAATGAATTAAAAACAGCAGTTGTCGTATAGCTTATTTACCAGAATTCTCGTGTGTTTTTAAAACTAGTATTAATTGTTATTCACCGTTTGGAACGCCACGGGCATGCGCACGTCCTACTGGCAAAAACTTTGACGGGGCTTCCACAATTGATATCACATGAAGGCTATACTGTGGAAACACTATATCGATAGCAGTAGCTATGCTCGATAACGCGCAGCGCTAGGTCATGGGGCCAAGAAATGCTGGGACGGTACCTTCTGACAGACTACGGTCGCTTCCTCAGACATCCTTGTCCAGTTTCATTCATCTTCATTCATTTAATCTCTCATGAGGTTGGCGTCAGGAAGAGCATCCGGCCGTAAACAGCAACCGCCACATACACTTTCATCGCATCTCATCCTCAACCTCGTTGAAAACTGGGAAGAATAGGGGGTATACATACATACACACTTCGGAAATACAACGATGAAATTTTAAATATTAGGCGAGAGAATTAATTTTCGTTGGATGAACGGTAGACTATAATAAATTAGATTCTTCTGGGAAAACGTCTTTTAAAATTGTTTACGTTGGAATAAATGTTTCCCAAAAGATCCAGGAGAGTTTTTCTCCGAATAATCATAATAACACTTCAACAAATTTCAAATGTTTACAATAATAATTGATCAGGTTATTGCCAGCATTTCGCCTCAGTGCACCATTGGGCTCTTCTGTTGGTATAATACACCGCACCAAGACAATACACACCAAGGTGCAGGGTGACCGACGGGTTTTGAGGGCCACCCTCTCAGGGCCGACGCGAAGCCCATGCGACACATGCAGCCGCATGGGGCGCTGGCACGGCTGGGGCGCCGCACCGGTTAAGCCGGCGTCTTTTTGTCATTCTTCGTTGGAAAATCATATTTCGATTTTACGACGCTATAAAACTGAAATATAAACTTTGGCGCCCCTAAATATGTAAAAATATTTAACATTAAATCTCGACATTTTATTGAGATATTAAATCTCAATATAATTTAGGATATTGGAATGGCAATATTGGCAATTGAAAATCAAATTTTAAACACTATTGATACTGATTCAATTTTGAAGCTTACGGCGAGAAAAGTATGTTTTTAAAAATTTGTTCATTCATTCATTCATTCATTTATTTGCAATTGGGGGTGTGTCCCCCGGTGGCAAATTAGATATACATAACAAAGTACAATTTATGGTTAGGTGATCACATGTGCTATGGGAATGCGATATGACAGAGTACAAACTATGTTATTTTTATTACGACTGATTAGTTGAAGGCGAGATCATTTGTCGTAAGAAAGTTATGGACGGCCATCACTGTTGCAAACGGCTGATTATGTCCATCAAACAATTGTATTATGTTTTGAGTAAGTCGAATGTGAGATCAATGGTTATAGTTTGCGCATACCTTTCGATATGAAGGAGTAATGTTACGATGTTGTTAATGATTATGGTAAATTGGTGGCTAGTTTAAAATGAGAATATGGATAAATTAAATATGACGTATTTATGAATTGATGGTTGAGCGTTATGTGAGGGTAACATTGCAGCTTATACAGTGTGTTTATGAAGAGTGTTCGATGTGCAATATAGGATGGTTAATAAAAGTCTATTTAACACGTGATCTCAGGGGTAAACCAAAACATAAAAATGAATTATAATAACATTAGATGATGAATTCATTGATTTTCATTTGAGACCGTTTTGCCGTTCAGCGTCTAGTCCAGTCTGAAAGCCTCTGTTTGCGAACAAGTGACTTCCATGATCCCCTATTAGCAGTTAGCATTGCGACCTCCTCTGCTTCTACACATCTCGCTTTAAAATAATTCAACTATAAATCTAACCATCGGCTCGTAGGTCTACCTCTGCTTCTCTTATCATCTACAGCCGAACTCATTAACGTCTTAGGTAATCTCTCCTCCTCCATTCTCTTCACATGACCCCACCATCTGAGTTGGCTCATACGAACATCTAGCGCGTTCATATCTAACTTATCCTTTATCCCCTCAATACGAGAGTTATATACCTCGCCTAGTCACCCACTTGATATTCTAACCCAGCCTGTGTCTTCCAATGTCTTTTGTTTATAAATGTTATTATTATTTCTCATACTGGAATGCATGGCGGTAACCATGGCAACTGAATCTCAGAGGTACATCTATTTCTGTAAGACGCAATGCAATTCCATTTATTACATTGCTGTGAAGGTTTGCAAACGGCTATAAGGTTATAATGGATCCAAATTAAGCTGAGATATTCATTAATACATACAATGCGCTTAAGGGGCCAAGGGGTACTCTAGAATTTTTTCACGCGATTTACACGTGTGGGTGTGGTACGGAAGGTCTATTATATCCCTTCTCTATTATATAAAAATGAATGTTTGTCTGATTTTTCGGCTTTTCTACGAAAATTTGACATATTTGCCCGTTTCAGACTGTTTTGTGACTGATGCACGCAAAAATATATTTTTGTCTGAACACTTAAAACTAAACCGACACTTCCTATACTTAAAATAAACAACACAATAATTTCCGCGTGAAATTGGAATCAAAACTGCCGTAGCAAAAAACATTACTGCCTAAAATTAGGACTTCACACACAAATCAACACAAGTAAGTTAACACGTGACCAATAAAAGAAAATACACATATGACCGCCGTCATTTTTACAAGTACACTACCACTACACCACACGGGCGTTACATCCTAAATTACATGAATTGAGTCATAAACAAATCACTAGGCTCAATACGGTGCTAATAATGTTCGTCTCACTTCACATAAATTTGCTGCTCGCCTCGCCAGTATACGAAATGTTATGGACTGAACGATCTAGTATCAGACGCAGATTCTCTTTTGAATACACTCGTATAAAACACTGTTACAAACGTCAAAAACCAATTCCCGACTACACAATCCTCCTTATTTACCTTAATACAGCCGAAATGAAACCATTTCTCACTTAGTGCAATTTTGCATACGTCCCCCTTAAATTGCATTTCGTGACAATTTTGAATCTAAATTACATTTTGTAAGTATTTTCTATCTAAATTGCATTTTGTAAATATTGTCAATTCAAATAAAAGTACAGTAAGTATGTAGTTAGTTTTAGTTGTAAGTAGGTAGTTAGTTTGTCTATTAGATATATGTCATTGTTCTATTAGACTGTGGCGTGTGAGTGTGTCTGGTAGCAGTTGCATTGTTTATTAGTTATAGTTCATTGTTTCAGTAGACTGTGATGTGTGAGGGTGCATGTGAGTGTGCCTGTTGACAGACTGTTTTAGTGGTAGTATTTGTTGTTGGTGGAACTTAAGTTTTTTGTTAGTAGAGTTTTGGTATTTAATTGTTAGTACGGTAGAAGGTTAGTATTTTTGTTAGTAGAATTGCTCTTTACTTATTCTGAAAGGGAGTAGCAGCCTTTCAGAATAAATCAATTCTTTACTAGTCTTATAGACGGTTAAGATATTGATAATATAAGCCAATAATGGCTACACTGCGTCCTGCTGCACGGCTGAAAGCAACGGGAAACTACAGCCGTATGCTATTCCCGAGGATATGCACCTCTCTATGCATAATTACATGTGATGATGGCCTCCTCCCTTGTAAAATTTCAATCCGGAGGTAAACTAGTCCCCCGTTCGGATCTCCGGGTGGGGACTACTCGAGAGGGGGTTAACATCACAGAAGTGACAAAGAGGAAATCTGACATTCTACGGATCGGAGCGTGGAATGTTAGAAGTCTGCTAGGAAGTGGAAGGTTAGAAAACTTAGAAAGGGAAATGGATAGGTTGAGGTTGGATTTGGTTGGGATTAGTGAAATGCGCTGGCAGGAAGAACAGGACTTTTGGTCAGGAGACTATAGGGTCATTAGCACTAAATCAAACAATGGCCAAGCAGGGGTTGGCCTCATATTGAGTAGGAAACTTGGACAGCGGGTGGAATATTATGAACAATATAGTGAACGGATTATTGTAGCAAAAATCAATACAAAACCTACCTGCACTACAGTGGTACAAGTCTATATGCCTACCAGTCAAGCTGATGATGAGGATGTTGAAAAGGTCTACGAAGAAATAGACGAAATTCTGAGGTATATCAAGGGTGATGAAAATGTTATAGTAATGGGAGATTGGAATGCTGTGGTAGGAAAAGGGAGAGAAGGGAAGATAGTAGGAGATTTCGGATTAGGTGAAAGGAATGATCGAGGAAGCAGGCTGGTAGAATTCTGCACCGAGCATGAATTGGTCATAGCTAACACCTTATTCAATAACCACAATAGAAGAATATACACATGGATGAGACCAGGAGATACAGGGCGTTACCAAATCGACTTCATTATGGTCAAGCAGAGGTTTCGAAACCAGATTTTGGATTGTAAAACATATCCTGGTGCTGACATAAACTCTGATCACAATCTGGTTGTAATGAAATGCAGATTAAAGTTGAAGAAACTGAAGAAAAGTCAAAAGCCAAAAAGGTGGGCAATAGACAGACTGAAAGAGAAGGATGTAAACGAAAGATTCAAGAAGAGTATAAAGGAAGGACTAATGAAAAACCCTAAACAAACTTCAATTGCAGACGAATGGGCACTTTTGAAGAATGAAATAACAAAATCGGCAGAAGAAAACATTGGTAGGAAAGAAAGAATAGGTAGAAAACCGTGGATCACTCAGGATATACTAGAATTGATGGATGAAAGGCGGAAACACAAGAATCTAAGAGATGAAAAGGGGAAAGCAGAATACAGACGTCTGAGAAATGAGGTTAACAAGAAGTGCAAGGAAGCGAAAGAAGAATGGTTGAAAGAGAAATGTGCAGGTATAGAAAATTGTCTGAAATTAGGAAAAGTAGACACAGCTTATCGAAGGATTAAGAATACTTTTGGGGAAAAGAAGACTAAGTTCTGTAATATTAAAGACACAAATGGAAAGCCTCTAACAGATAGGGAAGAAAAGGTTGAGAGATGGAAAGCTTACATAGAGAGTTTGTATAAGGGAAAGGAGATTGAGAATCATGTAATGGAAAGGGAGGAGGAAATTGATGAGGATGCGAAAGGAGATTTAATATTGAGATCAGAATTTGATAGAGCTTTGGAAGACTTAAGCAGGAACAAAGCACCAGGCATAGATGATATACCGATTGAGTTGCTATGCTGCATAGGAGATGAAGGTCTGATCAGGTTATTTCACTTGGTGTGTAGGATTTATGAGACAGGTGAGGTACCCCCTGATTTCAAGAAGAATGTAATCATCGCTATACCAAAGAAAGTGGGAGCTGACAGATGTGAAGATTACCGTACAATCAGCTTGATTACTCATGCTTCAAAGATCCTGTCTAGAATAATTTACAAGAGGATTGAAAGCCAGATAGAAACGGAGTTGGGTGAAGACCAGTTTGGTTTCAGGAGAAATGTAGGAACAAGGGAAGCTGTACTAAGTCTTAGGCTGATTTTAGAAGGTAGAATAAGGAAAGATAAGAGAACATTCATGGCTTTTGTAGACTTAGAAAAGGCTTTTGATAACGTTGAATGGACTAAATTGTTTGACATTTTGAAATCAATTGGAATAAAGTACAGGGATAGGAGGGTGATATACAATCTGTACAGAAACCAGACAGCAGTCAATCGAGTTGAAGGACATGAGAGAGAAGCTGGTATTCAGAAAGGTGTAAGGCAAGGCTGCAACTTATCACCCATACTTTTCAATCTTTACATTGAACAAGCAATGAAGGAAATTAGAGAAAAATTTAAAGTGGGAGTGAAGATTCAAGGAGAAATAATTTCAACTCTGAGATTTGCTGATGACATCGTCATCTTGGCCGACAAGCCTGAGGATTTGAATGAGTTTTTGAATGGTATGGACTCCGTCTTACGGAAAGAATTCATGATGAAAATAAATAAATGTAAAACAAAAATACTGGAATGCAGCCGAAATAAATCGGAAACCTCTATGGAGATCAAATTGGCAGGTGAAAAGCTGAAGGAAGTAGGAGACTTCTGTTACTTAGGAAGCAGAATAACCAGTGATGGACGAAGCAAAGAGGATATTAAAAGTAGGTTGGCTCAGGCAAAGAAAGCATTTCTACAAAAAAGGAATCTGCTGACATCGAATATAGATTTAGGTATTAGGAAGTCATTTTTGAAAGCCTTTGTCTGGAGCGTGGCACTCTATGGAAGTGAAACTTGGACTATTGGTGCAGCAGAAAAGAGGAGAATTGAAGCATTGGAAATGTGGTGTTACAGGAGAATGATGAAGATCAGATGGGTAGATAGGGTTACAAACAAAGAGGTATTAAGACGAGTGGGAGAGGAGAGATGTTTCTGGCGACTGTTAATGAAGAGAAGAGATAGGTTAGTAGGACACATACTAAGACACCCAGGAATAGCAAGCTTAGTTATGGAAGGAAGGGTCGAGGACAAAAACTGTAGGGGTAGACCAAGGTTAGAATATGTTAAACAGATTGCCTCCGATGTAGGGTGTCGGAGCTATGTAGAGATGAAACGATTAGCTCAGGACAGGGAGGCATGGAGAGCTGCATCAAACCAGTCAAAAGACTGAAGACTCAAACAACAACAACAAATAAATAATTGTACATAACAATTCACTAACAATTAAACTGGAGTATTTACACAAATAGTCAGTCTTTTCTTAAACACACCTATATGTTTGGGAAAAGGCTCTAAGACTGCGGCAGGTAGAGAGTTCCAATTATCAATGGCACGGTTTACGAAAGAATATTTACCATAATTTGTTCGCTGTGGTCGGCCCTTAACTTTGAAAGGGTGATCGCTCCTACCCATGTAAGTAGGCTTTTCCATACGTTTGCTAAGCTCACCCCATGCTGGTTGATTTGTATACGCGTTGTACATAGCGCAGAGTCTTGATTTCATCCTCCTAGCCTCAAGTGATTCCAGTGGCGAAGCGTGATATTTTTTGTAGGGTAGGCTGAAGTTGAATGAATTCCGAAAGTAACAAACGTGCTCAACTCCTCAAAATTCACAGCTTTAGTCTACTGGAAAGGCTGTGTCCTCACCCCCAGTGTCCCATAACTCATCAGAGGTCAGGCCTTTTTTTACTTTAATGGTGCACACACAGTTACTCATACCATGTATGAAAAAAAATAGAACAATTATCTCAACTAAATTGTATTCTTCACTTTCACAGTCATAATAAAGCAGATGTGTTATTTCAAATAATTAAATCTAATTCGACAAGGAGCATCAGCAAATTAATACATTATCACTCACCATTAATTTTTTTGTAGATAAGTTCGATCCTTCTGTCCTTTTCCTGGGCGTAGACCTCGATAACTCGGGAAATGAATTTTTGACGTTTGGAAGAAGATTTAACAGTTCTCTTTTCTATAGCCAAAATTGCCAAATTCGATAGTCTATCGTTCGTCATTGTGTTGCGGAGGTACGTTTTAACACGTTTCAATGTACTCATGCTTCTTTCACATGAAGCAGTGATCGCCGGAACTGAAAGTACCAAGGAAAGTAGCTTCACGCACTCGGGGAGCACATTTTTTAATCCATTGTGTATAATGTATTTGAACAAATCCCTAGGCGATAGGTGTTTATCCTCACTACTATAAACTAACATAAGTTCTCCTGTCAGTTTTTCATGATCGAAGAATGGATACACTTTAAACAATTTTTCGAGAATAAATGTCGGGAATTTATTTGGCCTACTGTAATACAAAAATTCTTCCTGATCTACCAATTCCGTAAAATCTACCTTCTGAAAGTCCTGGAATCTGGTTTCCATATTCACTACTATAGTGTCAACTATTTCAAACGCAAGTCTCTTCAATTTCTGTGATCCTGCTTCATTTAGAGTAGTTTAAAGTTCACCTGTTGAATTTAGGAGAGAGTTAGCTTTCTCAATGCAGGCAAGAAATACTTCTTCACATCTTAGTTTATCAACCGCCTTGGTGCAATTTTCAATTTCGTACTTGCAACGTCTTATATCTACGGTTTTGCTTTGCAGGATGACAAACAATACACCCGTATGCTGAAAAATCAAATTATAAAGCTGCAGCAAAAAAGGAAACGTCAGATCATTCAATATATTGCCGAGTCCAATTGCCTGATGTAAGGAATTATCATCCCATCCATCATTGTCTATAATATCATGAAATGCGGCTTTTAGTTCCGCATAGTGAATGATAATTGTTGCAACAGCGCGCGAATGAAAGTTCCAACTTGTTTCACATGAGCTTGGCAATTTGAAACCCCTTTCTCTAAGAAGATCGCTTATTTTACTAGAACGGCTCAAGAAAGTATGGAATCCTGCGAGGATTGCTACAAAAATCTTAACTTGCGTAATTGTTTTACAAGCATAAAGCAGAACCAAATTTAATTGATGCGCGTAGCAATGGATGAAGAGGGCATGAGGATATTCTTGTTTTACAATACAGTGAACACCAGCATTTTTACCTGCCATTGCACTGCATCCATCGTACGTTTGGGATATTAATTTCCCTTTCGAGATCTTCCAGGTTTTGAGGACGTCAAGCAAACAGCGGCTATACCTTGAGCACTTCGGTCTTATGAAACGTCATAAAATCCGACGAATCTCTCTTCAATTTCTCCCGATTCGTTATTGGCATAACGGAAAATAACGTTCATTGGACTTGTAGTTGAGACATCCGTGGTTTCATCAGCCTGTATGGAAATAAACGGACTATTTTCAAATTCACTAAAAATCTGTTCTTTAACTACTTCCGTAATACATTCGAGTAGTTCATTTTGTGTGTCAGAGGAAGTGCCTTTATATACCCCATCGGATGATAAATGATCTTTCATATACGGTTCTTCCTCTGCCAAGAAATCCAATAATTCTAAATAATTGCCTTTGTTTAAAGACGTCTCAGATTCATCGTGACCTCTTGCCGCGCCAGGAAACAGAGAGTTGAAATCAGTCTTTTCATTATATTCCTATTTCGCTCGACTTTTTCATTGTGTTTCAAAGCTGCAAGACGCATCGCCTCAGAAAGTGCATGGTCAATTCTAGCGGTACCTAAATGATTATATTTAACAGCTGCTGTGATGTGTGAAATTGAACATTCATTTTATTTTTTTTTGCCTTAGAAAGAAAATGTTTAAGACTTTCCTCACCAACCCCTCTTTTGCCCCATTCTAAATTGTCTTTAGCAAAAAGCACACAATAAAAACAAAATAATCTATTTCGGGTAGCACTACCACTCAACCATGGTTTCGACTCGTACCATTGTCTCTGAAACAGTCTTACAAACTTTCCATCGGTTTTCTGAAGTGACAAGCTTGGCGTGGGCTTCCGTTCTTTCACCTGGAATTTTTCCTCCAAAGAGAGTTGAGAAAAAAATGTTGGATTTTCAATAAGAAAATTCAATGGATCATGAGATGTATTGAACGCATCCGTTGAAACGCATGTGTCGTGTAGATTAGCGTACTTATGCCTACTATTTGTTTTCAACTACACTGTAACACAAACACCCCACACAGTAAGATACAAATATATTAATAGAAACACACTTCACTGCACTTAACATTCCACACTGGCAATAGGCTGCAGAGATTGGTATCATTCACCGTGTAGCCAGGACTGCCAACATGTCAAAAGAGCACATTAAAAAAACATTCTGCAAGTTAAGTTATGTATTTTAAAGTAACACATAATGAGATTTATCTTAAATTCATTTTTTTGCGTATGTCTGGGTCCTGTTCAGATTTATGTCCATGTTCAATAATTTTTCATGTCAGAAAATTATGCTATCTTGCATTTAATATAGTTGACAACCCTGTAACCAGTGCTGTGCCACGGCCGACTGAATGCGCTCATAGAGCGCAGCTCGTATTCAGTCGGCCGTGGCTGTGCTGTCTTAGTTCTGCCAAACACGCCTAGATTGCAGCAGTTATCGTTGTGGCGTTTCTATCTCCAGGAGTCCTTGGGCAAGCCTTAACGCACAAGTTTACAAGATACACCCCCTCTTCACCCCGCCCACCAAGTAGTTGCTACTGCGTCTGCGCGCGTGAGGCTGAGTTGAGGTGAATAGCTATTGGTTGATTTGGTTGTGAGCAGACACGACGCTAGGCAGCGCGAGTTCAAATATATAATATTCGAAATATCAATCGAAAAACACCAATAACAGCCGAAGAAAACTAATTTAACTTTTTTTACGGATAGGCTGAGCCTCAGCGCCCTAATGGGCGCCTCGCCCCTGAGTGATTCCCACCCAAGTTTCTTTAACATACGGCTCACACTGCTCCTGGGATTAAAGTCACTGAGCACAAATCTAGGGGCCTTTCTTTGTACCATTTCCAACTCATTTATGAGCCCTACTTGATATGGATCCCAAACCGCCGAGGCGTATTCCAGAATAGGTCTTACAAGTGACAAATATCCTAATTCTTTAGCAGAGGTACTACTTCCTTTTAACACCCTCATTACAAAGTGCAGGGATTTGTAAGCTTTATAAACTGCACATCCTATATGACTACTCCATTTCATATCATTTCTTACGTGAACGCCCAAATATTTGCAAGACTCTTCTTCTACAAGTATTTCCGAGCCAATGTTATATTGAAAATCTTGCCTTCGCACTTTCCCTATTTTTATTAGACTACATTTTCTTGTGTTTATTTTCATTTTATTTTCAATCGCCCACTTATAGGCCAGGTTCAGGTCATCTTGAAGTACTACATTGTCTTGTGAGTCATGTATCTTTCGATATATTACACAATCATCCGCAAACAATCGACAGTCACTGCGAATCCCATTTGGTAAGTCATTTATAAACGCCAAAAATAACAAAGTTCCGATTACGCTGCCCTGAGGGATACCCGACGTTACGGTAATTTCATCCGAGAATCGGCCTTCAACTTTCACTTTCTGGGAACGACCCGTCAAAAATTCTTGGATCCATAAAATTACTCTTCTATCAATCTTAGTTGAAGCTAATTTATGGAGTAGCATGTCATGCGGCACGACATCAAATGCCTTCGCAAAATCTATAACTACGGCGTCGACTGAAACTCCATCGTCTAACGATTCGCTAATATCTTGAAAAAGTGATAGCATCTGACTTTCGCATGTGTAACCTTTCCGAAATCCATGTTGCCTATCATTAAACCATGATAATGTTTCCCACTGTTCCCTCAAGTAGTCGCAAATGAGATGCTCCATCTGTTTACAAACGATGGACGTAAGACTAACCGGCCTGTAGTTGTCCAATTCAAGTCTGCTCCCTCCCTTAAATATTGGGACTACCGTAGCTCTTTTCCAGTCATCCGGGATTTGCGCATTGTTTATGGACACATTAAACATCACCTCTAAGTATCGTGCCACGGCCCTACCTCCAAGTTTAAGTACTTCACTAACAATATTATCAGGACCCTTCGATATATTGTAACGTATTTTTTGTATTAGCTTTACAATTGCTGACTGGTTTATTTGGAGAAGCGGAGCCCCTGATTCACCGTTAAGGTCCAACACACAGCTATTGGATTTATTGAACACACTACCATAAAAGACATTTAATTCATTAGCAATGGCTTGCTTCTCAGTAATTAATTTACCGTCACCGGACATTATCATCGACAAATTATTTGAATTTCCCTTTCTTCTCCTAACATAAGAAGTCTTTTATGATACAGTATTTGTTATTCTATTAGTCAATTTTTCGTTTAATGAAAATACAAAACACAATAATGTATTTTAATTTCTAATAAACAATGCAATTAATAATTCATTAATTAAAAGATGAATAAGATTTTAAGAAAGGGGCACCAAACCCCGATCTCGCATGTGCCAAATAAAAAACCTTGAACCGGCCCTGCACCCCTCTTGAAATACTTTTAATTATTGGGGTTACTATCCACTACTAGTTATTCTGGAAAGACAATGTCATTTTGAGAAAAGCATCTGATGCACAGTAATAATTTAAAAAACATACAAATGTTATTTCATAGAAAAAAATTCACTGCACCACCTTTCTCGCCATAATGAATATTCACCTTCAATCGCGTCTTCGTAACGCAAGTCTTTTTTATAGAACTTCACAGCAGGATGAATAGACTGAAAATCATGATTAACACGAAATTCAGAAAGAATGCACTGTAAGGAAATGATGATTTCCTGATGAGATTGAAATCGCTCGTTTAAAGCACTATGAAATTCATCAAATTAAGGTATATAGATTGCCCGGCGATAATACTCTTATGGGGTAGGGTAAGGTAGATTACATTTTTGTTTTTTGTTTTTGTAATTTTCAGAATCTAAAAACTACTTCTACCAAATGAATGGTTTCTGAAAATACTTTTGCACTGTCATATATGCCTCAGAAGAGATTTTCTGCCTCATGTCTCTTGGCAGTTAGGAGTTCGATACTAGAAACATGAAATATCTTTTGCTGAGCTGTAGTTAAATCGACATCTTTACTCTGGAAAGCCTCGACAGGTTGTAAGTTACAACAAACATTTTACATAATACAAAAGTAGCTACAATAAACTGAAACTAACAGACCATCATTGCTTAAGAGCCCCTATACATTCCCTCCCCCCCCCCCCCCCCACTCTTCTCGGTGGCCCTACCAAGGTGTCAGTGGTACTGATCAGTGCAAGAGTGCACTCCTCTCCTCCCACATGGCGGTACTTTCTCTGTCGGTACCGCAGCCAAGTAACGTTACCCATTAACATCTTTCTTCATCGTTCATGCACTGTATACAGAAAATATATGAAAAAAATGTAGACTATGCATCGTTTCCCGCATATGTGGGACATGGCGTCAGAGTAACGCGCTGTTAGTAATAAGCAAGAAACTGATTTATATGTACCAATAATTAGGCTAATGCAATATGTGCATATATTGAACCCTTATCATTGTGTCCAATAATAATGTTTCATATTAATAAAAACGATGGAAATACTAAATACATGATATGCTGGATATTTGAGTAATATTGATGTAGCAAGAAATCTGGACTTGGTAAGACATGCTACGTGCTGGCTGGAAATGACCAATAGTTTCACAACCAATGTTATTCTTGGATTTCTGAGAAAATCAGATATGACGCTGTGGCGTACGTGACCATAAAAGGGCAAAATGCTGCGTACAAGGCAAGGAGTGAGAGAGAGGAGACTAGTCGTGACGTCAATATAAGGGCGGGATTTGTAAGGTCAGAACTCCGAAGCCAACTTATCTGACCAATAAGAAAACATGACGCCAGAACATAGCGTCAGTGTGTTTTGCGCGGCAATCGGATATAAAAAGATCTAGCGATCGGTTTGCTTGTTCGACGGCAGATTCGCGACCTGTGAGAAAATACAAGAATTTTGAGAGGTCACACATAATTATAGGCCCATTATTTAAAATATTGAGGAGCTGTTTTACTCCCACCATTGAAACTTTAGGCTTTCTGTATATATACAAATGTCTGAGATGAACCGGGACACTCCTAATTATTCTTCGACAGTCATTTTAAGACGTCCTTAAGACGATATGGTTTTAAAATTATAGTTGTGTGTCGGCAACGAAGTTGGAAATTTTCATAAATTGTGAGATGGCAATTAGCCATAGAATAGGGAAAGTCGACGATTCTGCATAGGACGATCTGAGGAAATAAAATACTTAGAACGCAGATAGAACAGTTTAAAAACTTTGATTTAATTGTGTTTTAACAGCAGCAAAATGTCGACCATGGAGAGAAGACAGCAAGCTTCATCCTCCATTACCATCAGTGTTATGGGCTAACGGCCTAATGATGGGAATTGACGAGGCGGGAGGCCTCTGGAAAGCAGTTTAAGTGATGAGTATTAAAAAAATTGATTTATTGATTTTGGACGAGGGGAATCGCGAGAGATGTGTGGAACTTTGTATAGATTTTATTTGTATGGTTTAATTTAAATTTCAGGGTTTGATTTCTTAACTGACATGCGTGTAGTAAATTTTGGCATTGCGTGACAATTATGTTGTACAGTAAATTTTGTAATTTAAATGTTTTCCTTATGTATACGTAATTCTTATAGCGAAACGGCCGCATCGATTAACGTATCTATAAAAAGTGTAGCCATGAATGAGAACCTAGGAACGACAATGATAAATGGACTGATTTAATGATATGTTAAACTAATTATTACGTGGGGGGAAAATTAGTGTTTTGTTGCTTTGATAACTCGGGCTAGGACCGATCCTGTTATTTATTCTTTATTGTCATTTGGACATGTTGTGTGTCATTATCTGAGAGGTGTGCTGATTAATGCTACGACGTGATCTTCGAGAAATGTGCCACGTGTTTTTGGGTGTAAGTGATGATGATGAGGAGAGGTAAAGCCTGTCCATGACTGCGATATCATTCCGGCAAACTAGTTATCCGTGGGGATAAGTTTGACCTGGGAATGTATTCTTAAAAATCCCTGAGAGGATGTTTTGAGATAATGTGTTATTTATTTGTACGCGTTTAACAGGTGGCGATTAGCAAAGGTGCTGTACGCTGGCTATGGGCCAGAATCTATATTTAGCATGGCACTAATTACTACTTGGGGGAAGAAATCAGCCACTCTCTCGGTGATGCGATAACAGGCCCGGTTGTCTCCAGCTTGTTATGACACGTTTTGTTTGCTTTAAAGCCTAATGAGTTAAGGTTATTTTATTTGGTTTAATTTGGGAAGTTGCCATGTTGTCGATCCAAGTTTCTTTTATCATTACTACGACTTATTTGTTCATTGTTTTAAAACGCCAAACTTTCCGGCGTGAAAATTAAAAGTTGTATTTTGTTGTTGTTGGCTCTTATTTTCAAGGCCATTGTATTCATATAAATATAATTTGGCAACCGGCCAAACCTGTTCATGTCATGTTATGCCTTCCTAGTGTTTAAGGTATAAGTCGGTAATTCCGCAGCCCTTAGTTTAAATAATACACACGTGTATTTGGTTGTGGTAATCTAAGGTTAGAGCATGTCAGTAGTGTATATAAATATGTAATTGTTGTTCCCACATTTCCGTAATTCGTCCTTCGCAGTACGGAGTCCGTTCCCGAACCAACTGTTTTGGTCGGAAACGAGCGCCCGTCAAAATGCTCATTACTTGAACTAGTCTTAAAACCCGTGTCGCTCATAAATATTAAATTTTTGTACTATTTTATTTGTTTGTTATATTTGGATCTTGTGATCCGTTTTCTTTTGTTACTCTGATTTAGGTGACATTGCAGTCACAATGCTTGTTGACAGCTGTCATACCGTGTCGTCATGGTACGTCAGGCTGGTCAGTGTCAGATCTGTTCACGCGAGTGAACAATAAAAGGGTGGTTATAGATTTCTTTTTTTATGTTTGATTCAGTTAATAAATTTCATTTTGTTAGTAGATCCTGTTGTTTTTCTTGGCTTTATAATAATAATAAGTTAACCTTATGAACCCTGGAAGTTATGTTGATAGCAAAACCTCTAAATCACATTCACAAGAATCCATTACGACCCCGAAATTTTGAATCTTGTCTACATGCTATTTTCCAAAGGGTTTAATATATTTAGTTATTTTATTGAAATATGGAATTATATATGGACTTAGAATTACAAGATACTATAAGTTCTACTGTATTTTAAAATGCAAATCCAAAGAAGCTAAATAAAGGTCTACTTGAAACATAACGTTGCACTTCTCATTAAAATATCGATATGATCTTTGAAGAATACTTATTCTCTTATTCTCTGTTACCAAAACAATAGATTAGAAAATGTTATTTTAAGTGCTGGGATGTGAATATTCTCCTATTGTCTCTAAGGACAGATTTATATCGACTGAAATTGCTTCAATATCAGAAGAGGTATTTGGGGAATGTTTGAACTTCACAATGTCTGCTGGGGTTAAATCCAACGTTAACTTTACACTTAAATTGCCACACAAAATTGCAGCAACCTTTCCCATTGCTTGTAAATTCGTGCACCACGGTCACGGGGTAGCTGCAGAAAGTCTGAAGGTAGCAGGTTCGAATCCCGGAGTTGACAGCGGCTATCCTGAATGTGATATTTTCCGAGGTTTTTCCACACTCTCTCCAGACAAATGCCTTACTTCAAGTCCTAATACAGTCACACACACTAATACAGTAAGCACACGAATACAGGTTATCAGACAAGCTCAACACACACCCAGCTACACGGAGCTGATGATCAAGGTGTCACAAGCCCCTCAAATGGATTTAAAACAACAATAATGTGACCATGCTACTTACGTGTCTAGATTTTTAGCCTATTTTCAATTTTGAAAAAATAGGCTTATGAGATCCCCTTTTGTCCGTGTGTGTGCGTGTGTGAGTGTGAGGAGTGTGTGTGTGTGTATGTCCCCCTAATAACTTCTAAACGGCTGGAGCGATTTCAATGAAACTCGGTAAGTTCATAGCACTATTCCGGAAGACCCCGACCGTGCCCTTCAAATTTTGTTACGTCTCACCAATCCAACATGGCGGCTGTGCGAAATATTTAACCAGCATTCAATATCTCCGAAACTATTCCCGATATTACCCTGTAATTTTTTCCGGTGATAAAGGGAACTACTAGAAGTTCACCTATGTGACTTTTGAAAAACTGGTAACTACAAAACTAACATGGCGGCCACGCGAATTTGTGACCTTTAAATAGACGTTTCTCGCAATTTAACCAACCAAACGCATTACAACTTGGTACAGGATATGTTTATACACATTGTAATGCACCGACATCTAACTTGGTTCAATTGTTTACATAACCACAAGATGGCGGATGTGCGAAATATTTCACCGGCATTCTACATCTCTGAAACTATTAGCGCTATCACCCTGAAATTTTGTACGGAGATAAAGGGCACTACTAGAAGTTCATCTGTAAGACTTTCAAAAACCGGTTAACTACAAAACGAACATGGCGTCCAAGAGAATTTGAAAATTTTAAATAGACCTTTCTAAGCGATGTAATGTTACAACCGCAATGAAATCTGGTACAGGAAATGTTTATACACATTGTAATACACTGGTATCTAATTTAGTTCAATTGTTTAGATAACCTCAAAATGGCGGCTGTGCGAATTTTAAAATTAAGTTTTTATTTCTTGTGTCGTAATCATGCGATCGATGTGAAAGTTTGAATAATGAACCGACGCAATAATTTTCCTTTAATGGTACATGACTCTATGGCCTATACATTTAACAATCCAACATGGCGACCATCCGAAATATTTATACGGCTCTGAATATCTACTGTATCTATTATAGCAATCAAACTGAATTTTTTTATGTTCATAGGAGCTATGAAGATAAGTTCACCTATAGGACTTTAAATAACCTGGTGATCACAAATCCAACATGGCGGCGACGCGAAGTATAAATATTCACATGGACGTTTCTCGCACTTTAACCATCCGAGTGCAGTGAAACTTGGTACAGTAAATCCTTATGCGAATGTTAATCCACTGGAATCTAATTTTTTCAATTGTTTCCATAACACAACATGGCAGCTGTGCGAAATTTTAACATCTCCTTTTTAATTCTTGTGTCCTAATCATGCGATTGAAGTTTGAATACTTCACGTACACAATAAGCTTCATGTAACAGTACATAACTCTAGGACCTACATATATAAAATCCAACATGGCGACCATCCGAAATATTTAGTTGGTTCTCAATATCTACGAATCTATTACAGGAATCAAACTGAAATTTTGTATGTTGATAGAGGCAATTAACATACGTAGGATATATGAAAATAGGCTGTATAGTTCTTCACTGAACTAATTGTTAAAATTACGTGATTAATTTCCAACATTAGTTAGTTCATGTTTTGATTTGGCTTTGCTTCTTGGATAGCCAGTTCCGTGGTGTAGGGGTAGCGCGACTCCGGAGATCGGAGTCCGGTGACTCCAGGTTCGATTCCCGGCTCCGTCAGGGATTTTAGAAACTGTCATGAGGGCTGGAACGGGGTGCACTCAGCCTCGTGAGGACAATTGAGTAGCTTTTCTGACAGTGAGGTAGCGCGCTGGTCACGAAAACCAAGATTAACAGCCGAGGGTCCCGATGCGCTGACCACGCGTCACCCCAATATCTGCAGGTCAAATGGCTGGGCAGCGGTCGCTTGGTAGGTCTTGGTCTTTCATGGGATGTAGTGCCACGATTTTCATTTTGTCAATTGGATATTCCTTTCTCTGCTCGCACGATTACTTCTCTAAGTGGTGCTATATTATAATTGGATCATTTATTCAAGGAAAGGCACAGAACACACTTTCTTAAACAATATTTTACTTGGACACACAAAATAGGAAATTTTGTTTACAAATACAAATGTAAAAACAATACTTCGTTACTTTTTAACTAAACTAACAGAACTTGGTTATTTCCATGATTAATGATACCGTGTACAATTAAGCGTATGACTTGTGAACACTACAGGCATCATTATACTAAGGATTTTCTCAATTTGTGGCAAGGCCATGGTTATGATTCTTGTGACGTGCTAAAGGTAACTTATTCGGAACTGGATGATATTTTGAGGTTAGAAAATCTAGAAAATTGATATTAATTACAACAAAAGAATGTTCAGAAAAAGGTACCATTGGTTCATTAAGGAACACTTATCTCACAAGGGAAGTATGAGGTAAGACAGATTGAACTGCAAGGCCCCGAAATCGTACCTGACATCCTGGTACGTAGGCATGATGGCTGGCGGAGTGAGACATCCCTGTGGCACTTGGAGTAGTTGTGTGGCGAGGCGTATATGCTGACTGGAGCGTGTGACTGCTTCCCACTAGCCTTGAGTGCCTGGGCCGTCAGGGCTGTCCCTTCCAAAATGTACTATACTCGCTACTTCCCATTGATTTATATGACAGATCCGCCACATGATTTCGGAGCCTTGCAATTCAATCTGGCGGCAGAGTTTCTACACGTTGTCCTCTTATAGTACAACAATTGCGTCTCCAAAGTTTCAAGATAGGTTTCGACCCGTCTTACATGTTACTTCCCTTGGCAGTTGTTTTTCAACCATATGCTAAGTTTTTTCACATACGCAGAACGGATAACTTCAGAATGTTAAGCTATAATAATTTTCATCAGATACCAAAAAGCTGAGAAATATAATCCATTACTAAATGATTAATAAAGCCTCCGTGGCTTAGGCGGCAGCACGCCGGCCTCTCACCGCTGGGTCCGTGGTTCAAATCCCGGTCACTCCATGTGAGATCTGTGCTGGACAAAACGGAGGCAGACAGGTTTTTCTCCGGGTACTCTGGTTTTCCCTGTCAAAATTTCATTCCAGAAACACTCTCCACTATCATTTCATTTCATCTGTCATTCATTTAATCATTGCCCCAGAGGAGTGCGTCAGGCCTCGGCAGCCGGCATAGTTCCTATCCTCGCCGTTAGCTGGGGGATTCATTCATTCCATTCCTGACCCGGTCGGAGACTGGAAGCAGGCTGTGGATTTTCATTTTCTAAATGATTAATAAGTACAGTACTCTAAGTTGGTTGAGATAATTTTTCTTGAATTCTATTAACGAACTAAATTGGTTAATATTCCGAATTCAAATGCTAAATAATACACAGAATCCTTAACACTTGATAAGCAACTAGCAACTCTAAACCAGAGAGTTAATGCGGTCGGGAGGGATTGAGCAGAGAGTGGTGGAAGAGAAGATGGGAAGATGTGAACACATGCAGGGGAATGCAGACTGCTTGATCCTCAATCTGCTTGTGAGTATACGACAGTGCTCGTGCTCATTAGAGCCAACTTTTGCTCGGGACGCTCTCAGAGCACTTACTACTGCAATGGTCATCATCACTTTCCCTTTCACGTTTGCTCACAAGAGCTTTGGTGTGTTAAGTAGTCTTCTAATTGAAGTACCTTTTCCTTGGCGTCTACCATAGTA
Organism: Meconema thalassinum; assembly: GCA_946902985.2. Taxonomy (NCBI): domain Eukaryota; kingdom Metazoa; phylum Arthropoda; class Insecta; order Orthoptera; family Tettigoniidae; genus Meconema; species Meconema thalassinum. The sequence continues at coordinate 547,799,765 of OX336390.1, forward strand.
TTACAGGTGAATTACAGACCATTGATGCTTGTGGTTTAATTAGCTGATTTACTGATTTGTAAGGTACTTTATATCCTTCGTCCAAATTAACAGTGAAGTTACGACATTAGCACTACTGGTGTAAATTCCTCAAAGGAAGTCTTAGCTACTTAACATTCCTTTCTGACAAGAACAGATGGAAATATTACTGGCTTGTGGTAGATAGTTAATTCGCTACAAAATAGTGAAGTATAAATGTAGTTATCTTGTGACTTTTGTCGACTTGGCAACCTCCAATTGTAGGGAGCAGAATAAAGCTTTCCTCATTCCTTACTTAAGAAATAGTGATTCTCAGCCTATATAACAAATCTGTTGACCAGCACATATTCCTATAAACATGGACAGATCTGCGCCAATTCGTACTTTTGTTCCGAGTATGACCTACTTCAATTTGATTCGACGCATCTGATCTATATTTCCCACTTTGATACATGTTATACAGGCTATTGCGCTTGGTGCTGTATGTTCAAATAACATGTTCGCTGTCTTCCTCTTCTTATTCTTCAACCGGTTATTATTTATCTGTTTGCGTCATTATCCAAACGAGAGTCGGGGGCTCACAACTGCTATGACGTACATGGCAATTACGAGCTGAATCGGGGTTTCTTTCCATTAGCTTGTGCTCGATCCCTCTTTTTCCTAATTACTGTTCGATCTACTTTGTACTCCCCGATGCTATAAGTCTCATCAGATCATGGGTACCGTATTTCATTTTCATTTATCTCCAATCTTGATATTCCATCCTGAAGCCCTCATTTTTCTGTGGTCGGTATAGGACTTTGATGTCACAGACATGGACGGACATATTGAGTTGGTGCATAAGTCCGTGCGTTCTTATTAGAATAAAACAAGATGTTCAGTAAAGAACATATTGCCTACTTTCTCCTAAATGCATGGGTATTGTGATAACTCTTTGTTCTTTTCAAGGAGTATAATTGAATGTTCGTTGTAGTAGTTTGTTGAAATACAACGTGCTATACGGATATTAAACATGAATATGAGGTGCCCTTTGCTAGTGCTACCTCTGTAAAAATGGCATTCAATTGGGTTTCACCGTGTTTGAATTGATATGGGGAATCGATTTGCACTATCTGCAAACTATTGGGCTGATGACCTTGTTGTTTAGTCAAAAGATGCTCGCCATAAGAATATATGTTGTTGCAAAATTTGGTAGAAATCGGATGATTAGGTTTGTCGTAATTTGATTTAAGCTTTGAACATTTGGGTGGCCGCCATTACGTTTCCATAATCAAGATGGCGTTGATATAAAACATGACACTGTGGTGCTCTTTGCTCGTGCTACCTCTGTACCAAATTTCGTTCAATTCGGTTTCACCGTGTTTGAATTGATAGGGGGAATCGATTTGCAAACAAACATGGCCGCCATCCGCAATGTATAGGGCTGATGACCTTGCAGTTTAGTCAAAAGATTTTTCATTCATAAAGGTATAATGTTGCAAAATTTGGTAGAGATCAGATGATAAGGTTGGTCGTAATTTAATTTAATCTTTTAACATTTGGGTGGCCGCCATTACGTTTTGTCACGATGGCGGCGATATAAAACATGACACTGAGGTGCCCTTTGCTATTGCTACCTCTGTTCGTTCAATTCGGTTTCACCGTGTTTGAATTGATAAGGGGAATCAATTTGCACACATACATGGCCGCCATCTGAAAACTATTGGGCTGATGACCTTGTAGTTTAGTCAAAAGATGCTCGCAATAAGACTATATGTTGTTGCAAAATTTGGTATATATCGGCTGATTAGGTTAGTCGTAATTTGATTTAAGCTTTGAACATTTGGGTGGCCGCCATTACGTTTCCGTCAAGACGGCGGCGATATAAAACATGACATTGAGGTGCCCTTTGCCTGTTCTACCTCTGTACCAAATTTCGTTCAATTCGATTTCACCGTGTTCGAATTGATAAGGGGGGACAGACATTCAGAGTACACACACTCACAATCACACAGACTCACACACAGACAGACACACATTTTTTGGCCCTGTAGTGATCTCATAAGTCTACTTTCATTTTTTTTGCAAAAATCGAAGTAGACTAATACAGTACATTACATTACAATAACAAGACTGTTACAAAGGGTGAAAAATAAAAAAAATAAAAATCAATCATTACATAAATCTGTCACTCAGTGAAGTAATGACTTTGAGGGACCGGATTCTTAGGCTTTTGCCTACTTTTTCCTTACTTCCAAATACAAAAATACTCTAATACTTTACCTAATCACAGTCAAAAGAGCATCCTTCCTCAAGAGAGCCCTCCAAGTAGCCTATCCAAATCAACCAGATCGAGGATTATATATTTACTGGCTGACACAGACTTCTTTGTGAAAGAGATAAGTCAGAGCCATGGCCTTCAAGTCACACCGGCTTATGAAGAGCGTATCAGAGTCAGGGAAGAAAAAGCAGCAAACATAGACCCGAATTTCTTTCGGACTCCTGCAATGAACACTGGAGAATGGAAGAAGTCAAACATCGAGCTACGGCATGTATACACGAGAACAGCGGCACATGGATTCCGTCACAAGATTTGTGGACAACGAGGACACCACCTGGCGTCGCAATTATGTACTTGCGTTCTCTGTGGACAGTTTTGTGGACGATATTACATACTCCCTTGCCAATCAAGGACTCACTCTTTGACTGTTTATGCAAAAGACGATCGCATCTAACGATTACCATTGTATTAACATATGTAGGCTACACATTGTGTTCAATAAACTTAATATAAGAAAAGAGCCATATTCATGAATTCTGTAGTAGCCTACCTAAGAAAATCTAAATGATATGCGAGTACCTAAAAATACATAATTGCAGTTTTGTTCCATTTATTGTAGTATATTTGAATTTTTAGTCCATACATTTCTAAAAGTAGCCTAAATCTGAAGATAGTGTTTATTCTGAGCCCTAGTTGATTGAAAGAAATCCTACCTGCCTGAAAATTCAATTATTTTCAGTACTTTTCAGCTTATATCTTATTGTTTGGTTATTTACTGCCTGGAATGTGGGAATAAATCTCTAATTGTTTCCAAGAATCATATATTCTAAATAAACAAAGCTAGTTAAACGGGATCGAGTGTGAAAATTACCACTGACATCCTTGGTTCTATTGAATTTGATTAATTAAATATTTAAGGAGAGCAAATATTGCATAAGAGTGTGAAGTTCTCGGTGATAATTTGATGACGTATCATTATGTAATAGATTTACACTCTCGTTGCAATCAAATTTTCTACAAACAGTTAGGCATTAACTTTATGCTTTGCCCATTTTACTACACTTTAAACATAAAAACCTATTTAAAAACATATTCTACCTATTAAAAACCTGAATAAAAACTATTTTACTTTCTTGAAAACCAAAAATGACAATTTTAAGAACCTAAATACCCGGTCCCTAGTGTTAACCATCTTCGTCAATGACTGCCTGGCAGCGTTGTGTGATCGCATTCCAAAATGTGTGCTAATTCCCGCGTTGTTTACCGACGATTATTGGGAATGAACTGATTAAGGCGGTTTTCATAAAAAGTTGAAGGGCTTTCCAGAATATAGTTCATCACACAAGTCGAATTTTCCCTCTCGGAAACGCGAAAACCATTTCCGTACCGTCCTCTCAGCGATTGCTTCCCTCCCGTACACACCACAAATTCTTCATGTGGCTTCTATAGCACTAAATCCTCCATTAATAAGGACAGAAGGTCGTGAGTCGGACCAAAATTTCGAATATTTTTTGTCACATTTTGAAGAGCGCTCCTTCCTGAACAAGAATATCTATAATTTATAGGCATTTCTATTTGAATTCACGATGATATTAAGAATAATGTGAACCCTTGTTTCTGCCACACCCCCTTCTTAAACGTCACTGTCAACCATAGTCAATTATAATTTATTTACTAATTGTACGAGAATCTTGTGGGATAGCGCGTTTCAGAGGTTGGTACTATGGCAACGTCTCTGAAAAAGGACTGCGCAAGAGCGTAACCATAGATTCGTGAATGTTTCTGTTATGGTTTGATGTAAACATACTCTGAAAGGTTATATTTTTATCATTTAGAACGTGTTTCATAGATTGTGGAGTTTGAAAAGTGTAAGCATGCCCCGAATTAAGAAGTTCAATACAAAACAAAACCATCGAGGTAATAGATACACGAAAAATACAGCGAATGTTATTGCTAGCCCACCACAAGGCGTTAGGCCTAATTCTAATCCATCTCCTAAACCCTCAAAAAACAATGATTCGTGTGTTTCAAGTGCTTCACATAGAAAGCTAAGTTATCTCTCAGAGGAAAATGAGGGAGGAAGTGTTAATGGTATTTCTGGTGGCAGTGTAATATTAGATTTAGATATTATATCTGATTTAGTTCAGAACAATGTCATGTGTAAGTACTGTGAAAATGTAAATTGTATGAAGTTAGTAGAAGATGTAAATAAGAGAAGAGGCCTTGCAAGTAACATAGTTCTAGAATGCAGTGTTTGTAAAGCAAACCATTCATCTATGTCATCAGGTGTAAATAGAAACAGACTTTATAAGGTAAATATTAGATTTGCCTATGCAATGCGCTGTATCGGGAAGGGCAGGAAAGCAGGACATGTATTTTGTGGCATGATGAACCTGCCAACTCCATCAAGCAAGTTTGTCAAATCAAACAATGCAATTTTGTACTCTTTAAAAGATGTGTCTTTGGGTTGTATGGTAAATGCAGCTAAAGAAGCCAAGCTACTAAATGACAATTGCAGTGATATCGTTGCTGCTTGTGATGGAAGCTGGCAAAAACGAGGCCATACTTCTCTGAATGGTGTTGTAACTGTAACATCTGTAGATTCTGGCAAAATCTTGGATGTAGAATGCCTCACAAAATACTGTCATGGTTGTACTGTAACTGAGAAGGAGCATAAATGTCTGAAGAACTTTGTTGTGTCCAGTGGTAGTATGGAGGCTGCAGGTGCTGTGGCAATGTTCAAACGTTCTTGGTTGGACCGAGGTCTACGGTATGTTAAATACCTAGGTGATGGTGATTCAAAGGGGTTCACAAAAGTAAATGACTGTAAACCATATGGGGACAATATTGAAGTTGAAAAACTAGAGTGTGTAGGCCATGTCCAGAAGAGGCTAGGTACTAGGCTTAGGAAACTCCGGAAAGATTTGGGCAAACAGAAACTTCCTGATGGCAAGCGCATCAAGGGTCGAGGGAGGTTGACTGATGCAGAAATTTAGACTTGCTATAAGGAGAAATACAGGAAATCTCCTAGAAATGAAAAAGGCCAAAAAAGCAACATTTTATCACAAAATGTCAACAGATGAAGAACCAAGACATGAGCTGTGCCCTGAAGGGGTGGATTCATGGTGTGGCTTTCAGAAGCAGAAAGCAGGGGGTCCTGAATACCACCACAAGAACTCGCTTCCAATGGCTATTCTAAATGCCATTAAACCTGTGTATATGGGATTGTGTAATGACACTCTACTGTCTAAGTGCTTGCATGGTGGCACACAGAATGTCAATGAAAGTTTTAAACACTGTATCTGGCAACGTATTCCAAAAACTTAATTTGTAGGTTTTAGAACCCTCCAGATAGGTGTGCTGGATGCAGTGATATGTTTCAATGATGGCAAGATGTCAAGAAAATTTGTTTTAGAAGAAATGGGGATTAATCCTGGGACTTACATGTTGAACGCGTTGAAAAAAATTGACATTGACCGTGTGAAAAAAGGTGAAAAAGCGAATGCAGAATCCACTAAAGAGGCTAGAATTGAAAAAAGAAACAGAAAAAGGAAGAGAGACGATGATGATAGCCAGCAGCAAGAAGAATATGGTCCTGGAATGTTCTAAGACATGGGTGAGAGAAACAAAAACTTTTAAGTTTCCCAAAAAGTCATTTTTTTCTCATTTAGGTACACATAGCTCCTAAACTATTTTAGCTTCAGATATGAAATTTTGCACACTCATTTGTGACTATACTGTGATACTGAAACTCTAGAATTTTTGATGTCTCTTTTAAATTGTGGTATTTATAAAACATAATATGTTGCTAAAAGGTATATATTTTGTAATCAAAATTTCAATTTATCACTGAATGATTAAATATTTATCAAACGTCAAAATTCTAGAGTTTCATATAGCTAGGAATGTATTTAAAGCATGGAAAAAAATTGGAATCAGTTGTATGAATACTTCAGCAGAAACGTGTACCAACATAATGACATGTTTCAATAAAATTTTGAAAAATTATATAATTTAAAAAAAATGCTAAAAGAAAACGAGAAGTCTAATTCCAATAAATTTAAATTCATTGGAGCCATCAGGGCTTGGACTAAACATGGTAAAAGGTTTGCAGTTCTACCTGCAAAATTATGGCAGAAACGGCAAGAAATGTTATGGTAAGTTTATGCATTATTTCATGGTGCGCTCACGACCTTCTGTCCTTCCCTCTCGGAAACGCGAAAACCATTTCCGTGCCGTCCTCTCAGCGATTGCTTCCCTCCCGTACACACCACAAATTCTTCCTGTGGCTTCTATAGCACTAAATCCTCCATTAAATTAGAGGAGTAAAATGTGTAACATAAGAGCTCCCGTTCACTACAATCAAACCCCAAACAGAAGTAAGAAAACAATTGAAAAACGAAAACGAAGATTTCACAATACAGTGGTGCCAACTCAATGCAGGACGGCACGGACTTAGCCTATGCACTGACCCTATGTTATTAGAGTAATGTGCTATATTTTCCAAACAGAGAAAAAATACCCAGCTATTTTTCTAGTTTTGTGCCGTGTCTTATGTGAGGTTTCACCTACGACACCAAGCTGGATCATCAGCGGGCTCTTGGTGTCCCCGCCCGGCTGTGAATGCCGAGAGAAATTAATCTTGAAGCAGACTCGTAAGAATTCATTTACATACCAGTTCAGCCAGAAGTAAAAGTATTTCTTAATCCTTTTGGTATATTTGAAGTAGATTTAAATCAAAATATTTGAATTGGGACGTGAGTAGGTTCTGCGACATAATCGCGCACAATTTCTGATGATGTTATTGGGTATAAATATGTATGTATAGTCAGAGTTGGATATAATTGCTTAGTAATTGAAATGTCTGATACATTTGCTCCTTTTTGGACAGTGACATGTGTGAATGTTTGCTAATTTTTTTTTTCGAATATGGTGGAAGAAGTGTGGTAATTTTTAGCCTACTTTCGACTTTTGCAAAAAATGAAAGTAGACTTAAGAGATCTACACGGGCCAAAAGCTGTCTGTCTGTCTGTCTCACCTGTCAATTCAAACATCACGAAACCAAATTGAACCAAATTTGGTACAGAGATAGCACTTGCAAAGAACACCTCAGTGTCATGTTTTATATCGCCATCATCTCTAGCGAAACAAAATGGTGACCATCCAAATGTTCAAATCTTATATCAAATTATGATTAAACTAACTATCTGTTCTCAACCAAATTTTGTAAAAATTACCTGTGTAGGAAGCGTCTGTCGCTCAAACTACAAGGTCATCAGTCACACCATTTCAAGAAAATGGCCGTGTATGTCAATAACCTCCCCCCCACACACAATTCAAACACGATGAAACTGAATTGAACCAACTTAAATACGGAGGTAGTAGGGCCTACTAGCAAATCACCGCCATGTTAATGAAATTGTAATGGCGGCAACCCAAAAGTTGAAAACTTAAATCAAATTACGATTAAACTAATCACCGATCTCTACCAAATTTTGGATAATTATACCTTCTGGTGGGAAGCATAGTATAACGCACAATACACCATGTTGTATTTCAACAAGCTACCACAACAAACATTAAATTATACTCCTTGATAAGGGCAATGAGTTATAACATTACCCATACATTTAGGAGAAAATAGGCTATATGTTCTCTAGTGAATATCTTGTTCTACAATACAAAGGGTTAGGAAAAATTCATCTGACTGAAAATAAATGCGTAAAATATTAAAAATCTCTAAATATAGCATTTTTACACTTATCAGTGACTAAAATCATGCTAAATGAAGACTCGGTTGCATTCTTAGTTAGGATTAAAACAGTTAATGAATTGGGAATTTTTATTTTTATTCTCATAATTTGGCCTAGGTGTCACATACACACGGGGCATGTATAGTCAAGACAATCTGCAAGTGAGCCACCTCAGGTTACAAACTGCTATGAACCCACTAGCATGTTGGCCATCCAGTAGAATACACATTCCAATTTCTCTCTAATTAGTAAATACATTTGTTTACCTTAGTTCAGGCTGATGGCAGTCAGCTGCTTTATCAAACAGTTCCACATTACTGGCGTCCAAATCATAGAATATACGTTTTGCCAATTTTCCGTGGAAGATAGCAATCGAGTATATAGGAATTCTCGTGAAGCATTATTGTTGCTAACATCCTTTTTTTTTTCAGAAATCCCACACCAGTGCAAGTTTTAGTGATTATGCGAAACTGCTCGACAGGATTCATTATTGCAAGCAGTTATAAATGATCCTAGAAATATAATTTAGAATATCCTCTGTTCCGAATCTCAGATATCCAGAGATTAGGGCGAGAGTATTATTCACTGCAACCATCTCCTGATACATGTGATTATTAGTTACAGCGATTCCCTAATAGCCTGATACAAAAATCCTGTTGAGTAAGATTAATAATTCACATGAATTTGAAAAATAAGTCAGAGAACTTACAAATAATTTAAATGATATTAAATGTTATAAACTATTATCGGAAACACTAATAATGACTATTAATTATGTACTATTCTAATCTTGTTCAATCTTATTCCATTAGATACAGAGAGGCTAGCCTAGACTTAAAACTAAGGTTTATAATTTAGGATACCGTCTCCTGTACCCTTATATCTTAGAAATAGGTATATATGGCACCAATAAATATACAATAAGGAACTTATGGACCCAAAAATTATAGAAGTCCTGATCGGCAAAATAAGAACATCGGATTCCGAGCTCCAAAATATTATCCATTTCTATTACTTTAAAAAATCTGGTGTCACAGGATGTTTAAGTTCTCATAGAAGTAGATTTGGGGCTAAAGTTAATTGGAATGCTCTTTTAGCTGGTGCTAATTTTTTTCGAGATTAGTTTCACAATTAGGATACACGAAGCAGGTAAGTGTCCCAACCCTCGAAAAATGAGAATATCGGGGAAAGAAGGAAGGATTATGAAAGGCAGACAAATGATAATTTCCTCGAGTCTCTTTACCGTTATTTTAGCTGATAATACTGAACTAGAATAGTTATAGTTGAATCAAGCTGCTTCATCAGAGATCTTTATGGTCTTTAGCCGTCAAAAAAAAAACAGCATGAAAGTCCATTCTTAGAGATCGGTAGAAGACCGATAGAGCATACTAAGAAATCCAAGTTCATGGGAAACAGGAGTATAGAAATTGTTATCTGCTGAAGAGAAATACGAATCACATTTCACGGAATCAGATCTCTTCTAAGCCGTGACCCAAGCAATGATAAGATTTTATGTTTGCACAGTTGTATTAGATATATCGACTCTTAAAGCTTATGGCACCATAAGTATCCTTGTACTTGAAATGGTTACATTAAAACTGTTTCATATTTTGAGAATGGGTGACAAATGAAAGTCAGTAAAGAAGTCTTTGTAATCAAGAGCAGTTTAGAACAATTAATTCAAGAAAATTGCTTATTTTCATCACCTTGGGAGAGGAGAAAAATTATGTTGCTAAACAATACTTTCAAGGGCAGAACGTGAAGATAACATCACTGAGTGGACAGACGTCAGAATCACTCGGCAAATTCTCAAACTGGCTAATAAAACTCGTCTGAAAGTTTGGTTATCCTCTTCAAGGAGACTAAGACACCCTTGAAGCCCCCGAAGGAAATTCAAATAATGAGTTCTGCCTAATTATGATAATATTTCTATATAGTATTTATAAATACCATTGAGTGTAGAAAACCACTGGCATTGTTTGGTCACAAAAAGAGAAGCGTCAGAGTTCAACGCAAGATTAATTATTAATTAACCTTATAGTTATGTTACACATTACAACTCTGTCTAAAACACCAAATAGTAACTCTTTTTAAAAAATGGTTCCTTTTCTGTGTATTGCTTATGTAGGGGCAGTCCAGAGGGGGCATAAAGCGACTTATTTTATTGGGAGACTTGTGTGGTAATTTATCTCATCACGACGCTTGTTAAGAGATATTACTAAAACACAACAATTCTATTTTACTTATTTATATTTTAGAGAATTTTTCATAAAACACTTTTATAATAATATTAATGATAAGAAGATATTGAGGAAACTCCTTGTTCCGGTCTGCCCAGAACGAATTTGGATGAAACGGAAGTTTCGGGAGCTTCATCAGCATTCTGAAAATATTGATGTTGTACGACCACATTCTCATAATGAACAATGTTAGGCTCACCGAAAGGATTCGCAACCTTGCTCTCTCAATGGAAGTCAAGAACAACTGACTTAGTGAAATGTCCTTCAAGAAATTGCCAACAGGGAGGAAATTATTACAAGATCGACTCCAGTTCAAAACAGTAATCAACAACCATCATTTTGCTGAGGAAATAAATACCAGGACCAATATATCGTGGACTGAAGAACGGAGAAAGTCTGTCAGTGCCGAGATGAAGAGATAATGGGAGAATATGAAATCAACACCATCAGCAAAATACGTTCAGTCGCGCTCAACAGATGGGCATAACGATGTAAAATAATAATAATAATAATAAACTCTTGGTGGATACTATGGCTAAAGCCCTGCACGGAAGGGGATATCCGCGGATAAACGAGCTAAAATTTTCACCACGCGGATATAGTTTGCATGGCTGTGCGGATAGCGGATAAGGTGCGGAAAATGTTTGGAGTAAATTTGCGGATAGTTTTTAGAATACAATCCGAACTTGTTGAATATCATTACTGGGACCCGGATGTTTATTTATCCGTTATGTTTTTTTCATGACAAAAGTAAGATAATGATTTAAGCTAATCTCCTTCAAATTATGTTATTAAGCATAATTATCACTCCGAACAGGAAAGGTTGAAATTCTGGCTGTAGGCCTATAGCATTCATTTTAAATATAGCACATAATCTACAAAGCCTAAGGGAACGACTTTTCCCTCAAATGTCTAAATATGTTGCTTTAGTAATGTTTTGCTTTATCTAATAAACATATTATTGAAATGTCAGTAGATTCGGATAACAAACGTGGGAATGCGGAAAATAGTCGAGCGGATGCGGGGCGGATAACAGTTGTGAGGATGCGGATAACGTTTTGCTAATCCAGGCAGGGCATTAACTACGACAGGTAAGACAGCCCAGTCCGCTCGTACCAAATGCCGTGGAGCAGCGGGCGCTCGCTTTAGGCCTAGACCCACGCCTCGCGATACCTCCAGCATTGCGAGATAGCGTGCCGTGCTCACTGCTTCATGACATCCCGCGCCACGCCGCGTTCTGCATCACCAACTGCCAACATCACCGGCCATTAACATCTAGGTCATCAGCCTCAGGGGTGGCTTCGGTAACGTAGTCGGAAGGATACTGAACTGCTATGCTCTAGATCGCGGGTTCAAAGCCGGCCGAAGTCGTCGGATTCTTAAGACCGTTAAAATCCTTCAGTATGTCTTCCTTCGGAAGGAAAGTAAAGCCGGCGGGCTCATGTCATAGATTTATGGCCTGTAAAAGAACCAACCACTACAATTGGTAGTGTAGCTAACGTAGCAAAGTGTCAGAGGCATCTCTAGTAGCCAAAGTTGGAATTACTTGAAATTGAACTTCATGGGGAGCCTACACGCGTTCAATTAAAATGCCCCGCTATGGCCATTGGTTGCGATACAAATATAATATTAATAAGTTAATAACTGAAATTAAAGGACCGTTAACACGGGATATTGTCGAGTTCAAATATTCAAAGTTTATATTGTCACACATGATTTATTATTATACTACAAAAATTATGCATATTATATTAGAATATGGCATAGCATTATGCGCAAATACGAAAATAAATAATCATAAATAGAATAGGCAAATATATAAAGAATCCACGTGGTCTATTTCTGTAAGTCAGTTTATTTTTCATGTACTAATTGTAATAATTGTTCCTAATAACACATATTCAAAAAAGGAAAGTTTTTCAATTGTTTCCTTCACACAGCAGCCCGATGCGCACCATCTGGGAGCAAGACAAGTTGTTTACACTTGGATCTCTATTTCTACCCCTTGTTATTCCTGATTTTCGGAATGTGGTGAGATTTGTGTTTCTGTGTGGTGAATGGTTTTTACGGACGTATGCCCTTTGTGACGACAACCTCATCAGAGGAGTTAATGAGAGATTAAATGAAGAAAGATGAATGAAATAATTGTACAATGAGTTGGCCGTCACCTTTCATTTTTCCCTGCATTTGCCTGGAGTTGAAGATGGAAAACCATTTCAAGGACGGCTGACAGTGGGGTTCAAAACCATTTGTCTTCCTCGTCTGGAGATAGCCTAGCCTCATGGCCTTGCACGGAGCTACCTGGTCTGTAGACTTCTCTTTCCTAATTGCCTTCAAGTACCATTCACTGACACCGAACGTTAGTATTGTAACATTTCGATTATTTAAATATTACAATATAGGCTCATAGAGAATAAATGGATTGAGTTTCGTGTTCGAAAAAATATTCAGGAAGAAAAAGTATGTTAAGAATACTTGCAGTCATATTTTCTCATGGGTAAAATTAATACATCAGTTGCAATATGCATTTCAATAAAAACACATGGCACCTTTAGATACATCTTTAATGACGATTATTGGCCCCTTTAATGGACGGAACATCGAGGTCATCTCCTAGACCTTCAATTTCTTTTAAAAGCCTGACGCTAGTTTTATAATTGTTGTTATCCAGCGTTGATGAAAATGCGCATTATGCAGATCTTTACGCAAAACTTGACACGCGCGGGGGTGAGCGGGAATTATATCGACTCACCAAAGCGAGGCATCGCAAAACACAGGACATTCCGCGCTTCTATGGTATTAATGATGGAATGGGAAACTTATTGGTCGATTGGACGAAGGCAAGAGAACGAAGGCGGAGCTACTACGAGAGGATCTCAACTGAGGAATTTCCCCATCCACCAATCCGAGTCCATGCTGTTGTGGAAGGACCTGACAGACACATCGATGTCGAAGAAGTCAAGGCTGCTTTGAAAGAAATGAAACCGGGGAAAGCTACTGGCCCAGACGATCTTCCAGCAGAACTCTGGAATTATCAACAGTGGGATGCGGCAGGACGGTTAACACGCCTATTTCAGCAGATCATTAAAGAGGGTCTAACACCGAGGGATTGGCAGCGGAGTATCACCGTACCCATTTTCAAGAAGAAATTACCGGCCGATCCGACTTTTGTGTCATGCGATGAAGATATACGAACGTGTTCTTGATAACAGGATACGTAAGATTGTCGAGATTTCCAAACACCAAGCTAGATTTGTGAAGAATTGCGGCACAATCGATGCAATCCACGCTGCACGGCTCTTGATTGAAAAACATCGTGAGAAGAACAAGCCGATTCATCTAGCTTTCCTGGACCTTGTGAAGGCCTTTGATCGCGTACCTCATGACCTCATATGGCTAGCACTGCGAGAGCATGGCATACCGGAATATCTTGTCAACTGGGTTCAGCTGCTTTAAGTGGATCCACGGAGCTATGTTCAGGCCGCCGCAGGAGCCTCCCGTGACTTTGCCATCGCCGTCGGCGTTCTCCAGGGTTCAGCGCTGTCACTGTTTTGTTCATTCTAGTAATGGACACTGTAACAGCAGACCTGCACCATCTTTTGCCATGGACGCTCCTATATGCAGACGATGTCATGTTAGCCTCTGAGACCCAGCTTGATCTGCAACGTCAAACCCAGCAATGGAACAATCGGCTGGCGCAATACGGCCTGCGCCTCAATAAGAAGAAAACCGAATATATGACATCTGACACACAAGCAATCGGAACCATTCAGGTAGACGGCGATGATCTACCGCGAGTAACGAGATTCAAGTATCTTGGCTCCACGATCGCTGCTGATGGTAGACTTGTCGAAGAGGTCAGTGCAAGGATATCCGCAGCTTGGATGAAATGGCGAACAACAACTGGCGTCACTTGCGACAGGAGGATGAAAGATCACCTCAAATCTAAACTCTATCGTACTGTCATCCGACCTGTCGCACTGTATGGTTGCGAATGTTGGCCTACTACGACTGAAATGGAGCGTCGACTGGGAGTCATGGAGACCAAGATGCTGCGGTGGACAGCTGGTGTTACTAAACTGGATCGCATCCCCTATGAATGCATCAGGGAGTGATTTGGCATTGCACCCAATCCAGAAAAGATGCGCGAGAATCGTTTAAGATGGTTTGGACATGTCCTGAGGACAGGGGCTGACACTATAGCAAAGACGGGTTACATGTTGGAAGTCGCCGGTAATAGACCAAAAGGACGACCAAAACAGCGATGGGCCGATACCCTTTACAAAGATCTGAAGTGAGTCAATCCCACCCTGACATGGCCCAGGACAGAACTAAATGGAGACCTCGAATCCATGTAGCGGACCCTGCCACCAGGCGGGACAAACGCTGAAGAAAATGGAGTTATCCAGCGTTGATGGATTGTGATTTGTGAGTGTTATCCGTATTATTCTCAATGAGCAGGAAAATTAACAAGGATATGCTCATTCTTGAGCAAGAGAATTTTCCTTCGTTATAAACACAAACGTGTATCATAGTGATATTATTATTAAACTAGCAACCCGCCCCAGCTTCACCCGGTAACTTTAATGGTTTACCCAGCGTATGCTTAAAAGGCTCACGGATGGCAGGATTTTCTTCGACTCGATTCACGGAAATAGTTACTGCTCCGTTTCCTTTAGTTATAAATGAATGCATTTCTACAGAAACCTTCCTCGAGAAATCCTTTACAGAATGGTGAAACCCGCATCAAAATCCATCCAGTGGTTCTCGAGATTACCTGTTACATTCAAGAATCGGGGACATTGTTTTATACTATCTGTATGTAGAGATGATACATTATCAGCACTGCTAATGATGTGATAAGATGGACTCGAACTCCCAATCAGAATGACGGTAAGAATAGAAATGTAATGCTATATCTTATGAACCAATCAGATCATCAATATTGAGTTGTAAAGTGAAAAATGCTGAAAAAGGGTAAGACCATCCCTGATGCGTTTTATACAGATACAGTGCCATGATAGTGCAGTGATCAGTGATAGTGCCTTTCACCACGGTGGTTCGAGCACGATTCTTTGTTAGGGTAAATGCGATTTTCGAGCTGTATTGACACGTCCAGTGGTTTTGATTCTACGTAAAAAGTTGGTCCCGTGGCTTACGATAGTTAGATTAATAGTTACGTAAAACTACAGGTCTTCTTACAATGGAATTGAATGTCTATCTGGAATTAGCGTGGACAAATTTCCAACACCAAGTTACCATGGCAACAAGTGTAAGCGTTCCCACTCGATGAAGTGTGCGCAATACTTATAATATAAATAGAGGAATAATAACATATCCATGGTTCTATGTTTTTGCTCTGCAACAATATAATTTTATCTGTTCCCCCAGCCAAATCCCGCCAGGAGACGGCAAGTGTGAAGCGACAGAAAAGTGCAGCTTCCTATACAGTATTCCAAAGTGTATATCACAAAGTATTTCAGATATTTCCTTACAACTTTCCTGGAATATAAATGACCCTACTGCAATTATATAGAGGATTTCAGTATTCTTTAGCTTGTGGTCATAAAATAAACTAGAAATTTTCATAGAAAGCCTGAAATATTAAGAAAAAAAAGACTACATGAAGGCCTACCATTTCCTCGAAACTGATTGGGTCAATCTCGATGAAACTTATTATAGGCTAATGCTTTAAAGCTATATTTTTATATATTACAGTATAGCCTATATAAATTGCAGCCAAATGTCCATAACTGAGTATGTTTGATTGAACGCTCGAGGGCTCCCAACAAGTTCAATTTTAAGTAGTTCCAACTTTGGCTACCAGATGCTACTGTCACTAACACCTAGCGGCGAACGTTGGAACTTGATAGAGCGTGTCTAAACAGCCAAATACAACCTACACATTTTGCTACACTACCAAGGTTTTTTTTTACTTGCCATAAATCTATGACATGGGCCCGCCGGCTTTAGGCTACTTCCCCTCCGAAGGAAGGCATACTGAAAGATTTTAACGCTCTTAAACATCTAACGACTTCGGCCGGGTTTGAACCCGTGACCTTGGGCATAGCAGTTCAGCATACTACTGACTACGACACCAAAGAAGTTCTTTATATACTGTACAAGCTGTAACCGGCATGCGTTGCAATGCCAATCAAAGAAAGTGTTGGCGTTGAAATTCTGTTTTTTTGAAGTGCTTTTGGATACACAACATGTTAACTGCCAGTAAGCTATCGTAAAATGGATTTTCTAATTTAGAACCATTCGTGGGAGCGTAAACAACAACTTTCAAAAGTTTCATCGCTGTCACTCATTCGTTGAATCTACTCGTACGCTACCTATTGTGAAATGGATATACTAAGTCGAAACCCTTCCCTGGCGTGTACACAATAACTCATCAATGATTCATCGCAATCGGATGAATGGTATATGCACGTATACGGGGTTTTGTTTAAACGATTCGTGCGCTGTCACTCATTTGTTGAATCTACTCGTGCGCTACCTATTGAGAAATGTATTACTAAGTCGAAGCCCTTCCCTGGTGTGTACACAATAACTCTTCAAGGTTTCATCGCAATCGAAGAATGTTATATGAACGCAATAGGGGATTTTGTTGAAACGAATCGCGCGTCGTCACCCATTTGTTGCATCTACTCTTGCGCTATTTATTGTGAAGTGGATTTACTAAGTCCCCTTCCCTGGCGGGTACACAATAACTGATCAATGTTTCATCGCATTCGGATGAATAGTATATGAACGCATACCTGATTTTGTTTAAACGATTCGCGCTCCGTCACTCATTTGTTGAATCTACTCGTGCACTAGGCCTACCTACTGTAAAATGTATTTACTAACTTAGAAACCGTCACGTAAGTGTCCACAACATCTCACCCAAGTTTCATCGCTATCGGACTAATGGGATATGAAGACATAGGGGACTGTATTGAAACGCTCCGCGTGTCGTCGTTCATTTGTCGAATCTACTCGTGTGCTACCTACTGTGAAATGTATTTACTAAGCCAGAAACCTTCCTTGGAGTGTCCACCATATTTCACCCAAGTTTCACCGCTAACGGCAGAATGGTATATGACCTTATACGGGACTTTGTTGAAACGCTTCGCGCGTCGTCCGTCATTTGTTGAATCAACTTGTGCGCTGCATATTGTATAGTGGATTTACTAAGCCAGAAATTTTCCATGACGTGTACACATCTCACCCAAGTTTCATAGCTACGGACAAATGGTACATGAATGAATACGGGACTTGGTTGAAACGCTTTGCGTGTCGTCGCTCATTTGTTGATTGTACTCTTGCACTACATATTGTAATATGGATGTACTCAGCCTGAAACCTTCCCTGGAGTGTACACAACATATCACCCAAGTTTCATCGCAATCGGATGAATGGTATGTGAACGTATACGGGACGTTGTCGAAACGCTTCGCGCGTAGTCACTCATTTGTTGAATATAAACGTGCGCTTCGTATTGTAAAATGGATTTACTTAGCCAGAAACCTTTCCTGGAGTGTACACAACTATTCACCAAACATTTATCACTATCAGACGAATGGTATATGACTTTATACGGGGCTTTGTTGAAACGCTTCGTGCGTCATCACTCATTTGTTGAATCTACTGGTGCGCTACCTGTTGTAAAATGTATGTACTAAGCCAGACACCTTCCCTGGAGTGTACACAACATCTCACCCAAGTTTCATCGCTATCGGATGAATGGTATATGAAATTATATGGGACTTTGTTGAAACGCTTCGCGCGTCGTCGCTCATTTGTTGATTCTACTCGTGCTCTACCTATTTTTAAAGGGATTTACTAAGCTAGAAACCTTCCCTGGAGTGCACACAAAATCTCAGCCTAGTTTCATCGCTATCGGACGAATGGTATATGAACGCAAACGTGACTTTGTTGAAATGCTTCGCGCGTCGTAGGTCATTTGTTGAATCTACTCGTGCGCTGCTATTGTAAATTGGATGTACTAAGCCAGAAAATTTCCCTGCAGTGTACACAACATTTTACGCAAGTTTCATAGCTATCGGACGAATGGTATATGAATGCATACGGGACTTTGTTGAAACGCTTTGCGTGTCGTCGCTCATTTGTTGAATCTACTCGTGTGCTATCTACTGTGAAATGTATTCACTAATTTTGAAACCTTCACGTAAGTGTACACAACATCTCACCCAAGTTTCATCGCTATCGGACGAATGGTATATGAACACATACGGGACTTTGTTGAAATGCTTCGCGCATCGTCGCTCATTTGTTGAATCTACGCGTGCGCTACCTATTGTAAAATGGATTTACTAAGTCAGAAACCTTCCTTAGAGTGTACTCAACATCTCACCCAAGTTTCATCGCAATCGGACGAATGGTATATGAACGCTTAGGAGACATACCCAAAGACAGACAGACAAACTATCACGTAACATTGATTTTTATATATATAGATAGTAGTACAATTATTCACATATCATTATTGGTAGTTGAATACCTCACTGACAACAATTAATATTTTTACTGAAATTTTAAGAATTGAATAATGATTCACAATTTGTTCACTTCAGTTCTAAACATACCAAGGGAGCAGTTTTACTACAGTTATCAGTTATAACAATATGTGTGTAAAATCTCTCGAATGATTGTCTAGTAGTTTCTGAGAAAATGGTGTATGAAAACAACAATTATTTTAATAGTACATTATGCAACGAGCCTATAATGGCAACAATTAAGACACGAGTATGTTTCCATACGAGCGTCTTAATTACCATTATAGGCAAGTTGCATACGACTGTTTATGTTCGACGATAATTATAACTATTTTATTTTCGAACATAAATATTTATAAATATCTGTCGAGATATCGCCAGTTTTATGTACTGAACAGAGTACATGGGACGCAGAGAATACCTTGTAGGCTATTTGACCATGGCCTCCTCAAATACCCCACTATGACACTAGAAGCCACGCAGTGAAATTTAAAATAGAAGGTCTTGGAAGTCAGCGCACGTGCGATGCTATCGTCACCTAATTGGTCACACGACTGTTTCTTGAGCTCTGATTGGTGGGATAAACTGTTTCATAATGAAAAATAGTGTTCTAATGACCCTCGTTATGATACAGTTTTCTGACATGTAATATTTACAATTCGTCATCGTCGGACATAATAATATGAAAATTGCTATTGTTTTTTTTTTTTTACAACCACAAGGTAGAGCATACTGAAATCCTATAAAACTTGCTACAGGTTTTCTACAACCACAAGCTACAGAATACTGAAACCTACATACAATTGCAGATGCATCATTTACACTTCACAAAAGTTTTATTGAAATATCTGAAACACTTTGTTATATAGGCTACTCTGTAAAATTTAAGGAAGCTGCACTTTTCTGTCACTTTACACTTCCCGGTTCCATAGCGCATCTATCACTTGTTTGGCGCTGTGAGGAGGATCGTTTTATTGAAAAGAACAATGCCTTTCGGTAGTACATAGTACTCTAAGACGTTTCGATTCAGTATCTACAAAGTGTCTACAGAGCTCTGCTATTCTTGGTGACTTCAAGAAATTTATGGCCGTCGTTCTGCTTCAGACCAGGTGGTTCTTTCAGCGGTCTTATAACTTTTACAAGAAGGGTATTGACAGTCGTCTCGCAGTGGGATATGATAAGAGTTATGGTGATTACGTTCGAGAACATAAATCCTGAATGACTTTTTTTTGGCGGACTGACCAGTTTTTAATTGACTATTTCCTGTAATGGTGATGACCAAACTTGGTTGGTTGGTTGGTTGGTTGGTTCCTCAGTTTAGGGGCTGCGACAACGCGGTCATGTAGCCCCGTGTACTTTGGGTGTGTGAAGAATCTGTCTTATAACCGGTGTTAATTGCGATGGCCGTATTAGAGTGTGTATCTGTTTTTTAATTCAAGTAAGGACTGCAACTTTGGATTTTTCAAATAGTTCCTACTTTTGCCGCCAAACACCACCGTCAACGACTACTAGGCCTAGTTCAGAACTTACCTACTAGACGCCTCCGCAGTCGGCTCTTGGCAACGAACGGAGGAACCTAAGAGCGTTGTTTACATTCTTAACCTATGCAATTTATCTTCACACAGGTGTAATTAGTGGAAGGTTCTTTGTTGTTGTTTGAGTCTTCAGTCTTTTGACTGGTTTGATGCAGCTCTCCATGCCTCCCTGTCCTGAGCTAATCGTTTCATCTCTACATAGCTACCACACCCTACATCCGAGGCAATCTGTTTAACATATTCTAACCTTGGTCTACCCCTACAGTTCTTGTCCTCGACCCTTCCTTCCATAACTAAGCTTGCTATTCCTGGGTGTCTTAGTATGAGTCCTACCAACCTATCTCTTCTCTTCATTAGCAGTCGCCAGAAACTTCTCTCCTCTCCCACTCGTCTTAATACCTCTTTGTTTGTAACCCTATCTACCCATCTGATCTTCATCATTCTCCTGTAACACCACATTTCAAATGCTTCAATTCTCCTCTTTTCTGCTGCACCAATAGTCCAAGTTTTACTTCCATAGAGCGCCACGCTCCAGACAAAGGCTTTCAAAAATGACTTCCTAATACCTAAATCTATATTCGATGTCAGCAGATTCCTTTTCTGTAGAAATGCTTTTCTTGCCTGAGCCAACCTACTTTTTATATCCTCTTTGCTTCGTCCATCACTGGTTATTCTGCTTCCTAAGTAACAGAAGTCTCCTACTTCCTTCAGCTTTTCACCTGCCAATTTGATCTCTATAGAGGTTTCTGATTTATTTCGGCTGCATTCCAGTATTTTTGTTTTACATTTATTAATTTTCATCATGAAATCTTTCCATAAGACTGAGTCCATACCATTCAAAAACTCATTCAAATCCTCAGGCTTGTCGGCCAAGATGACGATGTCATCAGCAAATCTCAGAGTTGAAATTATTTCTCCTTGAATCTTCACTCCCACTTTAAATTTTTCTCTAATTTCCTTCATTGCTTGTTCAATGTAAAGATTGAAAAGTATGGGTGATAAGTTGCAGCCTTGCCTTACATCTTTCTGAATTCCAGCTTCTCTCTCATGTCCTTCAACTCGAATGACTGCTGTCTGGTTTCTGTATAGATTGTATATCACCCTCCTATCCCTGTACTTTATTCCAATCGATTTCAAAATGTCAAACAATTTAGTCCAATCAACGTTATCAAAAGCTTTTTCTAAGTCTACAAAAGCCATGAACAATCTCTTATCTTTCCTTATTCTACCTTCCAAAATCAGCCTAAGACTTAGTACAGCTTCCCTTGTTCCTACATTTCTCCTGAAACCAAACTGGTCTTCACCCAACTCCGTTTCTATCTGGCTCTCAATCCTCTTGTAAATTATTCTAGACAGGATCTTTGAAGCATGAGTAATCAAGCTGATTGTACGGTTCTTTAACATGCCATAAATCTATTACATTGGACCGCCGGCTTTACTTCCCCTCCGAAGGAAGGAATACTGAGGGATTTTAACCCTCTTAAAAATCCGACGGATTCGGCCGGATTTGAACCCGCTATCTTGGGCATAGAAACTCAGCATGCTACCAACTACGCCACCGAAGCCGCCTGACCAAACTGTGGGATCTATAGGATATATTATTAGAAGAGTGAAGAGATTCAATGAAATACATATCGTTATTGAGTGTGCATATGGTACTGATGTAAAATTTGAATATTTTGTAAATAGTTTTGGTGACAAGTGAACTGTTATTCTTCCACCTGTTGTCTTCCTTTTTTTTCTTTCCTTCGGCGTGTTAATTATCGGAATTGTTCTCTTTTCTTCTTGATTGTTACTGGCCAGAATAGCCGAGCAGGTCAGTGGACATTTCTATAATTGCTGATTAAGGTTCGTTATAGTGATTTCTTACTATGCCGAATCATGAACAGTGACACCTCTTTCCTTTTACTTTCTCTTTTCCGTCACCTGTAACAACCCTTTGTTACTCTCTGGGCAGTCTTCTGTTTTTTATCTCCCATGTAGGTTTTTATATTTTGTGCTACCGTTCTCGTTTTCGAGTTGCCTTGCTTTTCTATCCGTTTTTTACCAGTTCGTTTGTGTTTATTATAAAGATGCGCGTAGACGTGCGAATGTAGTTTATTTAGTGTAATTCCGTGATGCCGGATCAATGCTGATACCATCAAGGTAGGTTACGTATTTTTGTCTTTGCTCATCGTATGGAATACTAGGGCGTTTGGCCTTTAGTATGTCCATGGAGTATCTGTTTCGTTCCCGTTATCTTTGCCCCCATTTCGTCGAATATTTTTGTGTAGGTATTTGGTTCGGTTTACTGAATGGTGCGTTCACCCAGTAAGACCTATGCCATACCTCTTATCTTTTGTTTACCTCTTATCTTAAGATTGTGTCGTCCTACGCAAGTCTATGAGTATGGCTTAATCCCTTTTCTAGCGTAACGTATTTTGATGGATATCTTTTATTTTGTGTAACGTAGCATCTCTCGTGTTTATTTCATTTCGGTTTGTTGCCCCTCATTTTGTGTTTATTCATTTACGTCATACCTACGCGCGCTTTTATTAAACTCCGTCCTGTCTCGTACTCCCTCACTTCCTTCAGGGCTATTTGAGTTACCGTTCGTTCTTTGACGGTACATCACTTTTCCCGACTCTTTGTCTATCCCTTGTTATCTTTCTCTTTTCACAATGTAATTTTACTCTTTATGAGCATTCTTCCCCCATATACGTTCCCCTATACCTTTATCTCGTATCACCCATGACCTTAATGTCACGGTCCCTTGAACTATCAGTTTACCTTGTCAACCACATAACCTTACATTAGCGTTTTAAGCCTCCTCGTCATACCTTAGGAATATTTCCTTGGAGAATACATTACCGTTCCTTTACTTTAGTGTTGAGTATGAGTACCTTATTTAGTCAGTTATTTAGTATTTATTTCTTTAAGCTAGGCTAAGCTAGGCCCATGGTTCTCAACAAATAGCGTATTCGAATAGAACTTGCATTCACATGGCAGTGAATGTACGTTCAATCCATCGCCTCTGATACCTTCAAAACCTTAGTCCGGTTTAATGGGCCCAGCGCCAGGCTAATTGGTACACACTTCCACTGCGACAACATCTGCGCGCAAAAGGCCAGACGGCTCACAAGAATGTAGAGTACACATCTTTAATTAGGCATATTTCCACGGTTTCGGTGGAAGGATGAATATTTTGATTTATTTCGCACATTGAATGTGTATTTAATCGATTCTTGTTTCAAAATACACTCTTTTCCCATGTCTTCCCCAACTTTTCAACTATAGGAGGCCTAGGTGATGAATACTTGTTGCCTTGGTAACCATATAGGAAGAATAGGCCAAAATGATGAATACTTGTTGCCATGGTAACCATATAGGAGGACTAGATGGGGGGCACTTGTTGCTATGGTAACCATATAGGAGACCTAGATGACAAACACGTGTTGACATGGTGACCATCGAGTTGGAAATTTGTCCACGCTAATCACAGATGACCCTCAGTACTAAAACATGCCCATTATAAATAAGCCTCACACAGGAATGGCAAACCTATGTCACGCGAGCACAGAAACATTAACATTAAATTTAAAATACCTTCACAATGGTTTAATTTAAAAATAATGTATCAACATGGTGACGTTTCCATTTCTTTTTCAAACGTAACAATATGCATATGAAGCTAGTTCATTTTAAACTATAGACTTTGTGAACATATTTTGTCACTGAATATGAAATATAAACTGTATATTATAGGTTCTGTAATGTTAACCAAACAGATATTGTTTTATTGAAAACATTCTGCGAGGTACAGTACAAACTGATCTACAATACACGCTTTCATGACGAAGCATTGACGCTATCAGGTCAAGCAATATAATACAGTAGTAACAAATCGACGAATTTCAAGACAACTGTTTGTCCTTTTATCGAAGTTAAAGAAGTCGCCTTATTAGATTAAATGACATTAGATAGGAGGCCATATCGAAACATAATTCGATCAGAAGAATATGATAACTTAGCTATTAAGGGCAGCCATGATTTGTTCAAAGGCAACCAACTGCTCTAATTACGTTATTAGGAGGTTTTGGTATTTATCTTACCCCTAAAATTGTTGAGGATATAAAATATTTCTACATACAGATGGCAGATGTTTCGTCAAATATAATTTGAAGGTCATTATGCGTGGCATGTTCGGCTACAGCAGACTTCTCTGGTTAGCAAAGAGGTAAGTGCCTTTTATGTTCCTTCATCCTTGTTGTGGTTTTCCTACATGTCTGGCTGACATATATGTAAACACTGGAACATGAAATCCTCTTTGACCAATAGCAACGATTTGCCTATGGTAACGTCAGGCCTCAAACATGGTCTTGATATTGTGTCTTCTGAGAATACTGCTAATCCTATCCATGACACGTAGGCTATGGCAGGAAGACCAAATTCGTAAGAATAATTCAACAATCATCTGTGTTTCTGTTTTGGATATAGCATCTCATTAATCTGTCCGATAAGGAGGCTGTATCACTACCACCTCGACCAATGGGGGGTACCCGCTGAAGATATTCGCTCTCAGTTACGCCTACAAGTTCTGGCATTTTGGGAGAGTCAGTGGCTAGCTGACCCACTACCCAGTAAACTGAGAACGATGAAGGGAACTACTCGCGTGTGGCGGAGCTCTTTCCGGTCACGGAGAGAGTCTGTCATTTTGTGTAGGATAGGTCATACAAGATCCACCCACTCGTACCTAATGAGAAGGGAAGACCCCCCACTTTGTACCTGTGGAGCTGTTTTCACCATGGCCCACATTTTAACCGAGTGTGTGGATCTTGCTGACTTACGAAGAAACCTTGGTTTGCAGATGACACTCAAACCTATATTAGCCGATGACGCGGTGGCTGCTGATCGCGTTATCCGCTTTATAAGTGAGAGTGGGTTAGGGCCAGAAATCTAGATTTTCCAGTGTATAGTGACTCAACGTCTTGTTCGTTTTTGAATGATAATTTTTTTGTTTTTCCGTAATTTTTGTTTATTTTTATACTTATTATTTTTATTTAATTTTTTGTTATATTAATTTTAGGTCTTTTCAAATTTAGGTGTCCACCTGAAAATTTTAAATTCAATTCAAATTTTGTATTCTTTAATCTGTACTAAGAGGGGCAGATGACCTCGTAGTTTCGCCCCTTAAAACAACAATAACTAACTAACTAATCTGTCGGATCATTTATACTTTCTTCTGGGATGTTTAAATCAGGAACACAAGGTCACCGTCTAACTCATCCTCTTTACTCTCCGCCCTTGTTCGAATAACAAGAATATTGAGCACAGCATGGATGGTGAATTTCTTTTCATTTTTTTATTTCAATGTATTATTTCTCTTATACAGGCCACTGAAACTACAAAGCCTCTTTATGCAGCTATCCGAATTCAGAGGGCGGTTGAATACAATAAAATAAATGAAGGAAGAAAAAAAAATAATCTAAACATTCCAATGACAGTAGAAGTTCTTGTTATTACTTCTGTTCACATTGATCATGATAATTGTATAGCTGATAGATTACCATGAAGGGAGTATTTTATCGCTCTGATGGGAAGTCCGCAATACTGGTGCAATTTATATTTATTCCAGAGAATACTAGCTGAAATACGGAATGAACTTGTGCATTTCTCCGTTCTATGGTGAGGTATCTGGAGCATTTGTGCAGTGTGTCTATTCGCACGGTTATATGCACTGACTGCATGGGAGTTAGTGTGCAGTAAATATAAGACGGAATTTAGAATTTTAGAATTTTTATCACAGTCAGAGCCATGGCATACTGTCTTCGTTCTTTTAACTTTAGTCATCCAATCTGGACGTGAAATGGAGTTATATGAGGAACCATGAATATAACGATTCATACGGGAGTTTTTAGGATAATCCGTATCCCAGGTTGCTGTCAGAGTTCTAAGAAACCACATATACAGAAAAGTCAATCAACCATCATGCTCCGTGTCCGTAGCAAACCTTATATTGGGAAGTTGATTCTTCAAATGGTCCAGAACATAGTTAACGTGTGTTTGCCATGAGGTTACATAACGAGAGTCTCATCGGCATACTTACGCCAGATTGAAGGCTATAGGTTGTAGGACTGAAGGCAACGATCCTCGAAGTCCTGCGATGACAGGATATTATGGCGATCCCGTGACATCATACAACTGCTCAAATATTTTACAATTAAAACTAAAATACAGGATGGTGAGTATATGTTAAAAGATAGTAGCCTAATTATCACTGAGGAAGATCCCTTTTGATATGTTTTAAGTACCCTGGATAGACACAATATGGAGACTGGCCAGAATAGCATTATGAGATGCACTCAGATTGGAGAGAATGTTAAGGAAATGTCAATAATTCCTGATGGTGGCCGTGTTACCTAGCCCATGTGTGGCCTGAGAAGTTTACAAAGATCTTTGGCCATATTATAAGTAGGAGAATTACAATAGGCCAAAGAGAAATCCCACCTTCATGGGTCTTAGGGAAAACATATAAACGGGGCACTGATAAGCCTGCTGTTTGAGACCTTGATGAACGACACTCCACATAGAGCTAGTCTTAAGAATAGAGGTTTTTATACCAATAGCGTTGGTTGAATCTCACTTGAGTACCGGTACTTTATATGTAGGATCGCTGAATAGCTCCTCCACTTTGTTGTTAGAATAACGATGTTACATCCTGTCCTAACCACCACGTATTTCAGTTTTCATAGTAAAATCTTTGAGCAACTATATAGCGTTGCTGTGAGATTTCCCTTATCCCCTGTCATGTATGATTTGTATATGTATGAATGTTACCACTAGCCCTGAAACATCAAGTAATTGTCCTGAAATGCGTCGGTTCATCACTATTAGTTAGAATCCTGGCACAGTTGAAACGTTTTACTTGCCCCTAACTGTTGGGTGAGAAATGTAACTGTTTACCTTTGCCTAAGCTATGTTGTTTTAATGGGCGCCAAGACCTCAACCCAATGTTGAAACCTAAATTTGTATTTAACAACGTCTAGCTCTGGGAGAACACCTTCAAGAATCTATTCACTCAGATCGTGGTATGATTTGATCATTAACCCAACAAACAATTGTATCAGGAGAAGGAATTGGTCTATATCTAATGCTACCTACTGAAAGCAAAGATTGCATTGTAAAAGAAATGAATTTATTATATAAAACAAGTATAGCAAAATTAATAATAATAATAAGTATAAAATTTAAATTGGAGCGTTGTGATTTGAATATTACCGATAGAAAATTACGTGAAAACGGAGTCTGATAAATTATTGATTTTACTCTTATTCCCAAGCTATGAAGTTACTGAAATATGAAATATAAAACCAAGAGAAATGAGAGATTGCGTATTTCTGCGTCATTAGCGCTTACCACTGGAAATGCCCGAAGCCTTTCCCTCGTACTGGATGATGCTGTGAGCTTCCCACAGTCTCCTGGATGTCGTCATCTTCGTCGATGTTTGATGAGATTCTGGTAGATTAGATAATTCTATGGTCCGTACCTCTGACCCAAACGCTCGTACAACCGCACTGGTTAAGTTTTACAAAAGTTAGTCCTCCAATCCACGGAACATCGGAGCGATTCCCGCGTACAACCGTACTCGTTAAATTCTATACAGATCGTCGCTAACTCCACCGAACATCGGAGCCACTCGCACGCGCACCCATACTCGTCAAGTATTTCACAGATTCTCCTCGTACCACGGCGCGTCGAACGATATATGCACACGTCGGCTCCCCCACCATGGTACCGACTTCCAGCTTATGTGGTCTCCACTGATTGGCTGAGCACGCCGCTACTTCCCCTCCTCTGGTTCATTACACACGGCGCGCGAATGAAGAAGTTGATTTCCGTTCCATATATTCGCCTTTTCTTGACGATGCGACCCAGCCTTGCGTAATACTTCCTGACAAGATTAAGCTTGTATTTGAATTCCCCGTGACTCATCTCTCTCAAATACCCTAACTGACAAAACTCCGTAAAATTCCGTAATCAGATAATTTTCTATGATATCGTCGTTCGTAATAATTTGCTTGATAGCGTTTTCTAAGACATAGAAAACCTATCTGTATGCTTATATTTTTTATAAAATGCTCCGAAAATATCTTAATAATAATTATAATAAATTAATAATAATAATAATAAATTAACATGAAAAATTCTCTTGGCTGAACAATTTGCCGCGTAAATAAATATAGAATGGCTTCCTACTGACTTAGGCCAGTTGCATAAAAACCCCTCGAAAAACACGTTACATATTCGCCTCGGATCATCGGACGATTTACCGTGACGACGGTCCATTATCCGATTATCCCAGACACGTTAATAAACCCCATCCAAAATACATATTACATAAATGAGAACACCCTAAATTACAGATATATACACTCATAATTTTTCTTCACGCACTTTGCGTCAAAGTTTGTTGTCACTATGGATTGCACTTTGCAACCAGTCCAATGTTTCTCATATAAAATAGTGTTCCACGAATATTTCCGCCTCTCAAATTCCTCTATGTTGGAGAAATAGACATAATTAATGTGTGAGCACTATGTATTTATGATGTCATATCACACGCATTGAAGGTGTTCTGATATATTTATATCACCATAGAACTTCCTAATTTCACTGGAGGTCTCTTCCTTATGGTGAAATTTAATCTCACTTATCACTGAGCACACGATCACACTATTGTGGCAGCGCCTCGTGACCATAATACATGATCTCTCTTTATAAAAGATGATTAAATTAATATTGACTTCTGAAAAAAAAAACAGTAAATGTGCATTACATATAACACCAAATATTTCTGTGCCGTAATCGCCCTGTCTTGTTAAGTTCCCGTAGACCATATTCTACTTAATACTAGTTCTCAACACAGATCAATTCTTCTCACATAAATAATACCTTTGTACAAATTATCTTAAATTACACACTTACAAATCTTACATGGCGAGGCCGTAAACAGAAATCACGTGTGCTGATATGTATGAGTTTCATGAAGGACTGTCTCGCATTCTGATGGCCCATCTTTTATCTCGTGGACGCCTTAAGCTAACAAGCCCTATACAAGCGCTCCCCCATCTCTTGGAGATAAATGGGAACCCATCAGCGCTGCCAAAATGGCCTTGGTGCATCGAGACAATTTAGTGCTCAACAGCATCCGACAATCCCGTCATATTTCCCTGTACCTTAAAAAACTCTCATTTACTTACATACTACCCCCCTGTGTGACTTCTGATACGCCTGCCTGGAAGACCATCTCCTCCCACGCACCATATACCACACTTACTCATTTGATAGGCTGGCTCGCCAGCTAAACATCCTCACTTTATGAAACATACTTTCGGAGACTATGTATATTATACGTCCCGTATAATCTGTTTCCCTCACTATTCTCCAGCACATATGCTGTTTTCCCAATACGTTTGGAAACTATAAATGTTTCTGCGTCACCTGCTTCCAACCTTGCCAGTAGCTCCTTTAACTTAACGTCATCACGTTGCTCCACTAGCATATTTCTCAGTGTCTGTAACGATGCCCTGTTGCTACTGTCCACACATGCACATATTAAAATACCGTCCTCTGCTTTAACCACAGGATAATCCCTACATAAATTAGTGTCCCTCGATAGCATGTCTGCAAGAATGTTATCTTTACCTTTAATATATTTTACTGTGAATTCGTATTCCTGCAGAGCAAGAATCCACCTACTAACTCTGTTAGAACTGAGTTTACAAGTTCTCATATACAGTAATGCATGGTGATCTGTGTGGATCTCAAATTTCCCCCCTACTAAATACATTATAAATTTCCCTAAACTGAAAACGATACCTAAAAGCTCTAACTCAGTAATCGTGTATCTTTTCTCTGCTGCTGTCAGTCCTCGCGAGGCTAAAGATACAATGCACAGATTACCCTCATCATCTTTCTGACATAATACTCCAGCAATGCCTATATGTGAAGCATCTGTCATAACCACATATTCCTTATCTTTTAACGGATATTTCAGCACTACAGCTTTCTCAAAACCTTCCTTCAGCGCTCTAAAAGCCTGATCATGCTTGGACTCTCATCTCCACCGAGTCCCACTTTTAAGCAATTCCCTGAATGGTTCTACCAACCCAGAGTATTTAAGAACGAACCTCCTGAAAAAGTTGCAAATTCCCAAGTAAGTTTTTAACTGTTTAACATTCTGTGGCACCTCTGCGTTAAGTATCTTATTAACCCTACTTTCTTCTGGTGTTACACCTCTACTCGACACTCTATGACCTAAAAATGTCACTTCTGACTGACAGAATGACGACTTAGACAGCTTCAAAGTGAGCCCTGCCTGATCTAACTTCTGAAAAACTATATCTAAATGACGTAGATGCTCCTCAAAACTGCGTGAACTAATTACCATAACATCTATGTAAATGGTTACAAACACTCCTGTGTCATCCCCTAATGCGATGTTTAAAGCCCTAATTAAAGCTGCTGAACTACTCTTTAACCCATAAGGTGTTCTACAAAATTGATAAAGGTTATATTTATGACTAAAAGCTGTAAATGGTCTATCTTCGTACATAAGTGGCACTTGCCAAAAACTGGAACTCAAATCTACACAAGTGTAATACTTCTTCCCCTCAAATGTTTGCATTAATTCCTCTATTGACATAGATTTCAGCTGATCTGAACTAATTCTACTGTTAACCAAACGAGCGTCTAAACAAATACGAACCGTGCCGTCGGTCTTGGGTACCGTGATCAAAGAATTAACATATGGACTGTTAGAGTGCTCAATAATCCCATCTTCAAGCATCTGGTTAATTTGTGCCTCAACTGCACTCTGATAAGCGAAAGGTACAGGATATCTATGTCCTGTGAATACTGACCTATCAATAACGTTCAATGAATGGGTATAGCAATTGGCCATACCAATGCGATCCTCAAACACTCTCCTATTACACCATAACACATCATAGAGCCGAACACATTGTTCCACCTCTATATTTCCCTGAAATGCAGCATCACGTAACGAGTCCTCTAGACTTCCGTTCGTAATCACACTGCCCACAAAACATGGAGAACCCCGCTCTACGGCTGGCGATATCTCATTTAAAGTACAAATCACACCTACAATACTACTCCTCTGAATATGGTCATTGAACGCTACTTCTACTTCAGAATCTCCCCATTTAAATTTCAAACTCCCTACATCATAACATAAGTTACCAGACACTCTACTTAGCCACTCTGAACCCAAGATAACACTGAATACTAAATTTGGAATTACAAGGCAAATCTGCTTCTCTACATGATTATTAATTTTAATGTCTACTAAAACTTGCTTAGAAATTACTTTAGACCTCTTCCCAACAGCTGTGATAACAAAAGTGCTTTTAATTGGCATCTCCTCAAAATTTACTCCAGTTCCTTTCATTTTATCATAAAATGCACTACTTATGCAACTCTTCATACAACCACTATCAATTAAAACATCTGTGTACGCCTCGGACACGTTAAATTTAACTATGGGGCTCTTACTAACCACTTCCTGAATAATACCTTCATCATTTAGTTCATGTAATAATTCATTTCTTACATTTAGGTCATAGGGTTTCTGTATAATTGTATGGACAGGGCATGCTACAGACTGAGATTCTGACCTTACTTCGCAGCCTGGTTCGCGTTTAAAGAACCGCTACGGCTGGCCGTAGTACTACTAACTACTGAACTGGTCTGGTTGTTCTGGGCTGTGTTGTCATTGTTTGGCTGTATATTACTACCACTAGGCTGTCCTCTTCCTTGTCCCCTATTCTGGTTGTAATTATTGTCATTATAATTTCTCCCTTGATTTCCCCTGAAATCATTGTTTCTCCCTTGATTTCCCCTGTAATCGTTGTTCCTTCCTTGATTTCCCCTGAAATCTTTGTTCCTCCCTTGATACTGATTACCATAGCCATTTCCTCTGTTCTGATTTAGCTGATTATTATTATTTCTATTTTGAGCGTTGGCTCCTTCGCCACCGTTCCCTTGAACTTCTTGATTCCTGGCTTCATTAGGTCTATTATTATTATTACCCTGGTTCTGATTGAAATTGTCCTCATAACCCCCTCTCCCTTGTGCATCAAATGTGCTTAACAAATTTTCTACTTGTGATATAGTCTTTACATCCTGGATACAAGCAGCCTCCTTGATCCTATAGGGAAAGTGCCTAAGTAGCAACCTTACCACATCACTTTCCTCCTTCAACCCATCCAGATATTTACACACTAATACCTGCCCTAAAAAGTATTCGGTCATGGTGGAGCTTCCTTTAGGGTTATATTTACCACACACTACTCCCTCACGATGCTGCGACTGAATAACCTCATTCCAGAACTTTTCACAGAATTTCATTTTAAAATCATTGATATCAGTAAACTTGTCTCTGTAGACAGCAAACCAATTCCTCGTTTCCCCCACAAACACTTGTTCTAAAATTTCAACTACCTGGCACCACTCAATACTACCATTTTCCAACCTCTCCCCGAATTTATTTTCTATAGTGTCCATGAACTCCATTGGGCACCCCTGTCGATTGCTGAACTTACCCAGTTCTACCTCCCTGTGTGTGCTATTCACAAAAACTGGCCTATTCTGACTATTTTCTTGCCTGATCCTAGCTTTTAATTTTAACTCTAATTCTGCGATTTTCTCCTCACCCTTCCTCTCAATACTGTTTACTGTTAATTTAATGTTTCCTTCTGATTCTTCTACTTTATCATATAGCTTTGCTTGTTTCTCCTCAATCTTGCTAATGCTCTCTCTATTACTCTCTCTTAAATCATTTACTTCTGCAACTATTTGTGAGTGGACTTTCTCAATTCTACCCCCCAGCTGTTCCTTAACCTCTTTAGTAGCTACCTGAATTTTGTCAATTTCTCCCCCCAATTGCTTTTTGACCTGCTGTGTTTCCAGTTGCACTAGTTCTTTTAAATTTTCAGCCTGTGTACTGATTCTAATTTCCAACTCCTCATGTACTTTTCCTAATTTTCTGTCTACATCTGCAATAATCTCTTTAGCCTTTTCTTCCATCACCCCCCTGATCTCACCTCTAATCAGTTCGAATTTGTCACTCATTTCCCTACTGTTTTGTTCTAATTTAGCATTTAAAGTTTCAGTACTCTCTCTATTTTCCTTACTGTTTTGTTCTAATCTGGCGTTTAAAGTTTCATTACTCTCTCTATTTTCCCTACTGTTTTGTTCTAATTTAGCATTTAAGGCATCTGTACTTTCTTTATTTTCCCTACTGTTTTGTTCTAATTTAGCGTTGTTTTGTTCTAATTTTGCATTATTCTGTTCTAATTTTGCATTTAAGGCATCACTACTAACTTTGTTCTGATACATGAACTCGAGAAGTAAAGTTTTTAATTCTGGTTGGCCGCCTACACTCCCTGTTTCAGTATCGGGATTTACCTCCGCTACCCCGGTACTACCATCACTCGACATACTGCTCGTATCATCACTCTCCCGTTGATGACCACTACGTAACCTCATCTGTCTTTCTTTCTCATCCCCCATAATGATATACACTGATACAGACAAATAACCCCCAAAATACAGGCACAGAAATATATACCCTTCTCCTTCCACAAATGTTATTAGGTTTTCAGCCCCAAGTTGTCGGCGACAAATGAAACGTTTTACTTGCCCCTAACTGTTGGGTGAGAAATGTAACTGTTTACCTTTGCCTAAGCTATGTTGTTTTAATGGGCGCCAAGACCTCAACCCAATGTTGAAACCTAAATTTGTATTTAACAACGTCTAGCTCTGGGAGAACACCTTCAAGAATCTATTCACTCAGATCGTGGTATGATTTGATCATTAACCCAACAAACAATTGTATCAGGAGAAGGAATTGGTCTATATCTAATGCTACCTACTGAAAGCAAAGATTGCATTGTAAAAGAAATGAATTTATTATATAAAACAAGTATAGCAAAATTAATAATAATAATAAGTATAAAATTTAAATTGGAGCGTTGTGATTTGAATATTACCGATAGAAAATTACGTGAAAACGGAGTCTGATAAATTATTGATTTTACTCTTATTCCCAAGCTATGAAGTTACTGAAATATGAAATATAAAACCAAGAGAAATGAGAGATTGCGTATTTCTGCGTCATTAGCGCTTACCACTGGAAATGCCCGAAGCCTTTCCCTCGTACTGGATGATGCTGTGAGCTTCCCACAGTCTCCTGGATGTCGTCATCTTCGTCGATGTTTGATGAGATTCTGGTAGATTAGATAATTCTATGGTCCGTACCTCTGACCCAAACGCTCGTACAACCGCACTGGTTAAGTTTTACAAAAGTTAGTCCTCCAATCCACGGAACATCGGAGCGATTCCCCCGTACAACCGTACTCGTTAAATTCTATACAGATCGTCGCTAACTCCACCGAACATCGGAGCCACTCGCACGCGCACCCATACTCGTCAAGTATTTCACAGATTCTCCTCGTACCACGGCGCGTCGAACGATATATGCACACGTCGGCTCCCCCACCATGGTACCGACTTCCAGCTTATGTGGTCTCCACTGATTGGCTGAGCACGCCGCTACTTCCCCTCCTCTGGTTCATTACACACGGCGCGCGAATGAAGAAGTTGATTTCCGTTCCATATATTCGCCTTTTCTTGACGATGCGACCCAGCCTTGCGTAATACTTCCTGACAAGATTAAGCTTGTATTTGAATTCCCCGTGACTCATCTCTCTCAAATACCCTAACTGACAAAACTCCGTAAAATTCCGTAATCAGATAATTTTCTATGATATCGTCGTTCGTAATAATTTGCTTGATAGCGTTTTCTAAGACATAGAAAACCTATCTGTATGCTTATAATTTTTATAAAATGCTCCGAAAATATCTTAATAATAATTATAATAAATTAATAATAATAATAAATTAACATGAAAAATTCTCTTGGCTGAACAATTTGCCGCGTAAATAAATATAGAATGGCTTCCTACTGACTTAGGCCAGTTGCATAAAAACTCCTCGAAAAACACGTTACACAGTCACTTAGTATTCAAGGCTGTTTAAATATGAGAGAACCATTTCAGTAGGTATATTAGCACGTTAAGGAGATGTTTGAGAGCAAAAATCAGACACTCTTGCATCTATAAAACCACAGTAAGTACAGTCTCAATAATTCGAGGTGGATCGACTACATTGAACTACGGGAAAAAAATTGGGAATTGTTAATTTAACTTCATTAAAATAATTGTAAATGACAGGTGAAACAAGTTGTACCAAAATGATGTACGCGTTGTATGATTTTATTACAAATCTATTTAAACGAAAATGCTCCCTTACGTTAAATATGTTTAGCCTATTCTATAATGTTTCATTCTAAGTTTGAGTCTACGAATGAATAGGGTACTATACACTTGTATAAGCGATACAACACAATA
This sequence comes from Meconema thalassinum, assembly GCA_946902985.2. NCBI lineage: Eukaryota > Metazoa > Arthropoda > Insecta > Orthoptera > Tettigoniidae > Meconema > Meconema thalassinum. The sequence continues at coordinate 547,835,545 of OX336390.1, forward strand.
CAATTAGATCATGCACACTGATTTCCACTATGGTTGTGGGTACTTATGGTTATGTGAATTATAATACATGTAATATTATTCATGAGTTGCGTTATACAAATATTATATCCTCGCCCAACAACATTGAGCGTGTAGACCGACTGAAAATTATAAATTGATAATTTGTACAGGCTTCAAAACTTCACAAATCTATTTCTCTGGTGACCTGAAGGATCTCGTGTTGTAAACGTTTGCTGGTATGTATTAATTTTAATACTAATGAGAATAGCACAGGAATCATGAACTTCTACTTCTAGCCTCATGGGCATGTTTTGAGTTCTAACTGACGCACAGTCTTTTACGTTGTCGTGGTTCAAAGTAAGTCTTCTTTCCGCAAGATACTTCGTGCGGATAATGGCTGGATGTGTAGGAGTCGGAAGTGCTAGAAATCCGTTTTTATATACGCTCGTTGGCTATATCGATCTTGCCACTGACAATGTGTGGCCCTGAGATAGCTTGTACTTGCATTGTGCATCAGAAATAACACATTTGCTAGAGGGCAGTGCGATCTATCACATCCTATCATCGCCATTTCATTAGTAGCCTGGGGGCAATGTACATTTCTGACAGCGTATGTAAAATATACCTGTTGTCTGTACGTACGGTAAATAAGGAACAAATTGGACATGGACCTTGAGCAAGATATCAGCCAAATATTTTCCAAGGTTTGAAATGGACAAATATGGAAGAATAATACGACTATGGTGAACAGCGGTATCCGAACTAGCCTTTCTCCCGAGGATATAGCTGAGGCAGAGGCCACCTTGGTAAGCACTATCCATTACTGGAACGGTTGCTAATTTTGAGAGACGTTAGGGGAAAGGAGCCAAGTTCTGTAGGAAATAGGAGCAAAAGTTATCAGCAAAAATAAATATTTACATTTTCTCTATAACATATTCTTAAATAAAAACTTAATTCATTTTGTGTTTGTTCTACAAACTGAACTACTACAACTATTATCTCCATATTATTCTTTGTAGAACTTAAAATCATCAATTTTTCCTACGTTGTTACCATATCAATTGTTCTTATGACTTCTCTTGGTGTTCAGGCAACCTACAGATGGAGGAAGATATGAACAAATATTAGATAAACACTCCATACTTGTCTTTATATAATTTTGTGTTGAAATTGAACTTGAGAAACGTTAACAATGCCATATAGGTAACGAACCAACGAAGAATTTTGCGAAAATTGTGTTTTTCAAGCAATTATCGACTAAAGTGCACCCATCATACTTTTATGTTCGAACAATCGTACTCACTAATTTACCACGACCAGTGGCATTTCCACTTAAATGTTTCAGGAGAATGTTCTATATAAAAACTAATTAATGCCCTATAGGTTAGTTGTTGTTGATTATTTAGGGGTTTGTTTTCAAATATCAAGATGGTGGCTGGACGAAATGTATCAAACTTCTATTTATTACTCTTACACTATTCAAGCGGTTGAAGTAAAACTTCGCACAATAAACCACTACTATAATCTTTATCGTATTTAAATCTACGACTTACATTTCATTCTTTATAGATGACGCACATGACAATTATTCTGGTATTAAATCTTCTAGCTCGTTACGGAATGATCCAATTTCTGTGAACCTTTATATATGGTCCACTACTATGGTCTAATCCTAAAGATACTTATATCTAGATCTTACTTTTCATAAATAATAGATCCTTCAAACGTGAATTAACCTTATTCGTCAGTGAATGATACGATCGCTGTGAAAAATGACCGAGTTAATCCATACTACCTTATAATATAAACCACCTTCCTCTCACCCCGCAGGGTCCCACTACTAGTGAGTCGTGGGTTGGCGACTATGGGACCCCAGCTGAGTCTGGCATTGCTCCCACTTAATTGTTCCGTCATTCATATTTTCTGTCAACTTCCCTTGGTGAACTCTTGTTTTATTCCGACACCGATGGTTTTAGGGGATTCGTGGCCTAGGGTGCTTTCCATTTTACCGCCATAAGTTTTCCAACGCCCTCAAAAGCTGACAGCTGGTATGTTCGAAAGTTGGCGAACCCGAAGTAGTTCTGACTGGATTCACTTTCCCCTTTTGTTTCCAGTAACTTTGTGTCGAATTCTCTCCTCGTTTCCTTTCCTACTTGCCTTTCATAACTCTACTTCCTTCCAAGCCCCTCAGCACTCATTTCTCGAACTTTTGAGAACATTTCTTTTCCACTGTATTATTATCTTATTTTCGTCCATTTCTTCTATTGGTATAGAAGTCAGAAGTCTGTTGTTGCAGTATTCATTTCACGTTCATTCATTTCCACTACCATCCTCACCATTATAGGCAGATGGCTTAGGTATTTTGGCCCTAAAACAACAATCACCACCACCAATCTAATCCACCAAGTACATAAATCAATTACTTCATTTTCAGAGTTTACGTTTGTCAATTTCTGATACATGAATTCTTCTCAATCACCACGGAATGATCCGATCTCAGTGAAACTTGGTATAATGGACGGGTACTAGAATCTAAATTTATAGGTATGAAATATATATCTTACCCACGCGCGTTTCAACACTTCAAATATGAGTATTTCATTTGTCATTGAATGATTTGATCACTGTAAAAAAGTGACATAGTTGACGCCTACTATAGGCCTAATCTAAATGTCTAGGTACATAAAACTATTGCTTATTTTTCACAAATTATGGATGTTGCGCATATCAATTCTTTAGATATGAATTCGCTTAACTCACGACAAAATGATTCTATCTGAGTTAAACTTGGATTAGTGGACCACTACTATAGTTTAGCCTAAACCTACAGGTATAAAATCGGTATCTTAGTTTCCATAGATGGTGCACGTGTCAATTCCTCAAACATAAATTCAACCAACTTGTCTCTGAATGACCTGACCTGCCATAGTAAACCCATAGTGTAATCGAAATTTACAGGTACACAAATCTATTGCTTCTATTTTACAAATTATACATGGCGTGCTTGTCAATTGCTCAGATATTAATTTTTACTGTACAGCTCGTCAGAGAATGACCGATCAAGGTGAAATTTGGTAAGGTAGCCCGATGCTATGAATGAAGCAACCTGGCATAGTCTATAGTTTTTTAGATTAGTTTTTTACAGTTGCAAATGGCTCTCGAGTTATCTAAAATAAATGTCTGTTAAAGTTGTTTTTTGTTTATGATTATTGTTGAAAATGTCAACATTTTTTTGCAAATTGAGTTTGTTATTGCTCCCCTATTAGTGTAGATCAATACTTGAAATTATATTTGTTCCATCTCAAGGAGAAGTTATTTCATTAAAGGAAGAGTTTTGGGATGGAAAAGATTGGTAGAATGTATAAAATAGGTTACATTAATTCTTTGTATTATTTCTTTGTGTTCAGGTAATTCATATTTCATCGAACGTTCGTGTTTAACAATTCCTCACTCACTGCCTTATGAGAGATGGCAAAATTTTCCTCTTATGTCATGGTATATCGTCTTATAGTGTTATATTAAAACATATCAAGTTTTACCTAATTTAGCCTAATATTTCAAAATATACTTGAATTTCATACATCAACTTTTGATATACCGGTAGCCGTAGATACTGTATGATACTGGGTGTTATGTCCATCCAAAACTACGAAAATTGGAAAGAAAGGATCGTAAGGGGGGTGGGGGGAGAATACAGTTTTCATTTCTGCGTTGCCTGTTAACAAATGTAACTTTTCAATCGGTCAACACGACTGTACTGTACATATCAGTATTTGCCGTACTATTCTATAAATAATGATAATTTTCAAATACATACCCACTTTTAGAGAGAATTTCATATTGTCTCTTTAAACGATCAAAAACACCGGCCGCGGTGGCCGAGAGCGCTAACGCACTACCTCGTGCCTCGCTGGCATCGGGAGAGCGTGGGTTCGGATGCCACCTCAGCCGTCCTGAAAACGGTTTTCGTGGTTTCCCATTTTCACCACCAGGCAAATGCCGGGACGGTTCCTTTCAATAGGTCCACGGCCGATTTACTTTAATAATTCCTCTCCTGACCCGTCCTGAAAAGAAAAGTTCATGACCATTGGCTGCATTAATAAAATTATTCAAGCAATCAATGTAACTTCTTCGAACTGCATAATGCAAACTATTGACCTGTTCTTATTAGTTGTATGAAAGGACAATTAAGGACCAGTTCCATGTAAAACAAGACATCAACGCAGGGCAGCTCCTCCTCTGGTTAGGCTACATCAATCAAGTGCTACCAGGTTCAAAATTAGCCCAGCGAGTGAAGTTCAGTGAAGCTCTCCGAGTTATCTAGCAAGAGCACATAAATAGTTTCATGGAGTCGTCTCTCCATGATACGACAATCCTCTATTATTGATCAAACCAGTCCCTGTCTGAAAGTTGTTCCGAATGTGTTTTGACACGAAATATTGAAACCAAATATAGATTTTTATGATAAATTATGAATAATATTGGTGCTAGAAATTGTGTGGGTGATTTTGACAGAGTGAACGCCTTGCCATGCACTACAGGTACTACTGTAGTCAAAATAATCTTAAAGAATTCAACAATTAATCGGATGAGGATCTGTTGAGCATAACAAAACAATGTAAAAAGCTTTAATCAAATACCCTCACTGATAAAGGAAGTTAACCTCGGTAGAAATGAATTGAAAATGAATGTTTATATGACTTTATTGGAATGATTACGTAATGAAATACGTGCACACTGCTGATTGTCATGAAATGCGAGCTGATTCCACATTTGCTCGACTGTATGAACATAAACTGGCTACGGGAGGACGTCTACATGACGTCTAGATACGTACCTGTACCTATGTGTACGGGTATTGTCCTGATGAAAGGCTACCAGAATGCTGGTATTTACTTATGTAGCCTATATGTATATTTTATTATAGTAGCCTATTTTTATTATATGAAAAAATAGGCTTATGAGATCACCTTTTGTCCGTGTGTGTGTGTGTATGTCACCCCTTAATAAAATGAAAATGAAACTCGGTAAGGACATAGTACTATCTCGTCCGACCCCGACTGTGCCCTTCACATTTTAATACGTTTCACCAATCCAACATTGCGGCTGCGCGATATATTTTACCGGCATTCTACATCTCCGAAACTATTACTGATATCACCCTGAAATGTTGTATGGTGATAGAGAATACTAACGTAAGTTCAGCTATGTGGCGATTAAGTACAAAACCAACATGGTGGTCAAGCGAAGTTGAAATATTTAAATGTAATTTTATAACGATTTAATCGACAGGGCGGCATGAAACCTATCACTCTACATGTCTATACAAGATTTAATCTACCGGCACCTAACTCAATATAATTGTTCTCATAAAAGCAAGATGGTGGCTGTGTGAAATATTAAAATTAAGTTTTTATTTTTTGTGTCTAAATCATGTGATTGAAGTGAACGTTCATTCATTGAATATTCATCTGCTGGCATATAACTTTATAGCATATACAGTATGTAAAACAATCCAATATGGCGTCCATACGATACATTTCAACAGTGATGTGACACGTGGAGAATATTAAGAGGCTCATAAAGTGTCGTGGTGATCCTCTTACTGTAAATGATATTCTTTAGTAACCTGAAGGAGTTGATATATCACCACTTCAAACACATCCCAACTTATTTGTTCGAAATAAGCGTGAAGTAGTTTTAAATTTCTACCAGTATCTAATAAGAATTTCACCTGCGGTTATTAGATTACACCTTAATTACCATCGCACTAGACTCACCAACGGACATGCGTTTTTTCTTCCCCTCATTTGTATACCTTCGCACACTGGAGACCTTTGCCTTCTTTATTGAACTGGAATTGAATTGTCTTTTGTAGTCTAGTCTCTATGAATTAGGGTACCGGCTCCGCCGATTTAATCCTGGCATGAGGGTTGGAACAAGGTGCACTCTGGCTGGTAAAGAAATCTACTGGAACGACCATCGTATTGACCTGATATGAATCCGTTCGTTTCTAATCTCCCTAAAAATGAAGGAATCCCTTGCGGAAAGCATTGCGGCAGAAGGGAAGCCATCATCTTGTCATAATGTGCCTAATGCGGGACATCGCCAGAGATAGTTGCGCTGCCAGTGTGTCGAGCCTTCCACAAGTGTAGCTGAAGATGGTAGACATGGGGCGAGTAACAATGTAAGTAGTGTTTTGTCTCACAAATTTCAATGGTGCTGTAATTACTTTTTATCCAGTCCATGTATAACGGTCTAGTCATCTTCCCATTCAGCAGTGTTGTGATGTATTAAGTTGTCAGACGATAAATTTGAATTTGTGAATTCTGAAGATGGCATGTCTGCACTGTGTCCGGTAGTTGACTCGCAAATTGTCTAGAACAGGAAGACCACTTGGCCCCACGCGCAGAATATTTTATGTGCAGAATAACGTTAAAATGAACATTAGCATCTTTCCAGCAGACTACCAAACGAAGCTCCTGATGAGGCCCCAGTAGCAATATTCTCGCATACTGTAGGTAAGGTTTCGGGATCGAAAACTAGAGCGGTCACTAGGCATTTGAGGATGCCGTTTAAGTTGATTTATTAGCACGTTGAAGATACTTTCAGGGCAAACCTTTGGTACCTTGGCGTCTCTTAAAGGCGTAGTAGTTAACAGGGACGTAAACATCTCTCTTACTTTCATATGAGAGCCTGAAATCGAACACAGGGCCGTTGAAACAAGAGTCACCACATTTACCCCCTAGACCATGGAAAGTGGCAACTAGTATTCCTCTTTTACAAGATTTCATTCGTTAACCACAATGTTCCATTGATATTTCACTTCCATTGTTACATGTTACAGTATCTTTGCACAGAGCCTGTTTTCTTTGAATTACACAGGTTTACAAAACAACATTTTTGGAGACCTTTTTTGGATTCAGTAACTGATTTTGTGTAGAAAGTGTATGATTTACGGAAATGTACTCTATGTTCCTGTACCACATCACGTTTGTAAAAACTACATATTAAAGAAATCATTACAAGATGCGTGAACTTGAAAATCTGCATTGTTTTGTTTCTTTATATCAGGCAGAGTTTAGTACATGAAAATAATAAACATATTAACTTAAGACATATTGTAACAAATACTGTACATAGGCCTATCAAAGAAAAATATAGTTTGTGTTCACTTGTATGATTAAGCTTCTCATACTGCTTTGTCTCTTGTTCACTCTAGTAGGATCATCACGTTTTATCAGCCAACAGTAGAGATATTGTGAATTTTTTCAATATCTTGTTAATCAAAATTACTGCAATTATAAAAAATTGGTATGTGATAGGACAAAAGTAATGTCACTTCTGAATTCAGATGAACAATGTACATAGAATAAGAGTCAATGCCAAGAAAGGAAAAATCGTGTGGACCTGTGTTATTGAAGGTCCAGGACTACTTTATTTCCATCGAAGCTTGGTTACACAGTATTACAGAAATATTAAGTTATTGTGTTTGAACAAGCTACCCATATGAGCTTGGCCCTTGATGAGGTAACACCAATAAAAATAAAGCAAATAATCTATAATGTGATGTGAAAATGTTTGACTCGGGGATTATTGAACTACAGTATATTCCTTCTAATTAATTTCTCTTCCCCGAGTTAACCGAACAACTTTTTATTTATGTCTAATATGTAATAGCAACTAAATATTAGCCTACCACCGACTGTTAGATGATGAACCTCATACGCGTAGAATATTTTCGTCCTACTGTACCAGCTACGGTCATCCTCTAGGCGAAACGTACGAGATTTTTGCGCAGCGTACGAGGCTTTTCGTCACCAGAAATGATGAAAATACACAACGAATTTATGTAGGACCAATGTGGGAGTCGTAGATGAGGCGTAATATGGACTTAAAAGACAAGGAGTCTCATAGGCTAGCAGAGGCTACTCCCGCTGTTGCTTCGTGTTGGACCCAGCGCAAATGGCAGCAGTAGTGTTGCTGGTTGTAGATCTGGTAATAAGTTAGTTAGTTGTTGTTTTAAGGGGCGGAACTGCCACTGATCTGGTAATAAGCAGTGTTAGATTAATCGATTAATAATCTTTGAAATTAATCAAAAACTATTATTCGATGAATCGACTGACCGTTCATTCGAGTATTCGACTATCCAAAAAATAGATTAATAGGCAAACCGATTTAATTAATAATAATGATATTGGTTTTACGTCCCTCTTAACTACTCTGGCTTTTAGAGACGCTGGGGTGCCGGAATTTTGCCCCGAAGGGAATCTTTAACGTGCCAGTATATCTACTGACACAACTCCCTTGCATTTGCGCACCATCAAATGCCAGCTGACTGCGCCAGGATACGAACCTGCAACCTTGGACCCAGCAAGCGAGAACGTTACCGCTTAGCCATGCAGCCAGTTAATCGGCTAACCGAAGAATCGATTAGTAGACACGAGATAAGGAAAGTAGTTTAAATGAGAAGTCATCACTTAAATTGAGTTACGCTTATTTTCAGAATGATGTATAAAAATTCATAAAAGTTTATTTTTGCCTAAATTAATATACAAAGTGTCCATCCTGTTCATGTTAACAATAACAAAATATAATTCAGTGACAGTGGAAGGACAATCATCAATCAAATTGGGAACGATTTCGAAAAATGAAACCGAAGAGTTTTCAACAAAGATTATGAATTCTTGTTCAATGTTGCAATTTATAACAGGAACATATTTTTACTTTCTTTTAGCCTAGTTTTCACAAAGAAGGTAAATTATATGATACAATATATTTTAATTAATTAAATGTATGTTTTGCTTCAGTGAGAGTGTAGTGAAAAGAGGGAAGTACATCGATTAATGGACAAAACAATCAATTATTCAACCATCCGATTAAACGATTAAATTTACAATCGATTAATCGTTATTTAAAGCAGTTAAATAATTTTTTGCTTCGATTAATCGATTATTCGAAAAGTGAAATTAATCAATTAAAGTAGCAGCCCCAGCCACTAATGATAGCGACTACTTCAGCTTCATGACCTAGCTTTAATTAATATCTGATAAGATACAAGTGAGAAGTTAGACAGTTAGAAAGTTTGTGAACGCCTCAAAGAATTTAATGATATTTACTACCAACGAGAACTCCGTCATAGCCGGTCCCAAGCCCGATTGAGAAGGGAGGAGGGAGTCTGGTTACACTCTGTAGAGATCTAAATAATTGACAACAGAAGCACAGGGAGTAGCGACAAACATCAAATCGTGAAGCAACCAAAAGGTGGGCACAGACGCTAAGGGGGCAGCCCCCCCCCCCTCCCAACTGTGCTTTGGAGACTGAAGGCCAATAACCCGCATCTCCGAGAAAATATTATTACTGAAACTGCAACAGAGAAAAACCGGACGGATAAAAAGACGACGATCTTTAGCATGAAACAGGTTACGAAAATTGGATGTTGGAACATACGAACACTGCGGCAAACAGGAAGACTAAGGTGACCTGGAAAAGAAGCGTGGATGAAGAGAAGAGGGAAGAAGGCAAATCCTGGGCAGATCTACAACAGATTGCCAGGAGAAGGGACCAATGAAGGATCTTTGTTGTAGCCCTTTGCTCCGAAAGGGCACACAGTCAAGTAGGCTAAGTCACTACGAACGAGAATCTTCTTCTCGGACAAAGCATGTCTATTGATGCTTGATTTGCATTCGAGAAATTTGAGTCGTGCGAAGATTTTGAATACCACCACGATGTTTTTCAATGCTTGGTACGAGATTTTACTGGTGAGCTGTTACCATCCATGGTTCTCTCTGATTATAAACGACTGATTATAAGCCGTCGTACCAACATCACTTAAATATCGAAATACAAGATTGATTTATAAGACTTCAAACAGCTTTATGTTCCATAAATTTCTTAAATGTAGAATTACAAATTCCAGTTCTTCGTTCTAATAATTCACGTGCTGCTCTTTATATGAATCAGGTTATGACTGTAGTAAGAAATGATCGTAAATCATGTACGTTTATTGCATTTTAATTATCTATTGAATGCATACAACTTGACCCATTTATTTAGTATATTTTCAAGTTAAATAGCTATGATGGTGATTATGACTGTTAATGTTTTAAGGAACATAACTGCGTGATTTTATGGTTTCTTGAAATAACATAAAATATACACAAGAGAAATATTTAATTGTTCCCACATTTCCAATGTCTAACTTCAATCAACACATGTGTACTATCAAATATAACGCTATAGTAAATATAGTTTACTAGCAGGTAGGCGCAGCTTCGCTCGCGTCATAGTCGTGTCATCGAGTTATTCAATGAAATGCAGGTTTAACCCCGTTAACAACCCTTTAGAACTTGAATATCCAAAAATCCCCCCTTAGTAGACGTTTTCGACACACAATAAACATATCCCCAAAAGATCCTTCTAACTTTAATAGTTTTGGTTGGTCGATGAGAGTGAATATCCAAAAATCCATCCTTAGGGGACGTTTTTCGTCAAGAAATTCACCCCTCCCCATAGGCCCCTTAAATTGGATTTATGAAAAAACGGTCGATCACTTATTAAGTAATGTATTTATTTATTTATTTATTTATTTATTTATTTCTAAGCTGATTGATTTCCTCCGAGTTTCAAACTCTTCGCCTATGTCGTTTAAGAGATACACGCTCCGTTAGAAATCTTTCAACCCCCACTTTTCATCCCTTTCACCTCATTATATACACCACATCAAAAAACCATTAGACATTTGTCAACTTATTCTTAATGATTAGTATATATGCCAAGTATCACATCCCCAAGTGAAATCACTCGTGAGATATTGTTATTCAATGAAATGCACGTTTACCCCTTAACACCTCTTTAGAACCTGAATATCCAAATCTCTTTCCTTAGTGGACGTTTGCGACATACAACGAACATATCCCCGAAATTTCATGTTTCTAACTTCAATAATTTTGGCTGGGCGATGATGAGTGAGTGACTCAGTCAGGACATTTTCTTTCATTTATTTTTGAGAATTTCACCCCTCCCCATTAACCCCTTAAATTGGATTTATGAAAAAAACGGTCTAACCGTTATTTTTAGCTGTTTTCCCCCTGAGTTTGATGAATGAGTGAGTCAATCAGTTAGGACACTTTCTTTCCTGTTTTTTTTTCTTTCAGAATTTCGCCCCTCCCCATATGGGCCCCTTAAATTGGATTTATGAAGAAACGGTCGAACACCTATTTACTTATTTTTAAGCTGCTTTTTCCGCTGAATTTCAAACTTATCGCCTATGTCGAATGAGATATACATGCTCCGTTAAGAATCCTTCAACCCCCAATTTTCACCTCTTTCACCTCATAATATACACCATATCGATAAACCCTTAGACATATGTCTGCTTATTTTTAATGATCACTTTATATGCCGAATATCACAACCCCAAATGAAACAACTCGTGAGATAATGTTATTCAATGAAATGCAAGTTTAACCCCCTTAACACCCGTTCAGAACATGAATATCCAAAAATCCATCCTTAGTGGACTTTTTCGACATACAACGAACATATCCCCAAAATTGTAAGTTTCTAACTGCAGTAGGTTTGCTGGGGGATGATGAGTGAATATCCAAAAATCCTTCCTTAATGGACTTCTTTCCCCAGAATTTCACCCCTCCCCATGGGCCCCTTATATTGGATTTATTAAAAAACGATCGAACACCTACAGTATTTACTACTTTTTCAAGCTGATTTTTCTCCCTGAGATTCATACTTTTTGTCTCTGTCTTTTAAGAGATACTTGCTCCGTTAGAAATCCATCAACCCCCACTTTTCACACATACACCTCATAATATACACCACATCGAAAAACCCTCAGACATGTGTCTTCTTATTCTTAATGATGAGTTTATATGCCGAGTATCCCATCCCCAAGGAAACCAATCGGGAGATATTGTTATTCAATTAAATGCAAGTCAACCCCCTTAACACCCCTTTAGAACCTGAATATCCAAAATTCCTTGCTTAGTGGACGGTTCCGACTTACAGCGAACATAACCCCAAAATGTCATGTTTCTAACTTCAATAATTTTGGCTGGGCGATGATGAGTGAGTGAGTCAGGACATTTAATTTAATTTATTTTTCAGAATTTCACCCCTCTCATGAACCCCTTAAATTGGATTTATGAAAAAACGGCCGAACACATATTTACTTATATTTGATCTGTTCTTCCCCCCTGAGTTTGATGAGTGAGTGAGTTAGGACACTTTCTTTCCTGTTTTTTTTCTCCAGAATGTCACCCCTCTCCAAGGAAAAAAAGGTCGAACACCTATTTACTTATATTTTTAGCTGGTTTTTTTTCCTCGATGAATTTCAAACTTCTCGCCTATGTCGTTTAAGAGATACACGCTCCGTTAAGAATCCCTCAACCTCCAATTTTCACCCCTTTCACCTCATAATGTACACCACATCGATAAACACTTGGACATATGTCTGATTATTTTTAATGATTAGTTTATATACCGAATACCACATCCCCAAAGAAACAACTCATGAGATATCGTTATTCAATGAAATGCACGTTTACCCTCTTAACACCTCTTTAAAACCCGAATAAACAAAATTCCTTCCGTAGTTGACGTTTTCGACATACAGCGAACATATTCCCAAAATTTCAAGTTTCCAACTTTAATAGTTTTCGCTGGGCGTGATGAGTGAGTGGGTCAGTCAGAACATTTTCTTTCAATTATTTTTACCTGAATTTCACCTCACCCCATTGGCCCCTTAAATTGAATTTATGAAAAATACGGTCGAACACCGATTTACTTATTTTTTAAGCTGATTTTTTTTTGCTGAGTTTCAAATTTCTCGCCTATGTTGTTTTAGATATAGGCCTACACGTTCCGTTAGGAATCCTTCAACCCCCACATTTCACCCCTTTCACCTCATAGTAATACACCACATCGATAAACCCTTAGACACATGTCTGCTTATTTTTAATGATTAGTTTATATGGCGAGTATCACATCCACAAATGAAACCACTCGTGATATATTGTTATTCAATGAAATGCAGGTTTATCCCCCTTAAGACCCCTTTAGAACCTGAATATCCAAAAATCCTTCCTTAGTGTACGGTTTTGGCATACAACGAACTTATCCCCAAAATGCCATGTTCCCAACTTCAATAAGTTTGGCTGGGCGATGATGAGTGAGTGAGTCAGGACATTTTCTTTCAACTTTTTTTCTTTTGTTTAGAATTTCACCCCTCCCCATGAACCCCTTAAATTTGATTTATGAAAAAACGGTCAAACATCTATTTATTTATTTTTTATGCTGATTTTTTTCCACTGAGTATCAAACTCCTCGCCTAAGTCGTTTAAGAGATATACGCTCCGTTAGGAATCCTTCAACCTCCACTTTTCACCCCTTTCACCTCATAATATACACCACATCGAAAAACCCTCAGATTATATGTCTTCTTATTAGTCTATTTTCAATTTTGAAAAAAAAAAAAAGCGTATGAGATCACCTTTTGTCCGTGTGTCTGTGTGTGCGTGTGCGTGTGTGTGTGTGTGTGTGTGAGGTGTGTGTGTGTGTGTGTGTGCGTGTGTGTGTGTGTGTGTGTGTGTGTGTCCTCCCCTCCCCCTAATAACTTCTATACGGCTGAAGCGGGCTGTAGCGATCTCAATGAAACTCGGTAATTTCATAGCACTACTCCGGGCGACCCCGACCGTGCCCTTCAAATTTTGTTACGTCTCACCAATCCAACATGGCGGCTGTGCGAAATATTTCACCAGCATTCAATATTTCCAAAACTATTCCCGATATCACCCTGGATTTTTACGGTGATAAAGGAAACTACTAGAAGTTCACCTATGTGACTATTGAAAAACTAGTAACTACAAAACCAACATGGCGGCCACGCGAATTGGCGACTTTTAAATAGACGTTTCTCGCGATTTAATCAATTAAACGCAATAAAACTTGGTACAGTATATGTTTATACACATTGTAATGCACCGACATCAAACTTCGTTCAACTTTTTACATAACCACAAGATGGCGGATGTGCGAAATATTTCACTGGCATTCTATATCTTGGAAACTATTAGCGGTATCACCCTGAAATTTTGTACGGAGATAAAGGGCACTACTGGAAGTTCATCTATAAGACTTTCGAAAACCGGTTAACTACAAAACGAACATGGCGGCCAAGCGAATTAAAAATTTAATAGACCTTTCTCGCGATTTAATGTTCCAAACGCAATGAAATCTGGCACAGAAAATGTTTATGCACATGTAATGCAGAGGTATCTAATTTAGTTCAATTGTTTACATAACCTCAAAATGGCGGCTGTGCGAATTTTAAAATTAAGTTTTTTTTCGTGTGTCTTAATCATACGATCGAAGTGAAAGTTTGAATAATGAACCTACGCAATCATTTTCCTTTAATGGTACATGACTCTATGGCCTATACATTTAACAATCCTACATGGCGACCATCCGAAATATTTAGACGGCTCTGAATATCTACGAACCTATTGTAGCAATCAAACTGAATTTATTTATGTTCATAGGGGCTATGAACATAAGTTCACCTATAGGACTTTAAATAACATGGTGATCACAAATCCAACATGGCGGTGACGCGAAGTATAAATATTCACATGGACGTTTCTCGCAATTTAACCATCCTAGTGCAGTGAAACTTGGTACAGTAAATCCTTATACGAATGTTAATCCACTGGCATCTAATTTATTTCAATTGTTTCCATAACCACAAGATGGCAGCTGTGCGAAATTTTAAAATCTCCTTGTTACTTCTTGTGTCCTAATCATGCGATTGAAATTTGAATGCTACACGTACACAATAATCTTCATGTAACCGTACATAACTCTAGGACCTACATATATAAAATCCAACATGGCGACCATCCGAAATATTTAGTCGGTTCTCAATATCTACGAATCTATTACAGCAATCAAACTGAAATTTTGTATGTTCATAGTGGCAGTTAACATAAGTAGGATATATGAAAATAGGCTGTATAGTTCTTCACGGAGCTACTTGTTTTTAATGATGAGTTTATATGCCGAATATCACATCCCCCAATGAAACCAATCGGGAGATATTGCTATTCAATGAAATGCAGGTCTACCCCCTTAACACCCCTTTAGAATCTGAATATCCAAAAATCGTTTCTTAGTGGGCGTTTGCAGCCCTTGAGAAAGTTGCATACCGAATTTCATTCTAATCCGTTCGGTGGTTTCTGAGATTTCGTGATGAATGAATGAGTGAGTGAGTGAGTGGTATTTGACAAATATATAGTAGATAATTATCTGTCATATCGTTCCCTGATGACGACTTGCTCTTGGCACGAGATTAACAAAGACGATATAGGCTATTGATTTATTCCATTGACAACTGATCGCAGCAGACTTATTAATGTTCCATTTTCTTGAATTTTGTTTCATAGGTCATATAGATTATTCAATACACACACCAAAGTACGCGAAGCCGATATCAAGCCCCTAAATTAAAAAACAATAACAAGGTTTAAAAATACAGTTTGCCTGGTCATTTTAAGCCATTAATCATATCTACAGACGCAGGTCCGTTTTTTTTATAGCGTGTTGTGAGAATTATTACCTTCTAAATGACAATCTTACATGGGATTGAATTAAATAAACCAAAATCCGATTTTTAATATTTGATTTGATTTTACTGATAGACTGCATTCCATCAACTCGCGGAGAAAGTTATATTCTTCTCATTCTACTTCAGTTTTGTGATTTATTTATTTATTTATTTATTTATTTAGTGTATGGCCTTTATTGCCGGGAGTGTCCGAGGACATGTTCGGCTCGCCAGAGCTTGTAGCTGCTTCTATGCGGACAGCTATGGGGGTGGGCTACATGTCCCGTGGCGTGTGGATCAGATGAAATGAATGAAGATGAATGAGAAATTTTAATTTCAAGTAGTTCCAACTTTGGCTACCAGATGGCACTGACATCTAGCAACGAACGTTGGAATTTGATAAAGCGTTTCGAACGAAATATAACCTACAAATTTGGCTACCAATTGTAGTGGTAGGTTCTTTTTCATGCCATAAATCCATGACATGGGCCCGCCGGCTTTACTTCCCCTCCGAAGGAAGGCATACTGAAGGATTTTAACGCTCTTAAAAAATCTGACGGCTTTGGCTGAGTTTGAACCCGAGATTTTGGCCATATCAGTTCAGCATGCCACCGACTACGTTATCGAAGTCGCTAGTTTTGTTATTTATTATTTTGTTAGGAATCCACTAAAATACGCGCATTATTTCCTACCGACTAAAATGTGAGATGGAAGATAATAAACGTAAATCAGGCGAAATAATTCATTATCTTGAGAAAAGTAGCTGAAAGTAATTTTAGGACAAACAGACTGTTCAGTATTTTTACATATTAATATTCTAGACCAAGGAGTTGTCCTTTGGAGGAGTTACATCTAATTAAGCGCCACAATACAGTACCATCAGAACCATAATCGTCTATCCCTAACCTACTGACGTTGATAACGGAAACAAGACCATATACCAACTTTCCATCCCCTTTTTCCTTCCATCATTTAATTTAAGAAAGATTATTATGAAAGGTCTCTTAATGGGGGGAGGTGTAGAATTCAGAGAACATTGTAACCTGGCGGAAGAAGTATTGATTGGACAAAAGCTCCAAGACAAAATTCTGTCAAATATCGGTTTTATAGCACGCATGTGCTTTTAAATTACTTTTTTTTTGCAATTTGTTTTATAAAATGTGGTTGATTTAACAATTAATATAGTAGCTTTCAATCAGTCTTCACTAAATCATCCAATTACTGGAATATGTGAAAAATAACCTGAAATAAATTACATATGATTAGGATTTATATATTGTTACGGATTAAGAAGAAAAATAAACATTAGGGGTGACAGTTTGCTCATCAAACGAACATTATCAGATTCAAATATGCAAGACTCACAGCTCTACAAAATACTACCAATCCTAGTATAGTGACACCCACAGATAGGCTCTACCCTAATATATATATATATATATATATATATATATATAAAAGAAAAACCCACCAGAAAACTTAGTAGGCTCAAGTGTGGTAATTATTTCTGAAAAATATTAAAGCGCCCGAAAAAAGAACTACTTATTTTAATGTTTCAAAACTTAGAAATGACGATCTCATCAACAAAACAGAAGAGAAGAAGCTACATTCTTTTGAGATGTGGTGCTATAGGCGCATGTTCAAAATAAAGTGGATTGACAAGGTTGCAAATGAATTGGCCTTGAAAAGAGTGGATGAGAAGAGAAGTTTGTGGATCTCAATTGTTAAAAGAAGAATACAATTTACAGGCCATCTCGTGACATGAAGGAATCCTGAAGACAAGGCAGTAAGTACCCAGAGTCCAGGTTTCACAGTCTTAGCATGCCACACTCCAGACATGTGCTTTCAGGAACCTTTTCCTGATTTCAAGGCTGATGTTCTTAGAAGTTAAAATCTTTTTCCTTTTGTAAAAGGCAGCTTTTGCTTGTGCAATTCTACTTCGTACCGTACTTCTGTTTTTCTCCGTCCATCCCTACTGAACCTACAGCCTAGCAAGGGGTATGTTGATGGAAAAAGACCTAGAGGAAACCACGCCTGAGGTATATGGATCATGTGGGATGCAAGACCTACGGAGGATTGAAGAGGAAAGCGGAAAGACGAGAAGAGTGGAGATTTGCTTCAAACCAATCCTCGGATTGACCACTAGAGAAGAAATCGGACAAGAGAAAACTTAAAAATAAAACTACCGCGCCATGGTCTAAGTAAGATTTAGAAACACTGCTCTGTGTGAAGAACACTCGAAGCACAATAATTAGACGAAACACGACGTAAGGCAAGAGTAACATATCCAGGAGCTCTACTATGAGCTTGACTAATTAGACGCATAGCTCTGGTCTATGGTTAAATTGCTCTCAGATATCAGGGTTTCTGGGAAGTAACTTGACCCTCAGTTATAGCAATTGCTCTACTGTGGCTATCCCTATTGTTGGAATCACGTAGTAGACGTCCTGGCACCTTATTAACATGTGTTCACAGTAGGCATGGCCATATTCCTTAATAGGAAGCAATAAATAAATAAAGACACCGCCCGAGTATTGAATGCCATTCTCCGGTTCCATACTTTGAATGTGCCCATTTTTATTAGGTGGTGTTATAGTTATCATTATCATCATCTCACAATTCTTTTATGGTGAATAGCCAATGACCGGTTTCCAAGAGTAAGGTTTTGTGGCTTCAGTACAAACTATTTGTAGTGTTGGTCCATGGTGGCACTAGTTACATCGTTTCGGTCACCGATAGCATTTTCTCACTATATGGCACGTTCCCAATATAGTTATCTTCTGTAGTTGGATATACAGTTTATTAGGCAGGCCAGCTTCGATGTAGAGTCGTGGATCTTGCGTGAGAACGCAGGCACTATGACGACTTTGCTGCGTGATTTATAATAATAATAATAATAATAATAAAGGTTGATTTAAGGAATAAGGAATTAGCCTTCGAAAAATATAGTGATTGTAAAAATACACCGTTAAGCAATTGCACTATAAGCTGCACGAATCCAAGCTCCGTGAACCTGAAAGGAATGTGGATCGCAGATGTTGATGATTTATCATGACAGACATGCTGGGTTCCCGGTCCGTTCGTAGGAACAGAACCAAATACATCGGTTCGTGACTCATTCACTCATTCGCAACACCACAGTGGTTTGAGCAACGGCCCTATGTTAGCAGTATTGGAATAAACAGGCCCTTCTTTTCTCGCCTGCCCCTTTTCTGCCCCTTCCCCTAACCCCGCAAGTTCACAGAGCTTGGACTCGAGCAGTGCTAGTACAGAAGGAAAGGCACAGACTTCTCGAGGAATGGGTTTATCGAGAAATGATAGGTAATGCCCATGGTAAGAGGGAAAATGAAATACAATCTAGACCTTGAATGGTCTGATATCGTTGGGTAGGGACCGAAAGAGATCTAACACTGAATATGAAAAAGAGGAGCCAGACTCAGCTGATAAATGATGTCCCAAGTCACTAAATGAAATCACAACAAAACAACTGCATATTTTGAGCCCCTTGGGACACTGCTGTACAGTACCTCGCGCTCTTGGAGACCTGGCTCGGACATAACTGGTTTCTTGGCAACTGCAGTCTCGCATTGCACTTCAAGTAATTTGCTTCAGGCCACCCGTGCTAAAGAAGGGATGTCCAAAGACAGGAACCAAGAATTCTTAGTTAGTACCTTGTTTGACTAGAAATCTTCCGTACTCATTCTTTTAGGATACAAGCTTCTAGCGCTTGGCGAAGCAACTCTTGTTTATAGCTACTACGGAATTATCAATAAAATCATAAATGTTAAGTAGTATATAAACCACCATTCCCTATATTTTAACTACAACTATCATAAACTCAAATGGCTCTGCAGTTCACTCAGCCTTCAAAGATTCAATTTCTGGGAGCTATGGCGACATCATTCCACTTATAAGTTAGTACTATCGGATGTAGCATATCAATAACTTACAAGTGGAAATCTCTACCTTCTGCATGGGCCTCTATGTCCTATACGGTGTGGGCTCTGCTTTCTTTATTTTACCTCTTCCTATTTCTTATTTAGTTAGGCTCGGTAGAGTTTTCTGGTTGTTGGGGGTATTTTCGTCAATACTCCTTTCCACACAGAAAAATAAAATTAATAGGAGAGGTAATTGTTTCCTTAAAACATCAATACCTCTCTCCTCGAAAAGATAATGTAGGTTATACCTACTTTTACGCTGAGGTGCTTCGATTATTCCCTTGATGCAAAATGCCTTCGAAGCAAGCACACTAAAGATTTGTTATATGAAATAGCTTGAGGCATTGTAGTAGCTAGTAGGCTTACACTGAATCGTGTAATATGTAGACAAATGCTTATCACCATTATCAAGGAAACGAGGGCCAAACATGATGAATGTGACAAAATGCATCCAGTGAGATGAGGGTAGTATTACATCAATCATCTCGAATTAAGTCGACACTGCAGGCATACAATATTATACTATAGTGCAGTATTTTCAGCTGTTTGTAGTGTTAGAAAACTGAAGAATCGTGAGTGTAAGAAAGTTTTCTATTCACTTTGGAGTATCATAATAATGCTTCCGTTACTAAAAACCACTGAGACGAAATAATACCGAGTATTTTATAACCCTGAAGAATATCCTGTTAATTTATTATCACTTACACCAATTGCACTCTGTAGACATTAGTTATATTTCTGTTTCTGTACTAGAACTTCTGTGGGGAATGTTTTCCATGCAAAGTCTTAACGGCCAGCATCGTTTTACAACTTAATGCTGGTACTTTTTCCATAAGACTCTTACTTGTTAGTTAAGACTTGTTTCATTTCTCATGGCCACATTGGCAGCGTGGCGCAGATGGTCTTCAAAACCGAAGGTAGCCAGTTCGATACCAGCTCAGTCCGATAGCATTTGAAGAGTGGAAATATATAAAGGGGCAAGCACCAAAACCAACATATGTTCCGGCAGCCATTAATAGCCCACTATAGCTGAAAGTGTGGATTATACTTCATCTTTCTGGGAAAATGTCAACTATTTGGAAGCAGTTTCTCACGCGGTACGTTTATCTCGTTATCGACGGTCTTTCATAGCACATGCCACTTGTCCCTTATATACCGTATTTCCAATCTTCATTTAAGGATGTTTAAACGTGAAACCTTGTGTTAGTAGACATTAATTAATAAAATAAATCATTAACAAATAATACTAATAATAATCGTATGTCCTCACCTACCGTAATGACAATCGTCAAAACTAGAGTTATCACCTCAATGGCTCAAAATTTCTGTTTAACACTGCCATCTAGCACTGAAAATACGAACTCTTTTGGGTGAGCTGCGGATGAAATTTAATTAATCACCGAATGCTATACGAGAGATCTTGTACGACCCGACATCGTGAGACTCGGAGCGATGTGGATTTTTGTCATCCTTCAAAAATCCGACTTAGTCGGCCTAGAATCAGACCTACGATTTTTGGGATTATAAGGCAGACACACTACCGTCATCTCACCGAAAAAGAAGACATAATAATAATAGTAATAATAATAATAATAATAATAATAATTGTCTCTGTGAATGGTTGAGTCTCAGAGGTCTGAGAAAATGCAAAGGAGATCCTTGACTTTTTTTTGGGTTGGTTCCTTAGTTTAGGGGCTGCGACAACGCGGTCATGTAGCCCCGTGTACTTTGGGTGTGTGTAGAATCTGTCTGATAACCGGTGTTAATTGTGATGACTGTATTAGTGTGTGTATCTGTGTTTTTAATTCAAGTAAGGACTGCAACTTTGAATTTTTCAAATAGTTCCCACTTTGGCCGCCAAACGCCACCGTCAACGACTACTAGGCCTAGTTCAGAACTTAGCTACTAGACGCCACCACAGTCAGCTCTTGGCAACGAACGTAGCAACCTAAGAGCGTTGCTTTACATTCTTAACCTATACAATTTAGTTTCACACAGGTGTAATTAGTGGAAGGTTCTTTAACATGCCATAAATCTATGACATGGGACCGCCGGCTTTACTTCCCCACCGAGGGAAGGCATACTGAGGGATTTTTAACGCTCTTAAAAAATCCGACGACTTCGGCCGGGTTTGAACCCGCTATCTTGGTCATAGAAGCTCAGCATTCTACCAACTACGCCACCGAAGCCGCCAATCCTTGACTTTAAGAGGAACTCAGTTAATGCAAAAAGCTGCCCTCCTTGGTACTGCAAGTAGGTAGAACGAAAGGTTTTCTCTCTTCAGTGACTCTGAACATCTTGTGATCTAGTGCTACCATCAAAGTCTTTGGCTCGCAAGGAGTCCGACGGTGATGGTTTTATATTTTTATGTAAACTTCATGTAGGCTATAATCATAATAATAAGAATAAGAAATGTTATCCTACATCAGAGGTCTGAAAACGATTCGTCCTTGGTTGGTGGAGATCGATAAGGACCTTTTAAAGTATGGAATTACAGAAACAGACCATTTAACTCCGAACACCAATCAAACACAAACTTAAACAGGCTTATCAAGAAAAAGAAGACACAACTCGACCGAAGCATATCCGTTCTGATGTATGGAAGAAAAAGCACACTTCGAAAGAATGACAATCTGGTGGGCCCGCAAGAAGGCAAACAGTTGAGATCTCGCGGTCCTTAGTGGTCCGAACGATTATTATTATTATTATTATTAAAAATAATAATAATATGGTCTCGGATGCCTGGTTAAATTATTTGAGATGGAGCCATCTGGGTCCAATTGTGGGATTCCGTTAGCATTGCTATATAGCAGAAAAACTAAAACACTGTTAGGAGACCTGTAGCTTAAATGTGACACGAGAGGTCTTTTACGAGCCGACATTGTACAGAACGTTTCGCAATATTTCGTACCCTTTAATTGAAAGATTGTGAGATGGATACCACTTATCAAACGAGGAAGCTATGCGAAATTTTTGAAATTAAAATTCACGTCCCATGGCTCGAATTCCACGTAAAAGGGACAACGCGTGGGTAATGTTTGAGAAATTCAAAGCTACGTACTGTATATGCACACTTGATTTTAGTTCTAAATTTTGAAGACCGAGTGATGAAGAATTGCTACATTCAGTAGTTAGCACGTAAGTTGCTAGGTAATTCTTCAACCCATCAGATTTTAAAAATTATGTATTCACTTGTCGTTTTATTAGTTTATAACTACGGTTCGAAAGTCAAGTAAAATTCATATTTTCCCCTGAGTTTATTTTGCCCGAAATTTGAAATAATATTTATAATGTTATACAATAAGTGCCACGAAGGGTCTATGATCTAGTTTAAAGCAATTTTATTTTATCTATAACTGCATATTTTGGCCATTTTTATGGTTTTAGTCATATTTTGCTCATTTTAGTGATATAAAGTCATATTTGGTTATACTGCATTTTGAGCATTGTTGTTTAGATTTTGACATGAAACATGTTATCTGGGGGGAGTTTCAAACGGAATATATTACTGGAACAGGCAGATTGTAGATTAAGAAAATCTGATTCGGACCTTGAGAGATTAATGTAGGTATTGTCTCTGCTGTATTATCGTGTTTTATTGTTAGCAATACTCCAATACTTGCTACATATCTCTAAAATACTTAGGTCATATTTTCCCGGCTTCAGGTAATTTTCCGTTAATTCTTAGGGCATATTTGCTAGCATATTTTGTACTTTTATCCTCTTGTGGCCCAGGGCGCACATACGTGGACCTTCGCACTTCTTTTAAATCAGCAGTAGTTCTGATCTATATTGTTACCCTTAAACATTCCCATTTATACGGGGCCGACAATGAGCTTTAATTTTTATGCGGTGGATGGGTTTTGCGACCGGGTGCTCTTCCCGATGCCTATCTCATCAGACATGTTAATAAGAGAGGAAACGAATAGTAACGAATGAAGCTAGGCAAGAAGTTGGAAGGAATCAGCCGTGGACAGTAAGAAATTACCGTTATAGTTTCACCTGTTGTTTAAAATGATAAACCATGGAAAACCATTTCAAGAGCGGTGAGAACCTACTCTACTTTCTAGCTCTAAGGTAAGCTGGCCCTAAACACTTGAGACATAGTGCATTACATCAATCGGTAATATTGCAACCTGAAATAACAATGTGTCCTTTGTCTTCAAATATGTATTATTTGTGCCATTATTTAATAAGAAAGGATACATAAATTCTCTTATTAATTGTTGACACCTGCTAATAGTCAATATGCTCTCTTCTTTATTGGAACAAATGCCATGTCCTGTGGTTCGGATTCCACGTAAGGAGGAGGTCCCGGCGCTCATGATCGCATGATTAACAGTCACGTAAAACTAAAAGCATCTTTCCTTTTCCTCTTCTTTATTGGAACATGTTTTCGGTCCTTCATTGGGGCCTTCTTCAGCTTTGTTTCTTAGCCTAACAACTTCATATGTATTTTTTAATTAAACAATGGCATTAATGTCAATATAAATAAACATTACGAAATGGCCGTCCGTACATTATTAATTAAGAAAGTATTACTCGTATTAAACTCAGAAAGCAAAAGTCTAGAGTTATAATTCAATATTGTGTATGCATAAAATTTATTGGTATAGCCTATTGGCTTTCACGGCTGTTGAATTAAAACTGGGGGTCCGGGCACGGACACCAAGAGCCCGCTGATGAGCCAGCGTGGTGTCCTAGGTGAAACCCCACACAAGACACGGCACAAACCTAGAAAACTTGCTGAGTTATAAAATTTTATTGTCTTGATTCAAAGAACTCCCAAAATGAAGTGGGTCTTGTGGAGATCTGTGGAAGAAAACACTTTTAGTTTAATGTTGTTTGAATAACATTACCTTCCATTTATTTTGTTAACCTTCATGCGTCCGCGCCAACTTGAGTCACACCGTGTTCACGCGGGCTGTCAGTTGACCACCCACGTTTTTTCACGATTATCATGATGTTTTTGTACTTTTCATGAATGATTGCAATGAAAACAAAGGAACTCTGATACAGCTCGGCAAACACCTTTTTTTGATGAAAATTCTTGATTTAAACAATATATAGTTATCCATCATAACAATATGGATTTTAGCCTGAAAAACATTTTTCGTCAACCATTTCTCGCAAAAATATTATTTTTCCAATTAAACTAGAAAATACCCATGCATAATTGGCCCATGAAGTGGTAATTCTGGCACATGAAGAACTTGACACTTGTAACTTGAAACTACAATGTTATCAACTAACAAGTGTGTAGCACAAAGAACACAAACAAAAATGGAACTGTTGACAGAAAGTTAGCATTTGACATTTATACAAAGTAGGTAACGTGGTAGAAAAATAGTCAACGAAAGAAACAAATTACCAAATACACAGGTCGGTGTCACTTTAGTCCTGCATGATTATTCAGTCTGTTTCCATATCCTCGTTCTCAGAGACCTGGCAATTATTGCACCTTTCTGTAGTGCTTGAGTGCCTTAGGCATACGTTCTTTCTACAGCCTCCACATTCCCGCCTAGTTTTTATGTTTTTCTTCGTTCCACACAAATAGCAGATTCCTCTCTTGGTTGCAAGTGGTGAAATTTTAGCTTTGCTCCCTCTTTCAATTTTTGATTCATCAAATCCAAAAGCCGCAAAAAAGGGACGTAAAACCAATAACATTGTTATTATCAAATCCAAAGCTAATATGTTAGTATTTTCTTCTAAAAATGTTTCCACCGGTGTTGAATTGAAAAATTCTCAGTGCATTTTTACCTGCGAGGTCGAGTAGTCGGAAAAATACAGTTACTGGCCATCTTTGTTTCTTCCTGAGGTAGGAATCCTCGAACACATGAGATAAGGAAACAGGCTGAAGAAGGTCCCCATGAGGGACCGTAAATACGTTCCAATAAAGAAGAGAGCATATTGAGTATTAAGAGGTGTCAACAATTTAATAAGATAATTAAGTTAATACGTAGAACCAAGCATTATCCAATATGGTTAATTCTTGCCTCTTATACATAAATTCTCAGCAACAAATGTATTCTAGGGAAGAGGTTATAGGTCTTAAGTATCCGAACACTATTGATAACCGATCAAAAGAAATAGAGTTTGTTACGTATTCGCGTATAGACATTTTGAATTATTACATTACTGTAGCCTACATTAAAATAAAATTCTCAAATTTCCGTTTCTGTCTCACGCACGACATAAGCCTATTAATTTAATTTTGTGGGATTTTGTTGTAACTAGGCAAAAGCCGGTACTTGAAATTTCACTTCTATTGCTTACAACTTGATCAACTAACTTCCTGATATTGTGTATCGCAGTTCAGAAGCTGTTGCCATCACATTTTCTCACCAATCTGCACATGCCGAGACTTAATAAATTATTATTTGTTTTAATTAACACACCAATTTTAAATTTTAATCCACTACTGAGTCATTTATGCATGATACAGGTTTCCAGCACGCAGTTTTGCAAAATTAGACACATACTCTCTAAGGCAGGGAGTTCAACTTAATTTATGAGTGAACCGCAACGTCGCGGTTTCTCCCACCTCTCCCAATAAAGTCAGTCTGGTATACATTGCATTCAAAATGTACAGGACATAAATAATGTAAAACAAATATACAATTAGTGGGTTGTGTAGGCTTTTGCGATCGTGTTCAAACCGCTGATGCGGTAACCTAAATAATCCGATCATCATTATTCTTGAGAAGGGGCAGATGACCTCGTTGTTACTCTTACTGCAGGAGATCAAGCTTATAAAGCTAAAATAGTAACAATATTAATCTTATGACTGTCCTCATAAATCTCGTAAGTTGCAACAATTACAGTATACACATCTTTGCCACCAGAAACAAAGTCCTAAAGTTGAAAATTTTAATTCTTAGTATTTTTATTCAATTCTAAAAATTCTATTTCATACTACTTTGTATCCAATTTTGAACATTCAAATTCTTACTATTTTTTCCAATTACAAAAATTATAATTCATAGTCTACTATTTTGTCCAATTTTAAAAATTCTAATTCATACTACGAGTATATTTAATCCAATTGTGAAGATACTGTAGTAATTTATGCTATATTAAACCAATTTTGAAAATTAAATTTCATACTATTTTAATCCAATTTTGAAAATTCTAATTCATACTATTTTTTATCCAATTTTAATTTTCTAATTCATCCTAATTTATCCATTTATGAACATTCTAATTCATATTCATTATATCCATTTTTGTAATTTATAGGTTTGTGGAAATAAATTGTTAAAAGAAGAATCCTGAAGACAATCATAGAGGGGTATGTTGATGGAAAAAGACCTAGAAGAAGACCACGCCTGTGGTATATGGATCATGTGGGATGCAAGACCTACGGAGAAATGAAGAGGAAAGCGAAAAGAAGAGAAGAGTGGAGATTTGCAGCAAACCAATCCTCGGATTGAACACTAGAGAAGAAGAAATTCTAATCCCTCCTATTTTAAATCGAATTTTAAACATTTTAATTCATACTACATTTATCGAATTTTAATAATTCTAATTCATACTATTTCTTATCCAATTTTTAACATTTACCCTTGCTTTGCGCTGCCCTTCACCGTCTCTCTCATATCCTCTATGTTAGTTTAAATTGAGAAGCCATTGAATTATATTTTGGGGCTAGAGAAGTGATTTTTAAATTGAGTCGTCCAATTCCAAAACTAAGTAAGTCAAAAATATGAAATTGTTGTACAACCACAAGAAACTCTGGTACATTGTCCCTTCCACTAATCCACAAATTTTCGATGCTATATAGCATACTATAAGGATACTTTTTGAGTAATTATTTCCTTTGGAAGAGTACATACATGGGAAATGGGATATAAAGGAATATATTTGACGCTTACGTAGTTTTGGTGGAGTTTGGAGTTAATTCAGTTTAGGAGCAGGTTTGCCCGTTTTGAATGGTTAAGTAAAAAATGAATGAAAATGTTTATACAAGTTACATATAGTATAGTACTGAAAAAATAATGACTGTAAACAACTAGCATTAACTGTAACTTATTCAGAATAATGTCCTTAAACTGTAAATAGTTCACCTTTCACAACAAGAGTTATGTCGTCCACTGGTTCATCGTCCGTAGAATGTGCCTCTTCATCTCGCTGAGATGCTGTGCCGTCTGCTTCGGTCAGCACTTCTTTGTAGAACACCAATTTTTCCATTTTGCACCATTCAGGGCCAAAATGGTTCAACAACAAGTCCTTGTCGTCCGTGAGTTTTTTTGGGGTTAGCTGGTATTCTTATATTATATTACACCCTCCCAGTCATTGGGCAAATTCGTGTTGACCGACTGAAGAGTTACTAGTTCTTACTTTTGGGAGATTAGACCGTTCGGAAGATTGGTTTCGGGAACGGATCGGCTGAATGAACACTCACTTGCTGAAATATATCAGTACGGGTCAAATGTGCTGTCAAACAATGATGATGATGATGATGATGATGATAAATGTTGTTTTAAGGGGCCTAACATCTAGGTTATCGGCCCCTAATGGTCTAGGTGATAGCGAAAATGACAATGAAATGGAAACCAGAACGAAAATTAAGTGAGACGGAAAATAGGCCTACTTACAAAAAAGAACTCAGATTGAAACTACTCACAAAATGGAGAGCGGTAATACTTACAAAAGGGAATTTAGAATGAAAATACTCACAAAAGGAATAGATTGAAAAATACGCACAAAACGTAGGTTAGGTTCAAAATACGTACAAAATGCAATGTAGAGTCGAAATACTTTCAAAATGCTACTGATATTCAAAATACTTACGAAATGCAAATGTGATTGAAAATAAGTTTACGTACAAAATGCAATTGAGGTTCAAAATACTTACAAAATGCAATTGAAATTGAAAATACACAATGCAATTCAGATTGAAAAACTCCCATTTCATATCCAAAATACTCACTAAGTGCAATTGATATTCAAAATGCTTACAAAATGCAATTGAAATTGAAAATGCTTACAAAATGTACGGTAGATTCAAACTACTCATTTGGACGGACAATACTTACAAAATGTAATTTAGAATGAAAATACTTACAAAATGTAATTTAGATTCCAAATACCCTCAAAATGCAATACTTGCAAACTGCGCACCACACAAAATGCAATTTAGATTGAAAATACTTGCAAAAAGCGGTTTAGGTTGAAAATGCTTACAAAATGCAATTGAAATAGAAAATACTCACAAAAGTTCCACCCCCTATATTGAAAGACTTACTAAAAAGCAATTTAGATTGTCAATCCTTACAAAATGCAATTGAGGTTGAAAACACTCGCAAAATGCAATTTAGATCGAAAAGACTTACAATGCAACGTAGATTGAATATACCTACAAAATGGAGTGTAGATGAAAAAAATATCGCTAATGGGAATTTAGATACACGGGGGGCCAATCAACAAAAACAGTGCGGGAATCTTAAAGAGAAAAGGATATATAATGAAAAGGAAACAAGAGGTCTGACCCCTTGAAGAAGGAGGGATCAGGAAAGATGAGACAAGGCCCAATTAAGGCGGGAAAGTGAAAGCCTCCCTAGGTGTGGATACCCTAATACCGTCGGGGTCGGAAAAGAACAAGAATTGACCAAGGAAGGTCGACAGGAAAGAAGATGGAGAGGAGCCCGGCACAAGTAAGTGGAAGCAATGCCCCAGATGAGTCCGGCATTGCTTCCACTTACTTGTGCCGGGCTCCTCTCCGTCTTCTTTCCTGTCGACCTCCCTTCGTCAACTCTTGTTCTTTTCCGATCCCGACGGTATTAGGGTATCAAAAAATGATGCTCAATAAGCAGCCTGCTTCATTTCTACTCTTGTTCCGTTGGCGATCTCCTCATTTCACACAGTGTTCCCCTGTTGTCTGATTTCCCTGTGATTTAACTTCGCAACTTTTCTCTTTATGATCATTTTAACGGCTCAGATTGAATTGTTATTGGTGGATTGGAGGAAATCCATACTAATATATAAAAATGAGATGGTGTGTGTGTATGTCTGTGTTTCTGTCTGAATTACTCAATCACGCAAGAACCAATGGTCCAATTTACATGAAATTGTGCATGGATGTAACTGATTTACCTGGTTAACATATAGGCTACTTTGATTTTGATACCTTGCACTATTTAAAGATGGCGACCATTTTAGTGACGTCACTACACCCATTGGTTTCAAAATTTCATATTTCCATATCAAATAAAAAAGAGAACGATAAGAAATAGCAAGCTTTTGATGACACATACGAGCTTTAAAATTGAATTTCCTATCCGAAAGGTCTTTATCACTTTTCCTGTTACTCCAACGGTTAGCGAGTAAAACCCACATTTGTGACATCACTGCACCCTTTGGTTTCAAAATTTCATGTTTCCATTTCAAATAAAAAGAGAACGCTAAGAAATAGCAAACTTTTGATGGCATACACGAGCTCTGATATCGTTCGTTGAACAAAACTCTTGGATTGTAGTTTGCAGCACGATTCTATAGATGGAAACAAGAGACTTCAGTTTTTGAAGTGCTGGGGATCAATCTCCATGTCTTAAAGAAAGTTGACATCTTCTTAAGATCCTCTGTAAGAATTTGTTCACCATCTTCAAAGTTATTACTCTGTGCTACAAGAGTGATGGCATCAGCATATATGAACTTAGTTGATGTTGTGACTGGTAAATCATATAAACCGCACTCGTTCCAGGTTCCGTATTGACCATGTTTACAAGAAGTATAACACAATTTTCACTCGCCAAATCAATACTTTACTAAAAATACTATAGGTACATGTTTCGGAAACTTGATATGTTTCCTTCTTCAGCCTATATGTTGGTGTGACATCGAAATCCTAACCAAAATAAAAAAATACAGTTCGTACTTTCTCTCTTGTTCTTCTTTTGTTAAGCCTGTGTCATTAGACATATTAATGTCAACCATGGAATAAGCACTTATTATTTGAAGTGATGAATGAGTTACGTGGAAACGTTAAAATATTTATTCCTTGTAAGGATGATTGGGTGTGGCACTACAAACTCAAGGCCGACCGTTCTTTCGCCAACACCATGCATTTCTGTGAAAGAACCATAGACTTGAAATTAAACGAGAACAACACCATGCATTCGGTCGACATTAAAGACATGTATACTAACATCCCGGTCAAGAAAACGATCAAGATCATTCAGGATAGATTAATTAACAATAGCGATTTGTCTAAAGTGGAAATCGAGGAATTCATTTCAATTTTAACCTTTGTCACAGACAACAACATTTTTTTGTTCTACAAGAAAATGTTTAAACAATCTGAAGGCCTTGCAATGGGTTCTCCATTGTCAGTTGTTTTAGCCAACATTTACCTTGACCACATTGAACATGAGAAGATTATTAACCAAATTAATGGTATCATTTTCTGGGGAAGATATGTAGATGATATTTTCATCATTACCAATAACCAAGTTCAAGTGAGAGAACAAATATTAGATAATTTGAACAAAATAGACAGAAATATTAAATTCACTTTAGAATCAGAAGTAGATAACAAAATTAATTTCCTGTATATAGCTGTGATTAGAAAAGACAATCGTATGCATTATAAAGTATACAGAAAACCAACGCAAACGAGTACAGTTATACGGCAAGATTCTAACCATCCAGGTGGCCATAAGAATGCAACATTCATAAGCCTTATTAATAGAGCGTTGCGTATCCCTTCTTCTGATCATGAACGGAAGCAAGAGATATAATTGTGGTTATAACCATTGAGTTTAGCTATTTGATATATAATATCAATCTCTTGCTTAATTTACAAGTTAAAAAATAGACCCTTAACTAAATTAGAGAGGACACATCTAAGAAGACTTTTACTACCTTCACCTACATGGATCGAAGTGTGTACACAGTAACCAATATCCTCAAGAAACACAATATGAGCATCGCCTTTAAAACAAATAATTCAAACTACAACAATTTTTTCAATACAAATAGCCTAAAGTTAACAGTATTGATAAACATTTAAAATCGGGAATTTATGAGCCCAGATGTAATTTTTGCAAATCAAACTACGCGGGACAAACAGGTAGGAGCATACGCACTCGTTAAGCTGAGCATGTTTCGGCCATAAAACACAGGAAGTTCTCAGCCATGGTGGTACATATGGAAGTAACGGGACATAAGTTCACGGACATAAATAATGATGTCAAAATTTTGCATTACGCATCGAAAGGCAGCTATATGAATGTTTTGGAAAATATTCATATCAACACTTATCAGAGATCTAATGAATGCAATAATCTGAACGAGATTAACTTTGAGACTAACGTATTATTTGATACATTAGCAGATCATTTAAATAACAAAAAAAACTGCCTCCTCAACCCCAGCCGTAATAGATTAATTCCTACATATATTCCTGACTTGATCAAAATTTCTTGACACCACACCCAATCATCCTTACAAGGAATACATATTTTAACGTTTCCACGTTACTCATTCATCACTTCAAATAATAAGTGCTTATTCCATGGTTGACATTAATATGTCTAATGACACAGGCTCAACCAAAGAAGAACAAGAGAGAAAGTACGAACTGTATTTTTTATTTTGGTTAGGATTTCGATGTCGTAGGATGTTTCACACCAACATATAGGCTGAAGAAGGAAACATATCAAGTTTCCGAAACATGTACCTATAGTATTTTTAGTAAAGTAAAGTATTGATTTGGCGAGGGAAAATTGTGTTATACTTCCGGTAAATCATGACTGTACAAATTGAAGAGCAATGGGGCTAAAACAGATCCCTGTGGTAGACCATTATTTAGTTTTCGTTTGTGGCTTTTGGTGCTGCCTAGAAACACTTCGAATTGTCTTTCACTAAGTATACTAGATATTAGATACACGATTTCTCGACTTGGTACAACTTGCAATAGTCTGAAGACAAGTCCTTGTCGCCAAACAGTGTCATATGCTCCAGTCAAGTCGATGAAAAGAGCTGTTGATTTCAGTTGTCTTTGAAAACCTTCTTCGATATGTGTAGTTAGAGCAAGAACTTGATCGGCGCAGCTGCGTCCATGTCTGAATTCAGCTTGTTCAGGAGGCGTAACAGCTTCAATGAAAGGTGCTATTCCGGTTAGGAAGATTCGTTCAAGAAACTTGAATATGCAACTGAGCAGTGCTATTGGTCGATAACTTTCGGGGCTATCTTCGGGTTTGCCAGGTTTGAGAATGGCTATAACTTTTGATAATTTGTAATGACTGGGCAGTCTGTTCTCTTGGAGAATGTAATTGAAGAGAGAAGTAAGCCAGCATAAACAATACAGACCCATGTTCTTAATAAATTCATTTTAGATGTTATCCGGACCAGCTGTCTTGCCGATTTTCAGTTGTTTAATTGCACTTTCTACTTCCGCTGTAGAGAAGGGCCTGGAGAGCGGCTCGTTATTCGGGGGCATTGCGCTTGAGTTTAGAGAGGTTACAATTGACAATTCTGGTATGATTCTTGTCCCTCTTTGTCCTTGTGAGGTCTATGATCCTGTTGGCAATAATATCAGAATTCAGTTTAGGAGGTGGCTTTTTAGGGTGTTGTTTGCCAGTTAGCCCATTTAAGATTCTCCAGGCTTTCCTGATTGACTTTGCAAAGTTCATTTCTTTAAGTGTTGCTTCCCATTTCTCTCGTCTGTTCTTCTTTAAAGAGTGGAGTAGCTGCGAGCCCACTGTTTGATTTCCAGAATTTTGGTATTCTTGGTATAAGGCCTCACTTTCTTCATTCCATCCAGGTACATATTCCTTTCTGTAACCCCTAGGAATGTTGGACTTAGCAGCTTTGATTACTAGTTTAACGAATTTGTCGTAGTTTGCTGTTGGTTGAAGGTTCTCCGCAGCTAAACTGGAGTCGAGGTCTTTTGTGAATCCATCCCAGTTGGCTCGTTGAAAGTTCCATCTCGGTAAGAGCATTGAGTTTACAAGGGGAATTTTCAAACCAATTTCCACCAAAACAGGTCGGTGTTGACTGTTTGGGAAGTTCGGCAAAACAATGCGAGTGGTATTGAGTGGTAGGTCTAGCTGGTCTTTAGACACGAATGTCAAGTCTGTGTTGTAATCCTTATTCCAGAGTGCAGAGTGGAAGGTTCCCTTGTCTTTTACGTCAAAAACCAAATGCATATTGGTAATTTCTGCCCATTGAACTAGTGACTCTCCATTCACATCCACAGTGTCATACCTCCAATTTGTGTGATGGCTGTTGAAGTCTCCAGTGTATATACAAGGGTGGTCAAAAGCTGGCAGTACTATAGGATATCTGGGTGATATGTTGTAGATAATAGAATTGTCTTTCTGTGTATCTTTATGAACGCCTATAACTCGTGTTCGGATGCTTGGTGCATCGTAAAATTAGGTATGGTAACCACGAGAGTCAATACACCAATCATTTATAAAACTCTTCACCGTACTTTTCATATAGAAGGGTGGATATAGGGAAAAACTTCTCAAAATACATGCTAAAATAGGCGAAATATAAAAATTATCCTAGAAGGACGACCAAAGTATATGTTGCGCTTCTCAATGTGAGACACAAAATTCGGGAGTCTATAAAGGGTCTCCGAAAACCACATTTTAAGGCCCTTAAATTAACAGTGTGTGTGATATTCCCAAAAAAACTAACTTCGTTCTGATAAACTTATGAAGGAATGACAAACCGCTATCCATTACAACAGTAGCTCAATTGATAATGTCTGGTGTTAATACCGAAGACCATTCGAAGAACGGGTACTTCTGCTAGTAGCTAATAAATAATCAATAGAAACATCAATACGGATCAATCATGACTGCTTGTACAGAAATGTATCGTCATTGATGGTATGGACTGTAATCCCATTGTTCACCAACAGCTCTGTCTCCAAAATTTTGACAAAGATACCATTTTATTATAATCAATATACTATTTTCAGAGAAATAATATCCAAAAGAATAACGCAGAGGAGAGAATTTACAGATGAGTTGTAGGCTATATATATTGCGCAGGCAGTAGTATTCACATTATGGCGATAGAAGAAAGTCTGGCAAGATATCCGTTATGATTTTCAAATAACTATCGCTTGTAACGTCTGTTTTGAAATCTGTGCCATGACTGGAGGTAATATATGCAGTGTGACCAACCGTATTCATAAGAAACGCGCGCAAATTCAAGGCTAGGCCCTACATCAGAATGTATTACCTCTATAGAATGAGGCAAACACCTATTAAGATATTCACATTTATTCATGTTCAAAGACTGACGTGATGGTGATATCTTCCCCCTTGAAGACGTAACAAATTGTATTATTCAAACAGTGAATTAAGCTAGGTACACTGACCTGTGTAACCACACGTGTTACATCCTGTGACATGGGAGTTGTTAGAAAACTAAAGCTTAAGTCGAATGGTTCGAATACGGGCTACAGTAAACTTTGGTGATCACTTTGAGCGTGGTTTATTTATGTAGTTTTTGTTTCATTTGAGGAGCTTTGATATCGTAATTTAGCTAACCTGTGTTATTGTGGTGTCTGTAATAGTGTGTGTATTTGGAATTCAGATGGGGATTGGGGAGGAAGCGACCGTGGCCTTAAGTTAGCAACCATCTCTGCATTTGTCTGGAGTAAAAGTGGTAAACCACGCTAAACCACTTCCAGGATTGCTGAGTTTGGAACCCATCTCTTCTCTGTTCTGCCTCACGAGGCTGAGTGTACCCCGTTACAGCTCTCAGACCAAAATTAAATTTCTAGCCGGGAATCAAACCCGGGCCTCCAGGCCGACAGCCAAGAATGCTGGCCACTGCACTACATGGTGATTGATTTTCTATGATCTATCCATTTAGACTACTTATTCCAGGAAAATGCTGTGCTGGCTCTTATACAACGTCCAGACCGCCTCGTGAAAGCCTACACAAGTTTATTATTCAAAATCATTCAAATGTTGATAGTTTTACCTAAAATATTTACGTAATTGTTGGTTACAACGAGCATTTCCTTGGTGTTCATCCTTAAAACAGCAAATAGTATACCACTGTGACAGTGCTGGGAGGGGGCACATCCCACGCATTTGTGCGGTGAAAGTTTGAGAGCCACTCGTAAGGGCCAAGATGTATTCTAATTCTTTTAATGATTGGTGGTTGAACATAATACCTCAAGCGAAATAATCTTCCAATTCATGATCAGATTATTGGAAGATTATTTCGTTGCATAGTCTACACCAAAAACAATATTACCCAGTATATCCTTCCTTAGTTACTCCGTTATCGGTCGTTAAAATCCTATTCAGGGAGGAATAATAAATGTATTGGTTGGTTGGTTCCTTTGTTTAGGGGCTGCGACAACGCGGTCATGTAGCCCCGTGTACTTTGGGTGTGTGTGTAGAATCTGTCTGATAACCGGTGTTAGGGCCTAATTGTGATGACTGTACAGTATTAATGTGTGTTATCTGTTTTTAATTCAAGTAAGGACTGCAGACGATAATTTCAAGTAGTTCCTACTTTCGCCACCAAATACTACCGTCCACGACACCTAGCTGTGATCTTGGCTAATACTAGATGCCATCGCAACCAGCGCCCGGTGACGAACGTTGGAACTTACGAGCATTAATCAAACCTAACGTACAAATGTTGTTTTCTCACAAGTAACTTATAGTTAGTGGAAGGTTCTTTTTTCATGCCATAAATCTGCCATGGTACTATAAAGTACAGCAGACCTATGTGAATTCCAGTGATATGTTGTAATTTTTGATGTGGAGGATATTTTAATATGGATATCTTTTTAGCTTAATAAGCAACACAATTTGAGATAACGCAGTTATGAAGCCGATGTTATGATGCCCTGAAGAGGTTTGCTTCGTTATTTTAATCACTGGCTGTGTCTTGTGTTTAATCGTGAAGGTATCGACAGTGCTGGAGGCAGGCAGCTAGCGTGTGTAATGGTAGTCAGACCAGCAAGTCTCATTACAGTAGAATAAACAAGAGCTGTCGTTCGCGCACGGTAGACTGGGCTCTCAAACTACACACGATCCTCAAGAGATCCTGCCAAGATACAGTATCAGATATGTCTTTTTTATCTTGTGCTAAATGCTTTAATGTTGTGATTACGTGTACTGTGCACTATATTCACGCAATGAAGCAATCCATCATCTTCACTTGTATGTCCAGAGCATGGATTTCTCTTTATGACACTCACATTCAATGCACTATAAAATATGCTCAATGACTGTGTGAGATATCACTTTGATGTACAAAAGCAGTAGTGGTGAATGGTATTTCATTTTACATCAACAAAATACCGAGCTAATAGTTTATTTATTAATAGGTACATTTAGGCAAAACTTGGTGATAACAAGATATTTACAGACATATCAATTGCTCTTCAAAATGTCTCTCTGTGTTCCCTGAATACGATATTCATTTTCTTCTCTCCCCAATTATACTTCATAAGAATTCAGGAGAAAAAGATGCGATTAAAATGGCGACCTTTTCCCAGTGTATCATATGTGACCACTTAAAATTGACTCTTTGTCCTGTGAAAGGGAAGGCAAGGAGGACGTACAATAAGATGAATGCCGTCAAGAAGGCAGTCGCCGGGAGGAACGGTTACACCCCAGTAATACCAACATGCGTGCGATGCGTCATATGGGTCTAACACGGTCGACTTGGTAGTCCGCCCCTCTCTCGCAAAAACTTGCCGGTCCTCTATAATTTCCTCACATATTTCATATTATTACACACTCACCCACATGCTACTGGGATTCTCTTGAAGGAAATGAATTAACCTGGCGGGCGGAAGATCCGGCATGACGTATGGGCCACTTAATTCTGTCAGATAATATCAGGGGGATCATACAGAACACTGCCAAAATGAATGTCTTGTCTCTTTCATTAAGTCACCATTACGTGTTATTTAAACATACACCTTTTCCCCGTCCCTTTCAGGTTCGTTGAAATGTATTCGCAGTTATGTTCAGCTTCGTAACTGAAGAAATATAAGGCTTGTTTTATGCGGTAAACCAAGTGAATCCCGTTCCACTAATTATAACGATTCTTTAAATTACATCTGGACTGATATCTTCAAATAAGCACAATCACAACGGCAGCATAGGCTACATATGACAGTTCGAAGCAATCTCCGCTGTTAAGACATCTGACCCAACATCTGATACCTATACTAATATCGTTGCAATACCGCCCGTCAGACAAGATCGCCAGGAGGTTATCTGCCGCAGATAACCTTATTGACTTCCTTATCCTTCCAACCCACACGCCGAGAGGATCGGGTGTGTCCTCAGACCAGCTCCGTCATGAGACTGATAACTCAGGGATTATGAGGTAAAGTGAGAGGAAAATGCTCATAGACAAGCCCAAGGAGCACACTCCGCCAAAAACATAAACCTAACAATGAATAGTCCAGATTTAGGTAAATGTCGTTAAGAATTTATTTAAGAAGCGCAATTCCCTCCTACTTCGGAGGGTACAAATCTCGGCTAGTCCGCAAGTTTAAAAAAAGCAATAAAAATAAATAATATTCCCTAAACTGAATTTATGTTAAACCCTCGCGAACGCCCTTCTTACAAGAAAAATCATACGGCAATCAGGCTAAGAACGTGACAAGTAAATTATTCCCTAATGAAATACAAACATTGGTAAGAATACGAATAGTCACATCTAGCGAATTTACGGCAAAGCAAAAATACTAATCGTCCATATGCCACAAAATTGGAATTTACATTTACTTCTTCTTCTTCTTCTTCTTCTTCCTAGCGTTGTCCCGCTGGTGCAGGGTCCGCTTTTTTGGTCATTGACCTCCATTTTGTCCGGTTTCGTGCATCAGCTGGATTTACATTTGCTGCACCAATAGAAATAAACTAAGTTTATGTTGGTGTCACTCGTAACATATAATTTTACGTTTAGTAGTTAGCTAATCCCTAATTTACGTTACTCACAGATGAGATGCATCTGCGGCAAGAAAAACCAAAGCTAAATAGTAACCAAGCACTAACTAAAATGGATTGATAATGAGTTTGACGAAGAATTGGTTATGAAGAGAATAAATATTAAGTGGACTGTAGGTAGATGTGGATATTGACGAGGTGGGTTAGCTGGTAAAATCACTGGATTTCTGTGGACTATTACTAAAGAATATGAATATATGCCAATAATAATTACATACTGCCGAATGATCATAATGTTCCAATTCATTGAAGTTGGACTGCCGCACCATCTCTTACGTCGTATCTGTCACGCGTCTGTTATATCACACCAATAGTCCTCTGTATCTCGATGAATGTACCGATGTCATCGATTGTTTCCACAAGCTCAAGGAGCATGCATTCCGTATCTCAGCGGACAACGATGATGCATGGAGCATCATCCGACCTCTGGCGAGAGCATGGCAAATTAGCAGAGCAAGGCGACCACAATCCCAAACACTAACCATAAAAAATTAAATTAATACACACATGGGTACAGGCAACAAATAAAACACTCTCAAAGTAACACATAAAATAATTACACTCCTACCTACGCTAATCAGATCGCTGTTTGCGTCCGATCGTAACCTATGTGTATGGATTTAGGTTGGTAACAGCACAGTCAAAACTGCGACTTAAGTCACTTAGTCACTAAATTTCCACATTTTACTTGGTTCGGTGGCATTTGCAACATCGTCGTCTCACAAATTGTTTCAGCTCGTCCTAATGTATTGTTTATAAATATCAGCTGTTCCACAGTGTCGGTCGTTCAATAAGAATATCGTCTCAAGTTTTGAATCATTCATCATCTTATTTAGTTGCTTGATTTAGAAAACGGGGTTTAGAATAATTACGTTCATGATTTAGTTTCAGTTTAATTTCACTTGTAATACCTTTCCGTGTGGTTTAATGTCCCTATTGACTATGGCGACACACGAAAACAACAGCAAATGTGAATGTCGGCTCAATCATGAAAACTACCTTCCCAACAGGTAACACAATAACACTCGCTAAAAATAGCGTAAACGTGCGGCTTTCCAAGCTCGCTAAACTTTCGGTTGATGAGGTCAAAACAATCTCCATCACCGATAATACCATAAATAGTAATGTGGGTGACCAACGTCCATCCCATCATCCAATCATCTCAAAAGACACAGCAATACCATCGTTATAATTTTATTTCTTTTATTTACATTTATTTAAATTTGATATAACAATTCAATACAATTATGTAGACCTAATGTATAATATATTATGTAATATAATATATCCCACAGATAATTTGGAGGGTCCTCCACCGATTCGTGGGATATATTGCCATTGAATTCAATGTACAGTACTTACATAGAGAATAAATTAAATGAAATTTAATTAAATTATGTTAAATGAAATAATTATTGTTATGTTCAGTGTGGACCACTATAACCACGGAGTAACAAATACGGTACCATATCTTGAATCATCTTCTCCCTACATTGGCTTTAATCTTCTGCCGATTCAGCTTCATTTGGGGGCTCATCTCCTTTCCTCTTTCCTCTGAAAATACCACATTTGAAGATTTCTTTGTTATTATTATTATTATTAGTAGTAGTAGTAGTAGTAGTAGTAGCAGTAATAGTCGTAGTAGTATTGTTGTTATTATTAATTATTATTAATAATTTTATTATGAGGCAACATTTGATCCATATGAACCCATTTGATCTGGACCCCCCCCCCCCCCCCCTGATGCAGGGCAGTTGGGCGAACAGATTACTGGACACAAAGAATGGTCCACTCCTCAAGGTGTGCATAACTAATTTGTAAAATCTTAATGTGGAACACCACGAGGCCACAGACCAAAGCTCTATGGCGATGATATCACTCTTGTACCTATTATCTTAACCATTCATATGGAATATTAGATTCATGTACTTTTCTTGTGGAGGACCTAGATTGAAGTCTATATTATTGTCATTATTATGCCTATTATTAATATTATTATAATAATACACCTGAAGATGTGGACCGTTCGTGATTTAATCGGTTTTCACGCCACTCAGATTTGCAAAGTATTCACTCTAAGTAGCCTATGCCTGCCCTAATATAGGCTACACTCAACAATAATTTTCATGAACATAAGAATACTTTTAGATTCCTCTACAATAGGCTACATTGTACATTATATATTCTCCATAGTTCACCTTAAATATAGCCTGAATCTCACAGCTTGTATTTCTTGTTTGTTTTGGGGTCATCGACCCTATGTACATAATATTGGCTGTATGAATATGTTTGATGATCTGTACAATTCTGGGTTCTGTACTTATGAGTAAAGAGCATGGAATGCAGGCATATATTCTAATACTTGGTATGGGCCTACGTTTGCAAAAGATCAGCTCATCAGACGCGTAACCACGCACCACGTCATTTCGCCTAGTTTATTTTGAACGGGATCATCGAAGACAGGAAAACGTGTCCAAACTTAACCACATCTACCATTAAATGAAACCTTTGTGGCCACATATTTTATGCTAGGATTGTTAAGCCATCAATGCAATCTTGAATACAGTGATTAGATCACGCAAAGAAAACGTAAATTTGGAAACAAGGGTCAGAAGACGACGATTGGTGACTGTAATATTGTAGTTAATTGAACTTAGGATTACGAAGAACGCCGTCGTTGTGTTGATAAAGACAGCATTCCTGCAATTAGCCGATGATGAAATGGTAAATCAGGGAACGTTTTTAGGGATGTTCTACAGTAGAATTCGAATTCATATGTCTCCTAAGTTTATCAATAGTGATTACAATGGCCAGTGTAAACTCCCTGAATCATGGTGATTGGTCACACATTTTGAATAATGGAAATGCAGACATCAAAGTTGAATATTCAGCATGACTCTGTTGAGAAAATTGGGTCGACAATAGTAATATGATTCATAAACCTGCGGTAGTAGACATGATAGTAGTAAGAATGACCACAAGTAATCTACTAATCGGTGAGGACCATTGCAAGGGAGTAGCGTACTCGTATCTAGGAAATGAAGCATGGACATCATTCATAAAATAATGCCTAAATGTCCACTTACACGCTGGGATTGGAACCATGTGATGTAGGGGAGATGAATGGATTCAGCTGTGAAGAATACTAACATCGGAAGTTGGCCTAAGAGACACTGGCTAGGCTCAAAAACTATTTCCAAGTACAGTTGTAGAATCAGAAGAGAGCGCAATCTAATGGCTAATAGGGGAATCATGGGTGTGCTATGTTCGTTCACAGCTTGAACGCTGAAGTGTTAACTATGTAAACAGAATGTGTGAGTGTTCATTATACTTATATTCTATTTATGCTTATTTCTCTCTTTTAAGGTACGTATGCTACGCCATGGGCAGCATTTGGTTCGGTCCGGCCACCGCATTTCCGAGCACGTAAGCAAAGTAGGCTATAACATAATATTGACTTCCGTTTCCTGGACGGTTTTATGTTATAAAAGATAAGACAGAAGACACAATATGGAACATTCGGATCAGTGACGGTAGTATTTATTTCATTGAAAATAAGTACTGTAGGTCTATATCCTCAAGTGATGCCCGTTATCCATGAAGTGATCTCTCAAGTCGAAGTTCAGTGTATGTCGATAGTTTCCTTGGCTAACGAAGTTTAATGTTTTTCAGTCGGTCAACACGATTGTACCCAATTGTGATGGGTTATTCCCTAATCCTGAAAAAAATTACATGAGATTAATAAATACACTTGGATGACCAGTTTCGATCGTCAAGCGATCATCATCAGATCCATGACGCTATAAAATCTATGTTGGAGAGTATGGGTGAAAATATTTACAGTGTGTGTAGCCACAATGGAACAATATAGCTCCTTTAAAGGTAATAATAATGGTAATTGTGCAGGTATCAACAGATTTTTACTTAAATATCCATGATACGCAAAATAAACATGCGAATGGTTATCTTACCTCGCGGAGACTGTACATGTAGCCTAATATCAAGAGTGTGAACTAAATCGTTGAGGCGATTATTGGTCCACTATTATGCGTCTTAGTATGCATCTTCGAATGAACATGCCACCTGCATTTGTATAGACAGTGACACTTCAGGTAGGCTCATAGAAGCTGAACTCGATAGTTTGAAACATTTGAAATGTACTCTCGTAATAAAACTGATAACATGCCTTAGATTTACAAAATGTTAACGTATCAATATCTTGTAGAATTAAGTCGAAAATACCATTTTATCCGAAAGCTGTGTATTTCCTGGCGAGGGAATGCTTTTGTTACTGTAATTGACTCAATAAAGACCTTCGGGCATATTAATCATTAGATTCGTGTACTTATATTTATGAAGCTTCAAATTTTCTGTTATCTGTGGTTGTGTGTCTAACTAGAATTTTTTGGGTCTAGATTTGAGAGAAGTTGCATTGGAATTGAGACAAGCTGGGTGGAGTCCATATGGAAATAATCTGAAAAATACATTCAGGATAGCGCCTGAAAGTCGCTGTATAAAGGGATCGATCCGCTCAACGCTCGATATTCCTACGAATCTATTACAGCAATCAAATTGAAAATTTTCATGCTGATACGAGGCTGTTAAAATAGGATTATATAATTTTCAACAATATGATGAGCACAAAACCAAATGGTAGCCACACAAATTTTACATCTTTACCATCTTTACAACGGTTTTGTACTATTTTGAATTTTCGTGATTATAGCGACATCTGTCATGAATCAATTTTTATGAGAAATTCAAAGTGGCGGCTGTGCGAAATTTAAAAATTATGCTTTTATTTTTTGTCTTATTCCAATGATTGAAGTGAAAGTTTGTATAATTGAACTACCATAATAATCTTTATTTGCTGGTATATGCAGTAATTCTATGGCCTACATATAAAAACATTTGAACGTGCCAGCGATGAAAAATATTTTACCAGTTCTCAATATCTCCGAAACTACTACAGCAATTAAATTGGAATTTTGTATGGTAATAGAGGATTCTTAATTAAGTACACGCAGCCTATATAACTTTCAAAATCCTGATATACACAAAAACAACATGGTAGCCATGTGATATTCAACTGTTTTAAATTGATTTTTTCCTTGTTGTTTGCTATTCAAAATATCGAAGAGAAGCTTCGTAAAATGAACCATGATAATAATAATAATAATAATAATAATAATAATAATAATAATAATAGTGCAATGTCCTTGAATTCTGTAGCTTGTCTTTCGTAAATTAAGAAGCAATGCAGTTGACTTTTCTTAAAATTAACTTTTGTGCCTCGTTACAGAAAGATGCCATATCGCGGGAAGAATCATTATTTACCGATACTATCATATAATTTTTCACTGTGGTGGTGGTGGTGGTGGTGGTGGTGGTGGCTGTAATTGTTTTCAAGGGTGAAAAACCGAGGTCATCAGCCCAATTTTTAATGTGAGTATCGTAAATTATATGTTGTATGCATAAGCCTATTTATTTCTGAATAGGAACACATTTAACTGATGTTCTTGATCGTGTTGGAAGTCTTATTTCAGTGTTGCCTTAGTAATTGAAATGTAATGCTTTTCAGTCAGTCTTCACGATTGTACCCAATTGTAATGGGTGGTTCCCTAATCCTGAAAAAGAAATTACCTTAGATTAATAAATACACTTGGATGACGAGTTTCGATCGTCAAGTGATCATCATCAGATCCTTAACACTTAGGCTATTAAATCTATGTCTCCAGGAAGGGTTATGATATTTACAATATATACACTTATTTAGTTGCAGTAGTAATTAAACTAGCACAGCTAGTCAAGATATGTGATTCTTTTTTGTTTGTTTGAGATAGACTACTGATAGTGGTGATTGACCTTCAAGTATGCTTGTTCTGTTGAATCGGTCTCTCAGTAAGTTGATAATCCAGTACCACAAACTGGTGCACAATTCTTTAGTGATTTTGGACACATATTTGATGACGGTGTGGTAGTGGGAGTCATCTTGTGTAACGATGAAAGCTTTAGTGTTAGACAGGACAAGCGGTAGTACCATAACATAACCATTTTGCTGTTTTAAAATACTGTAGTTTTGTGTTTATTGCCTGATACAATTACAAGGTTTGGACATTGAGGTTTGAGTTTGAAATCGTAGCTCTATACATTATCACGATGTACTCTAGGTCCTGCAACAAAAGCAATTTAGTCCATCATATGAAAAATCCGTGTTATAGATGAGAGAGGTTTTAAAAGTTAAAAACATGGCATTTAGTACTGCACGGAACTCAAATGTTTTGTACAGATTTCGCTACTATGGCAAAAAATACGAAACTTT
Organism: Meconema thalassinum; assembly: GCA_946902985.2. Classification (NCBI taxonomy): domain Eukaryota; kingdom Metazoa; phylum Arthropoda; class Insecta; order Orthoptera; family Tettigoniidae; genus Meconema; species Meconema thalassinum. The sequence continues at coordinate 547,880,374 of OX336390.1, forward strand.
TATTCCGAACATTTTTTTCGATTCACTGTAGATGGCAACTCTGTATTCAGCGAAATTTTATTTTTCGTATTTGTTCAATTGAAAACCACTACCGTACATTAAAGTCTGCAATACATTTGCAAACATGAAATTGCAACATTCGATTTTTCAACAAAATTAATTTGTTTTGCAAATGTGAAATTATTAGTATTTTTGTTACCTTTAGAAATCTAGATGGCTGCCTTTTACAATAAGGCATAGTTCGCCGTACGGTCGCAGTAGCGTGGCGAGCACGCACTCATCGGTCTATACAATATTAGAATCGCAATTCCTCAGGGGATTGGGGTGAGGGATCGAGTTTGATATCATTTTTCGAAATAACCCAATCTTACAACGGTTTTGTACTATTTTGAATTATCGTGATTATAGCGGCATCTGTTATGAATCAAAAAGAATGCTTCGAATAAAATTTCATATTTTATTTGCCATACTATCCGAATACTGTATGCTATAAAAATGGATGTTAACCCCCATGAATTCCGGGGTACCCTTGTCAATTTTATGACATCCTACTGTATGTGTGTGTTTGGTGGCTTCGGTGGCGTAGTTGGTAGCATGCTGAGCTTCTAAGCCCAAGGTTGCGGGTTCAAACCCGGCCGAAGTCGTTGGATTTTTTAAGAGCGTTAAAATGAAACATCGACATGATTTTGGTATACCAATTTGGCTTTTTGAATAACTACGAAACAACACGTGCTACAAATGTTGTCCGTCCATTGACCGACTATAGACAAAAAACAATCCATAGGACTACCGATATGTGATTTCTTGATGTATAAGAGGATACCAATTGAGCTCACTGATAACCACAATGCCCCTTAACCATATGTAAGCTTTTCAGTCGGTCAACACGAGTTCAATACCCAATTACATTAGGCGGGGAGTTAAAATTAATTTCCTAGTGCCTGAAATAAATTCAGTTAGAGAATGCCTGTTCTGAAGAAACTTCTACAGACAGACAGACAGACAGACAGACAGACAAGTGTGTTGTTGCTGTTATTGTTATTGCTTAGTTTAGGGACTATGACATCGCGGTCATATAGCCCTGCGTATTTGTGTGTGTGTGTGTGTATATCAAATTTGTGTGATAACCTGTGTTATTGTGATGGCTGTACTAGTGTGTGTATTTGTAAATTGGGGTTAGGATTGGGAAGGAGGCGGCCATGCCTTAAGTTAGGAACAACCCCAGCATTTGCCTGGAGTAGAAGTGGGAAGACCACGGAAAATCAACTCCAGGATGGCTGAGGTGAGAAACGAATGAGAATCGGACCCTCCTCTTCTCAGTTTTGCCTCACAAGGCTGAGTGTACCCCGTTCCAGCCCTCAGACCAGAATTAAAATTAGTTTGCAGAGTCGGGAATCGAACCCTTACCTCCGGGGCGACAGTCAAGAATACTAGCAGCTACACCACGAAGTGGTCGCAGATGAGTTTATTTGTGCTAATAACGAAGTGAGACTGATTGCGAATGGCAGTTAATGTCTTCTAGATCAAAACATCATAAGTGTGTGCTGAACTGTATTCATGTGATCCGAGGTGCAGTACTGAGACCTTGCAATGCAATGAATGAGGAGAGAATGCAAGGCCACTGTAGTAGGCTAACCAAACTCCGACTGGTGATTCACCAAGGCCGTCTGTCTGAGTCCAAATCTAGACGAGGTCTTCCCTATCCACTTCCAATGTCTGACCATGACTGAGAGACTCTCCCTCTCTCAGTCAAATCCGCAGTCTTTGTAAGCTTCGGCGATTTACGACACATCGACTGTTATGTACCAGAAGCTACCTTTCATATAGACCCTAAAGAAATTGCAAAATCTTTATAACATACGACAACATTATTCAAACTTTTTGCATCCACGGCATTCTTCACATTTGTGTATACTTTCGTACCACTTACAGTGCAGTACATATCGGGACGCGGGTAGGCAGTTCGAGATCTCGAGGCAGGCCCCGTGTCAAATGGCAGGACAATATCGAGGAAGCAATCCAAGTCCACGGTGGTAATCTGCGACAATCCACTGCTATGTCACAGGATAGGATGTCGTTCTTTGTAAAATCCTCAACACCGCAAGGGAGAAGAAGAGGTGGTTATGTAAGTGGTTGGTTGGTTCTTAAGTTTAGGGGCTGCGACAACGCGGTCATGTAGCCCCGTGTATTTTGGATGTGTGTAGAATCTGTCTGATTTCTGATAACCGGTGTTAATTGTGATGACTGGATTAGTGTGTGTTATCTGTTTTTTAATCCCAGTAAGGACTGCAGACTTTTAATTTTTTTCAAATAGATCCTACTTTTGCTGCCAAACGCCACCGTCAACGACCACTAGTTCAGAACTTAGCTACCAGACGCCACCGCAGTCGGCTCTTGGCAACGAACGTAGGAACCTAAGAGCGTTGTTTACATTCATAACCTATACAATTTAGCTTCACACAGGTGTAATTAGTGGAAGGTTTTTTAACAAGCCATAAATCTATGACATGGGACCGCCGGCTTTACTACGCCTCCGAAGGAAGGCAAACTGAGGGATTTTTAACGCTCTTAAAAATCCGACGACATCGGCCGGATTTGAACCCGCGATCATGGGCATAGAAGCTCAGCATGCAACCAACTACGCCACCGAAACCGCCAGGTTATGTAAGTAAAGTTACATTCGGCTAGAATTGAAATTTAATTCACCTTGTTAAACAAATAAGTACCTATACATTATGTTAAGAGAATGCTCGTCTATATTTTAAAGAGAGCAGATAATAATTCATGCTAGATTGATTGCAGATCTGCCTTTCTGCTTGACCATGGACCAGCGTTATATTTTCATAGATTTTGAAAATTTTGTATCACATTCTATGAGTCTGCTTGTGTTTCATTGACGTAGGGTAGATTCTAATCCTTGAAATACTATCAATGTTACAACTGCACAGCAGGTGTTATACTGAGGTGTCGTTGTTGTGGAGCACACATGTCTAGCTATAATTCCTGAAGTTTACCTGTGCTTGGGGCACTTTCGATTGTATCCACACTCCCTAGTTCGATTGTTGATCTACTCGTATGAATCCAATGGGCAGTTACGAATCGTTATTTGCAAAATTCTAAGAGAGTGTTCGTGTTACGAAGACGAAGGCTAGAATTTGATCCTTTAAAGACGACCAATCTTACAACTGTGCAGCGGGTGTTATAAGAGGGCTGGTTTTTAAGCAAAGGCCGTTTTTTTTTCAACCGAACATTTTATTTTGAAACCACGTTTATTTTTAGGTTTTACATCCCTTCCTCTATTTTTCTACCTAGTTGCCTTGTTTATTTAGGCACTTGTCATACCTTAAAACTAAGTTCTGAAATCCCTCTGCATAAAAGTTTGCCGCCTGCTCTGATAACCAAGAATTCACGGCTGTTTTCACTTATTCATCGTCGGTGAAGCGCTTCCCACCAAGATGACGTTTCAGCTGCGGAAAGAGGTGGAAATCGCTCGGAGAAAGAAGCGGATGACATGTTGAGTCAAATCAACACAGGAGATGAAACATGGGTATCCCATTCCACCCCTGAAACCAAGCAACAGTCAATGGAATGGCGACACTCAACCTCTCCTGTCAAGGTCAAACCCAAACCAACTCCGAAGAAGTGAAAATCTCGTACATCAGAATTGAGCGTTATCTTAATAATTGCATTCCTTTAATTGAACCTTCTTGACATCACATTAAAAATGTATCAAGCGTATTTTTCGACTCGAATGAGCGAACATTAATGCCAATGGATACGCCGTATGAATGTATTTTGTTCTGGTATTCATGCAGAGAATGAAGAGCAATTATAGACATCAACATCGAATTGGGAGCCATGGGACGTTCCAATGGCAGAAACGTACTGAGCGTGTGTACTTTTGGCTCAGGAGTTTCACTAAAATATTAGAAGCCATCATTTAGTGTTGACTAAGTCAAACTTATTATTGGAAGCTTTTCAGTCGGTCAACTTGAGTGTACCCAACTTAGATTGGCTGGGGAATTACAATGAATGCCATAGCCTACACATATTAAAACAATTCTCAATTAGCTTGCATTACAAATTCATCAAACGAAAACTTTCATAGAGGAAAATGTGTGGGTGGATGATGAAATATCCATTATATCGCAGCACTTTTCATATGAACTATTTGAAAAATCTTTGTGATTTAATGCTTTTATGAAAGATAAGTTTCTTTGGTAAAGTACACTATATTCTTTATGTTTGATTGTTTAATTTTATGGGGTAGTTATCATCACCCCGTGCACTTTGATATGTATGACATCTTAGGTTCACCGAAAAGATTCTACTAGGTATCTCTTTTATACAGGAAAATGTGTGGGTGGATGGTCAACTGAGTTTCATAGTTTCTTCAGACAATAATGATAAGAATATAATCTTGAGAGCATTAGTTGGTTGCCCCTAAATATGTAAGTGGTAATAATAATAATAATAATAATAATAATAATAATAATAATAATAATATCGTATGGCCTCAGATACCGGGTGCAAGCTTTGTTATTTGACACCCAAAGGGTAGCTTGCATGTCGAATTTCGTTGTTCTTTGAAGCACTATGAAAGTCAAGGAGGTTAGATATCTGAGCTCCTTGAACACTATAGCGCTTTCTAGTAGAGAAATGAGGAACTTTGTGTTGGCGGAAACTCCCGAGATATTTTTGCCATTATGAACACGGCCTACTGAATTCAACTGGGTTCTTTGACATGCCAACATCGTATGACATGGTGTCGTAATTTTTGCCGCCTTTCAAAAATCACTTACCACGGCCAGGAGCAAACCTGCAAGCTTGGGGTTAGTAGACCGACACGTTGACCACTCACCCACCGTGGCAAGCATGTAAGTGGTGAACTGTATAACTAGAAAATCTGTATCACTTTGAGTTGTTTAATTCCTGAAGAATGTATTAACATTGACCACACAAGATATTAGCGCGTGCTGAGAGTCTGAATAGAATATAGTCCACATCCACAGTGAGACGTGTGGTGAAGCGTACGTCAGTACAGAAACAGCCGCAAATCAGCTAAATCAACTGTTCGTGACGGTGGGTGAGTGGTTAACGTGTCAGACTACAAACCTCAAGCTTGCAGGTTCGCTCCTGGCCGTGGTAAGTGAATTTTGAAAGGCGACAAAAATCACTACATGCTTGCCATACATTGTTGGCGTGTTAAAGAACCCATTTGAATTCAGTAGGCTGTGTTCAATGGCAAAATTAATCTCGGGATTTTCCGCCAACACAAAGTTCCTCCATTCTCTACTAGAAAGCGCAATAGTGTCAAGGAGCTTAGATATCTAACCTCCTTGACTTTCTTAGCGTTCCATGGAACGACGAAATTCGACTTGCAAGCTGCCCTCTGGGTGACAAATAACAAAGCTTGCACCCGGCACCCAAGTTCATACATTATTATTATTATTATTATTATTATTATTATTATTATTATTATTATTATATCAGGTAAATAAGAAATTTGAAAAAAAACTGTTAACAACAAAACAGTTTAGACGCAATCACTTTAAAAGCTCACAACGATAGAAGTTAACGATTCAAATGGGTTTTACACCGACACACACAAAAATTACTAACAAAAACGCAATACTTTAGAAGTGTAATAGGCTAACGGAATAATATACATAATTGGTTTAAAAAAATCCAACTCGTTACAAAGTTTAATTAAACACTTCTGTAGCTTAATCATGGAAAATAGCCTAATGTTGTACATAGGCTAAGTGTTATATGCATATCCGCTTAACCTAAATTAAGCTTAAGTGAGCAAGATCTGATGATGTTCGCTTGAGGAGCGAAACTAGTTATCCAATTTAGCCCCCCCCATTTTGTGAGAAGTGTTTTATTAAGTGAATAAATAACTCATGTAAGCGTAATTTATTTGGTTGGTTGGTTGGTTCCTTAGTTTAGGGGCTGCGACAACGCGGTCATGTAGCCCCGTGTACTTTGGGTGTGTGTAGAATCTGTCTGATAACCGGTGTTAATTGTGATGACTGTATTAGTGTGTGTATCTGTTTTTTTAGGTAGATTTCATTAGAAAGCTAACTATTGCAATGGGTCCCATGTTTCGACTTCCGGAAAATTTCGACATATCTTCGCGTTTCACATGCCCCAGACCCCAAAACCACCGTCAGTTCAAAAGTTTATATATAATTTATGTATATCAGTTTCTTGTGGACACGATAACTGCCGTAATTTTGCACCAATCACTTTGAATTTTTTACCAAATATGTATACCTATAAAATCTCGGTCGAGTTCGATACTGGACTAAATCGGTCGAAGGGGGTGAAAATAGGGGGCTTTTTTTCGAAAAAGTGAAATATTGCTATAACTCTCTTAATATGTGAAATATCGAATCCGTTCAACGTTCATACTATGTGTCGGATAAAGCCCAAAAATTTATGTTTGAAGAGTTTTTTATAGCACCAACCATTGACCAAAGGGGTGGGAAAAAGTGGGTTTTTCGGGAAACATTAATCATATCTCTCTTAATAGGCACAATATCAAAACCGTACAAAATGGACAATATTCCCCTAATAATTACCTAAAACTTTTGTCTGAAAGAATTTTTGATATGACCCACCATTACGCCAAGGGACGAGAAAAATGATTTCGGAATTATAAGAAAATGCCAAGAGCTGTCAGTGGTTGCCATGTCAACACTACTAAATTGATGAGGCATGAGCCATCAGACGTTGCCATGACAACGCACTTGCACGAAATCAGATTCAGTATTTCCATCTGACTAACTGTGAAGCGGCTTCGGTGACGTAACTGGTAGCATGCTGAAAGTCTATGCCCAATGTCGCGGTTTCAAAGCCGGCCGAAGTCGTCGGATTTTCTAAGAGCGCTAGAATCCCTCAGTATGCTTTCCTTTGGAGGGGAAGTTCCAACGTTCGTTGCGAGTTGCTGGTTGGGGTGGCATCTAGTAGCCAAGTTCACAGCTAGGTGTCGTTGACGGTAGTACCTGGTAGCAACATTAGGAACTACTGCTTGAAATTGACCGTCTGCAGTCCTTACCTGAATTAAGACTAATACAGCCATTACAATTCACACCGTGTATCAGACAGATTCTACATTCACCCAAAGTACACGGGGTTAGATGACCGCGTTGTCGCAGCCCCTAAACTGAGGAACCAACCGGAGGTAGATTTCATTAGAAAGCTAACTATTGCAATGGGTACCATGTTTCGACTTCCGGAAAATTTCGACATATCTTCGCGTTTTACATCCCCCTGACCCCAAAACCACCGTCAGTTCAAAAGTTATATATAATTTATGTATGTATATGTATATATATAATATGTATATCAGTTTATTGTGGACACGATAACTGCCGTAATTTTGCACCAATCACTTTGAATTTTTTACCGAATATGTATACCTATAAAATCTTGGTCGAGTTCGTTACTGGGCTAAATCGGTCGAAGGGGGTGAAAATGGGGGGGGGGGGGGGCTTTTTTCGAAAAAGTGAAATATTGCTATAACTCTCTTAATATGTGAAATATCGAATCCGTTCATCGTTCATACTATGTGTCGGATAAAGCCCAAAAATTTATGTTTGAAGAGTATTTTATAGCACCAACCATTGACCAAAGGGGTGGGAAAAAGTGGGTTTTTCGGGAAACATTAATCATATCTCTCTTAATAGGCACAATATCAAAACCGTACAAAATGGGCAATATTCCCCTAATAATTACCTAAAACTTTTGTCTGAAAGAATTTTTGATATAACCCACCATTATGTAACGTTTCGTTACCAACCTTGCAGGTAAACATACATATATAAGAAACTCCACAGTTGGGCGTCCAAATGTAACGTTTTCGCTCCACGTTGAGCGCACAATGTAACGTTCCCGGTCCTTCTAAGTGACCAAAGGTTACGTTCCTGGCGGGGCTCCAATATTGCGTTCTCCTGGAGTACAGTAGAAGAATCGCAACAAGAACAAGCACCGCTTTACTCACACCACCAATAGCATACTTACCTCTTACCTGTTCATTAGCAATGATTATAATCAGCTCGTGTGGGCGCCAGGACACCTAACATTTACTTTAGATGTGCCAAAGTATTTAATTAAAATAGTGATAGAGCACTCGAAATGTCTTTCTCTCAAGCCGTGGTATAGCTGAGCCATTAACCAATTGTCTTATCGCTACTGGGAGAAGGTATGCATTATGTCTAAAGCTAGCTACTGGAAATGAAAGTCCTACCATTACTTAAGAACAAAATTTAATTGATCAAAATTTAAAGCAGCAAAAGACGTAAAAAGAGAAACAAATGAATTTAAAAAAAATCTGGAAGTTATATTAAATTGGCGAGAGTTACAAAATGGAATATGAATTAAATTTAAACAAAAGCTGGATTCTAATTTGCCATAAACAGAATTACAGAGACTTGATTGGATTTAGTAAAGGAACTCACGGCCGTCTTCTTCATAGTGGTAGTCTGGTTTTCCCTCTGATCTTGCTGGCGGATGTTGTTTGGTTCTGCCTCAATATTGTATAGATCCTTATCTTGATACGGGCAGGGAACCAATTTGTCCCGTCTCCCGACTGACATATGTGAATGGCTTTGCTCCAAAATTCACTTTTGTGAATATGATCAAGGACACGATCATATTCACGTCAGTAGTATTAATTTTAAAACTTCTTGAACTGATAAGTTGCGATCTCGCAGCGAAGATGTCTGATAGACGTGAAGATTCAGAAAATCTGAGAAGATTGGGGCTTGAGAGTAGATGACCATCGGTTTTTATGGAAGAAGAACTTCCCCACTCTGCAGTATTTCTCGACCAATCAATTAGGTATCCTGATGACGTAGCTCCCCACTCCAGATCCCTAAGTTCTGATCATGCCTCTTCATTAGTTGGGTTAACCACGTGGGGTTGCTTCTGAAGTAATTTTAAATCAGCGTCCTGATGCGATGTTCTTCCGAGAATTCGTGACGTCAGCGCTAACTGACCAACTTGCTTTGTCTAGAAGCCTCGCGTCCCCGGAATGTTTGTACATATATCTCGAAAGTCAAGTCTATTTTTGGCGGACTACCCGTGGCGAAACTGACGACACGTTGAACGACATATTTCCCAATCAAGTCTTGTATAAAATATAACCTATAACGAATCTAACTAAAATCTCCATTTTATAACTTCCGCCAAACAATAATTAAACCCCTTCTATATATATAAAGAAATTATGGAATAAATCTAGAATCGATATGATAATTAAAATATACATAATAATAATAATAATAATAATAATAATAATAATAATTAATTTTGCTGCTTATAAAACATATAAATTAAGGGGAAGTATTCGGACTGTTACATCGCCCTTAGAATTTTTTGTCCAATCTTAGATTTGGGCGAACAAATTATATACACATTTAACCTAACAATTAACAGCATCATACAAAATTATACCCTTCAACATTAAAAATATACATATATACCCTTCAATATTTACAACAATGAATACTTTGTTGTTGCTTTAAAGCGTCAATGTTCATTTCTTTCTTCCTGATATGTATGATTTCATTCATACTAACACTCGTTTGTTAGGCTGATATTCTGAGAGACTTGTATCGTTTTAATTCAAATCGTTATTTTTCTTGTCTCCAGAATAATTATAATAAATATTGCCTTCACTAATTCATCACACGACACATCACACGCATGTGATAATCCTGCATACTTGATTCCTCGCAAGTACTCTGTAATGAATTTACAAAATTTTACCTACATCACATAAAACAAGAAAGCATAGTTTTATACATAGGCATAATATTTGAGTGCAAGTTACCCCATTAATTCCAAAATATAAGGTACTAGGTCACCCTTCGCTTATCTGATTCAGATAACTCACTCATTCCAGTATATGTGTCAACAGTCGGATATGCCTCTTGTAAACTTAGTTACCTATCTCTTTAAAACTACTAATTGTATACCAGGGCATTGACACATGTTGTTCCGTTACACACGAGTCCTTACCTGACTCATTCCACGTATTTTCTTAAAGGGTGTACTCATCTTTAGGTACGGTAATTAGGGAGTTAGCATATGGGCTTAAGGATGGTTCAATGATCTTATCTCTTAACATGTCGTCAATCTGCAGTTGTACTACCTCTTGGTATTTAAATAGGATAGGGTATCTATTACCTACAAAGACTTTGCGATCAATTACATTTAATGAGTGTGTGTAGCAATTGGCCTCGCCAATCCGATTCTCAAAAACTCTACTATTCCTTACTAAAACATCCAATAATTGATCCCTCTGATCAATGCCTAAAGAACTTTCTTCCACAGCCTGACATAATGCATCCTCTAGATTGTCATTAGTCAGCAAACTGCCAATAAAATTAAAACCATCGTCACTACTTCCCACCTTATTGTCACCTGACAAAATCACTTTAATAACGCACACTCTTTGAGAATAATCACTCTTACCTGGCTCATTAAATGCAATAATCACAGCTTTCTTCCCCCATTTCATTCTAATACACCTCTCATCGTAACACACCTGAACCTGATTAGCAGACAACCAATCAGTACCCAATATCAAGGAAACCACAAGGTTTGGGATCACCAAACATACCTGCATACCTATTACATTATTAATACAAATTTCCACCAGAACCTGCTTAGAAATGACATGAGACTTTTTACCTACAGCTGTTATTACAAAAGTTGATTTGATAGGGATTTCTTGAAATATTACACCTTCGTCTCTCATCCTATTATAAAATGACAAGCTAATGCAACTCTTGACACACCCTGTATCTATAAGCGTATCTATACGCGCCCTCAACACATTTATGCTAATGACGGAATTTAAATTTTCAATATCACTAGGTTTTGTCACCTTTTCATCATAATCGCACAAGAGATCATCTCTTACATTTAGGTCATAACCACTAAATAGAGTATTGGCTGGGAATATCAACGACTGGAAATCTGACCTCGCATTACATGAATGCCCTACCGTGCCTTCCTAACTTTTTATCATCCTCCTCTTTTTCTTTCTCTCGTTTCACTGTAATTATTTCTTCTCTTCTAAGAACGATAGTTTCTCCCTCCTCAGTACTACTCTTATCAACCACAAAACTACACTTCCCCTCTCCCCTAGTTTCACCTACCGTAGCCACTACTGTAAGCCATTGCATTCTATATTCTTTATCTCTTTCTTTCAATCTTCCTTCCATTTCTTCTAGCATCGTAATCTGTTTCTCTACTTCCTTTCTACTCCTAGGACTTCTAACTTCGATAATCTGCTCGTTACTTACCTCTAAACTCCTCTTTCCAACATCCAGCATTTCTTCATCCTCTACACGATTTTTCTCTAACGTCTTCGTTAACTGCTGCTCTTTTTCTCTACTCTCATCTATTTCCTGCCCCTCCTCAACATCTATTCTATTTTCAACTAATGTCTTCTCTACCGTAATATTCTGCTTTTTCTCCTTCCTTCCCTTCCTGGCCTTCCCCCCTTCCACCTTCTGTTTTTCGTGCTTGTCTGAGACCCCTTGTTGCATTCGATCCAACATACGTTTCTCCAGACCAGCTAATTTAATGCTCATTCTTTCATCTACCTTTCTCTGAAAGCTCTTCCTCATCTCCTGCTGTGATTCCTTTATGCTAACATTGAATTCTTCTTTCATCCGTCTATTTTCTTCATCAATGGCTTTCTGCATTTTCATCTCCTGAGTATTTACTACTTTCCTTATCCTCGTTATTTCTACTCTTATCTTTTCATTAATTCTCTTCTCCTCTCTCTTACTATGCTCTTTTATCTCAACCGTTACTTCCTTAACTTTCTCCCCTATCTGCTGGTTAAGCTCCCTAATTTCATTTCCTACCACCTGTAACTTTTGTTCAATTTCTACCCTTATTTGACCTGCTTCCATCTTCATGTACCTCTGAATGTCTTCCTTCACTGTTTCTTTAAATGTTATAATATCTACTTCAAGCTGCTCATACATCTTACCTAACCTCTCTGTCTCTTTGACGACCTTATCTACTTTCTGACTATTATGCTTTAGTCCCTGATTTAATTTCGTCATCTCCTGTTTTAATTCTTTATTTATTTTTTGATTATTACTTTCCATCTCCTGTTTTAATTCTTTATTTAACTTCTGACCATTATTTTCCATCTCCTGTTTTAATTCTTTATTTAATTTTTGATTATTACTTTCCATTTCATGTTTTAATTCTTTATTTAATTTTTGATTATTACTTTCCATTTCATGTTTTAATTCTTTATTTAATTTTTGATTATTACTTTCCATTTCATGTTTTAATTCTTTATTTAATTTTTGATTATTACTTTCCATTTCATGTTTTAATTCTTTATTTAGTTGCTCAAATTTATTATTATTTTCCTGTCTCATTTGAACTAATATACTCAAAATGCTATCCTGTGCTGACATCTCCGATGAACTACCCTCTACACTAGTCGCATTAGAATTTACCTCCGCTAAATTCCTAGCTTCGTCTATCTCCTTCTCCAGATTCACGCTACGACCATTCTCTTCACCATCTCCCGTCACCTCTATACCACTTCGCAGCTTCATCTTATCTTTATCCGCCATACCGACACACACAAAAAACTTATTATCACCTCCAAAAATACTTGCACTGAAATATATCCTTTTCCCTTCACGACAAACAATTGGTTTTCGGGCCTACGCTTGTGGCGCCAAATGTTACGTTTTCTCCCCACGTTGGGCGCCAAATGTAACGTTTCGTTACCAACCTTGCAGGTAAACATACATATATAAGAAACTCCACAGTTGGGCGTCCAAATGTAACGTTTTCGCTCCACGTTGAGCGCACAATGTAACGTTCCCGGTCCTTCTAAGTGACCAAAGGTTACGTTCCTGGCGGGGCTCCAATATTGCGTTCTCCTGGAGTACAGTAGAAGAATCGCAACAAGAACAAGCACCGCTTTACTCACACCACCAATAGCATACTTACCTCTTACCTGTTCATTAGCAATGATTATAATCAGCTCGTGTGGGCGCCAGGACACCTAACATTTACTTTAGATGTGCCAAAGTATTTAATTAAAATAGTGATAGAGCACTCGAAATGTCTTTCTCTCAAGCCGTGGTATAGCTGAGCCATTAACCAATTGTCTTATTGCTACTGGGAGAAGGTATGCATTATGTCTAAAGCTAGCTACTGGAAATGAAAGTCCTACCATTACTTAAGAACAAAATTTAATTGATCAAAATTTAAAGCAGCAAAAGACGTAAAAAGAGAAACAAATGAATTTAAAAAAAATCTGGAAGTTATATTAAATTGGCGAGAGTTACAAAATGGAATATGAATTAAATTTAAACAAAAGCTGGATTCTAATTTGCCATAAACAGAATTACAGAGACTTGATTGGATTTAGTAAAGGAACTCACGGCCGTCTTCTTCATAGTGGTAGTCTGGTTTTCCCTCTGATCTTGCTGGCGGATGTTGTTTGGTTCTGCCTCAATATTGTATAGATCCTTATCTTGATACGGGCAGGGAACCAATTTGTCCCGTCTCCCGACTGACATATGTGAATGGCTTTGCTCCAAAATTCACTTTTGTGAATATGATCAAGGACACGATCATATTCACGTCAGTAGTATTAATTTTAAAACTTCTTGAACTGATAAGTTGCGATCTCGCAGCGAAGATGTCTGATAGACGTGAAGATTCAGAAAATCTGAGAAGATTGGGGCTTGAGAGTAGATGACCATCGGTTTTTATGGAAGAAGAACTTCCCCACTCTGCAGTATTTCTCGACCAATCAATTAGGTATCCTGATGACGTAGCTCCCCACTCCAGATCCCTAAGTTCTGATCATGCCTCTTCATTAGTTGGGTTAACCACGTGGGGTTGCTTCTGAAGTAATTTTAAATCAGCGTCCTGATGCGATGTTCTTCCGAGAATTCGTGACGTCAGCGCTAACTGACCAACTTGCTTTGTCTAGAAGCCTCGCGTCCCCGGAATGTTTGTACATATATCTCGAAAGTCAAGTCTATTTTTGGCGGACTACCCGTGGCGAAACTGACGACACGTTGAACGACATATTTCCCAATCAAGTCTTGTATAAAATATAACCTATAACGAATCTAACTAAAATCTCCATTTTATAACTTCCGCCAAACAATAATTAAACCCCTTCTATATATATAAAGAAATTATGGAATAAATCTAGAATCGATATGATAATTAAAATATACATAATAATAATAATAATAATAATAATAATAATAATAATAATTAATTTTGCTGCTTATAAAACATATAAATTAAGGGGAAGTATTCGGACTGTTACAATTATGCCAAGGGATGAGAAAAATAATTTCGGAATTATAAGAAAATGCCAAGACCTATCAGTGGTTGCCATGGCAGCACTACTAAATTGATGAGGGATGAGCCATCAGACGTTGCCAAGATAACGCACTTGCACGAGATCAGATTCAGATTTCCATCTAAGTGTGAAGCGGCTTCGGTGACGTAACTGGTAGCATGCTGAATGTCTATGCCCAAGGTCGCGAGTCGTCGGATTTTCTAAGAGCGCTAAAAATCCCTCAGTATGCTTTCCTTTGGAGGGGAAGTTCCAACGTTCGTTGCGAGTTGCTGGTTGCGGTGGCATCTACTAGCCAAGTTCACAGCTAGGTGTCGTTGACGGTAGTACCTGGTAGCAACATTAGGAACTACTGCTTGAAATTGACCGTCTGCAGTCCTTACCTGAATTACAGACTAATACAGCCATCCCAAAGTACACGGGGTTACATGACCGCGTTGTCGCAGCCCCTAAACTGAGGAACCAACCAACATCTCTGCGGGAGATATAATTTTGCGTGAAGAAGTAACAGACCGTTACATAGTTACACATCAGTGTCGAAACCTTGCATAAGGATAGTGTGACCACACGTATAAAAATGGACCCAAAATGACAAGAAGGTTACCGTTCCCATAAGACAATAAAATGTTTAAAATAAGCATAAAATGACGAAAAACAAAGTTAACTAAGCTCCAATTATAAAATACCTTCTCGCAATAAATGAGGTCTGATCCTTCTACGAAAATCTGCATATTCTGCCTATTTTCGCCTATCCCCAAGTTTGTCCGGTGAAATCTACCTCCGCCTTCCGGCGTGCCGAGAGGACTTTTTTATTTTTAATTCAAGTAGGGCCTGCAACTTTGAATTTTCAAATTGTTCCTACTTTTGCCCCCAAACGCCACCGTCAACGACTACTAGGCCTAGTTCAGAACTAGCTACTAGACGCCACCGCAGTCGGCTCTTGGCAACAAACGTGGCAACCTAAGAGCGTTGTTTACATTATTAACCTATCCAATTTAGTTTCACACAGGTGTAATTAGTGGAAAGTTCTATAAATCTATGACATGGGACCGCTGGCTTTACTTCCCCTCCGAAGGAAGGCATACTGAGGGATTTTTAACCCTCTTAAAAAATCCGACGGCTTCGGCCGGGTTTGAACCCGCTATCTTGGGCATAGAAGCTCAGCATGCTACCAACTACGCCACCGAAGCCGCCGTAATTTATTTCAGGCACTAGGAAATTAATTGTAACTCCCCGCCTAATGTAATTGGGTATAGAACTCGTGTTGACCGACTGAAAAGCTTCTAGTAGACTAATCAGGAGGTTCATTTACCTTACATATGGTTAAGGGGCATTGTGGTTATCAGTGAGCTCAATTGGTAGTCTTGGGTACATCAAGAAATCACTTACCGGTAGTCCTATGGATTGTTTTCTGTCTATAGTCGGTCAATGGAAGGACAACATTTGTAGCACGTGTTGTTTCGTAGTTATTCAAAAAGCCAAATTGGTATACCAAAATCATGTCGATGTTTCACCATCTTCCATCCAGCACAAGTTCAAAAATGCTCACTTTGTAGCACGAAAATATTAATTGACCTGTGATTGAAACAGTAATTCGTAACATTTGATTTTTCAAACTGATTACATTATATCGGGCGACTGGTACGGTGTATTCTTCAATACGCTTGTTGGAGAGTTGTTCCTTGTGGCTCGAGACACTTCCATGCTTTGGTGAGATGCCCTTGGACTATTTGCTATACCAATTTTCATCGTGTTGATGACAGTGATGAATTTCTTAAAACTACAATGGTGGGTATTGGGTTGTAAATTATGCTTGTTGTCAGTTGTGGTTGAAGTGGGATTTCCGTTTTGCATACAGTATATCCTCGAAACACTACTTCCACAGGAGTATTACATCGTTTGAATTTTTTAACATCTGTCCATATTCAGTAATGCTGACAATATGCCTTAGGTCTTGCGTAGTGCAATCACATGCACGGACCAGTTTGCAGATGCCATTCGTGCCATAGGCATGTCCATCTGATCATAGAGGTCTGCTATTATGAATCGCTGAACATTGTATGCAAGAGTGCTGTATTATACGTATGCATATTTCTATATTATCTCCACTTCGTATTAAGCAAAGACCCCGATTCTTGGATGTTATGGGTAAACTCGAGAACCACTGGATGGATTTTGATGCGGTTTTCACCATTCTGTAAAGGATATCTCGAGGATGATTTCTGTAGAAAATTATTTATTTACTGTATGATCAGAGGAAGCCGAGCAGTAACGATTTCAGTGGAAAAGTCGAAAAAAAAAAGACTGGCGTCCGAGCGCTTTGTAAGCCTACGCTGGGCAAACCGTTAAAAATATCTAAATACAATGAGTGTTAGAATTGTTCAGCATGAAACGTTCTACAAAAAAGTCCGCGAGAGCACATGTATATCTTCAATACATCGCTCGCACACTATAAGTGTTTTTACGTTTTAATGTCATCCAACCATGTCCATTCAACTACTGAGGCGACAGTTTACGAGCTAAATAAGGGCGAGTCTATCATCCCTGTTACAGCCTAGCTAGCGGGCGAACCTATTGCCCCAGATACAGCCAGCAGCAAACCGTTGAGTCGTGTTGAGTTAAGACTTCTGAGAAGGGTGGTTGTGTTTGGAGTTTCCCTGGAAATGCAACTCGGGTGTTCTTCATTTCGCCTGTGAAACACAATCAAGTTAAGATTGGACGGAAGGGGGCTTTGAGTTTCATTTACCTCGCCATTCTTAAATTACATCTGACAAGAATGTGTTGCACATGCATCTCTTGATAATATAATTAATAGTCCAGTCAGCGATTTTAACCCATCATGCCGAGACGTGAAACGGATATTGGTCGTTGGTCATGACATTGAAAAAAAAAAGCGCTTATCACGTAATGCATTCATAACTGTTCCCGGGCGAAGTCGGGTCAGGTTGCTAGTTATTCTATAATAGAAAGAAGTAGGAGAATTGGTGATGGCATTGTCATCTTACCCGATTCACCAGAGAATTTGAATGAATTTTTAAATGGTATCGACTCTGTCTTGAGAAAGGAATTCCCGACAAAAATCAATAAATGTAAAACAAAAATAATGGAATACAGGCGAATTGACGTCGAATTGGCAGGTGAAAAACTAAAGGACGTAGGGGACTTCTGCTACTCAGGAAGTAAAATAACCATTGATGGATGGAGTAAAGAAGATATAAAAAATAGGTTGACTCAGGCAAGGAAAGCATTTCTACAGAAAGAAATCTGTTGACATCAAATATAAATCTAGGTATTAGAAAGTCATTTTTGAAAGCATTTGTCTGGAGCGTGGCGCTCTATGGAAGTGAAACTTGGACTGTTGGTGCAGCAGCAAAGAGGAGATTAGAAGATTTTTGAAATGTGGTGTTACAGGAGAATTATGAAGATAAGATGGGTAGATAAACAAATGAAGGGGTTTTAAGACGAGTGGGCGAGGAGAGATGATTATGGCGACTGCTAATGAACAGAAGAAATACGTTGGTAGGATACATACTAAGACATCCAGAAACAGCAAACTTAGTTATGGAAGGAAGGGTCAAGAGTAGTGGAGTGATGACAGTTCCAACGCACTCTAGAACCCTCCTCGACCCACTACTAAGCCTCAGCCATGTTAAATATCTCTCGAACGCATGGTCCGATTTTGACAAATGAGGTATCGTTGGACTCGGGCTGACGTCCTCTTTGCTATGGACCACTCGTTATATTTTTCAAATTTTTTTTGAAAATTTTTGTTTTCGAAACTAGGTGATAGTTTGAAAACTAAACATGATAGAACGTTGTGCCATGGCTCAAACGAATGTTCTTTATGCCCTTTATTTTCTATAATGAAACGTTTTTACTTTTATGTTTTTTTGAAAACACTCGAATTTTGAAAATTCTATATTTTGGAAACTAGGAACTCTACAAAAACATTTATTTGACATAAATGAAAGGTCCCTATGCCCTCTACCCCCAAAATAAATTTCAAGTCGCTAGAGCAAAAATTTGTGTTTTGTAAGTAGTGGGATGAGGGGAAAGCTGCACCACTTCTTATTGAGCCCTCCTCGTATTTGCCCCGAAGCTGATATCTCGCTAACTAATGGTCGGATTTGAACATACAGGGTGTCCTAGCACTCGTAGTGATGCCCCCTACTTTCCTATAGGCTCTTAATTTAATGAGAAGACCAAAACTAAAAGGTCATGTGCTTTTAATATCTCGCGAACCAATCATGCTAGAGGCATGTTCGACAGGTCCAAGGACTCGGGGTGACGTCCTCTCTGCTATGGACCACTCGTTATAATTTTTAATAAAATTGGAAACTCGATTTTGGGGTAAACACGTGTTTTTGTGATTTTGCCGATATCTCGTGAACCAATCATGCTAGAGGTGTGTTCGACAGGTCCAAGTACTCGGGGTGATGTCCTCTTTGCTATGGACCACTCATTGTAATTTTAAAAAATTTGGGAAACTCGATTTTGGGGTAAACACGTGTTTTTGTGATTTTGCCGATATTTCACGAAGCAATAACGCTAGAGGCATGTACGATGGGTCCAAGGATTCGGGCAGACGTCCTTTTGCTATAAACCACTCGTTGTAATTCTTTAAAATTTTGGAAACGCGATTTTGGGGTAAACACGTGTTTTTTATGATTTTTGCCGATATCTCACGAACCAATAACGCTAGAGACGTGTACGAGGTGTCCTAGGACTCGGGCTAACGCCCCCTTTCAAATGTGGTAGATATTTTTTTTCCAAAAAGATAATTCACAAAGGGCCTAACGCCATACATGTTGAAATAACGTTTTCTTTTTCTTTGCCTGATTATAATGTCCATGAAGCGTGGCGGTTGAGAGAGACGATACGGCTGGGTGTGTGTGTGTTTCAACGAACCTGTCGCTGACCACGGTGGCTGTGTTCAATAGATCAATCGCTATTTCGACGGGTCGGTGTATGACAGAGCGAGGGTACGCTTTTTTCACACCTTTTACCTTTAACGTGTAAACGGTGATGAGAACTTGGTTCTATGTTGGTCGAAGCGAGTACAGAAAACAAACTTACAGGAGGTGAAGGTCATTTGAGCTTATTGGAAGGCTCCGGTCTGACTTGACAACAGGTGCAATGGAAAAAATGACCAAGACGCTTGAAGGTGAAATAATCTGACCATCGTGGTGGCAGGGGAGTGTGAAAGGCATGCACACACATTTGTGAAACCACATGTATGCTAAACCAGTGACATCCTGTTTTGCTTCGTACGTGACAAAATGCAAGTTCATGTGAAATTTGATCTACCGCAGGTGTTCGCTTGGGACGTTATCTGTCCACATGCGCGATAACTGTTAACAAGTTACATCCTGTCTTGCTTCGTACGTGACAAAATGCAAGTTGACGTGAAATTTGATTCGCCGCAGGTGTTCACTTTGGGCGTTAGCTGTCCACGTGACCGATAACAAAATGTTCAAAGCGTGGGGGAAAAAATGATTATACATGCAACGTAGCATATATAAAGACATGTCGTTATAATTTCCACTCTCACTTGGGTGGACTACCTTTGAACACACTGCGTTGCATGAAACCCCAGGTCTTGTTTAACAGTTTTGGTGTTGGTGGAAAATACTTAACCTTGTTGTGGGGTAGGTATTTATTTATTTATTTATATATTTATTGATTAATATATATATTTACAAGCAATTATTTATTGATTAGGTAATTAATGATTTTATTTGTTTGTTTGCAGAAAAACCGGCATACCTTACATGTCTGAGGGAGAAGAAACCATTGCACTTTTGAGCCCACTAGAAGGGAAGAGCAACAAGTCACTGCAAGTAAAGGTGAGATGATTTTTTTAAACTAACTTGTTTCATTTTTTGTTTTATGTTTTATTTTATGAAATGTATGTATTAACTTGAATTTAGGTATTTATAGCGGTTTATTTTATTTATTTTTAGAAACTTGGAAGGAATAGCCTTACCGCCGTAGCAGTCGCTGAAAAAAACCAGAAACGCACTAAAGCGAAACCACTGCCAAAGAGTGAACTGTTTAAAACTCAGGTAAGTCCAACTTAAAAATGCTATTCCATTTTACCACTACTGAAAACTCGTAGACAAAAAAAATTCATTACCTGTACATGACTGGGACAATGATTGCTTTCTTGATTAATGGCTATGTTGTTGTTGTTGACTGGGAAAAGTACAAGGCCATGTTGGATTTTCTAAAAATAAAAATAATAAATTTAATTTATGGGTGGTTCCCTATGGACTCAACGAATATCCACAGGTTTGAACATGATAATGTGAACAAAAATGACATGACATTCATTTTTGTTTATATATTGGTTAAAGGGAGGGTGGGGGAATGTAAATGACTGTAGCTTTATAAAAAAGAAAATAAGTACATGGGTTACTGTTAGTGCCAACATACAGTTTATTTTTAATGGTGTTTTGATATATTAATGTCAATTAACGTTAACGTTTTATTTACAAGTATTGATTGATTGATTGATTGAGTGATGGGTTATTTTGTTTGCTTTTAGGTGTCGTCATGTGCCATTAACGTAATGAACAGACAGTGAACAAGCATGCATTATGCTTTATAGTACTCTGTGCAATGTTAATAACTTACAATAAGAAAAAGTTTTATTATAACACATGGCGTTAGTACCAAATACAACAAGTGAGCAAGTTGGTTTACCACGTGGGTTAAATTTAAAATCAGAACATGATCGATGGTTAACATTTGAATCCTGGCCTGTAGGCTTTTTATCGACGCATGAACTTGCAAAAGCCGGTTTTTTTTACTTGAACCGAGAAGATGTGGTGCGCTGTGTGTTTTGTCGTATTGAACTTTCACACTGGGAAGAAGGGGATGATCCCTTTAGAGACCATTTGCGATGGTCTCCTCACTGTCCTTACATGTTTGGAAAGCAAGTGGGTAACCTACCCGTACATTCATTTTACCGAACCACAAGGCCGTTGGCCGCTACTTACGTTGCTGAATCACAAATAAATAATAATAATAATGATGTATTACCAGCCAACGGTAGTGTCGATATATGTGGTCCATATGCCATAGACAGTGTTGAATTGGCGTGTGCTTTTGAAAAATTGGGAGTTTGCAAGACTAAAGCACTAGCACACCCAGAGTACAGCTCTGTTGAAAAACGTTTCGAATCTTATAAAAATGTTTGGCCATTAATATTAAAACACCTTACCAAACAGCTAAGTGAAGCTGGATTTTTTTATACTGGTGAAGGGATAAAACAATATGTTTTTATTGTGGATTTGCATTAAAGGATTGGCAAATGACTGATGACCCTTTTGTGCAACACGCTCGTTGGTTACCAAACTGTAAATACATGGTGTTGCTTAAAGGTCAGGAATTTGTGAACACTATTCGTAAAGAAAAAGTGATTGCAGCACAAGACATAAAAGTGCCTTTAGAGTTAGAGCACGCGGAGCAAATACATAAGGCTGAAAGAAAAGACTTGTCTCACGAACAGATACAAAAGTGTGACCAACAATTATGTAAAATTTGTTATCAAGATGAACTAGGTGTTGTATTTTTTACCCTGTGGACACATGATAGCCTGTGTCAAGTGTGCATTAGAACTTAACACTTGTGCTATATGCAGAAAAGTAGTATCCGCTACAGTTAGGGCATTTCTTGCATAACTAGTATAATTTATTCGCCATGCATAGCGCAAAATCCCTAATTGCACAATATTATTAAAGCTGTTTTAGAGTGTAATAGATATGCTTTTGTTTTGTTTATAGACTACTACAATGAATGTTTTGAATGCTGTGGGACAATCATGTGGCTTAGAGACAAAGAAGCTCAGCGAATTGCCAACGCATATTCCATTCCGCATTATCAAGATTCGGAAATTGAAAACAGCATATGGTGATCGTGTACTTTGTGTATGTGAAAACTTTGAGACATTTCTGCCTATACGGTTTAATGATATGTCGGAAAGTGTTTTTGATGAAGTCAATAATGCTGTGCAACCTGTACACTTAATTTATGAAGGTTTTAAAAACAATAGGTGCATGGTTCGTTTTAATTAAATAAATTAAAAAAATGTGAAATAATAATGGAAAATATAAGTAATGACAATATACTGAAAAAGAAAGAAAATATGTGTATAGAATAGTAATGTTTTAGTGTTTAGTGTTGTCTTTAAAAATATTATGATGAAACAAAAAAAGAAACAAGAAATGTATATAAAGTTTGTAAATAAATGCAAAATCATGTTACAATGTTGTTTTATTTTATACAAAGTTAGTATATTTAACATTGCAGAGTATACATGATTATGACAATAAATGCACACTGAATACAAGCCTTTCTCACTTTACAATAGTCTGTTATAGTTTTAAACACAAGGCTTGTTGTAGATTATTTTATAGCAATGTCCATTCAACGTTGTTTTCGAAAAGTGGGAAGCCGCAATGGTTGTATAGGCATAAAAACCTTATTGTTATTACTATTTAGTCACTTTGATCCCCTTGCATATCAAGAGCACATGACCTAGTTGTTCCACTCTTTAAAACGACAACAACAACACTACCTCTTGCATAGTTTGTGATGTTGATGGCTCTTGCGACGTGGAAGATGGATTAAAAATAACTTTTAGAACTGGGGTTAAACGTTGCTCATTAAACAATGCACTATTTTGAGTAGCAATATGGTTTTCTTGATTTTTTGTCGACGGCAACTGTGTTTCATGCAGCACACTACATTGATGATCACCGACACTTAAAACCTCACTATTTTTACTTTTTAGGTCACCACGACAATGTTTGGAACGTTGCTTTGAACAACGCCAAATAACAGTTCCATTTTTATTGGTTCGTTTCACAATATATGAATATCCTTTATAGTATGCGTAAGGCTTACCATACCTAGTCACTGATACTTCCATATCAACTGTCAAGCATAGACTAAGCTCTAGTAAAGTCAACTTGGTAATGAGAATACTAGTTTAGTGTGAGAGCAAATATGGATCCAAAGAGTTCAGGTAAAAGTGAAAGCAAATAAGCAAATATAAGAAACAAGAGTGGGGGGTAAAAGTGGTCGCAAAGTGGCAGACTCATTACACAATAATTTCAGCACGACGAAGCTCTTGTTCAATTTCTTTGATTTCCCAATCGTGACCGATATGCCCAGCTTGTCGTAAAGCATGCAATTGTCGAAGCCGTTGAATTAGCTTACTGGGTTTGTTCCAGTATACAAATTTAACAAATGATTTTTTAGGTGTAAACAAAGCATTACCATTATCATGATCATTATCATCATCATCATTATCATCATCATGATCACCATTATCATCATGACCATTATCACTGTTACTGTATAGTCCTTTTTGATCCTCTTGCAATACCACTTTATTTATAGTCTGAGTTGATTTTGATAGTGTTGAAGGTTTCTTGGACGTTGACAACTGTCCTAACATGACGTTTTGAGGACATGATAAGTCCTTTTGAACAAACACTGCACTATCTTTAGCCGCAATATCGTTTTCTTGAACTTGCTTTTTAGCATTTTGATAATTGTTTGTAAACAGTAAGCGTGGTTCGTTTCGAGCACTACATTGATGAACACTCACACTTAAAACCTTTCCATTTTTACTTTTCAGATTGCCTCGACATTTTGTTGACCTCTCTTTTGAGCATCGCCAGAATATTATTCCATTCACATTCTGGCGATTATAGTTATAGGAGTAGCCTTGATAGAGTGCACGTAGCCTACCTTTGTTGGTTGTAATAAGTTCCATAGTAGTAACTGACCTGTCAGTACGATGTTCACACTACAAAGGTTACAATTGTTTTGCTGATGGAGTGACCTACCATAAGCTTATATATTGGCTTTTTGTGTTGGCTTTTCGTGTTGGCTTTTGTGTTGGCTTATGTGTTGGCTTTTTGTGTTGGCTTTTCGTGTTGGCATTTCGTGTTGGCTTTTCGTGTTGGCTTTTCGTGTTGGCTTTTTGTGTTGGCTTTTTGTGTTGGCTTTTCGTGTTGGCTTTTCGTGTTGGCTTTTCGTGTTGGCTTTTCGTGTTGGCATTTCATTTTGGCTTTTCGTGTTGGCTTTTTTTGTATTGGCCTTTCGTGTTGGCTTTTTGTATTGGCTTTTCGTGTTGGCTTTTTGTGTTGGCTTTAGTATTGGCTTTTGTATTGGCTTATTTGACAAGTTATTTGTGTCAATGTATTTAGTGGATTTTTTTCTTGGTGTTGGAAAGTAGTTGAAAGAGAGGGAATATTTAAAGACTTAACCTTAGCTCACTAACCTAACCTAACCTAACTTTGCCTAACCTAACCTAACCTTTCAACTCTCAGATGTTAATTAAATTCTGTGCATAGTCGAGTTGGAACCCAAGACCTCAGGGGTAAAAAAAACAATTATTTTTGACGACTTATTTTGATAACTTATTTTAATGGCTAACCTAACTTTACCTAACCTAACCTAACCTCAGCTCACTTTGGATATTACTAGTAAGTGTTCATATCCTCTGCTAGGTAGCATGCTAGTAGTACAGGTAGTGCTCATATTTACCGCTAGGTAGCGGAAACATACTTTGCATGTTGCATGTGACCCTTGTGAAGTTTAACCACATGCAAGACGTGCTTGTATAAGTTCTCTATTTAAACTCAATATACAATTAACCACTAAATGTTCAGAACTAACATGTATAGCCATGTTTAGGGTATATAGGAGACCCTTAGCAAGAAAGGCTGTCTAACCCACGAGTGTACAGCCTTGTCATACGCAGTAAGCACCTGTTGGCAGAAAACAACAACAACAACAATTTGAGAAAGCCAACAACATATCCATTAATGTATTTAAAGGACACATTTTTTTTGTTGGCTTTCTCAAATTGTTGTTGTTGTTGTTTTCTGCCAACAGGTGCTTACTGCGTATGACAAGGCTGTACACTCGTGGGTTAGACAGCCTTTCTTGCTAAGGGTCTCCTATATACCCTAAACATGGCTATACATGTTAGTTCTGAACATTTAGTGGTTAATTGTATATTGAGTTTAAATAGAGAACTTATACAAGCACGTCTTGTATGTGGTTAAACTTCACAAGTGTCACATGCAACATGCAAAGTATGTTTCCGCTACCTAGCGGTAAATATGAGCACTACCTGTACTACTAGCATGCTACCTAGCAGAGGATATGAACACTTACTAGTAATATCCAAAGTGAGCTGAGGTTAGGTTAGGTTAGGTAAAGTTAGGTTAGCCATTAAAATAAGTTATCAAAATAAGTCGTCAAAAATAATTGTTTTTTTACCCCTGAGGTCTTGGGTTCCAACTCGACTATGCACAGAATTTAATTAACATCTGAGAGTTGAAAGGTTAGGTTAGGTTAGGCAAAGTTAGGTTAGGTTAGGTTAGGTTAGGTTAGTGAGCTAAGGTTAAGTCTTTAAATATTCCCTCTCTTTCAACTACTTTCCAACACCAAGAAAAAAATCCACTAAATACATTGACACAAATAACTTGTCAAATAAGCCAATACAAAAGCCAATACTAAAGCCAACAGAAAAAGCCAACACGAAAAGCCAATACAAAAAGCCAACACGAAAGGCCAATACAAAAAAGCCAACACGAAAAGCCAAAATGAAATGCCAACACGAAAAGCCAACACAAAAAGCCAACACGAAAAGCCAACACAAAAGCCAACACGAAATGCCAACACGAAAAGCCAACACAAAAAGCCAACACGAAAAGCCTACACGAAATGTCAACACAAAAAGCCAACACGAAAAGCCAACACAAAAAGCCAACACATAAGCCAACACAAAAGCCAACACGAAAAGCCAACACAAAAAGCCAATATATAAGCTTATGGTAGGTCACTCCATCAGCAAAACAATTGTAACCTTTGTAGTGTGAACATCGTACTGACAGGTCAGTTACTACTATGGAACTTATTACAACCAACAAAGGTAGGCTACGTGCACTCTATCAAGGCTACTCCTATAACTATAATCGCCAGAATGTGAATGGAATAATATTCTGGCGATGCTCAAAAGAGAGGTCAACAAAATGTCGAGGCAATCTGAAAAGTAAAAATGGAAAGGTTTTAAGTGTGAGTGTTCATCAATGTAGTGCTCGAAACGAACCACGCTTACTGTTTACAAACAATTATCAAAATGCTAAAAAGCAAGTTCAAGAAAACGATATTGCGGCTAAAGATAGTGCAGTGTTTGTTCAAAAGGACTTATCATGTCCTCAAAACGTCATGTTAGGACAGTTGTCAACGTCCAAGAAACCTTCAACACTATCAAAATCAACTCAGACTATAAATAAAGTGGTATTGCAAGAGGATCAAAAAGGACTATATAGTAACAGTGATAATGGTCATGATGATAATGGTGATCATGATGATGATAATGATGATGATGATAATGATCATGATAATGGTAATGCTTTGTTTACACCTAAAAAATCATTTGTTAAATTTGTATACTGGAACAAACCCAGTAAGCTAATTCAACGGCTTCGACAATTGCATGCTTTACGACAAGCTGGGCATATCGGTCACGATTGGGAAATCAAAGAAATTGAACAAGAGCTTCGTCGTGCTGAAATTATTGTGTAATGAGTCTGCCACTTTGCGACCACTTTTACCCCCCACTCTTGTTTCTTATATTTGCTTATTTGCTTTCACTTTTACCTGAACTCTTTGGATCCATATTTGCTCTCACACTAAACTAGTATTCTCATTACCAAGTTGACTTTACTAGAGCTTAGTCTATGCTTGACAGTTGATATGGAAGTATCAGTGACTAGGTATGGTAAGCCTTACGCATACTATAAAGGATATTCATATATTGTGAAACGAACCAATAAAAATGGAACTGTTATTTGGCGTTGTTCAAAGCAACGTTCCAAACATTGTCGTGGTGACCTAAAAAGTAAAAATAGTGAGGTTTTAAGTGTCGGTGATCATTAATGTAGTGTGCTGCATGAAACACAGTTGCCGTCGACAAAAAATCAAGAAAACCATATTGCTACTCAAAATAGTGCATTGTTTAATGAGCAACGTTTAACCCCAGTTCTAAAAGTTATTTTTAATCCATCTTCCACGTCGCAAGAGCCATCAACATCACAAACTATGCAAGAGGTAGTGTTGTTGTTGTCGTTTTAAAGAGTGGAACAACTAGGTCATGTGCTCTTGATATGCAAGGGGATCAAAGTGACTAAATAGTAATAACAATAAGGTTTTTATGCCTATACAACCATTGCGGCTTCCCACTTTTCGAAAACAACGTTGAATGGACATTGCTATAAAATAATCTACAACAAACCTTGTGTTTAAAACTATAACAGACTATTGTAAAGTGAGAAAGGCCTGTATTCCGTGTGCATTTATTGTCATAATCATGTATACTCTGCAATGTTAAATATACTAACTTTGTATAAAATAAAACAACATTGTAACATGATTTTGCATTTATTTACAAACTTTATATACATTTCTTGTTTCTTTTTTGTTTCATCATAATATTTTTAAAGACAACACTAAACACTAAAACATTACTATTCTATACACATATTTTCTTTCTTTTTCAGTATATTGTCATTACTTATATTTTCCATTATTATTTCACATTTTTTTAATTTATTTAATTAAAACGAACCATGCACCTATTGTTTTTAAAACCTTCATAAATTAAGTGTACAGGTTGCACAGCATTATTGACTTCATCAAAAACACTTTCCGACATATCATTAAACCGTATAGGCAGAAATGTCTCAAAGTTTTCACATACACAAAGTACACGATCACCATATGCTGTTTTCAATTTCCGAACCTTGATAATGCGGAATGGAATATGCGTTGGCAATTCGCTGAGCTTCTTTGTCTCTAAGCCACATGATTGTCCCACAGCATTCAAAACATTCATTGTAGTAGTCTATAAACAAAACAAAAGCATATCTATTACACTCTAAAACAGCTTTAATAATATTGTGCAATTAGTGATTTTGCACTATGCATGGCGAATAAATTATACTAGTTATGCAAGAAATGCCCTAACTGTAGCGGATACTACTTTTCTGCATATAGCACAAGTGTTAAGTTCTAATGCACACTTGACACAGGCTATCATGTGTCCACAGGGTAAAAATACAACACCTAGTTCATCTTGATAACAAATTTTACATAATTGTTGGTCACACTTTTGTATCTGTTCGTGAGACAAGTCTTTTCTTTCAGCCTTATGTATTTGCTCCGCGTGCTCTAACTCTAAAGGCACTTTTATGTCTTGTGCTGCAATCACTTTTTCTTTACGAATAGTGTTCACAAATTCCTGACCTTTAAGCAACACCATGTATTTACAGTTTGGTAACCAACGAGCGTGTTGCACAAAAGGGTCATCAGTCATTTGCCAATCCTTTAATGCAAATCCACAATAAAAACATATTGTTTTATCCCCTTCACCAGTATAAAAAATCCAGCTTCACTTAGCTGTTTGGTAAGGTGTTTAATATTAATGGCCAAACATTTTTATAAGATTCGAAACGTTTTTCAACAGAGCTGTACTCTGGGTGTGCTAGTGCTTTAGTCTTGCAAACTCCCAATTTTTCAAAAGCACACGCCAATTCAACACTGTCTATGGCATATGGACCACATATATCGACACTACCGTTGGCTGGTAATACATCATCATTATTATTATTTATTTGTGATTCAGCAACGTAAGTAGCGGCCAACGGCCTTGTGGTTCGGTAAAATGAATGTACGGGTAGGTTACCCATTTGCTTTCCAAACATGTAAGGACAGTGAGGAGACCATCGCAAATGGTCTCTAAAGGGATCATCCCCTTCTTCCCAGTGTGAAAGTTCAATACGACAAAACACACAGCGCACCACATCTTCTCGGTTCAAGTAAAAAAAACCGGCTTTTGCAAGTTCATGCGTCGATAAAAAGCCTACAGGCCAGGATTCAAATGTTAACCATCGATCATGTTCTGATTTTAAATTTAACCCACGTGGTAAACCAACTTGCTCACTTGTTGTATTTGGTACTAACGCCATGTGTTATAATAAAACTTTTTCTTATTGTAAGTTATTAACATTGCACAGAGTACTATAAAGCATAATGCATGCTTGTTCACTGTCTGTTCATTACGTTAATGGCACATGACGACACCTAAAAGCAAGCAAAATAACCCATCACTCAATCAATCAATCAATCAATACTTGTAAATAAAACGTTAACGTTAATTGACATTAATATATCAAAACACCATTAAAAATAAACTGTATGTTGGCACTAACAGTAACCCATGTACTTATTTTCTTTTTTATAAAGCTACAGTCATTTACATTCCCCCACCCTCCCTTTAACCAATATATAAACAAAAATGAATGTCATGTCATTTTTGTTCACATTATCATGTTCAAACCTGTGGATATTCGTTGAGTCCATAGGGAACCACCCATAAATTAAATTTATTATTTTTATTTTTAGAAAATCCAACATGGCCTTGTACTTTTCCCAGTCAACAACAACAACATAGCCATTAATCAAGAAAGCAATCATTGTCCCAGTCATGTACAGGTAATGAATTTTTTTTTGTCTACGAGTTTTCAGTAGTGGTAAAATGGAATAGCATTTTTAAGTTGGACTTACCTGAGTTTTAAACAGTTCACTCTTTGGCAGTGGTTTCGCTTTAGTGCGTTTCTGTTTTTTTTCAGCGACTGCTACGGCGGTAAGGCTATTCCTTCCAAGTTTCTAAAAATAAATAAAATAAACCGCTATAAATACCTAAATTCAAGTTAATACATACATTTCATAAAATAAAACATAAAACAAAAAATGAAACAAGTTAGTTTAAAAAAAATCATCTCACCTTTACTTGCAGTGACTTGTTGCTCTTCCCTTCTAGTGGGCTCAAAAGTGCAATGGTTTCTTCTCCCTCAGACATGTAAGGTATGCCGGTTTTTCTGCAAACAAACAAATAAAATCATTAATTACCTAATCAATAAATAATTGCTTGTAAATATATATATTAATCAATAAATATATAAATAAATAAATAAATACCTACCCCACAACAAGGTTAAGTATTTTCCACCAACACCAAAACTGTTAAACAAGACCAGGGGTTTCATGCAACGCAGTGTGTTCAAAGGTAGTCCACCCAAGTGAGAGTGGAAATGATAACGACATGTCTTTATATATGCTACGTTGCATGTATAATCATTTTTTTCCCCACGCTTTGAACATTTTGTTATCGGTCACGTGGACAGCTAACGCCCAAAGTGAACACCTGCGGCGAATCAAATTTCACGTCAACTTGCATTTTGTCACGTACGAAGCAAGACAGGATGTAACTTGTTAACAGTTATCGCGCATGTGGACAGATAACGTCCCAAGCGAACACCTGCGGTAGATCAAATTTCACATGAACTTGCATTTTGTCACGTACGAAGCAAAACAGGATGTCACTGGTTTAGCATACATGTGGTTTCACAAATGTGTGTGCATGCCTTTCACACTCCCCTGCCACCACGATGGTCAGATTATTTCACCTTCAAGCGTCTTGGTCATTTTTTCCATTGCACCTGTTGTCAAGTCAGACCGGAGCCTTCCAATAAGCTCAAATGACCTTCACCTCCTGTAAGTTTGTTTTCTGTACTCGCTTCGACCAACATAGAACCAAGTTCTCATCACCGTTTACACGTTAAAGGTAAAAGGTGTGAAAAAAGCGTACCCTCGCTCTGTCATACACCGACCCGTCGAAATAGCGATTGATCTATTGAACACAGCCACCGTGGTCAGCGACAGGTTCGTTGAAACACACACACACCCAGCCGTATCGTCTCTCTCAACTGCCACGCTTCATGGACATTATAAACAGGCAAAGAAAAAGAAAACGTTATTTCAACATGTATGGCGTTAGGCCCTTTGTGAATTATCTTTTTGGAAAAAAAAATATCTACCACATTTGAAAGGGGGCGTTAGCCCGAGTCCTAGGACACCTCGTACACGTCTCTAGCGTTATTGGTTCGTGAGATATCGGCAAAAATCATAAAAAACACGTGTTTACCCCAAAATCGCGTTTCCAAAATTTTAAAGAATTACAACGAGTGGTTTATAGCAAAAGGACGTCTGCCCGAATCCTTGGACCCATCGTACATGCCTCTAGCGTTATTGCTTCGTGAAATATCGGCAAAATCACAAAAACACGTGTTTACCCCAAAATCGAGTTTCCCAAATTTTTTAAAATTACAATGAGTGGTCCATAGCAAAGAGGACATCACCCCGAGTACTTGGACCTGTCGAACACACCTCTAGCATGATTGGTTCACGAGATATCGGCAAAATCACAAAAACACGTGTTTACCCCAAAATCGAGTTTCCAATTTTATTAAAAATTATAACGAGTGGTCCATAGCAGAGAGGACGTCACCCCGAGTCCTTGGACCTGTCGAACATGCCTCTAGCATGATTGGTTCGCGAGATATTAAAAGCACATGACCTTTTAGTTTTGGTCTTCTCATTAAATTAAGAGCCTATAGGAAAGTAGGGGGCATCACTACGAGTGCTAGGACACCCTGTATGTTCAAATCCGACCATTGGTTAGCGAGATATCAGCTTCGGGGCAAATACGAGGAGGGCTCAATAAGAAGTGGTGCAGCTTTCCACTCATCCCACTACTTACAAAACACAAATTTTTGCTCTAGCGACTTGAAATTTATTTTGGGGGTAGAGGGCATAGGGACCTTTCATTTATGTCAAATAAACGTTTTTGTAGAGTTCCTAGTTTCCAAAATATAGAATTTTCAAAATTCGAGTGTTTTCAAAAAAAAACATAAAAGTAAAAACGTTTCATTATAGAAAATAAAGGGCATAAAGAACATTCGTTTGAGCCATGGCACAACGTTCTATCATGTTTAGTTTTCAAACTATCACCTAGTTTCGAAAACAAAAATTTTCAAAAAAAATTGAAAAATATAACGAGTGGTCCATAGCAAAGAGGACGTCAGCCCGAGTCCAACGATACCTCATTTGTCAAAATCGGACCATGCGTTCGAGAGATATTTAACATGGCTGAGGCTTAGTAGTGGGTCGAGGAGGGTTCTAGAGTGCGTTGGAACTGTCATCACTCCACTACTGTCAAGGATAATAACTGTAGGGGTAGACCAAGGTTAGAATATATTGAACAGATTGCCTCGGACATAGGATGTGGTAGCTATGTAGAGATGAAAGGATTAGCTCAGGACAGAGAGGAATGGAAAGCTGCACAAACCAGTCAAGAGACTGAACACACAACAAGAAATCTTTAATGACAAAAGGAGTATTTTTAAAGCAAACACGACGTTCTGTACCTATTTGTTTAAACGATCACTTTTAAAACAAAACTCATTGTCCTCACTTCTAAAGATCATATTCCTTAATATCTTTGGAAAATATGAACCGACGGAAGGCTGAATTCTGCAAGCTTGCTGACTTTAGGAACATATGAAATAAACAATTGCCTTTCTGCTCGACTATGAACTTCGAGTGATATTTTCATAGATTTATGAAATTTTGTATTCAATTCAGTAAGAATGTGAACTTTCCAAAAGACAAATGTGTTAATATCAACAACAATACGAAATGTTAGCCTTAGCGTAGTTTAATGTTTAAATTGTGAGGAAGCGTTGCGCTCCGTCCTATGATAATATTAATTACTTAGCTCTTCTTAATACGGCCTGTTCCAATTATAGCATCCGCAAGCGACGTTTAGGAGCTCTAATTAATCAAATGTATAGACGTCCGGCCAGCCAGCCCTGCGGGATATTAATCACTTATCTAGCCCACGTCTTAGCGTGACCTCGGTTCGACTCCTGTCTAGACATGTGTCGTGTTGTTCTGGCCGTGACATTGAAGCCGTTCTCCGTCACACAGGACCCTCTCACTCACAGACTTCAACAGCACGAATGTTTTAATGTCATGGATGTTACTTTTACTGTTACTGTGTGCTTCTCAAACTGAAGCGGCTTCGGTGGCGTAGTCGGTAGCATGCTGAACTGCTATGCTCAATATCGCGGGTTCAAACCCGGCCGAAGTCATCGGATGTTTTAAAAGCGTTAAAATCCTTCAGTGTGCCTTCCTTCGGAGGAGAAGTAAAGCCGTCGGACCCATGTCATAGATTTATAGCATAAAAAAGAACCTACCATTACAATTGGTGGTGTGTAACTAAATGTGTAGGTTATTTGGCTAGAAACGCTCTATCAAGTTCCAACGTTCGTCGCTGGGTTTCAGTGACGTCTGGTAACCAAAGTTGGAACTACTTGAAATTTTATTCATCTTCATTCATTTCATCACATTCACACGCGACGGTACTGAATGAATACATGCCCACTATGCTAACTTATGTATTGTTAGTCATATTACATTACATTAACGAATTCACTCACCGAATAGTATTAAATGTTGTTGTTGTTAATTCATTTTAGAGGTATGGGAGATTGTGGCCATCAGCCCCGTGTCCTTGGGTGTGAGTGCTGAATTTGTCGGATAACCTTTTTTTCTGTGATGAATGAAGTAGTGTGTGTAGCTGTATTAAGGAAAAGAATAGGGAAGGTGACCCAGAATTTGAAACAAGGTATATTCAAACATTTACCAGGACGGAGTGTGGAGACATTTTGAGAAAACCACCATCAGGATAGACGCTGTCAGCCTCGGGATTCGAACCTCCGGACTTGCTGGAGCTGCCTATTGTGGCCATGGTGCGCGATTTAATACGTATGGCTACGCCGCGGGGTTGTTATGTAATCTGAGATACCTTGTCTCGCCTTGTTTAGGGCACTTTTTCAAGCAGAAACTGTAATCCCAGTGAAGCAAGATACAGTGGTTTGCAAAAGGGGTAACAGGCCTATATAATAGGTCCTACATGCTGGAAATATACCATATTCACATGGTAATAATGAACAGGAACTACAATCATCAGAAATAGTTAAACATACATAATTATTTTGTTGTGTTGAGGTGGAAAAGAAACAAGTAATTTAATGTGAAACTCAGAATAATAATGAATACAACAGAAATGTGCACTTCACGGTACCTTTGGACCCACGATAAAATAGAAGCACTAAACCAAACAAATTAAAGAATTTCCTGATGATGATGACGATGATGATAATTGTTGTTTTAAGGGGCCTAACATCTTGGTTATCGGCCCCGAATGGTCTGGGTGATAGCGAAAATGGCAATGAAATGGAAATCATAACGAAAATTAAGTGAGATGGAAAATACTTACAAGATTGAACTCAGATTGAAACGACTCACAAAATGGAGGATGGAAATACTTACAAAAGGGAATTTAGAAGGAAAATACTTACAAAAGGGAATTTAGAAGAAAAATACTCACTAAAGGAATAGATTGAAAACACGCAAAAAATGTAGGTTAGGTTCAAAATACGTACAAAATGCAATGTAGAGTCGAAATACTTGCAAAATGCAATAGAAATTCAAAATACTTACAAATTGCAAATGAGATCGAAAATACGTACAAAATGCAATAAGATCCAAAATACTGACAAAATGCAATTGAAATTGAAAATACACAATGCAATTTAGATTGAAAAAAGCCGGTTCAGATTAAAAATACTTGGGCTACAAAGTGCAATTGAAATTCAAAATACTTACAAAATGCAATTGAAATTGAAAATGCTTACAAAATGTATGGTAGATTCTAACTACTCATTTGGATTGGCAATACTTACAAAATGCAATTTAGATTGAAAATACTTACAAAATGTAATTTAGATTCAATACACTCACAAAATGCAATTGACAATCAAAATACTTACAAAATGCCCAGCATACAAAATGCAATTTAGATTGAAAATGCTTGCAAAATGCGGTTTAGGTTGAAAATACTTACAAAATGCAATTGAAATTCAAAATACTCCACTAAAATGTCCTGATCCTACATTGAAAGACTTACTAATACGCAATTTAGATTGTCAACTCCTACAAAATGCAATTGAGGTTGAAAATATTTGCAAAATGCAATTTAGATCGAAAAGTCTTACAAAATGCAACGGAGATTGAAAATACCTACAAAAGGGAGTGAATGCAAACAAATCGCTAAACGGAATTTAGATACACGAGGAGCTAATTAACAGAAACAGTGCGGGAATCTTAAAGATAAAAGGAAATATAATGAAAAGAAAACAATAGGTCTGACCCCTCGAAGAAGGAGGAATCAGGAAAGATGAGACAAGGGCCAATTAAGGCGGGAAAGTGAAAGACTCCCTAGGCCTCGGACACCCTAATACCGTCGGGGTCGGAAAAGAACAAGAGTTGGCCAAGGGAGGTCGACAGGAAAGAAGACGGAGAGGAGCCCGGCACAAGTAAGTGGAAGCAATGCCGGACTCAGCTGGGGTCCCGTGGTCGCCAACCCATGTCCCACTATATGTGAGCCCCTGGGGGGAAAAGAATCTCCTCAGAACATCACAAGGTTTCTATGTAGTGGCAGAGTCTATAATGTGTTGGTCCTTCTGGAGCCCTAAGGCACTCTGTAATGCAACGGGGCATGTTGATTATCAAATCATTGGGCATTTCTTGAAGCAAACGGTCCCTCTGCTTGAAGGCAACAGCTTTTAGGGTCTGAATCATCAGAGGTGATGTTGACGGTCAACAGTCCCTAGTCTAATTCCTCTTGCTGTGAAGAAGGCAGCGTTGAAACAACGTACATACTACGAAAGTCAAATTCTTGGTGGGTAAACTGCAAATACGTTTAAGTTTTTTTTGATGAGTGCAATAGTGCGAGCGTATTTGGGTGACAAACTGAGGTTTCATATTCATTCTATCCGTGACCAATATTCCTGCTTATGTGAAGCTTTCTCCAAATGTAATTCTTTTCTTTCGTTATGGTCATCTATGGACCAAGTTATTTCAACTGCTTTCTCCCTCGATCCCTCACATATGCCCAATATTCCCGCATTCTTCTTTGGTGAGCTTCCTTCCGTTCTTCGGTCCATATCTTTCCAGTTTTCATTTTGGTTTTGGCTGAAAATTATTTATTTCCCCAAGTTTTTTCTTCAAAGGGTCACGTTCCGAGATGTCTTCATGTGATAGGCCTATCCTGAGTTCTTGTAGGTCTTTTTCCACCTCTGTAAACCAGATCCCTTTGGTTTTCTTTCCACACAAGTAGGCACAGATTCGACTAGACAATCTTCCAGAGCTCATTCGTGTCAAGAGGCTATAGAAAGAGATTCTTCTTTTGTATATGGTACCCGTTGTCTTCTCCACGTGAAGATTTAGTTCATCGTTGTGTCGTCTTCGGTACTCTCCTTGTTCTTTGACTGGGCCCAAGATCTTTCTCAAGATCTTCCTCTCTTTGGCTTCCAGTTGTTCTTCCAGGCCTTTCTTACTCATCGCAAGGCATTCTGATGTATATAATACAGCACCTCAAGTCGAATAACGGTACAGTAGTGCCTGAGTTTGACCTTGAAGGACACTGATCGTGTATTGTAGGTGTCTTTGGTGAACCATCTGCAAATGTATTATAATGTGTGGGTCCTCTTCTCTACTATTCACTACCATCCAGTACAGCACGGAAGCAAGGCATTTAGATCCTTTCAGGCATGTATTTAGTATTTCAAACATTTTAAAAGGAAGATAAAACAATAAGATTCCTGATGTCTTATGAAATATACTGTATGTGCATAACGATTTCAAAACATAATGAAATATAACTTGAAAGGAAGGACTCGAATAAGGATCTATTCAGTACCAAATGAATATCGAATCATCATACTCTTGACTTCATGGCGTTAGTCTTCCTTACTGTTTCACACCACAGTAGTTTGGCGTTTATGATTCATTTCGTGACGTGAATGATAGGGGTGCTGCAGAGCAATCTACTTGACGTCAACTGAGAAATCCTTCTCACTGGAAAAATTGGTAGCATATGATCTTTCATTAATTTGAGGGTTATATTTTCATTTATGAAAAAAGATACGCTCATGAGATCACCTTTTGTCCTTGTGTGTGTGCGCATGTCTGTGTGTGTCACCCCTCCCCTCCTAATCGAATCGGGAGCGATTTCAATGAAACTCGGTAAGGGCATAGTCTACTATTTTGTCCGATCTCGACCGTGCCCTTCAAATTTTAATACGTCTCACCAACCCAACATGGTGGCTGTGTGAAATATTTCACCGGCATTCTACATGTATATCTCCGAGACCACTACTGATATCACCCTGAAATTTTGTACGGTGATAAAAGGCACTACTAGAAGTTTACCTATGTGACTTTCAAAACCCGTTTAAGTACAAAACGAACATGGTCACCAAGCGTAGTTGAAACATTTAAATAGATGTTTCTCGCGATTTAACCATCTGAGCGCAGTGAAACAAGGTACAGCGAATGTTTATACACATTATAATACATTGATCTACGCATTCTTGATGAATACTTCCGAAAATGGAGGCTGAAGCCGAACCCAAGCAAAACTACAGTGACATGTTTCCACTTATGCAATAAGCTAGCTAATCGTGAACTAGAAGTGTACCTAGGTAAAAATCGCTTGATCCACAGCAATGAATCCAATTACCTGGGGGTCATCTTAGACAGAACTCTCTCCTTCAAGAAACACCTGAAGAAAACGGCAGAAAAACTGAAGTCTAGAAACAACATACTTCAAAAACTATGTGGCACTACATGGGGTTCGTCAGCCGACACTTTACGCACCACCGCCCTCAGTCTGGTCTTCTCAACAGCTGAGTATTGTTCTCCAGTGTGGCTAAATAGCAGTTATACCAAACTTGTCGATGCCCAATTGAATCAGGCAATGAGAATGATATCTGGTACAGTAAAATCAACACCAACATTTTGGTTACCAGCACTGAGTCATATTCCACCAGCGGAACTCAGACGCAAACATGCCTTACTCCGGGAGTATAAGAAGATAAATGCCAACGACCAGCTACCAATACACCAGGACATCACTGCTGCTGAAGTGAGACGTCTACGCTCGCGAAACCCCTCCATCCGGACAGCGAGACACCTGGTGTACCAAAACTTCAACCTGCTGCAAAACTGGAAAGAAGAATTGGTGGAAAGCATTCCAAGTCAGCTGCAAGATATCACAAACTCCACAACACCACCAAGTGGCTTCCATCTACCCCGGAAAACATGGTCAACGCTAAACAGGATAAGAACAAACCATGGTAGATGTGCAGATCTTCTCTACAAATGGGGATATATATCTTCACCAGAATGCAGTTGTGGTGATCCCAGGCAGACCATACGGCATATAGTGAATGACTGCCCGACGCATTCCTACAGTGGCAACTTCAGTGACTTTGTGGAAGCAGGCCCAGCTGTGATAGACTTTATTAACAACTTGAAAGTGAAACTGTAAATAATGTAAATACACATCTATTTTTGACTAATGTTGATATGTACAGCCAAACGCTAAATAAATTTAGTTCAATTGTTCATATAACCTCAAGATGGTGGCTGTGCGAAATTTCAAAATTAAGTTTTTTATTTCTTGTGTCCTAATCATTCATTCGTAGTCAACGTTTGAATAATGAACCTACGCAATAATCGTCATCTAACAGTACGTAACTCTACGGCCTACATACAGTACGGTATATAAAAATTCAACATGGTGACATCCGAAATATTTAGACGGTTCTCAATATCTACTAATCTATGACAGCAACCAAACTGAAATTTTGTATGTTGATAAAGGCTATTAACATTAATTCACGTAGGCCTATGGGACTTTCAATAACCTGATGAGCACAAATCCAACATGGTGGTGACGCGAAATTTAATAATTTAAATGAACGTTTCTCACGATTTAACCATCCGTGCGCAGTGAAACTTGGTAGGTAAATGCTTAACAAATTGTAATGCACTGACATCTAATTTATTCCAGTTGTTTTCATAACCTCATAATGGCGGCTTTGCAAAATTTTAAAATCTCGTTTTCTTTATTTCTTGTGTTCTAACCATGGGATTGAAGTTTGAATAATAAACCTACGCAATAATCTTCATCTAATATTACATAACTCTATGGCCTACATATATAAAAATTGGGGGCGTGGTGGCTCAGCGGTCTAGCTGTATGCCTCTCACCAAGGCGGTCCGGGTTCGATTCCCGGTCAATGCATGTGAGATTTTCGATGTGAAATGCCATGTCCTGTGGTTCGGATTCCACGTAAAAAGGAGGTCCCGTGGCTCATAATCATAAGATTCACGGTCACGTAAAACTACAATCTTCCTTCCTTTTATATAAAAATCCAATACGGCGACCGTCCAAAATATTTAGACGGTTCTCAATATCCACAAATCTATTGCAGCAATCAAACTGAAATGTTGTATATTAATAGAGGCAATTAACATAGGGCCTAAATAGGCTATTTAGTTCT
Source organism: Meconema thalassinum (assembly GCA_946902985.2). Lineage (NCBI taxonomy): Eukaryota > Metazoa > Arthropoda > Insecta > Orthoptera > Tettigoniidae > Meconema > Meconema thalassinum. Next base: position 547,920,163 of record OX336390.1, read on the forward strand.
TCACGGTACTACTTGTTGGTAAGTGTGTTGTCTTCCAAAGAATAAGATGAAATATGGTTCATCATTACACACTTTGTTACGTAGTTCTTGGTCAACATCCCTGTGTACTTGGGTGTATGTGAACGTCGACTGAGGTATCCATCTCCCTGGTAAATTGTAACATATGATATTTCATTAATTTGAGGGTGATGTGGTTCATTGGTAAGTGTGTTACCTTCCAAAGAGTAAGATGAAATATGGTTCATCGTTACACACTTTGTTCTTGGTCAACATCCCCATGTACTTGGGTGTATGTGGATTATGCCAGATAACCTGTGAAATTGTAGTATCTGTTTTAGCGTGCGTACTTGTAATATGATCTAGTATTGGGAATGAGGTTGCCATGACACTACATTTTGTAAACGTGGGAAGAAAACAACGGAAAACTGCGTCTAGGATGACTGAGGTAGGAATCAAATCTACATTTTCTCAGTCATCTCCGCGAGGTAGACTAGTGTGTACACTGCCTCAGAACAGAATTGCATGTCTAGGTAGAGCGGAATCTTACGAAAAACGTACCCTTGGACCACAGAAGAGTTTCCAGCTCGTAAGGTGAAAAGGGGTGGTAATGCTACAGAGCTATCTACTGGACGTCGACCGAGGTATCAGTTATACCTGAGCGCTCCTCCTAGAGGGCGTGAACTGTTGTGGTGCAAAAATATTGAACTCCTGCACGGAATACAATAGATTCAGTTTCACGGTCCGAGGGCAGTTTCATTTTCAATTCGCACTCTCCCCACTAGCCTGAAAATTTAAACGTTTTGTTTGTTGCCTAAAGTTTAAAAAAATGTGGTTTCATATAATGTCGATGTGCTGAATCCGAATTTTCAATCAGTTTACTTCTATCACGAAAGGTGTTCTTGCGAAATCACTGTACATGCATTGTATAAATTACGCGAATTTCATCACAAACGTTTTCATAATACTTTTATTTTAAAGAAAAAACAATATTTCATTTACACAACTTGCTGAAATTAATGTGTAAGGTTGTTAATATTTGTCACTAGAGTGTTTTTGTTCATTTTTTCTTGTTTACTTCACTATTTGAAAGTTTCACACAAATTTTACACCCATTGCTTCTTACTTGAGAAAGTCCCCCTTTTCATTTTTCTTTTATGTTTGACTTCAGGTATTTCACGCTTTAACATCCAACAATAGTCTGCAAGCTTACATATGCTCCAGCATCCCTGGCACCTCCTGTCGAATTCCAGCACATCCTTGTGAAATCGTTCGCCTTGTTCTTCGCTCAAAAATCCTAGATTTTTAGGGAAATAATCTAGCTAAATTCATTTGGTTTTCAAATCCTGACATCATAAAACTACTCATGGTAAAGTATTACAGTTACAACATAATTACTCTTTTGGCATACGAAAATTACGCTATAAGGAAAATAAAATAACATTTAAAAACAAAAATATGGTACGTGATAGGAACTTTCTGGCTTTGAATTTGATTTCATCATGCTAAAAATACCCTAAAACATTCAAACTCAAGAGGCAGCAATTTCATCGCAGACTAGTGATCTGATAGATTATTGCATGAAGGGAGCTGAGCTCTTAAATATTGTCTATGACATTTGGTTCCTTATAAAACAGCACCGAACAACAGAGAAAATTTCTCTAAAGCTGCAGGGGTTAATAAAGAAAATAATATTGAATACATAACATTATTATTAGGCTATTATTACTATTATCAGGAAATAAGATCGGACCAAAGCAGAGTTCATTCTATACCATACCATTATGCAGGTAACTTGCAACCTCCTTGGCTGTGATTTCACTTAGGTTGAGCAAGAAGTTTTTAAAAGTATTTTTTCCTCTCTAATGCTCCCTCGGGATCGTATAGAAACACGTAGCCTATTCCTTGCCTACATCTCTGTATTTATTAATCTCATGTAATTTTTTTCCAGCACAATTGGGTACAGTCATGTTGACCGACTGAAAAACATTACATTCCGATTACTAAGGCGACACTGAAAAATGGCTTCCAACACGATAATATCACTAACATTATAAAAAAAAAGGTTTCCCCTGTATCCTGATTCAGTATATTCAATTTATTTCCAAATTTGCTGGAACGATTCTCATTATGACTCAAATTGTTTGTTTGGCTCTGTGTCTTTAGTCTCCGCACCAGTCGGACAGTTGAAGCTATTTCTTTAGTTTAAGTTTAAAAATACTCGCACATGATCGTGCCATTTCACCAGAAAGTACGCCTCTTCCATTTCACATTATATTTTCCTAATAGGCCTACTTCCCCTTGTTATGTCTAATATTCGTGTTCTTGTTTGTTTGAGTCTTCAGTCTTTTGAGCTAATTTTTCATAGAGAGAGAGAGATAACATTACGGCTGTAGTTTCCCGTTGCTTTCAGCCATGCCGCAATACGCAGCTTAGCCATTAATTGGCTAATGTTTATCTGAATATTCTCCACCTTCAAAACGTCGTGGCACAGTGTTTCATTTTAAGGTTAGAAATTAACTCTCTCGACATTCGTATCAATTCTATGGTCAGTAACGGCTATCATTTTTCTTGTATTTGAGATGAAACGAAACGATATCATATCATATTATTTAATTTGAAACCCAGAACAGTAAATAAAACGAAAACGTACACTTCTCGGCAACTTTGAACCCAGTATTAAAAGAAACATTCCGTGTGTAACTATACCAAACAAATTGAGGAACCTCCTCAGGCAGAACATTACATATTTTTCTCAACGTTATAGGACTTAATAACTAGCACTAATTACAGGGATAGTATGCCACAAGATTAAGTCGGAGTCCTCCCTAACGTCTTACGATGCGCATCAAGTCCACTGAATGCATATTAAACACAACTCAAGGATAGTGTTAACTCTTCTTTTCTAAACGTAATCTATGTGATTTGGCAAAGACAGGTTATTCAATTTTAATTAAAAACCAATTATGATCATTTAAAAAAAAGTAAAATTTAGGTGAAACGTTGAATGTAGGCTACATATTGTAACCTTTATCTAGTGGTTCGAGGCAACATCACCTAGATGGTTCCTTCTTTGTGCGTATCTTACTTTGCGATGCTAATCTTTGTTATGTTTAATCAATGCCAAAACTTTTATTTAATTAGGCGAGATGGCCACCGTCTTCGGAAAAAAAAAATTGTCTAACGTAACGCTACAATAATTAAAGGACACTCACGGCAGATACACCAACTCGTAAAACACACCACTGAACCACAACACCAACAAGAAAGCCCTCAGAGAAGCGCTATGTGAAGGTTTGCATGGTTGGAACAGAGCACTGGGCTAATTAACGTCTTTCTAAATATTCCTATTCTATTATTCCTGGATTAAAAGTTTCCGGTACTCAATATTAGTTTATCCATTCCATTGTCTATGATTATTCACATCAGCAAATGTATTGTTATTTTCTTAATCACAACCAATTTTTGAGCATCAGATAGAAGAAGCCTCCGTGGCTTAGGCGGCAGCACGCCGGCCTCTCACCGCTGGGTCCGTGGTTCAAATCCCGGTCACTCCATGTGAGATCTGTGCTGGACAAAGCGGAGGCAGACAGGTTTTTCTCCGGGTACTCCGGTTTTCCCTGTCAAAATTTCATTCCAGCAACACTCTCCACTATCATTTCATGTCATCTGTCATTCATTTAATCATTGCCCCAGAGAAGTGCGTCAGGCCTCGGCAGCCGGCACAGTTCATATCCTCGCCGCTAGATGGGGGCTTCATTCATTCCATTCCTGACCCGGTCGGAGACTGGACGCAGGCTGTGGATTTTCATTTTTCAGATAGAAGAATAACCCCCATGACTGACTGCATCGTGCAGATATAATGTTCTCGCCTGCTGTCCGCAAGGTTGCAGGATCGAATCCTGGCGTAGGCACTTGGCATTTGAAAGTGCGCAAAAGTGAGGGAGCCGTGTCAATAGATTTATTGGCACGTTAATGATCCCCTTCTCTAAAAGGCCGCAGAGGTTAAGAGGGGCGTAAAAATCAATAACAATCTTATGATTAATATAATTATTAGCTTATCCCCAGATATAAATCACTGATTACCTTCGAAACAACTTATTTTGTTCCACTCGGGCATCCTCAGTCTTGGTTATGGGATGAATGACCTTAGAATTATGAACATGTGTGTGCCAATCATTCTTCAACTACTGTAGTTTGCCTCTCACCAAACTAGACCGGGTTTGATTCCCGGTCAATACATGTGGGATTTCTGAAGTGAAATGCCATGTCCTGTGGTTCGGATTCCACGTGAAAAGGAGATCCCATGACTCATGATCGCAAGATTAACGATCACGTAAAACTACAAACCTCGTTCAGTTTATTCTTCAATTAGTCAATTTCTGTTCAACAGATGGTCTTTTTGTAGTCTACTAATCCACTATAACTTGATTCATTGAGCCAATACAATTACTTAAGATATGAGATTCTGCAATCCCATAAAATGAGTTACTGAATGCTACAAATTCCTGTAATTTAAGTAATTACTTATGGGCTATTCAAACAATTTATCTAGGAATTTGACATAGTTATACAACATTCTACCTTGGACATGTATGGATGGCTTTCCATCATTAGTGCAACATATTGGACACGCTAACTTCTAAATAGGCCTACCACATGTCAACTACACAATCTGCTAAACGAATAGTTAGTAGTGTTGAAATGGAACATGCGTGTAATAGTTTTTATTTGAATAATATGGGTATCGATTCAAGTCGATATTCAAGTACGAAAGTGGTTCGAGTACGGTACCATTCTGAGGAACCCCAGATCAACTCCCGAGTACATTATAGGTTTTTTAGCCTACTTTTCACATTTTGTAAAAATGAGCATAAAGTAGACTTATGAGATTGATCCGGGCAAATGTCTGTCTATCTGTCCTTCTGTTTGTCCCTCTGCTTGTCTGTCTGTGTGTGAGTGACCCCTATCAACTCTTAAACGGCTGCAGCTATCGAAACCAAATTTGGTATATAGTCTACCTGAATATCTCACGTCCATACTTGAAAATGACGACAGTGCTACCAACTGCTGAAAAATCACAATTGAAATTTGAGCTCTCTGATGGATATCTCAGAAGTTACGCAAGTGCTGTTCAAAAATTGGCACACATAGGCTATAATATTCCAGATTAATTTTCAGGAGCCCATGCATGACAGTGCTGCTAACATGATTATAAGCCTGCTGATACGTCCACCATTTAAATGCATGTAACTTCTATACTATCAATTGGATGTAAACCAAATTTCGTATCCTATACTATGTATACCATAACAGATATGACTATACGTCTTCTTAAGAGCAGCCAGAGCTGCCAACTGTTAATAAATGCTCTTTCTCTCTCTATTTTTTAAAATCCTAACACCAATATATCAGAAAATATGCATGCCAACAGCTCTAAACTTTGCACACGTAGGCTATAGTACTTGACATTCTAGATTAATTTGGAGTAACTAAAATACGTCAGTGCTGCCAACATGATTCTAAGCCTCCTAATAGGTCCAATTTTTAAATACATGTAACTTCTATACTAACGAATGGTTTTGATCCAAAATTGACACAATAATAGATCATTAGATTTCAGATTAATTCTGAGCAGCACATCCGTGACACTGTTGCCAACATCATTTTACGTGCACTGATAGATCCAATGTCTAACTGCATGTTACGTCCATACTATGCATTGGACTTAAGCAAATTCTGTATGAACATTCTGTACCTTAAGAGATGGAACTAAGAATATAACCAGTCACCAGGGCTGCCAACTGTAGTGCTCTATTAGGCTACACTATGTCAGGGTCATATCAAATTAATTAGAAATGTTAGTATTACCAATTTAATTTCGTAGATTAATCATTAATCATTGGCTTGAATCTTAAATTTTAAGAAAAGTAGACTCTTTAGTTCGTCACGGAACTACTTATTGAAAGGTAAATTAATCCAACACCGATCAGGTTAGTTCAGCGCGTTGCGTTGGGACTGGAGTCAAAAGAGAGGTCGGCCATCTTAGAAACACATTTTCTTACAGTATTTTCCCATCTTAACTTGAAAATGGTGAATGGTACTTTTAACATTAACCACAGCCTATTTTTAGCCTACTTTCGATTTTTGCAAAAAATGAAAGTAGACTTATGAGATCAACACAGGGCGAAAAAAGTGTGTCTGTCTGTGTGTGTGTATGTGTGTGTGTGAGTCTGTGTGTGTGTGTGTGTGAGTATGTGTGTGTGTGTGAGTCTGTGTATGTGTGTGTGTGTGTGTCTGTGTGTGTGTACTCTGAATGTCTGTCCCCCCCTATCAATTCGAACACGGTGAATGCGAATTGAACGAAATTTGGTACAAAGGTAGCACTAGCAAAGGACATCTCAGTGTCATGTTTTATATCGCCGCCATCTTGACGGAAACGTAATGGCGGCCACACAAATGTTCAAAGCTTAAATCAAATTACGACTAACCTAATCATCCGATCTCTACCAAATTTTGCAACAACATACCTTTATGGGGGGAGCATCCTTTGACCAAACTAATAGGTCATCAGCCTAATAGTTTGCGGATGGCGGCCATCTTTGTGTGAAAATCGATTCCCCCTATTAATTCGAACACGGTGCAACCCAATGGAACGAAATTTGGTACAGAGGTAGTACTAACAAAAGGCACCTCAGTGTCATGTTTTATATCGCCGCCATCTTGACGGAAACGTAATGGCGGCCACACAAATGTTCAAAGCTTAAATCAAATTACGACTAACCTAATCATGCGATCTCTACCAAATTTTGCAACAACATACCTTTATGGGGGGAGCATCCTTTGACCAATCTAATAGGTTATTAGCCTAATCGTTTGCGGATGGCGGCCATCTTTAGGTCAAAATTGATTCCCCCTATTAATTCGAACACGGTGGAACCGAATGGAACGAAATTTGGTACTGAGGTAGCACTAGCAAAGGGCACCTCAGTGTCATGTTTTATATCGCCGCCATCTTGACTGAAACGTAATGGCGGCCACACGAATGTTCAAAGCTTAAATCAAATTACGATTAACCTAATCATCCGATCTCTACCAAATTTTGCAACTACATACCTTTATGGAGGGAGCATCCTTTGACCAATCTAATAGGTCATCAGCGTAATAGTTTGCGGATGGCAGCCATCTTTGTGTGAAAATCGATTCCCCCTATTAATTCGAACACGGTGCAACCGAATGGAACGAAATTTGGTACAGAGGTAGTACTAACAAAAGGCACCTCAGTGTCATGTTTTATATCGCCGCCATCTTGACGGAAACGTAATGGCGGCCACACAAATGTTCAAAGCTTAAATCAAATTACGATTAACCTAATCATCCGATCTCTACCAAATTTTTCAACAACGTACCCTTATAGAGGAAGCATCCGTCGACCAAATGAATAGGTCATTAGCCTAATAGTTTGTGGATGGCGGCCATCTTTGTGTGAAAATCAATTCCTCCTATTAATTCAAACACGGTGAAACCGAATGGATGAAATTTGGTACAGAGGTAGCACTAGCAAAGGGCATCTCAGTGTCATGTTTTATATCGCCGCCATATTGACAGAAACGTAATGGCGGCCACACAAATGTTCAAAGCTTAAGTTAAATTACGACTAACATAACCATCCGATCTCTACCAAACTTTGCAACAACATATCTTTATGGAGGGAGCATCCTTTGACCAATCTAATAGGTTATTAGCCAAATAGTTTGCGGATGGCGGCCATCTTTATGTCAAAATTGATTCCCCCTATTAATTCGAACACGGTGGAACCGAATGGAACGCAATTTGGTACAGAGGTAGCACTAGCAAAGGGCACCTCAGTGTCATGTTTTATATCGCCGCCATCTTGACTGAAACGTAATGGCGGCCACACGAATGTTCAAAGCTTAAATCAAATTACGATTAACCTAATCATCCGATCTCTACCAAATTTTGCAACTACATACCTTTATGGAGGGAGCATCCTTTGACCAATCTAATAGGTCATTCGCCTAATAGTTTGTGGATGGCGGCCATCTTTTTGTCAGAATCGATTCCCCCTATTAATTCAAACACGGTGAAACCGAATGGAACGAAATTTGGTACAGAGATAGCACTAGCAAAGGGCATCTCAGTGTCATGATTAATATCGCCGCCATTTTGACAGAAACTTAATGGCGGACACACAAATGTTTAAAGCTTAAATCAAATTACGACTAACGTAACCATTCGATCTCTACCAAACTTTGCAACAACATACCTTTATGGAGGGAGCATCCTTTGACCAATCTAATAGGTCATTAGCCTAATAGTTTGCGGATGGCGGCCATCTTTATGTCAAAATTGATTCCCCCTATTAATTCGAACACGGTGGAACCGAATGAACGAAATTTGGTACAGAGGTAGCTCTAGCAAAGGGCACCTCAGTGTCATGTTTTATATCACCGCTATCTTGACGGAAACGTAGTCGCGGCCACCCAAATGTTAAAAGCTAAAATGTAATTACGACCAACCTAATAATCTAGTCTCTACCAAATTTTGCAACACCATATCTTTATGTGGGAAACATATTCTGACCAAACTGCAAGAACATCAGCCCAATAGTTTGCAGATGGTGGCCAAGTATGTTTGCAAATCCATTCCCCATATCAATTCAAACACGGTAAAACCGAATTGAATGAAATTTTTTACAGAGGTAGCACTAGCAATGGGCACCTCTTATTCATGTTTAATATCCCTATAGCACGTTGTATTTCAACAAGCTACTACAACCAACATTCAATTATACTCCTTGAAAAGGACGAAGAGTTATAAGAATACCCATGCATTTAGGAGAAAGTAGGCTATATGTTCTTTACTGAACATCTTGTTTATAACTTAAGTTATAGTGTGGCTTATCCTAATGAGAGCCTATCAAAGATCACCTGAATGGTAAATGCTTTCCCAGTTGTAACCTTAATCGCGTTATCTCCTAGTGGCGGTAAGAGAAATGATCCCTCCCAAACTCTTGAGGAGGAAGCCGAAAAGAGCCGTAATTAATTAAGTGATTACTGGACAGAAAGATAGTCTAATAATTCTTCTTCTTGCGTTTCGGCCAAACTAAGGACCACGTTATTTCAACTGGGTTCTGCGTCGAGCTTTAATATTCGCCCAGTACTGTCGAATGAATTCTTCATGTTGTTGCTTCCTTTCTTCCGTCCATTTCATGCCCTTTTTAAGCTTAGTTATTTTTAGGAAACTCCGGTGAGTGATCAGTTTTATCTTAAGTAACACACGCTCCTGTACATCGTCACATGAAATCCCAATTTCTTGTAAATCTTTGCCTACCTCAGTGAACCAAGTCCTCAAGGAAGCTAATAATAATGTACTGTATTAGTTTTACGTCCCATTTGACTGCTGCGGGTTTTAGAGACGCCAGGATGCCTGAATTTTGCCCCAAAGGGGATTTTAACGTGCCAATAATTCTACTGACACGGCTTCCTCATATTTGCGTACCTTCAAATAGACTACGAATTGACTGCGCCAGGATTCGAGCCTGCAACCTTAGGCACAGCAGACGAGACTCTACTGTTTCGCCGCGCAGTAAGTCGGACAGGAAGAGGGAATTAGTTAAATATATTCTGCAAGAATCTAAATAGCAATTTAAAATAGCCTACATAGGCTACAGGGTGAGAATAATGTAAGCCTATGGGTTTTATGTGCCTTTTAACTACCGTGGTTTTAAGAGACGCCGAGGTGCCGGAATTCTTCCCTGAAGGGGATCTTTAACGTGACCCTTGCATTTAAGCACCCTTAAATGACAACTGTCTGCGCCGGGACATAATAATTAATTCATACATTCGCTAGACAAATATCGATTTACTGTGACGTACATACTCTGATTAGGCTAATATTGAACTTCTCCGTACTAATGGTGTTGTATGAGTTTTCAAACTTCATTGTTTTTGTTAGCCTTCTATATTAAATTTTGATTTTTTCGTCCTTAATTTGCTCAACAAAAAAAAACTCAATATACAAGTTATTGCAATACTCAAGTTGCCTTATAAAACATCAACATAGAATTAATCGTAAACCATACATCTTTACATTTCTATTAAGTATGTTTTGGCCCACGTCTTAGCACCATAAAGACCATGTGGTTCTTGAAAAAGAGCAATTGGAAACCGGTGCCTTACAGACTGAAATTCATAATTACCTGTGTCCATAATGGTGAGTGGAGTGGAGTGGAGTCGTGTCTTCACTGGCCGGTACCGGTACTTGCTTAACCTTGGTGAGCAGCACACACATGTCTGGGCTCCAGTGCACTTTCATTATGCCCAGCTGGCGCAAGGAGCTTTGCGCGCTTTCCAGACAATGGCTGCATTCTACTCTACTCCATTGTCTGCGCAGAGGCTCGACCCACGTCTAACGAACTATATTATCCCAGTTTACAGAGGGAGGGCTGTTGAACTTGACGGTTCCTTTCAATCCTAGCGTTTACTTGCCTGTGTTGAAGTGTGCAGAAATATACCGCACCGTCTTTAAGCCTGTCTGCAGTGCATCTTTATGATCTCCAACCTACCGATAGGCATCATTTAATTTCAACTCAGCTGCCAGATCAGAGAAACTGGACTCCTGGATTTGAATATCGTTTCAAGGTTCGAACTGCGGTACTGACAGCAGTTAGGACTGACTATATTTTTATTTCAAACCCTGGAGCTGTTCCAATCTAGCCCCCAAATTTGCAGCAAGATAGGCTACATCTTTGTAAAGAAGTCAACCACATCAATCAATGATTGTGTTGTCCTCAGTTTCCGAATCGCTTATGTGCGTCATGACCTTGGTAGAGGCAATTAAATGGTCAGAGGGCGGTTCTTAAGAAATCTTTGAGCTATGCTATTGATATGGCATACGATAATTTTCTGTGGGTCCGGAAATGTCTGGTTTCTGAGTTAAGAATGGGTAAGCCTATCTTTAACACAATCTTTTTACTTTTCTCTAAAGAAAAGGTTTAAAATGTCTATTGTGAGGTTATTTGAAATCATTGGTGTATTTGTCTCTGGAGACGGACGTAGAGACTTTTTGTAAATTTACTTGAGGAAAGTTGAGAGGAAATAGGCATTTTATTAGAGAATTTTTAGCAACTTGGCATGCTATATAGGCTATTCATACAAGGCTTAATATATTGACGTCTAATTTAATTCAATATTTATAAGAACTAATAATGGCGACTGTGCAAAATGTTTAAAATCGTGCTTTTATTTCTCGTGCCCTGAACAAGCTATAGAAATGTAGGTTGGTGTAATGAACCACCTTTATAATATTCGTCTGCTGTTATATAATTATATAGCCTATATATAAAGCAATTCAACATGCCATCCATGCGATATATTTCACCGGTTCACAATATCTCAGAAACCATTCAAGCAATCAAACTGAAAAGTAGTATAGACTATCGATAGAGGACTATTAAGTAAGACACATATGTATAGCCTATATGACTTTAAAAATTCTGAGAAACACAAAAACAACATTGCGGCCAAGTGACTTTCAAATATTATAAATCACGCAAGAGCAGTGAAACTTGGCACTGCGAATCTTTATTCAGAACTTACAAGGGAAGTACCGGTATCAGGTAAGACAGGTCGAAACCTATCTTGAAACTTTGTGGACGCAATTGTTGTACTATAAGAGGGCAACGTGTGGAAAATCGGCCGCCAGATTAAACTGCAAGGCTCCGAAATTATGTGCCGAATCTCTCATATAAATCAATAGGAAGTAGCGAGTACCGCACATGTTGGAATGGACAGCCCTGGCAGCCCAAGCGCTCAAGGCCGGTGGGTAGCAGCCGCACGTTCCAGTCAGTATATACGCGCCACCACGTGACTACTCCGAGTGCTGCACGGATGTCCAGCTCCACCAGCCGTTAAGTCTGCGTACCAGGATGTCAGTTACGATTTCGGAGCCTTGTAGTTCAATCTGGCGGCTGATTTTCCACAGGTTGTCCTCTTATAGCACAACAATTGCGTCCACAAAGTTTTAAGATAGGTTTCGACCTGTCTTACCTGATACTTCCCTTGTTAGTATAGAGACTTCTCATGTTCAATTGATATTACAATTCAAGATGCCATCAGTTCGAAATTTTTAATTTATTTCTTTTTATTCCTTATATCCTGTTCAATCAATTGAAGAGAAGATTCGTATGTTGGGCTATTGGCCTATAACAATCATTATCTAATGACACTAAATTCTGTAGCTTACTTTTCGTAATTCATAGAAGGCGTGTATTTGACTTGTCTTAAAATAAACTCCCACGACTCGTTACTGAAAGGGGCAGATGACCTCTCCGCTCCTTACAACTACAATAACTCGTAAATGAAAGATGCCATCTCGTGGGAGAAATGATTATCACCGTTACTTAACGTTATACTGTATGTTCCAGCACATACATTCTTAATGTAATGGTGTTGGTGGAAACATAGGTCGTGTGCCAAAAGTTAGTTAGAAGCCTACATGGAATATTCTTTCAATATTTGGGAGAGTTTTTAATTGAAAAGACCGATAGCATAAATTATAACTTATGAATAGGCCTATAAGCTATTTAGTTCTTCATGGAACAACTTGTTGATATTACGTTTTTATTTTCTACGATGCCCCGATACTCAAGTGTACATTTTATTCTTACAGATAGCTTTGCACTTTGCTCTTTATCGCCTCTACAGAATCCATACAGTAGGCCTAATCATTCTTGTTTTTGTCATGCTGACCTGCCCATAACCGTAATTCCAGTAATCACCAAATCTTGCCGCAGCAATCATTCATAACCTGTATAGGCCTACCTAATTGCGAGTATGTTGTCGTGGACTTCCGCTATGCCCAAGGACATTTGACACTTGACAGAAAAACCCACCCCTAACTCAAACATATCAAGTCGTTAAACATATAGCCCTTTCATAATAGGCCAAATGCACTTTTTTTATTTAGTTAGACATTACTTACAGGCTACTCCGCAGTATAGCAATGCCCATCAAGTCACGCACCACGACTGCAAGGGAAGTCCAAAGATCAAGGGTTCAAATGCAGTGCTGACAGTAGTCATCCTGAGTGTGGTTTTCTCACATTCCCTCCAGGAAATGGTAGCTCATTCGTAGTCCCGGTCCACCTTCCCCTGTCCTAGATTCCATAGTTACAGTTACGTCAGCCACCTAGTAGTGTAGTGGCTAGAATACTTGGCCATCACCGCACCGTGAGGATCAGGTTCGATTTTTGGTTCTACCAAGAAATTTAATTCAGGTCTGAGGATTGAAATGGGGTAGGCTACACTCTCAGTCTCGTGATGTAAAACTGAGAATTAAGGCGTTCGACTCTGACCTCAGCTATCTTGGAGGTAGTTTTCCGTAGCTTCCCGTTTCTAATCCAGGCAAATGCTGGGATGGTTCCTATCTATTTACAAACCTGAAGTACTGACTGCGTGGCTCAGCGGTAACGTTCTCGCCTGCTGATCACAAGGCTGTAGGAAATGAAAAGAGGAGATGCTCCACCATATTTTATTCAATGGAAAATCGGGAAAACAGATCCAGCTGAGGAATCCCTTCAGGTAGCAACTCACAAGGCCATTGAAGGTGGGTGGGGTGGCTGCCTCCTTTAGGGCCTAGAGCAGAATGCAGGAGATAACAGGGGAAGAAAAGAAGAGGTATGACACCTTGAAGATTGAGAGTATCAGGAAATATAAGACAAGGACCAATTATGGCGGAAAATGAAAGGCATCCAAGGCCTCGGATACCCTAATACCGTCAGGGTCAGAAGAGAACTAGAGTTGACCAAGGGAGGTCGACGGGAATGAGGACAGAGACAGAGCCTGCCAACTCACGTTCCACAAGCTGTGAGTCCCTAGGAGGATCAGAGTATAGCAATTACAGTGGTCAAAGAGAGTGGGATAGCCAAGTGGCTGAACCGCTTTTACCAAGGCGGACTGAGTTGCATTCCCTGCTAATGCACGTGAGATTTTCGAAATGTAAAGTCACGTCCAGCGTTTCAGATTCCACGTAAAAAGGAAGTTCCGTGGTTTATGATCTCGAAAATAATAGCTTGCTTGAAGTGGTCTGTGGGAAGGTCAAACAATGGATGGATCAATAAAATAAAATTACTGGGGGTGCATTGAAAGTTATTCTGCCGTGTCAATTTTATATTGACGAGTGAAAATTAAAATAATATAAACCGTGTAGAACTGGGAATTATCAAACTAGCCCAGTTTAGAGAAGTGCAATGCATGATTACTTGAAATAAATATAGGCCTACTCTATAATGGCTTGAAAAAATCTACAGCACCTGGTATAGTCTCTAAGAGAGAATGTTATGGAAACATCGTATTTTCATCATTTGACAAATTAGGCTTATGGGATCACCTTTTGTCTATGTCCGTATATGTGTGTGTCCCTAATAAAATCTAAACCGCTGGATATATTTTAATGAAACTCGGTAAGGGTATCGTACTATTATTCTATGTCCTACCCAGACTGTGCCCTTCAAATTTAAATACCATTCACCAATCCTACATTGGCTGTGCGAAATATTTCATCGGCATTCTATACCTCCAAAACTATTACTGATATAGGCCTAACCCTGAAATTTTGTACGGTGTTAGTGAATACTCAGATAAGTTCAGCTTTGTGATGCTTAAAAACATAGGCTATAACGTACAAAATCAACTTGGCTGGCCAAGCGACGTTAAAATATTTAAGTGGCATTTACTCGAGATTTAATCAACCGAGCGCAGTGAAATGTTAATTGTAGAAGATCCTATCTAATGGCATCTAATTCAACCTATTTTGTTTCATAAAAGCAAGATGGTGGTTGTGCGAAATTATAAAAGTTTTTATTTTGTGACCTAATCATTCGATCGAAGTGAACGTTTGAATAATAATCCTAGGCAATAATCGTCATATAATTGTATATAACTTTATGGATTAGTAGAATAATCCAACATGGCGATCATCAGAAATATTAAGACGTTTCTCAATATCTGCGAAACTATTTCATCCATCAAACTGAAATTTTGTATGTTGATAGATGTTACTTACATTCACTTATGGGGCTTTGAATAACCTGACATACACAAATCCAACATGGCGAAATTTAAATTTGTAGCCTATGGATTTTTCTCGTGACTTAATTATACGAGACCAGTAACACTCTTAGCACGGTAAATCTTCATACAAGGCTTAATATATTGGTGTCTATTTTAATAAAATTTCGATGAGAAATTCAAAATGGCGGCTGTGCTAAATATTTTAAATTACATTTATATTTCTCGTGCTTGTCCTAAATAAGCGATAGAAAAGTAGATTGGTGTAAGGAGCCACAATAAAAATATTTATCTGCTTGCATATAGCCTAATTCTATAGCATATATATAAAACAATCCAAGATGTTGTCCATTCGATACAGTTCTCAATATCTCCGGAACTATCTAAGCAATCAAAATGAAATGTCGTATGGTGTTAAGGACTGTTAATTAAAGACAAGTATGTGACCTGCCCTAATCCTGTAAACACGAACATAGACTAATGGCAGCGAAGTGATTTTCAAATATTACAAGTAAACCTAACCCTTCTGGTGATCTAACCATTAGATTGTAGGCTTAATGAAACTCGGCACAGTCAATATTTATTCAGAGATTAGTATAGAGACATCTAATGATGTTCAATTATTTTGAATATTCAAGATGCATCAGTTCGAAATTTTAAAGCCCTATTTTATATTTCTCGTATCTTATTCAGGCGATTGAAAAAATGATTCGTATGACGGGCTATGATAATAATCATATTCTAATGGCACTAAATTCTGTAGCTTACATTTCGTAAACTATAGAAGCCGTGCATTTGATTTTCCTAAAATTTAATTGCCGTAGTTCGTTACAGAAAGATGCCATCTCGCGGGGAAAGTCTTAAACACCGATATTGAAAGTTAGGCTAGTCTATATAGACTATTCCAGCACATAACTTCTCATTAGCTTGCCACGGTGGGTGAGTGGTTATCGTGTCGGTCTACTATCCCCAAGCTTGCAGGTTCACTCCTGGCCGTGGTAAGTGATTTTTGAAAGGCGGAAAAAATTACGACACGCATGTCATACGATATTGGCATGTCAAAGAACCCATTTGAATTCAGTAGGCCATGTTCATAATGGCAAAATTAATCTCGGGAGTTTCCGCCAACACAAAGTTTCTCATTTCTCTACTAGAAAGCGCTATAGAGCTTCAAGGAACAACGAAATTTGACATGCAAGCTACCCTCTGGGTGTCAAATAACAAAGCTTGCACCCGGCACCCGAGGCCATACGATAGACTATTATTATTATTATTATTATTATTATTATTATTATTATTATTATTACTTCTCATTGTAATGGTGTTGGTGAAGACATAGGTCGTGAACTTCAATGTGAAAGACCAGTGGGATATATGAAAATAGGCTATTTAGTTCTTCACGAAATTGCTGGTTCTTCTTCTCCTTCTAGTAGCCTATAGTCAAAGTCTGTAGTTAGTTTTGTTTCCATTTCATTTTCGTTTTACTATCATCCAAGCTACTGTATTAGGGGGCGATAACCTAAATGTTAGGCACATTAAAACCATGCTTATCATCATTATCACACTCTCTGTTGCGTTGCGGCAAAGATGTTACGTAGCCCACTCTCCGTGGCTAGAGCACATGTTTTTTTTACACTGGAGTGACGGGGATCCGATTCTGTGATCTGACATCATTGTTTGTTATCTGAGGTGCCGACCTGCTGAAAATCTTAACAGGGAAGAGAATGGAAGGGGGGGGGGGGGGGTAGTGGATAGGGACATAAAGTTTTTCCTGGGTTATTAAAAGAATGTTGATTCTGAGTATTGAGTGGATGTGCCAGAATTTACATACATAGGGCCTGCATACATCAATGGTGATTTTGCTCTCTCTGTAAACATATTTTAGCCGCCTTCTGTGGTTTCAGGATATCTTATACCTGGGTGCCCTAGATTGTGACCTACCAACCTATCTCTTCTCTTCATTAGAACTCGCCAGAAACATCTCCTCTCCCACTTGTCTTAATACATCTTCATTTGTTACTCTATCTACCAATCTAATCATGATAGTTCTCCTGAAACACCACTTTTCAATTCTTCTCTTTTCTGTTGCACCAACGGTCCAACTTTAACTCCCATAGAGCGCCACGCTCAAGGCAAAGGGGTTTAAAATGACTAGCTAATGCCTATTGTTATGTTTGAAGTAAACATATTCCTTTTCTGTAGAACAGTTTTCCTTGCCTGTGCTAACTTGCTTAATTTTCTCCCCCAAGTAGCAGAAGTATCCTACTTCTTTCAGCTTTTCTTCTGCAAATTCGATATCAATAGGGGCTTCTAATTTCTCCCGCCTGCGTTCTATTATTTTGGTTTTCCATTTATAGATTTTCATAATGAGTTCTTACAGAATCCATACCATTTTGAGACCCATTCAGATCCTCTGGTGAATTGACTAAGATGACAATGTCATCAGCAAATCTCAGAGATGAAATAATTTCACCTTAACCTTTTGCTCCTTCTTAAAATGTCTTTCTTACTTCCTTCATTTCTTGTTCAATGTATTGTTTGAAAAGTAGCAGCCCTGCCTTACATCTTGCTGATATCAGCCTCAACTCTAATAAAATTGCCGTCCGATTTCTGTATGGACTGTAGATCACCCTCCTTTCCCTGTACTTTATTCCACTCCTTTTCATGATGTCAAGCAATTTACTCCAATCCACGTTATCAACAGCCTTTTCTATGACTACAAATGCCAGGAACATTATCTTAAACTGTACAGCACATGAACTCACCTTGACCGCCATAAATCGAATCCCGGCACTGACAGGGCTCCTGTATGTGGTTTTCCCCGGATTATTTCACACTCCCTCCATACAAATGCAGGGATAGTACCTTATCACAAGTCCTGGGGCACCTCTAATACCTGTTCGCTACATACCCTGCTACAGCCATCACATAAAATCAGGTTATCAAACAAATTCCACATACACGGGTCTACATGACTACGATGTCACAAAGACCCAAATACATCAACAGCAACATAAATCCAAAGGGTTCCAGGATAAGCAGAGTAGAATAGGCAAGAATACCTGGTCATAAGAAAGGAGGAGGGATCACACCGAAAGACGAGACGTTCTGGGAGGAGAAAAAAGGACTAACCAGCAATCCAATTGCTTCTCGTGGTCCACAGTAGTCCAAAATTGAGGAAAGCAGAATTATATCATTTAACTTCTATGATTTTGGAGATGCGTAGTGCCATGATTATTTTCCACAGAGGTTCTTTATCGTGCCAGCAAATCTCCAAATTTGGGTCTCTTTAATCTAAGCAGCCCCGATTTTCAATCGTCTACGCCAGTACAATCCCGCAATCTCATGAATTAGAGTCGAGAATTGAACCAATTGTGGCACACAGTCAGCTATAATCAGTGTCAGATTTTTGGGATAATAATTTCCTTCTGCTGACTGGCTAGGAAACTGTTCTGAAAGTTTTAGAAATTGTAAAAATAGTTTCCCAGTTTAGATGGGGGTACACATTGTGTCAGCCTATATTTTTTGACAGGTACATTAATAAAAAAAATAAGATTTTGAACGTAAAACTCTCATTCTGTTGATTTCATCTTATTTTCTTAACCCTTTACAGGCGTATTGTCTGTATTATAACCACCTACAATAAGAACCTATGATTTATTTTGGTACTTGCTATTTTTTAGAAATAAAAACAATTAAAATTAAAAAGTAATAAATGTTAATAAAAATTAGAATTAAAAATAAATATAGGCCTACTTGTAAAATTAAATTTATGAGTAGCCTATAATAATTTTGTAATCTTAATTCTAAGATTATAAAAAATAAAAATTATAAAATAAATAAGCTTGTAAAAATGATAGGCTATGTAACTTATAATTAATTTATTATCTTAGTTCTGAGATAATAGACTATTAATAATATCAAAATCAAAATTATAAAATTAAATATGATTATAAAAATAAAATTTATAATACTGGAATCTCAAAAATTATTCTACAAATGAGGCAACTGAGAAACAAAGCAACAACTAGGCCTATTAATTTTATTGACTTCAAGAAAGCTTATGATTCAATTAATAGAGAATCCCTCATCAATGTTTTAAAATAATTCGGCTTAGATTCGAAAACCACAAACATTATAGTCTACAAGCTACATTAAAAATACCTCATCTAAAGTTAGACTCAATGGAGAATTCTCTAGAACTTTTCAAATTAAAACAGGTGTCAGACAGGGAGATGGGTTGTCACCTTAGCTTTTTAATTGTGCTCTGGAGAAGGTGATTAGAGAATGGAGAAAATCACAAACTAAAGGTATAAGTTTGGGAAGTAAAATAGAAAATATCCATTTAGATTGCTTTGGCTTTCGCCGATGACGTTGCTCTGATCACGGACATAGCAAAGATCCGAGTAGAAATCTTAATGGAGTAAGCAAAGTATTTAGGGGAATGGATAGGCTAACTATCAACAACACTGAAAAAAAAAACAGCTTAGAGTTCCGCGCAAAGAAAATGAACGTAGCACTTCAGATCACCAGAAATGTATACAAGAAGAAGGTATTATCATGGGACACTAAAATTAAACATTACAATACTGTGGTGAGACCTGAAGCATATTTTGGAGCTGAAACATTAAAGTTAATGAATGGTGACATAAACAAAATCATGCTCATGGAAAGAAGATTGGTTCGATGCATCCTTGGCCCAAGGAAAACAGAAACAGACTATAACAGGCCACGACCTAACAGGGAAATATACACCAATGTAGAGAACATAATTCACACCTTGGGCATTTAAATAGAATGAATAATGACAGGCTAACAAATCAAATTTTTAATAAAATTGTAGAACTTAAAGGTCAACCAGCGAGGTTTACACAGATATTTAAGGATCTTAAGGAAGCCGACATTGACATTACCGATACATATAACAGGAATTTATTTCGGGACAAAATTCAAAAAATGATCTTCTAGAAAGACAACGAAAGCAGCCACGTAACATTGAACAGCTCCGAAAGCAGATCAGAGAGGTTAAGCGAATGTGGGCAGAGAGAAAAAAGACACGTGGCAAGATTTGAAGTATTGATTTTACGTGCTCTGTAATAGTGCTATTCCATTAAATAAATAATAATAATAATTCTGATTATAAACATAGACTAAAATAAAAGTCGAAATGATAAAAGTGAATATGCTTGTAAAAAATAATTTTAACTAAGATAATAATAATACAATTAAAATAAAAGTTATAAAAATAAATATGAATGTAAAAATAAAATGTATAGGCCTAACACATCTTTTATTAATAATTTTAAGATTATACAAATAATATAAAAGTCAAAATTATAGAAATAAACACGGTTTGCTTGTAAAAATTGAAATTATAATAATTTTATAAGCTTATTAAGATTAGTCTATATAAACGTCAAAATCAAAATTATAAAAACTAATTTGCTTTTAAAAGTTAATTTTTACTTAAAATTAATATATTAACGTATCTTAGTTCTAAGATAATAATAATAATAATAATAATAATAATAATAATAATAAAAGTAATAATATCAAAATCAAATTTTAAAAAAATATATTGTAAAAATAACATTTATAATACTGTACTTTCATAATAATAATTCTAAGATTATAAAAATATTATAAAAGTCTGAATTTAAAAATAAATATGAACACTATAATGTTAATGGAATCAAAAATTTAAATTGATAATAAATAAAATTACCCTAAAATAATTAAAATGAAATGTAAACATAATGTGAATAAAATTCTGTAATAGTCTAATAGACTATTCTGCAAAGAAGGCCGTCGTGGAGTGGGCACAAACGACCCTTTGCCCCACCCCCTCCTGGATCGAAAACTAGGAATGCTCCCTCTCAAGTGTGTTAAAGCTTCAGAACAAAAACTATCTAGACCTATATTGGGGTTTTCAGTTTTCGTCACAAATTAATCAGTCATGGAATGAATTACTGATGTGTAGGCCTACCGAAAACACAGTGAAAGCAATTAGACCTCTGTTTACAAGCTGTGAGTTGTACAAAGGAGGTTCGGGACAAGCAGAACGAAATATAGGAGGATAGGAAATATTTATTACATACTCTGGCATATTTGAGTGATACATTTGGAAACAAAACCAAATAAAAATATACTGTTTTCATCATCGAAAACATTGAACATACTGGAAAGGGATATTTTTTTTTACCATTGGTTCAACTCTCGTCCCATGCTGTCCATCCACGAAGCTAGACGGTAGAAGAGGGCGGTCTGCATTCCTAATGAGATACCGTATTAGTCTAATTACGAGGCCCGCGTTTACCAACTGAGGGAGAAAAACATCCAACGGGGTGCATCGCTTTCCTCGCGTTTTTTTTTTTTTCGTAAAAAAGGGGTTGTATTTTATGGAAAGGGGGTGGGGTTACTGCTACTGTGTTCAAAAAGGGGTGAGTAGATGCATTTTATTTTATGAGCCGTGAGTTAGGGAGAGGGAGAAGATGAGGGGAGGGGGTGTATTACCACCACCAATGAGGACTGGCGCCGCACATGACGTGACTGTGACGTCATGGCGAGGGCCGACCCCTTCCATCTCTGCCCAAGCCAGGTAGAGAATTGCCGCTAGGTTCCCACCAGCTTTTGTTGGGTTGAGAACAGTTCGTTATTATTGTTCATCTTCATCTCCTCTTTCACCGTCTTCAACCCCTCCTTCCTTATTTACCATCTCTCTTTCCCCCCTCCACCATCTCCTTCTTAAAGCGATGTTTATCTCTTTCTTCATTAGAATAATAACAATAAGAAGAAGAATAAGTAAAACACTACCGAAATGCATTGTTATGCATTGGAGTGCGAAGCGAATCTTTATCGGAATGTGAAACGCAAGATGTCCGTGCGTGTGAGTGCTGTTCGTAAACTTCTTTATAAGACACTGTACCGCTCCATAGGCCTATGCCTGAATTATGTTTTAATTTTCATTTAAATTTGAATCCTTGGTGAAATGGAAGAAATAAAAAAAGAACGGATATGTCTTGGAGCCGACCGCTGTATGGGAGGTACGTATACATGCATGTCTAGAGATGTAAACTCAGATCTCCGGGAGCGGATTGGTCCACGAAAGCTGCCTTCCACTACTGGTATTGGCTAGCGTCTCAAGAGGCCGTTATTGTAGGCCTAATTTAAACCAACGTATAAAATAAAATAAAATAAATAGAAAGGTCTGCGGGCAATTTTATGGTTGCATGTATTTCAGTTGAGGATTTATGAAAAACAGAAGCAAGTGCTGCTGTTCTCTAACCAGAGGCATACCCTTCACTTAGTAACTTACAGAACCATTCCACACTTTGAAGATAACCCCAAATATATTGAGTTACAGTTAGGTCTAATTTCCTTAATAGTTGATAACATCACACAGTTCTATGTAAAATACTAATTTGATACCCGCATTCTCCGATCATGGCTCATTATTACATTTTTAGACGATGGTTAGGAGAGAGGCACCTTTGATTCTCTACTTTTTCAAAATTATAAAGATGATTTTTACTTAGGTTTACACTTATACAGTAACATTGCATTGATATTAAAATATTACAAGCGTATTATTATTAGTAGTAGTATTAGGCCTATTAAGGATCAACACGAATAGGCTACACCAGATAGGTCTATGTTATAGCCTACCGTGTTATTTGTATCACTCTTGAAATTTGAGAAAATGCTTACATTTTTAAATCACCTTACATTATTTATTTGTGAAAATAAGTGAGTGAAAATGGAAATATACCGGATGGATTATTAGGCTATAGGCCTAGTAGGTCTAAGCCTTTCAACAATGGGGTTATGATGAATGTAGCATCCCATGTAATCAGTCATAGTAGTCTACACAATTAAAATTCGGTACGGTAATTAACTTGAAATTTGCTAAACTTCTGCATATTGTTCAGTCTTCATGAAATTATGCCTATTTTCTTACTGCCGGTATTTATTTATTTGTTTATTTTACAGTATTTGTTGTTTTTAATTAAGTTAATCAACTTATTTTATTTAGGCTTTTCATTTATTTTTAAGATGTAGCCTACAGTATTTATTTTATTTATATTCAAATGTTATTTATTCGTTAACAAATAAATAAATAAATTGATTAACGAATAAATAAATAAATAAATTACAGT
The DNA here is from genome assembly GCA_946902985.2 of Meconema thalassinum. NCBI lineage: Eukaryota > Metazoa > Arthropoda > Insecta > Orthoptera > Tettigoniidae > Meconema > Meconema thalassinum. The sequence continues at coordinate 547,943,407 of OX336390.1, forward strand.
AGGCTATTTGTTGTTTTTTAATTAATCAACTTACTGTATTTTATTTATTTTATTTTATTTTGAGATGTAGTCTATGTATATATTTATTCATTTTATTTATATTTTAAATGTTATTAATTCGTTAATTTATTTATTTATTTATTTTAGTTTGTTTATTAATTTATTTATTTAGACTACTTATGTATTTATTTATTTATTTATTTGTTTATTTATTTATTTATTTATTTATTTCAGAGAAATGAAAATCAAGCATAGGCCTTGGAAAACGTGAATTTAATCAGGCAAGTGGAGATGATAAGAAAGATAATTAAGAGAAAGAGCCTTGGTTTAAAGAATTGGAAAAGATTCTGGTTGTGAATCAGATAGAGGTTGCGTTAAATATTTGGCCTACTGCTAAATGAAAATCTCATGGAGCTCTTTCTTGAATTCTTATATACTTAAATGACGCAAATGCAAGAATGTAAGCCGGCATTGTAGAATACACATATCTTCTCTCTCCTAGCCATACAACGCTATTACACTCATTACTAGCTTGCAATGTCTTCGAGACGAATGCTACCATCAACTATAGAACCCTCTTGGGACGTGCCAGTAGCCTACATCAGACATACAGAATGTTAAAAAATCGTCAACTAGTACGAGTAGGCCTACTTCATATAGCGTGGGCAATGCTTCGTACATACCTAAGAACTAATACCTAAAAGGTAAAATGACTTTAAAATTAGAAACTTAGATTTAAATAATTTTAGAAAATCGTAAGAAAACTTCTTTCTAGGATATCTCGAATGGAATTGTTAAAATGTGGCTCTGCCGTGTGTGGTATGATGGCTGGCACATCAGCTCTACCAAAACTGAGAACTGAGTTTGAGACCCAGTCGCATTAACATTTCCAGCTCATCTATTTAAAATAGGCTATCGTTTGTTCTTGCAATAGCCTATAAAATATAGCTTAAATTTTAAATAAGGTAGATTTTAATTAATTTAAATCTAGCCTTAAGGCTCAATTCACCATCAAAGGAAGTAAACTTGTGTGCCCCACTTTCAGCATTAGGCCTATACCATTATTCGAAACGGACACCATGCGGATCGCGTGCATGCCTGTTATAGGCCTACCGATCCAGTAGCTTAAAATTCTTTGCAGAGCTGGGAATCGAACCAAGATTTCTGAGATGCTGCTAAGTGAATCACCACGAGACGTTTACAATTCACGATAATATTGTGCAACACAGAATAGAATAAATAGAGCACAGACTCTCGATCTCAGATAGCGCTATAACCCACAACTTGTAGGCGGTGAGTTGCTGCTATGTTTGGTGATAGATTTTTTTTTTTTTTTTTTTTCAAATATAGAACAGTAATTTTATTAACAAAGCTGAACGAAGTTGCAGGTAAATGGAAAGTTTCAATACTCATGAAGAAGTAGTGTATTGTGTACTTAAAGAACTGTCCTGATTTTTTGTTCTGTTTTGGAAAATAATCACGATACAGTACGGATGGTATGTGGTGAGGCTTCAAGATCAAGCAGACTGCTTTGGGCAGACAGATTTCCAGCCACACTTGATGGAGGAACAGCGACAACAGTCACTCGTCATCCACCGCGCTGTCGACATTACGTGCTAATAATTAAAATCTGTGCATATAATCGTCTTGAGCTCGGCGCAATTAACACAGGGGTATCTCCTCCAGCGCCCCGGCTCCCCACCACTCATACCCTGCCACGACCTTCAAGTCTCGCGACATACCGTCCGTACTCTCGTATGAAAAGAGATACGTTGAAACTTCAGTTGTGCTGATCTTTTTTCATAGAATTTTCTCTTTACGAAGCAGTTTAAGAAGCATCAAGGAAGTGATTGATGTATTCCAGGCTTCAAATTAACCTACCAATAAAAATATAGTGAACGTACGGCAAGTGGTAAACATCAGATTAACGCTGCTTATACTGTAGGTTAGGTTATAAGAACAATGCAAAGTGTTATCTCCGCAATCCTAACGACCTTGCTGTGTACAGCACGCTCAGAATGATTTATTTCTTCAGGAATCTCCTTTTTACTTTTTAGGGCAAGTGATAGCAGCTTGAAGAAAATGCTTTAAATTACTAAATATGTGACAGGTTAAATAAACTTCCCTAGGGTGACGCAGATAAGTTCCGAGTCATGTTTAAAGCATCAACCTGGTTATCATAAAACATGTCCTTCAGTTGTTAAAATACCCCTAATAGTATCTAAACTAAGTCACGTTATACTAACTCCTGTGGCCACCATTAGGATTTTTGTGACTTTAAGGAAAACTGTTTTATCACCTCAAATTCACTTGATTTCTATGTTGATTTATTACTTGAAACTTTTACATCAGGTTCGTTTCCTGTCAATACTGTATATCACAAAAGTAATGCTAAAACTGTTCATATGTTTAATCTGATCTCTCTTGATAGGCCTAAACTGAAATTTTACTTTTTTTTTGTTAGCATAATAGAAAGTGAGAATGGTCCCACTACCAAATCAATTGTGCGCAGGAATTCAAGGATTGTTTTGCTCATAAACGTATGCATTGGCCACTAAGAATGCTTTATTATAACAACACTTTGAAAATGTTGTAATAGGCCTACTATTTATGGAGTGTTTGAAGGATTGAAAAGCGGGCAGCACTATGAGAGGATAGTTCGATATCTGCATTTATATCACAAGATACTAAATTAGGTTAATATCTATATTATACATTATATTTAAAATAAATGTATTCTCTGAAGATTAACCAGAAGTCGATGGCAGGTTATTAATACTGCATGTTAATATATGTCGCAATAAGCAATGAATAATTCATTGAATCAATATCACGCCATAATATTTTCCATTTCAATAGTATGTAGGAATAGTCACACTATAAAGCTGCTTCATTATATTGTGACGATACTGAATTTAATTTATTTATTCATTTATTTATTTATTTATTTAGCCTATTCAACAAATAGACTTCATAACATGGTGTCAGTGCAGTTTTATTATAACACGTTTTTGTCAGTATGCAGCTGTATGTGTGAAATATAATAATAATAATAATAATAATAATAATAATAATAATAATAATAATAATAATAATAAATCACGGACAAACTCGAAGTACAGGAGAGAAAGATAATGAGGAAGATATTGGGACCTGTTAAGGAAGGTAATGAATACAGAAGGCGGCCTAATCAAGAGCTCTACACGTACTGTGAAAGAATCACGGATGTTGTTAGGAAACGACGTCTAGCATTTTATGGACACGTCTACAGGATGCATCCTACCAGGTTGACCAATCAGCTCCTCTGTTACTGGCAAAAGCGGAAGACCAAGTCACCATGGTTGTGGGAAGTGAACAAAGATCTGCAAGAACTTGGAGGGACGGAAAGAGTCTTAAAAGACCGGACATCTGTCAGGAAGATGCTTCAGCAATTGAGGTTCCAGGACAAACCGCCAAGAAAGAAAACAGGTGCCCTCTGGACCCAGGAGAGGAGGAAACAACACAGCCAGAAGATGCGTAACTACTGGGCAAACATCAAAGCCCACTCCAAATGTAACAGTTGAACGTCATGGTCCATAGATGGCCTATTCGAAACAAGAAGAAGAAGAAGAAGAAGAAGAAGAAGAAGACGAAGAAAAGTAAAGATCATATTGAAGTTAACGATACTTTCACACATAAATGTTCAGTAATATAGTAACACAAGTACAGTAGGCTACATACGGTATGTTATGTAGTCCTATAGATAGAGCCCTGTGCGGATAAACAAAACGTTATCCGCAACCGCCCCGCATCCGCACAGCTGTCATCCGCATCCGCCCCACATCCGCACGACTGTTATCCGCATGACTTATCCGCATCCGCCCCGTATGACTTTTATCCAAATCCGCTGATATTTCAATATTATGTTTAATTTATTAGATAAAGCATAAAGTGTTAAACCAACACATTTAGACATTTGAGGAGAAAGTCTTTACTGACAATTTGCTTCATTGCAAGGGACTTCAAGTAGGATGACACTTCTGGTTCCTTGACCTCCGCTTTAGACCCCCCCCAAAATGGCTATACTTTTTTGGCTACTTTCACACTTGTGCCTCAGTAAGTTTGATGTGCCTGATTTATGTCCTGAGTATGAATACACTTTTTTACAGGTAAATCATCCTACTATATCGTTCACCTTTTCGTTTCAATTGAAAACGTAACCAAATGTCTGCCATATCGTTGACTTGAGCTTTGTTTCACGCGCTATTGAATATTTATTTTAATTGATAGTTTATCCATGTTGGTGAAATGATGTCCATACTCACGGTCGCGGTAACATTCACTACGTGAACTTCTCTTTACGCTTGGAAAAAGGGATTGACATTTGGCCGGAAATTCCAAATCAGTCATCATTCTTCTGCTTCTTGACCCATCATGTTCGAATAGTTGATATCATATTTATCTCCGTTGCAATATCACAGCCCACGTGTTTCATTGCCAAGTTGGAAATAAATCTACAGATAAACCTGGAACCAGATCTTCCAGGATAGCTTAGACGGCGAAGTAGCTGACTTGAGGAATGTTAATGATGTCACCACGATGAACTAACAAGCTTATTGACAGCATTGTATCTCTAAAATGTAGTTGAAAGCATATGAGTAAAATAATCTTCTCGTGTATAAGTGCAATAGCCTACGTGCCTGAATATTTTGTACGCAATAGGCTATAGGAGTATTCCTCTTTTAAGCATGAAGCTGTAGATTGGCATATCAAATTTGTAATATTATCGTAAGTTTGTATTATAAAAACTATCCGCAAATTTACTCGAAACATTTTCCGCAGCGTATCCGCTATCCGCACAGCCATGCAAATTATATCCGCATGGCGAAAATATTTGCGGATATCCGCGGGTTTATCCGCGGATATCCGCATCCGCGCAGGGCTGTACCTATAGAGACTAGAATGTGCAGTTATTTTATGTAGGCCTACTAAATAGACTACTGTCAAAATGACTTACAAATAAATCACCTACTGTAGGTTCTTCAGTTGAAAAATGATATGTCTGAGGTTAACCTGATTTCTCATTTCGTCTATTTCCTCTAGCTATTAGAATTTCGTTGAAATATAAAATTGGAGGACGATTCATTAAATGCGTGTTAAGTAAACTTAATGATTGATTTTTTGTTAAATACATAATCATAATTTTAATTAATTTGTCAAGCTATTGGATTTTGAAAAATATATCACAAGGAAAGAAAAATTTCTAAACTAATTTAATCTAATCTCCCTTGATAAAGACCTGAAATTGTACTATTTTTTGATAGCATTTTAAGACGTAAGAATAGTCCCACCACCAAATTTTAGATTTTTTGTTCCGTACAGTAATGAGTCCGTTTGGTTGACACAATTATTAAAATAAATTAAAAACTGAAAGAGAATATTAGTGTTTATAAACATAATATTGTACAATGTTCACATCATTAAAACAAAATATGTACCAATTGTAGAATCAGACAATGTTTACAACACCATAATAGCAAAAGAGATTGCTCTTGATACTTAAATAATTTATAACAATTATACCAGATATGTTATCAGCTATCAAGTGGCACGGCATGTGCTTTGATCACCATCAGATGAACAGATGCAATATAAGTGACGTCACTACACAACACCAGTGAAAAAAATGGGGAAAATGCCCACACAAACAAAACTTTGGTTGTCAGTTGTAACTCTTCAGTTGGTCAACCTGAATTTTCCCAATGACTGGCGGGGTGCAGTGTATATAATAACTTCCATGAATAATTATGTAGTCTAAGTAAATACTCCTGGTAAAAAAATACATGTAGGCCCATTAGTTATGACCACTGTTATAATGGGCAATGATCATAACTAGGGCTCGGATGTTGATGCCGTAACAAGTTTAAAAAAATGCACTTAAAATTTTCAAAAATGACTGTAATAAATGACATAAAAATCGAAAAATGCACTATAAAATGGAGAAAATGAACTGAGACAAGAATACACCCCTTCCCCTTTCTACCCCGCCTCAGCTGACCTTCGTCAACAGAGCAGGTAACATTCTATTCCGCTAATAACTGGTTTGCGACGAAAACAAGAGCATCTGTATATCTACGGTACCGTTCTTCTGCATCCAAGATATAAGTTATATTTATCTACTAATAGCAATACCGAAATATTTTATTTCAATATTTTAAATTATCATGTATCAGCTACTAGCTTCTTCTTAACTCTGAGAGACAAAACTCCCTCATATAAAGCTGTGACATGACTAAATTAAATTTAAAAAAAGCTTAAAGTCCGATTTCTCTAAAATATGACCCAAAAAATCGACCAAACTTTAAAAAATGCTCTTAAAATGGAAAAATAGAAAATAATGCAAAAAGATGCAAAATAAAAAAGGCATAGGCCTATTTGAAGACGGGGTGGCCCGCCCGGAGTTTCTATGTACTTCAGCATTGTTGCAGACAGCTTAGTAAAGAGATGACATGTCATCAACATCCGGGCCCTAGTCATAACTAATACATGTAGGCTCTGGCTAGTCTAAATTGTTTCCATATCCTATCCTATCCTTTCATATCCTATATTATAAGTTATACACTGAAAGAATGGCTTCAAAACGTTGGTTCCAGCCTCTCGCCAGCACAGAAAGGAAGAAGCACAGTAAGTGGTGCTATCTGCAGGAAATCTATGAACCTCCAAACCCAGTCGTAACTTTCTCCCGCATTGAAATTGTAGGTTTAAAAAGATACAATCTTACATTTATTCAGTATCTTGCAAATTGAAAACTGAAATGGTTAACAGTCTAGAATGAAAATTAAAAAAGACAACATTAGAATTATAATACTAGCTTCGTCCTTTCTAGTGTGCCAAAAACGGAAGAGAGCATTCATAAGTTATTCATTCATTTTAAATACATGTTGCATGTTCGACTGCAAAAATTTAGCATAATTACAGTATTACATGTCTGTTAAATTTTCAGCCCGAACACTGATTGAATCCAAGAGTCACCACCATCGGTTATGTTGATATTAGGTAGTATTATAATGAGGCGTAGTAAGTAAGGTTAGAAGTTAGTGAGGTAGTTAGCCATGACATTCTTCACTGAGCCTGTGCATCAGGCCTTAAACTATCAATAACATCTTTCACAGCATCCACAGGCACTAACTGTGGCCTGAATACTACCTATAGGCTACCTCACTAACTGTGGCGCGAATGCCACCTATAGACTATGTAAACTAGTCACCTGCACTAACATGTCCTGTGATGTAACCATTCCGGCCAAATAAGCCGGGCGAACTGTATGGCAGTAACACGGGCACTGGTTTGCTGTGGGCCTGAGCACGAATGGTATGTACGAGGTCTGTTCAATAAAGAACAATCAGAAATGTCTTGTGATAAATAACGTACTCACTTTTACTCATCCTCCGAATTTTGGTGGTCTTTCTCAAGTGGTCCCCATTGAATGCATTACACTTGGACCACCTTTTTTTATTTACAGTCTTCAAGGGCATGCTGGAAGCCATTCTTTCGGAAAGTCCTTAAAAATTGCCTCCATTGCCTTCACAGCTGATTTTGATGATGGAAAATGCTTTCCATAAAGGTTTTTCTTCAGAGATATTAATAGAAAAAAATCACATGGTCTGTAGGAAGAACGAGGAATACATGTCACATTGATTTGCACGAGATATTAAGGAGCATATGTTTAATCAAAATGGCAAGTGTCAATTATTTGACATTATTCATTCAATTATTATTATTATTATTATTATTATTATTATTATTATTATTATTATTATTAAATAAGTATGTTACGAGCGTGATGAAACTCGGAACTCACTGTCGAGAAATACAAATACTTTAGCATAAAATATTATTCCTCGTTAGATGTTCTTCAGTGGCCCTCGGGACCAAGAAACCAGATATTTGGAAAGACAGGAGAGTCGAAGAATGTTTATATGAATTCCATCCACTATAGCCTAACCTAAAATACCTTTATTTAAAGTCCCCATCGCCAAAGGCTTCTGTCAACAGTATCAGACAATAAGCATGACAATATTGGTTCGGCGATCTGGAGAAATGAATTCGTACTACGAGGTTACTCACATCTCACAAAGTTTATTTACATGAAAATACCTATTTCCGCAAATAAACTTCTATTTTTAAAACTAGACCGTTTTTGAAAATTATAATCCAGTCACTGAATTAATAATTGAAATAAAATTATCACACAAAACAGAACCAACAATGTATAGGATTTATGTGGATAGGCCTGTTCTTTAGTTATTAAAGTGACAGTTTTCTACGTAATCATTAATTTCTAACCCTGTGTTTATTTTTTTACATTAGATCAAATTAGATTTATCTTCTATATTATATTTAGATTACTACTATGCACTGAGACATCTGTGTGAACTATTACATTTAGATATTAATACTTAATAATGTAGAAATACCTGGAAATGTATTTTACTGTGTAGGTGCACTGTTATTGGAGCGCAAATTGAGCTCTGTTGTGTACCATCAATTAGTAAATAAATAAATAAACTTAAAAACTTCACACATTGGTACTAGCAGTAGACTACCTCATTCAAAACATTTATTACACATACAATAGTGTTAATTTAAGCAATACAAGCTCAGAATTAAATTAGAAATAATAATTTTTATAATAATAATAATATCAAAGACATTGAGAAGATAGAACGGCAGATACTCAGGAAAATATTTGGACTAAAGCTTCAGGACAGTATCTGGATGAGGAAAACCTCAGAAGAACTCCATTCACTGACTGAACGATTCACCTCACTTGCACGGAAAAGTCGCATGAAATTCTACGGACATATAGCTCGAATGGGCAACTTACGACTTACCAAGAAATGCTTCCACATGGTCAGTGGAACCCGACAAACGAAAGTACGCTGGCTAGCAGACACCCAAAAGTATCTCACTGAAATCAACATTGACCCACTAACAACGACACGGACTGCATAGACTATACACAGAAAATATAGTCATAGACCTATAAGTTTCCTCCCAAGTTCCCATCGGGACGGAATTTGAAACTCAAAGCTGCATGGGCACAAGATAGAAGACAGGCACATAGCGAAAGGATGAGGAAGTTTTGGGAAGATAGGAAGAACAAGAATACTAATGTTAAATAGGCCTAATGGTTCTACGTGCTCCTTAGAGGGCCAAACGCCTTATATATATAATAATATTTGCGTCTAGCATCAAAGTTTCTTCATTGAAGCCTCAGGGCCATTGCTCCTAGACACTGCTCTGTTTCTAGTAGTTAAAACTTACATTTTTCAAGTAGGAGCGGCAGATTGTTGCACGTTTGTTTACCATTTCAGTTGTGCTGGATTTTATTTGCTTGTCCCGCACGCAAGTTTAAATAATATATAGGTCATTCAACACGGGTAGCAAGTTCGTGATAAAGAAGGCTACACAATACAATTGCACGCAAGTGACAGACAACACACACCTAAGGAAATAGTAATGAAGTAAACAACAAGAGACACGTAAGAAAATTCAAGTTGTCCTAAGCAGTGTATCCATAATAGGCTAATAACAATAATAATAACCAGAGGGTTAACCTATCTTAAGTTAAGGATTCTAAAATCACAAACCCATCCAAATATCGCCCCATCACCTGCTTGCCAAACTTGTATAAGATCATTACATCCATCGTTGCAAAACGAATCCGTGCACATTGTGAGGAAAACGCCATTCTCGCAGAGGAACAAAAGGGTTGCAGAAGGAATTCTCAAGGATGTAAGAAACAGCTCACTATTGATGCCGTAGCATTAGAGCAGGCCTGTCGAAGATCACGAAACCTTTATGCCTGCTTTATTGATTACCAGAAAGCTTTCGATTCCGTGCCTCATGTATGGCTTATACGGAGCTTGGAGCTTTGCAAGGTCAACCCTATTATAGTGAACTTCCTGAAGAGAGTAATGGTTTCAAGGGGCACTGCCCTCCAACTTACAGTGGATGGCACTCGTTTAACATTTCCATTAATACCCACTCTGGTTTTGTCTGGCTTTGAATCCTCTCTCGCAAATCTTGAACAGAAGCAGCTACGGATTTAGTATTAAGGGTAATCATGTTGAAGTGTACAAGATCAACCATATTCTTTAGGTCTGCATGGATGATATTAAACTGTATGCATCAACTAAAGTGCACCTACAATACCTCATCTCTATCACTCAGAGCTTTTCTTCAGATATCCATATGCAGTTTGGTTTTGATAAGTGCAGAACACAGACTGTTATTAGAGGCTCACACTCTGTACAAGGAATACCTGTTGGAGAGGCACAGGTAAGTATTCAGCCGTTGGAGGAAGGTGCATTGTACAAATACCTTGGGTTCCCCCAGAGTACCCGTCTCAGACATGGTGATATCAAGAAGAACATCACTGAGCAGTATACTTCACGAGTTCGCAGTGTTCTCTCTTCAAAAAAATAGCGCTAACATATCATTAAGGCAGTTAACACATTTGCAATGCCCGTAGTTACATACTCCTTTGGTATCATCCGGTGGACTCAAACTGAGCTGCATGATCTGCAAAGGAAAACATCGGTGCTTTTATCACGCCATCGTATGCACCACCCGAAATCAGTAACAGAGTGCCTGACTCTACCTCGGTCTGAAGGTGGTAGAATACTGGTAGACATCATGAGCCTTCATACAAAACAAGTGACAACTCTCCGTACATTTTTCCACAACAAAGGAGAAACATCCCCTCTCCATCACACTGTATCTTCAGCTGATGATAATTACACACCGCTCCATCTGTCATCTTTAGATTCACCACTAAACGAAACGAAAACTACTGAATACAATATCAGGAATTGGAAACGGAAGGCGCTTCAGGGAAGTTTTTCACACGAGTTGGATCAAGCCTCACATCGACAAGTTAACATCGCACGCGTGGCTGACCCACTCGGTCCTTTTTCTGGAAACAGAGGGATTTGTTGTTGCTATCGAAGACCAAGTTGTTGCTACCCGAAGCTTACAGAAATTTATCATCAAAGATCCAGCAACAGAGAGCGAGAAGTGTCGCCGCTGTGGCAAATGTAGTGAGACCATTCAACACATTATCAGGTTGTTCCCACCTTGCCAACACTGACTACAAATATCGACACGATCAAGTTGCCAACATTATCCACCAGAAACTGGCCTTGAAGTACAAACTTCTTCAAAGCTCCGTCCCCTATTGGAAATACACACCATCCGCAGTACTCGAAAATGCCACACATAAGCTCTACTGGGACAGAGGAGTTGTGACAGATAGGCCTATTGTAGTTAGAAACAACCGGCCAGATATCATTGTCATCAATAAACAACACCGAGAGGCTTTACTGATAGATATCGCATGTCGCAACACTCAAAACATCCAAACAACAGCTGCTACTAAAATATCTAAGTACACAAAGCTGGCAATTGAGATAAAGCAGATGTGGAAACTTGTGTCGGTGACTACAATCCCAATAATTGTATCGTGTACTGGTGTTATAACCAAAACTCTCCACAGTAGTCCATCAATATTGAATCTGCATCCACATATATATTTTGAACCACAGAAGGAAGTTCTGTTAAACACCTACCATATTGTCAGGAAATTCCTTGGTGACAACACTCAACAAGGCTCGATGATTCAGATGGAAATTTAGCTCATCCTATAAATGAAGGAGACTCGTGAAGAGTGCGGGCACGACGTGGATGTACAGTAATGTGAAGTCTCTGAACAGTGTAATCTACAAACGTAGGCTACCTCAGTACAGATGGTTCCTTGCTAAGGCCGAACCAGGCTGTAACATTAAATGTAGCCAGCATTTACCGTGATAGTGATTTCAAACATTAAATAAATAAATAAATAAATAATAATAATGTCAACGTGAACATCTACAACAAGAGATGCATGAGCATCAACACAAAAATTCGATACAACACGACTGTCATCAAACCCGGGACTCTCTACGCCAGCGAGACCTTAAACCTCAACTACAAAGGAGATCTCGAAAACATCAAGAAGGTGGAGAGAAAATGTTTCCGGAAAATCTTGGGTCCTAAACTCACAGGATATCGTCTATAGTCGTACACAATCACAGAGAGATACTCCAACATCGAGACAGATTTCCGCAAACGACGACTGAGGTTTTACGGCCACATTATGAGACTGAATGACGACTGATTAACGAAGAGAATTCTGACATGCTTAAGAAAACTTAGTGACAACAGTCTGGGTTACACAGGTCCAAATTGATCTCAGAAGTGCCAATATCACACCGACAAACATGGAAGGTAGAATGACATTCAGACAAAAGATACCCAGCTGGGAAGTTACACCTGAAAATCGACCAAGGAGATCGGGGAAGGGATGGACGGAAGACGTCGAGTTCAACATAGCGAAACGATGAAGGAGTTTTGGAAAACCAAGAAAAACAGCACATCATAATTTGCTTTATGTGATCCTACGGGTCTAAACAGCTTGAATAAATAAATAATTTCTAAGTCTAAAAAGGAGTAATAGACTCAGATCATTACTTTCAGTATATTTAGTAAAAGTATGGGCGGTGGTAAATAATGGCCGTCAGGGGACAACCAGTGCATGTGAATGTTGTGAAAGGTTCTGCTCAGAAAATTAGTATTGCTGTGCTGGCTCAGTTAGGAAAGCAATCGCAAATTACCTTACTCCTCGCCTTCCCTAGTATGCCTCAATATAGCGCTCCCTTTGGGCTTTTCTGGGTTTCTACATAGGCCTACATAACCTTCGGTGGTATGAGGATCCGACCACCCTCTGGGCTGACTACCCAACAGACAAGACAGTAAAAGTAAAATTTCAACCTAACAGGTCCAAAGTGAAAACGACTAGAACGTCAAGAACTGACTCAGTCGTCCTCAAAGAAAAGAAAATGCTAACTTCTTCGTTGCTAATTTACCACCACTCATACTATCCGCTTGGGATAACTCAAGATGCCAGGCATCACTAAACATCGCCACTCTACCTAGGAAACGAAAACACAGGTGGTGGAATGACACATGTGACAAATCGATAGCCCTAGGAACCCAAACATTGCAACTATGGACCCTCACAAATCCTGAAAATTCAGAAAGTAACATCTAAAATCATACGAAAAGAAAAATGAAAACGTGACCAAACCAGATTGATGGAAATCAAACAAGACTTCCAAGTACCACACCAGAGACTTCTACAAGAATTTTAGAGGAAAAAAAACTCCAAAATTATCAAGCTCCTACTAGTCATTGCTTCAAACGTGCACCTGGGACTCTAAAAACATATAACAAAGGTAACTGTTGACTCCTTACAGATTACTTTCAAAACCTGTGAATGTCCCCAAAATCAACTTATCTTTGTAGAACACACGCCAAATCCAAACTCAACACCCCCTGCATTAGAAGAAATCAAGCAAATCATCCAAGACTTCAAAGGCAACAAAGCACTAGGAGAAGATGGAATAATTGCCGAAGTGTTGAAAATAGGTGGTGACAGGAAACCATAGAAGACATTTGCCATACTGAGATAAATCCCGTAGATTGGAAATATGCATTAATTCACTCACTTCACAAGAAAGGGGTCAAGTCGGATATAAATAACTATGGAGGGATTACTCTGCTAACAATCATCTACAAAATCTTCTCTATGGTCCTGCTCCACAGATTATAAAAGCAAACTAGCCACCTAATTGTAGAATATCAGGTTGGATTCAGAAAAAGATCTTGTGCAGATCAAGTTGTAATAACCATAGTTTATTTCAAATAGGACCTAGACATACGACTCAATCGACAGCCAGGCGCTAATGAACACGCAGGAGGAATTCCATGTCAATAGAAAACAAGAGAACTAATCAAGCAATCACTAACTGACACTACAGTGAAAGTTAAAGTTAAATTTGGTGTGTGTGTGTGTGTATGTGTGTGGCGGGGGGGGGGAGTGGGGGAGAACCATTCGAAATTAACAGAGGAGTCAGACAAGGAGATAGTTTATCCTTATTACTATTCAATTTAGTCCTGGAAAAAGTGATTCGGGAATGGATCACTGAAATTAAGGGGAAAATGGCAAAAATCTCAAGAACAAAATCCACCTTGATTGAATAGCCTTTGCGGATTCCTATTCTATCCCACAATAGGCAAGAAGCAATCCATTCCACAGAACAATTTCATGAAATAGCAGCCATAACAGGACTCCAAATTTCGTATGAGAAGATTAAATATATGGAAGGAACGAAATCAGAATTTAACAACTTACCTTTAATCATCAAACTAGGAAATATCTCTCAAGTAGATAAATTCAAGTATTTAGGAGAAATCAGCCAGTTGCGTTAAATCAAGAAGCGAGCAAGGATATATTAGCAAAATTACAAAAAGCAGATATAATAAAAACAATCCATATCGCAAAACGCAAAAATACAACACTACAATCAAACCAGAAGCACTTTACGTATCTGAAACGTTGATAATTGGGGACATATCATAAGTCAAATACATCGAGAAACAAGTGAGAAAAATCCTCAGAAACATATTAAGAACCAAAATATTAAAATGAAGCCACATGTAATCTATCAGTGTATTGAAAAAAAATCACAGATTCCATCAGAAGTAGGAGACTGAAATTTTATGGTTGCATATACAGAATGGTAGCACTATCTCTGAAAAAAGCACAACAATCAGCTGGTAGAAATGACACGGGACCTACAAAAAAATTGGTATCAACGAAGAAATAATTCACAATTGACCCTAATAAACAGACACAAATTTACCTACGTGGAAGGATACAGGAAGGACAGTAGAACGCAAAAGAGAGCACAGTGAACGGATGAAGATACTGTACATTGGGAAGAAAAGACAAAACATTTTACTAAACAAGTTCTAACGTGTCCCTTAAATTGGGCATAATGAATCATAAATAAATATAATAATAATATACTAATAATAATAATAATAATAATGTTTGCATCTAGCATCAACGTTTCTTCATTAATTCCTTAGAACCTTTTGAGACTGTGAGCACCACCTTCATGCAGTACAGTACCTGAGCATCAGTAAATCGAATATTGTAATAGGGTAATAATAATGATGAAGGAATACTGGCGCCAAAGAAAACTGAAATCATGAAGAGTTATTTACGTGGTCCTTAGTTGGCCAAAATCGATTATGATGAATAAGCTTGCACCTCTCTGTCCTTTTCCTGTCTCTCTCCCCCTCAGAAGTGCTTAACTAGCTCACCAGCATGCTGCAACTGCTTGAATGACTCAAGCACTACATTTACGTGTGGACAGTCGAGTGAAATCAGCATCTTTCGTGTTAGTCATAAAACAGGGATGTTAAATTATTTTTATTGCAGAATAGCAGTAGTGCCTGGCTTCGCCCAGTGGATTTATTTGTTTTATAGATGATGATGAATACTACTACATAACTGGAGCGCTCAAGGATAAGGATCGGATAGCCCCAACGCTTATTGCAGCTGATAACCTCAGTATACTGCACCAACACCAGCGCCCTTATACAGAGGCTTAGGCTTACTATTGTCACTATTGTTTTAGGGGGCCTGAGAAATATTTTTGCATTAATTACTCCCTGTGACTGCAATTTATAATCAGCTCGCAATTCTGCAACTGAACACCGGTAGGGGCAATGTGATGCAGCCCGCATAGCCTGGCAACAATAGACTCAGGTATTATTGAAGCTGTTCAGGAGCGCTTGTTCTTCCGACTTACTGAACAGAAATCAATCTTGAAGATTACCTGAGAGATGCAGCCTAATGCTACATAGCCTAAACTATTCCTCTTGACTCTGGCTATCATATACAAAAATAATTTTTCGAATCCGACTGGTAGTTCCAGAGATTAGCACATTTAAACACACAAAAACTCTTCAGCTTTATTATATTAGTATAGATTAAGAAATACCATTTCACAAAATGATAAACACTTCTTACTGTCAAACTCATAATGAAACACTATTATTCCGGTTCATGAAAATAAAATTTGAATTGAGATATGTATCACAGGAGAGCTTGTGCTCGCAAGCACTCTGTGGTCGTATGACGAGAACACCACATTTCATTTAAAGAGCAACGCGGTGCTCGGGAGTACCTGATGGAGAGCGCCTACATTTGAGCCATTGTTCCCAGATTCTGCTCTGTTTATAGTTTAGTAGTTAAATCTTACATTTTTCATGGGGAGAGCGAGAGATTGTTACACGATTATTTTACCATTTCAGTTGTGCTCGATTTTATATGCTCGTCCCGCACGCAAGCCTAAATAATGTATAGGTCTATCATCACTGGTAGCAAGTTCGTGATAAAGTACACAGTTCAATTACACGCAAGTGACAGACAATACATACATAAGGAAAGAGTAATGAAGTAAACAACAAGAGACACGTAAGAAAATTCAACAAGTTCTAAGCAGTGTTTTCATGATAATAATAAGAAGAATAGGATGACTTTTTCAATTTGTTTTTTCAGTAATTGAGATTATATTGTGTTGACCGACTGAAAAGTGGAATATCAATTGTTTTTACAATAAGTGAGAGAAAAAACAACATTCATGTAGCCTACTCCTTATTCACACGTTTTCTGTGATTAACGGCTCGCCACGGTGGGTGAGTGGTTATCGTGTCGGACTACCAACGCCAAGCTTGCAGGTTCGCTCCTGGCCATGATATGTTATTTTTGAAAGGCGACTAAAATCACGACACGCATGTCATACGTTGTTGGCATGTTAAAGAACTCATTTGAATTCAGTAGGCCGTGTTCATAATGGCAAAATCAATCTCGGGATTTTCCGCCAACACAAAAGTTTCAATTTTCTCTACTAAAAAGCGCTAACTTATAGTGTCAAGGAGCTTAGATATATAACCTCTTTGACATTTCATAGCGCTCGAAGGAACAACAAAATTCGGCATGCAAGCTGCCCTCTGGGTGTCAAATAACAAAGATTCCCCCGGCACCCGAGGCCGTATGATATATTATTATTATTATTATTATTATTATTATTATTATTATTATTATTATTATTATTATGTGATTAACGGACGGAATACATCAGACAGGTTCTGGAATTCTATTTCCTTCTACTCTATGTGCTAAATCTGTTTTGGATGGACGTTCTGTGATGGACACCTCATGAAGTATTCAGTTTTATTGAATGAATGCTGTAGCTTTCATCCATTTCATCTCGTGCAAAAATTGTGATTGCTCTTCATGAAGTGCCACTTAATACTCTAACTTCGTTCCGTCTTTTCAATACTATTTAATTTACAAAATGCTGTCCTAGTACATGTTTCGGACACTTCTGTGTCCTTCTTCAGCTATGCAGAACAGATATTAAAACAAATAGTTTTATCAAATATAGAAATTGTTATCAAATTGAGCAGCTCAAGTGCAACAAAGAGGCACAGTGATTTGAAAACAGGATGAATTTGACTAATGCCAATCACTAGATTGACATGTTTTAATTAGTTATAGAAAGGGACAGACATTTCCCAAGTGTATGGACAATGAGACACCCTGTGTCCACATTAATGACTTTTAAATGAATCATAATGTTTTGAGTGTATATTTTTTAGCTATATGGTTTTAACATGTTTTCTAGCTGAAGAAGGACACAGAAGTGTCCGAAACATGTACTAGGACAGCATTTTGTAAATTAAATAATATTGAATAGACGGAACGAAGTTAGTGTATTAAGTGGAATTCTATTTCAATACGGACTAATATGGATAGTAAAAAAACTTCACGAAGTGATCAAAAAATACTAATGCTGAAGATATTGTTCTACTGGGAGTAATGAACCACCACTGCCCCCATTATCCTTAATTACAGCATGTGTTGGCGTGTCTTGATGGGCGGTTAGTCATTGCACGCTCGGCGTGCCAGCTATGCTACGCCGCACGCCGGCTGGCTGGCTTCTACCTCTCTTGACTGGACTGCCTGCCCTAACTGCTGGCGCGTCGGTCCGAGTCAAGTTGGGATCGCCTTCGCACCAGACGTACGGTAAACAAACAAATAAACTCGTCTTTAATGCGTTGGTTGTCCGACTCATCTACTATATTGTGTTTTAGGCGTTTCTCCGTGTACCGGTACTTGTAGATTACATGCTTAGCATTAAAAAAGTCAGAAATATTGATAAGGTATCATGGGAGTCATTTAGGACATTGCAATTTCGGTCACATTTTTATTTTTCTTGTTTTAATTTTGTTTCAATTTGATTTCATATTTACAAAATGCTCAATGTTCGGAGGCTGTTTCGCAGGTTATCGTCAGACATCGGAGCGCGATGCCGTGATTTTGTGAGTGTCAATGCAGAGAAAAATGTTTCGCAGACATACGTTGCTCCAAACATTGATAAAACTTGTGCGACCTGCCTGTGCAATTTCGGATATTCTTGCTGCGGTAATTTTGAATAGATTTTGTTGTTGTTGTTGTTTCATTTAGGGGATTTGTGACACCGTGGTCATGTAGTCCCGTGTGTGTGTGCGCGTGTAAAATTTGTATGGTAACCTATGCTATTGTGATGGCTGTATTAGTGTGTGTATTTGTAATTCAAATGAGGATTGGGAAAGAGGCGGCATTGGCTTTAAGTTAGGAACCATCGCGGCACTCGCCTGGAATAGAAGTGGGAAACCACGGAAAATCATTTCCAAGAAGGCCGAGGTGGGAATCGAAACCGCCACTTCTCACTTTTCCCTCACGAGGCTGAGTAGGCTATACCCTTTCCAGCCCTCAGACCAGAATTAAATTTCTTGGCAGAGCCAGAAATCGAACCCGGGCCTCCGTGGTGACAGCCAAGAGTGCTAGCCATTACACAACGAGGCAAACATTTTGAATAGAAATCAGACAGATTTTTCACACAGATAAAAATATCCTTAAGTCAAGTGTTATAGTCTATTGTAAATAGCTTGACGAATAAATTAAAAAGCAGATCAAAGTTTTGTAAATTCTTGAAATCTGCTAGAAAAAACAAACCCAGCCATAATCAAACGTTACGCTATTGCACATGTCCCCACGATCAAATAATGTCAAGTGACACTACAGCTACCCTCTCAGTGCCAGGCGAAAAGGTAAAGGTGAAGTCTAAAAGTGCCAGGCTGTTCTAATGGAAAATGTAGGCTTTCAGAAAATAATACCTACATCCCCTGTTTTGAAAGATACGAAAGCGAAATTTTGTCAGGGAGTGTAAAACATAGCTATCTAAATTTAGAGAAATTTTCAGATCATTATGAAACTTATTTCTTTCTTTATTAATTAATTAATTAAAATAATTTCTTCTGTAAAATAAACATTAGAAAGTTTGATTATTCCTATTACCACACGCTTATAAATGGAGTAAAAATGAACACTGGAGAGCACACATACATAACAAATGAACCAGGAAATGCAGTTTTTAGTTTAAAAAATATCAGCAGGGGTGTCAAAAATCCGAAATTCTAAAATCTAGCATATTCATAAAATACCGTACACCAACAATGGCATTGTTGATATTAATAAAATAAAAATAATTACAGTGAAAATAAATAAACAGAAGGGCACCCTGTAGTTTTATCTTTCACATTTGTGGTTGTGTAGCCTGTGGACGATTGTCCTGGTCAACATTCCTTTCTTCCCAGTCACCATTACTATCAACATCATTACCATCACTATCATTTGTTTGGTTATGTACGATCGCATTCAGGGCAGGTAATTCATTGTCCGAAGCGGAATCGGCACTTGATTCGTCACACACAAGATCGCAATCACTGTCCACGAAGTCCAAGAGTTCACCACTTGACTCATCAATCATTAATTCTTCAATTTCTTCGTCTCTCAAACAATGCTTCCTTCCCTTGGACGCCATGCTTTTACGAGCCACGCGTAAACAAGTCAAGGAACTTCAAATATCGCTCGAATATATCGATAGGCAGAAAACAAAAGATGTTTGCCAGAAAATGGTAGCTAGAACTCTCTTTAATGTCACGTCAAGTTTAGACGCGATTTTCGGTCTATAAGCCCCTCTAAGAACACAAAAACGAAGTGTCTCTCAGAGCGACGCTGGCAAGTTTCGTTCATTTTATGAGGATCGCTCACAGCGACTCTGGCACTAAGAGGGTTAAGTCGAGTGTTATAGTCTATTGTAAATAGCTTGACGAATAAATTAAAAAGCAGATCAAAGTTTTGTAAATTCTTGAAATCTGCTAGAAAAAACAAACCCAGCCATAATCAAACGTTACGCTATTGCACATATCCCCATGATCAAATAATGTCAAGTGACACTACAGCTAGCAAAATAAGGGACACCGGTACGCGATCGTTTGACGTTCGACACAGTGAAAGGCTGAAGGCAGTACGAGAGGAAGTGAGACAGGAATGCAAGCGAGAGAGACTTTCTCCACTATCGCTGCAAGGCCGTACGCGCCAGAAGCACGCTGGCGTGAAACCAGCGTGCCAGTGCGCCGGGCGTGCTGTTTGGCCTCCTCTGGTCTAGACTTTAGTTAGTTATTAGTTAGTTATTGTTGTTTTAAGGGGCGTAACTACGAGGTCATCTGCCCCTAAAGGTCTAGACTTTCATGAAGTGGCTAATTTCACCAAGAGCCTACAACAAAAATTGATTGTATGGTTACTAGTGGAATGATGCTGCTTGCAGACGAAGATCACACAACACAATGATTTAAATCAATAACACTTCGAATATAACTCACATTTCTAAAATAATTAAAAGTGGAATTATACCTACAAAATTCAAAATTTCAACTTCTGAAATTATTGTCAGCAAAATTTAATAAATTCCAAAACAATCCAAAAAATGAATATTCTCATAATTAAGAAATATGATTTTGAAGCAAGACTTAAATTATAAAAGCCATGCGGATTTTCCAAAATGTGCCTGAGGCCAGTTGTTTTTGTATTAATGTTATCGTTCTTCTCTGAACGTCTCAACACTAGAGTACCGACAGTGGTGGCTACGCTCGCTAATGCGCAGCGTTAGGTCATGGGGCTCAGCTCTCTGCTGACTCGATAGACGCCCCACCGTCGACCGTCCTTGAAATGGTTTTCCGTGGTTTCTCATTTTCAACACCAGGCAAATGTTGGGACGGTACCTTCTGACAGTTCACGGCCGCTTCCTTCCACATCCTTGTCCAGTTCCATTCATCCATTCCATCTCTCATATCGGCGTGCAGGTCGCCCATGGGCGTCGACCATCTGCATTCGACCTCTCAGGACACGACAATAAAAAATAACACTAAAGTAAGGCTGCAGATTATATCGTAAATATCTCAAATACACAATAAAAATGTTCACTGTTTTAATCTTGATAATGCATTCTAATTGTAACATATACTAGAGCTATTTAAAGCTACGTCTCATGAGGTTCTTTTATTTTAAATAAATCTCTCTTATGATATTATATTATCAAAATCATGATTTTATGTGGTTTTCAGAAAAATATCATTTCACGAAATTAAATAATATGGCGATGGTGAGCGCAACGCGTGATTAATTCTCTCACTGCGGGAAAGTGGGTTTAAATTAATGTGAAATATTTTTCATACTCAGGGTTAGGAGTCAACATAATTAACAATATTTCATCACGCCACTGTTTTATTTTACCGCATGCTTGTGTATATCATTGTAATTGCCATTAAAAGTATTATTCTACTAGCAGTGTCCGTGTTAAATGCGAGTAATTTACGCCTAGTGCATTAAGAAGCAATGTTATTTGTCTAATTCTGGGCTGCAAAATTCGTATTAGGTGCTGAATATCTGGATCGGCTGGTGGGTAGAGTGCCCATCATCATCATCGCAGACTGCAGATTTGATACCGGCAGAAGTTTTCATATGTTTTGAAGGGTGGAGAAATTCAGACCACTGCGTGTCGTACACGCAAGCAAGTAGGACTCTCGTGACCCATTTAATAATGGAATGAACCTACAGAATGGGTTCTCAGATAAAGGTAGCTGAGATATTCTAGGATTTGCTGGTGTTTGGCAGAAACTTGGAGAGTCGATATTCTTTGGTTGCTTCTGGATGTCGTCACCTCGAAGGACGTACACCAGATTACTGACGACTTACAATTATTATAGACTAGCAACCCTTTCCGGCTTTGCACGGGAACAGTTATGAATGCATTACGTGATAAGCGCTTTTCTTTTCAATGTCAATGAACTACGACCTATATCCGTTTTACGTCTCGGCATGATGGGTTAAAATCACTGACTGGACTATTAATTATAATATTATTACATGTGCAACGAATTCTTGTCAGACGGAATTTAAGAATGGCGAGGTGCATGAAACGTAAATCCCCCTTTCGTCCAGCAGTTATAGTGGGCGACGTATTGAAGATAGAATTTGCTCTCGTGGGCATTTTTGTAGAACGTTTCATGCTGAACATTTCTTACGCTTGGGTATATAGATATTTTTAACGGTTTGCCCAGCGTAAGCTTAAAAAGCGCACGGACGCCAGGTTTCTTTTCGACTTTTCACTGAAATCGTTACTGCTTGGCTTCCTTTGATCATAAATAAATTACTTTTTACAGAAACCTTCCTCGAGATATCCTTTACATAATGGTGAAAACCGCATCAAAATCCATCCAGTGGTTCTCGGGATTACCCGTCCAAGAATCGGGGAGTTAGTTTTATACTAGAGATACCTACATTTTCATCTGAGACTGTTTTCTCTTTCAGCATCCAGTCTAGTCTGCAAGCCTTTGTTTGCAAACAAGTCACCTCCATAATACCCTATTAGCAGTTAGCGTAGCACTGCGGCCCCAAGTTCCGTTGTGTCGTGGCTGTCCTGTCCGATCTTTGTCCAACCACGGAATACACGCTTTCGATGGACAAGAGATCCATTGAACATGCTGGCCATGAGTTATTGGACGATGTGTGCCCCACATGTGGTCGTATATTGTCCTGTTGGTAGGCCTACAGGTTGGCACTATCGTTTTAAAGTATAATTGTTAATACATTTACCAATTCAATATGTCACATTACGTTTAAACTCAACAATGAGCTAGATATATTTTAAAATATTTTGCGTGCTTAAACGAAGATGGATCCACGCAGTGCTTTTTTTCTGGGGAAATGTTAACCAGCAATCACTTGAGTGGGAGAGGAGAGATGTTTCTGGCAACTGCTAATGATGAGAAGAGATAGGTTGGTAGGACACATATTAAGACTCCCAGGAATAGCAAGTTTAGTTATGGAAGGAAGGGTCGAGGACAAGAACTGTAGGGGTAGACCAAGATTAGAATATGTCAAACAGATTGCCTCGGATGTAGGGTGTGGTAGCGATGTAGAGATGAAACGATTAGCTCAGGACAGGGATGCGTGGAGAGCTTCATCAAACAACAACAACAACACTTGATCCATCCCAAACATACAATGCTGGAGCTACGTGCCAGTTACGCGGATGGTTATAAAAGTTTAAAACTTAAACCACCCAGAATAGGTAGTCTAATATCTAACCCAATCTGTAGGGCAAAACAAAAGTTTCAAACTAATGTTTACTTTAACCTACAGATTTCAATATAGGTGGTAAGGTAACATTCTGTAAAGAAATGAAAACGTGAAATTAATACCTTCCCGTTACAGGGATGCTACCAGTGTTGCTATCATCTTCACGTGAATGTTCTTTGTAACGGTCGCAAGATGTCTTCATTTCAGGTAGTCTACCAGGAGTTGACATACAGCAGAAGCCGAAAACTCGTAGTGGAGGACCTACTGGCTTCATGAACATAAATGAACTCATAGTTGGCAGGTGTAGAGAAGCCCTTGTTGGTGTCAAGATAAATTTCGATCGTGAGAAACCACGTTCACATCGGACGCAAAAGGGGGAATGCTGTTGATTGTATTCACAAGTTTCAACAAGGAATTCACGCTAACCTGTTAGAACTTGTCTCTGTTGAATTCTTAGATCACCTACACAAATTTTGTAAGTTTACTTCTAATTCACTAATATGACATTCCTCTGAACATTATCTGACCAACTTTCAGGTTACTGTGCCTTTGTCCATTCTAGTATTTGTCTCTCTTCTTTAGTTACCAGACGATTTTCCATCTGTCGCCTCAAGCTGTCATAGAGCATTTTGTATTGGCAGTTCGACTTTTTTCACTCTTTACCAGGGAAACTCCCTTAAATGTCAAATTTTCTGTTGCACTTGAACTTCACGATAGTTAGTTAGGTTGTTGTTTGAGTCTTCAGTCTTTTAACTGGTTTGATGCAGCCCTCCATGCCTCCCTGTCCTGAGCTAATCGTTTCATTGATTTTGTAGATTTAAGGGGAAGAACAGCTTCACGATAGCAAGGCCCACTATTAAATTTGTTATCTTCAAACAGAAGAATCATAAAGAGTCATATCGCGTGCTTGAAGTTTAACACTGAATTCTGACAATTCTCGAAGAGCATCACACATAAGACCAAAATCCAAAATAAAATCAACATTAGTATTCATTTGCAAGAGACTTATCATCCTGTATGCTTTTTTAAAATTTGCCACAAGTATTTCATAGTCTTTCCAAACTGCAGAAATACTTCTGTAACTTGAAGCGAGTATTTAGAATTCTTCTAATTTTGTACAGTTGCTGGTCTTGATCTTCAGAAATATTTCTCAGTTCTCTAGCATTTTAGGTGACTGGTAATATATAGCATAAAAGTTTCCCAACAAATGACTTAAAATGTTGTGGGAAATTCTTCGTAACTACATCTCCAACAGAGAATTCACGTCTGCGGTTAGCACAGTGTCAAAATAAGGCCATTACGCTTTTCTTTTTCCTGCTGCGTCACATGGTGCTGAAATAAGGTTCTCCTTCTAAAATTCTTTAGAAAATCCCAATCCATGCGAAACTTTCATCAGACATTGAAAAATACCTTTGACAAACACATTTTACAACTCAACAATAGCCTATCATTAAATACGTTTGTATGCTCGTGCATATCAGGAAGAATTATTGTCCTTACATAAAGATGTCAATAATTGGCTCATAGAAATGCCCTCATCAATAAGCAAAGAAGTCTGGTAATTATATTCAATTATTGGGAGTAGTATAGACCGTGATACATTCCCATGCACGTAGGGACTTGTTCTGGCTGCGACTGAGAATTGTGGTCGTCACGCTTCACTACCTGTACTTGGCTTCTTCTTCTACCCACGAACTTTGCTACTTTAGTTACTGCATCAGAAAGATGATACCGATGCAGTGACTTCTGGTTTTAAAGCAACATGTCATGAATAGGTAAGTGATATCCTTTACTTTAATGGTTCAGATGTTTTTCACTGGAAGACTGAAAGTATTACCTACTTGTTGAAGGAGTCTTCGTCATCTGTAATTCCTTAGATACCACCAAATGGAAGCATTTAGCTGGTAAACTGAAGTTAGTTAATACATAATCAGATAATCTCTGTGGTGCTGTAGTTTAGTTTGTTTCGTTAACATTTATTCAACATTGTATCAGTCCTCAACAAATTGGTCACATTTTTGGCGCGGGTCGGGCGAGTCATGAGACACGTATGTTTTTAGATTTTCTATAGAAACTTTAAAGGAATCGAGTAATTCTAAAAATACTGCTTTTAAAGCTTGTGGAAGATGCCGAAAAAATTACTGCTTCCCCTGTTTGTGCGATGAATATCATCCCAGCACGTGTAAATCACCAACTGTAAAATCATAAATGTATCTAATGTTATAGGCCTATATGACGTTCTCATGTACACCTTAATTACAATCCCTTCGTGGAACTTTATTTGCCATCCCAAAATTTTCTTTCCGTTTCATGACTTTTTTTTTTGCAAATATTATAAATACAATATATTGAGTATTATTTCGGTTTATTTGCTGTGAAACTAAGGTACAAATTATAAATAAAAACATAACAAAAAAGATTCGGCATAGGGATTTGGATGACCGTTCTGTACACCTTCCACTGTGCCAACCGCTGCCTGGAAACTACGCTAACATACGTGACTCATGCCTAGCCTGACACGTGCCAATTTTTTTTTTATCTAAACGCTTGGCCATCTTGAACTCCCACTTCAGTTATTATCATTTCTGGCCAAGCCTTGCATATAGGGGAGACTGTACTAACAACACAGTACGGTTAATTTCGCAGTACAGTACTTGAAATATTTATTTTCTGCAGAGATAACCCAGTACAAGAGACGAGTTCATCTCACCAGTTGTGTTGAGCAACTATTTAATTTCTCTTTATTGTGAATTTCAAAACGACAACATAGTGAAACCTATGTTTGCCATAAGTCGTTTAAACCCGTCCGAACTCGTCGGTTTTTAAGAGCGTTAAAAATCCCTCAGTATTCCCTTGTTTGGAAGGGAAGTAAAGCCAGCGGGCTTATGTCATAGATTTATGGCATGTAAAAGGACCTTCCACTAACTAAACTTGTTTGAAGCAAAATTTGTGGGTTAGGTTTGATTAATGCTCTTAAGTTCACACGTTCATCACCGGGCACTGGTTGTGATGGCATCTAGTAGTAGCCAAGTTCACAGCTAGGTGTCTTGGACGGTAGCATTTGGTGGTGAAAGTAGGAACTACTTGAAATTATCGTCTGCAGTCCTTAATTGAATTAAAAACAGATAACACACACTAATACAGACATAACAATTATCACCGGTTATTAGACAGGTTCTACACACACCCAAAGTACATGGGGTTACATGACCGCGTTGTCGCAGACCCTAAACTAAGGAACCAACCAATATTTTGTTTATGGAGTATTTATAAAATCATATGTGTTTCAGCGATCAATTTATGAGGTAGTGGCAGTAAAGAAGTATAGGCTATTATTAGACTTATCATATTGTGCATCTAGACAAGGTTTCGCGGATTTAGCACTAGTACCAATAGTATAAAAATGAAACCTAAAAAGTTACCAAATTCAAATTTCTTGGAAAGTGTCAAGTTCACAGCTAGGTGTTGTGGACGGTAGCATTTGGTGGTGAAAGTAGGAACTACTTGAAATTATCGTCTGCAGTCCTTAATTGAATTAACAACCCGGGCCAGATGAAATTTTAAGAACTGAATTTATGTCGCAAATGGGCTATTTAGTAATTTAATTTCTATGTTGATTTTATTAAATTATTTCCCTTAATTTATGGTGTTCACCATCAATCCCTTAGTCTAATATTGCGGATTCAGCTGAGTCTCGCCTACTATAAATTCGGTGATGAAGGGTAGGTGCGGTCCCTTGTAAGAGAGAGAATATATATTTCCAACCTTAATTTTTTCACCGAAGACCCAAGCCTTTGGTGCCTGAGTGGGACGAATTTGGCCTAACCATGATTATGGTGATAATGATTGTGAGCAGGGCCCGGATTCTGATGACATGTCATATTTTAAATGGTTCTCCACAGACATTGCTAACTTATATACAAATCCGATTCACGTTCTCCTTATTACAGAAATGCATATTTATTCAAGTCATTATTTCGTCATTTTTCTAAGAATTTTATTTTCTTATGTCATTTTCTCGCTTTTTGCGTAATTATTATGGAATTTTATGGAATTTTTTAGAATATTTTATACATTTTGAGTCATTTTCTCTCATTTTTAATGGTTTATGGTGCATCTTTTGCGTATGGTACTGGGTATTAACAGAACTGAAAGTGAGGATGAATACGAAGACATGAGAATCTTCACAACTTTGTTCAACTTTATTTCTTCGAATATCCACATTCCAGGAGACACACAAGACTGAAATATTAACCAGTAATTGGTGTGCAAATAACTCATGATGTTCCGGTAGTCTGTTTGCGTTTTTGTGTGATGAAATTATGTCAGTTTCATTCAAAATTTTAGGTATTTTTTTTTAAGTTTTTGGGTCATTTTATGGCATTTTTGCAGTCATTTTATAATCATTTTTTAAACATTTTTAGATCATCAAAATGAAAATCCGAACCCTGGTTATGAGGCATTAGCGAATGTGTATGAACTCAACAAATTGAGTCATAGTCATCAACGGACTATAATATAACTCGCTTATCAATATTCTGTCTGTGTTGAGGCGTAATACATTAGTTATACAACATTAATCTCATTTATGAGCCAGCACGATCACAATACTACTCTGGTCGTGAAAAGTATGTTAGGGACTACATAGTACATAAATCTCCAATTGAGGCTAATCTCTACACGTCACAACATTCATTTATGATCTAAAATGGAAAAGGTCCAGAGATACCGACGAAGGACAGCTAACATTATGACGGTGGATGTTTCCTCTTTCAGTGGAAGCACCATAGTCAAGGAATATAAATTCTTTAGCTAATCAGGGTCTTAACAACATTGCTGTGTGGGCTTTTAATCGGTGCTTATGGAACTGTCGCAAATGAGCTCGTTTCCCAACTCGGAAACTTTGGAACTGTTGTCCGGCGTTAGTCTTCCAGGCTATTGCAAGTTCTCTGACTAGTTTACAAGCACCATACCTAATCCCTTCGTCACTAAGATAATCGCTCTGTGTTAGTTTAAAAATATATATTGCCACAGTGACATTATTATCTGTTGTGATTTTAATTTAAAAACGATATTTTCCTTTGTGTACTTTGTTATCTATCAACTGAATTGTTTATCAGTCCGTCGACACGAATGTGCCTAATTAAATT
The DNA here is from genome assembly GCA_946902985.2 of Meconema thalassinum. Lineage (NCBI taxonomy): Eukaryota > Metazoa > Arthropoda > Insecta > Orthoptera > Tettigoniidae > Meconema > Meconema thalassinum. The sequence continues at coordinate 547,972,021 of OX336390.1, forward strand.
GGGCAAAGAATCTACTCAACCTGCTACCTGGAAAAAAAAAAATTACACTCATTATGCATATGTCGCAGTCAGATAGTGAAATCTGTCATTTTATGAAAATCCTAGGCACTTCATGAATTCTAGTCTTTGCATTCCATTTGACTTCATTTCATTTCTTATTATAGTCTGTAAGTTTGTTTGTATTGTGCCCGTTTTATTGTAATTTTTCCTGGCCACGTAAAATAAATAAAATACTTCATGAAAAGCCGGCATACGATGTAAAAAGGGATAGTTGCACTATCTGAAGCGTCTTCCATTAAGTGACTGACCGATTTAGGCAGATGGTGCAAGAAATTATTTTACATTATCAGCCAAGGCACTTCATGAAGATCCGGTGTTTGTTGATTCGTCTCTTCATGAAATGACTGACGCAATGGAGTCGTGCATTAATATTTCGCCGTCATACTCCACCTCTTTCTCCTCACAAGACTGAGTGTACCCCGTTCCTGCTCTCAGACCAGAATTTATTTCTTGACAGAGCCTGGAATCGAAGCCGAACTTCCGGGGACTTATTATACACTTCTCGAACAAAACCTTTGTGCACATCCGCGTTGAGCAACTGGAAAGCGATTCTGTTGGGGCCCGGGCAGTCATCGGACCAATATTTCATTCAGTTTATATGCTTTGTAAACTATTCATTTTCTTCCTTCTTAATGGTTAGATGCCAACCAATTGTTGACCACTTCTCGTGCAGGTTCTTTTCACTAATTCAAGAAATAAAACATATACAGTAGTCTATACCAAGTGATTCACTTGCCCCGTAGAATCTATCTATAAGTGTCCCGCATACACTACTGCTGTATGGGATGTCTGATAACTGATTTCCACAGGGATCACACTGCATTGTGGCAGATTATGTCAGAATACGAAGGGATAACAACGGGACGGCCACTCCTCAGCGCTACCAGTCTAATGCACCCCATTGCGTTATGAAACCTTACATTTGCAGTGTTGGTTGGTTAGTTCCTAAGTTTAGGGGCTGCGACAACGCGGTCATATAGCCCCGTGTAAAATTTGAGAGTGTAATAAGGTCATATGTGGTACAACAACACGACAGTTGCTGGCTGCATATTGACAATGGCTGGTGTATTCAGCAACAACGAGTACACGGACATCGTACTAATCTATGGAAAATCTGGTCGTAATGCCGTCAAACCTCGAGATTTCATAACACAATGGGGTGCATTAGCGAGAACACTGAGGAACATGGTTGGTATCTCTTGGCGTTCTGGCGTAACCTGCTTGCATTAAAGGATACCCCTTGGGAATTCAGTTATTAGACCTCCTGTTCATCATTTGTACATGCGGGGCACCTAAAACTACTGTACCAGTATTTTCTGTATCAATAGATCACATGTATTTATAAGAAGCGATTATTTCACTTTAATGTGGAGATTTCAACTTCCAGTTGTAATTTACAGCAAGCAAGACGTGAGCTTAGGGGAATCGCTTAGGCAACCCTGCTTTGCTGAAGCAGTGACGTTCTAGTCCGTCCACAGTGACCCTGCTCACATATGTTTTCGAAGGACGAACTTGTACACAAGATGGCTGCGGCACAACGGCGACATGAAACCAACTGATATTGATTCGTACAGAGATCACAGAGAGGATCTACAACATGGGATCATAATGAATTATAATAAGGAGTATTCTGAAGACATTTACGGAGATATATATGCATTTAAAACAGTTAATATTTGTTTATCGCATCAACGGCATGCAGCTTCGATTTTTTCGATCGGAAAGCGGTGCATCTTGGTATGAATCCAGCACAGCTGTCCCGAGCACTGGATTAGGACAGGGACTCACGTCTTGAAACTGTACGCATAACAAGTCTCAGATATATATTGAAATAGTGCGCTTTGTAAGTATGGCACGGGAATAGTGTTCATTGATACAAGCAGGCACAACCGCGAGAACACGGGTCGGTCGCGTAACCCGGTGTTGGCGTGATACGGAATATAACAGTGTCGCGAATGAACTTTGTGCTTTTGATAAACTTTTAGTAAGCTTGATTACTATAACGAGTGAACTTACATTATCGTCGAGTTCTCTACGAAGTATACTGCCATGTCATAAGTTACCGAGTTGAGAGGAATTGCCAACCACTCATTTCTAAGTGTAATAAAGAGTTGCTAAACTTTGAGAAGGAATGCAACACAAAGCAGAACTGAGAATCTAACAGTAACCGATGCTTGAACATGAAATACATAAGCAGACGTCTATATAAGAAGAGACTGCAGGATTCTCTAGAAATGATACTGAGATAATTACTTCTACTATATAATGAATCTACAAAGAAGAGTGGAGGTGTCTACAATCTCTTCGCTTCAGGCCCATCCAGGCATGTACGTGAGACATGTCTTGCATCGCGAACAGCTGTTCGGACAGGAGAGGAGACGGATTCGATCGCTAAGTTCCAGACCAGGCTTCAACCCCTCGACACCCAGGATGATGGTTCGATCCCAGGAACAATGTGTGTTCTTACACACATTTATCTGTTTCAAGACATCATAAGGTAGCAGCGAGATTTCTTAATTAGTAGACAGTATGAATCATGTTATATCTGTAGATTGCCTTTTTCACCATATTTCTTTAGTATGTTGAAAGTGAGCTTGAAGATTAAACTTGACGCTTCTGTCATTTTTGTCTGATAGTCTATTTTAGGTTTTGATTCGACTACGAATGCACCTACGGAGTCAATTTTTTTGTGTAGATAGTCACTTTTGTTATTTTAGTTTCGCAACATTGATATTAAATTTTTGAAATTAAAATACGAGCATTATAATTAGTTGAGAAGAAATATTTATCTGGAAGAAGTGTTTTTAGGAAGAAGACTACGATATCTTGGCATAATAATATGTATTAGGAAGAAGAAGATTTACATCGATAGTATGAACATTTTACAACATTTATTCTGTTACTTCGTGGATTACAGAACAGTATTATTTCGTCATTTTATACAGTATTGTATTTCGAATGACTGTATTATTCTACGTGAAGCTAGATACTTGAATTAAAATCTAGTAACATTTTTAAAGTGGATCTTTGCAATATTTTTTGGATTAAGCAATTATAGCCATTCTTCGAGTGAAGTTAATTGAGTAGAGATATTTTTGTTGGATTAGAGTAAGTTCAGTTTTCGATTTTGATAGTTCGATTTGGTTTAGTCTTTTCTGATTTCGTATAATTCTAATGGTTTATATAGCATCCTATTAATATTAGGCATTTTTCCATGGTGTAGCATTGTACGATTTCCTTAAGAGGTAGACCTATTTTGAATTTATTTTGCGGATCTGAATTAAATCTCGATATCTATTAAAATGTAATATCTTATAAATATTTTTGTGATTGTTGAAATTCATAGTTGAAATTAATTATAATTGAGAATTGAATCTCAATATCAAGTTAAGTATATTCTGTCATGAATAAATATGACATAGTTGGAATTTATACATGAAATGAATTAAATTGAAGAATAATGGAACTATTGTGATAGATTTTCCAAGAGTGGATTAACACTCTGATAATCATGTTAATTGTGAAGCATGATATTTCTTGATCGTTAATTGAAATTTATATAACTTTAATTTAGGTGAGGAAAATTACATACAGCTATTGAAAGCTATTTTTCGTATTGAATGAACCAATACAAGTATTAATGAAGTTGTTTAAATATATTTCGATATCGGTGGATATCCGGAAATAGTATGAAGTTTGTATATGGAATCTCTCGTGTGGAGAGATTGCCATTTATGTAATGAAATTTTGTGAATTGCGCGAGCTGATAAGCAGTCGCTGAATTATATAATAATGAGTATTATTCGTGAATAGAGCACGATCTTTGAAGTCACAATGCTGGAATTTAAATATTACCCACCATTTAAATGTTTATTAAAGGGAAATTTATTTATCTTGAATTAGATTGTTAAACTTAACGAATATCCAGTTTGAAACAATAATTGGAAATGATGTAATAATGTTGTAATTACATGAAGCTACAATTGAAATTTACTTTAGAGACACTACGTTTGATAAACTTTGTTGATTGTCAAATAAGACAGATTATGATTTCAGAAAAAGTGTTAAAAGGATAATATCGATGGATAATGAGAATCATAGCGAGATTCGATGAGAAGATACTGTATATCATTGTATATAATTCGTGTTTAATATTTTTCTAGGGTAATTGTGTATATTTATTATGCGATATTGTAAAATCGTATATCAGCATTTCCATGAATAGGAACATTGCATATTGATGCAATAACTTGATATATTCCTCAGTGATAAGACGAAGCATTTATATTTTTGTCTTGCAGATTGTAGACTTTGATCTACAACATACTTCGTTTTCAGTTAATAAACTGAGTCTTACATTTTCAATATTCAATGATTTGGTGATTTGTATTAAGAACAGGATGTGTTAGGAGGACCAGTGGGGCAATACTTCCAATGTCAGCCATATGCCCGAGATAAATTTTAGAGTTTTTCGAGTTCACTTTGAGCTAGTTTTTCATTTGTTCTCTAACCACTGGGGCTTTCTTAACGCATTCTATTTTCTTGATGTGTCCTTATCCCAGGTTGATCCATATTGGTAGAATTTTTGGGGGTTTATTTTAGCCGGGTTCTTCCAAATTCTACGATCCAGCTGTTCCATCGGATTTCAACAGGTAAGACAATGTGGAAACGGGTACAGTACGGTGCAAATTTGCCACCTGGTGTATATAGGCCTATACGTTATATCTTATTCTTTTCTCATACATGACCACCTCATAGTGTAGCAGCTAGCACACTTGGCCCCTGAGCCATCCTAATAGTTATTTTCCGTAATTTTCCCCACTTTTACTCCAGGAAAGTGCAGGGATGGTTCCTAGCTTAAGGCCACGGCCACCTCCTTCCTAATACTATCCCCAGTTTATAAATACACACACTAGTACAGCCGTGACAACAACACAGGTTATCACACGAATTCCACTCACACTCAAAAATACACGGGGCTATGTGACCACGATGTTGCAGCCCCTAAAATAAGCAAAAATAACAAGTATTTGACGTGCAATGCTTCGTCAACTTTGGCTCTAGGAGTTTGCCTACCTTCAGATACTCTGGAAGGCCGTGGGAATGATGAGTAGATGAAGTAGCAGCCCCTACTAAAATACCAACATGCGCAGTATGAACTCGACTGGTTAGTGAATGCGTGCTTTACGTCAAAAGTTGACAAGTGAGCTACTTTGGGCGGTGACCATTCGTGATGAAATCAGTTCGCGCACCTACCCGGAATGCTGGGGATTTGGACTGGAGGCCCAACGGTGGTATCTTGAGCTTGTGTTAAGAGGCTTTATACTCTAAAATAATTTCTAGGATTGTTTTCATAATTTTCTTTACGAACCTGGTGGGATTTCTCTGTCGAATTCATAGAATTATCTAATCATATTTTCTTCATCCTTAATCGCTTAGAATGCTGTTTCTAATTCACGCAACCGTGGGTCCTTATCTACCAATATATATTTAGAATTTGGCCAATTATAGACCGCTTTGAACCTAAGACTACGGTACATTGTTTGGTTTTTTCTTTTCTTCCCAAAACTTCTTCATACGTTGGCTGATGGCCTGCCTCTGTTCCGCTGACAACACTCTCCGTGGTTGATGTGCAACTTGCAGAATCGAAAAATCTGCAGTAGTGATCAGTCGCCGGAATTCCACCCTATTAGAAATGATGTTGTTTGTGATCTTCAGTTTTTGCAGATCACACCGTATTGAACCCTTTATCCTCTGATGGATAAATGATTCGATGTTTTATTTCTTCAATTCATTAATATTTCCACCAGCGTCATAAAATAGCCAGATGAAGATGAGGAAATTTCAAGCATTTGTTGGAGACAGTTGGGACATACCTGCAGCAGTTTGACAAAAGGCTAAATACTTAAGGATTGTGGAAAGAAATAGCATAGCAATGATTCAGAAGGACAGGTGCTGGCTACCTCAATATAGAAGGGACGCGTGGTGAGACACGCTTATGGCATGTGCATTGTACTATTCGCGCATAGAAAAAATATAATGCAGTAACGTGAGTGGTTGATGGTACCACTGGACACTCCTACGAAGCCGAGGTCTGATAAAACCGCGAAGTTAACAGAATATGTGGAATCAATGAGAGATGAAAGCTTACGAGCGCGCCAAGTCTAGCTTGGGCACGCGATATCTAGCATTAACGCGGGAGATCGGCTAGACAACATCTCTACGATCGATTCTTGAATTAATGGGCATATTCTTGACCTGCGCAATTTTACGAGTTCAGTGATATTTGTTTCATTCCTGTACCACTATTATTTTGAGAAATTTTTATATAATTTCCCCCTCTATCGATACCTAGGGCCAGTTCATTTATAAGTGGCGTGAAGAGCCAAGAAGACTGACTATATTTTGTGCGTCTAAGGACGTAGGTAACTTCTATTGATTATACATTGTGTGTCGGAAGACACAGGTTATACTACATTTCGCGCGTCCAAGGACGTAGGCACTTGTACTTTGCGTGTCATGAGGACACAGATTTTTATTAATACTAACGTGTGTTAAAATCAGTGTGATAGATGGTCACTGTACTATTTTTGTAGGGACAGTATCTTCGACAATTCGCCAACAGACTGTTTTCTGGGGAACTAAGTTCCTAGAACGGCGAATTTAGTAGTCAGATATCGAGTGTATAATAATCTATAACTTTTTTACATCAGCACGAGAGATGACATCACTGACCATGGAAGAAGTTTGGAACCGACAACACTCCGTCGAAATGTTTGAGACGAGCTAAACAGCATTAAGTTGGGAAATGGCTGCAGATGTCCGTTGACGGTGATTGGCTGAGGATGAGTACTGAATAATATTCTTATTATCTGATAAATTAACTTATGGTATATGGGACAAATAGTTTTTGTAAATATCTTGCTTGTGTTGATTAACGTAGTGTATTTAGTTTTGGTCTGACACACCTTTTGCATGGAAACAGCTCGCACAATTTTGTTTAGTCTTAGTTTCTTGTTTTTTTTTTGTTTTTTTTTTAAACTAGCGTGACTATGTGGACGACCGTGTTCGCATATGTTTACGTAATGCGGTTGAGAAACGTCTCTCGGAGATATGTTGTGTTTCAGAAGTAGGACTGAATTAGTATAATCATGCAGTAGATTGGAGGGTAAATTAATCTTTGTAATGTTTATTATTGATCAGATTCAGTGAGTTTATTGCCGTTGGAGCAATGTAATTTGTGGCGAGGAGCAGTCAGTTCTCTCGTAGGTTTTAATAATTTCTTAATTAGTTTGTGAGCATCTTATTCAACCGACCTGTGTGAAAAGTGTTATGTCATTTCCAGCAGTGTGTGTGTGTGTGTATTATTGGTCATTACAAGCGGGAATTTCAGCGTAGACTGATTTCTGTCAGCTTGATGCCAAGCCCATATCGTTACCTTGCGAGGACATATGTGGCTATTTCGATTAATGTCTTACCATATGTTTATGTGGTTGAGATTTGTTGCTGTTGATTCTACGAGATAACGGGACAGTTGGTCAGGTTATTTTTACACACTGGGCTGGACGATGACAGGTGTTGTGGTAGGGGGTAGCTGGTTTCACAAGGCGGGCTGAAAGGATTGCAGCAAGGTCATTAGGGAGTGCTTTGGCTCCGTAAAGTTACTTGAAATACAGAATAAGAACTGATCAATGATAAAAATTGTTTAAATAAATGGGAGTTGCCTACGAATCACTATAATCTCCGAAGCGTTAGCTTAACGTGCATGTTTGTTCATATAAGGTAATCTCAGCCGTTGAGGCTTTTGTTGTTTTTGGTTTTATTCCATGTTTATGTTTCATATTTGTGACCCGTGTAGTCACGTGCGATGCTGTCTTTCCTTGTTTGTGTATTGAGCAATTGGCCGGGTTGGCAGCTCAGTTTGTCAGATGCGTCACCGCATTAAAGAAGGGTCTCGAGGGAGATTCCTGTAATTAGTAGATTTTAGATTGTGTGTCAGCATTAATTTTTAAGGGTTTTATTAGTGTTGTGTCCCATATCCGTAAACGTTGATTTACGAGATGATTGTTCGTAAGCATCGTGGCTGTTACCCGATGTAAACGAACAGTCATCCAAAGTGCTCATTCCTCGTAGTTAGTCATTTCGCGTACATAAAATCCCAATGCAAGTTAGTGGAACTTGGATCCACATTTTTATAAGGGGGAGATCCGTCTGACTCCTCAACATTAATAGATATTTTGTCATGGGAAGATTCAGGGAGGAATATTATTAGTGTTATTGTTTATGTTCATTTCATTTTGCACAAACAGTCATTAAATTATGTTATTATTTTACGTCTTGTCACTTCTTTCTTAATTATAGTTTTAATCCTATGACCCTTACCTCAGTAGAGCATGTTGTTTGGCGAACGTAAACATCACACTATGAACTGAGCGCGACCCCTTGATCAAGATTCTTGTTTATAAACACTGCAATACTAAAGGGTTCATAGGAGGTATACTGGCGCGGCCAAGCGTGGGGCGGTTCACTGTGGTGTAACGGCGGAGAAATTGCATATTTCAATGTAAGCGTAGTTGGGATTACAAACTGACGCAACAATGAAGGTGTATTTTTGTTGCTGGTTCGCTGCTGGAACACATTTAGTTGGCGTATTTGAGTAAAACTGACATGCCGCAAGTGCAGGCAGATATGACAGTATTTAATCACCGGAAAATGATATTTTATTAAAAGTAATTGAGGCGAAGAGGATACCGCCAAATGTGTGAAAGTTAAATTAAAATCAGGAGTTTGCAATGTAAAATACGGTTCACGTTTTTGTCTATTGAATTAAAGTAAAAGGTAATATACGTGATACCGGGCGCCCAATGATTAAAGTTAAAACTAGATTTGTTTAGAAAGTTAAACTCATGAAAATGTTAGGAGACTGGTAGCCTTAAATGACAATTCATACTTTGTTAATTAGTCAGTGTTAATATCAGATCAGGATAACAATTTAATGACTGAATATGTGCTTGGGTTTAAATTAAATTGAGTAAAATTAGAACCACTCAGAGATGCAATCGACTAGTGGGATTAAATGTAAATTATAAATGAACTGAGTAGGGTAAAAGAAGTTAAATGTGCATGGGGATTGAATGTATGTGTCAGGGGGCATTGCTCTATGCCATTTCCCTAATGTCTCATATAAAAGTGTATAACATGGCAACAGTAGAACAGATTCAAGAAATCATTGAAAACGTGGCTAGGAGAACACAGGAATTGTTGGACAGCAAATTGGCGGAACAGAGCGAATCATTAAACGCAAAATTATCTGAACAAATAAACACTAAACTATCAGAACAAAGTGAAGCATTAAACGCGAAACTATCCGAACAAAGTGAATCAATAAACAATACTATGTTAGAACAAAGTCAGTCTATAAACAAATTGTCTCAGCAGAGTGAATCAATAAAAACTAAACTATCCGAACAAAGTGAATCATTGCGGACACAATTAAATAACAGTAGGATTGAACAAAATGAATATCAGGCGGAACAAGCTAGATTATTAAAAAATGAAATCAATGACACTATAAATTCGCAATTAGAGGCGCAGAATGTTAAAAACACGAACCAATTAGAGGCGTTAACCGCAGAGATGAAGGATCACACTAATCAACAGATGGTATTGCTGGCCCTAGATGTTAGTAAAAACAATGAAAAACAATTAGATCAGATTAAGAAAATGGAAATTATATTTGATCAAAAACTTAGCATTCTGGATGAAACGGTGTTAGCTAAATTAGAGCAAATTGAACTAGCATGCACTATGAGTACGAGCGAGGTCAAGATAGCTCAGGATAAGTTGGAAGGACGATTTAAGGAAATGGAAAAAAGCGGCAAGGTCATTCAGCAACAATTATCAGCGGTAGATGAAAATATATCCGGCATAATTAAAGATATGGACCGTCTCGAAATAAAATCAGCGGAGCAATGGAAAAGCCTAGAAGCGGATCAGGATCAATTAAAGAGTACCATCGACGAAAATAGCGCGAAATTGGAAGAAAGGCTGAGCCAGATAGAAAGTAATCAGGATGACGCTAAAAGCCAGATTGAAGAAAAAGTAAGCACGATTAAGGAGCAAATAAGAAAAGATTGGCGAAAAATGAATATCAATTCTAAAGAGGAAAGATCAACCATCCTTAAGACAGTAGGCGAAAATCATACTCGTATTCAAGCATTGGAACAATAAATTAAGAATAAACTTAAAGAACAAACAGACAGGATCATTAAAGCTGAACTCAGGTCAATAGAACAATCCTCAATATTTAAAACGGGAACCATGAAAGACAAGCAGGACGACTCAAATAGCCCAGACGGGACGAGCACAGCAGGGAGTCCGACTCAGACGGAGAGCCCATTATTGACAAACACGGAGGGGTTTCGCAAGAATATTGAAAGGAGTTCCACGCCACAGGACGGTCAGCAGCCCACACAACTTATCCAAGTAATTCACTCGAACGATTATAAACCGCAGAAATACACGGAGAATTCAGGGGTGACACCTAAAGCCTTTATTAAAGAAATTGAAGATCATTATAATGACACTGGGGTACCTGAAGCACGTAGGTTGAGAATGATGGAGAGGTTTTTGTCAGGAAATGTCCTTACATGGTTTTTAAGCTTCAAATATACCTTTGGAACTATGACGGATTTTAAAATCGCGTTTCTGCGTAAGTACTGGTCGCCGGCATTACAACAGAGTCTAAGAATGGAGCTTTACTTTAGGAAATATCAAACTACCCAGCAAACGAAATACTCAGATTTCTTTAACATGCAAATGCTAAAATTTCGCGACCTTGATTACCCTTTAAATGAAGCGGATCTGGTGATGACTATAGCGCGGCAATTACCAGTCAACGTGCAACAAGTACTAGTCGCAGCGAACGTTAATACGGCCTTACATGCAGAGCAGATATTACGCCAGATAGATGAGACTACATGTCATAATCATTATAGAGGAGGAAGACAACTGGAGTTAGTAAATACGACAGAGGTCATAAAACCAAAACAGGCGAACATCAAAACCCAGGGTACAAATACAAGCACATCCACACCTAGGCGAAACCCGGAAGAGGTAGAAAACAGACCATACCAGCGTAACGAAAATAATTACAACAATAGGTCATATCAAGGCAACAATAGATATCAACAGAGAGGATATCAACAATGGCGTGAAAATCGAAGAAATGAGAGGCCTTATGGAAGATACAGTAATTACAATGGGAATCAAAGATGGAAAGGAAGGAGAGATCAAAATCAAGAAGAGGCACGTAATTATCGAAATGACTGGGATGATAGGCACGCTCAATCACAAAATTACCTAGAGGAATTACACGCTAGTCAAGGTGGAGAGCACGGACGATGGGAGAAGGCCATTGGGAACATGAAGAATCCAGACACACATACTGAGGAAGCTGGAAGTCTACTGAGACAAGAGGAATGTCAAAGGCGTGGGCGACAAAATGATGATGGGGGTCGCAACGGAGCTTAAAAAAATGCTAAATTTGGATAAAGGAGATAGTCTTTAAACGCAACAGTCGGAAGTTGAAGATGGATGGATAGTAGCGAACATGCAAGAATGGATTGCTTTGCCAGAAGATTGCCTGGAGGAGACGGTGAAACCACGGAACGATGAAATTAGGCAGTTACCCATTATTTACGCGAGGATTGGTGGAATTAATATTAGATGTTTATTAGATACGGGGTCGCAGATCAGTCTGGTATCGGAGACCTTGGTTCGAGAGTTGGGACGGAGTCAGAATATTCCTGTGATTCCCGTACCACAACTCAAAGTGAGGGGTGTTATTCCTGAACGCACCGTCACTTGTAAACGTCAGGCATACTTAGAACTGAACATATTGGAACACACTTTTGGGCAAACATTCATTATCATGGCAAAAATGAATTTTAATATAATTCTTGGTGCAAATTTCATTTGTGACTATCAAGCAGTGATAGATTTGCACAAGAATACAGTCAGTTTTAGAGAGTATGATCAACTGAAAGACGTGGGATTGCATATGGATGAAATCGCTACCGGAAGAGATGTAAATTCTTGGGCATTGGAAGCAATATCAGAAGAGACGGAAGAGGAGATACGAAAGGCTGAAGATAACATCATAGAAGGAGCTGTTGTGGAACTAGATGAGGAGAGTGAATCCCAGGAGATATGGTCTTTATTAACAGAAGGAGATAACAGTGATGCCCAATTTGAAGAGTTACTACAGGAGCGGCTCAATGACATTCAACTTGGGGGTGAACACAGAAAACAATTGGAAGAGATTTTAAGGAAGCACAAAGCAGTATTTGATACAGTACCTGGGAAAATATTAAATTTCAAATATTCAATGCAAGTCGAGGATTGGTCACCTTTCAAAAGTAGGTTGTACCCAATTCCGGAAAAATATCGTGGTCAAGTCAAGGTCATTATAGATGAGATGTTACAAGCTGGAGTGATAAGGAAGACACCTACACCTTATCTAAATGCGATTTTGGCAGTCACAAAACCAAATGGATCTATTAGACTTTGTTTAGATGCCAGAAATCTCAACATGAGACTCATTTTTCCTGAGTATGACAGAGCACCAATTATTAGAGACGTACTAAAAGGCTTTAAGAACAAGAGCATTTATTCATCAGTTGATTTGACGTCCAGTTTCCACCATAGTGAATTGGATAAGAAGTCACAGCTTCTAACTGGCTTCTTATTCGATAACCAAACGTTTTGTTTCGTCCGAATGCCCTTCGGAGTCAAAACAGCGGGCTGTGCTTTAATCCGAGCCCTGGATAGAAATCTAACCGAGGAAGTTAAGGAGATGACGGTGCGCTACATTGATGACATTCTGCTGGCATCCGACAACATTGAAATTCACATGGAAAGTTTAGATAAAGTATTAGGCAACCTTAATGCATCAAATTTCAAAGTAAACCTGAAGAAATCGCAATTCTTCAAGAGCGAGATCTTATATTTGGGTCACATCATTGATAAGGAGGGAGTGAAGCCAAACCCAGCTAAGATCTAAGCGATAAAGAATTTCCCTACACCAACGAGAGTCAAGCACATTCGGGATTTCTTAGGCGTAACGGGATTCTTTAAGGAAAACTGTCCAGGTTACACGGAGACTGTAGATCCAATGCAGGAAATGCTAAAAAAGAATAATAAATGGTTATGGAATGCGGAATGCGAGAAGGCGTTCCAAGCGACAAAACAGCTACTGGAAAACTGCATTAAGTTAGGATATCCAGACTTCAAGCAAAAATTTATAATCCAAGCGGATGCTTCACTAATTGGTATAGGTGCCATGCTCTACCAAGAAGATTCAGCTAACCTGCAACATAAAACATATTTGGCATTTGTCAGCCGAAAATTGCGTAAGCACGAGCGCAATTAAACTGTAACGGAACTAGAGCTGTTGGCCATCCTCCATGCGCTTCAACAATGGAAACGAATAATTTATGGTTACCCCATTGTTGTCAGGACTGATCACAAAGCACTAACATTCTTGTTTAAGACGTCGATGGCAAGCGAACGTGTGACACGTTGGTCTATATATATTCAGCAGTTTAGCATTGAGATTGAACATTGCCCAGGGAAGATGAACGTGATTCCGGATGCACTCAGCAGGAACCCAGAGCCTGATGTTGAAGAAACAGCGATGGTACAACACTTGGAGTTAACACCGAAGGACCGGGAATTCTTGGAGGAGTTACGTGAGATACAGCGAGAACAGGAAGCGGAACCATGGATGATGCTATTAATTCAATACTTTAGAAAGCAGCTACCTACAGGAACACCTGCATTTCGAGAAGCGAAAGCAAAAGAAGGAATATATGTTTATGTCAACAATTTGCTGCACAAACGGGTAGATAATGACCACACCAAGTTACGCATACTAGTACCTGCATCTTTACAGCGAGGATTGACATGGCATACTCACGAAAGTTACGGACACGTCGGCGTAGACAAGTGCGAAGCGACAATAGGAGAGACATTTACATGGCCACGTATGAGAACAACTATATGTGACGTCATTACGACTTGTGATCCTTGTCAGAAGACAAAGCCCAATAACTATTTAATGAGGCAGTATCCTAGACCATTGCTACCTCAGAAACCCTGCGAGCTACTGGCCCTAGACTGTTTCGGTCCAATCCCGAAAGGTAGACGAGGTTGCCGTCACTTGCTAGTGTGCATTGACGTGTTTTCTAAGTTTGTCGTATTATGCCCCATTCAGAAAACTACATCGAAGCAAGTACTCAGTCGTTTTCGAAATTGAGTTATTCCAATCCTTGGAAAACCAGAATTTATATTGTCAGATCATGGCAGCTATTTTACAAGCGCCGAATTCAAGAAAGGTATGGAGGACATGGGTATAAAACACGTTTTAAGCAGTATACGACATGTCCAAGCTAATCCAAGTGAAAGAGCAATAAAATGTGTAACATCATACTTGAGAATCTTCATTCCCAAAGAACATCATAAGTGGGTGGATAAAATTAAGGATGTAGAGACATGCATGAATTCTACCAGGCACGAGTCAACAGGACAGATCCCTATGGTCCTACACAAAAACGAGTATCCAGTGAGAACGTGGAAAAGCATCATTAACTGCCCACAAGATCCCATGATAGCACCTGACCTGCGAATTGAGAGAACGAGAGCCTACATGAGAAAACAAGCAGATCGCAGATTACGGCGATTGAGAAATAAGAGATTTCACCGTGATCTAGAAATCAACCAGCTAGTTTTGGTGAAACGACCCGCTACATCTGATCCAGAGAAGAAAATCTTCAGCAAATTCTGTGAAAAGTTCATAGGACCCTATTCTATTGTAAGAAACCTAGGAAATAATGCATACAGAGTGAAAGAGTTAAGCACAGGAACAATGTCGGTCTACAATGCAGCCAACTTAAAAACTTATCGAAGAAGCGAACCATGGGAGCGCCGAAATTATGATGCAGTTTAAATATATGGACGTCCTATATCAACCAAGTGTACGGGGGGCAGTTGAGTACGGCACGTGAAGAAGGAAGTGGAGTTGGTGTTGACAATCATTAACGAGACGGGTAGAGTGTTGCCTCAGGCAGTAGCGCGTCACGCAAGCAGACTGAGAGGGGAGGTCCAAGCAGGAAATAAAACGAGTAAATGCCATTCAAGACAGGAGCGGCTAGGCCAAGTAATAGAAAGGGGTGATTCTGAAATAAAACAAATTGGCCTACGGAAGTCTTTTAAAAATTGTCGACTTTATCCTAAGTTCGAAATTTTGTGAGTTGAGGAGTTGTGAACCCTTTATCCTCTGATGGATAAATGATTCGATGTTTTATTTCTTCAATTAATTAATATTTCCACCAGCGTCATAAAATAGCCAGACGAAGATGAGGAAATTTCAAGCATTTGTTGGAGACAGTTGGGACATACCTGCAGCAGTTTGACAAAAGGCTAAATACTTAAGGATTGTGGAAAGAAATAGCATAGCAATGATTCAGAAGGACAGGTGCTGGCTACCTCAATATAGAAGGGACGCGTGGTGAGACACGCTTATGGCATGTGCATTGTACTATTCGCGCCTAGAAAAAATATAATGCAGTAACGTGAGTGGTTGATGGTACCACTGGACACTCCTACGAAGCCGAGGTCTGATAAAACCGCGAAGTTAACAGAATATGTGGAACCAATGAGATGAAAGCTTACGAGCGCGCCATGTCTAGCTTGGGCACGCGATATCTAGCATTAACGCGGGAGATCGGCTAGACAACATCTCTACGATCGATTCTTGAATTAATGGGCATATTCTTGACCTGCGCAATTTTACGAGTTCAGTGATATTTGTTTCATTCCTGTACCACTATTATTTTGAGAAATTTTTATATAATTTCCCCCTCTATCGATACCTAGGGCCAGTTCATTTATAAGTGGCGTGAAGAGCCAAGAAGACTGACTATATTTTGTGCGTCTAAGGGCGTAGGTAACTTCTATTGATTATACATTGTGTGTCGGAAGACACAGGTTATACTACATTTCGCGCGTCCAAGGACGTAGGCACTTGTACTTTGCGTGTCATGAGGACACAGATTTTTATTAATACTAACGTGTGTTAAAATCAGTGTGATAGATGGTCACTGTACTATTTTTGTAGGGACAGTATCTTCGACAATTCGTCAACAGACTGTTTTCTGGGGAACTAAGTTCCTAGAACGGCGAATTTAGTAGTCAGATATCGAGTGTATAATAATCTATAACTTTTTTACATCAGCACGAGAGATGACATCACTGACCATGGAAGAAGTTTGGAACCGACAACACTCCGTCGAAATGTTTGAGACGAGCTAAACAGCATTAAGTTGGGAAATGGCTGCAGATGTCCGTTGACGGTGATTGGCTGAGGATGAGTACTGAATAATATTCTTATTATCTGATAAATTAACTTATGGTATATGGGACAAATAGTTTTTGTAAATATCTTGCTTGTGTTGATTAACGTAGTGTATTTAGTTTTGGTCTGACACACCTTTTGCATGGAAACAGCTCGCACAATTTTGTTTAGTCTTAGTTTCTTGTTGTTTTTTTTTTTGTTTTTTTTAACTAGCGTGACTATGTGGACGACCGTGTTCGCATATGTTTACGTAATGCGGTTGAGAAACGTCTCTCGGAGATATGTTGTGTTTCAGAAGTAGGACTGAATTAGTATAATCATGCAGTAGATTGGAGGGTAAATTAATCTTTGTAATGTTTATTATTGATCAGATTCAGTGAGTTTATTGCCGTTGGAGCAATGTAATTTGTGGCGAGGAGCAGTCAGTTCTCTCGTAAGTTTTAATAATTTCTTAATTAGTTTGTGAGCATCTTATTCAACCGACCTGTGTGAAAAGTGTTATGTCATTTCCAGCAGTGTGTGTGTGTGTATTATTGGTCATTACAAGCGGGAATTTCAGCGTAGACTGATTTCTGTCAGCTTGATGCCAAGCCCATATCGTTACCTTGCGAGGACATATGTGGCTATTTCGATTAATGTCTTACCATATGTTTATGTGGTTGAGATTTGTTGCTGTTGATTCTACGAGATAACGGGACAGTTGGTCAGGTTATTTTTACACACTGGGCTGGACGATGACAGGTGTTGTGGTAGGGGGTAGCTGGTTTCACAAGGCGGGCTGAAAGGATTGCAGCAAGGTCATTAGGGAGTGCTTTGGCTCCGTAAAGTTACTTGAAATACAGAATAAGAACTGATCAATGATAAAAATTGTTTAAATAAATGGGAGTTGCCTACGAATCACTATAATCTCCGAAGCGTTAGCTTAACGTGCATGTTTGTTCATATAAGGTAATCTCAGCCGTTGAGGCTTTTGTTGTTGTTGGTTTTATTCCATGTTTATGTTTCATATTTGTGACCCGTGTAGTCACGTGCGATGCTGTCTTTCCTTGTTTGTGTATTGAGCAATTGGCCGGGTTGGCAGCTCAGTTTGTCAGATGCGTCACCGCATTAAAGAAGGGTCTCGAGGGAGATTCCTGTAATTAGTAGATTTTAGATTGTGTGTCAGCATTAATTTTTAAGGGTTTTATTAGTGTTGTGTCCCATATCCGTAAACGTTGATTTACGAGATGATTGTTCGTAAGCATCGTGGCTGTTACCCGATGTAAACGAACAGTCATCCAAAGTACTCATTCCTCGTAGTTAGTCATTTCGCGTACATAAAATCCCAATGCAAGTTAGTGGAACTTGGATCCACATTTTTATAAGGGGGAGATCCGTCTGACTCCTCAACATTAATAGATATTTTGTCATGGGAAGATTCAGGGAGGAATATTATTAGTGTTATTGTTTATATTCATTTCATTTTGCACAAATAGTCATTAAATTATGTTATTATTTTACGTCTTGTCACTTCTTTCTTAGTTATAGTTTTAATCCTATGACCCTTACCTCAGTAGAGCATGTTGTTTGGCGAACGTAAACATCACACTATGAACTGAGCGCGACCCCTTGATCAAGATTCTTGTTTATAAACACTGCAATACTAAAGGGTTCAGTATCTCTTCCAGCCATCTAGTGGTGTTTTTTAATTTGGAGATGTAATCAAAAATTTTCTTAGTTAGCCTGCTGCTATCCATTCTATGAAGGTGACCATAAAATTGTAGTCTCCGTCTTTTAATTGAGTCTGTAATTTTTTCTACATTTCGGTAAAGGTCTTCATTTTTTCTCTTCATCCAAATATCTTTATTCTTTTGGGGACCCAAAATTTTCCTAAGTATTTTCCTTTCTTTCTTTTCCAGTTCCTCTTGTTCACCTCTTTTGTTCAACGTTAAACATTCTGATCCGTATAATACCTCTGGTTTAATTACAGTTGTGTAGTGCCTGATTTTTGCCTGGAATGAAATTGATCGTTTGTTGTATCTATGTTGGGTGAGTTTATAGGCGTTTTCCATCTTTCTGAATCTCTCCTTGCAGGATGTGTTATCAAGTCCATTTGACTGGATCCATTCTCCCAAATATTTAAATTTATCAACTCTTTGAATCTGTCCATGTTGAGTTGTTAGATATTTTTCTCCATTGTGTCTGTGTTCAATATATTTGGTTTTTTCATACGAAATCTGAAGACCAGTTTTTATTGCTATTTCATGTAGGGTTTCAACCATTATTTGTGTTTGAAATCTGTTTTCTGAAATGATTGCTATGTAATCAGCAAAGGCAAGACATTTCACCTCAAATCTTCCTTTTCCTTGCCCCAAATGGACCCCTTCAATGTTTCTTTCGCATAATTTAAGTTCCCATTCATTCATGATTTTGTTTTTTATCAAATTAAATAGAAGTGGTGAAAGCCCATCACCTTGTCTAACTCCGGTTTTGATTTGGAAGGGTTCTGAAATGTCGTTTAGAAATGTAACTCTTGAGGTTGTATTTGTTAGTGTTTGTACAACCAGTTGTCTGGTATTTTTATCTATCCCTAATTCTGCTAGAGTTAGGAATACAGACTGTCTGTCTATTGAATCATAAGCCTTTCTGAAATCAATGAAAGATACAACTGTGTTGAGGTTACGTATTGTTCTGATTCTAAGGATTGTTTTGAGATTGAAAATTTGCTCTGGACAAGATCTCCCTTTTCTAAATCCGGCTTGGTATTCGCCGATAGTATGTTCTGCTTGTTCTTCCAGATTGTGTAGCAATGCTTTAGAAAGAACTTTGTATGCGATTGGCTGTAAGGAAATACCTCTATAATTGTTGGGGTTTGTCTTATCTCCTTTCTTGTGCGAGGGATGGATTATTGCCTGTTTCCAATCATTTGGAATTGTTCCTTTTTCCCAACATTCCTTGACAACTTTGTGTAAAGCTTCAGCTGCAACTTTACCACCGAGTTTCAACATTTCAGTTAGTATCCCATCCTCACCAGGTGCCTTATTATTTTTAAGATTGTCAATATATTGTTCTATTTGTTGGACATTTGGTGGTTCTGACGGAGGGTTCTCTTTTTGTGGTGATGTAAACTGTAGTCTTTCTAAAGGTTCTTCGCAATTAAGATGTTCCTCAAAGTATTTAGCTAGTAACTCGCAGTTATCTTTATTATTAGTGACTAGTCTACCAGTTGAATCCTTGAAATGGAGGTTCATTGGTTTGTATCCTTGGATCTCCTCTCGAAATACTTTGTAGAATTGTCTGGTGTTCGTTTTAAAATCTATATCTATCTCTTCCAATCGCTTCTTATCATAATTACGTTTCTCTATCCTGATGATTTTGGATGGTAGCTTTCTGATCTCTACAAAATTAATCCAGGCATCTTCTCGTTTCCTGGAATTCCATAACTGCCAAGCCGCTAATCTACGTTCGATCGCTGCATCACATGTTGTATTCCACCATCGGTGTTTCCTTTTCCTTGGAGGCTGTCCCAATTCTTTGGCTGATTCTATCATTACATCTCTGATCTCTTCCCAGTTACTCTTATCTTTAGTATGCAGTTTATTGATAAATTCAGTCTTATTTTCTGATAAAACTTTTGTGTCTATTTTAGGAATTTTTGGAATTTTTGGCTTGGATTTATTTGGTTGGAATTTAGTTTTGATCTCAGACAAAAAAATGGTCAGAGTCAATATTTAATCCTCTCCTTACTCTAACATTCATGATTTCTCTAAAGTTCTGTTTTGTAATTGCTACATGATCCAATTGATATGAACCTAAATGTGGATTTGGAGAGCACCACGTTTTCTTTCTCCTCGGTAATTTCCTAGAAAAGGTTGACATTAATTTAAGATCAAATAGTCTGCAGAAACTTATGAGTCTCTCTCCATTTCTGTTACTGCGGTTGTGAGCTGGGAAGTCACCCACTATGTTTCTAAATTTTCTCTCTCTTCCAATCTGTGCATTAAAGTCACCAACTAAGATTTTAACGTGATGATAAGGTATCTTTGACGATTCATGTTCCAACATTTCCCAAAACTCTTCAACAATTTCTGGATTTTTCTTATTGTCCTCATTGGTAGGAGCATGAGCATTGATTATAGTATAGCCTTTGTTTCCTGATCGAAATGAGAGAAGTGAAATTCGTTCTGATGAAGGTGTAAAATTTGTTATTGATTCTGTTAAGTTTTGTTTAATCATAAAAGCTGTTCCAAGTATAGTACTGTTTTGTTTGGTTTTGATACCAGCTTTCCCTTTGTAAATTTTATATCCCTCAGACTCAAAAGCATCTTCGTCTGTGTATCGAGTTTCTTGTAAAGCAAGGATGAGGATATTACGTCGATTCAGCACATCTGTCAGTTGTTTCAGTTTACCAGTTTTCATGAGAGTATTGATGTTCAGTGTGCCTAGCAGATGTTTTTGCTTAGGTCTTATGCGTGAAGTTCTAGGAAGCTCCGACTCTTCCTCACATGATGTTTTGGGCTCTCCAAACTCCGCAGGCCCAGTTGCATCACAGTTTCTTGTGATGGAGGATTGTTTACCTCCTGGAGTATATTTTCCGTTGTGGTTTACCATCATGTCTTAAGTTGAGATTATTTTGGAAGGAGGTTTACTCCCCTTCGATGTTACATCTGTGATCGAATCGCCAGATGGCTTATCTACCAATATTATGTATCAAACCTGTGGGCAGGTCTGAAGCCTCCATGATATGAATAGCCCATACTTCGGTTGGCATTTTAGAGTTGACATGATTTTTGCTTCAAATTGAAATATTTGCTCGTACCTATGACGTGCCATTGCTGGTAGTATTTCTGGATCGGCTTTTAGCAATTGGATGTTGCACTGCAGCTGATACTGCATTGAACGGTTCAAAATTATTCATGTACTTAGTAGGTCATCGCAATACATAAGCTAGCAATAAATAATACTGTACTTAATATAACTTTCATGACCATCAGAATTGCTGACTAATACTTAGAGATGTGAGGTCGTTGATGTAAAATTTCTTCACCAAAGTTTCTAATTTGATTTCTCAGGTCTTCGTCAGTAATCAAAAAATGTACATCTGTTATGTCACTAGCCCAGAAGCTGGTTGGATCCTCTTTGGCTTCTGAACGATCAGTGTTGGCAACTTCGTCTTCAAAAAATCACCAAGCAGCAAATCATTGCCAACAATAAAGTTCCTAAACTAGCCGTGTTGAAAACGATTAGCATTCAAATTCCCAGCTGTAAAACACACTGCTAACGAAGTTATAGGCCTATAATAGTAATAATAATAATAATAATAATAATAATAATAATAATAATAATAATAATATATATTTCAGCCAAAAGGCCATAGAATTAATACATTGATCTGAAAACAATAAAGATCTATAATTTACTGTAATCACTTAGCGTCATAGTTCTCTTCTGGTATTTTACGAAGTGGTTCCGTTCACATTTTTTTCACAGAGGTTACATACACACTGGTCATCCGGCTCGTGAAAAATTTTCTTCTTACACATCTTATGATGGAAGCCATGCACTGCTAATCGATTGATTGCGCCCCTCTTGATCTCCAAATAAAATATCTAACGACAGAGCGAACAACACTGTATAAACTCGTATGTACCTTTAACTTAGAAGTTTGAATATAAAGACAATACTCAGTTACACTGTGTGTCGATAGCGGTGAAGTAGTAAAGTTCTTGTGAATTTGTTGTTCACTTTGTATGTCTTGCTCTCGCAGCCCCTCTCTTCTGACCGACCATGTTCTAAATATCCTAAGTAATATATTTTTTACCTAAACACATTCCTATATTGACTGGTTCAAAAGTGTTAATCGTAGCCTACTTGCTCGTTGAATGGGCCAGTAGAAGAGATCAGATCCTACCGTGGTATTTAATGCTTTAGCCAGCCAACTCCAAAGAGGCCATGGAGGCCCTGGGAGTAGTGGAAGGTAGACGTTTGCACTTATTGTGAGATCAGCACTACTAGATTGGTTGGAGTTGTCAGCTCCACGCCCAGCCGTCATTGCTCCCAGGAATTACCCAGGTACTCATTTCTGGTGTAGGCTGAGTGAACCCTACGGCCATTTGCGTTTCATAATGTGGTAGTTTTGTTTCACACACAAAAAATAGTGTCTAGATCCGTGGTACGTTCTCTAAGTACTGAACTATACCAATACCCAATAGGAAACATTGGCTAACTGAGTA
The DNA here is from genome assembly GCA_946902985.2 of Meconema thalassinum. Classification (NCBI taxonomy): domain Eukaryota; kingdom Metazoa; phylum Arthropoda; class Insecta; order Orthoptera; family Tettigoniidae; genus Meconema; species Meconema thalassinum. Next base: position 547,994,707 of record OX336390.1, read on the forward strand.
GTCTACTCACACCATGAGACCGTGGATTAAGAACAAACAATTCAAATATAAACCTTGTGTCTCAAGTTGACACACGAATTTAATGTTGTTCTATTTTCGAAACTATCACAATTAGTATTTCAATTAGCTGTAAGAAGGTTCTAAATTAAATTATAATTTATGTTATAGTTGCGGTAAAGAATATTTCAATGGGAATTTAAAAGTCGTCTATTGAAACGAGTGTGATACGTGAAAGTATCTGCACTGTACTGTACTGTGCCGGTTTGTGCACGTGGAGCAAACCTGATCTGCGTGTGGGAGATTAAATGGTTTAGTGGCTATTCACATGTAAATTGGGAGAAGCTCATGAAGACGAATGTGTTGGGGATGGAGTCTTGATGTTGTCCTTGAACATTTTTGAACAGTTTGATGCACAGCTGTGTAGACTATTTATCATTTAGCCCATGATCAGCTAATGAGGTCTTACTGAATGTCAAGTTTCCATTTTAGCCTACTTTCTATTTTTGCGAAAAATGAAAGTAGGCTTATGAGATCTACACAGGGCCAAAAATTGTGTGACTGTCTGTGTGTGTGTGTGTGTGTGTGTGTGTGTGTCTGTACTCTGCATGTCTGCCCCCCTCCCTATCAATTCAAACACGGTGGAACTGAATTAAACGAAATTTGGTACTGAGGTAGCACTAGCAAAGGACACCTCAGTGTCATGTTTTATGTCGCCACCGTCTTTATCAAAACTGAATGGCGGCCACTGAAAAGTTCAAAAACATAAAATCAAATTACGACTAAACTAATCATCCGACCTCTACCAAATTTGGTAACAACATACCTTTATATAGGACGCGTCTTGCGCTCAAATTAAATTCATCAGCCGTGACATTTCAGGATGGCGGCCGTGTGAATTATGCAATCATTATGATCAATAGCTTAAGACCCACCAATTCCAATTATCGAGCCAAGGGTGGTTTAAGCTATCCTAAAGGACGTGATCCGTTATTTATTATAATTTAATATTATACTATTATACTGTATGAGTGACTTAAGAGAGCTGAGCCGTCTCTGTTACATGACAAGATGGCAGCTTACCTCTTGTGCCTGTCCTATATTTCAGTAGTTTTAGTATGTTGTATGCGATATTGCCTACTGATAGAAACTATAAACTTTGTATGAAATGATTTATAATGTAGATGTACTGCAGTGAAAAAATCGTTTATTTCAAGACATTATTTGCTAACACGTTTTATCTAAGTCGGTTAACAACACTAAGATGTTATGGGCATGTTTGGCTCTGTGCTAGCATATTAGTCTCTCACGCGGGCTATTGGTGTTCGGAACCGACTAAAGTTAACTTTTGTTTAACATTAATTCTATTACAAATGGTGTGGTCGAGCTCTTTCCACAGATACTAAATAAAATGCCATTTAGCTCAAAGGAGAGGCTAATGTCTACACTCGCTTATTAATAATCACAGCCCCAGCATCGCACATAAACAGAAGATATTATAAAAAGGAGAATATAAGTACAAGATGCACGTTGTCATCAACCACAGACTTCTCAATGCCTCTGTTCGGTGCTGTCCTCTTGTGGGTTACGTGGGTAATTGTGACAAACATTCCGCTTTGTAAATCCCTGGCCTTCTGAAGTATGGTAATTTTGTAATAGTTGAACTTCTAGCCATGACCGCGCTCCTATGCCAGCTGGATCCTATCCCTCCTGGTTGCTCTGAACTGCCTGCTCATTCAACACTCAGAGACGTACAAGATCATCATCATGATCATTTATTGTATTAACAGACCATTAAGACCCAGGATAGACAATATGAGCATAAAACACAAAAAACAATATATAAAATAACACAGGCGTTACAACAGGAGGGACTGAGACTTTTCACAAGTATCGATCGCAGATGATCTTCCACCTTTCTCTACCCCTTGCATCCTCCATGGTTGCTGTTGGTGCCACCTTTATCAGTGACATTATCGCTCGATCCTTCCATCTTGCTCTAGGGCGGCCTCCTAGGCGTCTGCCGGTTGGTGTCGAGCTGAAAACACGATTGGATATGGAATCCTCAGCTAAAATGACATATCCCAACCATTGCAACCTCCTCCTCTCCAGAATCCGGTTGATGCTCGTCTTCCCAATGCGTTGATAAAGGTCTCGATAAGATCTTCTTTCCCACCTTTCTGTTTCTACATTATATAGTGGACCATATATTTTGCGCAAGACCTTCTTTCAAAAACGCAGAGACGTTCTTGAAATGTTTGAGGCGTGGCCCAAGTCTCACAGCCATATAGGACGACATGTCTCACCAAGGTCATGTTGATATGTACCTTATTTTCCTGTGAAATCAAACCTGACTTGAAAAGATTGTTCAAGCTATAGAAAACACGATTCGCTGTAGTTATGCTTTGCTGTACTTCCTTTGCTATCTCATTCCTATTCGAAAAACCGATCCTAAATACTTGAAATCCTCTTATCATCTCAAAATTGTGCCCATCAATATTGATGCTATTAAGATTGTTCAGTCGACGAGACACCCTCAGATATTTTGTTTTTGAATCGTTGACTCTTCCCTGCTTCTGTGAGAAATCTAGTTGTGTCCTCGATCACCTGAACCAGGGTGTCTCCCATAATCACATATTTACAAGATATAGCCTATATTGATTAACTGCTAGGTTGCAGCACCATCCTACTGTGATCGGCGCGGATATTTAAGGGGAAGATACCCAAAACGAAGGATTATTACGTTTGGAGGCTTAATATCGAGATTAACGGACGTGAATGCATTACAGTAAGTTCGTAGTTTTGATATTCAATCATCATAAAGTATATATTATTCATTTTGACACTTACTGGCTAATTATTAATAGAAAACAAATATACATTGTGGTGGAGGTGATTGTTTTAGGGGTGAGGACAAAGAGTTATCAGTAGCCTATACTCACACATCTAGGAGAAAGTAGGCCATATGTTCTTTGTTGAACATCTTGTTTACTAATGTATTTCTACATTGCATTGCATTGCAGGCAAGGGTAATAATTGAATCTGTCCCAAATTGTCATTCAGTTTATAAAGTATTCCATATTTTGTCTTTATCATTAGTCTATTAACACTCCGTGGTATTTTGGATGCCATCAAATGGCTGAGACTCGTAAATTTTGTGTGATCAACACGCTACTTTCTAATGGCTTTCACAGATTTGAGCAATTTCTTAATACACCACACATTTCATCGTTTTTAATTTTAAAAGAGTCTTTATATGTTATTAAAATTGAACACACTGGGTCCAATGACTTGAAGTGACTGTGTTCTACAGTTGTGCGAGCCTCTTTTTAAAATATAGTTTCACGAGGGTATTTCTTATTTAGGATGGGTTCAACTTCTTATCTGACAAAGTTAAAACTAAGTGAAATAGACTAACATTGACAGAGTATGGACCTCTGAAATCCCTGCTTCTCCTATAATCTAGTTCCCAAGTAGTTTTGAATTGAGTAAACCTATCCTTGTTTGCGAGATTTTAACTATATGCAGTAGGGGGGACCTGAAATTTGCCCTCACTAGATGAGGAATACCGTTCCTAATGTAGACTACGTAGACCTTCTGGGATATTGCTATAGAAATTTTGCAAACTGTCTACATTTTCCTGTTTGATACTTGTTGATAATGGAGAATATTGCCCATGGAGAAATATGACAATGGCACAGTGAATAACTTATGGCCATATTAGCGTTAAATATGGTGTTCTTAATCGCCTGACATACATACGCTCCTGCAGATATTTACGCAGTTGTACAGGCGATGTATAAATCTGGTTTGTGGACAATTTATAGGCCTAGTACTTACAGCATTATCTGGGATTGTTATTAGTACTTTTGTGATCTCCCCTGAATATCCTCGATCCGTTTTGTCACCTGGGTGTAAAGCATTCGTTTAAATCCTCTTAAAGCCAAAGCAAAGCCAACTCCAGACAGGCCTTGGAGGCCCTAGGAGTAGTGGAAGGTAGAGGCTTCCACCTTTTGTGACATCGGCACTGGATGGTATGGAGTTGTCAGCTCCATGCCCGGCCATCTTTGCTCCCAGGAATTACCCTGGTACTCATTTCTGGTGTAGGCTGAGTGAACCCCAGGGCTATTTGCGTTTCCGAAAGTGGTAGATCTGTTTCTAAAATTCACTACCTGGGGGGGGGGATCGAAACCACTCCCTTTCAGTTAGAAACTCAGCGCCTCTACCGACTGCGCCACGCTGTCCCCGTTTAAATCCTCTTACAAACGTGAAAGGAAGGAAGGAAGGAAGAAAGTTTGTAGGTACATGAAACCCTTAATCTTATATCATAAATTACGGTACCTACGTTTTATGTGGAATCTCAAGATCCCACATACATTTAACATCAAAAACATGAATGCTACAATTTCTTTTGAAAATAGAAAAGGCTTTATCTCACACAATGAAACCCTGAACTTACATATTGGAACGATACCTATTATATTGACCTTGAAAGAGTTTTGTTGCCATCTGGATTTTATATTACCCAATAGCAAATTTCAATAAGTTATGAAACCTTTTCTGATACAGGTTAGTATTTCGTCCAGAAACTGTGAATTCAAGTTTTTACCAAAGCATGTTGAAAGTATTGATGACGAAGTTTTGTGAATTCAGGTCGTCATCTGTTTCTCACGATCTGCCTGTGAATAGCAGGGTAATCATTTCTTCTCCCACACAGCAATCCGGTTTGCTCCACGTGCATAGAATGAAACGAGTATTCTGAAAGCAATTTCAATGACCAGGTTACTGAGTATTTATTTTCTGCTTTGTCCTCATTTACAAAGACAATGTTGTCATCGTGTTGGAAGTCATTTTTACGTTTTGTTTTAGTTAACAAAATGTAAATGCTTTTCAGTTGGTCAATACGATTGTATCCATTTGGAATGGTGTTATTTCCTAAACCTGAAACAAAATTACATAAGATTAATAAATTCGCTTGGATTACTAGTTACGATCGTCAAGCGACCGTCATAAGTTCCTTATACTTAAGCTATTAAATTTACGAGTATGTGGGTGAAGATATTTACAATATATACAATTTTAGTTACAGAAGTTGTGCAATTTGTCAGGATTGGTTAGTTTTATAACATTTTTGTTGTGATATTGTTGATGTCTATTGGCATCCAAGTTCACGTGTATAGTGCCATGATGGTCAGGTTGGTGTTTGTAACTTGATAATGGATTAAATTACTTGGGTGGTTGTTTGGGCGATGTAGTAGCCTATCCTTTCTCGTAGAACTTCTGTCAGTGTTCACTGTTATTAATCTCATTTAATTGCTTCAAGTTTATGGAATTACACCCACTACAATTGGGTACAATCGTGTTGACAGACTGAAAAGTATTTCAATTTCGAATGACATATTTTTAAAAGTATTAATTTTTAGTTGTTCACGCTATTTTTATGGGAATATGGAAACACAACTTAATAAGAATCATATTTCATTTGGCAATTAACAGTTATATTTACATTGCATTAAACTCGCTTCTCCAACAAGTAAATAAATTAAACGAGCGGACCCGTGCGAGAAATCTCGCATGTTCATAAACCACACTTTCTCCAATAGGTTGATAATGAGAGACTTAAGGAGAAAGGTTGTTATGTTTTTATTTCAACCTAATGATTATAGAACACTATTTACATTTCAGTTAGAATTCCAAGTTCTACGTCCCATAACTTAAGAAGGCAATCACTGAAAATTGGATCATCATAACACTCACCGGTTATTCGATATTTATGAAATTATACGATTTGAGTACCGTACTCAATCCTTTGATTTACTGTTTCTGAAATCCATGCAAAATTATAAAGGAAAGACCTCAGAATGTTAAAATGAGATGAGACAGGCGTCACAGCGGCCAAACTGTGACGTGGACAGCAATTATGGAGCAAATTTTCCTATAGCAACAGTATCTGAAAATCGCACACTTCGTACATGTTTTTAATTTTTTTTTTAAATTATAGATATGTATGAAATTAGAGTGCAATTCGCCACTGCTAATGTCTATTTTCTTTCATTTGAATGCTCATTTGTCACGGTCGGTCGCTTGTGAGCGCCGCAGGAGGGAACTATACTACTGAAATAATGTACATGATAATAATCAATTAACAGAATTGCTCTCCGGACGGTCAACACAAGAGTGGGCAGAAGGTGGCCATTATTTTATCACCCTATTATTTATGTTGGAAAAGTGTGTAATGTATAGGGGAGACTTTGCTAACTCCGCAGTACGGCTACTTACGCAATACTTGCAATAGTCCCTATATTTTCTGCAGATATACCCAATCGCAAGAGACGAGTTCATCTCACCAGTTCGAAACAACAAATGCTACACCTCGTGGTCATCATCATCATCATCTTCATCATCATCATCATCATCATCGAAGTCCCACTCCTGTCTCCCGGGTGTGGTTTACAAGCTTCCTCTACTCCTTTCTGTCCTTCCATTTTGCCTGTTCCATCACTTCTGCCACATCCAATCCAGCTTCTCCAATGTCCTTCAAAATTTGGTCCAACCACCTTCTTCTCGGTCTTCCAACTGGTCTCTTTCCCTTGACTTCTCTTTCTAATTCCCTTCTTGCTATTCTTTCCTTACCCATTCTTTTTACATGTCCGAAACTACGTAACCTTGATTTCTGTATCTTGTGATTTAACGGTTCCATATTGAACCCTTGCAAAGAAGCATATGAGACTCAATTTCGGGGGGTGTAACAGTCCATTTCGAAAAGTTGTTGTTAAGCGCTTCTTATAACATGCAGGGTAACATATAACAAAATAACATGCAGGAAAAAGTGAATACCAGGATTAAAACATATGAATTTAATAACAGATCAACAAATTTACACTATTTACAACAACAACAAAAAAACAAGGTCTCCCAAATGACACCCATTTGAATTTAAAAAAATTGCCAAACTAGGCCTGATCTCAGGAGAGATCGTAAACATCTGGACCAAATGTCCCAAATTACTGCAATGACATGTGCGTGTGCGGCTTTTCTACATGCGTTACGATGTGTACAAATTAATGCGAGATTCGTTACCATCCAGTAAACCTTCAGGGGACGAATCTGCATTGTCTTGGAGCTAGACAGACACTAGGAACACACTAAACACAAATTAAACTAATCCGACACTTCCTACACTAAATAAGACAAAAATAATTTCCGCATGAAATTGGAATCAAAGAACTGCCGTAGCAAACAACATTAACGCCTAAAATTAGGACTTTTCAAATCAACACAAGTAAATCAACACGTGACCAATCAAGAAAAATACATATATGGCCGCTTGCCATTTTTACAATGAAATACAAAATACACCCAACGGTATCACAACAGACGAAATCTAACAATATGAAATGAGTCATAGAAATCACTAGGCTCAAAGTCAACATTTACATCATAAAACAAAATTTTCATTTCAAACGATATGCGGTAATTCGTAACGGACATGGCGAACTCCCAATTTAATATTATGATCCAATGACCATTAAAAGAACAGGTTTGCCACAGATAGCTTACAGGGGTCAGTCGGTCAGCTGGACTGCCTAAACGATGCATCACCAGACATAGATGGGCGCAAGGTGGAATCTGCACATCTGTCAACCCACGTGTCAATCACCTCGACCTGCCGTAGCAATGGCTCGAGTCTCGAAGAAGCGTGCCCCCAATAGCACATAATATACGTGTGTGTGTCAAAATAAAATATCTTAGCATCCAAGAATCAGCACAGGACAAGGTACAGTAGCCTCGAAGAGCGCTCTACCTTTCCATAAAAATACAACCACAATATTATGAGGGCGGTAGACACATTCTACCCCTCATCACGAAGAATCAATACACACACCTTGACACAATACACACACCAGAATCACACGTATGGGTTTGACAGAAACCTGAAATAAAGGACATAAAATATTTTCCACCGACTTGCGCTCCCAATCTAGTCCGTGACAGAAGAACCTGAAAAGGAATCTAAAAAAAACTCAAAAAAATATAGAACTAAGGTGTTCTACAGTGACATCTTAACTTGTTGCGCTCGGCAACCCTAGTATGAATAAAAGCCTGTTCGTAAAACATCTAACAACTTTTACCCCCTTCTCCTACTTAAAATGAATTTGAATAAAAGCACCATTTATCGACCATGACGACTTTCGCATTCGCATGAACAAAATCAAAATACACGCGCCGTGCATACTAATAATGACTCATAACAAAAATATACAATCAAACAAACATTTTGGCCACGTGCCAACGTACATTTAAATATAACAGTGTTGGCGCACAAAAATCTAAAATACACAAGAACACCATGAATAAAATTATTTACAACGTTCCCGCGTCTAATCTAGCTACATATTGAATAAATCAATGGTTTGTACATCACCGTGCAGCTTGTAGAATATCAACCTCCATCCCAATGCATTCCCCCACGGGAAATCTACTCCTTCATCGTCGACGTTCTGGTAGAGGCGTAGCACTTCATTCCACCAATCGACCTTCCTGTAGACATCTTGGCGTGGCTTCTTGGAAAGAAATGTTCAAAATTAATATTCTACCTAGCTAGAATCGCTATGAGCTACTGACTTTCACTCAAAATGTCCTGGGCGATTACTCAACGATGAACTGGCCCTATCTAAGCATTTGCTTACTTCACACGCACATATACATCACACAAAAATATAACACAAAATTTACAGAAAATATTACAATCTTCGTCCACCACGCAACTGGCATTTAACAAGTCTCACAAATTACGTCTACCGCGTAGCGCTTATCTCAACTAGAGATCTCCCTCCACTAGGCCTGAACTCTGCTCTCTAGAGCCTGATAAAATCGTGTCTCAAACTGGCGTGAACGATGCTCCTCAGAGCCCGATAAAGTTGTGTGTCAAACTACTCATCACCGATCAATTTATTAGAAACTGACAGAAAGGGGTGGAGTGGGGGCAATCTGTGAAAATAATCTGTAATTTTCAACTCACAGACTTAGGACTAGTATCAAACTTCTTCTTTCTCTATAAACGTCTCAATGCACTCATGCGGAATCCTATCGCATCGGTGGTTCTTCATACACGTGTTTTTAGCGCCTTTTTTATGGTACGCAAATCTCCGCGTGGTTTAGGCGTCCTCTCTCCTGATTCGCTGATTCAATCGTGTATCAGTTGGAAATTCATTTCTGACACGCTCATAATGACGCCGACTTGGATGCGCGTTCACCCTGAATTTGTCCTCGAACTCGGCTTAGCTGGTCATCCCCAAGAATAACTACCACGCTACCTCTGATGCAAGCGTTGCGACACACTACCTGTCTTCCCTTTGTCAATCTCCAACATGCTCTGTCTGGATATCGGTAATAATAATAATAAAAATCATGAAGACTTATTGATCGTCAAATCAATAAGGGTTCAATATTTAACTCTTCTCTGATTTTAATATATTGAATTCTATCCTTTCTTGTCTGAAGTTCATTTCTACTGCTTGTATCTTACTATTTTGCCTTTTATTCGTTACCAGTGTTTCCAGTCCATATGTTACAATTGGTATGAAATACTGTTTATATAATGTTAATTTCGTTCTCTTGGGTACTTTGTCATCCCATAAAAGTTCTCTGACTGATGATAAAATGTGGTACCTCTACTTAGTATGTTATTAATTTCAATGTTGATGTCACTACTTCCATTTATAGTGCTACCTAGATATACCTGGTGGTAAAGTCGTGAAAACCTGTGTTGTATTTTGTTTGTGAAGTATTTCTAAAATCACATGTGTTTCGGTGATTCATTTATTAGGTAGCGGTAGTAATGACTTATATTGTACATTTAGACAAGGTATCGCGGATTTAGCACTAGTATATAAAAATACTAAAAGTTACCAAATTCATATTTCTCCGAATGTTTTAGACACACGCCAGCTGAAATTTTAAGAACTGAATTTATGTCACAAATAGGCTATGTAGTAATTTAATTTCTACTTTGAAAACGTTTCGCTTAATTTATATTGTTTACCATCAACCTTAATATTGGGGATTTAGCTGAGTCTCTCCTATATAATTCACGTACCATTTCATTACGATAATAGGGTGATAAAATAATCGTCACTTTCCACCCAATCTATTTGGGCTCAGTTATGTTGGCTGACTGAAGAGCAATTATGTTTATTGATCATACAGGTAACACTGTAAAATGGCTTCTAACGTTTCAACAATCCCCTAATGCTAATCCATGAACGTGATGATTTTTAATCTAGCAACAGAACCATTTCCAATTACATTTCATTTCTTTCTTTCTTTCTTTCTTTCTTTCTTTCTTTCTTTCTTTCATTATGAGGAGTTTTGTTTTAGTTTACCAAAACTAAGTGAAGTGGCACAACGATGTCTATGTAGCAAGTTTCAAGTTTAGATACTCAAACCACAAATTCTGAAAAAAAAAAATGGAAGAATCAACTCGTGCTAATATTCTGATATTGACGCAATTTACTGTTTTATTGGAATGATAACTACAACAAGAAACTGCTCATCCTTTCACCTCTAAATGTAGAAAGTTGGTAGGATGGCACGAATACTAGGCTAAGTCGAAGTTGTTCCTTCACAATTGGTAACCACCGGACACACGAAATAACCTGAATTACTATTTCACATATCTACCCTTTTGTTGCCATGCTATTATGAGTGGTTGTGTTAATAATCCCAAGCCAAGTTTGGTGAGATTACAAGTTTGTGGTTACATTAACTCCTCCTGATATTTTTAAGATAGAATGATGATATTTCTTCCGTAGCAGGTAAATATATTTTACGAGTATTAGTTTCCAAATAATTAATAATATGTTCCATTAGTTTCATTAAATCATTGTTAATTTTTTATTTCTGTTTAAATTTAAATTGAATTTTTAATATAATTTTGATAGCCTAAACAATCTGCATGGTATCTTTTTCAATCCTTATTATTTTCTCTACTCGTGGTACTTCCTGATTCAGTGGTTTTAAACTGAAAATTTTAATGGAGTCTGTGTGAATTTATATCTTGAACATTTTAACGAACTTTAAAGTCCTCTTCTTGAAGTTTGAACATTTTATAAAAGTCGTATTCACTTTAAGGGCTTCCAACGGGAAATTTTCTTCATTGCTTTACTGGGACAAAAGTAAACTAGCGATTGGATTCTATATGAAAATTTTCCATTGCTCGACCTGTCCAATGGGGAAACCTTATCTCACAACGTGGGAATCATCCTGTTAACTTTACAGTAATTTGAGAGTCAAACGTTGACTCTTCGTGGGACTTTTCTATTTGTTTTTGAAACTTTGCTCAGCTAACATTCATTCCGCCGATGGATCCTTTTAATAGCCCCATTTAGCGTGGCCTACAAGCTATAACAATTTTTCAAACAAGTGCCTCAAGCTTCCTCGGACGATATATCGGTCCACTGGCACAAATACACCATAACACCTTAGAGCGAGAGCATTATGATTCAATGATTCAATAGGAATCATTCGCAATCGTAGGAAATATATTAATTAATTATTCTATGTCGCATGGAATTTAAGGCTCAATATACAGCACTGTACTTTCAACTGTGTAAAGTACACGTTGCTGTTAAGGCACAATTCACAAATTCGTATCGTATCGTATCGTATGGTATCGTATCGTCCAGACTATACTGTAGATACGTACCGGTACATCCTGTCCGCAACGTATTTGGTTGCTTTCTGTATTTCTGTGTGACTGAAGTCTCAGCGTTGTTTTGTTTACCCTCTGGGCGTATATTAAATTTATAAAACACACCCCAATGTTCGAACAGGGTTTTTAATTCACATTTTTAATCTATCTACCGCGATTGAGCCATGATTGGAGGGAGAGCCACAGCGTATATTTCCATGTCAATAATGGAAACACGCACGAATTAATAGTTTTTTTTATATTAAAAAGTATTCCTCTTCTTTATTAACAATGTTATTGATTTTGGTATTGTACCTAGGTATAGCCTTTATTATTGTAACCTAAGGTACGTTTTTGTAGTATACTCCTCCCCACCCACAGTCCGCTTCGTTGTATAGCGGCCAGCACTCTTGGCTGTCACAGCGGTGGTCCACGTTCGATTCTCGGCTCTGACAAGGAATTTAATTCTTATCTGAGGGCTGCAACAGGGTACACTCAGTCTCTATGTCAAATCTGAGAAGAGTTTGGTTAAATTTCCACCTCAGCCATTCTACTCGACTCCTTCCCAACCCTAATCTGCATAACAAATACACACTACAACTACTATTGTTCTCCAATTGACAGATAATGCCTTGTAGGGGCCTAATACACTTTATGATAATTATGGAACATTTTTTTAAATAGTACTTTCAAAGAACATTTAAAACATCAAGAGGAAACAAGATTTAAGAACTCACATTTTGTAATTCCTAAAACAAATAAGGAATTTGGCCAAAGATCATTGGCTCACATGGTGCCATTTCTATTTAACAAGCTACCACATTCACTGCTGGTCTTTGAGAGTATGGCAAAAACAAACAAAAAAGTATTAAAAATTGGATAATAAATAACTCCTTCAACTAAGTGGACAACTGCTTGTAGGCTATATGTAAAGTGGACAACTGCTTGTATATGTAATAGACTCCTATTCATAAACTGTGGCAATATGAAAGGAGAAATTAATTCAACATGATAGTAATATTTGTATTTTAAGTTTTAAGTTGAGTTTTTAAAATAGTAACGACATAACTGTTGTAAAAGAAAAAAAGGAAGAAAAAATATTATGATTTACTACAATTGCTGTATTATATTAATATTAACATATTTATAATCATTTTAACCATAATTCATTTTTATGAGGTGATTTTGTGAATTATTATCAGCGGCTCAGTATAAGATAATTGGAAGGTGAGAGACTAGACTTCATTGTTTTTGTTAACAGATATATTGTAATTATAATTGGCACCTGCCGACAAGCGTGAGCTTGGCACGACCAAAATATGTAAAATTTGGCTTAAATAAACAAACTGTAAACTACTACTACTACTACTACTACTACAGACAGCACAATAACACAGGTTATCAGAAAAATGGAGTACGTTCCAAAGGAACTTGTAGTGTTTCGGTGTGACTATGTCCGATGGAATGGTGCACTACTCGGAAGGTCAGGCAAGTTACAATGAAACACAGCTAAAGCCTCGCATAAAAGGGGTGGAAATATTAATCATCATAAAAAGTGTGTGTCTCTGCCATTTCGAGCTTATCAGGTTGTTTCAGGAGGTGGGTTATTATTTTGGCACGTGACCACATGAGAGCTTGTTCTCCCATATCTCTACGACCTGTGGTCGGTCGATTTTGAATTGGCCTGAGCCAAGTTCATATTCTTTCTGCAGGTGAATATATCGCCCATGCAACAAAACTGATGCATTCGTTAGAGTAAATATTTGATTGGTTATACCTTACAGTACATGCGAAGCAAGCATTACCGCATAGGCATTACCTTCGCCTACACTTGATGGATAATTTCTGTACGTATGGAGGTACTTATCAATGTGAGTCATCAAAGCTATCTGAAGAATTGCGTTTAAGTGACCTACTGTTGCGTTTTATTGTTTAGAGATAACAAAGAAGCATGCCATAGTATGCATGCTTATATGTTTGTACAGTCCGATGCACATTTAATCGAGGCTTTACAAAGAGACCATCAGAAGTTCTGGTAATCCGACTGTATTACCCACTTCAAAGTATTTTTATGCACGTCATTTATATAGGGTGTTTCAGAAACACTCCAAATTTGATACGTTTTAAAAGGAATACAAAAGAGATTTCCAAATTACATTTCCCTTAATGTAAATGGAGAATGTAACTTCTCTACTATGCTTTCTTTCTTTCTTTCTTTCTTTCTTTATTTCTTTCTTTTTCTTTCTTTCCTTCTTTCCTTCTTTCCTTCTTTCTTTCCTTCCTTCCTCGTTGCATAATGGCTAGTATTCTTGGCTGCCATCGCGGAGGCCCGGGTTTGATTCCCTGCTGTGCCAAGAGATGTAATACTGATCTTAGGGCTGGAAAAGGGTACACTTAGCCTCGTGAGACAAAACTGAGAAGAGAGGGGTTTGATTCCTACCTCAGTCATCCTGGAAGTAGTTTTCCGTTGTTTCCCACTTCCACTCCAGGCAAATGCCGGGATGGTACCCAACTTAAGGCCATGGCCATTTCCCATCCAAAGCCTACCGCAATTTAAAAAGCACACGTTAGTACAGACATCACAGTGACACAGGTTATCAGACAAGTTCTACACACACCCAAGTACACAGGACTACATGAGCACGATGTTGCAGAGCCCCTGGAAGAATTAACAACAATATATAAGAAGAGACAAAGATCACTCGTTAACGAACTAATTGAAACTTGCTGTGCTTTCTTCTTGAAAATATAATTGCTCATCACAGGTACTGTAATCGGAATGATGTAACTTACAATGGATAGAATGAGCTCCAGGCAAACTTAAACCATGCTCAACTCTCTGTGCTCTATTTTCACATATTGATGAATATGTACGTCTTGCCATGTAGGTGACGCTGACCATGGTCTCCACAACCCTTGAATAAATAATCGAAGGTGTGAGAAAGAGTTCAACAATATGTTTGATCTCCGAATCATACTTTTTTCTTTTTTAAATACGCTTGTGATTGTCTAAATCTACTTTGGTCAACCTTGGCTGCAGATCGCTGCCAAATGAGAGCAGTAGGCGGTAATTGTGTGTCTGGCTTGATGACAATTTACAATATCAACCTTTAAGTCTGGTACTGCACAGAGTAGAGGTCAATGACAGCACACAAATCTCTCTCACTCCTCCTCCTTCCCAAACTTCTTGCAAGCCACCGTCATCTCTCTTTATATATATATTCCAAAATCGCAGTTCTGAAACCAATAGGCCTAGAAAGCTGAAACTTTACATGCTGGTTGCTCTTAGGCTGTAGGTGTTCACTAAGAAACGGTTTTAGAAAATTCAAAACCTAAGAAGTCTATTCGGCCCTTCGGCACTGAGCATAGGCAAAAGATATAATAACCGAACATAGATCATTTCATGCACCCAGATGTGAGAAACAATACTCGAAGGTCCTACCCGAAACACACTTTTTAAGGCTCTAAAACCAACAATTTCGGAGATATTTCAAAACAACTTACCTCTCTCTGGCAGACAGATCAGAGGGGCAGATGACCTCGTAGTTCCGCCCCTTAAAACCTCAATAACTAACTAACAAACAGATCAACGTAACCGTGACAACCGCAGTTCAACCTTACATTTTCTCTCTGTACGTGGACGTGCCATTCAATTTATTACCTAAAATACGATGCAAATGACATTAACCACAGTCTTAAACACTCTTCAAAGTGATATTAATGTCAACCCCTAATGGATATTAACAGAAATAACAAATGATAAGTCAAATCTATAGGAGTAAAGATACCATTCATAATGCCCAACAAACCCATTGATATAGAAGTACGAAGTTTGGTATGTACATTCTTTCCATGACGGAAGCACCCACTAAGAAAGGACATTTGGAAATTCGCTCTTAAAGAGGGCTTTTTTAAAATTCTTAATAATATAATATTTCGTGCTTTTATGCTTACTTTTATTAATTATTATTCCATTATGGAGACGCAAACTATGCTGTTATTTTGAGTCACGATTTTATACCAGTGGTAGGCCTATATCTCGAACGGTTTGTTATTTCTTCACACAAAATGTTATCTCCCACAGAGGCAGATTGGTCCACCTCCTTCCTGGTGGTGTGGCTAGCGTCTTGTCTGTCACCCCGGAGGTCCGGACTCGATCCCCGGCTCTGCCAAAATAAAAATATGCTGGTCTAAGGGCTGGAACGGGCTACACTCAGCCTCGCTCAGCCTCGTGAAGCAAACCTGAAAAGAATCGGGTTCGGTTTCCATCTCAGCCATCTTGGAAGTGGTTTTCCGTGGTTTACCCACTTCCACTCCAGGAAAATGCTGGGATGGTTCCTAACTTAAGGCCACGGCCTCCTTCACAACCCTCGCCTGAATTACAAAAATGACTGGCTGCTTGGCTCAGGGATAACGTTCTCGCCAGCTGTGCCCAAGGTTGCAGGATCGAATCCTGGCACAGCAAGATGGCACTTGAGGGTGCGTAAAAAGCAAGTGAACTGTGTCAGTAGATTTACCGGCATGTTAAAGATCTCCTTCGGGGAAAAATTCTGACACCTCGGCGTCTCTAAAAGCCGCAGTAGTTAAAAGGGACGTAAAACCAATAACATTGTTATTTATTATTATGAATTACAACTGCACTACTACAGACATCACAAGAACACAGATTATCCGACAAATTCTCCACACACCCAAGTACACGGGGCTAAATGAGCACGATGTCCATGCCCCACAAATGAAACAACAACAGAGACGGATGGAGAGCTGAATGGGATTCCGGGACATGGTGGTGTCATTGTAACGTTTAGCTGCTTCTTCATCAATTTCGCATAGTGGGAATAGTTTTCTGGAATATCTCCGAAACCGCGGGGTTTAGATAAATGAAAGTTTTGATTTCCTTACACAAGAAATTCTCATTTTGATATTTGTTTACACGTACAGTACCGGTCAAAAGTTTTGGACCACATAAGAAAATCATGATATGTCACTTAAAACCTAAACTTGTGGGACTAGAGCTCTGCGATTTTTTATTGAACTCTTACATCTGATTTCGTTCAATTGGGCAAGTATTGTAGAAGTTATGATTTTTTAACTGTTGGAAGGTCACGCCAAAAAGTCACCATTTTCAGAGGTATAATATATTGCATATTCCAACCGGTTGCAGGTATTGCCCTCAATTTTCTCATTTAGACTTAGTAATTGTTGGTGATCATTTTGGTGTAAATATACAAATTCCGAAAAAAATGCTGTTTTTTTTTTTTTGCATGTTTATACTTTTTCAAGCCAGCGCTAAAATGATCGATGTACTGATGACAACAAAATAATCTTACGGCGAAATCCCACAAGCCAGAAATCTGTGCCTTGATGCCATCTGTTGAGTGAAATTGGAACTACTAGACACAACATGTTAGAAGCGGGTAGGTAGCAAGGAAGCCTTAAGACAAGCGCGATAAGAACAAGGGGAAATCGACCATTTTAGCGCTGGCTTGAAAAAGTATAAACCCGCAAGGAATGAGGTCCTGCATTTTTTCGGAATCTGTATATTTATACTAACATGATCCCCAACTATTGCTAAGTATAAAATTAAAAATTGAGGGCAATACCTGCAACCAGTTGGAATATACAATACATTATACCTCTGAAAATGGTGGCCCTCCAACAGTTAAAAAATCATAACTTCTACAATGCGTGGCCCAATTGAATGAAATCAGGACGTACCGTATATATTCTATCAGATGTAATTGCTCAGTAAAAAAATATCGCAGTGCTCTAGTGCCAAAGGTTTAGGTTTTAGGTGACATACCATGATTTCCTCATGTGGTCCTAAACTTTTGACCGGTACTGTAATTGTTTGACAATATTCATTAGTGTTTTGACTGTATTAACCCAATTCAAAATTATATTGTTTCAATTCATTTTTCAAATTTAGGTTTTTTGTGGAAGGGTATCCATTTATTTATTTATTTACTCGCATTTATTTATTTATTTATTTATTGTTTAGTAATTTTACTCATATTCTTTAATTAGAATAGATTATAAATTAGATTTAAGCTGAAGAAGACACCATTGAAGGGTCGAAACATGTACAATTGAACAAATGTTTTAACATTTGTATTGATTGGCGTACTATTTTTAAGAGTTATCTATAAATCAATACGGAAAATATCTTATATTACCTAGCTTTTTATAAATGTTTAATGAAATACGATAAATACAGAATTTATAGTTGCTCGAAAGTAAGCTCTGTGTTTACTACTGAACAATCAAAGCGGGTCGTAAGACAAAGTTATTGTTTTGTGTGAAGAGGCGAATTTCCAAATGTCATTTCTAAATGGGTGCTTCCGTCATGGAAAGAATGTCCATCTGAACAATACTTATTTTCAGTTGAAAGAATAAGGATGATAACCTGCTATTTTATATGTTTAACACTTTTAGCTCGTGTTTTGTTCGTAGTAATATGAGAACATAAGCATATTTTAGAGCTTCCTTATGGACGTTTAATCTTAATGAAGGCATGTTATGGCCTTCTGAAACAATTGTTTTTAAAAGAAACAAAAGTATTGTAATTACGAGCAAAGTTATGAAATAATATTTAAATTGTTTTTTTTTTCTATGAAATAAATATTTTAAAAAAGTTAGGAACAGATCTGTAACAAATGTGGGGTTTAATTTGTGGTAATATAAACATAATTTTGTGAATATGACATAATAGTCTATATATAAATTGGTTTGTAATAAATAAATATATTCCTATAAAATAGACAAAACAATTCTCTTTAAAAACTATCTTGAGATGGTCAACAGGGTTTGCTTTCTATGAGGTGAATAAAGGCTGTTTGCGGAGCGGAACATAGGTTGGAATATTTAGGCTCCTGTATTTATCTTCTTGCTCCAATGGAAATTTTGAAGTGATATGGAAATGTTGTGTCGTAATCTATGGTGATGAAGTTGGATTTTGTCATATGTTACTGTGTGTGTTGGTTTTTATTATTAGTTCCTGTGTTTTATTTCTAAAAAGGACGGACATAGATGTCTAAATTACATTTAAATATCAACAATATCGTCATGTTCAAAATCTTCATGTTCTCTGAATGGTCTACCATTCCTTGATAAACATGCTGTATTAACATATTAATAATTTTTGCAATATCAAAAATCTGTGACTCTTCCATTTTGCTAGTAAAATCTATTTTCTAATTTTCCACAAGGGTATATTGTCCTAAGAATATCTTGTTGAGTTTAAGTTAAGTTTCGTTAAGATTTCAATTGCTGATTCTTATCTCTGCCATTAAAGGAAACTTAGTACGGTAATTAACTAATTAGTTACTGTATCAATCCCTGAACTATTTGGAATCTTAAATAGGAAAAGAGTCAACAACCGGTACACCTTATACTTCCACGTTTGGCTGTTAAAAGTCTATTTCTGGTTCACTGTTGCTCGGATTGAGTAGGCGGAATATCACCATAATCTGTGTAAATTGCCTATATCAATCATTTCCGGAAACTCACGAAAGTGCAATAATGGTTTTTTTGTTATAAGAGGAGGACGTAATATTCGGGTACCTATTGTTCAGTCCTGTCTAATTAATCAAACTGTATTAGGAACATATCCTCTTGGGCAATTTCAAAAACCCAATAGCCTATTCATATGTTGGAAAACTTCGGCAAACTGAGTGCTATCCAGTTAAAGTGTATAAATGGAGAGCTTCAGTTGAGTTGCCGGTAATCGCCTGTGCCGTGTCTAGGGAGTGGAATATGCAATAGCCGGTAGACTCATATAGCTTGCCCGGTGATGTACTGTACTGTAATAGTCTCAACTACTATAGTCAACGATAGGTTTCCGTACTGCTAGCTATGTGATTGCTTGTAATTAATTGCTTTAGTGAGTTTAGTGTCCGTTTGAATTAGGTGTGGAACAGCGGATTTTCATATACTGTAGATCTTCAAAGCAAGAATAATTATGTTTATAGAATGAGAAGAGAATTACGCGAACAATTCCTGGAGTGCAAGTGCCAACGCATTGCGGAATTAAGAGAATTGTGAATAAGTCCACAACTGTGGGTCTAATGCTAAACAAACAAAACAATATGAGTATTACAATCGACTAACTTAACTGACGAAAACGTGTACGATATTTGTGAAAGACTTGAGTGCGATCCCCCTGAAAATCTTAAAGGAAATTTAAGAATAAACCGGAATATTATTCGCACGCTACAACACCTGTCTACTGTAGGCTACTGAGGTAAGTTTTATTGTTTTTCTATCTGTTTGACAATCTCAGTACTCATTCATCGAATTCGATGGTTTTTCTGCGGTCACACGGGAACGGTGTGGCGGCAACCGCGCTCTCGTTTACCGACTCGTGGTATGAAGGAAGCTCGGCAACACCTGCGGGGCCCACCCTGTGTTTCCTCCTCGCCCCACCTTCTGTTAGCCAACCTCTACTGACGGACGACGGCCTTCCTAGGAACAATTTGGGTGTCATTAGGTACCGAACGTGGCAAAGAAGAGTACACTAAATAATCAATGGCACACCGGCACAATGTTTTTGATAATTCACATTGAGGAAACATCCATGTTTACTCACACACTGACCGAGAGAAAGCCCAGACCAAACAAGCACGGGTTTCCCCCAAACTAGATACGCACCTGACAGTCCGTGGCTTGTTGCAGCACACTTTAAATCTTACTGAATTACGAGTATATCTATTGATATGAAAATTATACGGAAACATTAGGGACCGAAAGCGAATGGCTGTATTTACTGTCGATAAGTACGGAAATAGGTAATTTGAATCCCGGTGCTGACAGCAGCCATCATGAGTGTGGCTGTTAACAGGTTGTATCCGCATGCCCTGCAGGCAAATGCCGGGATGGTACCTTGTTTGAAGACCCGGGATAACTGCTGTTTCCAAGGTTGCAGGATAGAATCCTGGCACAGTCAGTTGACACCTGAGAGTGCGCAAATGCGAGGGAGCTATGTCAGTAGATTTACTGGCACGTTGAAGATCCCCTTCGGGGCAAATTTCCAGAACACCAGCGTCTCCAGAAGCCGCAGTAAAACCAATAAGACTATTGTTATTTACCCACATCTTAGATCCAACAGTACGGTTTGAGACTAATGAACAACCACCACAAGATGTAAACGGCGTGAAGCAGGCAATCTACGACAAATATCAAGTTAACTCGGTTACTATGGTTTGCTAGTGGGCACGAGACGGACTCCACAGAAGTTGTTGGTCGACATATACAATTTCCAACTTCCACAGTGTTACCTATCGTTGAGGCTGCGCTTAGAGGCCTGTGCTCCTTTTTAGGAACCACTCATACACCCAATGATGCACTTGTTCCACTTTACTGTGTCTATTGGCAAGCCTGTTGAGGGTCAGTTTCTTGAATTAATTCTTTATTGTCTATGTAAACTCTCTTCAGTCACTCAACACGTAGGATAGGGAAGTATTTTGTACAGATTCTTAAATCCAAACAGTGTAGAATTGGCTTCTAAGTTTTCTTTATACACACGTGGTCATATTGTTAGTATTAATTCTTATACTAGCCGTAATGTGGAAAGAAGCTTCCATGACGTGAATACGACTTGTGGAAGCCAAAGGTTCCCTAAACTGTTGAGGTTAAGCCTGTGGAAAGTTATTTAAAAATATAAAACCACAATTCGGTCTATGATTAAAAACTCTCATTTTCATGTTAAAATCTGTAAATGAACTAACATTTCTAGTTTGCTAACATTTGCTCCCAAAATAAACGATTCTTCGTAGTGTGTGCATCCTAAGCTCCCACCACTTTTCTTGTTCTAACATGTGTACATAAACTCTGAATCGAAAGCAAAAAATTAGCATCGAGAAGCTTAGGCAAGGGTGAATATATGCGGCCTGCCATTGGTACATGTTCACCGGGTGGGACGTGGCTGCGCCTGTTACTCAAATGAAATGTAACTTTTGCCACAGTATTGAAACGGTGAAACATTTCGAAACGGTATTTTCCCCCTTGTGTATAAATTATGTTCATGCAAAAATGAGCCGTTGAGAGCCCAAGTGGTGTAACTCCACTCGGAATAACAGTCTAACAAGTCTAACCTTTGTGGCTGACAGACGCAATGTTCACTGGCAATGCTTCGCACACACTGGCCCTGAGCTACGCCTGCTTGTCATAAGGGTTTGACTTTCACCAAAAGATTGGACTGTAGCGAAGAACTAAAATGGCGAATAAGCATGCCTAATCTCTATAGAGTCATATCTTACTCCTCCTTACCTCTGGCTACGGTCGTGGATGAAAAGAATTGTGGCAGAATATCGTCCCTTTTCCAATTTTTTCCTTATGATTGGTCTCGCCTCTGAACCGTATGTGGATCAGCCGTGCAACAGAACAATCCATGCTAAGTTCAGCTTTCCTGTGAACAAGCATCAAGAAGCATGAGCTTAAAATTCATTGTCCTGTATAAACGTAAATTTCGTGTAGGCCTACTGTAGCTATGCACTCAGTCAGTGCAGTATATTTGTTGTTGTAGATTAAGTCTCCAGTCTTTTGACTGGTTTGATGCAGCTCTCCATGCTTCCCTGTCCTGAGCTAATCGTTTCATCTCTACATAGCTACCACATCCTACATCCGAGGCAATCTGTTCAACATATTCTAACCTTGGTCTACCCCAACAGTTCTTATCCTCGACACTTCCTTCCATAACTAAGTTTGCTATTCCTGCGTGTTTTAGTATGTGTCCTACCAACCTATCTCTTCTCTTCATTATCAGTCGCCACAAACATTTCTCCTCTCCCAATCGTCCTAATAACTCTCCATGTGTAACCTTATCTACCCATCTGATCTTCATTATTCTCCTGTAACACCACATTTCCAACGCTTCAATTCTTATCTTTTCTGCTGCTCTAACACTCCAAGTATCACTTCCATAGAGCGCCACGCTTCAAACAATGGCCTTCAAAAATGACTTCCTAATACCTAAATCTATATTTGATGTCAACAAATTCTTTTTCTGTAGAAACGCTTTCCTTGCCTGAGTTAACCTACTTTTTGTAGGTATCCATCGTCCATCACTGGTTAGTTTGCTTCCTAAGTAACAGAAATCTCCTACTTTCTTTAGCTTTTCGCCTGCCAATTCGACGTCAATACAATTTAAGGTTTATTATTCTTTATGCTTATACACAGGAAGTGAATTGTTTTGTTGGGCTGCACATCCGTATACGGCTGGGAGGCGTGACTAAAGATAGTTAGTTAGTTATTGATGTTTTAAGGGGAGGAACTACATGGTCATCTGCCCCTTGACCAAAGATAAGGAAAATATTCGAAACGAAGAGCATTGTGGGATACCAGGTATTGCACGTTAATATTTGTGAAAAGAAAAAGACAGAAGGGATTACTGGTTGAGGAAGCTTCCTGGGTAGATCAATGGTGATTCTGGAGTCATGGGCTCAGTTCCCGATCCAGAAAGCCTGATTTTGAAGCGTGGGAAAATATCGGCTCGTAAAGTATTTTTCATATTACATTTGGTGATTATTAGAGCCCGATTGTTTAGTCAATGATAGGACAGACTGCTGCTTCATGTGGATAATTACGTACAAGTATAGGGAAGAAAAGAAATTCCTTAAAATCAAGTTAGACATTTGTGAAGGTGTTTCACAATCATAAATGGAGTACACTTTATACTTAGAATTTTAAAAAATCCTGAAGTAATTATCGGCCTGTTAGGCTATATTCCTGTAGGTTCGAATTACTTCAACTTGAAGCAAAGTTTCAGATTTGATGGAGCCTTATAATATTTTAGGCAATATAACTTTGAGAAAATAAATACTTGTTTTCCCGTAAACATGAAATGGTAATTTCTGAGATTTTGGAAATAAATTATAAAATAATTTTAAACTAAATTTAGTTCTAAGTGAATGAAAAGGCATCATTCTTCACTTTAAAAATGATGCATTTTACAGGAGGATTTGCAAAACAGGAAGAGCACAGTAGGAAATGTCTTAATCTATAGGAAGTAAAATGTCCGTAATGTGTTACAATCTATCATACTAACGTTCGAACATACTGGCTCTAGTTTATTTATTTATTAAGCGTATGGCTTTTATTGACGGGAGTGTCCAAGGACATGTTCGCCTCGCCAGAGTTTGTAGCTGCTTCTATACGGACACCCATGGGGTGAGCTACAAGTACCGTCACATGTGGATGAGATGAAATTAATGAAGATGAATGAAACTGGGCAAGTTCAATTTCAAGTAGTTCCAACTTTGGCTACCAGACGTCACTGTCACCCAGCGGCTAACTTGATTGTGCGTTTCTAGCCAAATTTAACTACACACTACCAATTGTAGTGGTAGGTTCTTTTTCATGCCATAAATCTATGAAATGGGCTCGCCGGATTTACTTCCCCTCTGAAGAAGATTTTAACGCTCTTAAAAGATCCGACGACTTCAGCCGGGTTTGAACCCGCAATCTTGGGCATAGCATTTCAACATGCTACCGACTACGCCTCCGAAGCCGCTACTGGCGCTAGTAATTAGAATATATAAGTGATTAATTCTTAGTCATAGTGTAACGTGTTTTTCGAGGGGTTTTATGCAACTGGCATAAGTCAGTAGGAAGCCATTCTATATTTATTTACGCGGCAAATTGTTCAGCCAAGAGAATTTTTCATGGTAATTTATTATTATTATTATTAATTTATTATAATTATTATTAAGGTATTTTCGGAGCATTTTATAAAAATTATTAGCATTCAGATAGGTTTTCCATGTCTTAGAAAACGCTATCAAGCAAATTATTACGAACGACAATATTATAGAAAATTATGTGATTACGGAATTTTACGGAGTTTTGTCAGTTAGGGTATTTGAGAGACATGACTCACTGGGAATTCGAGTACAAGCTGATTCCTGTCGAGAAGTATTACGCAAGGCTGGGTCGCAAGGTCTAGCAAAGGCGAATTGTTGGAACAGAAATCGACTTCTCCCTCTCGCGCGCCGAGTGTAATGAGGCAGAGGAGGGGAACTAGCGGCGTGCTCAGCCAATCAGTGTGGACGACGTAAGCTAGATGTCGGTACCATGGTGGGGGAGCCAACGTGTGGATATATATCGTTCGACGCGCCGTGAAACGAGGACTATCTGTGAAATACTTGAGGAGTATGGATGCGCGTGCGAGTCGCTCCGATGTTCAGTGGAGTTAAGGTCTATCTGTGAAATACTTGCGGAGTATGGTTATACGCGGGGGACGCTCCGATGTTCCGTGGAACGAACAATCTGTGTAGAACTTGCAGAGTACGGTCGCAAGTGCGTGTCGCTCCGATGTTCAGTGGAGTTAGCGACGAACTTTTGTAAAACTTGGTTGTACGAGTGTTTGGGTCCGAGGTACGGACCATAGAATTATCTAATCTACCAGAATATCATCAAATTCCGACGGAGATGACGACGTCCAGGAGACTGTGGGAAGCTCACAACATCATCAAGAACGAGGGAAATGCCTTGGCAATTTCCAATGGTAAGCGCAAATGACGCAGAAATACGCAATCTCTCATTTTTCTTTGTTTTATATTTCATATTTCAGTAACTTCATAGCTTGGAAATAAGAGTAAAATCAATTTATCAGACTCCGTTTTCACGTAATTTTCTATCGGTAATATTCAAATCACAACGCTCCAATTTAAATTTTATACTTATTATTATTATTAATTTTGCTATACTTGTTTTATATAATAAATTCATTTCTTTTACAATGCAATCTTTGCTTTCAGTAGGTAGCATTAGATATAGACCAATTCCTCCTCCTGATACAATTGTTTGTTGGGTTAATGATCAAATCATACCACGATCTGAGTGAATAGATTCTTGACGGTGTTCTACCAGAGCTAGACGTTGTTAAATACAAATTTAGATTTCAGCATTGCGTTGTCTTGGCGCCCATTAAAACAACATAGCTTAGGCAAAGGTAAACAATTACATTTTCTCCCAACAGTGTGGGCTAGCGAAACCATTACATTTGTCGCTACCAACATGGGGCACTAATTACCGTTACATTTGTCGCCGACAACTTGGGGCTGAAAACCTAATAACATTTGTGGAAGGAGAAGGGTATATATTTCTGTGCCTGTATTTTGGGGATTATTTGTCTTTATCAGTGTATATCATTATGGGGGATGAGAAAGAAAGACAGATGAGGTTACGTAGTGGTCATCAGCTGGAGAGTGATGATACGAGCAGTATGTCGAGTGATGGTAGTACCGGGGTAGCGGAGGTAAATCCCGATACTGAAACAGGGAGTGTAGGCGGCCAACCAGAATTAAAAACTTTACTTCTCGAGTTCATGTATCAGAACAAAGTTAGTAGTGATGCCTTAAATGCAAAATTAGAACAAAACAGTAGGGAAAATAAAGAAAGTACAGACGCTTTAAACGCAAAACTGGAACAAAACAGTAGGGAAAATAGAGAGAGTAATGAAACTTTAAACGCCAGATTAGAACAAAACAGTAAGGAAAATAGAGAGAGAGTACTGAAACTTTAAATGCTAAATTAGAACAAAACAGTAGGGAAATGAGTGACAAATTTGAACTGATTAGAGGTGAGATCAGGGGGGTGATGGAAGAAAAGGCTAAAGAGATTATTGCAGATGTAGACAGAAAATTAGGAAAAGTACAGGAGGAGTTGGAAATTAGAATCAGTACACAGGCTGAAAATTTAAAAGAACTAGTGCAACTGGAAACACAGCAGGTCAAAAAGCAATTGGGGGGAGAAATTGACAAAATTCAGGTAGCTACTAAAGAGGTTAAGGAACAGCTGGGGGGTAGAATTGAGAAAGTCCACTCACAAATAGTTGCAGAAGTAAATGATTTAAGAGAGAGTAATAGAGAGAGCATTAGCAAGATTGAGGAGAAACAAGCAAAGCTATATGATAAAGTAGAAGAATCAGAAGGAAACATTAAATTAACAGTAAACAGTATTGAGAGGAAGGCTGAGGAGAAAATCGCAGAATTAGAATTAAAATTAAAAGCTAGGATCAGGCAAGAAAATAGTCAGAATAGGCCAGTTTTGGTGAATAGCACACACAGGGAGGTAGAACTGGGTAAGTTCAGCAATCGACAGGGGTGCCCAATGGAGTTCATGAACACTATAGAAAATAAATTCGGGGAGAGGTTGGAAAATGGTAGTATTGAGTGGTGCCAGGTAGTTGAAATTTTAGAACAAGTGTTTGTGGGGGAAACGAGGAATTGGTTTGCTGTCTACAGAGACAAGTTTACTAATATCAATGATTTTAAAATGAAATTCTGTGAAAAGTTCTGGAATGAGGTTATTCAGTCGCAGCATCGTGAGGGAGTAGTGTGTGGTAAATATAACCCTAAAGGAAGCTCCACCATGACCGAATACTTTTTAGGGCAGGTATTAGTGTGTAAATATCTGGATGGCTTGAAGGAGGAAAGTGATGTGGTAAGGTTGCTACTTAGGCACTTTCCCTATAGGATCAAGGAGGCTGCTTGTATCCAGAATGTAAAGACTATATCACAAGTAGAAAATTTGTTAAGCACATTTGATGCACTAGGGAGAGGGGGTTATGAGGACAATTTCATTCGGAACCAGGGTAATAATAATAATAGACCTAATGAAGCCAGGCATCAAGAAGTTCAAGG
The DNA here is from genome assembly GCA_946902985.2 of Meconema thalassinum. NCBI lineage: Eukaryota > Metazoa > Arthropoda > Insecta > Orthoptera > Tettigoniidae > Meconema > Meconema thalassinum. The sequence continues at coordinate 548,022,037 of OX336390.1, forward strand.
GAACGGTGGCGAAGGGGCCAACGCTCAAAATAGAAATAATAATAATCAGCTATATCAGAACAGAGGAAATGGCTATGGTAATCAGTATCAAGGGAGGAACAATGATTTCAGGGGAAATCAAGGGAGGAACAATGATTACAGGGGAAATCAAGGGAGAAACAATGATTTCAGGGGAAATCAAGGGAGAAATTATAATGACAATAATTACAACCAGAATAGGGGTCAAGGAAGAGGACAGCCTAGTGGTAGTAATATACAGCCAAACAATGACAACACAGCCCAGAACAACCAGACCAGTTTAGTAGTTAGTAGTACTACGGCCAGCTGTAGCGATTCTTTAAACGCGAACCAGGCTGCGAAGTAAGGTCAGAATCTCAGTCTGTAGCATGCCCTGTCCATACAATTATACAGGAACCCTATGACCTAAATGTAAGAAATGAATTATTACATGAACTAAATGATGAAGGTATTATTCAGGAAGTGGTTAGTAAGAGCCCCATAGTTAAATTTAACGTGTCCGAGGCGTACACAGATGTTTTAATTGATAGTGGTTGTATGAAGAGTTGCATAAGTAGTGCATTTTATGATAAAATGAAAGGAACTGGAGTAAATTTTGAGGAGATGCCAATTAAAAGCACTTTTGTTATCACAGCTGTTGGGAAGAGGTCTAAAGTAATTTCTAAGCAAGTTTTAGTAGACATTAAAATTAATAATCATGTAGAGAAGCAGATTTGCCTTGTAATTCCAAATTTAGTATTCAGTGTTATCTTGGGTTCAGAGTGGCTAAGTAGAGTGTCTGGTAACTTATGTTATGATGTAGGGAGTTTGAAATTTAAATGGGGAGATTCTGAAGTAGAAGTAGCGTTCAATGACCAAATTCAGAGAAGTAGTATTGTAGGTGTGATTTGTACTTTAAATGAGATATCGCCAGCCGTAGAGCGGGGTTCTCCATGTTTTGTGGGCAGTGTGATTACGAACGGAAGTCTAGAGGACTCGTTACGTGAGGCTGCATTTCAGGGAAATATAGAGGATGAACAGTGTGTTCGGCTCTATGATGTGTTATGGTGTAATAGGAGAGTTTTTGAGGATCGCATTGGTATGGCCAATTGCTATACACATTCATTGAACGTTATTGATAGGTCAGTATTCACAGGACATAGATATCCTGTACCTTTCGCTTATCAGAGTGCAGTTGAGGCACAAATTAACCAGATGCTTGAAGATGGGATTATTGAGCACTCGAACAGTCCATATGTTAATTCTTTGATCACGGTACCCAAGACCGACGGCACTGTTCGTATTTGTTTAGACGCTCGTTTGGTTAACAGTAGAATTAGTTCAGATCAGCTGAAATCTATGTCAATAGAAGAATTAATGCAAACATTTGAGGGGAAGAAATATTTCACTTGTGTAGATTTGAGTTCCAGTTTTTGGCAAGTGCCACTTATGTACGAAGATAGACCATTTACAGCTTTTAGTCATAAATATAACCTTTATCAATTTTGTAGAACACCTTATGGGTTAAAGAGTAGTTCAGCAGCTTTAATTAGGGCTTTAAACATCGCATTAGGGGATGACACAGGAGAGTTTGTAACCATTTACATAGATGATATGGTAATTAGTTCACGCAGTTTTGAGGAGCATCTACGTCATTTAGATATAGTTTTTCAGAAGTTAGATCAGGCAGGGTTCACTTTGAAGCTGTCTAAGTCGTCATTCTGTCAGTCAGAAGTGACATTTTTAGGTCATAGAGTGTCGAGTAGAGGTGTAACACCAGAAGAAAGTAGGGTTAATAAGATACTTAACGCAGAGGTGCCACAGAATGTTAAACAGTTAAAAACTTACCTGGGAATTTGCAACTTTTTCAGGAGGTTCGTTCTTAAATACTCAGGGTTGGTAGAACCATTCAGGGAATTGCTTAAAAGTGGGACTCGGTGGAGATGGGAGTCCAAGCATGATCAGGCTTTTAGAGCGCTGAAGGAAGGTTTTGAGAAAGCTGTAGTGCTGAAATATCCGTTAAAAGATAAGGAATATGTGGTTATGACAGATGCTTCACATATAGGCATTGCTGGAGTATTATGTCAGAAAGATGATGAGGGTAATCTGTGCATTGTATCTTTAGCCTCGCGAGGACTGACTGCAGCAGAGAAAAGATACACGATTACTGAGTTAGAGCTTTTAGGTATTGTTTTCAGTTTAGGGAAATTTAGAATGTATTTAGTAGGGGGGAAATTTGAGATCCACACAGATCACCATGCATTACTGTATATGAGGACTTGTAAACTCAGTTCTAACAGAGTTAGTAGGTGGATTCTTGCTCTGCAGGAATACGAATTCACAGTAAAATATATTAAAGGTAAAGATAACATTCTTGCAGACATGCTATCGAGGGACACTAATTTATGTAGGGATTATCCTGTGGTTAAAGCAGAGGACGGTATTTTAATATGTGCATGTGTGGACAGTAGCAACAGGGCATCGTTACAGACACTGAGAAATATGCTAGTGGAGCAACGTGATGACGTTAAGTTAAAGGAGCCACTGGCTAGGTTGGAAATAGGTGAAGAAGAGTATGTGAAAGTAGGACGGTTCACGTACAAGATGCAGGATGGGCTTCTTGCAAGGAAATGTAGGAATAATCGGTGGGCAATATGTGTTCCTGCCACTTTGCGGGAGGAGCTAATTTGGTTCATTCATAGGGAATTAGGACACTTTGGTGCTGCCAAGGTCTTCTATGAAATTGGTCGTGACTTCATTTGGAGTAAAATGGGAAGGGACGTTAGGAGGATTTTAGCTAAGTGTGACACCTGTCAAAGGAGTAAATATCCAGTTAAATATTTAGTGGGGGAGAGATCTGCAGTTCTCACCAGTAGTCCCGGCGAGCTACTGTGTGTGGATTTATTTGGCCCGATCGTTAAAGGACAGTACGGCTACGAGTACATTTTTATAGTTATTGACGCTTTTAGTAAGTATGTCAAGCTATATCCGCTAAGGAAAGCCACGGGACTAGCGTGTAGCCGTCTGATCATTAATAAGTATGTACCTGAGTTTGGCATTCCTCTCAGGATACTATCTGACAGTGGACCACAGTTTACTGCAAAGAAATGGAGAACCAGTATGCAGGAAGCTGGTATAACACACGTTCATTCCTCTGTAAGGTACCCTCAGGGTAATTCTGCAGAGCGTCCATTAAGGGAAGTGGCTCGTCTTTTTCGGACTCTAGTGCATGACAAGCATGCGGCCTGGGTTGGACATCTTCCCAAGGTCGAGACTTGGCTGAATTCGGTCCAGCATGAGAGCACGAAATTGACGCCATACGAAGTTCACTTCGGAAAAAGACCACAAAATGAACTAGCGAGGGTGTTGGGATTAAATGAGGGTAAGCAACCGGGGATGGATTACATTGTCCAGTTGGCGAAACAGAATTTATCTAAGTCAGCACAAAAGAGAATTCGCCAACAAAAAGAAACTAAATTTGACCTATTCGAGCCGGGAGACAGAGTCTTACTTAGAGTGCCGAAACAGTCAAATAAGCTAGAGAAAGTCATGTCCAAGTTCTTTTATCTCTACGAGGGCCCATTTATAGTTTCCAAACGTATTGGCAAAACAGCATATGTGCTGGAGAATAGTGAGGGAAACAGATTATACGGGACGTATAATATACATAGTCTACGAAAATATGTGTCATAAAGTGAGTGTGTTTAGCTGGCGAGCCAGCCTATCAAATGAGTAAGGGTGGTATTTGGTGCGTGGGAGGATCTGGTCTTAAGGCAGGCGTATCAGAAGTCACACAGGGGGGTAGTATGTAAGTAAATGAGAGTTTTTAAGGTACAGGGAAATATGACGGGATTGTCGGATGCTGTTGAGCACTAAAATGTCTCGATGCACCAAGGCCATTTTGGCAGCGCTGATGGGTTCCCATTTATCTCCAAGAGATGGGGGAGCGCTTGTATAGGGCTTGTTAGCTTAAGGCGTCCACGAGATAAAAGATGGGCCATCAGAATGCGAGACAGTCCTTCATGAAACTCATACATATCAGCACACGTGATTTCTGTTTACGGCCTCGCCATGTAAGATTTGTAAGTGTGTAATTTAAGATAATTTGTACAATGGTATTATTTGTGTGAGGAGAAATGGTCTGTGTTGAGAACTAGTATTAAGTAGAATATGGTTAACGGGAACTTAACAAGACAGGGCGATTACGGCACAGAAATATTTGGTGTTATATGTAATGCACATTTACTGTTTTTTTTTTTCAGAAGTCAATATTAATTTAATCTACTTCAAAGAGAGATTAAGTATTATGGTCACGAGGCGCTGCCACAATAGTGTGATCGTGTGCTCAGTGATAAGTGGAATTAAATGTCACCATAAGGAGGGGACCTCCAGTGAAATTAGGGAGTTCTATGGTGATATAAATATATCAGAACACCTTCAATGCGTGTGATATGACATCATAAATACATAGTGCTCACACATTAATTATGTCTATTTCTCCAACATAGAGAAATTTGAGAGGCGGAAATATCCGTGGAACACTATTCCATATGTAAAACATTGGACTGGTTGCAAAGTGCAATCCATAGTGACAACAAACTTTGACGCAAAGTGCGTGAAGAAAAAATATGAGTGTATATATCTGTAATTTAGGGTGATTTCATTTATGTAATATGTATTTTGGATGGGGTTTATTAACGTGTCTGGGATAATCGGATAATGGACCGTCGTCACGGTAAATCATCCGATGATCCGAGGCGAATATGTAACGTGTTTTTCGAGGGGTTTTATGCAACTGGCATAAGTCAGTAGGAAGCCATTCTATATTTATTTACGCGGCAAATTGTTCAGCCAAGAGAATTTTTCATGGTAATTTATTATTATTATTAATTTATTATAATTATTATTAAGGTATTTTCGGAGCATTTTATAAAAATTATTAACATTCAGATAGGTTTTCCATGTCTTAGAAAACGCTATCAAGCAAATTATTACGAACGACAATATTATAGAAAATTATGTGATTACGGAATTTTACGGAGTTTTGTCAGTTAGGGTATTTGAGAGACATGACTCACTGGGAATTCGAGTACAAGCTGATTCCTGTCGAGAAGTATTACGCAAGGCTGGGTCGCAAGGTCTAGCAAAGGCGAATTGTTGGAACGGAAATCGACTTCTCCCTCTCGCGCGCCGAGTGTAATGAGGCAGAGGAGGGGAACTAGCGGCGTGCTCAGCCAATCAGTGTGGACGACGTAAGCTAGATGTCGGTACCATGGTGGGGGAGCCAACGTGTGGATATATATCGTTCGACGCGCCGTGAAACGAGGACTATCTGTGAAATACTTGAGGAGTATGGATGCGCGTGCGAGTCGCTCCGATGTTCAGTGGAGTTAAGGTCTATCTGTGAAATACTTGCGGAGTATGGTTATACGCGGGGGACGCTCCGATGTTCCGTGGAACGAACAATCTGTGTAGAACTTGCAGAGTACGGTCGCAAGTGCGTGTCGCTCCGATGTTCAGTGGAGTTAGCGACGAACTTTTGTAAAACTTGGTTGTACGAGTGTTTGGGTCCGAGGTACGGACCATAGAATTATCTAATCTACCAGAATATCATCAAATTCCGACGGAGATGACGACGTCCAGGAGACTGTGGGAAGCTCACAACATCATCAAGAACGAGGGAAATGCCTTGGCAATTTCCAATGGTAAGCGCAAATGACGCAGAAATACGCAATCTCTCATTTTTCTTTGTTTTATATTTCATATTTCAGTAACTTCATAGCTTGGAAATAAGAGTAAAATCAATTTATCAGACTCCGTTTTCACGTAATTTTCTATCGGTAATATTCAAATCACAACGCTCCAATTTAAATTTTATACTTATTATTATTATTAATTTTGCTATACTTGTTTTATATAATAAATTCATTTCTTTTACAATGCAATCTTTGCTTTCAGTAGGTAGCATTAGATATAGACCAATTCCTTCTCCTGATACAATTGTTTGTTGGGTTAATGATCAAATCATACCACGATCTGAGTGAATAGATTCTTGACGGTGTTCTACCAGAGCTAGACGTTGTTAAATACAAATTTAGATTTCAGCATTGCGTTGTCTTGGCGCCCATTAAAACAACATAGCTTAGGCAAAGGTAAACAATTACATTTTCTCCCAACAGTGTGGGCTAGCGAAACCATTACATTTGTCGCTACCAACATGGGGCACTAATTACCGTTACAATAGGTCACCCAATAGTGTTTCGGTTTCTTTGATAGATTGCTGTATGCCCTTTCGGTTCCCAACCTCATCAGAGGAGTAAATAAAATCATAGTTGGAAGTAAACGGTCGTGACTTATAGAAGGTATATGCCCGGAGATAAAAATGGGAAACCACGGACAAACCTTCCAAGGACAGCCAATGGTAAGATTCGAACCTTGCACGATAAAGCGCGTAGCTAAACTGGCGATTATTGAAATTACATTTATTTTCCATTTTAAACTTTCGAACGCTACATTTGGCCAACGTAGTGACATTGTACGAACAAGACCCGAATAGGATATTAGACTGCAATTTGTATAAGTCGGTCGGTAAACCTGGAGTGATGATATCGTAAATTAAAGTGACATTAGCATTTCTTTAAGTAGGCTACTGAGTTTGTGTTGTTGATTTCTCATCTTTAATCATTGATGCCAAGTCTTCATAAATGAAGAACGGTATGGTTTAGTGCCCCCCAATCAATTTGCTACTACTGCGAGCGGAACGAAATTCAAATATGGCGTCCAGCCATCACAGACATTATCTTAGTTAATACTCGTCATAGCCGTGTGCGCCAAGTCATCCGCCTCGACCGCAATATGTGCTTATATTGTTTGTATAATAAACTCAGAAACGTTTGGACCAGTGGCGTAGGCTGCTTTCAACACTCGGCCTGGCTCGTTTCTTTTTACAGTAATGCCATGTCCAACAATATGCTTAAGAATGGAGCATTATTCCAATAAAAGCACATTGACTGAATTAAAATAGCTGCAAGTTTATTAACTTGTATAAAATAATTTGAGAAATAACTGCAAGTTTTAACTTGTGCTAAATTATATATTTAGGAAATAACTGCAAGTTTAGTAACTTATAATAAATCATTTGAGAAATAACTACAAGTTTAGTAATATACTGTATAATAAATAATTTGATAAATAACTGCAAGTTTAGTAACATATAATAAATCGTGTCGTCTCAAAACTCTCGTGTCTTAAAACTCACGAGTCTCAAAATTCACGAATTTCAAGATGAGGCTTATTAAAAGTAGGTTCTAACCAGTTTCTGTACCTGGGCCAGTCTCAAAACTCACGAACCAAGCCATAGCCACCTATAAGGTTATAGCTAGCCACGGCCAAGCCAGTTCATCGGGAAAATGTCCATTGTTAGAGCCAGGCAGAACTGCTCGCCCTCTTGTAATTGGCACCTCTCTCATCAAGATGTTGTTGTTGATTCTTTTAGGGGCTTTGCGACATCGTGGTCATGTACTTGGGTGGGCATAGCATTTGTCTGATAACATGCGTCACTGTGACGTCTGTACTATACAAATGAAATCCCATTCTAAAACTGGGTGGACAAACATGGGTTGAAGGGCAGTGTGCTCCGAGTCGTTAGTTTTGAGACTATTATTATAATGTTCATCCAGCTTCTAGTTCATTGTCGTGAGTTTTGAGACTAATTGTTACTATTTTTAGCTCGTGAGTGTTGAGACGCGTGAGTTTTGAGACGTAACCTAATAAATCACTTGAGAATTAACTGAAAGTTTAGTAACTTATAATAAATCATTTAGTAACTTATAATAAATTATTCGAGAAATAACTGTAAGATAAGTAGTTTGTAATAAATCATTCGAGAAATAATTGCAAGTTTAGAAACTTGTAATAAATTATTTAATAAATAACTGCAAGTTTAGTAACTTATAATAAATCATTTGAGAAATAACTGTTTATGGAATGCAAATGAGAAAATCGATGATAATAAGAGATCTGACGAGATATGCATATACAATCTGTAGGCTTCGGAGCTAGCCTAGCTCGCTCATAACGCTACTGTTTTGGACCGATTTGGATGTAACATCGAATATTAACCTTTTTCCGCCATGTATCATCGGTACTTATTTACGGGGCTGATACGTACCATAACTGAAGAATCATGGCTTATACAGACTTGGGCCAGTAGAAATCATTGACTCCACCAACCATCAATGACACAAGTAGCATGTCTACCCTTTATTCCTATTTCTATGCGGTCAGACATGTGGTGAGATGAGCTTCATTTTTGTGTGTTGCCTGGCTTTTATGGCCGTGTGCCCTTCCTAACGCCAACTTACTGAGAGGAGTTACAGAACAAATAAATGAACATGAATGACACTGGGGAAGGAGTAGGAAGGAAGCGGTTACGGTCGATTGGATAATACCATCCGAACACTTTCCTGGAGTTGAAAATAGAAAACCACGGAAAAACAATTCATATCGGTTTCAAACCCACTCGTCTACCGAGTCTGGGGATAGACAGGTTTTGCGTCTTAGCGTGCGAATCTACTGCAGTCGGTTCTTGTTATGCTCACAGTAATAATCTTTAAGAGCATCAACCTATAACTAAATAACAGGTTGTTTTCAGGATGATGATTTGTAAGTAATATACTGCACACCTAACAATTCGAAATAATAATGATGATCATAATACATTATTATTATAGAATGACATAAAAATGACCATGATAGCCCGATACCTTATTGACGTGTTAATTATAAACTATTTATTTTCACCTAAAGTCAATATTTATTTAATTGAAACCGTACCGGTTTCGGTCACATTGTGACCTTCTTCAGCTGGTACAGTGGAACTTGGATAATTCGAACCGCAAGGGACCAGTACAAAAATTCGACTTATCCAAACATTCGAATTAAGAAAGTTCTTTGAAAAGGGTAGAGAAAAGATATTGTGTTACGTTTACATAATGATTTATGTTCAACAAAGCACAGTAACAGACAACGGTACTTAATAGAGACTGTATCGTGAATAAGTTTCAAATGGAAAATAAAACCAAAATGTACTATTCACCTATTTAACAACAGTAGTAATCCAGCAATCTAGTTAAGTCTTATAGAAATCTACTGTTTTTCAAAATAGTTTGAGATTTTTACCTGTTTCCTACAATTAAGTTTCTCAGCCATCACAAAAGAATCTAACAAATTTAAGGAACGGAAAACAGATCCACTTACGTCATTTCTACTTTCAAAAAACGCCTAAGTTTGTTGCTTGGGCTGCACTCGGAACAGTTTTTTTTTTCGGGAACTGACCCAACTGTTTGGCTTCCGATCGGCTTTTTACACTAAAAACTTCGAATTATCCAAAATATAATTCGAATTAACCACGATTTTTTTTTTGCATTGATTGTACTGTATATGAAATGCTAGGGACCAAGAGAAAAATTCGAATTAAAGAAGATTTCGAATTATAGAAGTTCGAATTAGCCACGTTCCACTGTATATGATGAGTAGTACTATATCTACTGTAAAATTCACATAGTTCTATTTTCCAAAACACCAGATCTGTTCCAATAAATTTACAAAATCTTATACACGGATAGGATGGTTTCTCACCAACAAACGTGCATTACAATATCGAATGGAAGTTACAGTACACACATTTTTCACCAATGCTATCCGATGGATTTTTACAATTGCTACGTGAATAAATAAATGCATACTGAACAGTGCAGATCTTAACAACTGGGACCAACTGAAAGAAGCTCTTGTCAAGACGGCTAGTGAACTTGCTCCCCTCACTAGAAGAAAGAAACATCCGTGGTGGACTGAAGACTGTGACAACACAATAGCTCAAAGACAGACAGCCTGGATGAAATGGAACTCTAAAAAGACTAAGGAAAATTGGGAGAACTACTTGGAACAAAGGAAGCTTACAACCAAGATAATCCGAGGAACCAAACGGGCCTTCACACGCAACCAACTAACCCAAATCGAAGAGAACTTCGCTAAAAATAACACCAGAGACTTTTACAAAACATTCAAGCAGTCACTCGGAAAATACACTCCACCAAGTCTCCACTTCAAAGACTCACAGGGCAAACTGGCTTTTAACGACAAGGACAACTGTCGCCTCTTAGCTCAGTACTTTAAGAACTTGCTCAACTGTGATCCACCCAGCGAAGACTTTGACTACATACAAACAACACCAAACCCGGACTCGCTGCCTCCTTCACTGGAAGAAGTTCGTGAAATCATTCAACTTCTTAAGAACAACAAGGCAGCTGGAGAGGACTCCATTGTTGGTGAACTCTGGAAATGTGCTGGAAGCAATGCTGTGTGCAAACTCACCGAGATCATACAGAACATCTGGGAAACAGAGAAATTACCACCTGACTGGACCTCAGCTCTGATCCATCCCCTCCACAAGAAAGGAGATTTTACTGACCTAAACAACTACCGTGGGATTTCTCTCGTCCCGGTAACATACAAGATTTTCTCCAAGGCATTACTAACACGGGCAGAAAGTCAACTGGACAGTCAACTCGGAGAATATCAGGGAGGCTTCAGGAAGGGCCGATCCTGTGCTGAACAGATCCTCAACCTGAAAACTGTACTTGCATACTCCAAATTGAGAAACCGCAAGGTGGTTGTCACCTTTGTTGATTTTAGGAAGGCCTACGACTCTGTTGATAGGGAAACACTTAATAGAATTCTCCAAGAACTAGGGTTAGACAACAAAACCCGCAAACTCATTCTAGAAACCTTGACCAATACCCATTCCAAGGTTAAATTTAGAGGCGAGGTCTCAGCAAGCTTCGAGATAAAAACAGGGGTGAGACAAGGGGATGGACTTTCTCCACTTCTTTTCAACTGTGTCCTTGAAAAGGTTGTGAGAGAATGGCGCAAGGAACTGACCAATATGGGTGTCCAGAGTGGGATATACCTGGGGCGTAGGAAGGAAGGACTGGTTGTAGATTGCCTGGCCTTTGCTGACGACATGGCACTTATTGCCGATTCTCTGGATACAGCAACAATGCAGGTCAATTGCCTCAGAAGACAGGCAGCCAAAGTGGGTCTTCAAGTGTCGCTGGAAAAAACAGAATTCTTCACCAACATCAAAGAAGCTAACAGAGAGATGCTACTAGAACAGGGAAAAATCAAGAGGATTGAGAAATTTAAGTATCTCGGCGAATGGATTGAACCCAACTTATCAGAAAGAGCATCATTATCCATGAGAGTCAACAAGCTGGAACTGGCTTATCGACTGACAAAGAACATCTACAACAAGAAATGCCTGTCACGCAACCTGAAACTGAAGCACTACACCTCAGTCATACGACCAGAAGCCCTGTATGCCATGGAGTGTCTCTCATTGAACCGAAGTGGTCTGATGGAGAAAATGGAAGTCAGAGAGAGGAGAATTCTCAGGAAGATCCTAGGTCCGGTAAAGGAAGATGAGGAATACCGTAGGCGGCACAATTCCGAGCTCTACGAACATATAGAAAGGCTCTCTGACTGTGCTAGGAAAAGGAGAGTAGCATTCTATGGTCATGTGGCAAGATTGCCTCCCAAAAGACTGACCAATAGGCTGTTCACTTTCTGGCAGAACAAGAAGGTTCGTACCACTTGGCTGACAGAAACTGAGAAAGACATTAATGAACTGGGAATATCAGATCTTCAAGACAGGCAATCTGTGAGACATGCCCTGAAGGAAGTCCATGGATTTCAGGAAAAACCCCGGAAGAAAGGTACCCCTTGGACAGATGAAAGGAAGGAGTTACACCGGCAGAAAATGCGACAACACTGGGCAAAGATCAAAGCTCAACAGTTGAACAAGCGTGGTCCAAAGTAGGCCCATTCGAAACAAGAAGAAGAAATGCATACATAGACGTAAAGACAGACAGACGAGTGCAAGCCCATTTGAATCTCTACTCATAGACCGATCGTCATCGACTGTTACACAGTATCTTTTGTGATATGCAGTAAAACGGATCGTTCAACTGATTCTGCGATATCTAATGGCATATAAATCTGTCATTTTATAACCAATACCGTAAATAATGCCTACTTAATGCTACTACAAGGTTACTACTTTGATAAATATTGGCAATGTGCGCTGATAGAGTGAGCGCTTATCACTCTGTGCTGGACTGTCTAGCCGTAAGGTCACGAGTTCCTAGCCAACTCTAAATAAGTTACTAACATAGCAAATAACAATTATAGATTTAAATTAATTATATTTTACTTCGAATATATTCTTGATCTAAGTTTTACTGAAGATGCTCTCACTGTAGACCGAAACAAATACAATTTAATAGATGTTTCATCATTTGTATTCATATTATTGTATAATTGATGATGATGATGATGATGATGATGGTGATGATAATAATAATTATTATTATTATTATAGTAATATTTTTCCATTTTTTATTTCCGATTTTTTATTTTTTACTTTTTTATTTTAATTTTCATTTTTTACTTTTTATTACGACTACGGTAGCTACGCGCGCAAAGGCGCAAGGCCATTGGACCAAGCTATCTCCGGACTTGGAAACCTATAATGACTATCCTCGAAATCGTTCTCCGTGGTTTCTCATTTTCAGTTCCATGCAAATCTGAGATGGTAACTTCTGACAGCCGTTTCCATGCATCTCCTTACCAACTTTCATTCATCTTCATTTTCATTTCATCTCATCCAATTTTTTTATGAGTTTGACATCAAGAAGGGCAACCATCCATAAGACCATCTGCCATATAGAAATATCATCTCATTCGCGACCACGTAAAACGACAGGAATAATATTGCTAATTTAATTATTCATTCATTTATTTATTCATTTATCTATTTTACTATCCGTTTATTTATCGAACTATTTATCTATCTACTCATTATTATCTATCTATTTGTTTACTTTTATTAATTTATTTTTATCTATCTATACTTTCAGCCTTTCCTTATCCTCTACTCTACTTTCACCTAACATCTCTAACTGCTGTTTCCTCCCATCCATTCTACTATTACCTATTTCCAATCTTTCCTCCTCGTTTACTCTACTTTCACCTAACATCTCCTCTATTCTATTATCACCTATCATCTCCTCTAACTACTGTTCATCTTCTCTGATCTCATCTATTTCCTTCCTCTCCTCAACTTCTACTCTACTTTCGCCTACAATCTCCTCTACCTCTATTGTACTTTCACCTACTATATCCTCTACCTCTGTTCTACTTTCACTAGAATCTCTTCTCCATCTCTTCTGCTTTCTCCTACAATCTCCTGTACCTCTCTTCTACTTTCACATACAATATCCTCTACCTCTACCTCTCTTCTACTTTCTCCAACTATCTCCTCTAACTGATCCTTCATCTCATCTACTCTATTACCACTTACTTCCAGTCTCTCCTCAACTTCTACTCTGCTTTCACCTACAATCTTCTCTAACTCTTTTCTACTTTCACCTACAATCTCCCCTACAACTTAAATTACTACTTCGTTAACTATCTCCCCTAATTGTTGCTTACTCTCATCTTCTATTGCTTTCTCAACTACCTGGAAAAATGTCCTGAGCATCTCTTCAAAACCTAAAACACCATACTCCTCCACACTCATACCAATATTTACCTTCGTATCTATCTTTAACATCATGGCTAACAGTTCTACTCCACAAAATACACTTATTCTCACCCCTATACTAATGTCTCCTTGTTCTCGATCCCACGTTGGGCGCCAAATGTAATAAAGTTATTTCGGCCGTTCTCTAAATCAATTTGTAGTAAAAAAATATAATACTTGGGTGGGCACCAATTCTCAAACTGATGCGCCTGTGAACAATAAACATATAATATTTGATAGAGCAGATCTCTCTCTTTCTCTCTCTAATATCGTTGCTCTTTCTCTTAATATAATATAGTACTTGGGTGGGTGCCAGTTTACAAGCTAATGGCTTGAATACAATAAACATATAGTATGGTATAGGAGAGCACAGCAGAACTCTCCCTTCTGGAGCCGTAGAGTGCAATTACCACCAACAAGAATACATTCGATGAGAGGTAAGAAACCATGCACAGAACTGTAATCTATTAAGTGCAAGGAAAATAATATAAAATGATAAAAAGAAGGAAGTTACCTAAATAAAAGAAAGAAGTTAAGCCAAAATGTATAGAATATACAGAGGAAAGAAAATACAGATTTAACTTGTGCTAGATCATATATTTGCTTACCAGGGTTTAGACGTCTTTGGACATGGTTACTTTTTGTTGGTTATTGATATCACTGAACTATGGAATTTCTATAAGAGACTGCTGTTTAGGTTCATATTCTAGCGGCGTTTATCAGAATCTTGTACATTGGTCGTGAGACTTATCTTTTAAAAAGGAGCGTGTGGAACAAGCCATCGCGTAGCGATTCAAATGGATTTTTTCATATCTCCATCAAAAGGTATGTATTTTACTTCCCTTAGTTATATCTTGTCACCTGAATAAACAACTAGAGTAGGCTCTTCTTTTCTTGACGATCTAGTTCTTTAGTTCTCCATAACTTCTCCTAAGAAGGCCTACTTGAATTCATTTACTTGATGAATTTTGCTGAATTTACTCCTTAGTGTCTATTGTTAGAAAGAATAGCTAGACCATCTGCAAAGGCCATACACTGCAGAGGAAATTTTGTTCTTGAGTAGTCAACCAATAGTTATCCCTTTGGTTAATTATTGTCATTATTATTATTATTATTCTATCAATGAAAATAACATACATAACAGTATAAAAATATAAATTGTGCTAGTTCTTCCCTTACGAGAATAAGTACACTCTATAACAACAAAAAACGACGCACCGGGAAGGAAATTACGTAGGCCTATGCAAAGACATTCGGACCGAACATGCAACTGATTAAAGCTTTGTGTCCAATGAATGAATAGCGGGAGCTCCCGCGCATCCGAACTGCGCATGCATCAGGTGCATATAAGGCGCGATTCTGAAGCGTATGCTCAAAGTAGTTGTTGCATTTGACTGCGATATCTGAACGTCGGCTGTAAGAATGCCGCGCCGAAGGTTCCGTGCTCATTACGAGCAGATTTAAGAGTTTAAAAGAAGTCGTACGATCGGATTGAAAGAAACTGGTTGGTCGAATCGAGCTGTTACTGGACATTTGGGTCGAGGTGATGCGGCGATCAGACGATGCTGACAAGCGTAGGTCAGCAACGGCAGGCATCAGCGTCAGGATGGTAGTGGTCGACCGAGGGCCACAACAGCACGGGAAAACAGAGCGATTGTCTGAACAGCTTTTACAGTACCGGAGTCGTCGTTATCAACGATCCAGCATGTGACCCGCATACATGTGTCCACCATGACCATCAACAGACGCCTGAGCGACAGGAATTTGCGCTCGCGCCGCCCGTTACGTCGTTTACTACTCACGTCTGTTCACCGTCAAGTCAGATTACAGTGGTGCCGCACTCGAGCAACGTGGAACTGCGCTGACTGGGGACGTATAGTCTTTAGTGACGAGTACAGACGTATTTGGAGACGTCCAGGACAGCGTGGGTATCCTGCCTTGAATATCGCACGCCACACAGCCCCACAACAGGGGGTGATGGTCTGGGGTGTCATGTCCCTTGATAGCCGGTCACCTCTGGTAGTCATTCCTGGCACACTGACAGCACAGCGTTATGTTGATGACATATTACGACCGGTTGTGTTACCGTTCCTTCAGCCTTACTTTACAACAGGATAATGCCCGGCCGCACACGGCACGTGGTGCTATGGACTGTCTTCAAGCTTGCTCTATCATTCCTTGGCCAGCTCGGTCGCCAGATCTCTCTCCCCTAGA
Source organism: Meconema thalassinum (assembly GCA_946902985.2). Taxonomy (NCBI): domain Eukaryota; kingdom Metazoa; phylum Arthropoda; class Insecta; order Orthoptera; family Tettigoniidae; genus Meconema; species Meconema thalassinum. The sequence continues at coordinate 548,037,890 of OX336390.1, forward strand.
GCGCATTTGGGGCGTCATTGGAAGGCGATTGCGAACATCCCGGAATGTCGCCAATTTAGCCCAACAGTTGGAGACCATTTGGCACGAAATTCCACAGGACACCATCCGGGAACTTTATCAGTCCATGCCACGTCGAGTGACAGCTTGCATCCAGGCCAGGTGTGGACCAACACCTTATTGGCGTCCGCACTTTGTAACGCTCTAACTCTGCAATAAATCATTCGATTGTTCTGCAGTTTTGATCGTTTGTTCGTTGTTCTATGTCTGTTCCTCACATCCACCGATTTTCATCGCCATCGGACAATTTCTTTCGGGTACGTCGTTTTTTGTTGTTGTTATAACGTGTATACACCTAAGTGCCTCATTATTATTAATATTGAACGCTCAAAAGGACTCGAATTGATTTTCACCACCTTTCTCTCCCTCCCCCTTTCCCCTCTCCAGCATTACTATGTCCCTAACCTTTCCTTAGAAGGTCAGCAGTGACCTCTTGGAATATGAACTGTTTTTTAAAACTGAATATAAACTTGGAGATATGATGTGATGTCAGTAACCTACTTTAGTTCTTATCAATGAGGAATATATAGCCATTCTTATCTTTAAGGCTCTTTGTGTAATATAAGCTCCATAGTATATTGACCCCGCAGAACATCAATACGTCTGGGTATCTCTCGCAGCGTCTAGACGGTGCGGTAGAGACTTTATTGATCTTTCACTTGTCTGGAGGAATGGTTCGCAACTTTAACCATAGATGGCTCTCGCGTCAGCAGACCCGCATTGAATTAAAGGACCTCTCGAGGTTTGAAGGGAGTGTAAGATAGTAACATCCCAGTGTGAATGACATCAAGTAAGAGCTTGATCAAATCCTATTAACTCCAAGTCCTTGGCTATTTATAGCTTGTAGTACTGGTATACTTCCACTGTCCCCAGTGACCTACTTTCTGTCATTCTAAAGATTTGTAACAGTTGAACTGCCCTTTAAGGGGCCTCTAACGACTCTTATCAGTGTTGAATTCAAGGTGAGGCACCAGAGAGGCACGCAGAAACGAAAGGGGTACTTCAGACTTTCTCCGTTAGGGGTGCGTAATCACAATATTGAGGAGCTTGTTTGCAAAGTACTGTATCTTAAATGGAGGTGGACGCCATTACATGAGAAAATTTCCTTAAAAATGTCTGAAAATAAACTCGAATACCTCTCTCAATTTTTAATACAACTTCTAAACTCTTAGATTTGGTTAATTAGCATTAGCCATTTAAAGTCGAGAAAATAAAGTAATTCTATTCTGAAGAACAGTATGGTATGAGATTCAGGTGGTGTACTTTTCTCATCAACAGCTGTGGTTGAGGAAAAAAAAACTATATATGTGTATATAAGGATTGGTTTGACATAATAGACTTATTATTTTGAATTTAATTGTTCTTATGTTTCTTTACACCAATCTTAAATTCTGGTCTCTGAAAATTGAACAAATATTTTCAAATTTCAGTCCCTAGGTGTCACTAAATACATATGTTTTCTTTGTGTTGGTCTATTTTGTAGATAAACATTCATACAAATAAGATGAAAAAAAACAGCTAGCCTATGCATCTTCAATAGTTTCTGAGAGAAGTGCATTGAAACTTGTTTTACTGGATGGTGATACACAAGCATCGCAAGAGGTGTTCTAACAACGTTTAGGAACATATGAAGTGTGATAGGATAGAAGAATGCATAAAAATATGCATAAATATTGAAAATCAACATTGTTTCAAGTATGACACTTCAGTTGGTTATTGTTGTCTTAAGGCACGGAATAGCGAGGTCATATGCCCTAAAAGACAGTTTGGAAATAAGCTCTTCAATTAAGTAATTAAAAGAAGATTTGTTGATTCATTTAGGAGCTTTGCGACATCGTAGTCATGTGGCACTGTGCATCAGTGTGTGTGTGTGTGTGTGTGTGTGTGTGTGTGTGTGTGTAATCTGTCTGATGTCCTGGGTAGTGTAATGATGTGAGTATTTGTGACAAAATCTAGAGTTAGGTTGCAATAATTTATTGTTACAAATTATTACAACCATAATTTGTAACAGAGTCTAGGATTGGGAAGGAGGTGACCGTGGCCTTAAGGTAGAAACAATCCTGGCATTTTTCTGCAGCAGAAATGAGAAACTACGGAAAACCATAGTTAAGATGGGAATCAAACCCACCTCTTCTCAAGTTTGCCTCACGAGGCTAAGTGTACCCCGTTCCAACCCACAGTCCAGAATTTCATTTTTTAAATTATTTTTTGCTGAATCAGGAATTAAGAGGAAATGGAATATAATTTCAGATGAAGGCATCAATATTTTCATTAGCTATATTTATTAATTTAATCTATCCCTTTAAAATCGCGTATGGCACATTAAAATATAACTACATTAAACTTTCATATTCCTAAGACGAGCTCTGCCATGGAGAAGATAATAATAAGAACTAAATGTCCGGTATAGTAATATATCGTGTGGCCTCGGGTGCCGGGTGCAAGCTTTGTCATTTGACACCCAGAGGGTATCCTGCATGTCGAATTTCGTTGTTCCTTGAAGCACTATGAAAGCCAAGGAGTTAGATATCTAAGCTCCTTGAACACTATAGCGCTTTCTAGTAGAGAAATGAGGAACTTTGTGTTGGCGGAAACTCCCGAGATTAATTTTGCCAATATGGACACGGCCTACTGAATTCAAATGGGTTCTTTGACATGCCAACATCGTATGACATACGTGTCGTAATTTTTTCCGCCTTTCAAAAATCACTTACCACCGCCAGGAGCGAACCTGCAAGCTTGGGGCTAGTAGACCGACACGTTAACCACTCACCCACCGTGGCAAGCTTAAATTTCCGGTAATCTTACTTCTCTATATTCGGAGAATATTTTCACGGCTCTGATAAACCTGTAACGAAAATAAAACTTGAGAAACCGTTTATTTTGGTGTTTTACATTCACTGAAACAATTTTCTATTGATATCTAATTTTAAAAATCATTATAGGAAATAACAACCGACAGTGGTAGCTACGCTTGCTAAAGCGCAGCGCTAGGCTGCTGACTCGGTAGACATGAGTTCGAGCCCCACCGTTAGCCGTCCTTGAAATGGTTTTCCGTGGTTTCCCCATTTTCAACACTAGGCAAATGCTGGGATGGTACCTTCTGACAGGCCACGGCCGCTTCCTTCCACATCCTTGCCCAGTTTAATTAATTTTCATTCATTTCATCTCTCATTAACTCCTCTCATGAGGTTGGCGTCAGGAAGGGTATCTGGCCGTAAAAACCATCCGCAACATTAGAATGCCATCAACTCTCATCCCCGACCCCGTTGGAAACGGGAATAATAAGGTAGACATACATTATAACAAGTTATGTCAAGACATGATGGTAAAATTCTGAAATAAAGAAAAAGAATTCTCATAATTCCTACATGGTTTCCGACAATGTTTATATATTGCCATGCTGTGACCCGTTATTTCTTGAACTATTCAATATATCATTACCAAATTTCAACCAGTTACACATCTGTATGTCTTCAGTCCACCGATCTTCAATGAAGCAGATACGCCTTTTAAGAATAGAAATGCAATGTTTCTGTAGAAGCCTTTTGAGGGGGATTTGTGTTTTATACATCACAGCATCAATACCATTCACACAATTACCTCTGCTGTATGAATTAACTCCGCAATTTTCATGTTTATATCACTATTGGTTCCGGTTCCCGAGAAAATGGGACTTTTGTCAGAAAATTTCAAGCTCTGAATAATGTCAAGTTAAAACACGTATTATGTGGAAACATACTTCAACGCAGACAAAGCAACTAAGTATCAAACTATTGGCCTCGTTTACAATATTTTAACACCATCTAAACCATCGTTTCCCAATCTGGGGTTCGCCAAACATTTTTCCATGATGGTGGGTTTCGAGGTTAGGCCTATTACTGTTTCCTTAATTTCTGCGGCATTGCCATAATATCAGATTCGTGAGACATATCACAAAATGTATTATCAATAGTAATTAATAAAGAAATTCAAATTATTATAAAATTAAATAAACCCTGTAATGTCCCTTTTTACATATGTGCAACATCGGGAATTTATCACGTTATTTCCACAATAAATTAATATTTACCGCGAATGCCTGAATAACGTTAAGAATGCATTTTTGATTTCGCTACAATGGAAATTAGTCTGCCAGCTCCTTTGTGTTCTAACAATACCAACAACAGTATCGCGACCCCATTAAGGAACTGTTTTACATCGTGTCAGTGATTAACCCAACCCAGTTCGTTGTAGAAAGGGTTCGCGAGTCGAAAAAAGTTGGGAACCGCAGAAGACAAATGACAGTCACTATCAGTGCAGCCAACGTATGCAATGCAACGCAATTTCCACCAAAAAAAAAAACAGCAAGCAAAACCACAGCCTTATACAGTAGATCATAATTAATACAAATTGTAAAAATGCTGAGCCAAGAAAATAAAATTAAAAAGGCTGTTAAATGTATTCATCAACGGATTTATACAAAAATGATACACCAAAATGTTTTGGAAAAGTCTATATATTTGCATTGAATAATCATTTTGAACAGGAACGTCGCAGACTGGCAGAAATTAAGCGACTCCAACGCAAGCTTCGTCAAACCCGTCCACGCTCTCCTCCAACTATAAGATGCTCAGTATGTGGCGCATGTTCCATGCAAGAATCGGCCTGTTTAGTCACCAGAAATTCATCCATAAAATGCCCTGATTTCGGAAGTGTATTGTCAGAAAATTGTATACTCTGGAAACGAGCTGCAGCAGCAGACGACGACGAAATAATATATTTTTTCTTTGGAATAAATTGGGGTCGGATCTTACCTAAGTATTGTTGTTTCAGTGTAAGCAAAATGTCTGTTTTAATACACTGTAAAATTTGAGTTATGTGACTAATGTGGTCCCTAAGATATTGTTCTTATAAATTAACATTGTGAAGATAGGCGATCTTATTTCCCCCTAAGTACACAACTCGATCTGATACGTATACGGTTGAGTATGTCGGTCTTGCTGATCTACCACGAAACTTTGGTTTGCAGAATACATTTAATCTTATATCAGCCGATGAGGTGGTCGCTGCTGATCACGTCATCCACTTTATAAGTGAAAGTGGGTTATGGCCAACAATCTAAATTACCAGTATTCCGTGACTCAAGGAACCTGTTCTTTTTTCTTTTGAATTTCTAATTTTTGTTTCCCGTATATTTTTGTTTATGATTATCATTTTTAGTTTTATTAATATTAGGCACTGGTACATTTATATTTAGGCATCAACCACTAAATTTTAACTCCACTAAATTTATGATAATTTTATCTGTGGTAAGACGCGCAGATGCCCTCGCTGTTCCACCCCTTAAAGCGACAATAAATAACTAAATATTCGTATACAGTAATTGTTCTTGAACCTCTGGCCCACAAAATTAAGACAGATACATCAACCAGAACCTCAAATGGAGGGGCGCTTTCAGTGTTAGTTCTAAAATTGAGCACATCAATCCAAAAACCTTCAAAAGTATTCTCATAATTCTGGTCAGTCAGCCCGGAAGTTAGTCGGATACTCATAAAGCACTGACAATGAGTATGTGGATTAAAACCACGAAAACCAAGCCAATGTCTTAATGAGACGTATTAGGCAAGGTGAGAGGTGAGGGAGTTTGCCAACGCTTTCCCGGCAGAGTCAGTTCAGCAGCACTGACCCTACGAGTAGCATATTTCACAGCTTGCACAGACATTTGCAGTACTGAATGTGTATTTCAGAATGGTCTGATATCCCATATTATTATGGTGACTTTGTTAATCAAGGCTAGTGCTGCCTTTGGCCTAGTGAAAAAAAAATCTTGCATTCTCAATTGGTCAAATTGGGATAATTATACAATAGCCGCTCAGGGATTTTCGGAGGTTGAGTTAAAAATAAAAAAATATCTTTCTCCAATGTTCCGAATATTTGGTCTTTCTTTAAGAAGTTCCCGGGTATTTAGTATGCGTAAGTAGGCTACTGTGTAAGGTTTCCTGATCTCAAATGTTCCGTTAATGTATTTCACACCATGTGAAATTAGATTGATGGATGGTTATTTTATTGGATTCATATCGAGGTCACGCACCTCATTTTATGATGAAATAAGGAGAATACCCCGTCTATGGAGGTGAGACTAGCTGAAACAGTTTCTCCACGTTGGCATGACAAATGTAACGTTTTCCTTTGCTCCACGTTGAGCGTACAAGTGAAACGGTTTTTCTTTGCCCTCACTTTTGCGTGACAAATGTAATGCTTCTACTGGCCCTGCCTTGCACTTTGATATATTTACTCTGACTAAGATATGTTGTTTTAATGGGCGCCAAGACCTCAACGCTATGTTGAAATCTAAATTTATATTTAACAACACCTAGCTCTGGTAGAACACCTTCAAGAATCTATTCATTCAGATCGTAGTATGATTTGATCATTAACCCAACAAACAATTGTATCAGGAGAAGGAATTGGTCTATATCTAATGCTACCTACTGAAAGCAAAGATTGCATGGTTAAAAGAAATGAATTTATTATATAAAACCAGTATGGCAAAATTAATAGTAATAATAATATATTCTGAATTTAAATTGGAGCGTTGCGATTTGAATATTACCGCTAGAAAATTACGTGAAAACGGAGTCGGATAAATTACTGATTTTACTCTTATTCCCAAGCTATGAAGTTACTGAAATACTGAAAATGAAAAAAAAAAGACGAGAGATTACGTAGTTCTGAGTCATTCGCGCTTACCACTGGAAATTGCCGAAGCATTTCCCTCGTACTGGATGTTGAAGAGAGCTTCCCACAGCCTCCTGGACGTCATCATCTTCTTCGTTAGTTGATGAGATACTTGTAGATATGATAACTTTATGGTCCGAACATCGGAGCCCATCACACGTACAACCACACTGGTTAAGTTTTACAACGATAGTCGCCTTGCCTCCACGGCGCGCAAACCATATATGCACTCGTCACATCCCCTCTCTGGAGCCGTCTTCTCCTCGCCCGCTCTCCACTGATTGGCTGGGCCACCACGCGCTACCCCCCTCCTCAGGGTCATTACACTCGGCGCGAGGATGATGTCGATTACCGTTCCAGACTATTTCGCCTTTTCTTGAAGCAGCAACCCAGGCTTGCGTCATGCTTCTTGACAAGAATAAGCCTGTAGCCGAATTCCCCGTGACTCATCTCTCTCATAATACCCTAACTGACAAAACTCCGTAAAATTCCGTAATCATATAATTTTCTATGATAATGATGTTCGTAATAATTTGCTTGATAGTGTTTTCTATGAAATAGAAAACCTATCTGTATGCTTATGATTTTATAAAAATGCTCCAAAAAATACCTTAATAATAATAAGTTAATAATAATAATAATAAATTAACATGAAAACTTCTCTTGGATGAACAATTTGCCACGTAAATAAATATAGAATGGCTTCCTACTGACTTATGTCAGTGGAATAAAATCCCCTCGAAAAACACGTTACATATTCGCCTCGGATCATCGGATGATTTACCGTGACGACGGTCCATTATCCGATTATCCCAGACACGTTAATAATCCCCATCCAAAATACATATTACATAAATGAAATCACCCTAAATTACATATATATACACTCATAACTTTTCTTTACGCACTTTGCGTCAAAGTTTGTTGTCATTATGGATTGCACTTTGCAACCAGTCCAATGTTTTTCATATAGAATAATGTTCCACGGATATTTCCGCCTCTCAAATTTCTCTATGTTGGAAAAATAGACATAAATATTGTGTGAGCACTATGTATATAAGATGTCACATCACACGCATCAAAGGTGTTCTGATATATTTATCACCACAGAACTTCCTAATTTCACTGGAGGTTGCATCGTTCTGGTGAAACTTAATATCACTGATCTCACTGAGCACACGATCACACTATTGTGGCAGCGCACCGTGACCATAATACTTAATCTCTCTTTATAATAGACGAAATTAGCATTGACTTCTGAAAAAAACAGTAAATGCGCTTTACATATAACACCAAATATTTCTGTGACGTAATCGCCCTGTCTTCTTAAGTTCCCGTAGACCATATTCTACTTAATACTAGTTCTCAACACAGACCAGTTCTCCTCACACAAATAATATCATTGTACAAATTACCTTAAATTACACACTTACAAATCTTACATGGCGAGGCCGTAAACAGAAATCACGTGTGCTGTTATGTATGAGTTTCATGAAGGACTGTCTCGCCTTCTGATGGCCCATCTTTTGTCTCGTGGACGCCTTATGCAAAAATACCCTGTTCAAGCGCTCACCCATATATAGGAGACAAATGGGAATTCACCAGCGCTGCCAAATTCTGGCCTTGGTGTATCGAGACATTTTAGTGCTCAAGAGCATCCGACAATCCCGTCCTATTTCCCTGTACCTTAAAAACACTCATTTACTTACATACTACCCCCATGTGTGACTTCTGATACGCCTGCCTGGAAGACCAGATCTTCCACGCACCAAATACCACACTTACTCATTTGATAGGCTGGCTCGCCAGCTAAACACTCTTACTTTATGACACATCCTTAATGTCATCACGTTGCTCCACTAGCATATTTCTCAGTGTCTGTAACGATGCCCTGTTGCTACTGTCCACACATGCACATAATAAAATACCGTCCTCTGCTTTAACCACAGGATAATCTCTACATAAATTAGTGTCCCTCGATAGCATGTCTGCAAGAATGTTATCTTTACCTTTAATATATTTTACTGTGAATTCGTATTCCTGCAGAGCAAGAATCCACCTACTAACTCTGTTAGAACTGAGTTTACAAGACCTCATATACAGTAATGCATGGTGATCTGTATGGATCTCAAATTTCCCCCCTACTAAATACATTCTAAATTTCCCTAAACTGAAAACAATACCTAAAAGCTCTAACTCATTAATCGTGTATCTTTTCTCTGCTGCTGTTAGTCCTCGCGAGGCTAAAGATACAATGCACAGATTACCCTCATCATCTTTCGGACATAATTCTCCAGCAATGCCTATATGTGAAGCATCTGTCATAACCACATATTCCTTATCTTTCAAAGGATATTTCAGCACTACTGCTTTCTCAAAACCTTCATTCAGCGCTCTTAAAGCCTGATCATGCTTGGACTCCCATCTCCACCGAGTCCCACTTTTAAGCAATTCCCTGAATGGTTCTACCAACCCTGAGTATTTAAGAACGAACCTCCTGAAAAAGTTGCAAATTACCAGGTATGTTTTTAACTGTTTAACATTCTGTGGCACCTCTGCGTTAAGTATCTTATTAACCCTACTTTCTTCTGGTGTTACACCTCTACTCGACACTCTATGACCTAAAAATGTCACTTCTGACTGACAGAATGACGACTTAGACAGCTTCAAAGTGAACCCTGCCTGATCTAACTTCTGAAAAACTATATCTAAATGACGTAGATGCTCCTCAAAACTGCGTGAACTAATTACCATATCATCAATGTAAATGGTACCGGGTGAGTTAGCCGTGGTGGTTACGGCATGACTGATGGCAGTCGCTCACATCCGGGAGGCGAGGAGGTTCGAATCCCCCCGCCGGCAACCTTGAAGATGGTCTTCTGTGGTTTCCCATCTTCCTTCCAGGCAAATGCCGGGGTTGGTCCCTAACTATAGGCCACAGCCGCTACCTTCCAACTCCTCGTCCTTCCATTCCAACTTCCCTCCTTCCCTCCCCAACGGTACTTGTAGCTCACCCATTGGGTGTCCGTCTCGAAGCAGCTACAAAAAAAAACTGGCGAGCCGAACATGTCCTCGGACACTCCCGGCACTAAAAAAAGCCATACGCTAAAAAAAAAAAAAAAAAAAATGTAAATGGTTACAAGCTCTCCTGTGTCATCCCCTAATGCGATGTTTAAAGCCCTAATTAAAGCTGCTGAACTACTCTTTAACCCATAAGGTGTTCTACAAAATTGATAAATGTTATATTTATGACTAAAAGCTGTAAATGGTCTATCTTCGTACATAAGTGGCACTTGCAAAAACTGGAACTCAAATCTACACAAGTGAAATACTTCTTCCCCTCAAATGTTTGCATTAATTCCTCTATTGACATAGATTTCAGCTGATCTGAACTAATTCTACTGTTAACCAAACGAGCGTCTAAACAAATACGAACTGTGCCGTCGGTTTTGGGTACCGTGATCAAAGAATTAACATATGGACTGTTAGAGTGCTCAATAATCCCATCTTCAAGCATCTGGTTAATTTGTGCCTCAACTGCACTCTGATAAGCGAAAGGTACAGGATATCTATGTCCTGTGAATACTGACCTATCAATAACGTTCAATGAATGTGTATAGCAATTGGCCATACCAATGCGATCCTCAAAAACTCTCCTATTACACAATAAAACATCATAGAGCCGAACACACTGTTCCGCCTCTATATTTCCCTGAAATGCAGCATCACGTAACGAGTCCTCTAGAATACCGTTCGTAATCACACTACCCACAAAACATGGAGAACCCCGCTCTACGGCTGGCGATATCTCATTTAAAATACAAATCACACCTACAACACTACTTCTCTGAATATGGTCATTGAACGCTACTTCTACTTCAGAATCTCCCCATTTTAATTTCAAACTCCCTACATCATAACATAAGTTACCAGACACTCTACTTAGCCACTCTGAACCCAAGATAACACTGAATACTAAATTTGGAATTACAAGACAAATCTGCTTCTCTACAGGATTATTAATTTTAATGTCTACTAAAACTTGCTTAGAAATTACTTTAGACCTCTTCCCAACAGCTGTGATAACAAAAGTGCTTTTAATTGGCATCTCCTCAAAATTTACTCCAGTTCCTTTCATTTTATCATAAAATGCACTACTTATGCAACTCTTCATACAACCACTATCAATTAAAACATCTGTGTACGCCTCGGACACGTTAAATTTAACTATGGGGCTCTTACTAACCACCTCCTGAATAATACCTTCATCATTTAGTTCACGTAATAATTCATTTCTTACATTTAGGTCATAGGGTTCCTGTATAAGTGTATGGACAGGGCATGTTACAGACTGAGATTCTGACCTTAAATCGCAGCCTGGTTCGTGTTTAAAGCATTGCTACCGCTTGGTGTAGTACTACTCACTACTGCACTGGTCTGGTTGTTCTGGGTTGTGTTACCGGTATCTCTCTGTCCGTTATTACCATTGGGCTGATTCCCTCCTTGACCCCTGTTCTGGTTATAATTATTATTGTTATTATACCTCCCTTGGTTACCCCTAAAATCATTATTTCGGCCTTGATTTCCCCTGAAATCATTATTTCTACCTTGGTAGTTCGTACCATACCCATTTCCTCTGTACTGGTTTTGCTGATTATTATTATTATTATTTTGGTTCCCCCTATTTTGAACGCTGGCCCCTTCGCCACTGTTCCCTTGAACTTCCTGACTCCTATTCTCATTAGGCCTGTTATTATGGTTACCCTGGTTCCTACCGAAATTTTCCTCGTAACCACCTCTTCCCAGAGCATCGAATGTACTCAATAAATTTTCCACTTGTGAAATAGATTTAACATTTTGTATACATGCAGCTTCTTTGATTCTATATGGAAAATGTCTTAGTAATAGCCTGACTACATCATTTTCCTCCTTCAAACCATCCAGATATTTGCACGTTAATACCTGTCCTAAAAAGTACTCGGTCATAGTGTAGTTTCCTCTCGGGTTATATTTCCCACACACAATTCCCTCACGATGCTGAGACTGAATGACCTCATTCCAAAATTTCTCACAAAATTTAACTTTAAAATCTGAAATATTCTCGAAATTGTCTCTGTAGACAGCAAACCAGTTTCTTGTCTCCCCTACAAACACTTGCTCTAAAATCTCAACTACCTGTCACCACTCAATACTACCATCTTCCAACCTCTCCCCGAATTTATTTTCTATTGTATTCATGAACTCCATTGGACAACCCTGCCGATTACAGAATTTGCCTAGTTCTGTTTCCCTGTGTGTGCTATTCACATAAACTGGCCTACTCTGACTATTTTCCTGCCTAATTCTAGCTTTCAACTTCTGTTCTAATTCAGCAATTTTCTCCTCAGCTTTTCTTTCAATATTAGTTACAGTTAACCTAATGCTCCCTTCCGATGCTTCAACTTTACCACTTAACTGAGCTTGTTTCTCATTAATCTCATTAATGCTTTCCTTATTCCTCTCCCTTAAAGCATTAACTTCAGTGATTATTTCTGCATGTACTTTATCAATTCTTCGCCCCAGCTGTTCTTTAACCTCTTTAGTTGCTACCTGAATCTTATCAATTTCTCCCCCCAATTGCTTTTTGACCTGCTGTGTTTCAAGTTGCACTAGTTCTTTTAAATTTTCAGCCTGTGTACTGATTCTAATTTCTAACTCCTCCTGTACTTTTCCTAATTTTCTGTCTACATCTGCAATAATCTCTTTAGCCTTCTCTTCCATCACCCCTCTGATCTCACCTCTAATTTGCTCAAATTTCTTATCTAATTTTAGATTGTTCTCTTCAAATTTCTCATTTAATTTATTGCTCACTTCCTTACTGTTTTGTTCAAGTTTAGCATTATTTTGTTCGAGTTTAGCATTTAAAGTTTCAGTACTCTCTCTATTTTCCCTACTATTTTGTTCAAGTTTAGCGTTTAAAGCTTCAGTACTCTCTTTATTTTCCCTACTGTTTTGTTCAAGTTTAGCATTTAGAGTTTCAGTACTCTCCTTATTTTCCCTACTATTTTGTTCAAGTCTAGCGTTTAAAGCATCTGTGTTAATTTTATTTTGTTGCATAAACTGAAGTAGCAAACTCTCTAACCCTGCTTGACTGTTTTGATTACCCCCCTCAGTATCGGGATTTACCTCCGACATCCCTGTACTGCTTTCATTTCCAAGACTAGCCATACTGCTCGTATCTTCACTATCCAACTGGTGACCACTACGCAACTTCATCTCCTCCTCAACACTACCCATGCTGATACACACCGATAAATGAAAAACCCCCAAAATACAGGCACAGAAATATATACCCTTCTCCTTCCACAAATGTTATTAGGTTTTCGTCCCCATGTTGGTAGCGACAAGTGAAACAGTTTCTCCACGTTGGGATGACAAATGTAACGTTTTCCTTTGCTCCACGTTGAGCGTACAAGTGAAACGGATTTTCTTGCCCCTCACTTTTGCGTGACAAATGTAATGCTTCTACTGGCCCTGCCTTGCACTTTGATATATTTACTCTGACTAAGATATGTTGTTTTAATGGGCGCCAAGACCTCAACGCTATGTTGAAATCTAAATTTATATTTAGCAACACCTAGCTCTGGTAGAACACCTTCAAGAATCTATTCATTCAGATCGTGGTATGATTTGATCATTAACCCAACAAACAATTGTATCAGGAGAAGGAATTGGTCTATATCTAATGCTACCTACTGAAAGCAAAGATTGCATGGTTAAAAGAAATGAATTTATTATATAAAACCAGTATGGCAAAATTAATAGTAATAATAATATATTCTGAATTTAAATTGGAGCGTTGCGATTTGAATATTACCGCTAGAAAATTACGTGAAAACGGAGTCGGACAAATTACTGATTTTACTCTTATTCCCAAGCTATGAAGTTACTGAAATACTGAAAATGAAAAAAAAAGACGAGAGATTACGTAGTTCTGAGTCATTCGCGCTTACCACTGGAAATTGCCGAAGCATTTCCCTCGTACTGGATGTTGAAGAGAGCTTCCCACAGCCTCCTGGACGTCATCATCTTCTTCGTTAGTTGATGAGATACTTGTAGATATGATAACTTTATGGTCCGAACATCGGAGCCCATCACACGTACAACCACACTGGTTAAGTTTTACAACGATAGTCGCCTTGCCTCCACGGCGCGCAAACCATATATGCACTCGTCACATCCCCTCTTTGGAGCCGTCTTCTCCTCGCCCGCTCTCCACTGATTGGCAGGGCCACCACGCGCTACCCCCCTCCTCAGGGTCATTACACTCGGCGCGAAGATGATGTCGATTACCGTTCCAGACTATTTCGCCTTTTCTTGAAGCAGCAACCCAGGCTTGCGTCATGCTTCTTGACAAGAATAAGCCTGTAGCCGAATTCCCCGTGACTCATCTCTCTCATAATACCCTAACTGACAAAACTCCGTAAAATTCCGTAATCATATAATTTTCTATGATAATGTTGTTCGTAATAATTTGCTTGTTAGTGTTTTCTATGACATAGAAAACCTATCTGTATGCTTATAATTTTATAAAAATGCTCCAAAGAAATACCTTAATAATAATAATAATAATAATAAGTTAATAATAATAATAATAATAATAATAATAAATTAACATGAAAACTTCTCTTGGCTGAACAATTTGCCGCGTAAATAAATATAGAATGGCTTCCTACTGACTTATGTCAGTGGCATAAAATCCCCTCGAAAAACACGTTACATAGCTTGGAGTTAGACTGGAAATAGAGGTGACCGAGAGGGTTTCTGTAGTAAAGAGCATGGCACAAGTCAGTGGAAGCAATTTTACACTGAGCGTGGGGCACCATGGTCGCCATTAGCGACATAGCAGTTGTGAATCCCCGGTGGTGTACAATAAGAATATAAACTAAGTAAACGACAAGAGGTACACCCTTCTTTGACCATTCACATACTACCGACAATTTAATGTAACGACATTACTCTTCTTGTAAGAGAATATGTTAAGTCACGCACCATGTCTACAAGGAGGAGCTAGAAGTCTGGAAATCGATAGTTCGAATCCCTGTGCTGACATCGGCCAACTTGAGTGTGGTTTCTTCCCGGAATTTTCCAGACCTTTTTTGTAGGTTACTTTATTTCAAGTCACGGGCCACTTATCCAAATCGTAGATCACACACACTATTGCCAGACAAGATCAACATGTACTGAGTACATATAATAGACGATAATAGCAACTACTCTTCCCATCCTAGTTCTGTTTATACAGTTCCGTTCAAATTCATTGGTTCTTGGGCTGATGCAGCCAGACTACAGTACATATTAAATATTTTAGTTTAATATACTCAGCCTCGTGAGACGAAACTGAGATGGTATGGGTTCGATTCCTATCTCAGCCATCCTTTAAGTGGTTTTCCCTGGTTCACCACTTTTACTCCAGGCGAATGCCAGTAATATTATTTATTTATTTATTTATTTGGATTTATTGTGCTTCTAACAGACATGTGCCTAATAAAAATAAAAATATGTAGGCTACATTTGGTTACACAATTCTACAAAATTGTAATATGGTTCCTAACTTAAGGCCACGCCCGTCTCCCTCCCAATCCTCATCTGATTTACAAGTACACACACTAGTACAGTCATCACAAAAGTACGGGTTATCAGACAAATTGAACACACGCCCAACTACACGGGGCAAATACCGGGATGGTTCCTACTTTAGGCCACGCCCGCCTCCTTCCCAAACCTCACCTCAATTACAAATACACACTATTACAGATACCACAATAACACAGGTTATCAGACACACACCCAAGTACACGGGACTAATTGATCACATTGTCCCGACCCCTTAAAATGAAACTACAATAAAATTCCCCCATAAACCCTAATTCTTATTGGGAAGATCTGCTTGCTAGAGAGCCCCGCAGCATAGCCGAGCTCTTTAAATCGTACACCACGATCGCTCGGGCAGTTGCAGCAATTCCGAACATTCTGTAGTAGGTTTAAATGCTGGCGTTGGCAGCGGCTATCCTGAGTGTGTTTTCCCCGTTTATTTTCCACATTCCCTCCAGGCAAATGCCTGCAAGCCACGTGACACCTACCTCATCCCTGTCCCTAATACAGTTATACACTACTACAGTCATCACATAAATACAGGTTATCAGACAGACATTTAAAAAGTAGTAGTTCCGCAGTAAAGGAATTAGGATATTTGACCCTGGTGAGACCAATCTTGGAATACGGCTCAGTGATTTAGGACCCATATCAAATAGGACTCGTCAATGAGCAGGAGATGGTACAAAGGAATGTTGCTAGGTTTGTTCTCAACGATTTTAATCCTGGAAGTAGTGTTACTCAAAAGATAGAGAAGTTAGGGTGGGAATCTCTGGAAGATAGAAGGACGAAATCCAGGCTATACGCTATGTTTAACACTTACACTAATCGGCCAGCAAGGGGAGAATTAAGCCTATACCGCCCTTATCGCCCGGATGCGCCAGTCTCTTCTCTTAACTTTCCGGTCCTTAGCGCCCGAAAGCGCCCGGTCGCATTATCTGCACACGTCTGCCATCTATGCGTCAGGTTTGTAGTTTTCTCAGCTGTAAAGTGTTAATAAAGCATTTACGAACGCGCAGTACAATCCACAAGGCAGTGGAAACAAAATAATAGCGTAAATCTATCTTGAACTTCCGTGCACACTGATCAGGTGTTTCGTTCGTAAACATGGCAGGTTTGAGTAATTAATGCAGATATTGAATCCGAGCTCAATATAGGCGAAGAAAGTGACCCAGAATCGTTTAGTAGTGGTGAAAGTGAGTTTTTAGTTAGTGAAGAACATATTAACGATGATAATTTCAGTGATAATAGTCACGTAAGTGAAAACGGAGACCAAGAAATCGGACTTGATGGCGATGCTCCGGCATTTCAGGTAACACCATTTCATTACGTTAAAAGGCCCATCCAGAATGCGCAGTCGGCAGTTGATAGTTGGTAGTTGGCAGTCGGTAGCTGCAGTCAGAAGTTGGTAGTTGACGACGTAGCCATTCACAATGCGCAGTCTTAACGACTACTATAAGTAAAATACAGTGAAATTATTTTATTCCTTGTGCACATGGGCGTTGTCGATAACCTCTAAACTTGCAACATGGATGATTTGGAGATGTGCGGATTATTTTGTTATTAGTAACTGGTACCGTGTATTTAAGATTAAAAAGGTCCGGGTTGCGAAGGTATTTCACTTATATGTTCTTTGCACACGACACAGTACAACAACGTGACGTCGTTTTCTGACCTGCTCTGATTGGCTGTTACATTGCTGCAGTCGGGTAGTTGGCAGTCGAAGATGAAATTCTCGACTGCCGACTACCGGCTGCCAACTGCTAAATGCCAGCTACTGTCACAACTGCATGTTGTGTATAGTGCCTATATTATACACGGGGACGACCGCGACTGCCGACTGCCGACTGCGCATTGTGGATGGGCCTAAATTATCTTACTGCGAATTAATTTGTTGGTGATGTTGGAGCTGTCCATAATTTGGAAAGTGGATCGCGAGAAATATATATTACTTTTTGCATATGCTAGGAGGGGACACACTATTCAATAACATTGCCAAGTACACAAATATCAATGCAGCATTCTAGCAGGCACAATCTGGTAAGATAGATACCGAATGGGAAGATGTTCACAGGAAATAAAAGCTTACATCGGAGTTCTTATATACATGGGTTTTCCGCTTCCAGATACAAGTGATTATTGGTTAACTCAAGACGTAATATATATCGTGGTAAAAAGGAACCCAGAAACAACGACACCGTGCTGTTGGGGAACCAGGTTGTCATGAATTTGTTAGATGATAGGTTAGGGTCAAACCGTCATGTTTACTTTGACAATTTCTTCTCATCCGTAGGGCTCATTCAACATTTATATAACAATGGAGTATATGCATGCTCAACTACAAGACCCAATCGTAAAGACTGGTCAGCTGAACTAAAAATCCTATATCTCTGAAACGAAAATGGGGAGAAAGCAAAATAGTTCAAGTAGGTGATGTGACAGCTTTGGTTTGGCATGATAACAGGGACATATGTGCTTTTCCTCAAACTGTGATCACTGTGATTCAAATGTCACAGTTGAAGTAAAGAGAAAAACTGGGAAAGGAAATGAACAAATTAATGTGACATGCCCTTTGACAATTGACAGGTATTAATATTTTGCAGGTACACAAAGTATAGGGGGGGGGGGGGGGGGGATACGTCAGATCAAAAAAGATCTTACTATACTTTGGGAAGGAAAACTGTGAAATGGTGGAAATACATATTTGGATTTTCTATGAACACTGCAATAGTGAATAGTTTCATATCTTACAATCAACCAGCTCCTTCCAGACATGGTCACTCACAAAGAAACTTTAGACTTGCACTCTACAGATGATGAATAATTTTTCATCAAGGAAGCGTCTTGGTCACAAACGATCATTACCGTTGTCAACGCTTTCTCCCAAAAATCTCCACAAAATTACGAAGATAACTGGAAGAAAGAAAGTGTGTACATATTGTGCATCTGTTGGAGGAAAAGCAGCATCAGGAAGAGGGATTCAAACATGTGAATGTGGCAAATGCAGCCTACCTCTGTGTCGAGTAGGATGCTCCCCAGGATCACCAAGAGAAGTGGGTGGAGGTTTGAACCAACAACCTTAGGACTCCATGAAGGGAGATATGGATGTGATGGTATGTTTTCTAATATGAGCTCAAGATAGCGGGATTGAATCCCGGTGCAGTCAGTCAGCATTTGAGGGTGCGCAAATGCGAGGAAGCCGTGTCAGTAGATTTACTGACACGTTAAAGATCCCCTTCGGGGCAACATTCCGGCACCCCGGCGTCTCTAAAATCCTCAGTAGTTAACAGGGACGTAAAACCAATAACATTATTATTATTAATATTATTAAGAGAAGACTGAAATTTTGTGTAAATATCCCGATGTAATTACTAAATTATAGTTTCCGAAACACAACTTGTGTGCATTAAGTTTGTTTGTTATTAGTGTTGGTAATTTTCTGTAAGTATAGAAATTGCCACCGGGGAATTACCCCCATTTGCAAATAAAATAAAATAAATAACTGAATGAATGAATGAATGAATGAATGAAAATTTAACAGGCGGCTTCGGTGGCGTAGTCGGTAGCATGCTGAGCTTCTATGCCCAAGATAGCGGGTTCAAACCCGGCTGAAGTCGTCGGATTTTTTAAGAGCGTTAAAAATCCCTCAGTATGCCTTCCTTCGGAGGGGAAGTAAAGCCGGAAGTCCCATGTCATAGATTTATGGCATGTTAAAGAACCTTCCACTAATTGCACCTGTGTGAAGCTAAATTGGATAGGTTAAGAATGTAAACAAAGCTCTTATGTTTCTACGTTCGTTGCCAAGAGCCTACCTCGGTGGTTTCTAATAGCTAAGTTCTGAACTTGGCCTGTAGTCGTTGACGGTGGTGCTTGGCGGCAAAAGTACTGTAGGAACTATTTGAAAAATTCTAAGTTGCAGTACTTAAACTAAAAAACAGATAACACACACTAATACAGTCATCACAATTAACACCGGTTATCAGACAGATTCTACACACACCCAAAGTACACAGGGCTACATGACCGCGTTGTCGCAGCCCCTAAACTTAATAACCAACCAACCAAAATTTAACACACACAAGGGGCTGATGACCAATATGTACTAAGCCCATAATTTGAATTATTATTAACAACAACAACAACAAACAGAACAACAGCTTGCTAGAAAGATAAGTTAACAAATCACAGTAGCCTATTACACCTGTCATATCTCATCCCATATCATTCGTCAGGATAATGTTATTTATGTGTGGTATGTTGAAACAATCTGAACCTCAATCCAGTTATAACGCTGCAGAAACATGATGCGATGTTATCTTCATCTCCTTGAGATTATGAACATTACTCCACTTTACAGCTCTGTGTGTTAATAGCAGCTTGGAATGTGTCATACGTCATTGAGAATGACTCACTTCTGAGGAGATCTTCAACATGATACACAACAGTTTTTTAGAATTATTATGACCCTACAGTAGTGTTTGATTCTGCATTCTTTCTTTTCTGGAGAAGTCATTGTTGTTGATGATTCATTTTAGTGTCTTTGCGACATCGTGGTCTTGTAGCTCTGTGTACTTGTGTGTGTATTGAATCTGTCTGATAACCTGTGTCATTGGTTTGGTTATACTCGTGTGTGAATTAGTCATTCGGATTAGGATTTGACTAGGATGCAGTCGTGCCGTTATCTAGATACTGGCATGTGGGATAGAACTGGAAAACCACACAAAACCACTTCTAGGATGGCTGAGGTGGGGATGGAACCTTCCTCATCTGAGTAAACCTCGTTTCAGCCCTCAGAACAGAAGAAATTTGTTGGAAGTGCCGGGAATCGAATATGAACATCTGCAGTGACAGCCAAGCATACTTATTATTGCACCACGAGATGACTTTTCTGGAAAAGAAAATTTTTAATCTATTTGTCTGAGGGGTGCAAAGCGAAATTGTAAATTTTCACACGATCTATAAGTTCCAACGTTCGCCGCCAGGTACCGGTTGCGGTGGAATCTAGTAGCCAAGTTCACAGCTAAGTGTCGTCGACGGTAGCATTTGGTAGCAAAAGTGGGAACTACTTGAAATTGATCGTCTGCAGTCCTTACCTGAATTACAGATAACACACACTAATACAGTCATCACAATGAACACCGGTTTCAGACAGATTCTACGCACACCCAAAGTACACGGGGCTAAATGACCGCGTTGTGTGGGGCAAATAACACAAATGTATGACTTACTGATCTTCTAGCCTGCTTGCATTTTGCGAATATTATTATGTGCATTTTTTATAAATATATATATTTGTGTGCTATTCTGTGACACGGCAAATTAATGAATAGTAAATGAATGTATAAATTAAAAAATACATAAACAAATAAACTAAGAGAGATAGAAAGAAAGAAACAAACAAACCAGCATATCAATCGCGCAGGACCTCTCTTTCTTTAGTAAGATAGGCGGGCTCACATATTTGTAAGTACTGTATAAGCAATAGTTTCCTCCATAACACTGACAGAGTGACCGCCCAATGATCTCTAGATCGTGGAATTAGCTGAAATTGTCACATTTTGAAAGGACGTGACAAATTCACTGCTTACAGAATATCGTACGTAGACTTAGAAAAGACCTGTCGTAGCATGTCACAAACTTAAATCACACTCAAAAGTCACCCACATAGAATGTTTGTTTCTCTGTTAGATGACAGTAAAATCAGATCTTCGAAATGTGTGTCTTCACCTCAACACATTTATGGCAGCAACTCTTCTCAACACATCTCCTCCCACGACACTAGCGACACAGCCGTCACGCTATTTCGCGCAGCACAACTGAAGCAAGCTCGTACATCGACGAACCTCCTGAGTGAGCTTCTCCAAGGTTTTTTGCCACAAACTCTCCAGGTAATGCTGGGTTGGTAAACCCGGAGCACCTGCCCAATCCTGCTATTCTGGTGTACAAGGCAAACCATTCCTGTGCGCAACTAGGTATTACGCATTTACGAAATGAGTGCCGTTAATCTGCCTGCGCCAAGATTGTGTTTTTTGATGATAACACCTGAAGCCTTGCGGAACGAGGAGGGGTACATAATGGTGACGTAAGAGTATTACATGTCACCACGGAGAGGATAACGATGACTAAGGCTACTGGAGCCAAGTCATATCTTACGCATGAGACTGTAACTGTCACAGCGCAAACTGATATGTAAACAAAGAGCAGTTTACAGCTTGACCGCCGGCACTCCTAACTTAAACGGCTAATAGTATGCGAGTTTCAATGTTTTCTACACAATTGCATTGGAATGCGACGTGACGTTTGCCATGACGTAACTGTGCTAGCGAGCGAGAGAGGGAATTGCTATGTATGGGTTGGGGACTACTCGAAGCCGAGCACTAAGCCGGTTCAGGGTACCCACGCTAAATGATCGCGTCTGGGAGAGGTATGGCTTAAAAGGGAACTCGAGAAGTGTCTTCTCCCCCGATCAGATTGTAAATGGCAAAGGATACTCTTGGTACGTCACTCTGTACCATGGTGGTTAAAAAAATAGGCTAAAATTAACATTAAGCCTGTATATAAATCGATTGAAGAGTCGCGGAACAGGGAATCAACGCTTGGAAGTGAAAGGCAGCCGTCCGCTTGCTAATTTGTCAAAGAAACCAGGCAACCGCCAGCCTTCTACTTCCACGCTCTGACTCCCTGTTTCACGTCTAATCAATCGCTTTAAATACAGGCTTAATGTTAATTTTAGCTGATTTCTTTTACCACCATCGAATTGAGTTATCTACCAAGAGTAGCCTATCCTCTGCCAATTACAATCCGATCTGGGGGTAGACGCTATCCGAGTTCCCTTGTAAGACAAGGGCAACAATAAAGAACAAAAAATGCCAATCAATGTATACGAGCACTGAACAATCAAGAAAAGAAGGTACAGCAATTAGTGTTTTTAAATAACAATAGAAAGGCAACCCTTTTACATGTTACATAGTGTACGTACTTACAAGTACTGTACAATGGTAGCAGTAGCGGCTGGTGAAGAAAATTGTGGGTGTGCACTCTTTAAAAAAAAATCTAAATTTGATGCATATCTAAGCATACAAAATAACTGTCTCCTCACTATGTTACTCTATTTTGTATGCTTAGATATGCATCTAGTGGCACTTGGAGTTGGTTTTTCGACACCTCGATATTTTGCTGTTCAATGTTCCCTCCTGAATGCACAATGAAGCTGTTGTCTGATTTGTTACTTTCCTAGTACTTGTAATTCCAATTCTGCATTCATGTAGGCTTTTGATTGTTCACATTTGTCGATTTTAGTTAGATTTCATTAGAAAGGTACCTATTGCAAAGGGTACCATTTCGACATCCGGAAAAAAAAATTGACATATCTTCGCGTTTCACATCCCACAGATCCCAAAACCACCGTCAGTTCAAAAGTTAATATATAATGTATATGTATAGGCCTACATAAAATATAACCATTCAAAATCTCGGTCGAGTTCGCTAACGGGCAAAATCGGACCAAGGGGTTGGAAATGGGGGGGGGGGAGTGAAATATTGCTATAACTTTCATAGTATTTTAAAAACTGAATCCATTCAAAGTTCGTACTATTTTTGGAATAAGGGCCAAGTGCTTATCTTCGTAAGTTTGACCAAAGGGGTGGGGAAAATGGAGTTTTTAGAGAAAAGAAATCATGCCTCCCTTAATAGGCACAATATCAAAACAGTTTAAAATGGCCAATACCCCTCTAAAATGTAACAACATTTTTTGCCTGAAAGAATATTTGATATGACCCACCCTTGCACCACGGGATGAGCAAAATGTGTCAGGTATTATAAGAAGATGCTGTATGCTAAACATGTGTAACTTTCGTAGGTATACTGTACAACAATTGGCAAATTTAGTGAATTCCAAGCATTTTTCTTTGCCCGATGAAATCTACCTCCGCTTCCAGCGTGCAGAGAGGGATTTTCTTTTTTTGTGCACGTAGCACGACTTTAAGCACGGAAAACAATACATCCTGTTGGTTAGTTCACAGCCACAAGCCCACTCATACTAACTTGCTGTAACTTCATCATGGAATAAGCGATTCCTAACCTTCGCTTTGCACAGGGATGTTTGAATTAAATTCAGGTTTGGAATAGGTCTTCCCATTTCTTATTATATGGCCACCTTTTCTTGCAGAGTAAGTAAGTTGAGACGATGTAATAGTTTTTAAATCCTGAACAGTAGCGATAATAATCCCGAATCCCACCTCGGCCGTCCTGAAAATGATTTTCGTGGTTTTCCATTTTTATCACTAGGCAAATACCGGGACGGTTCCTTTCAGGCCAACGGTCAAAATCTCTTCTTTGACCCTGAATTAGACCCATGTTTGGGGTCACCTGTCACCATCCCCAGTTGCATTTGCTGAAAAAGTGTGTTTGCCTCCCAGACACCATCCTTCCGACGGTAGAGGAATGATGAGTGGGTGAAGCCAGCTGGGAGGATAAGCTATCAAATACGTAATAATGAACACGCACTCAAATATTCCACACTTTAGAAACACACTTGTGACAAATACTTGCCACGTCCAAGATCAACAAGATAATAGGCTGCGTTAATCCTCCAAATTACTGGACCTTAAAAATCTGTAAATTATAAAGAAATGTAATGAAACTGAATTCACTGTTACAACTATAGACTATATAATATCATACAGTTGGCTGCATGATTGTGGTTTTTAAATGCACATTGAAAATCAAATGGCAGTGGCGCTATTATACAAGCTGCGTAAAGACACAACCTTACAAACCACTTCAATCTGCGCATGAAACTCTACTTGGTACAACAATTCACCAACAGATAGTGCGGTAGCTCCTGCACGCTAGCGGTCATCGCTTCTTCGTCTGTCAATCAGATGCGACAGGAGATGAAAAAAAACGGAGCATGCGCAGTACAATTCGCCAGGCAAGGATTTGGCTCCGATTCTGTTATAGTAAACACACATCCCCGCTCCCCTCTTGCCGTCAACTCTCCTGCCGTCAAGCCTAACGCTGGCTACAATTCTGCAGGTGGCGAACGGCGATATTTGATGATACCCGAGTTAGCACACAAGCAACGTACAGTGAGGCGCAACGAACGCGGTACATTTAAATGTATAAAAGCGGTATTCTGGACATTTGTTGACGCTTTATACTACCATAAAATCTTATATTAATTTTATATTCGTAAAATTCAAATGTGAACGGCAATTTTTCAAGAATGGGTGTGCACTGGCTCCAGGGCGAATACCCAGAAACCGCCACTGAATGGTAGTAAATGAAAGTCATCGTTTGCTGAACATCTCGGCCAAAGTAAGCTGTTTGACTGTCTTGTTCCGATTTCGGCCAGCCAAGTCGCATGTGGTCACACTCAGGCTGACGCTCCATCCACTTCGATGCAGTTTCAAGGCCAGCAAACGCTTCACTAGCAGATGGTCCCGTGTCTGCTTCAACTTCGGCATTTTAAAGTCACCTTCTTCCTTTCTTCTCTCACTCTTTCAATAAGTTCATCATCATTTAGAACTTGAAACCCAGGATCTGACGAACCGCAAACCATCCACTCTGCTACATCTTCAGCACTAATTTCTGAACATCCAGGAATTTTAATTTTGTATTTTTATTTTGCGAATCACAGTACGTTTCCGTCTTAGTTTTTTTCTGAAAACGATTCGGATAATTAGCGATTCGGATAGTCGGAGTTCGGATAATTGGAGTTTTACTCTATTTACATCAGGTAATAATAATATCGTATGGCCTCGGGTGTCAGGTGCAAGCTTTGTTATTTGACACCCAGAGGGTAGCTTGCATGTCGAATTTCGTCGTTCCTTGGAACGCTAGGAAAGTCAAGGAGGTAGATATCTAAGCTCCTTGACACTATAGCGCTTTCTAGTAGAGAATGGAGGAACTTTGTGTTGGCGAAAAATCCCGAGATTAATTTTGCCATTATGAACACGGCCTACTGAATTCAAATGGGTTCTTTAACATGCCAACAACGTATGACATGCATGTCGTGATTTGTGTCGTGTTTCAAAAATCACTTACTATGGCCAGGAGCGAACCTGCAAGCTGGGGGTTGATAGTCCGACACGTTAACCACTCACCCACCGTGGCAAGCTTACATAAGGTAAGATGTTGCGATGGCCACAGGTAAGATCCTTTACACAACCATCCATTGGGACATGATGACCAACAAATCAAGCTGCGTGGCTTACATCAAGGCGGACGGGGTTTGATGCCTGGTTAATTCATGTGAAATTTTAGAGTTGAAATGTCATGTCCGGTGGTTTGAATTCCACGTAAAAATGAGGTCCATGGGTCAAGACTACCATATTATGACCCACGTAAAACTATAAGCTTCCTTCCTTCAACCGTTTATTATCTCTAGCCAACGCAAACCGTCACTTGATGATTTACAACACGAAGGAAAGTGATAACATGCTCCTAATCAAGATTAGTAAGTAATAATGATTAAATTGCATACCAGTATTGTCACTTTAAAAACCTCCAGTGGGGCTGTGTGATTCTTGTCTGGAGGCTGTCTGGAGCTCTTAATGAATGTCTCAAATTGTTCAAAGGCCAAGGTCTGTCGACTAGACAGACACTGAGCATGAGGGTCGGGCATTCTGGGCCGTCTGTGCAATCTTTAACCACGTTCTCATTCCTCGCTTCTTTGCTCGCCATCTCGCAATCTGACCTCTTCTCCCCTCTTCCTCCTCCGGCCTTCTCTCTCTTTGCTCTCAGTTACTTCTTTAATTTCCACAATTTCAAAATGAAATAACTGTCTAAAGTTGTTGGTTTTACGTCCCTTTTAACTACTTTGGTTATTAGAGGTTATTTTGCCCCGGAAGGGGATTTTAACGTGCCAGTAAATATACTGACACGGCTCCCTCACATTTGCGCGCCATGAAATCCCAAGTTATTGAACCAGATTCGATCCTGCAACCTTGGGAACAGCAGGAGAGAACGTTACTGCTCCATCACACAGCCAGTCTTTTCAAAATGAGGGTGACTACTTTGGTTAAGCGCTGACATTCAGAGCCCAAGACTGCAAGTTAAAATCCGATGTCATTCAAGAGTGTTTAAGTGCGACAGGCTCGTGTCGGTGGACTTAGACCTAACGGCACGATACAGAACCCATCCAGGCTGTAATTCCAGCATTTCAACTTCTCTAAACTCTACAATAGTTCAAAATATCGCAATCCACTATTATTATTATTATTATTATTCTCTTGTACACACGCCTATTGTTACAGATGGCGGGAAACGATCACAAATTTTGGCTTTTCTTGGATGCTATGGTATGCTCGGAATCTTCTCTGGAGAGATTCACGTTCCTGGATGTCTTCAATTGTGATTCCTACTTTTTCAACTTCGATGAACCAGGGTTCCTTAGTTTTTCTTGTTAACAAAGTAGGAAAAGATCTTGTTGGTTTGTCTCTGCGAGCTCATGCGTGTTATGTGGCCATAAAATTGAAACCTCATTTTCCGATTCGTGTCTTATCCTCTTAATGTGCAGGTAGTGTTCGTTGTTATGCCGTCTCCTGTACTCGTCATTTTCTCTGATTGGTCCAAGGATCTTCCTCAGGATTTTCCTTTCTTTGTCTTCTAACTTTTCAATCAGACCTTTTCTATCCATTGCCAGTTATTCTGCTGCGTACAGGGCTTCTGGGTGAATGACTCAACAATAGTGTTTTAGCTTGGCGTTGATAGACACTGTTCTTTTGTTTCAGACATCTCTAGTGCTACATTATTATAATATATACCAGCTGTACTCGGCATGCGTTGCAATGCCAATCAAAGAAAGTGTTGGCATTATAACTTTGTATGTTGAAGTGCTTTTGGATTCCCAATATTGTTTTTCTTTTTCCGTTAACCACCTCTAAACTATTGTAAAATTGATTTACCATCTCAAAAAGATCATGGGAGCGTGCTCAACAACTCACCAAATTTTCATCGCAATGAATGGTATATGAACGCATACGGGACTTTGTTGAAACGATTCGAGCGCCGTCACCCATTTGTTGAATATACTCGTACGCTACCTAAAGTAAAATGGATTTACTAAGTGAAAACCTTCCCTGGCGTGTACACAACAACTCATGAAACTTTCATCGCAATCGGATGAATGGCATATGAACGCATAGGCCTACGGGTTTTTGCTTAAACGATTCACGCGACGACACTCATTTGTTGAATCTACTTGTGCGCCACCCATTGAAAAACGGATTAACTAATTCGTACACCTTCGCAGGACTGTGCTCAAATCCCAAAAGGTTTATGATAATCGGATGAATGTTATATGAACGCATACGGGACTTGGTTGAAACGATTCACGCGCTGTCGCCCATTAATTGAATCTAATCGTGCGCTACCAATTGTAAAATGGATTTACTAAATCAGAAATCTTTGCAACAGTGGAAACAACATTTCCCCAAATTTCATTGCAATCGCATGAATGGTATATGAACGCATACGGATTTTTTTTTAAACGATACGCACGCCGTTACTCATTTGTTGAATCTACTTGTGCGATACCTATTGTAAAGTGGATGTACTGAGCCAGAAACCTTCCCTGAAGTGTACACAACATCTCACCCAAGTTTCATCGCTTTCGGACAAATGGTAGGCCTATATGAACGCATACGGGACTTTGTTGAAACGCTTCGCGCGCCTTCTCTCATATGTTGAATCTATTTGAGCCCTACCTATTGTAAAATAGATTAACTAAGCCTGAAACCTTCCCTGGAGTGTACACAGCAACTCACCCGAGTTTAGTCGCTATCAGACGAAAGGTATATGAACGTATACGGGACTATGTTGAAACACTTCGCGCGTCGTCGCTCGTTTGTTTAATCTACTTGTGCGATACCTATTGTTAAGTGAATTTACTAACCCAGAAACCTTCCATGAAGTTTACACAACATCTCACCCAAGTTTCATCAATATCAGACAAATAGTATATGAACGCATACAGGACTTTGTTGAAACGTTTCGCCCGTCGTCGCACATTTGTTGCATCTACTCGTGCGCTACCTATTGTTAAGTGGATTAACTAAGCCAGAAACCTTCCATGAAGTGTACACAACATCTCACCCAAGTTTCATCACTATCAGACGAATAGTATATGAACGCATACGGGACTTTGTTAAAACGCTTCGCTCGTCGTCGCTCTTTTGTTGAATCTACTCGTGCGCTATCTATTATAATATGGATATACTAAGAGATAAACCTTGCCTGTAGTGTACACAACCTCTCACACAAGTTTCATCGCTATCGGACGAATGGTATGCTATGTGAACGCATACAGGACTTTGTTGAAACGTTTCGCCCGTCGTCGCTGATTTGTTGAATCTAATCGTGCGCTACCTATTGTTAAGTCGATTTACTAACCAGAAACCTTCCCTGTGGTGTACACAACATTTCAGCCCAGTTTCTTCACTAACAGACGAATAGTATATGAAGGCATACGGGACTTTGTTGAAACGCTTCGCTCGTCGTCGCTCATTTGTTGAATCTACTCGTGCGCTACCTATTATAACATGGATTTACTAAACCAGACACCTTGCCTGTAGTGTACACAACCTCTCACCCAAGTTTCATCGCTATCGGACGAATGGTATGTGAACGCATACAGGACTTTGTTGAAACGCTTCGCCCGACGTCGCACATTTGTTGAATCTACTCGTGCGCTACCTATTGTTAAGTGGATTTACTAAGCCAGAAACCTTCCATGAAGTTTACACAACATCTCACCCAAGTTTCATCAATATCAGACAAATAGTATATGAACGCATACGGGACTTAGTTGAAACGCTTCGCTCGTCGTCGCTCATTTGTTGAATCTACTCGTGCGCTACCTATTATAACATGAATTTACTAAGCCAGAAACCTTGCCTGTAGTGTACACAACCTCTCACCCAAGTTTCATAGCTATCGGACGAATGGTATGATGAACGCATACAGGAATTTGTTGAAACGCTTCGGCCGTCGTCGCCGATTTTTTGAATCTAATCGTGCGCTACATATGGTTAAGCCGATTTACTAAACCAGAAACCTTCCCTGAGGTGTACACAACATCTCACCCAAGTTTCATCACTATCAGACGAATAGTATATGAAGGCATACGGGACTTTGTTGAAACGCTTCGCTCGTCGTCGCACATTTGTTGAATCTACTCGTGCGCTACCTATTGTTAAGTGGATTTACTAAGCCAGAAACCTTCCATGAAGTTTACACAACATCTCACCCAAGTTTCATCAATATCAGACAAATAGTATATGAACGCATACGGGACTTAGTTGAAACGCTTCGCTCGTCGTCGCTCATTTGTTGAATCTACTCGTGCGCTACCTATTATAACATGAATTTACTAAGCCAGAAACCTTGCCTGTAGTGTACACAACCTCTCACCCAAGTTTCATAGCTATCGGACGAATGGTATGATGAACGCATACAGGAATTTGTTGAAACGCTTCGGCCGTCGTCGCCGATTTTTTGAATCTAATCGTGCGCTACATATGGTTAAGCCGATTTACTAAACCAGAAACCTTCCCTGAGGTGTACACAACATCTCACCCAAGTTTCATCACTATCAGACGAATAGTATATGAAGGCATACGGGACTTTGTTGAAACGCTTCGCTCGTCGTCGCTCATTTATTGAATCTACTCGTGCGCTACCTATTATAACATGGATTTACCAAGCCAGAAACCTTGCCTGTAGTGTACACAACCTCTCACCCAAGTTTCATCGCTATCGGACGAATGGTATGCTATGTGAACGCATACAGGACTTTGTTGAAACGTTTCGCCCGTCGTCGCTGATTTGTTGAATCTAATCGTGCGCTACCTATTGTTAAGTCGATTTACTAACCAGAAACCTTCCCTGAGGTGTACACAACATCTTAGCCCAGTTTCTTCACTATCAGACGAATAGTATATGAAGGCATACGGGACTTTGTTGAAACGCTTCGCTCGTCGTCGCTCATTTGTTGAATCTACTCGTGCGCTACCTATTATAACATGGATTTACTAAGCCAGACACCTTGCCTGTAGTGTACACAACCTCCTACCCAAGTTTTATCGCTATCGGACGAATGGTATGTGAACGCATACAGGACTTTGTTGAAACGTTTCGCCCGTCGTCGCACATTTGTTGCATCTACTCGTGCGCTACCTATTGTTAAGTGGATTAACTAAGCCAGAAATCTTCCATGAAGTGTACACAACATCTCACCCAAGTTTCATCAATATCAGACAAATAGTATATGAACGCATACGGGACTTAGTTGAAACGCTTCGCTCGTCGTCGCTCATTTGTTGAATCTACTCGTGCGCTACCTATTATAACATGAATTCACTAAGCCAGAAACCTTGCCTGTAGTGTACACAACCTCTCACCCAAGTTTCATCGCTATCGGACGAATGGTATGATGAACGCATACAGGAATTTGTTGAAACGCTTCGGCCGTCGTCGCCGATTTTTTGAATCTAATCGTGCGCTACATATGGTTAAGTCGATTTACTAAACCAGAAACCTTCCCTGAGGTGTACACAACATCTCACCCAAGTTTCATCACTATCAGACGAATAGTATATGAAGGCATACGGGACTTTGTTGAAACGCTTCGCTCGTCGTCGCTCATTTGTTGAATCTACTCGTGCGCTACCTATTATAACATGGATTTACTAAGCCAGACACCTTGCCTGTAGTGTACACAACCTCCTACCCAAGTTTTATCGCTATCGGACGAATGGTATGTGAACGCATACAGGACTTAGTTGAAACGTTTCGCCCGTCGTCGCACATTTGTTGCATCTACTCGTGCGCTACCTATTGTTAAGTGGATTAACTAAGCCAGAAACCTTCCATGAAGTGTACACAACATCTCACCCAAGTTTCATCACTATCAGACGAATAGTATATGAACGCATACGGGACTTAGTTGAAACGCTTCGCTCGTCGTCGCTCATTTGTTGAATTTACTCGTGCGCTTCCTATTATAACATGGATTTACTAAGTCAGAAACCTTGCCTGTAGTGTACACAACCTCTCACTCAAGTTTCATCGCTATCGGACGAATGGTATGTGAACGCATACAGGACTTTGTTGAAACGCTTCGGCCGTCGTTGCTCATTTGTTGAATCTACCTATTGTAAAAGGGATTTACTAAGTCAGAAACCTTTCCTGGAGTGTGCACAACGATACAACCAAAGTTTCATAGCAATCGGATGAATGGTATATGAACGCATACGGGACTTTGTTTAAGCGATTCGCGTAACGTCACTCATTTGTTGAATCTACTCGTGCGCTACAACTTTCATATTTATTCACCTTTTAAACCAAAATTAGCCAAATCGGTACAGCCGTTCTCGAGTTTTAGCGAGACTAACGAACAGCAATTCATTTATATATATATATATATATAGATAATGCGTTTGGCCCTCTAAGGAGCACG
Source organism: Meconema thalassinum (assembly GCA_946902985.2). Taxonomy (NCBI): domain Eukaryota; kingdom Metazoa; phylum Arthropoda; class Insecta; order Orthoptera; family Tettigoniidae; genus Meconema; species Meconema thalassinum. The sequence goes on from OX336390.1 coordinate 548,069,763, forward strand.
TAGAACCATTATTTAGCATTGGTCTTCTTGTTCTTCTTATAATCCAAAAACTTCTTCATCCTTTCGCTATGTGCCTGTCTTCTTTCCTGTGTCCATGCAGCTTTGAGTTTCAAGTTCCGTCCCGTAGGGAACTTGGCTGGAAACTTATGTGAATTGACATTTTATCTATATGCAGTCCATGTCGTTGTTAGTGGGTCATTGTTAATTTCAGTGAAATACTTTTGGGTGTCTGCTAGCCAGAGTAATTTCGTTTGTCGGGTTCCATTGACTATGAGGAAGATTTTCTTGATCAGTCGGGAGTTGTCCATTCTAGCTATATGTCCGTAAAAGTTCATGCGTCTTTTCCATTCAAGTGAGGTAAATCGTTCAGTCAGTGAATAGAGTTCTTCTGAGCTTTTCTTCGTCCGGATACTGTCCTGCAGCTTTGGTACAAATATTTTCCTCAATATTTGCCGTTCTATCTTCTCAATGTCTTTGATATTCATGGTTAACGATGACGTCTCAATCGCATAGAGTGCCTCTGGGAGAATGACTGTGTGGTAGTGATGGAGTTTGGCTTTAGTGGAAAGTGATTTCTTGTTGTAAATATTCCAAGTGATTGTGTAAGCTTTGCATAATATTTCTGCGCGTGGTTTGTTAGCCATTCTTTCGTTGCCAGTGTTCCCGATAATTTCATCTAAGCACATGAAATGCTTAACTTATGTGATGTCGCCATATTTGGTTGTAAGTGAAGCCAGATTTGAGCTCTTGGGATCCATGTACTGTGTTTTCTCGTAAGAGATCTGAAGACCGGTTCTGATGGATATCTCATGAAGCTTCTCGATGGCATGTCTGGCTTCTTCGGGAGTCCGGTAATTATTGCTAGGTCGTCAGCAAAGGCGAAGCATTTTATGTTGATTCTTTTTTATTTACTTATTTATTTAAACCAAATCTACTTGTTAATTGTCACTTTAACTCAGAGAGTCATATCGTGACATACAGACAATAAACACATATATAACATAAATGTACAGTATGGCGTTAAATAATTAAACCAAATGTTCATTCGGCATTTCATAGCTTCCACGTTACTTCAAAACTTAATAATGCTTTGCAGTAGTTATCTTCATTAACAATATCACTGGGCAACTTTTCTGATGGAGACTGCACAAAGTTCTTTCTTAATCATAAATATGGACACAGTGTTCTTCATTTTTAGACAGTTCTCCATGGGAGACACATCACAGAAAGAATTACTTTTATTTCCCTATCGAGCCCTTACTGACTGTAAGAGTCTGATAAGTTTTGTAGTAAGGAAAAAAAACCATCAAACTCACAGGAAAAATCTACAGACAGCAATATGTGGCTGTACTGTAGTAATCGTATAGGCTACCTAGTTAATACAGATAGGCTCTCCTAGGCTTTAACAAGATTTGTAGCTTAGGAAGCCGTCTCCTGTACTTGAATGCTTAATTTACATGCATCTTTGTTCTGAATCTCATCCGACGCTTTCTTATTCCACATTGACCTGATGGTATTAAAATATTTTGCTACCTGACCTGCTTTCCCCCATTCCCTTTTTAGTAATTTAATTAAAGTGTGATACTCATTTTCATTTTCTATTCTGTTTAGATCTGCTTTGTCTACAAACTTTGCTCTTATCATTTTAATTTCCTTGCATTCCCTGATCAGGTGCGCTGCACCCATAACCTTCCCACAAAACAGGCAAATGTCCTCTTTTCCTACTTCTCTCAACGCTTTGTTCTTATACACCCCCATTAACCACCAAATTATCCCTCTCATTTCTCTTTTCATTAGGCATTGAGACTTTATGCTCATAAAATTCCTTATTTCGCAGAACTCCGTTAAGGTTCTCCTACTGGTGCACTCTTCTCTTAGCACCTGCAACTCTACGTCATTAACCCTTCTACACACTTTTTTGCACACCCTACCTTCCTCTCTTTGTAAGTCCCTATCCCATAGATAACCCATTCCTAATATTTCCAGTACACTTCTTACCCCGTCCACCCAGTAACCCTCTTGCTGATGCTTCATTTGGTGCAGGTAGGCTACCTTAAGCATTCCCCTCCACCTGCTTTTAAACGAATCCAAGACTTTATGACCTTTTTTATGATATGTTGTCTAATGCTTACATCCTCACACAACATTCTCGCTCCACAATTCGCCGTGCAACTAGATAGCCCCAAAATTATCTTGGCAGACCTACTTACAATACTGTCCAGGGTTTTCGTTCCTTCCTCTAAACCCCATACTTCCACTCCATAGAGTGCTCTTGAAACGATGAGTGCGTTGAACACATTCTTATACACTTTGTAGTCAAGATTCGGTAACCTACGCTCTAACACTTTAACATTCGCCAATGCCGCTAGCCCTTTCGATTTTGCCCTTTTAATTTGTTCGGTCCATTTACCATTGCTCGCCAATATCGTCCCTAGATACTCAAGTTTTTTCACCGTCTCTAACTGCGACCCATACATGACCCACTTTTCGTTCTTAGCCAGTTTAACTCCATTTTTGCAGACCATAACTTTGGTCTTACTCGGGTTAATTTTTAAGTTCCAGTCCTCACAATATCTCACAATATCGTCAATACTATATTGCATATTATAGGGTGTTAGAGCAAGCAGAAGGATGTCATCAGCAAAAGCTAGGCCCGGGATATCATAATTGTCCAAGCAAGGGTTGGACCGTTGCTCAAAGCTCTTTGAATCGAAAATATCGTTGATAAATATGTTGATTCGTTGATCGATTGTTCTCAAACTTATTCCAGGTATTTCTTTCTCCCATATTCTGATGATCTTATCTATAACCAGATTGAATAGGAGTGGGGATAACCCATCACCCTGCCTTAAGCGGCCCATAGACGGTCAATATTATTGTACAATATAGATTGCACAATATTTTGACGATTACCCCTAGACGGTCAATAATATTGTGCAATAATTTTGTATGCGCAATAACTTGAATCGTATGAAGGCAATATTGAAGGTTGTGCAATATTTTGCACTTCACACATAAATTTAACTTTACAAGTTTTATCTGTCAACTAATGTAGTTGTTCTGTTGTCCACACCATATTCGCGAAGTATATTAAACAGCGTGGAGTGGTCGATTGAATCGTATGCTTTTCTTAAAATCTACGAAGGTGACAAGTGTGCGATTCGACTGGCGATGTTGGAGTACCATCTTGAGGTTCCAGACCTGTTCTGCGCACGATCGACACGGTTGAAATCCCGCCTGATATTCACCGATCATGTGTTCTGTCTGTTGCTCCAATCTGGTGAGTAGGGCACGTGTTAGCACCTTGTAGGCGATTGGCAGGAGTGAGTTGTCTCGGTATGTTTTGTCGCCTTTTTTGTGCAGTGAGTGAATCAAAGCAGTTTTCTAATCGACCGGTATGATGCCACTCTCCCATATATTTGCAATGATGTTTTGTAGCCTGTAAGTCAGGAGTTTACCTCCGATCTTGAGCATTTCGGCGATTACATCGTCTTCTCCTGGCGCCTTTCTTTTTTCTTTTTTTTTTTTTTAGATGTAATATTATGATTTGTATCTCATATGTTGGTGGAACTGAGTCCTGGTTTGGGGCAGTTATATGGAATTGGAGGTTCTCTGCAGTTTCACAGTTGTGAAGCTCCTCGAAGAACTGTTTCAGGATATCACATTTGGCCTCTGTGTTGGTCTCAAGTGTGCCGTCAGGGCGGCGGAAACAAAGACTGGGTGGCTTGTAGTTTGTCAGTTCTTCCCTAAATGTCCTGTAGAAATTCCGTGTGTTGTTCCTCTTAAAGTTATTATCGATTTCTTCTAATCGTTCGAGGTGATACATGCGTTTAACTTGTCTGATTGTTTTGGATGTTTGCTTCTGCGTTTATATAACGTTCTGCCAATGTACTGGTGTTCGGTTGCTATTCCATGTCTTCCAGGCTCAGATTCGGTATTCTAGGGCTCTATCGCAGTCTATGCTCCACCATCTGTGTTCCCGTTTCCTTGGTGGTTGGCCAAGTTTTCTTGATGATTCTTAGATGGCCTTGAGAAGTTCATCCCATGTTTGCGTGTTAGTCTGTAATGATTGTGTAAACTCCTATGCGTGTTATTTTAGGTATTCCGGATCTTTGCGTGGGAGATTGGAATTTTTACATTTTTACGATTGGGTATGAAGCGTACTTTGATCTGCGAGAGATGATGGTCGGACTCTATGTAACCTATGCGTACCCTCACGTTCATGATTTCTGGAGAGAATTTTCTGGTTATCACTACATGATCTATTTGATATTGTCCCATGAGGTTTATTGGAGATTTCCGTGTAGTCATTTCTCGTGGTGGTTTCTTAAAGTGTGTGGACATTAGTTGTAGGTTGGCCATTCCACATTATGTTCATTAAGTGATACCCATTCGCATTTGTCCTTTTGTGTGCCGAGAAATACCCAATGATATGTCTGTATCCTCATTCTCTGCCAATTTGCGCATTGCAATCTCCGAGGAGGATCTTGATGTGGTGTTGAGGAATCTTAGTAAGTGTCAGCTCAAGTTGTGACCAGAACTTCTCAACTTTGTTTTTGTGTTAGTCATTGTTAACTGGAGCATGTGCGTTTATCAATGTATAGGCTAAGCCTTATTGGCGCATTTAATTACAGTGAGTAGAGAGAGACGATTTGAAGGTGATGTAAAGTTCTGGATACTGTTGTGCACAGCGAATGCTGTTCTGAACACATGCCAATTACTATTTCTAAGTTTAGTTGCTGGCTTTTCCTTGTAGATACGATATCCACAGGAGTCGAAGTTATCAGAATCACGGAATCGTGCTTCTTGTACTGCAAGTATGAGTATATTATTATTATTATTATTATTATTGTTATTTATTTATTCGTTAATTCCCCATAAGGAGAGCGTTACAACACAATCAATTTTCATGTTTCATTCTGGACCTTTCTTCTTTTTTCCCAAAAACCTCTCATATACACACTATGTTTTCTCTTTCTCTCTTCTGTCCACCTCTTTGCTGGTTGTCTCTCTTTGGGAGTTTGCTCAAACTTCTGTAGTCTAAGTTTTTCTCTGTATTTGCTCCTGTCTGCGATGTCTTCTGTAGAGATGTTTAGTTTCTTAAGGTCTTCCACGGTTTCCTTTACCCAATTGGTTTTTAGTGTGCTATTCGTAACTATATTAAAAATTTTCTTGGTCAGTCTGTCTTCGGTCATCCTATGTATATGTCCATAAAATTTTGCCCTTCTTTTCCTTATGTTGTTTGTAATCGTCTCTGTCTGTTTGTACAGTTCTATTGTCGGTCTCTTCATCCATATACCCTCTTTCTGAACTGGCCCGTAGATCTTTCTGAGAATTTTTCTCTCTTGTTTTTCTAATTCCTTGATTTTTGTTCGCCCCTTGATTGCTGTCGTTTCTGAAGCGTATAAGGCCTCTGGTAAGACTACTGTACGGTAGTGTCGTAATTTGGCATTGATGGAAATACTTTTTTTTTGTAGTGGTTCCATGTAAGTCGGTATGCTTTCTGCAATTTAGCGATCCTGTCTTCATTGGATACCAAGTTCAGTCCTGTTTTCTGTAAAATCTCTCCTAGATATTTGAAACTTTCCACTTGTGTTATTTTTCCATACTTGGTTTCCAGTGGGTGCTTGTCTGTAGATTTTGTGTCCATGAACTGTGTTTTTTCGTATGAGATTTGTAACCCTGTTTTGGCAGAGATTTCATGTAGCGTCTCTAGAGCTTCTTTGGCTTCTTTTCTGTTATTTGTTATAATCGCTACATCATCGGCAAAGGCCAGACACTTAATGTTGACTGTCCTTTTCTGGTGTTTTGCCATTTTTATGCCTTTGACTCCTTTTTCCCATGTCTTGATTATTTTATTCAAAACTGAGTTGAATAGAATGGGTGATAAACCATCACCTTGTCGCACTCCTGTATTAATTTTGAAGGGTTCCGAGATCTCTCCCATGAATTTAACTTTGGATATTGTATTTGTTAATGTTTCTTGGATTAGTTTTCTGGACTTATTGTCGACCTTCATTTCTTCTAATGTGTTAAAAAGTGTTTCTCTATCTATGGAGTCGTACGCTTTTTTGTAGTCGACGAATGTGATTGTTGTGTTCCTGGTTTTTCTCGTTGCTAGTATTGTTCTCAGGCACCAAATCTGCTCACTGCACGATCTTCCCTTCCTGAACCCTCCTTGGTATTCTCCTATCTGTGGATCTATCTGAGGCTCTATCCGTTTTAACAGGGCTTTGGAGAAAATTTTGTATGCGACGGGTAATAGTGAAATCCCTCTATAATTATTAGGGTTCGTTTTGTCTCCCTTCTTGTGGAGGGGGTGTATTAGAGCTGACTTCCATTCTTCTGGTACCTTCCCTGTTTCCCAGATGTTTTCGATGATTTTGTGTCTTTTTGGTGTAATATTTTCGTGGTCTAATTTCCAGATTTCCGAAATCAATCCGTCTTCTCCAGGCGCTCTATTGTTCTTTAGTGATTTTATTATTTCCACGATTTCTTCAAGTGTTGGAGGTTTGGAATCAATGTTAGGTTCTGGCTTTTCGAACTGTAATCTGTGTGTTGGTTTATCACAGTTAAGCAGTGGTCAAAATATTGTGCCAGTATCGTACAGTTCTTTTTCGGGTTTGTCTCCAGTGTTCCGTCTTGTCTTTTGAAGCATAAGCTCGGTGGTCGATATCCTGTCATATTCTCTCTGAATGTTCTATAGAAGTTTCGTGTGTTATTTTTGATAAAATCCTCTTCTATCTCCTTGAGTCTGTTGTTATCGTAGTTTCTTTTTTCTCTGCGGATTATTCTCGAGGAGTCTTTTTGTATCTTGTTGAATTCTTCCCATTTCTCGGGTGTTCTATGGCTGTTAAATTTTTTCCAGGCTTGTATTCTATCCTCTATGGCTCTGTCACATGTCACGTTCCACCATCTGTGCTTCCTTTTCCTCGGGGGCTGCCCCATTTTTATCAGTTCTTTCATGTTTTCGGACATGTCCGTCCAGTCGTTACTCTCAATTTTCTTAAGTCCTTGTGTTATTTCTTTCTTGTTTAATTGTAAATACTCTGGGTCTGTTCTGAAAATTCTGGTTGTTCTCTTAGTTTGTCTGTTTGGTATAAACTTAGCCTTGATTTGTAGTAGATGATGATCAGATTCGAAAAAAACTTTTCTCGTTCGTATATTCATAACTTCTCTGGTGTTTTTTTGTAGATATCGCAACGTGGTCTATCTGAAATTCTCCGAGGGCGCTGTTTGGAGATTTCCAAGTCCATAGTTTCTTGTAGGGTTTCTGGAATTGTGTTGACATGATTTTGAGGTCAAAATTCCTACAGAAGTTTATCAAATTCTCTCCATTCTTGTTTGTCCTCTGGTGCGCTGTATGTTTTCCTGTTGTGTCTCTGAATTTTCTTTCGCGGCCTAATTGTGTATTAAAATCACCAAGTAATAATTTTACATGCTTAGTGGGGATTTTGTTGGTGATTTCTTCTAAGTCTTCCCAGAATTCTTCTATCATCTGTGGATTTTTGTTATTGTAGTTATTTGTGGGGGCATGAGCATTGATTATTGTATACGCTTTGTTACCAGAACGTATCGTAAGTGTGGAAATTTTTTCAGATTTTGAGGTGAAATCTATTACAGAGTCCAATATTGAGTTGTGGACTACAAAACCTGTTCCGAAGAGTTTGAGATTTTTTCCTGGAATAGTTATGGCTGGTTTCCCCTTGTATATTCTGTAACTTCCCGAATCGAAGTGATTCTCATCTGAGAATCTCGTTTCCTGTATAGCCAGTATTCTGATATTGAATGTGTCCATGATGTTTGTTAGTTGTTTCACTTTACCTATTTCAGGAGTGTGTTTACGTTGAGTGTTCCCATGTAAAATATTCTCTTAGTTTTGAGGGGTTTTGAGAAGCAATTCTCCTCTTCATGACATACCTGATCCCCTGGAATCCGATGATCAGGTACAATACCCAGTTTTATTGACTGGGGCCCAGGGTAGTGTGTTCGTTCACGTCGTTCTGTCATGATTATTGATTTATGTTCAAGTTGTGGTGGTGAAACCCCAAGGGATCTCACAGAATTACGACTGGAGTTTTGAATTCCAGAAGATTGGATCACAGCCGAGCTCACAGAGCTAACAGACGCCGACCAGAGTACCGGTGGTTACCACACAGACGTGTCTGGATTTAAAATTATATTATTATTATTATTATTTCAAATAAACGAAGCGTGGGCTGTTGTTTCCGGGCAGGAGTAATGATTTTGTGTGACCCAGTACCTTACCTCAGTTTTAAACCAGGGCACAGAAATACTAGTTTGAAAATGTACCTCTTCGGATCGTCGTGGTAAGTGGACAAAGCGCAACGGTCCTCGGCTCTCGGATCAGTTAGCGCCTCGTTGGGAAGTGAAAGAGGGGGCAAAAATAGACAGTTTGTTCGGTAGAATAAGGAAATTACGACTATTGATGAGGGGGTGGGGGTCTATGCTCCCCTGTGTTTTACGCCCCTGAGCGCACCTTAATAAATTATTATAAATTTGATGAAATTTAAATTCTTAATTTCCAATTTTTTGCTATGAATCTGTTATTTGGAGTTCTCTTCTTTCATTCCAAATTTTTTTTATAATCGCCCGTCTGTTAGTGTAGCAGGCAATGATTTTATCCGTTCAATTTTCAAAGAATAAATATAGGAAATTGGGTATTAGAAAAACATTTCCTCTGTTGGTATTATGGGAAGTTTAAATGTTATGTCCGCCATGACAGCTGCTTTTTTTGGAGTTAACGTGAGAAGACATGACAATTTGTGGCAGTGAGAACAAATGGAAGATTCATTTTTTGGTTTTAACACGGCCTTAGACGTTAGTATCCCCTTCTTTGTTATGAATTATTTTGTACAACTTTATGAAGTGCTTCTCATGGTGATAACCTGGCTTTTTAATGGTGTATGAATTGCAAAGGGTATGCTGACATCTTCTAAGCTTGACATTTGTTTATTGGTCTGTCACGGAATTCTATAAATTTGATATTGAGTAATTAAACATACAGATTTTTGTATTTTATTACACAGTTACTTAAAGCAACGAAAACGTAAATATACTGTACTAATATACCTGGCAGTTTCCAATCTGTATAAACTAACCAATATTCATAAATTAAATGAGCCTTTTCATTTCAAATACATTTATGTAATTACCATTGTATGCTCCAGGTTTGACGCACCCTCAGATTTATCGGGGTTTTATTAGGCATTTATGAGAATCTGCTGTCATGTTACGCCCACACGTTTCGTACTACGCAATTTTCAACAATTTTATTATTATTACTAGCAGTAGTACCCGGCTTCGCCCGGTGGAAAGATGATAATATTTCAGTCTCCTTAACACTCAACGTCATAAATTATATTTATTTATGTATTCATTTCTTACATTATCAAACCCAGTGACAATGTTTATACTTAAGTCACTATGGGAAGGCTCTGTAAAATAATGATCATTCTCGTGATATTTGTCTTCAGTCCGAGTCGAGATATGTCGTTAGCGGTCCCAGAATTCGTGACATCTCAGTCGTAGAAGACTTTATGTGGTGGTGATTAGAAATATAATGGACTTAAAATCTAGATCATTTACCCCAAATGACGTTGAGGGCGTAACATCTAGGTAATTTGCCCTACTGATCAGGATGATATTGAAAATTACTACATAACTGACATATGAAACTTAGAAAATAATAGAAAAAGTTATTTTTAGGACTCACATTTCGGGAAAGACTTGATTATTTTTTGCCAAAGAGCTCCCACTTAGATCGCTATCTGGTTAAAAGTTTCGTCTTGTTAAGGTTTAAACTGTACGATAAATGTCTGAAGCAATTCCTCAAAGAGAAGCTTCCAGATTTCGCAGTCGATATATCGTTAACGTTCCTGAGCATCCAGTTGTCTTTTCTTCTGACGCAAAACATCTTCTACATAGTGATGATGAACATAGAAGCGACTACTGGCACATGTAACTTATCAACGAATGGGAATAATTGATACTTTAAAGGAATGAGAGGTCATTTGCCCTTTTGATGAGGATCACAATGAAGACTACTACTACTACTACTGAACGGGTATATCAAACTTACAAACTAATGGAAATACGTATTTTTAAAATCACAGGCTAGGTAGACTCTGGTGTTGCTTAGTAGTATAATGGACGTAACATCTAGGTCATTTGCCCCTTTGATGAGGATGATAATGAAGACGACTACTACTGAACGGGTATATCAAACTTACAAACTAATGGAAATACATATTTTTAAAATCACAGGCTAGGTAGACTCTGGTGTTGCTTAGTAGTATAATGGACGTAACATCTAGGTCATTTGGCCCTTTGATGAGGATGATAATGAAGACGATTACTACTGAACGGGTATATCAAACTTACAAACTAAAGGAAATACACATTTTTAAAATCACAGGCTAGGTAGACTCTGGTGTTGCTTAGTAGTACAATGGACGTAACATCTAGGTCATTTGCCCCTTTGATGAGGATGATAATGAAGACGACTACTACTGAACGGATATATTAAACTTACCAACTAATGGAAATACACATTTTAAAAATCACAGGCGATGAAGACTGTGGTGTTACTTAGTAGTATAATGGACGTAACATCTAGGTCATTTGCCCTTTTGATGAGGATGGTAATGAAAACTACTGTTGAATTGACACGACAAACTTACAAACTACCGTTATAGAAAGAAATATTTCAAAATTCACAGGCGATGAAGACTTATTGTGTGTGGTGATTAGTGGTATAAAGGGTGTAACATCTAGGTCATTTGCCCTTATGATGATAATAATAAGGTAATGAAAAATGACTACTAAACGAACATGGTGTAATTTTAAATCTGATATAGGTAATTCAGATTACTACCTTCGATGTCTTCCAAAGTCTGAACGTTATATTCTGGCTTAGGCCTATACTCGATGCGTGTTGTGAAAGAGCTTATCGAGTACTGCTCGGGTCCAAGCTGCACGTAGCTGAGAATATCGCAGATGATGACGATATATGATGACAGACGTTCGGGGGGGTTCCCGGTCCTATTCACATTGACCGGTGAATCACTCATTCTTTCGTAACACTACAGCGGTTTGAGCAAAGACCCTGTATGAACATCAGCATAGTCAGCAATAACAGGTAACACGGCGGGGTCTGGACATTTTTATCATGTCACCTCGCGATGAATGAGCAAGCTATTCTCACCCCTGCCCCCTCTTCCCCCCTCTACCCACCTGGGTCCCAACTTGTGGGACGTGGGTTTGCGACCACGGGACCCCAGCTGAGTCCGGCATTGCTTCTACTTACTGGTGCCGGGCTCCTTTCAGTTCTCTTTCCTGTCAGCCTCCCTTGGTCAAACTCTTGTTCTCTTCCGACCCCGATGGTATCAGGTTATCCGAGGCCTAGCGACTCTTTCACTTTCCCGCCTTAATTGGCCCTTGTCTAATCATTCCTGATAGCCTCATTCTTTTCTTAATATCTCATATCTTCTGCTCAAGACCCTCAAGGAGGCAGGGTGTGTGTAGCCCTGGTGCACCCTGGACAGTGCTACATCCTCAAGGGCTCATGGCTGGTGAGTTCAGGAGCTGGCAACCCTGAAGGTTTCCTGAGCGGGTCCAGTTTTACCCCTTTTTTCCATTGCCTTTGGGACGGACCCTGTCCACTTTCCGGGAATGGAGTGGTCTGTCCGCAATTTCAAGCAGACAGTGTTACTCGCAGGGTACCAAAGGGTAAGTATACAAATTTTGGTTCTGATCGGTGAAACGGTGTAGATTTGGACCAAAGGGCCTAAATGCAGAGATTGGGTTGGACTGTCCGAAATTTCAAGTGGACAGGGTTTCCCGCAGGGTTGCAAAGGGTAAGTATACACATTTTGGTTCTGATTGGTAAAACGGTGTAGATTTGGACCAAAGGGCCTAAATCCAGAGATTGGGTTGGTCTGTCCGAAATTTCAAGTGGACAGGGTTACCCGCAGGGTTGCAAAGGGTAAGTATACAAATTTTGGTTCGGATCGGTGAAACGGTGTAGAAGTTTTCCAAAGGGCCTAAATGCAGGAAATGGGGTGGTCTGTCCGAAATTTTAAGTGGACAGTGTTATTCACAGGGTTACATAGGGTAAGTATACAAATTTTGGTTGAGATCGGTGAAACGGTGTAGATTTGGGACAAAGGGCCTTAAACGCAGGGAATGGGGCGGTCTGTCGGAAATTTCAAGTGGACAGGGTTACCCGCAGGGATCCGAAGGGTAAGTATACAAATTTTGGTTCAGATCGGTGAAACGGTGTGGATTTGTATACATAACAGACAGACAGACAGACAGACAGACAAACATTGTGCTTTATATATATAGATAGATTATTATTATTATTATTATTATTATTATTATTATTATTATTATTATTATTATTATTATTATTAGAGGGAAGCGAGAGGCGCGATGGTATATCCACCTGACTTTCACTCGAACGGCCATAGTTTTAAACCCGACGACAGCTAGGTGTAATTTTCACCTGAAAAATTACGTGGCATCAGAAATAGCATCCGGTCTTAAAGGAATTTAGACACCAATGTACCTGTGTAATATAGTAGCACTATCAGGAAGATTTCATACACGTTGTAACTCGCAATAGTACGAAGTGCTAGATGCATGACAGTTACATATAAATTCTTGAAGCAGATACAGTACATATAATTGGTTTGGAGATTGTCTCCTTGCTACTTAAATGAATGATGGAATCAGACCTTGTTGTCGTATGAATGAAGAAAGTGTTTTAAATTTGTTCATTTTAATAAATATATAGATGTATTAAATCTTAAGCGCCGAGTTTCCCTACAGTTCTAGAAATTTACATTCACATAAGTATTTTCTTGTTTCTTCATTTAACGACTAAGGAAAACCTGATTATCAGTCCCACGTAAAGATGTAGGCTATAGCTCTAAAATAGTTGATGTTCTTGCTCGAAGAATAAGACATGCTGCATTTTATTCCTGTAAATTAGCTCTACTTAAATCCTTTCACCATAATAACAGCAACTCCCAGTATATTGACCAGGAAGCACTTTTCTACGCTGTGGTAAGTAAAATATATAAAAGAGGCACACATATACATTCTATGGCTTAAATAGAACTGATATATTTGGAATATATTTTCCTTTTGTGTCTAAGTAAGTATAAATATACATATTAATAATGATTTGTAGATTGGTTTACGGAAATAAATTTGTTCTTACCTGATATCCGAAGTCTCTGGATAAGTCGAGAATAATTTTGCACGTAGCCAAAGCTCTTTGTCCGAATGTTGTGTAACCTGTCCACCCTCCTGGGAGTGCCAGGTGGTCCCCTCGTCTTCCACACGTGGAGGAGGGAGCGTAATAACATAACCATACACAAAGAATTAATGAAATCTTCTCGCTTTGCTTTAGCGTTGCAACACCTAGTGGTCACTGAGCTCTCACAAATCCTTCAACATTATTTACTCGAATACAAGATTGGACAGGTTAACAACATTAGTGGAAGTATTTTGCATCGACATTGATTTTGTCCTAAACGAATGATTTATTCAATTACAACCACATTATTGTTACTGTAGTTTATGGATTATAAATCATTCTTCCATTGCATGATTTCTCCAGGCTTGTTCGCCATTCCTCTGCTCATCTTGCAAGGTGGATAAGTTCTGCTCCATTGTAAAGTGAAAATATTGACAACTAAAGTGTGTATTATTGGTAAACAAAAATCATGGATGGCTGAAGTAGGAATCGAATCCACATGCTCTAAGTTCTGCCTCACGACTCTCAGCAATGAGTAAAACGACCAATGATGATGATGATGATTATAATTGGGCAATTTCTAGGACTGTACGGTGGGTGATCAAACAGCTCCCAGCCAAACTTCTGCAGAACAGTTGCTGTCCTCATCTTACTCCCAGCGATTTCCACCTTTCCTTGCATCTCAAGAAATATCTGTTCTCCGGTCAGCATTTTCACACTGACCAAGAGCTGAAAACGACTGTCACACGCTTTTTTCATTCGCAGACGGCTGACTTCTATGACACAGGACTACAATAGTTGATACCACGCTATGCCAAGTGTCTCAATTCGTTTGGTGCCTGTGTTGAAAAATAGCTGCACATTGCTATACCTGTTGACAATAACGTTTGCATATAACTATGTTCTCTTTAAAACAAATAGGGAGACTTACTTTCTGGATGCACCTCGTATTATAGCACAGTAAACCCTGAATTCAACGGACTTCGGATATAATGGACAGAATTAGACCAACCAAGGATTCTTTAAAACTTTAGCGCACCTACTAATGCCCGTTATCAACGAAACGGAAGTGTTATCTACTGCGCGTGCGTCCCAAACTCTTCTAATTTATAAAGTCGATTCACGGTCATGTAAAACTACAATCTTCCTTTTTAATTTATAAAGTACACTAAATATTAATTTAGTATGACAAAGGGCTCTTTCATTTCTGTTCAGTTCTACTTACGATATTTATTTCTTCGCTCTATATAAAAATGAATGTTACTTGATAGTCTGTCTCTGTGTGTGAGTAGGTATGTGTGTATGTCCTTCATGCGTTCATATACCATTCACCCGATTGCGATGAAACTTAGGTGAGTTATTGTGTGAACTCCAGGGAAGGGTTCTAACTTAGTAAATCCGTTTCACAGTTGGTAGTACAAGAGTAGATTCAACAAATACGTGACAGCGCGCAAATCGTTTCAACAAGTCCCGTATCCTTTCATATACCATTCATCCGATTGCGATGAAACTTGGATCAGTTGTTGTGTACACTCCTAAGAATGTTTCTGAATGAGTAAATCCATTTTACAATAGTTTAGAGGCAGTTAACTGAAATTGAAAAAAATATATTGTGTATCCAAAAGCACATCAACAAAATTACAACACTAACACTTTATTTGATTGGCATTGCAACGCATGCCGGGTACAGCTTGTACATTATAAAAATTAAAAAAATAAACGTGGTACTACAGCCCATAAAGGGCCTAGGCCTGGCAAGTGACCGCTGCCCAGCTATTTGACCTGTAGAAATTGGGGTGATGCATGGCCAGCACATCTAGTCCTGTATGTATGTCTCCCCCGTATTATTCCCGTTCCAAAGGGGTCGGGGATGAGATGCGATGAAATTGTATCTGGTGGATAGTTTTTACGGCTGGTTGCACTTCCTGACGCCAACCTCGTGAGAGGAGTTAATGAGTAATGAAATGAATGAAGATTAATGAAACTGGGCAAGGATGTGGAAGGAAGCGACCGTACCAACATTTGCCTGGAGTTGAAAATGGAGAAACTACGGAAAACCATTTCAAGGATGGCCGACCGTGGGACTCGAACCCACGTCTTCCGAGTCCGCAGAGAGCTTGGCTCCGTGGCTTTAGCGAGCGTAGTTACTGCTGTCGGTTCAGTGTATCTTGTCCTAAATTGTCAAAAGTGAGAGACCATATTGAAAACGTCATATCGTACATAGGTACGTCATCAGATCCGGAAGTGTTGGCTTATTATGAACATTTTAGCCAGTCTAGATCTTTAATTATTAAGAAACACGTTACATTGTACAGTACCTAGATACAATTTTAAGTGTCATTTTATTTTCAATATTATTCTTAACAAAATTCGTGATTTAACGGGCGAGCCTCTGCCCCAATTAAACCGCTAAATGAAGGGTTTACTCTACGTGGGAGTACAGTTAAGAATACGGTGGTGAAGTCGTGAAATATTTCTGTAATAATGCATTTAAAACAAATGTATCAAATTCATTTAATGTTGGAGAAGACATCTTGAGAAGGCTTTAGAAGTGGCCAATGATAAGGACTCAAGATGAGACCGGTTCTAACTGCTTACTACGCCAACAGTCTGTTCCCAAGCTTCATTCCGGTCCTTCCCCATTCCGATACCTCCATTCTATTAATGGCACTTTTCTAATCTAATCTTCAGTTCAGTATCTTGTTTACAAATCGATATGTCGTCCAATTTTTCTTTAGGCTTTCCTTGTTGCTGCTCAGAAGATATTGGTAAAATATGAGCTAGTTATAACTCTCTGCTGTCAGGACGAAACGAAGGTAGTCCGACCACAGTTTACATAATAATAATAATAATAATAATAATAATAAT
Source organism: Meconema thalassinum (assembly GCA_946902985.2). Classification (NCBI taxonomy): domain Eukaryota; kingdom Metazoa; phylum Arthropoda; class Insecta; order Orthoptera; family Tettigoniidae; genus Meconema; species Meconema thalassinum. The sequence continues at coordinate 548,085,919 of OX336390.1, forward strand.
AATAAATCAAGGAGCCGTTAGTTTAATAGTATGCAAATCATTTTACAGTGCAACTTTAGCAAATTAAATGTAAATGCTTTTCAGTCGGTCAACACGTTTGTAACCAAATTGTAATAGGTGTTATTCCCTAAACCTGAGGAGAAATTACATGAAATCTTTCTCAGAAAGAGAGGAAACAAGGAGAGTGTGAGAGAGAAAAAGAGAAGTGAGAGAAAAAAGAAAAGAAAGGGAGAGAAAGAAAGTAAGAAAGAAAAGAAGGAGAATGGATGATAGAGAGAAAGAAAGAAGGAAAGAAAGAAAAGAAATAGAGATAGGGAAACATAAAATGAACAGGTAGACAGCGGGAGAGAGAGAAATAAAAGAGAGAGAAAGAAAGTAAGAAGAAAGGGAGTGGAAGAGAGAGAAAGAAAGTAAGAAGAAACAGAGAGAGTGGGGGAGAGAGATAGAAAGAAAGAAAGAAAGAAAGAAAGGAAGAAAGAAAGAAAGAAAGAAAGAAAGAAAGAAAGAAAGAAAGAAAAGAGAAAGAGCGAGTGAGAGAGAGAAAGAAAAAAGAAAGAATGAAAGAAATAAAGAAAGAAAGAGTGGGAGAGAAAGGAAGGAAGAAAGAAAGATCTCATGTAATTTTATTCAGGTTTAGGGAATAACACCTATTACATTTTGGATACAAACGTGTTGACCGACTGAAAAGCATTTAAATTTAATTTACTAAGGTAGCACTGAAGAATGGTTTCGAATACGATAACATTTTGCATAAAAGAGTTGCTTGATTTAAACGTAATAGTGGATTCCAGTATAATGGGAAAACAAAATGAATTGGCAATGTGTAAATCACGTTTAATAATCAAAAGTCACTTCTCTGTAGGTTTACAACTCGTAAATTAATTCCTAAGGCTGCCCTCACTTTTCTGGTGATCAACGATAACTTCATTCTCCTACCGTTGTCTGACCTTATCCTAATGAGAACTGACCAGTTCATCTGGGTCCAGGCGTCTAGACATATATCTGATCTAAAAGGACACATTCGCCTCCAAGACACTGCCAGTTAAAGGGCTGGATATTTTGCGATGGACAAAATCACACAATACAGGGAGATGGAAGGTTGATGGAAGTTAAGTGTGGTAAGCACTGCCAAAGTTGACAATAACGAAGGATGAATTAAAAGGAATTGAGAAATGAACACAACGATAATTGTAAAATAATTATATTTAACTTATGCGAGAGGCGCTGATGCCCCAAATAATGACAGTAGGTTACAATAAAGTTCAAAAAACAACTTAACTAAATAAGGCACAAATATGGATAATTTGGGCTTCAAACTGCCCTTAAATTGAAGCAGAACTAGTTGCCTAACAATAAAATTTGTGCGGCCTCACTAGCAGAGCTCAGAAATATAGGCTAGTTAATGGCTTGCTTAAATTTTGAGGTAAACCATGGAAAATTCTTATTAACTGTTATACAACTTGGAAATGTAGATGGTTGGTCCAGTAATTAACATTATGGTGATTGAAGTCATTTTCAGTGTTGCCTTAGTAAACAAATGTTTGATGCTTTTCAGTCGGTCAACACGATTGTACCCAAATGAGATGGGTTATTCCCCAATCCTGAAAAAGATTTATATGAGATTAATAAATACACTTGGATGACCAGTTTCAATCGTCAAGCGATCATCATCCGATCCATTACACTTAGGCTACACAAATTTTTAAGTCTGAAATTATTTACAATATGTACATTTCTTTAGTTACCGACAGTAGTGGCTACGCTGGCTAACGCGCAGCATTAGGTCATGGGACCAAGCTCTCTGCTGACTCGGTAGACGCGTGGGTTCGAGCCCCACCGTCGGCCGTCCTTGAAATGGTTTTCCGTGGTTTCCCATTTTCAACACCAGGCAAATGCTGGGATGGTACCTTCTGACAGGCCAAGGCCGCTTCCTTCCACATCCTTGCCCAGTTTCATTCACCATCATTCATTTCATCTCTCATTAACTGCTCTCATGAGGTTGGCGTCAGGAAGGGCATCTGGCCGTAAAAATCATCGCCACAAAGACTTCCATCGCATCTCATCCCCGACCCCGTTGGAAAACGGGAATAATAAGGGGTAGTCATACAATACATTTCTTTAGTTGCGGTGTTAGTTGAGATAGTTCAACTCGTCAATATTTTCTAGTTGTAGTCTATGTGAAGTTTTGTTAAAAAAATGAAAGTGGTGATTGACCTCCAAACTTGCTTGTTTAGAGTGAATATGTGATTGATTGTAGTTAAATGGTCAATTCAGATTTTATTATTATTATTATTATTATTATTATTATTATTAACTTTATTGGCCACATTGGACCACTTGAGTCTTCCATGTACACTTTTTCTTTGCAGGTGGTGGTGTTTGATTCTTCTTATCTGCCCAGTACTTCTTCATTCGTTCTGATCGCAGTGTTCTTAATTCGTCTAAAATCTCTACAGGCCGTCTGTGCATAATTTCTGCTGAAAATTTGTGATTCTTAAGAAGGGTGGTAATTTTATTCTTGTTCTCTGCATCTGTAATTTCGAGTCCAACTGTTTTGAGATCCTCTTAAATTTCTTTGATCCAATGCCCTCCAGTCTTCTTTCCCAGATTTCTCATCACTAGTTGTCGTAAAATCCTGTTTTCTGGTAATCGTAGGATGTGAAAGAAATAAGAGATTCTTTTCTTTTTCATCGTGCTGGTAACTGGGTCAATCTCTCGATAGACTGTTTCATTGCAGAGGATTCTCCAGACTCCTTCAACCTGGTACTTTTTATTTATGCAGGTTCTGATAATTCTTCTTTCAGTTTTGAGGAGCTAATCAGTTCTTCTTTCATTTTTAATTTGGAACAAGGTTTCGCAAGCATAAGTGGCTTCGGGCAAAGTTACAGTTTTGTAGGGTTGGATCTTAGTGCCTATTAACAAGCATTTTTTGTTATAAGTTGACCAGGTTAGAAATTGTGCTATTTTCATTTTGTTGGTTCTATTTATCCATGTTGTTTTTTCGCTTAAGTTATGCATAATGATTTCTCCAAGGTATTTACATTGTAGAGCTATGTTAATTTTTTGATCATTTATGATGACTTCCTTTATGTCAAGAGGTTTCATTGGCATGATCTCAGTTTTCTCAGAATATATTTGCAATCCTATTTTTAATGCAATTTTCTGGAGACTGGTGATCTGAGCACTAACTTCTTCCATGTCAAGGTCTAAGAGAGTTAAATCCTCTGCAAACCCTAGGCAGTTTGTTCTTATTGAGGGTTTTGCTCCAATTTTGATTTTAGGTGGGGTTTCTTTTTGCCAAATTTTCACGATGTAATCGAGAGCCACATTGGAAAGTAGTGGGGATAATCCGTCACCTTGTATAAGGCCTGTTTTTATTGGAAAAGCGCTTGACATTCCTCCCCTGAACTTGATCTTTGAAATTGTGTTGGTTAAAGTTAGTTCAATCATTTTTGTTAATTTAGGATGAAGGCCATGTGATCTGAGAATTTTTTAAAGAGTAAGTCTGTGTATACTATCATACGCCTTTTTGAAATCTATGATTGAAATAAACAGTTGTTTATTTCTGTATTTGTAATAGTCCATTCTTAGTTTCAGGCTGAGAATTTGGTCCGGGCAAGTTCTGTATGGGCGAAGTCCTGCTTGGTATTCTCCAAGTTGTGGTTCCAGAATGTTTTTTTATCCTATTGTAAATTATGCGGGAGAAAATTTTGTAAGTGCAGTCCAGAAGGGTTATTCCTCTGTAATTGTCTGGATTAGTTTTATCTCCTTTTTTTGTATAATGAATGAATTACACCAGAGGTCCAATATTCTGGGATTTTCTCTGTGATCCACATTTTGACTAGATGATGATGTAGATTTTTGATTGCTGGTTTTCCTGCGTTTTTCCAGATTTCTGCGAAGACTAAGTCTTCACCACATGCCTTATAATTTTTTGTTCCTTAATTGCTAGTTCTATCTCATTGATATTAGGTGGATCAATTAGATCTGGGGTGGTTAAAAGGGGTGTGTCGGTATTTATTTCTAACGTCTCCAGTGGGTCATCGCAATTTAAAAGTTTGTTGAATGTCTCTGTGAGGATCTCTGCATTTTCTTGATTACTATGAGCCAACCTTCCAGATTTATCCCTCAGCATCAATGTAGGGGGTTCATATTTTTTAAGGTATTTGCCAAAGGTTTTATAATAATCTCGTGATTTACTTTGTTGAAACTCTCTTCTATCTTTTGTAAGGTATTTTTAAGATGTTTTCGTTTGGTTTGTCTGATGATTTTATGGGGTGACTTTCTTTGTTTTATCAGTTCTAAATTTGATTTTTCGGATTTTTGGGCTTGATAATTTATCCAAGCTTGGTGTCTTCTCTCAATTGCCTGGTCACATTCTTCATTCCCCCATTCATGTTTTTTCCTAGGATTTGTTGGATCTAACTCTTCTGCCATAGATTTTAGTTTGGTGGTCAGTTCTTCTAATGTATTAGTGTTACAGATCCTTCTCCTGTTTTCCTATAGTACTCCCTATTATTTATTAAGGTGGTTGGGTCGAATTTTCTTCTATTCTTATTTGGAGATCTTTTCTTAACCCTAGGAGTTAATTTTATTTTGATCTTAAAAACATAGTGATCTAATCATGAGTCTTCCCCCCTTAGGACTTTGACATTGTAGACTTCACGATGGTGAAATTTATCCATGCAAACGAGGTCCAGTTGCCATTCACCTTTTCAGAAATCAGGATGTTTCCAAGTTTTTAATTTGTGAGGTTTCCTTTTAAAACACGTTGATTTTGAGATAAGATTGTGATTTCTGCATAATTCAACCAACCTTTGACCGTTTTTATTCGTCCTCTTATGGGCTGGCCATTTTCCAATGATATCTCGGTACCTTCTTTCTTGTCCTAGTTGTGCGTTGAAATCGCCAAGGAGAATTTTAACGCGTGATGGAGGTATGTTGATTAAAGTTTGATCCAAGAGATCCCAGAATTGTTACGCTGATTCTTTATCCTTTAGGGTGTTATTTTTCTGATTAGTGGGAGCATGAACATTGACAATTGTGTAGATTTTATTTGCAGATTTCAAAGTTAGTGTTGCAAGTCTGGGGGATTGAGATTTAAATTCCAGGACTGAATCGATGATTTTGAGATTTATTAGAAATTCATTACCAAACTGCGGACAATTTTTCATCACTCGTTTTCCAGGGATTCCTTTATACTGTCGGTACCCTTGTGATTCTATTGGGACCTGGTCACTATTCCTTATTTCCTGAAGGGCCATTATTAGAATTTTATGTTTGTCCATGATGTCAGTGACAATCTTTGGCACAAAGAGTTAACATTGTGTGTCGAGAAAAAAGAGATTTGGTTAGCTTTAAATCTTTGAAGATTTTGTGTAGATGCTGGCTGTTGCATTCGTTTGAGTTTCAGGTTTTATTGTACAGTTTACTTATATGATTGAGTCTTGCGTGTCCTGGTGAGAGCAGTCACTATCTACAGTACACTCAACTGGTTTACTTCGGTAGATTTCATGTGTCTATTAATTGATGTCGTATAAAATCCATTAAAATGCCTCAAATTGGCATGATTAAATGTGTACACTTTTTGACGTATTCGCATACCGTAGTAGAAAGTGACCATCTTGCGGCAAACATCGGACAGCGTTTCGGCGAAGTATTAGCCTAGTACTACCGGTAGCCTCCTTTTTGACGACTGGTGGCTGAAATAACAATGAGCGAAGAAATGGCCAGTTCATGAATGAAATTCTAAGTCTCGAGCATAGATTACGTGTGGCCGGTGGCGTACTAGTAGCGAGTTACAGCTGGAAGGATCTCGAAAAGTTGACGTAACCAATGTGTACAGCCTACGTCCATAGCGAGACCAATCACCAATGAGGTGAGGAACGTAGTATGATGCGGAGGAGAAGAGATGGGTTTGATGTCACCCTCAGGACTTAGTTTTCAGATAGTTACCAAGCTGACCAGATCTATCTAAAACAAAAAAATTGACGCCAGGCCTAAATAATGTTTCCAAATTTACCTAATAAAGCAACTTTTATACACACATCAAAAAAAGTTTTGCATCACCTCGGTTCCAAGAGTTCCGGAACCGTTAAATACAAAGGGAATAGAGATCAACACAAACAACATTTCAGCTCGTTTTATTGCTCATGAGACCCACACATTGCATGTTGTACCATCATACAGCTAGACTTTCAGCATTTGTGGTCCAGATTGCAGTACACACCACTACCTCTAATACCCAGTAGCACGTCCTCTTGCATTGATGCATGCCTGTATTCGCCGTGGCATACTATCCACAAGTTCATCAAGACACTGTTGGTCCAAATTGTCCCACTCCTCAACGACAATTCGGCGTAAATCTCTCAGAGTGGTTGGTGGGTCAAGACGTCCATAAACAGCCCTTTTCAACATATCCCAGGCATGTTCGATAGGGTTCTTGTCTGGCGAACATGCTGGCCACTGTAGTCGAGCGATGTCGTTATCTTGAAGGAACGCATTCACAAGATGTGCACGATGAGGTCGAGAATTGTCGTCCATGAAGACAAATGCCTCTCCAATATTCTGCCGATATGGTTGCACTATGGGTCGGAGGATGTCATTCAGGTATCGTAAAGCCGTTTCGGAGCCTTCCATGACCACCAGTGGCGTACGTCGGCCCCACATAATGCCACCCCAAAACATCAGGGAACCACCACCTTGCTGCACTCGCTGGACAGTGTGTCTAAGACGTTCAGCCTGACCAGGGTGCCTCCAAACACGTCTCCGACGATTGTCTGGTTGAAGGCATATGCGACACTCATCGGTGAAGAGAACGTGATGCCAATTCCGTGGGGTCCATTCAGCATGTTGTTGGGCCCATCTGTACCGCGCTGCATGGTGTCGGGGTTGCAAAGCTGGACCTCGCCATGGACGTCGGGAGTGAAGTTGCGCATCATGCAGCCTATTGCGCACGGTTTGAGTTGAAACACGACGTCCTGTGGCTGAACGAAACGCATTATTCAACATGGTGGCATTGCTGTCAGGGTTCCTCCGAGCGGCAATCCGTAAGTAGCGGTCATCCACTACAGTAGTAGCCCTTGGGCGGTCCGAGCGAGGCCTGTCATCGACAGTTCCTGTATCTCTGTACCTCCTCCATGTCCGAACAACATCGCTTTGGTTCACTCTGAGACGCCTGGAAACTTCCCTTGTTGAGAGCCCTCCTTGACACAAAGTAACAATGCGGACGCGATCGAACTGCGGTATTGACCTTCTAGGCATGGTAGAACTACATACAACATGAGCAGCGTACCTTCGTCCTGGTGGAATGACTGGAACTGATCGGCTGTCGTACCCCCTCCGTCTAATAGGCCCTGCTCATGCATGGTTGTTTACATCTTTGAGCAGTTTTAGTGACATCTATGAACAGTCAAAGGGACTGTATCTTGGATACAATATACACAGTCAACGTCTATATGCCGGAGATCTGGGAACCGAGGTGATGCAAAACTTTTTTTGATGTGTGTATTTATGGAAGTAGTTAGAGTTTTTAATGTATTCACTTCAGTGACAGTACAGAACAATGACGTGAGGTAGATACGCTAGTTTAACAAAACCGCCGCGTTATGTAGTGGCTAGAATTCTTGGCAGTCACCACGGAGATCCGGGTTCGATTTCCGGTCCTGTCAACAAATTTAATTCTGGTCTAAGGGCTGGAACGGGCTTCACTCAGCTTCGTGAGGCAAAAAGGAGAGGAACTGGGTTTGATTACCATCTTCTCATCCTGGAAGTGTTTTTACGTGGTTTGCCACTTCTACTCCAGGCATGTGCCGGGATGGTTCCTATCTTACGGCCGCCTCCTTCCCAATCCTCACCTGTATTACAAATACACGTAGGCTACTACTACAAACATCACAATAACAGAGGTTATCAGACAAATTCTACACACACCCAAGTACACGGGGCTAAATTACTCCGTTGTCCAAGCCCCTGAATGAATTAACAACTTAACTACTCAAACCTTAACGGGGAATCGTAACGCTAAACTACTTTCGCATCTTCGCGAAAAATGAACGAGTTGCTTTTACTGGAGTTCCAAGTGAAAACCAGACTTGGTTGGAGTGACATTTTGAAAAGCACTTAAGTAGCTTTCTTATTAACGTTTTCTTCAGAAAGCAATTGAAGTGATAAAAGCCATTTTCCAGTTTTGCCTAGTTCTATTAAAGAAAGCTTTCCAGTAGGCCAACACAAATTGTAGCCAATTACATTACACGGGAAAACTAGTACTTATATACCCTGACCTGAAAGAAAGTACATAAGATATTCACAAAATAGCGTGATTTTATGTACAAATATGGGGAAAGGGGTTTATAATTATTCCAAAAGAAATGGGGAGTGGGGTACTTAATTGATTCAATTAATCCAATTTTTATATTAAGTGCTCTTAGTGTCATTTAAAAAATGTGTTCAACATTAAAAGGAAACAGATTGTTATTTAAAAATATGTCTTTATTAGTGGCGAAGTTAGGGCTCATGGCCCACTCTTAGGCCTACACCTAACCACGCAATATGCTACCAGTGAGACAATTATTGAAATATAAGAAATACCTTACGAGTTTATTTTGATGAATAATTAAGAGTTATTTAATTATGTTAAATACTCATATTAATGAATGTGGCATATGAATAATAATAATAATAATATGTATGTATGTCTACCCCTTATTATTCCCGTTTTCCAATGGGGTCGGGGATGAGATGCGATGAAAGTCTTTGTGGTGGATGGTTTCTATGGCCGGATGCCCTTCCTGACGCCAACCTCATGAGAGGAGTTAATGAGAGATGAAATTAATGATGGTGAATGAAACTGGGCAAGGATATGGAAGGAAGCGGCCGTGGCATGTTAGAAGGTACTGCCCCAGCATTTGCCTGGAGTTGAAAATGGGGGAAACCACGGAAAACCATTTCAAGGACGGCCGACGATGAGGCTCGTGCCCACGTCTACTTATTCCGCAGAGAGCTTGCCCTCGTGGCCTAGCGCTGCGCTTTAGCGAGTGTAGCTACTGCTGTCGGTATGAATACTAATAATAACAATAATAATGACAACGTTACAAACCTTTCTTTGTTCCTAAATATAATCCTAACTCAGTCATACGTCCTTCCATCCACCACCATTTACACAGGTCAATGAACAGGTAATCTCGGTATGCGGCCATAGATTTCCTTATTGTTTTAGAATTTCTGATATAGGCAGGAGTTGAATTCCATAGTCGAGAACCAGCTTCGGCAAAAGGTCGGTTGAACATAGATGAGTGATTGATGGGGATGTACATGGCAGTGCTTTCATGCAGACACCGTTAGATGGATGCCAATAAGTGAAGTTTTCGGCATTTATGAGGTTTAAGCCAAGTAAGAGTTCGATAGCTTGGGGTTAGGCCTATGTGGGCATAGTATCTTAGATTCAATGCAAACCGATGACAAGAGTTCAATGATTGTTGAAGTTTCATTGTTTGTCCATTAGTCGCATCAACGAAAACAATGTCACAGTAGTCGAGAATTGGTAGTACTAGTGTCTGGATGGGTTTAATCTTAATGTCGACTTTTGTGATGATGTGAATAAACACAGCTTCTTTATGGGATTTTGGTGGTGGTGGTGGAGAGAAAAGTCGTCTTCATGTAGGATATACCGCTTCTCGTAAACGTTGTTTTCGTCATAAATACGCAATGCTCTTCCCCACGCAAGTTTGTCTTCATTGAGTGCTTGATGAATAATTAAACCGCGCTGTTCATGTTAACTCACTCACCGTTTTACGCTTACAGGAGGTACAGACTTTCCTGCATATTAAACTACTTTCGTTCATTTCATGGTGCATAGTGACTGGCGTTCTTGGCTATCACTCTGAAGGTTCGGGTTCGATTCCCAGCCCTGCCAATTCTGGTCTGAGAGCTGGAATGGGGTACATATCAGCCTAGTGAGGTAGAACTGCGAAGAAGTGGGTTTGATACACAACTCAGCCATTCTGAAGTTGTTGTCAATGTGGTTTCCCACTCCCACTCTAAGATGGCAGGCTACTTACTTTAGTTGGTTAGTTATTGTTGTTTTCAGGGGAGGAACAGGTACTTACTTTAAGACCTTGGCTGCTTCGTACCAAATCCTAACCCCAGCTACAAATTCACATACTAATACAGCCCTCTCAGCAACACAGGTTATCAAACAGATTCCATACATAAATACATACACACGCACCCACCTAAGTACACGGGTCTTCATGACAACGATGAAGCAATAACAACGAATATATATCTCACTCACTCATTCACTCACTTACTCAATTAATTTACTTACTTACTTACTTACTTACTTTGATACGTACTCATTCACACACTCACACACTTACTTAGTTACTTACTCACTCACTCACTCACTTACTTACTTACTTACTTACTTACTTATTCACTCACTCACTTACTCATTCACTTACTTACTTATTCACTCACTCACTCACTTACTTACTTATTCACTCACTCACTCACTCATTCACCTACTCACTCACTTACTTACTTAGCCTATCCACTCACTCACTCACTCACTTAGTTAGTCTATTCACTCACTCACTCACTCACTCACTCACTTACTCACTCACTCACTTACTTACCTACTCACTCACTCACTTACTTACTTACTCACTCACTCACTTACTTACTTATTTACTTTGATACGTACTCATTCACACACTCACACACTTACTTAGTTACTTACTCACTCACTCACTCACTCACTTACTTACTTACTTACTTACTTACTTACTTATTCACTCACTCACTTACTCATTCACTTACTTACTTATTCACTCACTCACTCACTTACTTACTTATTCACTCACTCACTCACTCACTCACTTATTCACCTACTCACTCACTTACTTACTTAGCCTATCCACTCACTCACTCACTCACTTAGTTAGTCTATTCACTCACTCACTCACTCACTCACTTACTCACTCACTCACTTACTTACCTACTCACTCACTCACTTACTTACTTACTCACTCACTCACTTACTTACTTACTCACTCACTCACTTACTCCCTCACTTACGTACCTACTTACTCACCCACTCATTCATTCACTTACTTATTCACTCACTCACTCACTCACTTACTTACCTACTCACTCACATACTCATTCATTCACTTACATATTCACTCACTCACTTACTTGCCTACTCACTCACTTACTCATTCATTCACTTACTTACATATTCACTCACTCACTTACTTACATACTCACTCACATACTCATTCATTCACTTATTTACATATTCACTCACTCACTTACTCACTCACTCACTTACTTACCTACTCACTCAATCACTTACTCGCTTACTTAATTACTTTCTTAGGTAGTTACTTAGTTAGTTACTTACTTAGTTGGTTACTTAGTTAGTTAGGTAGTTAGTTAAATAGTTAGTTAATTACTTACTCACTCACTCACTTACTTACTTACTTACTTACTTACTTACTTACTTACTTACTTACTTATTCACTCACTCACTTATTCACTCACTCACTTACTTATTCACTCACTCACTCACACATTTACTTACTTACCTACTAATTCACTCACTCACGTACTTGGTTGGTTAGTTAGTTATTTACATACTAACTTACTTACTCGACGGTGCTAGAGTCCATGTAGGTTCTTGGACACCTTGATCACCTGCCTCCATTCACCACGGTGTCCTCAGCTTAACTTTTCCAGCTTACTCATTTCGTCTTCAACAACGTCAGGCCATATTTTCCTAGGTCTTCCTCTTCTTTTTTCCCCATCAGGTTTCCTATAAATACCTTTTTAACTGTACGAGTTTCTGACATGCTTTGCCCTGACTAGCCCATCTGATTCTCCCCTGCTTAATTTCCACTACAATATTAGCTGCCCAAACAATATTCGTAACTCCACATTTATCCTCAGTCTCTATTCACCTTGATCTCTCACTGTTCAAAATAACATTCTCAACAACTTCCTTTCCCATCGTAACTGCCGATATTCTTCTCTGGTGGTCATCATCCAGCTTATTGAGCCACACGTAACTATACAGTAGGTCTTAGTACTGTTGAATATAAATCTACTGATGAATTATCCTACCTGTGGCAGGAATTTGTTTCATTTTTCACCCATTTAAATAACCTGTGTTAACTGCGCTGTTAATTCATTTGAGGGGCTTGGTAAATCTTCGCCAACGGCCCCGTGTAGTTGGGTGTGTGTGAATTTGTTTGATAACCTGTATTTATGTGATGAATGTAATAGTGTGTATATTAGTGACAGGATAGGTAGGTGACCCGGGACTTAATACGGTTCTATCCTGGCATTTTCCTGGAGGGAGTGTGGATACACCATGGTAAAACTGCACTCAGGATAGCCACTGTCAGTGCCAGTATTCGAACCTACGATCTCTGGACTTGATGCAGCAGCCCGCACGATCGTGATGAAAGATATAACGAGCAGGGCTACGCCGCAGGACCTGTGTTATCTGAAATAATTCCCAGTTCCTTGGAATTGCATTAAACGCCGCTTTTACTGGGAAGGAAATGCTCTATTCTGTTGTCGGTGCGTGGGACGGCGCTAAGGGAGTAACGTCCTGAGCACGAGCAGGTTCAAGAGGGTTCAAACAGCCTCCCCCTCAAGGAGGCCAATGACCTCGTGCTGTACACCCCCCTACATGTTTGCAGCATCCCTAACGGTCCACGCCACAGTGTGGTGCAAGACAAGTCTCTATCTCTCTCTCTTATTCGTGACGGTTGGAGCTACCCACCCGCCCATCTACTGTATCTTCCCCGCTCTGTTTTACAACTTTTATTGTTTTACTCACAACACCTCGCCTGTATGTCACGCGTGTACACAGCTGTTCAGCTTTGATTTTATGTAATCTGAGTTAAAGGTCCGACTAGGAATAATGTATTCACTGCCTACGAACATATTCTTGCATTTGATAATATTGTTTATTTATTACGTCCAAATGCAGCACTTAAATCAAGCCAAATACATTTAAGTCGTTTAAGAATTGACAGGGAATTAAGCTGTCACCAACTTCCTTCTCTCCCAAAACCTCTTCATTTTGGCTACTTTTTTTTACGTCTTATATGTTTGTCTTCAGAATCCGTTTTTCTTCTCTATTTGCAATTTGTTGCGTTGTAATATTCAACTCAACTAAATTATTTTGAATTTCTTTTGAACCAATTATATTTTGTTTGACTCTTCCAAAAGTAGATAAATGGTTGTTTTAATAGTCTATTGTCATGTAATCTCGATAAATGACAGAAAGGGGCAATTCTCCTTTATCTCAACGTGTTTATTATTGAACCACTTTCCCCAATCTCCATTGTCCATCTATCTGGTGTTTCTTTTTTTATTAATGATTGTTCTGATTATCCTTCTGTGAACCTTCTGCAGTTGATCTGTCATTGATTTGGTGTTTAATCTAAATAGTGTTTCACAAGCGTAAGTCACTTCAGGTTTAATAACAGCGATGTTGAAATTTAGCATTTATCGAAAGAGATAATAATATTTATAATAATAATATCAGATGACTGGCTGTGTGGCGCAGTGGTAACGTTCTCGCCTGCTTTGTCCAAGATTGCAGAATTGAATGCCGGCTCAGTCAGTTGGCATTTGAGGGTGTGTAAATCGAGGAAGCTGTATCAGTAAATGTACTTTAAAGATCTCATTTCATCTGTTATTCATTTAATCATTGCCCCAGGGGAGTGCGACAAGCTTCGCCAGCCGGCACAGTGCATATCCTCGCCGCTAGATGGGGGCTTTATTCATTCCATTCCCTGACCCAGTCGGTCGACTGGAAGCAGGCTATGGATTTTCATTTTCATCTCTTTCGGAAAAAATGTCCGGCACCCCTGTGTGGCGTCTCTAAAAGCCATAGTATTTAAAAGTGACGTAAAGCTAATATAGTACATTATGCGACGAGCCTATAATGGCAATAATTAAGACACGAGTATGTTTATAAAACGAGCGTATACGAGTGTCTTAATTACCATTATAGGCGAGTTGCATACGACTGTTTATGTTCGACGATAATTATTATAACTATTTTATGTTCGAACATAAATATTCATAAATATCTGCCGAGATTTCGCCAGTTTTATGTACTGAACAGAGCGCATGGGACGCAGGCAATGCCTTGTATTTGACCATGGCCTCATCGATTACCGTACTATGACACTAGGCCACGCAGTGAAATTTAAATTAGAAGGCCTTGGAACTCAGCGCAGGGGCAATGCTACCATTATCTAATTGGTCAAACAATTGTTTCTTGAGCTCTGATTGGTGGGAGAAACTGTTTCATAATGAAACATAGTGTTATAATAAGCCTCATTATAGTACAGATTTCTGACAGATAATAGTCAGGGTCGAATATAAACATTATTATAAAACTATAATAATAACACTGGAAATTACATTTGGATTTTATTGTTAAATCGTATTTGTTAAACACTTCTAAGTTTAGCCTCACGAGGCTTAGTGTATCACGCTTCTGCCCTGAGACCAGATTTAATATTTTGGCAGAGCCGGGAATCGAACCCGGATCTGAGGGGGAGGGGTACTAACCAAGAACGCTAGTAACTGCACAACGAGGTGGTCTGATCCCGCGAGTTTGACTTGGAGCTGTTTGAGCATCCTCATCTTGCTCCCAGCGATTTCCACCTTTTCTTGCGCCTCAAGAAATTTCTGTTTTCCGGTCAGCATTTTCACACTGACGAAGAGCTGAAGATTAATACCACACGATGGTTCCATTCACAGGTGACAGACTTCTGTGGCATAGGGCTACAAAAGTTGATACCACGCTAATGACAAGTGTCTCAATTCGTTTGGTGCCTGTGTTGAAAAATAGCTGACACATTGTTGTACCTGTTGCCAATCAAGTTCTGCATATAACTTTGCTATCTTAAATATATATGTATAGGGAAACTTACTTTCTGGATGCACCTCGTATGTCTGTTACGTTATCGGCCCGAAGGTTCGTTGGATTCTCACAGAGCACTGCCAAGGGAACTCTATAATGAGGTGCCCTACAGTAAAGCAGGGTGAGGTATGAGGTAGTTTGGTATTGTTTTTCTCACTCTGCTAGTGTTGCAGCACTGACCCTCGGAGTAGCTAGCACCCGAATACCATACTCAGCTCTATTCACCCTCAGTAGCTTTGATATAAATGTGACTGAGGCACTGGTAAAAGGTAACATTTTGCTCTTGTCCGTACCAACCGACAAATGCAAAAACACGTAATTCGTCAAGTGTTGGTAGCAGGTCCCCTCTGCTTAGATATTCCTCCTCAGCTCTTTTCTCTGTGATGTTGGTGGGAAGGACGGGCCATTTCCTTAATTCCTTATACTTGGTCTTGTGCCCCCTTAATTGCAGAGTGAGGAGGTGGCGGGTACAATTTAAGTTAAAATATTTACTTATGATGGCTTGTGCATGTTATTTAGAAAGATGTAGCTCATATCGCGAAAAATTAACTTCTGTGTTTCCTAAATAAAGGTTTCTGTCCTGGAAACTTGTATGCCGAGTCTTTCCAGACTATATACGCATTGGTTTTCAAAGGGAGAAATTTTTGAGTTGTAGACTATAATTTATCAAAAAAGATTTGTGAAACGATAAGGAAAGAAGAAAATAACCAATATTTTATTCTGATGGCCTATTTGCAACAAAGGATGGCTTTTGAATCACTGGTTAAGTCTTCACTTAAAATGCATAGGTTAGTCAGGTCCCAAATCTGATTCTTAGCCACATGGATGCCCATAGTCTCACCCTTTAATTCGAAATGTAGGCCGTCAATATGTCATCATTTTAATTTCGGCGTCCACGAGAATATCAGTTTGGGGCCTCACGCGCAATGCTTGTGATATCACTATTCTAATATCATATAGCTATGCATTTGTGGATCGTGGAATTATTACCACCAGGATTTTATTACAATTGTTACATGCTCTTTTAAAAATCCGCTCTTAAAACGAGTTCCAAATCATAAATAAATGGACGATTATATTGAAAGGAAGGAAGAATGTAGTTTTACGTGACCGTGAATCTGGTGATTATGAGCCACGGGACCTCCTTTTTACGTGGAATCCGAACCACAGGACATGACATTTCACTTCGAAAATCTCACATACAGTGACCGGGAATCAAACCCGGACCGTCTTGGTGAGAGGCATACAGCTAGACCGCTGAGCCACCACGCCTCCCTATATTGAAAGGTCATTGAAGCTTTGGATACATGCATTATGGTAATTTATCTATCACTTCCATAACAAAACAATGTTACTTACTGTAGATATTTAAATATAGGCTAGTGCTCATTGTGAAGTTAACTTTCAGCGTTTCTCACATTCTTGCAGAGTTCCCGGTAGTTTCTATAATATTACTCCAGCGAGGAATCATTGTTTATGGCTGATTGAAACAGGCGTCTATCCTGGAAACGCTACCACATTTCCATAGCCTATTCACACCATCAAACTTGATAACATTTTAAGTCACCAAATACATACAAAATACAGAAGTTCGTTGTGCGCACTGTATGACATAGTTAGCTAATGGAAGCCATAAAATCGTATTCTATATTTACAGCATAGCGGTGCAAATATTTTGCCCTTCAAAAATATAAGAGTAGGTTTTCATATTCACATATTTTGGTGTTGCTAGAAGTCTTTGTGATTGATGCCATGATAGGGAGTGACAATTTTCTATGTTTTTCTTTCTTTTTCAATTGTGGACGCACACGTGTAGATATTTTTTCTGAAGTCCTAGGTGAATTCGCTTCTTAATTTAAATACTGTAGTTGCTGAGAAACGTATTTGTGGACCCCATGATGAGATTTTAAGTTATTTCCATAGAAGTACTAATTTTTCGCTTAATTGTCTACCTGAGAAATGTATAACTATTTTAATGACACTTACTGTTTATGAATATTAATATTTATCTTCGGTTTTTCTTTTTCAGAATTGGCCACAGAACAACACATCCGTAAGTATTGTGCACCTCATTCGTCACCATGCATGCTCCTTGTTCGTAATGCTGTACTGTATAAGGAACTTCGTAGATATTTGTGTTGCCTTAGCCCTCATTATAATATAATTCATTCCAGTATTGTAACTTAAGTTTTGGTTTTGAATATAGAGAATGTTCTCAGATGTTTACTGAAAACAGTGCTGTTCACCTTAGCAAAAAACTTTTGTAGCACACTTTAACTAAAAAATATAATGCATTTGCTTGTGTTGTATGCTTTAGACCAGTGGGTCCCAACCTTTTATGGCCCATCTCTCCTTTCTGGAGGTTGACTAACACCTATCCCCCCTCCCTTTTCATTGTCATTGTATGTCTAACTTTAATTTGAAGTAAAGTGTAAAAAATAAAGCAGTTTTATTATTTTGAACAATTTTACTACCGTATATAAAAACAACCGAAGCAGTTTTATCCGGTCACTCTTAAATAAAGTGGAAGAAAAGTGAAATGTACATTTTTTGCAGGTTTTTTAAAGAAAAATGACGTGAAATAATTAACTACGATCATTGACGTACATTTAAAAACAGGAGTAAATGTTTTCATTTTTAAATTGGAATTTTGAAAAATTAGATGAAAGTTTGAAAACTTTGTTATTGTTTTATTTTATGTTTTCAATGGCTGCCTTGTGCTTGGTGGATTTCAGTTAAAGCTTGAATATCCGGCTTTATGTTCGTCAATTTCAGGTGCAAGTCTCTTTTGAGGCAAATGTCCAACTTATTTCTTTGTTTTGTGAGGATCTAGACTACAGAACTAAATCCTTTTTAACTAAATATGTTGACGGGAACGATATGAGAAGTGGTTCAGTTTTTCCCCACAGTTGTGGATAACTGTCCTTAAGTTCAACCCAGGCCAACTCGTAACCGCTATGCTTGAAAATGATTTTCGGCTCACATTCATACTTCAGATCTAGAAACTCCATCTACAAAGAGTTATCAAGCTTATCCACAGCTTCAAACGAGAATGGATCTGGGTAGAATCCAGTCCGGAATTTGTAACTTGGTCAAATCTTCAAATATTGATTCCATATCAGTTTTTAACTGGTCAAGGTGATTAGTAAAAATTACAATTTGTCTTATGGGATTTCAGGAGTCTCGTTATCTGACACTGAACACTTTTCAAGGGTCGGAAACTGAATCAGCGCTTTACGGCCAATATTTACCTCGTGAATATCAAACTTGGCGATGAATGATGAACGAGCGAACGGGAGGAGCTCCTGTCACATTTTTCCGTTTTTCTACTGCACAGTACTATTTTAATTTTCCCCCCTATGAATATTCATCGCCTGTTGACATCGAATATAGATTTAGGTATTAGAAAGTCATTTTTGAAAACCTTTGTCTGGAGCGTGGCGTTCTATGGAAGTGAAACCTGGACTATTGGTGCAGCAGAAAAGAGGAGAATTGAAGCATTTGAAATGTGGTGTTACAGGAGAATGATGAAGATCAGATGGGTAGATAGGGTTACAAACGAAGAGGTATTAAGGCGAGTGGGAGAGTAGAGATGTTTCTGGCAACTGCTAATGAAGAGAAGAGATAGGTTGGTAGGACACATACTAAGACACCCAGGAATAGCAAGCTTAGTGATGGAAGGAAGGGTTGAGGACAAGAACTGTAGGGGTAGACCAAGGTTAGAATATGTTAAACAGATTGCCTCGGATGTAGGATGTGGTAGCTATGTAGAGATGAAACGATTAGCACAGGACAGGGAGGCATGGAGGGCTGCATCAAACCAGTCAAAAGACTGAAGACTCAAACAACATCAACCCACTTATTTATTGCCCCCGCCCCTGATAACACAAATCGCCCACTTGAGGGCGATCGCCCCCAGGTTGGGAACCACTGCTTTAGACGTAATTTATTGTAGTCTCCAGTGTCCAGTGTCAACGCTCGAGTCTAGAAAATATACATATTAGTGATAATTTGTCGAACTATTGTTTTAACTCCGTTATTTTGAGGACTTTTGAGGGATATTTCTGGCTATTTGTGATTTTCAAACCTATTGCTATCCAAATTTATACAACTTACACTGGAAGTACCTCTTGAATATCGATTACATTATCAGATGATTATATTCGCAGAGCGCCCGTGTAGAACATTTTCACAACTATGTCTTATTATTATTTACTTATTTATTCGTTAATTCCCCATAAAGAGAGCGTTACAACACAATCAATTTTCATGTTTAATTCTGGCCCTTCCTTCTTCTTTCCCCGAAACTTCTCAAATAATTATACACTATCCTTCCTCTTTCTCTCTTCTGTCCACTTCTTTCCCGGTTATCTCTCTTTGGGAGTTTGCTCAAACTTCTGTTGTCTAAGTTTTTCTCTGTATGTTCTCCTGTCTGCCATATCTTCTGTAGAGATGTTTAGTTTCTTGAGGTCTTCCACGGTTTCCTTTACCCAATTTGTATTTAGTATACTATTCGTAACTACAGTACAGGGTGATTCAAAAAGAATACCACAACTTTAAAAATGTGTATTTAATTAAAGAAACATAATATAACCTTCTGTTATACATCATTACAAAGAGTATTTAAAAAGGTTTTTTTTTTCACTCAAAAACAAGTTCAGAGATGTTCAATATGGCCCCCTTCAGACACTCGAGCAATATCAACCCGATACACCAACTCGTTCCACACTCTCTGTAGCATATCAGGCGTAACAGTTTGGATAGCTGCTGTTATTTCTTGTTTCAAATCATCAATGGTGGCTGGGAGAGGTGGCCGAAACACCATATCCTTAACATACCCCCATAAGAAAAATCGCACGGGGTAAGATCAGGGCTTCTTGGAGGCCAGTGATGAAGTGCTCTGTCACGGGCTGCCTGGCGGCCGATCCATCGCCTCGGGTAGTTGACGTTCAGGTAGTTACGGACAGATAAGTGCCAATGTGGTGGCGCTCCATCCTGCTGAAATATGAATTGTTGTGCTTCTTGTTCGAGCTGAGGGAACAGCCAATTCTCTAACATCTCCAGATACTGTAGTCCAGTTACAGTAGCACCTTCGAAGAAAAAGGGACCAAAAACTTTATTGGCTGAAATGGCACAGAAAACGTTCACCTTAGGCGAGTGACGGTTGACTTTCCCGTTAGTGTGGAAAGTTTCTTCATCACTAAACACAATCTTTGAAACGAAAGATTCATCTGTTTCCATTTGAGCAAGGATAAAATCACAGAAATCGATTCTTTTAATCTTATCAGCTGCAGACAGTGCTTGAACCAATTTCAGACGATAAGGTTTCATAACTAACCTTTTTCGTAGGACTCTCCATGCAGTTGATTGTGGAATTTGCAGCTCTCTGCTAGCTCTGCGAGTCGATTTTCCTGGGCTGCGAACAAATGCTTGCTGGATGCGTGCTACATTTTCATCACTCGTTCTCGGCCGTCCAGAACTTTTCCCTTTGCACAAACACCCATTCTCTGTAAACTGTTTATACCAACGTTTAATACACCACCTATCAGGAGGTTGAACACCATACTTCGTTCGAAATGCACGATGAACAACTGTCGTCGATTCACTTCTGCCGTACTCAATAACACAAAAAGCTTTCTGTTGAGCGGTCGCCATCTTAGCATCAACTGACGCTGACGCCTAGTCAACAGCGCCTCAAGCGAACAAATGTACAACTAAATGAAATTTATAGCTCCCTTAATTCGCCGACAGATAGTGCTTAGCTCTGCCTTTGTCTTGGTCAGTCTGTCTTCGGTCATCCTATGTATGTCTATAACAGTTTGTCCTTCTTTTCCTTATGTTGTTTGTAATCGTCTCTGTCTGTTTGTACAGTTCAATTGTCGGTCTCTTTATCCATACTCCCTCTTTCTGAACTGGCCCGTAGATCTTTCTCAGAATTCTTCTCTCTTGTTTTTCTAATTCCTTGATTTTTGTTCGTCCCTTGATTGCTGTCGTTTCTGAAGCGTATAAGGCATCTGGTAAGACTACTGTACGATAGTGTCGTAATTTGGCATTGATGGAAATATATTTTTTTATTGTAGTGGTTCCGCTAAGTCGGTATGCTTTCTGCAATTTAGCGATCCTGTCTTCATTGGATGCCAAGCTCAGTCCTGTTTTCTGTATAATCTCTCCTAGGTGTTGAAACTTTCCACTTGTGTTATTTTTCCATACTTGGTTTCCAGTGGGTGCCTGCCTGTACGGTAGATTTTGTGTCCATGGACTGTGTTTTTTCGTAGGAGATTTGTAACCCTGTTTTGGCCGAGTTTTCATGTAGGGTCTGTAGAGCTTCTTAGGCTTCTTTTCTGTTATTTGTTATAATCGCTACATCATCGGCAAAGGCCAGACATTATTATTATTATTATTATTATTATTATTATTATTATTATTATTATTATTATTATTATTATTATTATTATTATTATTATATTTATGCCTTTATAGAGACAAAGTTAGCACTCTTGGCCCTCTTTAACACAACCACACATAATGTAACTTGTTACAAATATTATCCACATACGTAATTCTTAACCTACCAAACTTAAATACTTAAATATTAAAATTCAGATGGCAGTTAAGAGTTTTCCTGTTGGGAGAGATTACTCGATTATGGGAATTTTCTCTGGATCTTACTGTGGATAATTAACTTTAACTTTAGAGAATTCTGTTGCCAACATTCTCTTCCTTCAGTATTCTACTGGGGTAATGCAGAATCACTGCATATTGCATAGTCCGTAGGATTCAGAACAGACCCCTGTGATGGTAGCAATGCCATCGTTACAATTTTTCTTGTAAAACGTAATCGTTTCATAAAGTTGAACTTTTCAGTAAAGTAGACGATCCATTGCGTTTTCAAGCAAGTGTAGTGTTGGTTACTAAACGGCTGGAGATCGTTCCCTGTGTGGGATATCATTCGCTAAGCTAACAATCAACACCACTTTACGCTATTATGTGGTGTTATGTACAATAAGTACTGTAAGTGACGCTTGCAAGAATCGAACCTGTAACCTTTGAATATTGCCGCCTGTACTCCACAAGTTTTTTGTTTTTGTTGTTTTTGTTTTCGTGTGTAGGCCGAGTGTAGGTCTTTCTAGTCGACGCCCGTGGGCGACCTGCGTGCTGGGATGAGAGATGGAATGGATGAAGATGAATGAAGCTGGGCAAGGATGGAGAAGGAAGCGGCCGTGGTCTATCAGAAGGTGTTGAAAATGGAAAACCACGGAAAATCATTTCAACCCCGACGGTGAGGCTCGAACCCACGCGTCTTTAGCGAGCGTAGCCACCACAAGTGAACAAATATGACTGTATTCCTTATGTTGGTACACACCAAATACAATTTTGTCTCCTGACTGTTAGATAATAAAACTAATCATGTCTCAAATGCATTCCTTTCCCATGATGTGAGTATTTAATCTGGTAAGCTTGGCATGCGAGGTGTCTCTTCCATATAGCCTACATACAAACTGAACATACATTATTTTATGTCTTGTAGCGTTCAGTCCGTAAGGCCCTGAGATTGAAGTAGACAACTCCACATTATCCTATTTGCAATCCGTGATACAGCCTCTCTGATGCTACCCTTCTCTTCCCAAAAACTGAATCAAACCATCGACTTCTAAACCTACCCCTACTTTTCTTACCCTCTATAGCTGAACTAACATCCTAGGTTATCCCTCTCCATCCAGTCGCATCAAATGGCCTCACATTCTAATAGCGTTGTATGTGAAGTCAACAGTGAAAAGAGTCGAACAAACGGACATATTCTGAAAAATCCACAGCGAAGGAGGCTTAATAGCTATCAAGTGAACAGTGTTGCTGGTAAACCGAGAGTTGCAGACTTATTATTGTTGTTGATGATTCATATTTGGGGCTTGGCACACTTTGGTTATCAGCCCCGTGTACTTGTGTGTGTTAAATTCGTCTGATAGCTTCTGGGTCTGTGGTACTCTTGTAGTAAGTTAGTATAGCTGTAAACTTATTAGAGTCGGAGATGAAGAAGATGCCTCGAGACTTTAAATACGGCACTGCCCCGGTCAGTGGCGTAACTACGGGGGGTGATTAGAGTGATCAATCCCCCCCCGAGAGCCAAATAATTTAAAGAAACGTAATTTTATTTTAAAAAAAGATTGTTAAAAACTTTTTTATAATTGTAAAATTGTATTATCAAAGAAATTTTATTACAAATAAATTAATTGTACCTACTCTTTAAATTTTATATTTTTAAATTCTTGGCAGAACCGGGGATCAAACCCGGTACCTCGGTGGTAACAGCCAACAATGCTAGCCACTGCGCCACGAGGTATTGGTATGATCTGGTACGGGGTCTCCCAGCCTCGTGATGCAAACTGGGAACCTGTAGGATGCTATGGCAGGAGGAGGAGTGGAAAGGAACTGGCCACCCTACCACACGCAAACTCCGGCTCGGGATGCCAGATCGCCTACGTCCCTGGAGGGGATATGGCACTTTAATAATTTAGTTATTTTATAAAGAATTTGGATTGGATTATGTACGTTTACAATTTGAGAACAATTATCTTTACTTTTGTGAAACATTGAATGTTAGGTCTACCAAAACCGATACTCAAGATAACCGCTGTCAGCACCGGAATTCGAACCTCCAATCTCCGGACATGCTGCAGCTCTCCATTGCAGTCGTTGTGAGCGAACTAACGCGCACAGCTACGCCACGGGGTGAGTTGCAGACTGAACGCTGAAAGGATTGAATGTGGGACGAGGCTAGTTGAAGCAAAGAGGGTTGTGGCGCGCTGCGTCGGATTGGACTTCCCTCGCAAACCTGATCGCTTGTATGAAATGCCATCAGTGTGACCGTCCACTCCACTCCACGCCGTTCAATATAAATATATAGGCCAAGAGACAGGGCTATTATCTCTGGCCCGACTGCCACCTCGTCTCGCTCCGAAAATCGAGACACCCACCCCCTTCTCTCCTCTTCTCTCCCCAAACACCTAGCCCAGTGTTTTGGGCGGATAGATCAATAGGAAGCCTTCGGCAGTACTCGGCTTACCTCGGCTATTCTCGCCTTGTGAATCGTTAAACGCCCGCTCTCGCATTTTTAAATTGCACATTTCTTTGCCCTGTCAAAATACTATAGAAGCAAAATTCAATGTAAATTGTGCTTTTAAAAGACTGATTTTTTCTGTATAACTGTTATCATAACAATGCCCGTTTCCAGGACACTGAACTAAGATATAAGAAACAAAAAATGCTGTAATGTACTTTAGTAGCGAATTCGAGGATGTTATTTTGGTGTAGTTCGTTCCTGGCCCGCTTCGTAGCGCTCACGCAGCTTTTGCCTTTTCGATTCCGTGACGCAACCAGCAGTGCAGAATATGCTCTTGCTTCAGGGGCGCTTTTGTTTCAACGCCAAGACATCACCGTCTTTTGTTCTGCACATTGCTGAAGACCTTAGCGCGGCAGCATCTGATTTCTAGTCGTTTTCTTTTAATGAACTTAAATATTTAACTTCAAGACAAGTGCACAAAGACGTGTGTCATTCAACCGGTCCGGTGCGAGACTCGTCCTTCAATTGTTCTCCACTTCCATTTGTTTTTAGAATGATGCATTGTGGGTTATGTTTTTAGTACGGTGCATTATGGGTTGTCTGATTTTCAAATCGAATGTTGGTGCGTTTCATTGAAATTATGACTTTAGTTTTCGTATAAGTCGATAGACTACAGAGATGAATTTGAGAACTGAGTGATGAATGAACTTCCTTTCAAGATCGAATTCCGTTTTTGGAAAAGTCAACCAGGTAAGGCTAAGAGAAGATAGTTGTTATAAAACTAGAAAGGGGCTGTAGAACTATTTTAGTTGTGTCCTTGACCGTTAGGAGCGTGTATGTGCAACAGTTATGGCTGCTACCGTAAAGGTTAAGTTATTGTGTGCTCGGAATGTTTTAAATTGTTCTGTATTCAGAATCCTTCTTAGTGAGCCAATATCCAATTAGATCGTTTATAACTACGGTTTCCTTGTCCTGAAAGTGATTTGAAAATTATAAGCATGTTTTAATATTTCGCTTCTGCAGTACATTTTGACTCATTGATCAGGTTCCCAACAGTAGCCTACTGACTGAGATCAACTATCAAGAAGGCTGTGAAAGAGAAAAAATACTTTTGTCTGTGATTTCTTGTAGGCACTGGTATCACTCGTGTGACCTGCGTGCCAGCGAATCCATTCCAGTATCTCAAACTAGAATTAAATTTCTTGACAGAGCTGGGAATCGAACCTGAGCCTCCGAGGTAGAAGGCAACGACATTAACCATTGTACCACGAGGTGGACAGACCCCTCTTTTCAGGACAGGATAGGGAAGGGATTTTGGAAGGAAATCGGCCGTGGACCTATTGAAAGAAATCGTCCCGGTATTTGCCTGGTGGTGCTAATGAGAAACCACGAAAACCATTTTCAGGGCGGCCGAGGTGGGATTCGAACCCACGCTCTCCCGATGCCAGTGAGACACGGGGTAGCGTTTTATCGTTATCGGCCAACGCAGCCGAGTCAACTTTGAAATAATCTGATGTTTTAAATGCTACAATATTATTACAGAACAATATTTTAAATCGCTCTCCACGACCACGATGCAAATTGGGAGATTGGAGTTCCTAATCCCGGCGCTGACAGCGGCTATTCTGAGTGTGATTTATCACTGGGTTTATCTACACTCTCTCCAGGCAAATGCCGGGATAGTACCTTAATTCATGTTACCCAATTCCTGACCCTAATAATTACAGTTAATCACACTACTACTGTCACCACAAAAATACAGGTCATCAGACAAATTGAACACACACCCAACTACACGGGGCTGATGATCAAGGTGTCCCAAGCCCCTAAAACGAAATAACAAGAATATTTTAATAATATGTCTTCTTATTTTGTTAGCATTTTACAGATTCGACCATTGATTTCCTTTGTTGGACAATCCCGTACAATGAGGCATTTATAGGTCATCGTTATAGAACATAGGATTGAATTAATAGTGAAGAAGCGAATGTATGATAGACTTTTCAATATATTTCGGGAGGATGTCTTGTGAATTCCTCTCAAAAGGTTTAATAATAACAATAACATTAACAACAATTTATAATAATTACAATTATAATAACAAAGTATGTGTATGTCTAGGCCTTATTATTCCCGTTTTCCAACGGGGTCGGGGATGAGATGCGATGAAATTCTATGTGGTGGATGGTTTTTATGGCGGAATGCCCTTCCCGATGGTAACCACTTGAGACGAGTTAATAATAATAATAATATCGTACGGCCTCGGAGCCGGGTGCAAGCTTTGTTATTTGCCGCCCAGAAGGCAGCATGAATGTCGAATTTTGTCGTTCCTTGGAACGCTATGAATGTCAAGGAGGTTAGATATCTGAGCTTCTTGACACTATATCGCTTTCTAGTAGAGAAAGGAGGAACTATGTTTTGGCGGAATATCCCGAGGCTAAGTGCTCCCTGTTCCAGCCCTCACATCTGTTTCTAAAATCCCTGATGGAGCCGAGAATCGAACCTGGGGTCTTCGGGTGTGAGGAAGGCGCGCAACCCCAACACCACGGGGCCGGCACTAATAATAATAATAATGCTGTCCGTTAATTTTGCCCTGAAGGGGATATTTATTGTGCCACGTAATCAACTATAACTATGATTAACTATAAATTAACTATAATATGGGTCTCTCGCATTAAAGCACCATCAAGTGGAACTGACCATGCAAGCGATTTGACGTTGCAATTTTGGGCACAGCAGGTGAGAGCCTTGCCAGCTACGCCACACACGGGCAAAGACCAGGGAGAACTATTGGTATTTATTAGAGCTACTGTAGTGCTCTACATCAGGGGTTCTCAAACATTTTCTGTCGCGTCCCCCTTCTGAAACATGAAATTTCTAGCCCCCTCCCCTCCCTATTCTCATTTCCTTTCTTAGCACTTCTCATAGGCTACATCCCACAAAAAAAAAAAACACACACACACAAGATCTACTGTGTATGCTACTGCCTAATTAGGATTTCAACTATCAGTTACATTAATAATAATAATATTAATAATAACACACAATTCATTATTCTTAGAGCACATCAAAGTTCCACAACGTTTTGTAAAAAAATGTCATGTATATGTACAGTATTACTTTTGCTTATAAAAATAAAAACAACTTCTGCACGTGCAGTTATTGGAATTGAGCAAATTTTGTTTCACTAATTAACTCTTTAGCTGTGACACCTGTGTTCAGTAATGCTTTTCATATTTGAAAGCACGTGACTTATAAATGACAATAGAAATAATATAGGCTATACAATTTTCAACATTTCACTGTGAATTTGAAAAATGTTATGTTAAAACTCTTCACCCATGAAAAAGTAAAACAGGAGAATAAAAGTGTACATGGATCAGAATTCGGTAATTCTCAGACACTTACGGAGTTAGTGTGATGTCTGAGCTTGAATTTGAGATGAAAGTAAATCCAGTCTTGGTTGGATATTTGAAACAGCAACCCGCAGATTCCTTTCCAGCTGCAGCCGAGACCGGTGCTTCGTCTTGACGGATGACATTGCGGAAAATGTTGACTCACACAAGCAAGTTGAAGCGAAGGATAATAACAGGTCCACTGCATTTCTTGATAAAATGGAATACTCATTCCGAATCTGCAACCAATAATTTTCGAGAGACTTCGACTTAAATTCATTTCGAAGTATTCTGTCACTTGAGAGTTCTATTAATTCCTCCTGTTCTGCCGTTGACAGGTGGGCTGTTACGTTCGTTTCAAACGAACTGCGAATCCAGTCATTCTCAGTTGAAGGTTGTGGAAATCTACCCTCATTTTTTGACGAAGGTTTTGGAGGTGTTCTACGACAATTCCACTAATTTGACAAATATCTAACTAATTTTCTTCCAGGAATTCATTCAGACAATGAAACATCTCACAGTTACCTTTGTCCATCTGGGCTTTCCAAAGTTCAAGTTTTATCTTAAAAGCAAGCACTTTGTCGCTTAGAATGAAAATATTACTATTTCCTTCTTGAAGTGACACGTTAAGTTCATGTAGTTTTCAAATTCGTCAGCCAAGTAGCACAGTATTAGAAGCCATTTCTCATCCAGAAACAGGGTTGCGAGTGTAGGACTGCTGTCCAATAGGAAAATACGAAGTTCATTCTTCAACTCCACAATGCGACGAAGGACTAGACCACGAGACAACCAACGTACCTCCTTGTGCAATAGAAGCGAATCATGTGTAGATCCCATCTCCTCGCAAAGAATGGAAAATAGCCGACTGTTTAAAGCTCTTGCTTTCACAAAATTTACAACACTAATTACATCGTTCAGCACTTTATTGATTTCCGGTTGTAGTACTTTTGAAGCCAATGTGTGAATTTTACAGAATTAGTAACATCACTCACTCTTGCTCTGAAACCCTTTTTAGTTCCAGTAAATGCCGACGCTCCATCAGTACATATACCAACACAATTTTTCCATGAGAGATTGTTGTCAATAAAAAAGGAATTCACAAGAGAAAAAATATCTTCGCCTGTAGTCCGCCCTTCCAGAGCTTTACCAAATAGAAAATCCTCGTGCATTTAATTTTCATGACAGTAGCGTATTAAAACAAGAAGCTGGGCACTGTTTATGATATCAGTACTGTCATCAAGTTGCAGGGCAAATTTTGGGCTATCATGAAGACGTGGTAGCAATTTATTTTTTTTATGTCAGAGGCTATTACATCAATACGACGAGTTACTGTATCATTTGAGAGCGGTATCGACTTCAAACACTCGCCGAACTGCATGATCGAGCACATTTTCACGGCTGCAGGAAGAAGTAATTTCTCAGCAATAATATGTGGTGATTCGGATCTTGCAATTAAATAGGATACCTCCAAGGACGCTCTTAGCGCTTTCTTAGGAACTGTTGTGTGCTTTTCTAGGAATCTAGCATTTCCTTTTAGTTGTTGCTCGTGGCGCTTAAAAAATGCTAAAGGTTTACTTACACAGTCTGGATGTTTAGTCTGCAAGTGTCTCTTTAAGTTTCACAGGTTTCAAACTGCCGTTTGCTAAAATCCCAAACAAAGAACGCATTGAGGTTGTTCCTGATATTTATTCGAAAGAATGCTGGTAAAGCCTAATGTCAGATAATCGTCTTGATATCTACGCACTTTCAATTTGTGTGTAGAATTAATCATTCTGATGGGAGCAGAAGTAGACGCGGAAGAACAAAGGACTTTGTTTAAATTCGAACCTTGTTCTTTTATCACTTTCATGGGGTCTCTTTTTACCACTTCTAATAAGTCACTTATCCATGGGTAATGGCGTCACTCGTATCAGTTTATTTTCAAGTTGGCTAAGCATGCACTATAATTCACCAGTTCACTCACTGTCTTTGAACTGATTGGAAAGGCCTAGCTGAATTCGAATCGGCAACGGCAGAAATAGAACAATCCATTCTTGGAATTAATTCTTGAAAGGAAGAGGCGGTCACATTGTCAAGCGGCTTATTGTCATTAAGTGTTTGGTAAGGAGATGTCTCTGCGGGTGGTGAGTGAAAGGGAGCTGTGTGGGAAATGTTACTCGCCATCTTTTCTCAGAATTCCCTCTGGCAGGATCTACTGTTCAGTTCTTGTGAAATAAGACAGCAAAGGTACGAGTTTATTATTCTTGAATGGTCGTGGGAGCTACCTGCCTATCATAGGTTCATGAATGAGGATAGTAATATTTGTTACAGAATATGTAATTTAAATATTTCAATCAAAGCCGGCGCCCCCCCCCCCTTTATCACTCTCTGCGCACCCCTGGGGGGGGGGGGGGCACTTGGAGAACCATTGCTCTACATCGACAAAAGTGAACGCATCTACAGTATTGTTAGACTACCAATGTCAAGGATATTGCATTTTGTGCTTGATAGTCTTTCTTTTAAATGAACCACGAAACCACGGAATGAATTAAAGAAAATTAGTGGATCCATGCGAGAACTCTGGCATGTGTATGAACCACCCGCTTGGCTTTTCTGGTATGCGAGCTCGACGAGACACAGTTCTGTTTTTAAGCAATATGTCGATATTTATGAAATCGGAGTGCAATTTGTCACTACTACGGGTACTTCTCTTCTTTTGACTGACTGCGTGGTTCGGCGGTCACGATCTCGCCTGCTGTTCCCAAGGTTGCAGGATCTAATCCTGGCGCAGTCAGCTGGTCTCTGAGGGTGCGCAAATGCGAGGGATCCATGTCAGTAGATTTACTGTCAAGTGAAAGATCCCCATCGGGGCAAAATTCCGCCACCCCGGCGTCTCTAAAAGCCGCAGTAGATAAAAGCTACGTAAATCCAATATTATTATTAGTAGTACACTAGTAGTAGTATTTCTTTCTTTCTTTCTTTCTTTCTTTCTTTCTTTCTGGGCGTGGTGGCTCAGCGGTCTAGCTGTATGCCTCTCACCAAGGCGGTCCGGGTTCGATTCCCGGTCAATGCATGTGAGATTTTCGAAGTGAAATGCCATGTCCTGTGGTTCGGATTCCACGTAAAAAGGAGGTCCCGTGGCTCATGATCTCAAGATTAACGGTCACGTTAAACTACAAGCTTCCTTCCTTTTTCCTTTCTTTCTTTCTTTCTTTTGAATGCTCATTTGTTACGTTCTGCTACTACTGTAGTGAGCGCCCCATGTGTACCTAGGTACATACCACCCGCCCGACTTTACTGTCTTGCGGACTCAACGCGACGCAATTCTGGCAGGGGCTATCGTCTTGTTTATTTGTTTAACCTTCAATTAGTCGCGTCACGGGATTTTCTCCCGGGTCCTATTTGTTTTGCGCAGACTGTACCGGTTTGAGGTGGTGGCGGGTTGGCTGACCCAACAGCTCTCCTCCCAACCCTTCCACACATTTCACTTCTATTGTTGTAAGTGTTCGGCACGAGGCGTGCTTGTCAACAACGATTTGCTAAATGACCTGGTCTGATCTTCCGTGCGTGACTATTTGTGCTGCCAAAGTGAACGGTAGAATGTCCCGTGTGCGACTAAATGCGTGCATTCTTTTTTAGGTGATATCGTTTAGTTATATGTAACTTTGAGTGTGTTTTACTTCATAATGGATCCTAAAGAAGAAAGCAGAATTAATGCTCTGTTATTGGAGCCAATGTCAGACGAAGATGACATTTTTTCTGACGGTAGTGAGGTTGAAGACAATTTAGAAGTTTCTGACCACAATACGAACACAGAACAATCTGAAGATGAAGAACAGCCAGATCCATTGCCAGATGTATATCCAGTTCAACAGCCAATCCCTATTTTTGATGTGAATAGAAACACAAACTTTATTTTGGGTAAAGACAAACTAACTCGCTGGTATTCGTGTTGCCCACCTATTTCTAGGCATGCTAGACGTAGACCCCACAACATTCTGAGAGTACATCTACCTGGCCCATGAAGAGATGCTCGAGAAGCTCGTACAGCCTTGGATTGTTGGAGTTTGTTTATTACAGACCCCATGATAGATACAATTGTCCGCTACACAAATGGCCGAATTACAGTAAACCGACAACAGTACGGAAGAGATAGAGATGCAAAGGATACAGACATGGTTGAAATGAAAGCTATGTTAGGGCTACTGTATATGGCGGGGACCCTGAAATCGTCACACCTAAACTGGATGACTTATATGCAAATGATTTTACTGGAGTAGAATTTTTCCGATCTACATTGTCTTTGAAAAGATGGAGGTTTCTATTGAGTAGTCTAAGATTTGACGATGCTACTACAAGATAAGAAAGGCGACAGCTTGACAAACTTGTACCGCTGCGAGAAATATTTGAAGTCTTCAATGAAAACTGCGTCAACAACTACACCCTTGGAGAAAACGTCACTATAGACGAAATGTTAGAACCTTTTAGAGGCCGGTGCCCTTTAGGCAGTACATGAAAACAAAACCTGCTAAATACGGCATAAAAGTATACGTCCTGACTGATTCTAAGATATTTTATGCCAGCAAAATGGAAGTTTACTGTGGGAAGCAACAACAAGGACCATTCAATGTAAGCAATAGAGCAAAGGATGTTGTGCTTAGATTAACACGGCCTATTTACCAGTCGGGTAGGAATGTGACCGTAGACAATTAATTACTTCTGCTCTATACCGCTCTGTGATGAATTGGCAAGTGACCATCAGCTCTCTCTTGTCGGAACCTTGCGTAAAAATAAGGTTGAATTACCACCAATAGTACAAGAGCATACTAATCGACCAGTAAACAGTAGTTTGTATTTTTACGGTTATGACAAAACTCTACTTTCTTATAAAGCAAAGAAAAATTAAGTTGTCTTGCTGCTTTCATCATTGCACGATTCTGATGACATTGACGTTGAAAGTGGTGACGCACTGAAGCGAGAACAAAACAAAACGGGGAGTTGACACCCTGGACAAGTTGAAGGCAGTCTACAATGTGGGAAGAAAAACAAACAGATGGCCCTTGGCTCTGTTTTTCGCTCTTATGAACATTGGTGCAGTGAATGCTAACATATTATATTTAGCCAACACGCAGGCAAATATTGTCCGCAGAAACTTTTTAAAAACACTCGCAAAAGAACTGTCAATGGATCATATCAGACGAAGAGTTCTACAGGAAAATCTACCTCGCCAAGTGAAGCGACAAGCAAGTAAAATCGCTGGTATTGAAGATGAAGATACGAAAAGACCACCTGCGGCTGGAGCAGCAGGGCGCTGTGCATTTTGTACCTGGAGGGAAAACAGAAAAACTGTTGTGACATGCTCAAAGTGCTCAAGATACATTTGTAAGCAACCAAGGCAGCAGTGATGAGGAAGTGTAGAGACTGATTTCAGGTGTTTTGTTCTGTTCTTTTTACTTAATGGTTTATTTTTTGTAAATATTATTACCAGTACCTGTAGGTTTATAATTGTTGAAATACACTTTATTTTTCATTTTTTAAGTTTTACAGTTTAAAACTTTTTATAGTTTGGTTTTGACTTAGTTATTAAAAAAATTACTTAACCAAAACAAATAAAACATTTTTTAAATTCCAAATAATAATTATAGAATTTCAACATGTTTAAAATAGTCAGTTGTACAAATAAAAATTGTTTTAAACACAATTTCTACCCATTTCTCAAACCTGGGAGTTTCTTCCGTGCGCGACTAATTACGTAATATTTTTCACGCGACTAATTGAAGGTTAAACGTACTTTCTAAACAAATACATTTAATTCCGTTGACTTTTCAAGGAATTCAGGATTTTTTTTTCTGAATTAGTGAGACGATAGGGAAGGTTTTCGTAGAACCGCATCTTCTAACTATCTCTGGTTTAATCATTTATAGGTCAGTGGTCTGTGTATTTACCACCTACTATTTATATTGTCAAAAATACTGATGGTTGAATCTTTCAGCCAAATATCAACGAGTTATATACGAGTATATATATATTTTCTTGGATGTGTTAATATTTCTGAGAACCAAATATTAAACCTATGGTGCTTGATAAAATTATTTTTTAAAGTAATAACAATTGAAATTATAGAGTGAAAAAGAATGATAATAAAAATTACAATTAAAAATAAATATGCTTCTAAACATTAAAATAACTGAGCTCATGAAAATTAAAATGTTAATAATTTTATAATCTTAGTTTTGCGATTATAAAAATAATATAAAAATTTAAATGATCGAAATAAATATGAACATTGAGATATTTAAGAAAACAAAATTTTAAATTAATGCAATTAGGCTAAAATAATTAAAATGAAATTAAAATACAGTGAATACAAATAAAATATTTTCAATATTATTCTGTCCTATAAAGGGTTAAGATCTTGAGTATTGTGAAATTCAGCTTAGCGTTTTACATAGGCTATATGATGATTATAAGAAAATATAGACAAGAAGAAAAACAAGATGTTCAGCAAAGAACATATAGCATACTTTCTCGTAAATGCACGGGTCTAGTTACTTTAACTCTTTGTCCTTTCCAAGGAATATAATTGAATGTTGGTTGCAGTATCTTGTTGAAATATAACGTGCTATATTACACGTTGATTGACTGAATCGTCTCCTGAATTATAAATACAAACACTAATACAGCCATCACAATAACCCAGGTTATCACCCAAGTACATGGAGCTAAATGAGCATGATGTCCAAGCCTGTCAAATGAAACAACAACAACAGCTTCCTACAAATATCCTTCCTTGTATAAAAGTGTACAAACTAGTAGAGACATCACAGTGTCACAGTTTATTAGACAACTTCTGCACACACCCAAGTAGGCTACACTGGGCTACATGGTCACGATGCCGCAAAGCCCCTAAAGAATCAACAACAACAGTCTGTACCGTGGATCAAGGACAACGAATTTTAATCGCTGTAGTCGAGTGTTGAAATATGTGATGTTTTAAGTATATTTTCAATTGCACCTCCGGATATTAGAAGAACAGCAGCAGAGGTTGAGAAGAAAAAACAGGAAAATGATCCTAGGCATCCCATGTTTGGAAGTGAAGCATCACGTCCCAGGTTGAAGTCAAGAAAAAGCTTTCTTCGAACAACTGAAGCAATTACAACAACATCTTCCGCTCGTCGTATAGAGCTATGGCGAAACAGGACACCTGGAAGTATTGGCCAAATCCAAAATGAAGAGCCGGCTGCTGGTTTTCAACTACCTTACCAGACGTGGAAGACGTTGAACAGACTGAGAACTGGAGTGACGCGGTGCAAACAAAATTTGAAGTGGTGGGACAACATTACTGAAGATGCAACCTGCGAATGTGGAGATATTCAAGATGTTGAACACCTCTTGGTCTGCCCGAACTTGCCTGAAGCCTGCACGCTGGAAGACCTGGTTTCAGCAAATGCTAGTCCAATCAAGGCTGCCGAGTTCTGGGCCTCAAAGTCGATTTCATGTGTTCACAATTTGTGTGTGTATTGTGAATATGTTTTGAACTGTAAATAGCTGTATTGTACTGTCCTGGATACGAAAATATAATATAATTGCAAATACACACTTAGGTATATGCTTAACATTATAACGTGTTAGTAGTTATAAATCAATAAATAATAATAAAAAAGTAAAGAAAATTGAACCCCTCTTGGATTCGATCCACGAATCTCCAAGTTAAGAGTTATAGACGCTACCTTGCAGCAACACATCGCCATTGCTGGTGTTACGTTAACAACTGGTTTAGTTTAACTGTATATCATATTTTGTCTTGGAAATAATGGTTTCATTAGCGTTTTCTGTCGTTTTTATAATCCATTTGATACTAAATTTGTTTTATTTTGATCAGTATATTCCTAAAAGGATATCAATCTACTGAAATATGGACTAGCGAGGAAACAATAGCCTCCCAACGGGGGGGGGGGGGGGCGGGGGGCACGGCCCAGCACGATACGGCACGGTCAGCCTGAACTATTAGTCACTACTACGGAATAATATTCTATTATAATATGTTAATATCCCACAGGTCACCTCCTTGAGGACAGTTTAAACCACCCTCTGTACGATAAGCAGATTTAGTGAGGCAGGGCCTTGTTAAATCGTAAGTTACGCTTAGGCTATAATAATTGCATGGTACATACATCCGCCATCTTAATACTATTTGGCTGGTGACCCTGCAATTTGGGAAAAAGCCGCTTCCTACATTAAGGTATATTGTTGCAAACTTTGGTAGAGATCGGATTATTCGTCTTCTCCTTTATGTGCCATCTCCTCTCAAGAGGTTGGCAACCATCATAGAGACTCTTGCTTTAGATGATGCAGCACGAAACAGCTCAATAGTGGAACAATTGAACCAAGTTTTCAGATTATCGATCCAAGAAATGAGTCTTCTTCCTGGTCTTCTTTTGCCTTGTAACTTTCCTTGAATGACCAGCTGCAGCAGATGATATTTCTCTCCTCTCATCACATGACACAGATACTGCGGTTTTCTGATTTTGACAGTATTTAATATTTCCTTTCTCTTTCCCATCCACCTCATCCCCTCATCGTTGGTGACCTTATCTTTCCAACTCAGCCTCAGTATCCTTCTGTACGTCCATAGCTCAAATGCCTCCAATCTGTCCATTTCTCTTTTCTTTATGGTCCAGGTCTCAACTCCATAGAACAATGTGGAGAAGACATAACATTTCAGAAGTCTAATTATTAGATGTAAATTAAGGTCTCTGCTACAGAACACTCACCTCATTTTATTGAATGCATTTCTGGTTTGACCGATCCTGGACTTTATCTCCTCAGTACAGTCAATGTAGCAGTTCACATTTGTTCCTAAATACTTATACTTTGTCACTTGCTGTACTGTCTCCCCATTGATTATCATGTTCTCTTGATGTTGTGTTCGTGATACTACCATAAAACGTGTCTTACTGACATTAAGTTTTGATCCCCATTGTTCACTTGCCTCCACGACTTTGTTAGTCAGTCACTGTAAATCTTGTAGACTTTCTGCGAATAACAACGTGTCATCTGTAAATCTTAAGTTGTTTATTATTTTTCCATTAACTTTAATTCCTGCTGTTTCTTCCTCTAAAGCTGCTTGTAATATTTCTTCTGAGTATTGATTAAACAGCATAGGAGACGAGACACATCCTTGTCAAACACCACGTTTTATTTCTACCTCTTCAGATAGCTCCCTACCAGTGGCGGCTGGTGGTTAGACATTATGGGTGTGCACTGTTTTAAAAGATTATCTAAATTTGATATAAATGCATGCTTACCTAACCATACAAAATAACAGCTGCATTACGATGTCACGATTTTAATAACTTATTGCTTATGAACAATGTATTAAATATTTATTAACGAAATGTTTTTTTACTTTGAAAACTGGTCAACGCAAAATGTTACTTTAACATTATTGTATTTACAGAAGGTGTTCAATAATTGAATTTTAAACAATTATAACTGATACAGAAATGTACAAAGGTAATTTACCGTGCTAATCCTTCCTATTCCAGACATGAATCCAATTCTGGGTGAACAGTCCGAAATTTTCTGATATTTACTCTGACGAAGTCACTCACATTATTTTCCCCAAGTTCACTCTTGTCACTTTGAGTCTATTTACAAGAAGATTTGTGAAATGCACAGATTAATTATTAAGTAGCCTATATGGCTTGAAACAACAATGAATACACAATGTAAAACCTTGAATCAGTTTTCTGTGATCCATTCTTCTCTCCTTCCGGAAGTCCTCACGCATGTACATAACTTCTAATTCTGTTCTCAATTTGGATCTGTCAACAAGAGGATAGGCTCGGCAAGATTGGAAGACAAGGACGATACAAGCAGCACAACCTTCCAAACTGCGCGAGAATTGCTACTTGGTACACTAATTCTCCAACAGATAGTGCGGTAGTTGTTATCGAAGCTCGTGTCTGAGTAATGGTCAAGACTTCGTATGGCACTTGTCATTAGTTGTAAAGGAGATGGGAAATGAAACTGAGCATGGGCAATTCTTTCCGCCAGGCAAGGATGTGGCTCTGCTGCTGTTATTGTTAACACACTCCCCTTCTCACCCCACTGCAGCCGTATAGCCTAAAGTCTGGCTCGGTCTGGCTACAAAGCTGCAACTGGTGAACGGCGATCACTGGGCGATACCCGAGCCAACATACAGCGAGGAGTAACAAACACGGTGTACAGGACATTTGTTGACACCTTATAATACCATAAAATCAGGTTGTTATTTACATATTCCTGTTTATAAAACTAAAATGCAAAGCTAGGCTGATATTGCAAGAATGGGTGTGCACTGGCTCCAGGGCGAATACCCAGAAACCGCCACTGCTCCCTACCTTCCTTTATGACCGCAGTCTGTTTGTAATAAATATTGCTGATGATTCTAATGTCCTTCACATCCAAGTTCTTCTGGAGCATTTGGATGAGGCAATCATGACGAACTTTGTAGAGATCGGATGATTAGCTTAGTTGTAATTTGATTTAAGCCTAGAACATTTGAGTGGCCGCCATTCCGTTTCCGTCAAGTTGGTTGTGATATAAAACATGACACTGAGGTATCCTTAGCTAGTGCTACCTCTGTACTAAATTTTGTTCAATTAGGTGTCGTTGATAGCGGGGAACAGATACACTCTTACACACACACAGGCCGACAACTTTTGGCCCGTGTAGATCTCATAAGTCTACTTTCTCTTTTTGCATAGATCGAAAGTAGTCTAAAATACATAGGAGGAGAACGATGGAATTTGCAATAACCTCAATTACCGGCAACCAGGTGATGTTTAATTTACCGACTTGAACATCATGGTCATCAACTTCGTTTACTTGGGAAGTGTGGAATTTGTCGGACAAAGCTTTGTGCTTGTGGTGTCATTATTAGTGTGTTGTCCCCCTCGTAGTGTAGTGGCAAGTATTCTTGGATGTCACCCCTGAGGTTCAGGTTTGACTCCCGGCTCTGCCTAGAAAATTAATTATGGTTTCAGGGCTGAGACGGGGTACACTCAACCTCGTGAAGCAAAAATGAGTAGAGGTGGGTTCGATTGTGACCTCAGCCATCCTTGGGATGTTCCAATCCTTACATAAATTACAAATACACAGATTAATACAGACACCACGATAGGATGGGTTATCAGACGAATTCTACACACACTTAAGTACACGGAGATAAATGACCACAATGTCCAAACTCATCAACTGAAACAACATAACAGAAACCATTAGATGTTTTCTTGTAGTTGATACTAGAACTGGGCAGGAAGTTGTCGTGGTCTAAAGTTAGGAGAAGTAAAAGTGGCAAACCACGGAAAAATCACTTCTAGGATAGCTGAGGTGGTAATCGAATCCACCTCTTCTCACTTGTGTCTAACGAGGCTGAGTGACCCCGTTCCAGTCCTCAGAGCAGAATTATATTTCTTGGCAGAGCCAAGGTAATTTCTGGTCATGATGAAATAATAATGGCATCTTTAACATAAAGGTTATCAGACAAGTTTCACACATCATAAGTACCGAGACTGATGACCATGATGGCCAAGTCACTAAATGAAATATCACGTGGTTGCCGATGATTGAAAAATGCCGTATTTTCCTCCAGTACATTTTTGTGCTTCTCTATATAGTTTCTCTTAATTATCTTGTAATTTATTCCTTGGTTTCGTGGCCCATTGAAACTACTGTAATGTATATTCAATTCCGTTAATGGAAAACCTTTAAGTATTGGCTCGATTGAAGAAATGAGAGTATTGTTAAGATCGCTGTTATTATAATAACCCCTGGCACTGCAGCCCGTGAAGGGCCTAGGCCTACCAAGCAACCGCTGCCCAGCCATTTGGCCTGCAGATTTTGGGGTGACGCGTGATCAGCGCATCGGGTCCCCTCGGCCGTTAATCTTGGTTTTCGTGATCGAGGCGCTGCCTCACTGTCAGACAGCTACTCAATATTGTCCTCACGAGGCTGAGTGCACCCTGTTCCAGCCCTCTCGTCAATTTCTAAAATCCCTGACGGAGCCGGGAATCGAACCCGGGACCTCCAGGTGAGAGGCAGGCGCGCTACCCCAACACCAAGGGGCCGGCCTCGCTGTTATTATACAATATTTATTTTCAAGTTAGTGTTGATATTTTCTTCTTCTTCTCCCAACACCTCTTCATAAACTCACTGTGTTGGTTCTTGCGTTCTTATGTCCATCTTGTACCAGTCCTGCTGCTAGATTTCACCCTAAATGTGTACTTATTTACAGTGGTTCTGAATATTTCTCAGTTTTTCATAATGTTCTCTCCAATGTTCATTTCATTCAGGTCCCCCCTTGTTTCCTCCAGCCAAATTATCCTCGAATGTTTTGTAGTAATTATATTGAATAATCTCTTTGTGAATCTATTGTTAGGGGCAGATGACCTCGTAGTTCCGCCCCTTAAATCAACAATAACTAAACTAAACTAATCTATTGTTGTTCATCCTAAATATGTGCCCAAAAAATGTTAAGCGACTCCTGCGTACAGTGTTTGTGAAACTGTCTGTGTGACTATAGAGGTCTGCAGTTCGTCTCGTGATCCAAATTCCATTTTCTTGAGTCTTAAAATTATTATTGTTATATTTCGGTAACGGCCATTTGAGACCACGTCAAACA
The DNA here is from genome assembly GCA_946902985.2 of Meconema thalassinum. Lineage (NCBI taxonomy): Eukaryota > Metazoa > Arthropoda > Insecta > Orthoptera > Tettigoniidae > Meconema > Meconema thalassinum. The sequence continues at coordinate 548,125,974 of OX336390.1, forward strand.
ACTGTTACATTCCAAGAAGCCTTCTTTGTAGCCCAGTATCGTTGTATTCATTTCCCTGGCAGCCTGTCTACTTTATACGGTCCATCCGTTGTTGAGTTTGCCTTCTTCTTCGAGAAAGTTCTTTATGCTACAGGCCAATAGGCCTATTTCCTGTCGTTACTTATTCTGTTAATATGTATTCGCGCTTCATACACATTCTTTTCTACATCCTTCAAGACCTCTCTGAACCACCTATCAGAGGTTTTAGGTCTGCCATCAAGCAAGGTGAAAATTCTGTTAGTCAACCGCCTTTTGTCCATTCTAAATTGGTGACCATAGAATTCGAGTCTTCGCTTCTTTATGGATTACAAGAGTTGTTCGTTACTTTGATACAATTCGGTGCTTCCTCGCAACCTGTATTGTCCAGCCACGATCTTCGGGCCCATTATCCTCCTAAAGATCTTTCTATGAAACTTCTCTGATTCCCTCAGACCAGCCTTTCCAGAAATTCGGAGGCATTCTCTTCCATAGAGACACTCGGGTTTAATCACCGTATTGTAATGTCTGAGTTTAGTTTGCATTGAGATTGCCTTCTTCTTGTATAAGTTCTGTGTTCTACGAAACGCTGCGCTATTCTATTTCGTCTGCTATTGTTCGCTTCTTGTTCATTGGTTCCCATTTATACTTAAAGCTATTGACTCTCTCAATTTTACCATGCTTCGTCTTAAGGTGTTGTGGAACTGACGAGTTGTTCGTTAAGTACTTTGTTTTTTCGGGAAAAAATCTGAATAGCCTTTTCTGACTGTTCGTTCAAAAGATTTATCTGTTCAACAGCTGCGCCTGTGGTTCTAGAAAGGATCGACAGATCGGTAACCATCTTCAACACACAATTTAAGAGGGTCGGCGATAGTCTATCACACCTGTTTTGATTTCAAACTCCCTGGAAAGTTCACCCATAAACTTTGCTTTGGAGCGGGTGTGAGTTAAGGTCTGCTTTATGAGTTCCGTTGTTTTGGCATCCAATATGAATTCACTCAAGATGTCAAGTAGCAGTCCTGAATCAACTGAATCATATGCTTTCTTCAAATCTACGAAAACCACTACTAGATCTGTCGATGGGTAATTTTCCATTACTCTTTTTAAACTCCTTATATGCTCAACGCACGATCGTCCTTTTCTGAAACCACCTTGATATTCACCAAGTTGGTGATCTATTTGCTCCACTAGTCTGGCCTGAAGAGCTTTTGGGAGTACCTTATAAGCTATGGGAACAATGGATATGCCCCGATACAATTGTTAACATCTGTTTTATCGCCCTTTTTATGTAGAGGGTGAATCAATTCTGTTTTCCATTCATCGGAAATCATCTCAGTTTCCCAGACCTCTAACAATTCTTGAGTTAATGCCTTGACAGTTATGTCTCTACCAATCTCTAGTATCTCTGATGTGATTCAGTGATTGAGTCTTCTCTGCGGATTTGTTTTTCTTGAGCTCAGTGACAACCTGCCGAGTTTCATCATAGTTTGGTGGGACTAATTTTTTGTTGAAATCTTGTGGAAGATTTATTTGCCTTTTATCTCTGAATTTTTCACAGTTCAACAATTCTTCAAAGTATCTTGCTATGTTCTCACAATTTTATTTATGGTTCACTGCCAGTGTTTCATCACCTCTTCTAAAGTTGAAGCTCTGGGCTTGATAGGCATTTAAGTGCTGTTGGAAGGTCATGTAAAAGGTTTAACTGATGCTTCTCTTAAATTTCGGATCAATGCCCTAGACTTCATCCGCTAATTGATTTATTTTGGCTTGTCTGAGGGTTTTAGCTGTTCGTTTTCGCACTTCTCTGTAAGCATCAAGTTTATCCTTTGTTTTATCAGTATGCCATGCTTGGTATGCATGTGCCTTTTGGTCGATTGTCCTATCACAGTCTTCATTCCACCACCTGTATTTGGGAGTTCGTCGAAACTGTCCTTGGCGGTGCTAACTAAGTTTTTCAGGATTTCCACCCAGTTCTCCACTTTTCTTTCACGTGAAAATCTCTTGTAAACCAGCTTCGTTTTGTTTCAGCTTTTCAAAGTCTATCTTAATTACGCTTTTCTAGAGTAGTCTTCTTTTGTTAATTGGCAGAGATCAAAATTTTATACGGGTTAAGAAGTGGTCTGAGTCAAGATTGTCTCTTCTACGAACTGCTATAGCCATAATTTCTCTAGTATTCCTTCACGAAATTGCAACGTGGACAAGCTGGAATTCCTCCAGGTCATCCCGTGGAGAGTGCCAGGTGTTCTGCTGCTTCGGAAGTCTTTTGAAGTATATGGACATACTGTAAGTTTAAGATCAAAACAGTCACACAACTTTACAAGTCTTTTACGAATTGTATTTGTTCTGATGTGGGTGGTGACTATCCAACTATCTTCCGAAACTGTTGCTCTTTTCAGACTTGAGCATTGAAATCACCCATCAAAATTGTGTAGTTCGATCTCCAGTTGGTCCCAAAACACTATTACCTTTTCAGGGTTTCTTTTGTTGTCTGCGGTTATGGGCGCATGTGCATTGAATAATATGCACCGGTTTTTTTTAGCACAATTGACTGTTAGAATGGAGATCCTATGAGGGGGAACTAAAATCGGTTACCGAGTCGATTATTCGTTTGTTTACACAGAATGCTGTGCAAAGTTGTAGATTTCTTCCTATTCTTCGCGCATGTTTTCCTTCCAAGATTCTGTAGTTTCAGGAATGAAAAGTGTCCGAGTCTATAAAACGTGTCTCTTATAGTATCAACATATTCTGTCATTAGGCCTATTATTGTAATTATTATTATTATTGTCATTATTGCCAAAAGAAAGAATGTGGAAGAAAGTGAGCTGCACCCGCTGCATGGATATTCTCCTCCAAGACATAGATTGAAATATAGGAAGAGCTTTTTACAGTCAACATCTCCACTCACCACATCCTCCAACAGAGCTAGAGAAGAACTGTGGGCAGCCAAAATCAATCATCTTTCAACAGGGGTAACACCGGCAGAATGCTTACCAGCCGGACACAACTTGGACTGGACCACTTGGAATTCACTAAACAGATTACGAGCAGGTGTTGGCAAAACTAAGGATAACCTAATGAAATGGGGATACCTACAAGAATCAACACTTCGTGAATGTGGAGAGGTACAGACAACAAAGCATCTGTGTCAGTGCTTATGCTGCCCTGAATCTTGCAGTGAGGAGGAGTTGTTTGAGGCACGAGAAAATGCTATAGCAGTTGCTCGTTTCTGGGCCAAGACAGTTTGATTTAAAAAATATATGTATAATTTCATGTTTCTCCTTTGCTTTTGTATGTACAATATTATTTATCTGCCTCTGATTCGAGTAAATAAATAAATTGTCATTATTGTAATTTTACGTGGGTTTTAACCTTGTATACAGGAGCCCGGAACCTCCTTTTTTACATGGAGTCCGAACAACTGGACGTGACTTCTCGTTTCGAAAATCTCACATGCATAAACTAGACATGGAATACATTGCTTACGACGTCCATGAAGCGGGATTCTCTACACAACGGACCTATTAGGAGCCATCCTCTTGTTAGATATTCTGACTGGCTGCGTGGCTCAGCGGTAACGTTCTCTCCTGCTGCGTCTAAGATTGCAGGATCGAATCCTGCCGCAGTCAGTTGGCACTTGAGGGTGCGTAAATGTGAGGGTCATGTAGATTTACTGGCACATTAATGATCCTCTTCGGGGCAAAATTCCGGCACCCCGGCGTCTCTAAATGCCGGAGTAGTTAGAAGGGACGTAAAACCCAATAACATTATTATTATTATTATGTATTCAATTCACCATTACAAACATGGGTTACTCTAAAGCACGGGTTAAACCAAGTGCGTTACAACAATACATAAAAACTATAATACAAACTATAATACATATCATGTATATACAAAATATAAGAGTTCATTATCACTCATTCACTAGCAAGGATGGATCGCACAATATTGCATGTGGACAATAGGACCGAATGCTGCATACTCTTGTAGATGGTCGGCGGAAGATCCAATTCCTTCAGACTCTTGTGGAGTGTGTGAGGTATGAGGCCGTTGACTGACAAGATTACAGGCACTATCCGGACGCAGTTCATCTTCCATATCCTCTTGATTTCCTCTGCAAGCTGTCTATACTTGGTGATTTTTTCATTGTGTTTACGTTCGATGTTGGTGTCGTTGGGGACTGCTATGTCTATTATAAATGTAGTGCCACCAACCTTATTTACTACTATGATGTCTGGTCGATTGTGATCTATTGTTTTATCTGTCACAATACCAGTGTCCCAGTATATTTTACACAATTCATTTTCGAGGAGGGATGGTGGATGATACTTGTAGTAAGGGATATACTCCTCAGTTAATTTATATTTCTGTGCGAGTGCTTGATGAATGATGCCTGCAAACTGATTGTGCCGTTTTGTATATTCAACTGATGCTAGTATTGGGCAACCTGCAGTGACATGGTCAATGGTCTCGAGATGAATGGCGCATCGCCTGCATTTGTCTGAAATTACACTGGTATCTTTGATGATGTATTTCTTGTAATTTTTTGTAGCAATGACTTGATCTTGGATGGCAATTGCGAATCCCTCTGTTTCTACAAACAGTCGACCACTTTGTAACCATATACACGATGCGTTTTTATCAATACTCTGTTGGGATAGGTTGCTGTAGTATTTTCCATGGAGGGTCTTTTCTCCCCATGCCTTTTCTTTTTCATGTAAGTGTAGTGGCTGGCTGATATGATCATCAGAGGATGTACAAAGGTTCAATACAGTGTGTTTATCACCAAGTACAATGGCTTTAGGGAGAATGCTGTTTTCCTTTCTTTGATAGAAATATATTCTAAGGGTTTTAATTTGGTTCTGGAGCAAAATTTGTAAATCCAGTACTCCTCGACCTCCCATCTTTCGTGGAAGAGTGACCCTTTCTTTACAGGCGTTTGGATGATGTAAACGGTAAGTGAGAAGGATCCTTGTTTTTCTCTGCAGGTTTTCCATTTCTGTTGCTGACCATTTCAGAATCCCAAATGAATATACTAGGGTTGGTATAGCGTAAGTGTTGATAGCTTTAATTTTGTTCTTTGCACATAGATTGGTTCGCAGCACTTGATGGAGTCTTGTGGTATATTTTTCAATGAGTTCATCTTTGATACCTTTATGATCCAAAGTTGTATTTTGAGCAAATCCCAGATATTTGTAGGTTTCTATTTCAGTCATTCCTTCAATTAGAGATCCTTTGCGTAGCTCATGTGGTTCAGAAGTTGCATATTTACCTCTTTCAATTGTCAGACGCTTTCTTTTCTTCACTCCCAACGTCATTCGGACATCGGATGAATATGAATCTATTATATTTAGCATGGCATTCATTTGAGTCTCACTGTGTGCATATACTTTGAGGTCTTCCATATAAAGGAGATGGGATATTCTGTATTTCCTGTTGTAGTATTTGATGTCAAATCCGAAACCGGTGGATTTTAGAATTTTAGAGAGAGGATTGATGGCTAATCAAAACCATAATGGGCTTAGCGAGTCTCCTTGATAGATACCACGCTCAATTTTTATTGTGTCAGATGTGACATATTAATTGTCTGTCTTAGTATACAGTACTGTTTTCCAATTATCCATCGTGACCTCCAGGAAGTGAATTACAGCAGGGTTAATCTTATACATATGGAGGATTTCTTTCAGCCATGAATGCGGGACTGAATCAAATGCTTTCTGGTAATCTATGTATGCCGTATATAGATTCATTTGATTATGTATCGCCTGTTGTGTTATCACAGAATCAATAACTATCTGTTCTTTGCATCCTTGCGACAGCTTCTTGCATCCTTTCTGTTCCTCAGCCAAAATGTTATGTTTGTCGAGATACTTGTATATTTCGTCCGCAGTTATGGACGTAAATAGTTTGTAAAGTGTTTGGAGACAGGTGATAGGTCTGTAGTTTGATGGGTCTTTAGTATTTCCACTTTCTTTTGAGATTAGATATGTAATTCCAGCAGTAAGGAAATCAGGACATTCCTCAGGATGATGGATGAGGTAAGTAAATTGCTGGGCTATCTTCTGGTGCACACACGTGAAATGTTTGTACCAATAATTGTAAATTTTATCAGTGCCCGGCGCTTTCCAATTCTGAGTTCTTCTTATAGCATCATACACATGCCGTTCTTCAATGGTATCAAAATCCATTTCTTCATATAGGTCTACATTATTGCTATTTCGTTCTTCGTTGATCCAATTTGCATTTTCATTGTGCGGTGACTTCGCAGCCCATACACTTCTCCAAAAATCTTCCGTTTCTTGTGTGCTAGGAGGTTCTGCTTTTGTCATGGATTGTTTGTTTCGTTTGATCATTCTGTAGAACTGACCTTCATTGTTGGAGAAAAGTTTGTTTTGTGTTTTCCTCGCTCGTGATTCCTTGTACCTCCTGAGTCTCGCTGCTTTTGCGCATAATTTTAGCTTTTGGTTGTCAATGTATTCCTTGATTTTTTCTGTGTGATCATATTCCTTTATATGGTTGTTTATTTTTCTGAATATATTCCTCAGCTTTCGATTGGTTTTGGGTTTAGTTTTATTGTTTAAATATGCCGTTAGTTGGCCTATGGTTTTCCTCAGTTCCTTGATGTAATTTTCTAATCGACGCTGCCAGTGTGGAATGTATTCTGCATCTGCACCTTTTCCACGAGAGCTTCCAGACAAAGGTATTAGTTTCTGGTTGTTCAGCCTTATCACAGTTACTGCAATATACAAGAGAGTTTGTTTCTTCTAGATTATCGGACGTTTCCACATACTGTTTTAGGATGTTATTTGTCATACTGACAAGAGATTTACTCTTTGCTGTTTCTAGGAGTTTGGGCAGCTTTGGTCGATAGTCTACTTTAAGGCCCATAAATTCTGTCATTGCCTCCTTAAACACATGTGCAATACAACTTGTTTCATCAGAACTCGAGATATTAGTAGGGGTAGTGGGTTCAATAATTCCCTCTTCCCCTGTGTCATCTCTGCAGGTTACTTCCTGAACAGCTTGAATCAATAATGTGGGTCTGCATTCATTGTTGGATTCTGAAGCTAGAATTTTTGCTGCTTCCTCTTTAAGACTTTGAATCATTATTGCAGGAAGTCTATTGTTCCTCACTATTACACGTCTTTGGTCTGCAATTCTTTGTTCTGTAATGAAAGAGTACTCAGGAAAATTCTCCACAAACAACTTGTGCAAATCTTTCCTATATGTTGTGAGGTCTCTCTCTAAGTTTGTAACAATAAAGTAGGAGCGCATTATGAATTTGTTCATCTCATCAGTCCATTTTAAGCGCTGCCTCAGTTTGCCTGCCTTAGTGGTCAGTTGAATGTTTGAAACACTTTCGACAGGGGGAGATGACGGCTGTTGGGTTCTCCTATCTGGGTTGTCGGCTGTAGAATTTTCGGGTGACCCGACATGTGCCCGCCTGTTCAGCATCATGTCACTGGTGGTTCGCCTGCGTCACGTTCAGCACCAGCTCCAAACGTGCCCCGTCGCACCTCGGGTAGCGTCCTTTTCCGAGGCTCATTATTCTTTGACATTTTCTTCATTATCAATGGGTTGCGTTTTATACCTACTGCCAGGATTTCATTTAGGCCGCCCCTAACATGGGGTACAGACGCCTTTCACAGCCGCCCCTAACATGGAGTACAGACGCTGTTGGTTAGTGCTTATGGCGGCACTGACTCGCCTTGTCACATTGCTGTCTTTGGATATATGGCATTTTATAGAGACTGTGGTGCCATCCACAGACCCACCACATCCTGTTAGCAATGCCGCTGTTGGTCCGGGACTGCTTATTCGTCAGGTTGCCCTGCTTATGTCGCAGCTACCCTCCATATCTAGAGGGCGATCCACTATCCGCCACCTGTCGACCCGTCCGGCCGTAGTCAGCTCTACGTCCTCCTCGAGGCGGATTAGTATTATTATTATTATTATTATTATTATCATTATTATTTTTATTGTTGTTGTGAGATATCACTGGTACGTTGTGCAAAAAGCCCCGGATTCAAGCCCTGGGCTAGATGACGCTGATGCTATTCACGACTCTGTAAATGCTGTCACCAAAGCGGATGATAAGTGGTAAGTGAAGGGAATAGAAAATAACGATGACCACGTGCGTTACCCTACTACTCATAGCCTCAATTACAGGGATCACAACAACACAGGCTATCGGACAAAATTTACACACACCAAAGTGCATGGGAACGATGTCCAATCCCCTAAATAATGACAACAAAACATTCGTCTCCACACTAGTGTTTGTCTATCAAAGGCAGGTACTTGATGCCGTGTTTAATAATAACAAGAGCTCACATGTTATGTTTAATACAGGTAAAAGCCTTCATTACACAAAGCCGGTGTCGTTTATCGATATGTAACACACAGTAGGCCATATGTGTGGAAAGCCTGCTGTACTCAATATCAGTATACGCTACTCGTCTTTCTCAGTCACAATAGACCACCTCGTGGTGTAGCGGCTAACACACTTGCCTGTCACCCCAGAGGTTTGGGCTCGATTCCTGGATTTGCCAAGAAGTTTAATACTGGTCTGAGCTCTCGAACAGGGGTACACTCTGCCTCATAAGGCAAATATAAGAAGAAGTGTGTTCTTTTCCCACCTCAGCCGTCTTGGAAGTGTTTTTTCGTGGTTTACCACTTCTTTTCCAGGCAAATGTCGGGATGGTTCCTAGGTTAAGGCCACGGCGGCCTCCTTCCCATTCCTCACCTAAACTACAAATACACACACTAACAGCTATCACAATTACACGGGTTATCAGACAAATTCCGCACATACACACACGAGATTATTTGGGGCTACATGACCTCGATGTCCCGAAGCTCCTAAATCAATCAACAACGAAAAATTTATTGTCAGTGTAGTTGTGAAATTCCTATTTCTTTTAGGTGTTTCATGTTGTGGTGTTTCAACCCAACACCCGAAACAATTGACCCTGGAGTACTTAGATAAGTGAAATTGCAACCATACAGTAGTATATTGTGTTGAAGGGTAGTCTACTATAAAATCATATGTCTATTTTCATCCATCTTTGTAATATACGTCAACCCGGGCTATCAAATAATAAATTTATAACCTCCCAATATATACATATATCTTGAGTTCGCGCGGCGAGCCGACAAGTGACAGTAGATTCCGCTAGAGAAACCTGCACCGCAATAAACCGCTTAAGAAGATACCGAAAGAAGACCAAAGGGAGCAAAATTCCACACTCACCCATGTACATGGGGCTAAATGTCCACGATGCCCAAGCCCCTCAAATAAAACATCAACAATAACGTATTTCATGTAATGTGCCATTTTTGTGATCCAGAAACTATTTACTATGCCATTGTTGTGTGAAAAATATTACGCATTACTTCAAATTATTGTCAGATAACTCTCACATGCCACTGTCTAGTAATAACACCACACGTGAAATACACCTCGGACTATGAAAAAATTGGAATATTTTAAGAGTGTTCAAAAATACAACATGGTTTCAATTACTCGCAACTTTAGTAGTTAATACTGTACAGTAGTCTCTTCCGACAACTTGTTAAGATTGCTTATGATGACCACACTGTGGTCAAACTAGTCCTAGAACATTATACAAATAATAATAATAATAATAATAATAATAATAATAATATAATAATAATAATAATAATATATTTATCTTAGGGGCCGATAACCTACATGTGACAATAGATTCCGCTAGAGAAACCTGCACCGCAATAAACCGCTTAAGAAGATACCGAAAGAAGAAAGCCTTAAAACAAGAATTATCATCATCATCAATATACTTATTGACTATTGGTAGTTTTATTTAATACAATTTAGATTTCAATTGTTATTATTAATATTATCCTTATTTTTTGGATTATGCCGTGTGAAATACTAATTATTATTTTTCCTCCTATTAAAAAAAGGAGGCAAGGTCCCTCACGAAACGTAATAGACATTCTTTCACATAATAATAATATTAATAATAATCCGGGCCGTGAAAGCCTTAATCTACATATTATTATTATTATTATTATTATTATTATTATTATTATTATTATTATTATTATTACATACTGTACATATGACACATTGCTGGTTCATCCTAATATAACTATATGGGCTCGAGGGAACCAAAGTATAGTTACTGAAACAACACTTTATCTTTCATTCAGTGAATGAATTGGTTTAATATCTCGAAAATAACGGAAGTTAAAGTAAAATACGACATGACTGACATCTACCAGTGACAAATAAATTTCCTGTCAACTCCCATTTGAATGAGCAATCTCCATTCAACAAAATTGACCTTTTTAGAATATTCACTTTATCTACAGATTTATAGCCTATTGAAAGCACTGGCATTATAAAATTTGTTCAGAATATTTTGGTCTAATGATTGTTGTTGTTGTTGTTGTTGTTTGAGTCTTCAGTCTTTTGACTGGTTTGATGCAGCCTTCCATGCTTCCCTGTCCTGAGCTAATCGTTTCATCTCTACATAGCTACCACACCCTACATCCGAGGCAATCTGTCTAACATATTCTAACCTTGGTCTACCCCTACTGTTCTTATTCTCGACCCTTCCTTCCATAACTAAGTTTTCTATTCCTGGGTGTATTAGCGTGCATCTTACCAACCTATCATCTCTTCATGAGCATTAGCAAAGAAAACAACTTTTAAAAGAAGGGTGAGACTAAGACTGGAGGAAAGCACTGCGAAGTCCAATGAGGAAGGACCGGTTTATGCAGCAGGGGAATTTTAGAATATCCCAACCATGTGAAACTTTCATCGCTCATTTCCAGAAGTTCATTTTTACATTCAATTTCCCTAATAACTCATGAACCTATTATTTTATGCTCAACTATCATCTCTCAGATGTGCGCAGGTAGCCAGACGATACGTTTGTGTCGTAGTCCGGTCTTGATATCTACTAGACACAGACAAGATTGTCTTAAGTCTCTTTGTCTCTAGCGTGCTCCTGCCCTTGGGATTTGGACACACCTGGAGTGTACTTAAGGGGGCACAAAGAGCTTAAGGAGCCACAACAATATCGATTTTTACATTATAACTGTGCCTGTCATAGATCTTGTACAACAATGGTATACATTTCCAAGGAAACACACACACCTTGCTATTAGAAGCAAAATTGAAAATTATCAAAATTCAAATGGTAATTATTTTTATCAATTTTTTCAAAATTTGGTTCTTGTTTTGTGCTGACCTTCACCGTTTCCCTGATATCTCCCGTGTTTATAGGCATTTTTGGAGTTTTCTTTTTTTAATGTGGGTGTTAAACCTTTTGCTACAAAATGAACCTCGCATATTTTCACATGATTAATTAATTAATTAATTAATTAATTAATTAATTAATTAAGCGTCATTATTTCCATTTTTATTCTGAGCAAACTAAAAAAAATGTTAACGTTTCATAGAATGACTAATTAAGGTCACAACGGTTTTGAGTGAGATTCATTTTGTAGCAGAAGGTTTAACACCCACATTAAAAAAAGGAAATTCCAAAAATTCCTATAAACACGGGAGATATCAGGGAAACGGTGAAGGTCAGCACAATAATTACCATTTGAATTTTGAAAATTTTTAACTTGGTTTCTAATAGCAAGGTGTGTGTGTTTCCTTGGAAATGTATATCATTGTTATACAAGATCTATGACAGGCACAGTTATAATGTTAAAATCGTTATTGTTGTGGCTCCTTACGCTGTATGTGCCCCCTGAATTGCCCTGATAAACACTTCCTTCAAACCTAACCTCTCATATGTGACTGAAACGTTAATTATTCATTCTTGGAATTAATCTGGTCAAATGGACTCAACGATCTTCCCATATCCGTTGTACAAAGCAGCATCCGTAACTACCTCATAACCTACGTGACAGATATCAATTTTATGCCTTGCGATACGCTAATGTGTTCATTCATGCGTCTGCTTAGAATTTCAAGTGTGCTTTGGCCATTTGAATTATGATAATATGTACGAAAGTTGTATACTAAATATTAACTTCCACAATCGGTTATAGGAAATATTGCTTTAACCTTACATTGGATTGGCGTATTTGATATATTATCGCACAGTCTTGTTCATATAACTTTATTGTTATATAAGGTGCGTTCAAAAAGTAACGAGCCAGAGTCTGGAATGCGCAAACTGGTGACTACATCGTCTAATCATGGCGTGTGTAACGAGGTGTGGTTCCCACCAGAGCGTGGAAGGTCACAGCCCGTCGCTTGAGGGCACGCGTGCACGTCACTTGACGATACAAAGCGAGCAGCAGCATGCATCAATCGTCCAACGCTGCCAGTCACATTGCAAACAGTGACATGGAGGCGTCAATCGAAGAGCAAAGAGGTTTTGTTCGGTTTCTGACAGCGGAAGGAGTAGGGGGAATGAACATTCATCGCCGAATGTCACAAGTGTACAGCGAACACTTCATGTCCCTTGCAAGGGTCAAGGCGTGGCACAAGCGCTTCAGAGAAGGACGGGTGTCGTTAGCCGATTATGCCCGGTCTGCCCCCTCCCCCCTGCATTACCGATGACAACGTCCAGCTGTTTGATGCACTCATTACCCAGGACCGCCGAGTGACAGTGAACGCCATAGCCGCCGTGGTCGCTCCACGACAATGCACGACCTCATACGGCCAACACAGTCACGGCACTCCTGAAGAAATTCAAATGGGAGGTTCTTGGCCACCCTCCATACCGTCCAGACCTCTCTCCCTGAGATTAAGCCATGTTTGGTCCCCTGAAAAGGGCTCTGCGGGGCCAACGATTCACCTCGGATGCCGACTTCCAGCTGTACGTGCGGAACTGGTTCATATCGCAGCCCAGGGAATTTTATGAGACAGCGATTCATCGTCTCGTGTCACAGAGGGACAAGTGCCTCAACAGCCAGGGCCAATAATTCTAACATACAGGTACTAGTTTCTGTAATTATGCCTCCGGCTCGTTACTTTTTGAACGCACCTTATAGTTGCTTTTAGTTGTTCATTGATTTAGGGGCTTTGCGACTTCGAGGTCATGTAGCCCCGTGTACTTGATTGGGTTTTGTGATAACTGCGTTGTGTGCGTATATTAATTCAGGTGAGGATTGGGAAGGAGCTGACCATGGCCTTAAGTTAGGAACCACTTCTGTGGTAGAAGTGGGAAACACGAAAATCCACTTCCAAGATGGCTGAGGTGAGAATCGAACCCACCTCTTCTCAGTTTTGGCTCTCGAGTCTGTGTGTACCCTGTTCCAGCCCTCAGACAAGAATTAAATTTATTGGCAGAGCCGGGAATTGGATGTGGACCTCTGAAGTGACAGCCAACAATGCTAGCCGCTACACCACGAGGTGATGAGATTATTTTGGAATAAACGAATCACATAATGTTATTAAACTTGTTGTAACACATTCTTGTCACCATTGAAAATTACCGCATAATAACATATAGAAAGGTGTCGTAGTGACTTACCTCACAATTTATGACAACATGTGATTCACCGTGAAGGAAGCAGTCTTGATCAACTAAATGAGAGCATTTCTTTACCCTGTCTTTTATTTTCCTTATTCCTTTTAGTGTCATTTTCTTCTAGTAGGCAAGTTAATGGTAGGTCATTAGTTAGTTGGTTGCAGCTGTAATTTCCATTTCATTACCACTTTCACAATAACGCAATCCATTAGGGGTCAATAACCTAGATGTTATATCCCTTAAAACAGCAATTATCATTTTCATCTAAATGAAACACAATAAAAAGCTTTATCTACGGTAAAATTGATTTATTTAAATTGTTTATCTATTTATCCACTTAAATACTTATTTATTTATATATATATTTAGTTAGTTAGTTAGCCAGTTAGTTAGATAGTTACATATATTTATTAATTTGGTTGGTTGGTTATTGACTTATTTAGTTAGTTATTTAGTTATTTGATTAGCTAGTTAGTTAGTTTGTTAGTTATTGAGTTACTTAGTTAATACCAAAACAATCCTCTCTTATACAGATTCATTGCAAGTTTTTGTAAGTAACGTAGTATTTACTAAAATTCATGAGATTAGTTAATAAAAGATGAAATGAGTGAAAGCGAATTAAACTGGGCAAGGAATTGGAAGGGAGAGGCCGTGGTATTCAATAAATAAATTAAATAGATAAATTCTACTATTGGTATAGTTTTGGTGGTGTTTCAATTAGATGATAGACTAATAATAAAATTGTTATTTTAAGGGACCTAACGTCTAGGTAATCGGCCCTTAATGGTTTGGGTGATTGTTAAATTATCAAATGAAACCTACGACTAAAATTAGCTACAGATTTACAATTAACTTACGTAATAGCAGAAGAAGAAAAGGGGAAAGAAGAATGAGGGAAAATAAAAAGAAACAATAATAATAAATGTTCTCAACTCTCAAAGAAGTTTGAGAAACTTGGAAGGAAGTAGAGCAATGAATGGCAGATAGGAAAGGGAAAGAGGAGAGGGTCCGCCCTGAAGTCAAAGGGGGAACAGGAAATCAGACTCAGCTCAATAACCCTTTAAGTTCGCCAGCCGTGAGCCCTTTGGGCTGTAGCACTATCCATGGTTCATCATAAGTGGTGGAGCTACACATACCCTGCCTCCTTTAGGACCTTGTGCAGAAGATACCAGAAAAAGAAAATTGAGGTCTTACTCCTCGAAGAATGGGGGAATCAGGAAAGATGAGATGAGGGCCAATTAAGGGAGGAAATGAACACTCCCTAGGCCTGGGATACCCTAATACCTTCGGGGTCGGAATAGAACACGAGTTGAGCGAGAGTGGTCGTTAGGAAAAATGGCACAAGTAGCAATGCCTGACTCAGCTGGGGACCCGTGGTCACCAACCCACTATTACCCACTACTTGTTAGCCCTTAAGGGTTCGGACATCTAGATCACTTCAGCCCGACTCACTTGCGGTATGTGTGAATTTTTCTGATAACCTGCGTTATTGTGGAGTCTGTAATCTGCAATTGAGGCTAGGATTGGGAAGGAGGCGGCCGTGGTCCTAAGTTAGGTACCATCTAGGTATTTGCCTGGGGTAGAAGTGTGTAACCATTGGAAACCACATGAAGGATGTCTGAGGTGAGAATTGAACCCAGTTTTGTTTCACAAGGCTAAGTGTACCTCGTTCAAACCCTGAGACCAGATTTAAATTTCAATCCCAAGACCGTAGGGACCGGAACCACCATCGTTAAAAGCAGTGACGATTAAATATTCTGGTGACGTTTATACTCGCGCTCAGCAATATGCTACTGTTTTAATGTGGCCTTTGAGAAAGGAGATTAAACTAGTCCAGGTGTAACCCGCTGACGTCGAGAGCCTGATAACCAGTGAGCGACTGGCAATGCGGTAATGATTGAAGAAGGTCGCGGCAGCCCGCGAACCCTGCTCTAGACTCGCGTGGTGGCTTACTGGTGCAGACGAGGCACTGCGAGAAACGTGCAAAAACTTCGCGAGGCATTCCGTCTGGAGCTGTAGCTATAGGCCCAGTCACTGCAACCTCGCAGCCAGAATCGGCCAGAGGGATGCGTTACGTCACCTTTCTTGTTGTTACTGTTTCATTTAGAGGATTGAGACATCAAACCCGATTACTTGAACCTCTTTGTGAAGTAGTGGTTTTCGTTATTGAATGCCAACCAATGCCAATGAGCTTGATTCCCGGCTTAATTCTGATCTGAGGGTGGAAACAGGGGTTCACTCAGCCTCGAGAAGAGGTGGGCTCGATTATCACTTCAACCATTCTAAATGTGTTTTTACCCACTTGAACTCCTGGCAAATGCTGGTATTGTACCTAACTTAGGCCACGGCTGCCTCCTCTGCATTCCTAGCCCCTAATAGGAAAAGCACACATTACCTTAGTACAGTTCATGGTAATCTATCAGCTAGGCCTATGCAATGATCACGGTCTGTGTGAACATTCAATTGTTATAATTTAAACTATTTCCCAGTCATGTAGCTTCATACTAATGCATGTCTTACCCTTATAATTCCCATTTTCAACGGGGTCGGGGATTGGATGCGATGAAAGGCTATCTGATGGGTGTTTTTTACGGCCGGATATATTTCCTGTCACCAACCTCATGAGAGGAGTTGATGTGTGATGAAATGAATGAAGATGAATGAAACTGGGCAAGGATGTGGAAGGAAGCAGCCGTGGCCTATCAGAACACCGTCCCAGCATTTTCATGGAGTTGAAAATAGGAAACCATGGAAAACCACTTAAGGTCGGCTGACGGTGGAGCTTGAGTCACATGTGATGAAAAATGGGTCTATTACCACAACGCTGACGCCTCGAAACAGTGGTTCATTCCGCGTTAACTTGCCAAAGTTATCGTTTAAAAAGTGACTATCATTTTAAATGCTAAAAATGCTGAAAAATGCTGGAAAGGCATGTTAGAAAATTATCTGCATAATACTTATCTTGCTTTATAATACTTTACCTTGTTTCAAATTACTCGCGAACGGCAAGTGCAAACCAAGGGCAAAGCAAGGTCAACCGCGCGGGATGCCGTCACGATCACCAGCGCGCGCGGGGACGTGCCCCTTCCATCCAGTCTAAAAACACTTATAGTGGGCGATGTATTGAATATACAGATCTCGCGGACTTTTTGTAGAACTTTTCATGCTGACCAATTCTTACGCTCATAGTATATTGATATTTTTAACGGTTTGCCCAGCGTGAGCTTAAGAAGCGCACCGACCCCAAGTTTGTTTTCGACTTTTTCACTGAAATCGTTACTGCTTGGCTTCCTTTCATCATACATAAATTATTTTCTACAAAATCTTTCCTCGAGATATCCTTTACAGAATGGTGAAAACCGCTTCAAAGTCCATCCAGTGGTTCTCGAGATTACCCGTGACATCCAAGAATCGGGGATTTTTGTCTTATACTAACGAAGTAGAGATTGACGGGGAACACATGCACCAAGCGGTACTATGACGTCACACACCTCAGTGCATCTGTGTACATTTCGTCCCGTCACCGTAACGTAACGCCAGACCCCAGCGTAACGACGAAGTCGACAAGATCATTTAAAATGATAAAAAGATCGGTTCGGCCTCAAAGTGATGTTGTGTGTCGTCTAGAAATTTGAAGGAGTGATTCACTGGAAGTTTGTTCCAAATGGGCGTACAGTAAACGCGGATATTTTATTCTCAACAACTGCAACGAGCTCATGAAACTTTGAGACGGAGATACCCAGCATTAGTTAACCGAAATAGAGTTCTCTTGCAGCAGGACAATGTGAGACCTCATACTGCACGAACAGCCATGGCAAAAATTCAGGAATTCGGAGGAGTCGAACTGTTACCACATCCAGCATACAGGCCTGATCTTGTGCCTTCAGATTACCATCCTTTTAGATTCATGGCCCATTTCCTGCGTGGGAGAAATTTCAAAAACATTGAAACTGTGGAAGGGGGTCTCGCCGAATTCTTCGCATCAAAACCCAGAGACTGATACCGTCGCGGAGAAAGAAACCTCGCTGAAAGATAGCTCAAGACCATACAGTCTAATGGTCTTTGCTTTAAAGAATAATTTAATTTCTTGTCAAAAAACTTTCCAAATGAAATTTCCTTTATAAGACGACATTACTTACGAGACATCCCCTTTGTAGTTCCGCCCCTTAAAACAACAATAACTAACTAACTAAGACATCCCCTATATTTAACCGCCCTCTGAATGAAGAGACCTGCATAAAGAAGCTTTGTAGCCTAAGTGGCCTCCGTACATGGGCAAAATTAAATTCAAATTTAAAATAAAAATCCATACACACCTAAATAAACGGGGCTTATAATCTCCATGACATAATCCCCTAAATTAAATGACTACCTGTGTTCTTGAGTGTGTACTGAATTTTTCTTATAACCTGTGTTTCTATGGTAACTGGAGCGGTGTCGGTGTTTTAAGCGTGTTTCAACCATGCGTAACATTTAAGAATAATTATCTCACAAACCCGTCATCAGATCAAATCCAAATTTTAACACAATATATATTGGAGCCCATCACTTCCGAGCGAGGCGTGATGGAGACCACCTTGGCAACGCTGTACAGATTTCACCGGAGCGGCTAACTGGTGAACCATGTCTTAATTCCCCGTACAAATACAAATCGATATAAAATAAGTGAATTAATTTACGTATTTCACAATCATACAGCATACCTTTTTGATGTATAAAGATTGCAACGCGACCAAGAACTACATTTTCAAACCACCCCGAGCTGAGAAAAAGTTACCTTACAAAAATGATAACAACTTTGTTTCTTGGACACACAAAATTTTAAAATTAATAAACCAGTTATACAACATTCCAATGTATATTGTGTTAAAATTTTGATTTGATCTGATGACGGGTTTGTGAGATAATAATTCTTAAATGTGACGCATGGTTGAAATACGCTTTTTTTTGTCGTGTAGCCTCCTGAGAGGCCGAGTGCAGGTCTTTCTAGTCGACGCCCGTGGGCGACCTGCTCGTCGGGATGAGAGATGGAATGGATGAAGATGAATGAAACTGGGCAAGGATGTGGAAGGAAGCGGCCGTGGCCTGTCAGAAGGTACTGTCCCAGCATTTGCCTGGTGTTGAAAATGGGAAACCACGGAAAACCATTTCAAGGACAGCCGACGGTGGGGCTCGAACCCACGCGTCTACCGAGTCAGCAGAGAGCTTGGCCCCTCGACCTAACGCAGCGCTTTAGCACGCGTAGCCACTACTGTTGGTGAAATACGCTTAAAAACGGGCATTTTTTGTGTTCCAACTGCGATAAAAGAATATTAAAATATAAATGAAAAATTCCACCCTACATGACCTAACGTAAAATAGAACGACGAAAATGATGATGTTATTGGATTTTATGTAGGTCTATTGGTTACTTCACAAACAACCTTCAAACTCGAGTACACATAATACTTTGGTCGACAGTAATATAACTACCACTCTCGCAAGATATCGTGGGTGTGCTTACCTCCGAGTCCTTCCTTCTTGTTATACTGTATTTAGTTAGATTAGTTAGGCCTACTTATCGTTGCTTCAAGGGGCGGAACAACGAGGTCATCTGCCCCGTGTCTTGTTGTTGTTGTTGTTGTTGTTGTTTTAGGGGCTTGGATTTCGTGGTCATTTACCCCCGTGGAACGTACTTGGGTGTGTTTGTATAGAATGTGTCTAAATAACCTGAAGTATTGTGGTGTCTGTAAGGGGGAAACCATCAGGTCAACTAAACGTGCTCTCTTAATGGGCGTAACGAAGGAGTAGAAAATAACAATAATATCAGTATTAATAATAATTTAAAAAACGAATTAAAATTAAAATATCTAATCTGAGAATATCACGAGTTGAGATGGATACATTGCTGACGTGAGTGTGTCACGACACAGTTCTAATGCATGTGGCTCAATCAAACAAGTATTAAAAAAAGTCACAAGTTATCCTAATTCACGATGCTGCAACAAAACATCGCGTTTCTGCAATTTACTCCAATATTAATAATGATACTGTATGAGCCCGTCGAAGACAGGAAATGAAAGCTAGTGCTCTGTATGTTTCAAGAATAGTATTGACGTTTCTCACCTCACCATATGGTCTGAGAACGAAGTAGTCGAGCAACTCAATCATCGCCGCGCGACTGTTCATTCTACTTGTTTTAATTCCTATAATATCGCTCATTTCCAGCAACAGTGGCATAATTAGAAATATGTAGTTCTGGGAAATATTATTTATCGATTGATTAAATCGATACTACTCGATAGTTTCTTTTTTCGCAACGTGAGGCTACATAATTCGCAGTGCCAGTTTCCGAAAATACTGAAATTAGGCCTACATCAAGAACTCTGATACGTGTTAAACTTTTAAGTGCTGAGTTTTTCATTTGTATTTTATAAAGAAATGTAGAAGTCGTAATTTTTAACTTATCAGAGGGTTTAAAATGTCTCTTGGTTTTGGGTCTTTATTAATCTAATATAATTCAAAATCCTACATTCATATTAATTATAAAAATTAAAATTAAAAAAAAATATATATATATATATATATATACCCACGCCTGCATTATCTCCTAATCAGGTCCTAAAATAAAACTATTTCCTAAAATCAGTAGGCAACTAATACTTGTTTGTTCCTTAATTGTACACAAATTGTTATTCTCGAAATCACAACGTGGCGTGAAGTATTTGTTTGTTATTCCGCCATGGTTGTTTGCATCACAGATGCACTCCAATTATGGAGAACAGGCGTCTACAAAATGCTTTGTTAGTTACTTCCGGAAGCAAAAATTCAAATTCAAGTAGTCCTGCATAATGCCCAACAGATGGCAGAACATGAAAGAGTTCGACTGGCTCTCGAAAGCAAATGCGGAATCAGAAAAAAAAAAAAATCTTGTGTACCGTTTACAGACGGGCGAAGCACTCACTCATCTGAAGCAAAGTAATCAATCCCCAATTCAATATGGCGTCAAAACCTTGACATTATTGAACTAATCCACAGTTTAGTAACTGCCTATGATGGAATTTGGAGAAAAATTCAAAGTAGCAGTAATTATTCAAGGAGAAATAATTTCAGCTCTGAGGTTTGCTGATGACATCGTCATCTTAGCCGACACACCAGAGCATTTGAATAAGTTTTTAAATGGTATGGATTCTGTCTGGAGGAAAGAATTCATGATGAAAATTAATAAAACAAAAATATTGGAATGCAGTCGAAAGAAATCAGAAACCCCTATGGATGTCGAATTGGCAGGTAAAAAAGCTAAAGGAAGTAGGAGACTTCTATTACTTAGGAAGCAAAATAACCAGTGATCGACGAAGCGAAGAGGATATAAAAAGTAGGTTAGCACAGGCAAGGAAAGCATTTCTACAGAAAAGGAATCTGTTGAAATCGAATATAGATTTAGGTATTAGGAAGTCATTTTTGAAGGCCTTTGTCTGGAGCGTGGCACTCTATGGAAGAGAAACTTGGACTATTGATGCAGCAGAAACGAGGAGAATTGAATGAATTGTTTGAAATGTGGTGTTACAGGAGAATGATGAAGATCAGATGGATAGATAGGATTACAAATGACGAGGTATTAAGACGTAGTGCATGGTCCACTACCCCAGCGGCGGTCCGGGCAGGGTGTACCATCATACTGCTGATGAGTCTGACTTGGTGCACCCAGACGTTTGCTGAAGTTTAATTTGTTGGCTTTGAAAGCCAACATTCCTTCCACTAGAATAGTTGTTAGAGATGTAGTTTATAATCAATAAGTTTATCTCCTATGAAGGGCTTCAAGACAACGTTTAATTATTTTTTGCATTATTATACCGGCCACGCTGGCCGAGAATGCTAACGCGCCAGCTCGTGCATCACTGGCATCAGGAGAACGTGGGTTTGAATTCCAACTGTAAATGGTCTTCGTGGTTTCCCATTGGCTCACCAGGCAAACGCCGGGACGGTCTCTTTTAACAGATCCACGGCCAAATTCCTTCCAAAATCTCTTCGTTGTTCCTTCTTTTATTAGACCCATGTTAGCGATTGTCTTTCACCATCCCCAGTTGTACTTGCTGACAAAGTGTGTTCAGCTCCTTGCAGAGTCCGTGGGTGAAGCTGAGCTGGGAGTATAAGCGATTAAATAAATTATTATTATTTATTATTATTATTATTATTATTATTATTATTATTATTATTATTATTATCCTTACGCAAAATCTTTCATGGCAACAAATCCAGTTAATCTATATATTTTATGGAAAAAAAATATCTGAAAGAAAATCTGAGAAAGGCGGTAGTGAAATAAGTAAAGAACATTTAGGCTACAGTAAGAATCAATAACACATCAAACAAAGAGTTTTATATCTACACAGAGCAGATATTTTTTGTGTTAAAAAAATCATCATAGTTAACGAAATGTTTTCAAACCATGCAGGAGGAGTAGTCACGGGTCAACTACGCTGCACTCTTACTGATGAGACGGGTTAGTGAGTAGTGACTGTGAATGTACTGGAAGTTGTGTGTGGCCCATGTATGACTTAAACTACTGTACGTGAGCAGAGTTCTTGGCCGACCAACATCATCATTCCCACCGACAAACACGTCCGGAGGTCGGTTTCAAAGGGACGTAAAAGCAAATCCCCCAAATCATGGCCATTGCTCTGATGTTCGACTGTTATATATCCGAGATGGAAAGAAAGTGTATTTATGGATATCCTCTAGATAACATAAATCCTCCCGAATTCTAATCAACGTCTTGTCAAAGTGACATGGGTTCATTTCAGCTCAGAGTTACCTGCCCAAGGTTATCTGAAGAGACATTTATTTGGCTGCCACTCTTCAGGTAGCCTACGGATTTATTCCCGGCCCTGACAAGAAATTTTATTCTGGTTGAGGACTGCAATTGAGTACACTCAGCCTCGTGAGGAAAAGCTGACAATAGGTGGGTTCGATACTGGAAGTGGTATCCCGTGGTTATCCACTTTTACTCCAGGCAAATGCCGGAATGGTTCCTAACTGTAAGCCACGGCCGCCTCCTTCCCAATCCTCACCTGAATTACAAATACACACACTACTACATACCCTACGATAACACAGGTTATCAGATATTATTTCATTATATATTTATTTATATATGTATTTATTTATACGCACACCCAAGTACATGGGGGATAAATGACAATGAAGTCCAAGCCCCTCAAATGAAACAATAGCAACAACGTTATTTCTTGGTGGCAGAAATACACCATATTTGGGAAATGGGATTGAATCCCCAAGAAAAGAACCTAAAGTTTACACACATATGAACGTACATAGGCCCTATTTATATTCTAGTGGACTGTATGTCTACCACCTTATTACAGGGCACCCGAGAATGTTCCCCGCAGTGCCTACAAGCTGCTGCGAGAGATTACGTCACCAGTTACGTTGGCAGCACGGCTGTCGCTTGTATCATAACAAACAGTAAACTTTATACTCACCACAGCCAAACTGATGCTAGAAGTGATGATGACACACATGCTCGCTTATTGCAATACTCACTGACGAATTCGACAGCCCACAGCCCACACATGTAGCCTTCACCCTATCAAGGACACCGTGCTACCAACTAAACTGATGACGCAACCTTCGCAGCTGCACGTAGCCACTGCGGAGAACATTCTCGGGCGCCCTGTATTTCCGTTTCAACAGAGTCGGTGATGAGATGTTAAAGATGTCTGTCTGGAGATTTTTTACGGTCGGATACCCACCCCGTTGCCAGCCTTGTGAAAGGAGTTAATGCGTAATGAATGAATGGAGATGATGGTTGGTTGGTTCTTAAGTTTAGGGGCTGCGACAACGAGATCATGTAGCCCCGTGTACTTTGGGTGTGTGTAGAATCTGTCTGATAACCGGTGTTAATTGTGATGACTGTATTAGTGTGTGTTATCTGTTTTTTTTTTAATTTAAGTACTGCAACTTTGAATTTTTCAAAGAATGGAGATGAATGAAACTAGAAAAGGAATAGACAACGGAGGAAGCGCTCGTGGGTTATTAGAAGGTATCGTCCAGGCATTTACCTGAGGTTGAAAATGGGAAATCATGGACAACCATTCCAAGGATAACCCACTCGTCCACCAAATCCGGAGATAACGTGGAACTATGGTCCAGTGAGTGTAGCCTTAGTGAGTGTAGCTGCCACAGTTGGTGCAAATTTATATTTCAATAGTAAATTTAATTATAATATAGGAGACCTTACACAGTTGCTCTCCCGGAATATGTTTCATATTCTGGGGGACATAACTACGAGGGAAGTTACGAACATAGTCTTAAGTTTCGTCATTTTTTCCCAGGGACCCTTTATTGCCAAACGGACATACATCATGGCATCATGAACAATATACCTTGCACTGTTTTTCAACATAGTCACCACCGACATTGATACACTAGTCGTGACGTGCAATCAGTTTGAAGAAACCACTCTGGTAACCCTCGGGCCCTGCTATACAAAGAATTGTTGCACAGCCTGCTCCACCTGGATTTGGAGGAAAGCCCACTTTGATCTTCATCCTCCGTCCTTCATTGAACATGCAACACCAGCGCCCGATCATTTGACGAGACATGACCGCTTCACCATACACGGTCTGTAGGCGTTCATGAATGACTGACACACTGGTCCCACGTTCCCATTAATACCGGACAACAGCACGCACTTCCTTTGGTGACCACGTTGTCAGTACACGTCTGTCTGTCATCGTGATATGTACTTGAATGATATTGGGCACACCGGTCTGCTGCTCCTCTCTCTTCGTCAGCGCTCTGTGCATGCGTCCCTACCCCCTCCCCCCCCGCTGACGCTCCTTTCGTCGTTGAACCAGCCACGTGTGTGGTTTCTTATGGTGGCTCGTGGAATAAAAAATTGACGAAACTTACTTTCCAAACTTCCCTTGTAATTGGCATTACTGTCACTAATGCACAGAAAATCTGTACTAGATTATATAGACGTGGGTTTTCATTTATTACTCATTCAACGACGACAGACATGTTTGTCCTTGCTGCCTTCTTGAAAGAGAGGATTACTGTGAGATCACATTTAGAGTTGCCAACATTTGGCGCAAGTAATACACCACACAGATCATGCTGAAGACATTGGTCTACCTATATTAGGTCTGGTGGACAACAAGAAACATTGGTCTTCCGAAGTTAGGTCCGGTGGTAACTTAAACTATTTGTCTGTTAAGGTTTCAATATGCGAAGCGAGCGAAGTGCTGCAGTTGTCTTTCCTATTATCCCCACACATTGGTAACTGATATGCGAATCACTGCTGTCTAATAATGCAGGGTTGGCAGTATTGTAGTTTTTATTTTATAATTCACCTGGGTAATGGCGAACACAGCTAGAATGTTATTGTGAAAGTGACGTTTCTATAAAGGGAAGAAGGGTGGGTTACTGACATTGGAGGAGTTGGCTAAACATCTATAACTATACCTTGGTACTATCTATACTATACATCTATAGGTATAATACAGTAGATGATTTCCAAAAAAACAAAAACTCCGTGACACTACAGCTCATGAAGGGCCTAGGCCTAGGCCTACCAAGCGACCGCTGCCCAGCCATCTGGCCTGCAGATTATGAGGTGCGCGTGGTCAGCGCGTCGGGTCCCCTCGACCGTTATTCTTGGTCTCCGTGTCCAGGGCGCTGTCGTTCTGTCAGACAGCTACTCAATTGTTCTCACGAGGCTGTGGACCCCGTTCCAGCCCCCATATCAGTTTCTAAAATCCATGACAGAGTCGGAAATCGAACCCGGGATCTCCTGGTGTAAGTCAGGCGCGCTACCTCAACACCACGGGGCCGGATGATGATTTCCAGAATTATTATTTATCATTACGAAAGGTATTTTGGCTAATTTGAGTACATAGTTAAAAAAACAATCTAAGGGTGAAGTCTCCTCGATTGTTACTATGAATTTAGTTCAGTATCCAAATAAACACTTCACTCTTAGGTGGTTTCTTGTGAGATCGAAGTATATTATTGATATTGAATCTATAAGTAGCCTACTTCTCATTATTGAAATTTAACTTTCCAAAGGTGATATGACCAATTCCTTCGTAAGTGACACTAGGATGTTGAATCCCGCAGTGGTGGACGAAGCAATGATGATTTTAAACAAGATGTTCAGTAAAGAACATATAGCCTACTTTCTCCTAAATGAATGGGTATTGTTATAACTATTTGTCCTTTTCCAGGAGTATAATTGAATGTTGGTTGTAGTTGCTTGTTGAAATACAACGTGCTATACTGATATTAAACATGAATAAGAGGTGTCCTTTGCTAATGCTACCTCGGTAAAAAATGTCATTCAATTCGGTTTCACCGTGTTTGAATTGATATAGGGAGTCGATTTGCACACATATTTGGCCGCTATCTGCAAACTATTGGGCTGATGACCTTGTAGTTCAGTCAAAAGATGCTTCCCACAAAAAAATTGATAGAGATCAAATGATTAGGTTGGTCGTAATTTGATTTCAGCTTTTAACATTTGGGTGGCCGCCATTACGTTTCCGTCAAGATGGCGGCGATATAAAACATGACACGGAGGTGCCCTTTGCTGTCGCTACCTCTGTACCAAATAACGTTCAATTCGGTTTTACCATGTTTGAATTGATAGGGGGAATCGATTTGCACACATACATGGCCGCCATATGCAAACTATTGGACGGATGACCTTGTGGCTTGGTCAAAGAACGCTTCTCACATAAAAGTATGTTGTTGCAAAATTTGGTAAAGATCAGATGATTAGGTTGGTCGTAATTTGATTTAAGCTTTTTACATTTGGGTGGCCACCATTACATTTCCGTCAAGATGGCGGCGATATAAAGCCTGACTCTGAGGTGCCCTTTGCTAGTGCTACCTCTGTACCAAATATCGTTCAATAGGTTTCCCCGTGTTTGAAAAGATAGGGGGAATCGATTTGCACGCATACATGGCCGCCATCTGCAATCTATTGGGCTGATGATCTTGTAGTTTGGTCAAAATATGCTTCCCACATAAAGGTATGTTGTTGCAAAATTTGGTAGAGATCAGATTATTAAGTTGGTCGTAATTCGATTTAAGCTTTTAACATTTGGGTGCCCGCCATTACGTTTCCGTCAAGATTGCGGCAATATAAAACATGACACTGAGGTGCCCTCTGCTAGTGCTACCTCTGGATCAAATTCTGTTCAATTCGGTTTCACCGTGTTTGAATAAATAGGGGGAATCGATTTGCACACATGCATGGCCCCCATCCGCAAAGTATTAGGCTGATGACCTTGTAATTTGGCCAAAGGATTCTTCATACATAAAGTATAATGTTGCAAAATTTGGTAGAGATCGGATGATTAGGTTAGTCGTAATTTGATTTAAGCTTTGAACATAAGTGGCCGCCATTACGTTTCCGTCAAGATTATAAAACATGACACTGAGGTGCCCTTTGCTAGTTCTACCTCTGTACCAAATTTCCTTCAATTCGGTTTCACCGTGTTCGAATTGATAGAGGGGGGGGGGGAGACATTCAGAGTACACACACTCACACACACTCACAGACACACAATTTTGGCCCTGTGTAGATCTCATAAGTCTACTTTCATTTTCTGCAAGTAGGCTAAATAAGTAGGTTGGAACAAGCAAGGAAAGTTTATCTCCAAAAACGAAATCTTGACATAAAATATAGATATAACACGTTGGCTTCCACCACATAACCTAAGAGTTGACATCCTCACCCAGGTGCCAAAAATAATCCAAATACGATTTAAAAGTAATTCACATGTGTGAGAATTGCCCGGTATGGCAGTTTCATACTGACGTATTGTTAGGCATTCCCTGTGTGCCATATTACAACTAGAAGCCATTGAGGTGCCACGGAAGACTACGTTCCATTTATTCCTCATGGGACACAGGAAATTTTCTCTGCAGATCAGTAGTGATCAACGTGTTAAGTATTAGAATTCCAGTTTTCAAGCCTTTGTCTGGAGCGTGGCGCTATATGGGGGTGAGACTTGGACTATTATTGCAGTTAGGGCCTATTATTTACGGTGTTGCAGAAGCAAATCATAGAATTATGGATATGATTTTATTCGTCTACGATAAGTACCACCTTCGATTTGTGTATAGTGATCGCGCACGATACAACGCGTGGGAACTATGTGCGCCTGCATATGTTGCCATGGTAACTAGGTAACGGAAATTTGTGGACCAAAGCTGTCCACGCTAATCCCAGATACAAAGCTGTCCACGCTAATCCCAGATACACAATTGATAGTTAAATACAACTTAGGAAATTATCGAGGGCACAAAGTCTGCCCTCTTTCCACACCTCCTGCTTCGCCTTCAGTGACTTGGAGACACGATTAGTGGTGAAGGACAATCTGAAGCGCTGCTGAGGGGTCGGATAATCTTCACTTGTTACTATTATATCTTTGTTGTTGTTGTTGTTGTTTTAAGGGGTGTAACTTCGAGGTCGTCTGCCCCAATCTTCGCTTGAAGACTGTAATAGGTAAGGTTCGGAAGCTAAGGACAAGTCAAATTTTAATTCCTGGGCTTGTTTTGCCAGAAATTTTAATAATTAAGTGCCAATGATCTCCAATGATTCCTGATCTCGTTCAAAGCAATTTATTTTGCCAATAAATGCATATTTTGGCCATTTTTTATTTTGTCAAAATTTGTTCATTTTAGCGATATAGGCTAAGATCCATTATGGTTATATTTTGATCTCCTTTGTTTAAATTATCGGGGTGAAGTTTCATACACGGGATTTGAAAACGGTGCAGTAGATGTATTTTTCTCTGTATTCCCGGATCAGGCAGATAGCATGGTTTAGAAGACCTGATTCAGAGAAGAAGGTTCTGTACGGATGTCTTATCCAGATGCCACTCCTGGAGGAAAAGAAAATAACTCAGAGCAAGTAGTAAACAAGGAAACTCCTAGTAATCTCACGCCCAGTTTGGCCTTGATGGGACTGGTATGTATTGTAGTTCTATAAAAAAGGGGCTGCTGTATTATTGCGGTTTATTTTAGTACTACTCCAATAATTGCTATCCATTTCTAAAATTCATAGGTCATATTTCCCGTTTTATTCCGCTAGTTTTAGGTCTTATTCAGCGAGTTTTAGAGCACATTCAGCAAGTTTCTAGGTCATATTCATCTAGATTTAGGTCATATTTAGCTAGTTTTCGAGAATATTCAGCTAGTCAAAAGGTCATATTCAGTTATTTAAAATGTCATATTCAGCTAATTATAGGGCATATTCAAGTAGTTTTAGGTCATATTTGGTTAGTTTTAAGGTAATATTCAGCTAGTTTTAGGTCATATTTAACTAGTACAGTATTAGGTCATATTCAGCTATTTTAGAGCATTCAGCTAGTTTTAGGTCATATGCAGCTAGTTTTGAGATTATTATTTATTTATCGTATGATGATACAGAGTTAAAATATACACTACATATCAAGTTATATATACAGTTTTGAGATCATATTATGTTATTTTTAGAGCAAATACAGCTAGATATTAAGTCATAATAAGCTATTTTATGTCATATTTAGCTAGTTTTAGGTCATATTCAGCTAGTTCTTAGGTCATATCCAGCTATTTTTAGAGTATATTCAGCTAGTAGTAGGTCATATTCAGCGAGTATTAGGTCATAATTATTCAGCTAGTTATAGGTAATATTCTGCTAGTTTTAGAGCATATTCAGCTAAAATTTAGGTCTTATTAAGCTATTTTAGATAATATTCAGCTAGTTTTAAGGTCATATTCATCTAGTTTTAGAGAATATTCAGCTATTTTAGGTCATATTCAGCTAGTATGAGGTCACATTCAGCTAGTTTTAGAGCATATTCAGCTAGATTTTAGGTCATATTAAGCTATTTTTACGTCATGTTCAGCAAGTTTTTAGGACATATTCAGCTAGTTTTAGGGCATATTTTGTAGTTTTTAGGCCTTAAACATCTGAACCGTAGTAATAAGTACGGGCCCACCGGTTGTTATTTTTTGCAAAAATAGTGAAGTTTCGCGATGATCTCCTTTGAGAGGCAGGGAGGGGGGAGGAGCAGCCAATGTGAGAACGCGGTGGGTCGCTAAAAATAGCATGTAGCCTATGTCTGGAGAAGCGCCGATGGAGGTATGAGGCTGGCCCTCCGCAGGCGACGACACCAGACGGTCAGTAAAAACTCTCACAAGGAGACCGTCTTTAACCCATTGCCCTTCTTGTCAATGTGTTGGTCTCTGAATATTGATTACTAGCAGGCGCACGCGTACTTGACGGGTCAAATCATGACTTAATTTAGTGGTTGTATTAATAGTACATATTCTCCCACCAATGGCTATTAGTTAAGAAGGGACGGCCATACGGGATGTGGGACACATCCACCTCAATATTCACGAAAGCACATGTTCATTTCTACAATTCTCATGGCTACACAAATTATTAACAACATTCTATAAATTAAGATAATACGAGGTGCATCCAGAAAGTACGTTTTTCTATTTAGAAAAAAAAAAGAGATCATAGTAATATGCAAAACGTTATTGTCAACAGGTACAGCAATGCTTCAGCTATTTTGCGTCACAGGCACCAAATGAATGGATACACTTGTCATAGCGTGGTATCAGCTTTTGTATTCCTGTGTCATAGAAGTCTGCGCCTGCGAATGGAATCGTCTTCAGCTCTTCATCAGTGTGAAAATCGTGGAAAGGTGGAAATCCGTTACCCACATCTACTCGATCTTTCCCTATTGTGCAAAAGTTGAAGATTTTGGGAATTATTTTCCAGAACAAATTTCAAAGTATGATTAGTGAAAACTGGGCGATGGTAATCAATAAAGTGATGCATACCTTATTCCAGCAACATACCAGGTCCCTCAATCTCATACAGAAAGTATGGCACATTAATGTGTTTGCTTTATCCAAGATATGGTATCTAGCACAATTCTTATCTGCAACGAAACAAATTAGCCAACGTTTAGAATTGTGTATCGGTCACTACCTCTGGAGATGATCGCTGTACAGAGTCGCCCGTGGTCAATTGTACTTACCAAATCTCCAAGGAGGCCTCAATCTAACCTGTGTTGGTATGAAATGTAAAGCCCTCTCAGGACGCACCATCCTCCGATCAATGTCAGGAACGCGGAGTCAAACAGAACTGCCTTTTCTTCACCCACCAGCACTTATCACGATAAATGGGCGATATAGACACATATACCCGGCTTTTCGTGCCGTTATCAATGTAATAGACAGTTTACCTCAGAAAAGGAAAACTCAGGGGAATTTAATTCGTCGAAGAATCTATACACATATTTGCTGAAGGGGCCACAGATGCCGCTATCAATAGAACATAAATTCACCCAAAGACATTGGAGAACGATTTGGTTGAACGCCTCAAATAAATACATCCCAACACAGTGGAGATCCACACTCGACTCTGTGATCAACGACATTGTGCCTATACGCATACGTCACAATATGGCTGAGGATGCTCAATGTAGACGATGTGGAGATGTCGACACATTAGTGCATGGAGTGACATCCTGCCAAGGGGCTCGAACAGTTTGGACCTGGACGACTGCTATACTGCGGAGAATACATCAGGGGATAGACCACCTACCAGCGGAGCGCATAATGGTTTGCGATTTTGAACTTACTGGGAAACCAAACAAAACGCTGTAACCTGGTTTATAGCGGCAGCAGTGGATTGGAACATAACAGCGCACGAAAGGGTTGGGGGTACCTTAAGGGATTTTGTAAGTTCCGTCAGAAGAATACGCTGGACAATGGTTCAAAGCAAAAGTGTACAGAAGTTTTCAACGCATATGTTTCAGTTTTGATTGTCGGATGTGACGGCCAAATTTTGAAACAGTACTGAGGGGATGTCTCGTTACAATCACTGAAAACTGCCTCTCAAAAACCAACACAACTCGGAAAGATTTGATCTAGTTTTATAAAGATGTTGGATGCAAAGATACACAAAACAACACAAAATGCTTTATTTCGTGCAGATGCAAGCTCTTAACGTGATGGACGACGACGGATATGTGAACATAGAACAGCTGAAGAAGAAAGCTCGTTCGATCTACAGTGACGTCATCTGGGCTAGCTTCATAAATGAGCTCAATGATATGGCTAAGAAGAGCAACGATGGGTCTGATCCTTGTGAGAGAGCATTCCTATTTATAACTTCAGGTTATAAGACACTAAATATGGATATGCAAGAAATTATTACAACGGTTCAGAACATGAGTGGAGAACTACTGGTGAACTCTTTAAGTGAACTTTTTATGAAAAGTGATTAATATTTTATTTCATTCAGAGATATAAAACTAATGATACATACTGTAGGTCAATTGTTCACCAATAAATAAGAATTCTGAAAAAAGAAGGAAAAAAAAAGCCAGATCAGGACAGCAACTGTTCTGCAGAAGTTTGGCTGGGGCTCATACATCGTCAGTGGGAATTTTCGCATAGAGTTACGAATCATATCATAGCTTCACTAATATGTAACATAGAGTTATGAAAACTGACATATGTATAGAAAATACATAGAGATTTCATCTAATTTAGAGAGAGGAGCAGTAAATAAAATATTTCGTGAAATATTGAAAGGATAATATTCGTGATATTTTAAACTCCGTGAATCACAAAAATCACGATTTAACCAGAAATACCAGTCTGAATGGAATGAATTTTTTCATGTAAAGTAAACGCATAAATAGCAAGGATGAACCACCATGAATATTATATTGTAAATCGTATATTTTTAAAAAAAATATTAAATTTGTCTTTCAAAAAATGAACAGATTTTTGGTTTATTTTTCCAAGTATATCTCAATTATTTTTTAAGATAATTTCATAAATGAGGTTCATCCTCTAGGGATCATATGTTGGAATATATATGCCGAGTTTCATCCAGTTTCATCACATAGTTCACGAGATATTGTGTTTTTCCTACCAAAAAAGCAACCTCTCGGGTAAACAGCTTTGAATATTAGGTTCCGTCCCACGAGTTCCATTCCCATGAGTTCCGAAAACAAATTTCATAGGAAAAACGTCCCACGAGTTCCGAACGCGTATTCACGCCTGAGTAAATAAGCTAATGAGTCCCACTAGTTCCGAATGTCTCTGAAGAACCCAGCTGTCAGTTCTGAGGTTTGACCGGCTAATAATAGTACGACGCGACCTAGAAGAGTTAATAGCAATGGACAATGAAAAGTTAATCCATTTTTTTGATTTCTTTGTCGAGCAATGGCTTGAAAACGTGGAATTGCCATGGGAAGAGGCATAGAACGAATAACTCTGTAGAAGGTTGGAACCAAAAGCTGAATTTGAAATGCGGAAAACCACATCCTCGTGTAAGAGACTTGGTGTTGTGTTTGAAGAAGGAGTCTCAAAATTCAGACGAAAAAATTATGCGGATGGAGTTGAATTTGCAAGCCACGAAAAGAAAAAAAAATGTTGCAATGAATGACAGAAACCAACGAGCAACTCAACAGTTTGAAGAGACCGGTGATTTAACAGTATTTTTAAGAAATGTTTCTTTTGCTGTACATACTCATTAGAGTATAAACAGAAGAATAATTCAGTAAATTGATCAATTTGACGAAGCTACGTGGTGATTGCCAAGTGACTTGTAAATAAGATTTTAAAAAACAGTTCAAAGACGAAGCGACATGCTGATACTATTTTAAGGACTTTCTAAATATAACCCAAAACTGATTATTTTGACGAAGGCACATGCTGATATAGATACTGACTAGGCGAAAGCTGCTTATGGGAGCTACCGGTCCATGGCGTCCTTTCCCCTCTGTTAGAGGAGCCAATTCATTAAAAATGGCACGCACTCCTGGCTGGCGCTAACAATGGAATTTATTTGTTTCAGTAATAAACAAATTAATACAATTTTGCTGTAGAAAACTAAACTGGAACTCGCTCAGGTAGTGTTCGGAACTGATGGGACTCGCTCAGGCAGTGTAATTGGCAGTTAGCTAATCCGCTAAAGAATTTGGAACTGGTGGGAATCGGAACTCATGGGAGGACACGGAATATTAAGCACTCCATTGACAGATAGGCGCATGGCCTCACGTAATACGCTATATCTCTGCCAAAACGCTGAATTTACTAATAAAACTTAACAGATATATTGAGAAAGGTATTGTCTTTCATTTAAACTTAAATTTTGACAACCTTAGGTGTATGAGCCCCCTTCGTCATCTTGCTCCCAGCGATTTCCATCTTTCTTTGCACCTCAAGGAATTCTGTTTTCCGGTCAGCATTTTGACACTGACGAAGAGCTGAAGACGACTGTCACACGCTGATTCCATTCGCAGGCGACAGACTTCAATGACTCAGGACTAAACAAGTTGAAATCACTCTATGACAAGTGTCGTTCTTATCCTCGACCCTTCCTTCCATAAGTAAGTTTGCTATTCCTGGGTGTCTTAGTAGTCTATGTGTCCTACCAACCTTTCTCTTCTCTTCATTAGCAGTCGCCACAAACATCTCTCCTCTTCCAATAGTCTTAATACCTCTTCATTTGTAACCCTATCTACCCATCTCATCTTCATCATTCTCCTGTAACGCCACATTTCAAACGCTTCAATAATTATCCTCTTTCCTACTGCTCCAACAGTCCAAGTTTCACTAATACCTAAATCTATATTCGATGGCAAATTCAGTATGATATTCCTATGAATGATGGGAGCGAGATCTTTCATTTGGTATTCCTCTATCAGCAAAATGTCTTGTTAATAGTGCTATTACGTATACTGTGAGTTAAATATACAGTATTCAAGTCTTATGAATTCGTCCAGACGCCATCATCAACGTATGGACTTGGTCATAGGCAGACAATAATTTACAAGTGACGCGTTACTCCCCCAACTTGATTAATAATCCTCAACGTCCGCCTCGTTGCGTAGTGTCTAGCATTCTTGGCTGTCACCGTGGAGGCCCGGGTTCGATTTTTTGCTCTGCCAATGAATTTAATTCTAGTCTGAGGGATCGAATGGGGTACACTCAGCCCTTTTGTGTCAAAACTGAGAAGAGGTGGCTTCGATTCCTACCTCAACCATTCTGGGAGTGGTTTTCCGTGGTGTCCCACTTCTACTGCAGGCAAATGCCGTGATCATACCTAACCTAAGGCCACGGCCGCTTCCTACCCAAATCCTATCTCAATTCAAATACGCATATTAGTACAGACATCACAGTGACACAGGATATCAAACAAATCTCAGACAAGTAGACGGGTCTACATGACCACAATATCGAAAAGCCCCTAAAGAATCAACAACAATAATAATCTTCCAGTAGACAAAAATAATAGGCTGTGAACTACTTGCACTGGAGCAAACAATGATGATAATATTATGTTTTGTGATAGATTTACGGCAAATGCTAGCATGATTAAACTTACCTTGTTGGTATTAAAAATAATTTTTCAATACTCCTGTTGACTGAGATGAAGACCATATCATAAACTCACGGAGCTGATGCCCATGATACCCTAAAATGAAGAACGAAAAAACAATAACAACGGTTGGTTGGTTCTTAAGTTTAGGGGCTGCGACAACGCGGTCATGTAGCCCCGTGTACTTTGGGTGTGTGTAGAATCTGTCTGATAACCGGTGTTAATTGTGATGTCTGTATTAGTGTGTGTTATCTGTTTTTTTTATTTAAGTACAGACTGCAAGTTTGATTTTTTCAAATAGTTCCTACTTTTGCCGCCAAGCGCCACCGTCAACGACTACTAGGCCAAGTTCAGAACTTAGCTACTTGACGCCACCGCAGTCAGCTCTTGGCAACGAACGTAGAAACCTAAGTGCGTTGTTTACATTCTTAACCTATCCAATTTAGCTTCACTCAGGTGTAATTAGTGGAAGGTTCTTTAACATGCCATACATCTATGACATGGGACCGCCGGCTTTACTTCCCGTCCGAAGGAAGGCATACTGAGGGATTTTTAACGCTCTTAAAAAAATCCGACGGCTTCGGCCGGGTTTGAACCCACTACCTTGGGCATAGAAGCTCAGCATGCTACCGACTACGCCACCGAAGCCTCCAACAATAACAACAAGAAGTTCCGTGAAGAACTATACAGCCTACTTTTCATGCCAATGATTATTCTACAGAATATGAACCTATCTAGAATAATGACGAAATTAAGTTGGTAATATCAAAATATCTAATTAGTTCAAAATATACCTGGTATAATGTAGCCTAATAGAGCACTACAGTTGGCAGCCCTGGTGACTGAATATATTCTTAGTTCCATCTCTTAAGGTACAGAATACAAAATTTGGTTGAAGTCCAATGGACGTTACATGCAGTTAGACACTGGATCTATCAGCACACGTAAAAGCATGTTGCCAACAATACCATGCGTGTGCTGGTCAGAAATAATCTGAAATATTATGATATCTTGTTGTGCCAATTTTGGATGAAATCCATTTGTTAGTATAGAAGTTACATGTATTTTAAAATTGGACATATCAGCAGGCATAGCATCATGTTGGCAGCACTGCCTTGTATTAATTACTCCAAATTAATCTAGAATGTCAGGTGCTATACGTGTGCAAAGTATAGAGCTGTTGGCTTCCATACTTTCTGATATATTGATATTAGGGTAAAAAGAATATAGACAGCATTTATTAACAGTTGGCAGCCCTGATTGCTCTTAACAATACTTATAGTCATATCTGTTATAGTACACATAGCACATACGAAATTTGGTTGAAATCCAACTGATAGTATAGAAGTTACATGTACTTAAAAATTGGTACTATCAGCAGACATAATCATGTTGGTAGAACTGACGTATATAAGTTACTCCAAATTAATCTAAAATGTCAGAATATACGTGTGCATAGTTTAAAGCTGTTGGCTTGCATACTTTCTGATATATTGGTATTTGGATAAAAAATAGAGAGAGCAATTATTAACAGTTAGCAGCCCTGGTGGCTCTTAAGAATACGCTCAGTCATATCTGCTTATGTACAGATATTACATACAAAATTTGGTTGAAATCCAATTGATAGTGTAGAAGTTATATGCATTTAAACATTGGACCTATCAGAAGGCTTGAAATTATTTTGGCAACACTGTCATGTATGGCCTCCTGGAAATTAAACTGAAATAGTATTATCTACATGTGTGCCAATTTTGGAATAGCTCCCATGCATACCTTGCAAGATATCCAACATGGAGCTCAAATTTCTAGTGCGTTTTTTCAGCAGTTGGTAGCACTGACATCATTTTCAAATATGGACGTGAGATATTCCGGTGCACATCTTTACTCATACAAAATTTGGTTTTGATTGCTGCAGCCGTTTAGGAGTTGATAGGGGGGGGGCACACTCACAGACAGACAGACAGACAGACAGACAGACAGACAGAAGGACAGACAGACAGACAGACACACACACATTTTCCCGGATCGATCTCATGTCTACTTTTTCCTCATTTTTGCAAAATGTGAAAAGTTGGCTAACAACCACAAAAGCAATTAATCATATGCTCGTTCTGGTCGGTCGACTTTACCTCTTTATTCAGCCTGTAAGGCATATCATTGTTGTAAAGCGCTTTAAAACAACTATCCCTACATCGTGGTGTAGTGACTAGTCACCCCTGAGTTCCGGGTTTAATTTCCGACTCAGCCAAAAAGTTAATTATGATCTGAGGACTAGAAAACGATACACTCTGCCTCACCTGGCCGAATTGAGAAGTATTTCTAGAAGTGCCTTTCTATGGTTTTCCACTTCTACTCCCGACAAACTTCCAGTTCATAAATTAAGGCATCGGCTGCTTCCTACCTAATCCCAACAAAATTACAAATATACATCCATCAAAGCACACAGGTTATGAGATGGATTACACACACATCCAAGTACACGGGGCTACATGACCACGATGTAACAAGCCCCTAAATGAATCAACAACAACCGTCATCACCATTTACTGTGGTTACAATATGACATGCCTACAGTAAATAATGCTTTGGTAATTTTGAACACAAGAGAAGTGATCTTGTTGGAGGCTTTTCTAATTCTTAATCACCCTAAAAGGTGCTTCACGATCTTAATTGAATTTTGTTTGTGAGGTTGGTAATTAAAAAGCATTGTGCATAAAGCGTTATTGTTGTTAATAATTCATTTTAGGGGCTTGGGACATCTTCGTCATTAGGCCCGCCATCTCTATACGAGTTGACATTTTTAAAGTAAACTGTTTGTCATATCGGACCCGTTCTTTAGTTGCTTTCTTAGCTGCTTGCGACTATGGTGTGTGTGATCTGTTTTATAACCTGTGTTATTATAGAGTCTGTAGGCTACTTGTGTGTGAATAAGTAATTGAGCCTACGATTGGGAAGGGGCGGACACGACATTAAGTTACAGAATCTAATATTTCGGTATTCACCTGGAGAGAAAGAGGGGAACCACGAAACACTCTTTCTAGGGAGTGGCTTCGGTGGCGTAGTTGGTAGCATGCTGAGCTTCTATGCCCAAATTCACGGGTTCAAACCCGGCCGACGTCGTCGGATTTTTAAGAGGGTTAAAAATCCATCAATATGCCTTTCTTTGGAGGGGAAGTAAAGCTGGCGGTCCCATGTCATAAATTTATGACATGAAAAATAACCTTCCACTAACTACACTTGTGGAAGCTAAAATGTGTAGATTAGTTTGATAACGCTATATTAGTTCCAACGTTCGCCGCCAGGTGCTGACTGTGATGGCATTTAGTAGCCACGTCCGCAGCTAGGTGTCGTGGACGGTAGCATTTAGTAGCAAAATAGGAACTACTTGAAAAATTGATCGCCTGCAATCCTTCTACCTGAATCACAGATAACACACACTAATACAGCCATCACAATTAACACCGGTTATCAGACAAATTCTACACACACCCAAAGTACACGGGGCTACATGACCGCGTTGTCGCAGCCCCTAAACTAAGTAGCCAGCCAACCTTTTCTAGAGTGACTGAGGTAGGAATTGAACCAATCCTTGTCTCAGTTATCCTCACGAGGCTGAGTGTAGTCCACTCCGTTCCAGCCCTGAAATCAGAATTAGATATTCTGGCTGAGACGAGAATAGAAACCATAAACTTCCGAACAGGTATCTCAATATGAACCACATGATCACAAATGGTGACTCTTCTATCGTGCTTTAGCTGTGCAGACCCAGGTTCATGATTACCAGTTTTCACCTACAACACATTGCACTGTGAGATCGATGGAGATACAGTCGTTTCACTCACAAGAGACCACATCGTGCCACAGTGTCCACCATTCTTGACTGTCGCTCCGGAGGTCCGGTTTCGATTCCCAGCTCTGCCAGGAAATGTAATTCTGGTTTGAGGGCTGGAACGTGGTACACTCAGCCTCGAGATGCAAAACTGATAAGAGGTGAGTTTCATTCCCACCTCAGCCATCCTGGAAGTGGTTTTCCGTAGTTTCTCACTTCTGTCGTATGTCTACTCCTTGTTATTCCCGTTTTCAACGGGGTCGGGGATGAGATGAGATGAGATGAAAGTGTATATGGCGGGTGGTTCTCCCGGACGGATGCCCTTCCTGACGCCAACCTCATGAGAGGAGTTAATGAGAGATGAAATTAATGAAACTGGGCAAGAATATGGAAGGAAGTGGCCGTGGCCTATCAGAAGGTACCGTCCGAGCATTTGCCTGGAGTTGAAAATGGGAAACCATGGAGAACCATTTCAAGTGCGGCAGAAGGTGGAGCTTGAACTCACGTCTACCAAGTCCGCAGAGAGCTTGGCCCCATGGTCTAGCGTTGCGCATTAGCGAACGTAGCTACCGCTGTCGGTCGTGGTTTCTTAATTCTACTCCAGGCAAATTCCGGGATGGTTCCTAACTTAAGGCCATGGCCGCTTTATTCCCAATCCTCACCTGGTTTCCAAATGCATAGACCTACACTGCTACTGACACCA
This sequence comes from Meconema thalassinum, assembly GCA_946902985.2. Classification (NCBI taxonomy): domain Eukaryota; kingdom Metazoa; phylum Arthropoda; class Insecta; order Orthoptera; family Tettigoniidae; genus Meconema; species Meconema thalassinum. The sequence goes on from OX336390.1 coordinate 548,165,423, forward strand.
CCACAGCATAAGTTACCAGACAAATTCTATACACACCCAAGAGCATGGTGTTAAATATGACAACGATGTCACGAAGCCTCTAAATGAATCAACAACAACAACTGTGAGATCAATGTTGATACAGTAGTTTCAATCATAGGAGACCACATCATAACACAGTAGCTAGTATTCTTGGCTGTAATCCCATATGCACTGGTTCGATTCCCGGCCCTGCCACGCAATTAATAGTGTGAGGACTGGAACGCGATACACTCAACATCGTGAGCCAAAACTAACATTCGATTCCCTCCTCTTGTTATTCTCCGTGGTTTCTACTCTTCGGTTCTACTTGGTTTTCAGTATCGTTTGGGCATTGATTTTTGTTTCATGTCGGACAGCTTAAATTTAGCTCTGTCAATAATATGAAAAGTAAATTTTTGTGAGGGTTTCCCCTTAACGAGCGATAAAGTGAAAAAATATTTTAGAAAATGTTAGGTGCTATGCCTGTGTTGGAACAGGCACTAAATTTTACGTTGATCCTCCCAGGTGCTCTCGATTTATAAACGTGAAAACAGACAGGTAAAATATTTTGCGGGAATTCATCATGGAACAGTCTGAAAGTCACAAATAAAAAACACAAAACTCCGCTGAAATTCACAAAAAAAGAAAAGAGTCCTTCTTTTACTGAACCTAAAACTTTACGGGGGTTTATTTTTGTAACTATGGGGGACCGCGTGTCTTGCACACCTGTTCTACACAAACTTCCTGTGTAGCTGGTGTAATTAAGATATAGATTCAGATCCTGTTAGTCGAGCACCAATAATATAGAGCCCGTTTAAGAAATCATGGCGGGTCGATATGCGAGCGGTAGACTCCTGTAGGAGGAGTGAAGGATAGCTTGAACCAGAGGAGCGTGGATCGTAAACAAATGCTGTCTCATGTAGCCATTGCCACGGAGCGACCCTCTTCGCTTGGGAGCTTGTACCTTAAGTGGCATAGCATTCCACTACCAAACGAGTCGAAGTTGAAGGGTTAATTTCGTCGATCGTGCGCTCATTATGATCTCTTGAGCAGGCTCTAGGAGAAAACTAAGAATCTAGTAAGAAATCTAGTGAAAATTAAAGAGAAAAATAAAAATTGTGTGTTTATTAATAGGACGCACGGATGTCGAAAAGTACTGTATAAGGAAACTAGTCTTTAAAAAAAATTAGCTGTGAAGAAATTTAATGTACCTTACGACATTTGGTTGGAGTAGAAGTGGGAAACAACGGATAATTGCAGGTGATGTTTGGGTACGGGGTATTGGAATCGAGTGCCACTATTAACCTTCCGTCGGGCGCAACTGATCTGACAGGGACACGTGTTAATTCTTATTTCGTATTCGTCATTCGTGGGGCTGGAGCTACTTCCTCTTCTCAGTAGCAGCCTGTATCCGCATGAACTTCAAACCCATATCGGCCAGTTTGTCAATGACCCTCCACACGTGCTGTTTTCAAAGGTCATCTGCCAGGCACATTGTACCTGATCGTGCACCATTACGTATGATGCAGTCAGCAGTGAATGTATTCACTATTGTACCAAAACTGATTATTCTGATTACGTTTGTTAGGTTATCTTTTTTTTTTTAGTCGATTTACCCTCTAGGTTGGTGGTTCCGACGGACTCAGCGAGGGAACTCACCTCTGCCGCCTCTATGGGCAGTGTCCTGGAGCTTGGAACATCTGGTCGGAGGGGATACAACTGGTGAGGTGTGATCAGCACCTCGCCCAGGCGGCCTCACCTGCAAAGCGAACAGGGGCCTCATGAGGGAAGGGAGGAGGGGAAGATTAGGATGGATAGGCAAGGAAGGGGGAAGGAGGCGGCCGTGGCCTTGAAGTAGGAACCATCCCGGCATTTTCCCGAAGACGAAGTGGGAAACCACGGAAAACCACTTCGAGGATGGCTGAGGTGGGAATCGAACCCCCTCTACTCATTTGGGCCTCCCGAGGCTGAGTAGACCCCGTTCCAGTCCTCATACCACTTTTCAAATTTCGTGGCAGAGCTGGGAATCGAACCCAGGACCTCCGGAGCGGCAGCTAACCATGCTGACCGCTACGCTACGGAGGCGACTTTGTTAGGTTATCACTATGGGTTATATGGAAGAACAATGAAGTTGGTGCTTTTACCTGTGAAAATTAGAAGGAATACTGGAAAAACAGTATTTCTGAAGGAACTCTTTTCACACATAACAAGTAGTTCCGTGACGAACTAAAGAGCCTACTTTTCTTAAAATATAAGATTCATCCAATCTATATTGAGCTATCTAGAATAATGACGAAATGAAATTGGTAATAATAACATTTCTAAGTACAGTACTGCCATTTTAAATATATCTGAAATTGTGTAGCCTAATAGAGTAACTTACTACAGAAGGCAGCCCTGGTGACTGAATATATTCTTAGTTCCATCGCTTCCATTCACATATAAAATTTGGTTGAAGTCAGATGGATAGTATGAACATTACATGCTGTTTGATATTGGATTTATCAGTGCGCGTAAAATCATGTTGGGAACAATGTGTGTGATGCTCAGAATTAATCTGAAATGATACGATATATTATAGTGCCCATTTTGGATAAATTCCATTTGTCAGTATAGAAGTTACGTGTAGGCTAATTTAAAAATTGAAACTATCAGCTTAGAATCATGTTGGCAGCACTCCAAATTAATCTAGAATGTTAAGTACTATAGGCTACGCGTGCAAAGTTTAGAGCTGATGGCTTGCATACTTTCGGATATATTTATAGAGAGAGCATTTATTAACAGTTGGCAGCCTTGCTGGTTCTAACGAATACCCATAATCATAACTGTTATGGTATACAAAGCACATACGAAATTTGGTTGAGATCCATCTGTTAGTTTAGAAGTTATATGTAATTAAAACTGGACCTATCAGCAAGCTTAGAATCATGTTGGCAGCACTGAAGTATATAAGTTACACCATACTAAGGTAAAGTGTCAGGAACTATACGTGTGCAAAGTTTAGAGCTGTTGACTTGTATACTTTCTGATATATTGGTATTAGGGTTAAACCATTCAGAGTGCTTTTATTAACAGTTGGCTGCTCTTTAGAATACGCACAGTCATATGTGTTGCAGTACACATAGGACATACGAAATTTGGTTGAAATCCAATTGATAGTAGAGAAGTTACATGCATTTAGAAATTGGACCTATCGGCAGGCTTAGAATCATGTTGGCAACACTGGCATATATGGACTTCTGAAAATTAATCTGGAATGTTATTATCTATATGTGTGCCAAATTTGGAATAGTTCGCATGCATAACTTCTAATATATCTGACATAGAACTCAAATTTCAATTGCGATTTTTCAGCTGTTGGTAGCACTGAGGTCAATTTTAAATATGGCCGTAAGATATTCAGGTAGGGCCTATAGATCTTTACTCTTACCAAATTTGGTTTCGATAGCTGCAACCGTTTAGGAGTTGATAGGGGGGACACGCACAGATAGATAGAAGGACAGACAGACACACATTTTCAGGGATCGATCTCATATGTCTACAGTAATTTTTCCTCATTTTTGCAAAATGAGAAAATTAGGCTAAAAATTGTCCTTCTTATGATCTTTATGTAAACATAAGTGTTATGTATAGTTTAAAGGGCAAATATTTAAGAGCCTACTTGTCTTAAAATTTAGGATTCATGCCAATCTGTATAGACCTATCTAGAATAACGACGAAGTCAAATTGGTAATACTAACATGTCTAAATATTGCAGTTTGAAATACACCTGAAATAGTGTAACCTAATAGAGCAACTTACTACAGTTGGCAGCCCTGGAGACTCTGAATATAATCTTAGTTCCATCTCATCAGGGGTAGAATGCACATGCAAAATTTGGTTGAAGTATAATGGATAGTATGGACATTACATGCTGTTTGATATTGGATTTGTCAGTGCACGTAAAATGATGTTGGGAACGATGTCATGTATGTGATGCTCAGAATTAATCTGAAATATTACGATCTATTATAGTGCCAATTTTGGATAAAAATCCATTTGTTATTATAGAAGTAACATGTAATTAAAAATTGAAACTATCAGAAAGCTTAGAATCATGTTGGCAGCATTGAGGTATATTAGTTACTCCAAATTAATCTAGAATGTCAGGTGGCCTACTATACGTGTGCAAAGTTTAGAACTGATGGCTTGCATACTTTCTGATATGTTTATATTAGGATAAAACAAATAGAGAGAGCATTTATTAACAATTGGCAGCCCTGCTGGTTCTTACGAATACGCATAGCCATAACTGTTATGGTACACAATGCACATACGAAATTTGGTTGAAATCCATTTGTTAGTATAGAAGTTATATGCATTTAAAAACTGGACTTATCAGCAGGCTTAGAATCGTGTTGGCAGCACTGATGTATATAAGTTACACCAAACTAAGGTAGAATGTCAGATTAAAAACGTGTGCAAAGTTTAGAGCTGTTGGCTTGCATACTTTCTGATATAGTCTATTGATATTAGGGTTAAGACATAGAGAGAGCATTTATTAACAGTTGGCAGCTCTGGTGGCTCTTTAGAATACGTACAGGCATAAATGTTATAGTACACATAGTACATACGAAATTTGGTTGAAATCCAATCAATAGTAGAGAAGTACATGCATTTGGAAATCGGACCTATCGGCAGGCTTAGAATCATGTTGGCAACACTGGCATATTTGGACTTCTGAAAATTAATCTGGAATGTTATTATCTATATGTGTGCCAATTTTGGAATAGTTCGCATTGATAACTTCTGAGATATCCAACATAGAGCTCAAATTTCAATTGCGTTTTCTCAGCAGTTGGTAGTACTGACGTCAATTTCAAATATGGTCGTAAGATATTCAGGTATAGATCTTTACTCTTACTAAATTTGGTTTCGATACCAGAAGCCGTTTAGGAGTTGATATGGGTGGACAGACAGACAGACAGACAGACAGACAGACAGAAGAACAGACACACACATTTCACCGGATCGATCAAGTCACCTTTTTCCTAATTTTTGCAAATTGAGAGTAGGCTAAGAAATATTGCCGGCGAAAGTGAATACTACAGTACTGTGTCGACATGCTGACTGAGATGGTCACTCAGCACCACCAGGCAGAGAATTTTGCGAAAAGGCTGGTGAGGCGGGGTGCGGTGTGGCAGACCAGCTGCAGGATAGACTATACTTGTTTATCGCCAACTGCTTATCTCCAGACACAACAAACAAGTCTGGCCTGGCCTGGCCTGGTCTGGCGTGTCTTGAAGGACACCCATCATCACGCGCGCTTATCATTTCTTCTTGTATGCCATCGTACAATGTACGTTAATTGTTTTCCAGAAGCAGTGGACTCTACTTAACCCTGGAACAGTACATTACACACCGTTCATCAGGGTAGCCTACTCAGTACCCTAGACTGGCTGCATGGCTCAGTGGTAATGTTCGCGCCGGCAGTGGCCAAGGTTGCGAGATCAAAATCCCGACGCAGTCAATTTGTATTTGAGGGTGCTTAAATGCGAGGCGGCCGGTGTCAGTAGATTCACTGGCACGTTAAGGATCCCCCTCATGGGATCATTCCGGCACCCCAGCATTGCAAAAAGTCTCAGTACTTAAAATGGATGTAAAACTCAAAACATTATTTATTTATTTATTCGTTAATTCCCCATAAGGAGAGCGTTACAACACAATCAATTATCATGTTTTATTCTCGCCCTTTCTTCCTTTTCCCCCAAAACCTCTCATATACACACTATGCTTCCTCTTTCTCTCCTCCGTCCACTTCTTTCCCGGTTATCTCTCTATGGGAGTTTGCTCAAACTTCTGTTGTCAAAGTTTTCCTCTGCATGTGCTCCTGTCTGCCATGTCTTCTGTCGAGACGTTTAGTTTCTTGAGTTCTTCCACGGTTAAATTAATCACAGTTGACATCCCTGGCATAGAATACAGTCGTAGTATTGGCTCTCTGACAAATAGGGTCAGTTGTGTGGGTCAAGTTGTGTAATTTTAGTCGTGTTTATGTCATTTGGTTTGTGAATTAGAATAATCGAGGACTGGTCCAGGAAAACGGTATAGGCCTTCGTGTCAAAATGGAAAAGTTTGGTAACCTCGATGTTAGGCCTCTTAAAACAACAATTATCATCATCATCATCATGGAAAAGTTTGGGGGGGGGGGGAATAGTATTATTTTAATTTGTCCAACATAAAGTGTCTTATAATATAATTATGATCCCTTCAAACATATTCAGCTGCGAATAAGCAATTTTAAGTCCTCTTACTTTGACAAGTGCCATGTCGCTCATTTGTTGCAACAATGACATAACTTAAAATATGATGTTTGTGGGAAACGGTGATTGAAGATTTAAAGGAATTTACTGAATTGTGGATTATTTGAATAATGTCAAGGTTTTGACGCCATATTGAATTGAAGATTTATTACCTTGCTTCAGATGAGTGTAACAGACACCAACGGAACTAAGAAGTATGAGTGCTCTTGATGTAATCGCAATATTTTCGGAAACTAGCACAACGACTCACATGTAGTCTCACGTTGCCAAGAAAAGCGATAGAGTAGTGTCGATTTAATCAATCGATAATGAATATTTTCCATCACTAAACAGAGGAAAACGCGGAAAAAGTGCAGATTCCTAGTTATGTCACTGTTGCAGCAAATGAGCGATGTAGGCCTATACCTTCCTTGGATATGGTACAAAACGTGGAGTGTTTTATGTGGGCAATGTTTGTTCTTGCTTGCACAGACCCTTATAAAAGCCATAAGTTAATACTTTACCCATGAAATATAGCATTGCCAGGAGGTCTATCTTTTTCTCTGCATTTAAGTATTTATTAGGAGGTAGACTGCAGTGTTCGTCCTTTTGTTGTCTGGATGCGTGGCTTAGCGGTAACGTTCTTGCATACTCAGCCCAAGGTTGCAGGTTTGAATTCTGGTGCAGTCAGCTGGCATTTGACGGTGCGCAAATACGAGGGAGCCGTGTCAGTAGATTTAGAGGCACGTTAAAGATTCCCTTCGGGGAAAAATTCCGGCACCCCGGTGTCTCTAAAAGCCAGTGTAGTTAAAAGGGACGTTAAACCAATAACATTATTATTATTATTATTATTATTATTATCTTCTTCTTTATTTACTCAACTTACAGTCGGTAGCATGAATCATATCGGTACATTACGTACAAGAAAATGAGTAAAGTAACACTTAAGCCTATAGCATACATTTCCGGACTATACGGTATAACGTAGACGTTTGACAGTTAATTTTCTTTTCTCTTCTTATCTATCACGTCTCCTTTTCACAAGAGGGTCCAAAGAAAAATCCTAATGTGTATTCAAAAACCCTCTAACGATGCGGCAGGTTTTCAGAATTGCAGCCTTTTGTACAATAGTGTGGGTGTATATGGGAAGATTTAGTGTGGCTAGATTTACTGAAAAGGATTTAGGTGTCAGGCCAGTGGGGGAAAGGAGGAAAGGAAGAATCGTCACATTTTTTTGTCTCCGGATTCTAGCAACCTCCATAGCTAGAGGAGTATATTTATCAGTCTTCTCTCGGTATTTATGGTGGATATTATGGTCATTCGGAACAGATATGTCAATCAAGTACTTGTGATGGTTCTTCTTATCAGTTAAAGTTATGTCTGGTCTATTATGAGGAGTTGTTTTGTCTGTTTGAAAAGTGCGATCCCAATATAGCTTGTAATCTTCGTTTTCCAGCACTCTTTCTGGAGAGTATTTGTAATAAGGCGTCCTGTCGTGTATGAGAGATCGGGTTAGGGCGAGTTCTTGATGAATGACTTTGGCAACATCGTTATGCCTCTCTGTAAGATGTTGGCGCTAGAATTCTGCAGCTGCTGGTAATATGCTCTATGGTTTCTGGGCCGGTATTGCACTTCCTGCATTCGTCATCTATAACAGTCTGATCTTTCAGGATGTGTTTCTTATAACTTCTTGTGGTGATAACTTTGTCTTGTATCGCCTGGTTAAATACCCTCAGTTTCTGGAAACAGCTCTCCCCTTGACAACCATGTGTTCGAAAGTTGTTTGTCAATATTCTTGTTATTGCACTGGTTGTAGAATCTGCCATGAAGTTCTTTTCCAGCCCATCTCTGCACCTTCTCTCTGTTCAGTGTGTTCTTGTCTTTCATTACGAAATTTCCTTCATGGATATTCAAAGGAGTGTGATTGAAGTCAGCTTGTGCTACCGCTCGATGTAAAACACTGGTATCTTTCCGAGAATGAAAGTAATTCCTTAGATGTATAACTTGTTGATTGTGCAGAGCTATAGCATCAAGAATACCTCTGCCTTCTTCATTTCTAGGTGTTGTTACTCTCTCTATACAAGCATTGGGATGCAACATTCTGTGTTTCGTAAGCATAGTTCTTATTGTGCGATTAATGTTTTCTAGGTCTGTTTGAGACCATTTTAAAACACCAAACGAATACATCAGCACAGATATAGCATATGAATTGATAGCTTTTGTTTGGTTATGAGCACTAAGCTTGGTTTTCAGCAGAAGTCGAAGTCTATGATTAAATTTCTGGTAGAGGTTCTCCTTCTCAGATTTACTGTCGATTGCAACTACTTGCTCAAATCCTAGATATTTATATGTTTCATCTTTCCCCATGCTGTCAATTCGCTCATCAGCTGCTATGCTTATTCCCTCTGTTCTACACCACTGTCCTTTGTTGATGCTGTTGATTTTGCATTTGCCAGTGCCAAACTCCATGCAAATGTCCTTCGAAATGTTATCTGTTATATTGATGAGTGATGTCAGTTGGTTCCTATTTGCTGCATACAATTTTATATCATGCATATAAAAGAGGTGATTTACTTTGAGGAGATTTTTTTTATTTTCTTTTATTATTATTATTATTATTATTATTATTATTATTATTATTATTATTATTATTATTGAGCCTCCGTGGCTTAGGCGGCAGCACGCCAGCCTCTCACCGCTGGGTCCGTGGTTCAAATCCCGGTCACTCCATGTGAGATTTGTGCTGGACAAAGCGGAGGCAGACAGGTTTTTCTCCGGGTACTCCGGTTTTCCCTGTCACAATTTCATTCCAGCAACACTCTCCACTATCATTTCATTTCATCTGTCATTCATTTAATCATTGCCCCAGAGGAGTGCGTCAGGCCTCGGCAGCCGGCACAGTTCATATCCTCGCCGCTAGCTGGGGGCTTCATTCATTCCATTCATGACCCGGTCGGAGACTGGAAGCAGGCTGTGGATTTTCATTTTTTCATTATTATTATTATTATTATTATTATTATTATTATTATTACGTCCTTTTGTTAGAATCTGACATTTCTTCCACTCTTCAGAATCACTCAGGTTTTCCTGGTAAGGACCAATGATAAATGATCACTAGTAACCCAAATCCAACTGGTGGCTTTCTTTGCCAGATTTCAGAACTCCCTTAGCCATTGTGTTTGGCTTCCATTGCTTCGTCACACTTCTTTGCCTTCGATACGTTTACAGGTAATGGCCTGTTGTTGTACTGTACATGATACAAAACTGTCCTATTCCTACACAGCTAGCAAACCTCCACAGAACATACACATACACTAGGCCTATCGTTCCCAAGAAAGCCATCTACTCGACATTTTTGTATCTACTGTATATGAAGGGATGTTTGGCACATAGAACCTGTACCATTACTATGACATTGGCGCAGGTAGTTTTATCATATTCCATTACAAAAACCAAATTCGACCTCGGTTGGTTGGTTCTTAAGTTTAGGGGCTGCGACAACGCGGTCATGTAGCCCCGTGTACTTTGGGTGTGTGTAGAATCTGTCTGGTAACCGGTGTTAATTTTGATGGTTGTATTAGTGTGTGTTATCTGTTTTTTAATTTAAGTACTGCAACTTAGAATTTTTCAAATAGTTCCTACTTTTGTCGCCAAGCGCCACCGAAAACGACTACTAGGCCAAGTTCAGAACTTAGCTACTAGACGCCACCGCAGTTGGCTCTTGGCAACGAACGTAGAAACCTAAGAGCGTTGTTTACATTCTTAACCTATCCAATTTAGCTTCACACAGGTGCAATTAGTGGAAGGTTCTTTAACATGCCATAAATCTATGACATGGGACCGTCGGCTTTAATTCCCCTCCGAAGGAAGGCATACTGAGGGATTTTTAACACTCTTAAAAAATCCGACGGCTTCGGCCGGGTTTGAACCCGCTATCTTGGGCATAGAAGCTCAGCATGCTACCGACTATGCCACCGAAGCCGCCAAAAAAATTCGACCTCAGAGGCACTTATACCGTTAGGCATGTCTGCTCCTTAATTTATAAAATGGTAAATTATTTGAAATAGACTAATGATAAAATATTAGTAATGAAAGAAGTGATAATGATAATAAGTGTCCGGTGTTCCCTATCGCCTACTGTAAGTTAAGTTACTCTGTCTTAGGCTATGTATTTTGAGGACAGAGGGTTGTAATGTAATGAATGAACATCACACTGAACACCTCCTATGATAAGTGTTCAGAACTCAGAAAGTAGGCGCTGTGTTTATTAGACATTTTATTATTGTTTTGATATGCTGAATTGCTGTGCCCAAGATAGCGGGTTCAAACCCGGCTGAAGTCGTCGGATTTTTTAAGAGCGTTAAAATCCTTCAGTATGCCTTCCTTCGGAGGGGAAGTAGAGCCGGCGGTCCCATGTCATAGATTTAGGCTATGGCATGTAAAAGGTCCTTCCACAGACTAAACTTGTGTGAAGCTAAATTGTAGGTTAGATTTCGTTGGAACGCTCTATCAAAGTTCCAACATTCACCATTAGGTATCATTGACATCTGGTAGCGAAAGTTGGAACTACTTGAAATTGAACTTGTAGCTCACCCTACAGCTACAGCCTCTGGCGAGCCGAATATGTCCTCGGACACTCCCGACACTAAGAGCCAATAAATAAAATATTGATTTGATGCATACTTTCACATTTAAGTAAGTAATTGGTATTCTGCCCGAAGGCAGGTCCAAGCCTCCGGAGTTTACGTGTGGTAGGGTGGCCAGGGCCTTTCCGCTCCTCCTTATGTTAGCCAACAGCCCGAAGTACTTAGAACCGGTATACCATCCAAATTCCGACCACGCCTAATGCTGCTTAACTGCGGAATTCTCATGGGATCCGGTGTTTGAACATGGCCAGGCCGTTGGCTTACTTTCGCATTTACTGGTACATTTTAATGTTTCTTGGCACGAAGAGCAGTTGACAGTTTGGAGATCGATAGCAAGAGGTAGATATCCAGTGTTTTGATAAACATTGTAACCTTGTCGCCGGATTAGTGAATCGTCTGGCTGATAAGCAGACTAGACTGTTAGCCGTGGCAATGGACGAACTTTATGCTTCTTACGCTTTGACAAGTGATCGATTACCTACATCAATGTCTTCTTAGCCGGCGTTCCTTTTACATTAGGCCTATGAGAATATTACTAGAAAATAGTCTTAGGCCTATGTCACTCTGATCACTAGACTGGGGCTCTTAGGCTACGTTTTCACGTTGGAATTTTCAATCCTTTATTTTCGGGTTTACATTTTTGTATGTGTTATAGTATCTAGACCTATCTCTACTTAGTATAGAGTTACGGCTGTGAGTTTGCTTCATCGCTCGCCGCATGAGTCACAACTGCCCCCGGGCTGGGCTGTGCTCTGCCTCAGTATATTGCGTGCGCCTTATGCAACAGGACTACTAGGACAAAGGGATGGTCCAGAATATTCGTGACTCAGCCAGTGATGGAAACCTCGAGAAGCCGTGAACCCTGGATGGGTCTAGAAGCATTTATTGAGTCACCGGCCTGCTATATAAGAGCGACCTGTCAAGCAGTGTGTGTGTGTGTGGTTTTTTTCGAGCTAGTGCGAGCGTTTATCCTGAGCGACAGAAGTGTGGTGACGTAACTTGCGAAACCCCTAGTGAAACTGATTCTCTTGACAGCGAGGGAGTGAGAAGCATACAGGGGACTGCCTGTGTTTTGAGCGAGTGTGATTTCAGTGAGCGACAGAGGTATTGTGGGGAAGTGCCGTGCGAGTTACGAAATCCAGTGACATTGTTTCCCAGTTTGTGAACAGCGAAGCAGCGTGTAGCAGGTTATCGTAAGTAACTGTAGTTTGTGTACATAAAGAAGCGGTGCAGGTATTCCACGGGTATCTTTAGTGGAGAATTAGCTGCATGACTAAGTGAAAGGGGCAAGAGCGCTCAAGGGAGAGACTTGAGGAAACTGGAGTAAAGTTCTAATTGCTTGTATTTGCTGTTGAGTGGTGTATCTTTCTGGCCGCAATAAAGTTAATTCTTTCTTTAAAGGAACAATCTGTGTTGTGCTTCAACCCACTGTAATCCAGTTAACAAAAGTGCCACTAGGGGGGTGGCGCGTAACAACTGGTGTCAGAAGTGGGATTACGAACTCAAACACAAGCACAACACCTGACGGTCCTGGTTTCAAAACCCGAGCAGGTCATTTTTTTTAAATTTTCCTGTGAGTGCATGCCCTTTACAAGACAAACATCTAAAATGGAAGTGCAATTTGCAGCATTGCTAGAAAAGTTAAGTGGCATGGAAGCCAAGATGGAAGACGGCCAGAAGAAGATGGAGGACGGCCAGAAGAAGATGGAGGACTGCCAGAAGAAGTTAGCCGAGGACCTAACTGCCAAACTAGAAGACGGCCGGAAGAAGTTAGCCGAGGACCTAACTGCCAAACTAGAAGACGGCCAGAAGAAGATGGAAGACGGTCAAAATTAGCTAGCGGAGGACCTAAAGAGGATAGAGGACGGTCAGAAGAAGATGGAAGACGGTCAGAATAAGTTGACACAGGACCTGAAGAAATTAGAACTGGGTCTGCGTGAGGAAGTCACGGCAGTGGAAAAGAAGTTCGATGCCTTACAAGTGGAAGTTGCCGAGCTGTGCCAACGTCCGCTGATGGGGGTGGAGGAGAAATTCAACGCCTTAAAAAAGGAAGTTGCCGAGATGCGCCAACGCCCACTGACGGGGGTGGAAGAGAAATTCTACGCTTTACAAAAGGAAGTTGCTAAGCTGAGCCAACGCCCGCCGACGGGGATGGAAGCGAGATTCAACGCTCTACAAGAGGAAGTTGCCGAGCTGCGCCAACGCCCGCCCACCGTTACACCGTGAATATCAGGAACGGGACATAGCAGAGTGACGCCCCCAACCTTCGACGGAAAGGTCCCCTGGAGCACCGACTTACGTCAGTTCGAGACAGCCTGTTCTATAAACAACTGGAACGGCACGGAAAAGGCTACAGCTCTCATTGTAGCGCTGAGAGGGGACGCCCTTAACGTCCTTCAGGCCATCCCGATTGGATCCCAGGACTACGCTTCCCTAATCGCCCATATGGAGTCCCGATATGGAGATTGCCATCTTCAGCAGGCCTACCAGATGCAGCTCCGGACCCGGGTATAAAAGAACGCGGAAACCCTGCAGGAGTTCGAGATGGACATCGCACGCCTCGTAAGGCTCGCCTATCCAACAGCGCCAGCCGACTCTCTGGAACAGATTGCGACGCAGACCTTCACCGACGGGCTACGGGACTCGGACACTCAACAGGCGCTGCGACTCTCGCGCAATAAGACCCTGGCAGATGCGCTGAGCCACGCACTTGATTTCGAGACGGCAAAGCTGGAATCTAGAATGCACGCGCGGGTGCGTCAGGTGGACGTCGACGAACCAGTAAAAACCAACGAGACCAAGCCCCTGACCGACGAATTAATGGAGGCGCTAAGCCGTTTCTTCGATAGTCGCGGCACCACCAGCAACGACACAGCCGGAAGGCAACCGGAGAGGCGGCCCGGAAGAGGACTACCGACCTGCTGGACCTGCCGTAAGAGAGGCCACCTGAGCAAGGACTGCGGTGATCGCCGCCGCCAAGGGTTTCCGTCGGGACAGTCAGTCGTAGGGAAACCGCGCTGCCCAGGAAAGCAAGTATCAGCCAGCCTTGGGGGGCAAAGGTTGACTTGTGACAGTCGTCAAGCCCCGGCAGTCCAAGTTCGTGTGACGCAGTTACGGAGGGATAATAGCAGCCTGATGGTCGACGGAGTCGTCAACGGAGAGAGCTGGCCCATGCTAATCGACACGGGAGCATCGAGGACCATCGTCAGTCCCACCGTGATCCCGAAGTGGAGAGTGGAACCCACACAAAGGAACCTCCAGCTAATAACCGCGACCGGAGAGACCGCACCGGTACATGACGAAGCATCACTGGAGTTCATCATTGGTCGACGGGCGATAAAGCATCCAGTGCTTGTGGCTGACGTATCAAATGAAGTGATCATCGGACTGGACTTCCTGGACCAGAACATCATCTTGGATCTGAGTACCAACACTCTGCACTTCGGAGGTGAGGAACCTGCTTTGCAACCAGCACACGAGGCCGTCGCCGCACGACGAGTAAGGCTGAGAGAGGACGTCATCGTTCCCGCCAGGACGGAAGTCAGCGCTGCCGTAATTGTCGACGGAACTGCTGAGGGAGTGGCGGCTGTCATCGAGCCAAAGTATGAGGAGATCCAGACAAAAGGATTGCTAGTTGCCAAGACTCTCATCAACACGACGTCTCGGCCGTACGTCCGCCTGTCCAACCTGAACGACTACGATATTACGGTTCACCGGGACACCAACCTAGGAGTCTGCGAGCCCGTTAGCTGGATTGCCCGCATCACAGACACGATGGACGGACACCTGCAGACGGACAACCGAAGAAGACGCGTCCTGCCAGAAGAACTACAGAAGCTGTACCAAGGATCCCAGGACCATTTAGACGAGGAACAATCACGCCAACTTCGAGACCTGCTACACGAATTCCAGGATGTCTTCTCCATGGGGAGCAAAGACTTCGGCAGGACAAGCTTGGTCCAACACAGAATCGACGTTGGGGACAGCGCACCGATTAGGGCCCCATTCCGACGTGTCCCGCTCGCCAAGCAAAAAGAAGTCGACCGGATGGTAGAAGAGATGAAGGAGCAAGGAGTGATCGAGCCATCACATAGTCCTTGGAGTTCTTCGGTCGTGCTAGTGAAGAAGAAGGACGGTTCCACCAGGTTCTGCGTGGATTACAGGCGGGTGAATGACGTCACGAAGAAGGACAGCTACCCTCTACCCCGGATCAACGACACCCTGGACACCATATCAGGGTCAAGATGGTTCTCTACCTTGGATTTGAAGAGTGGCTACTGGCAGGTGGAGGTCCACCCTAAGGACCGCGAGAAAACTGCGTTCTCTGTGGGCAGCGGGCTCTGGCAGTTCACCGTCATGCCATTCGGACTGTGCAACGCCCCTGCGACCTTCGAAAGGCTAATGGAGTCCATTCTGAGGGGACTACACTGGAAGACCTGCCTGGTCTACCTAGACGACGTCATCGTTCTGGGAAGAAGCTTCGAGGAGCACTACAGCAACCTGAAGGAGATCTTGATGAAGCTACGGGCTGCCCAGCTGAAGTTGAGCCCCAAGAAGTGTCAGCTCTTCCAGAAGCAGGTCCAATACCTTGGGCATATCGTCTCCGAGGAAGGGGTGCGCACCGACCCAGAGAAGACCGCAGCTGTGAGGGAGTGGCCAGCTCCGAAGGACAAGTCCAAACAACGAAGCTTCCTGGGACTCTGCACTTATTACCGTCGCTTCGTGAGAGGATTCGCCGACATCGCCAAACCACTACATCGACTGACTGTGAAGGACCAACTCTTCACGTGGACAGCAGAATGCCACAGTGCCTTCGAACAACTCAAGCAGGCTCTGTGCACCGCGCCTATTCTGGGCTACCCCAGATCTGGATCAAGGTTCATCGTCGATACCGATGCCAGCGACTTTGGTATAGGGGGAATCCTGTCGCAAATAGTGGACGGCGAGGAGAGAGTAGTGGCCTAATTCAGCAAAGCCTTGTCAAAGCCAGAAAGGAACTACTGCGTCACCAGGAAGGAACTGCTCGCCATCGTGAAGACCATCGAACACTTCCACAAGTACCTGTACGGGCAAGAATTTCTCATCAGGACCGACCATGCATCCCTGCGGTGGCTCCTGAACTTCAAACAGCCCGAGGGTCAACTCGCGCGGTGGTTAGAGATGCTTCAACAGTACAACTTCGAGATCCAGCACAGGAAAGGCCAACTGCATTCTAATGCCGACGGCCTGTCACGAAGACCGTGCCCCGAAGACTGCACCTTCTGTACTAGGAGGGAGGAGAACACCGGGATACAGTGCCGACGGACTACTGTGGAACTTCAAGGGAACTGGAGCCGCGAATCTTTCACGCGGGCACAAGCAGAAGATGATGACCTGGGACTGATAGCCGAACGGAAGAGGGCCTGTGTCCCCAGACCCGGGTGGAACATTGTGAGTGACTGCAGCCCAAAGTTTAAGTCCTACTGGGCGCAGTGGGACTAGCTGGTTGTGAGGAATGGCCTCATCTGCCGAACCTGGGGGAGCACCGATGGGAACACATCTCGGGAACAAGTCGTCGTTCCAAAGGCTATGACGGAGGAAGTCCTGAAGGAAGTTCATGAGGATCATCTGGTGTGCACTTAGGGATAAAGAAGACCCTGGAGAAGCTGAGAGAGCGGTTCTACTGGATCGGGTGCCGAACAGACGTGGAGAACCACTGCGCGAGTTGCCACGATTGCGCAGCCAGGAAGGGCCCAGGACGAAGACGACGGGGTTCACTGAAGACCTACAACGTGGGCGGCCCCATGGAGAGAGTGGCCATCGATGTTGCTGGACCATTCCCGTTAAGCGAGGCAGGGAACCGCTACATATTGGTCGTCAACGACTACTTCACCAAATGGCCGGAGGCGTATGCGCTCCCTAACCAAGAAACCGCGACGATCGCAGAGACCCTGGTGAAGGAATTCGTCAGCCGGTACGGAGTACCCCTGGAGCTGCACTCCGACCAAGGGAGGAACTTCGAGTCGCAGGTGTTCCAGAACCTATGCCAGCTGCTGGGAATCCGGAAGACAAGGACAACGCCGCTACACCCTCAGTCCGACGGGATGGTAGAGCGATTCAATCGCACCATCGAGAACCATCTCCGAATAATCGTCAGCGAGCACCAGAGGGATTGGGACAAACATCTTCCACTATTTCTCCTGGCCTACCGCGCCGCCGTGCATGAAGCCACCAGGTGCACACCAGCCCGGGCCATGTTTGGGAGGGAGCTCCGTCTACCTGTCGATCTTGCCTTCGGCCGACCTGGGAATGATCCGGTCCCGGTAAGCCAGTATTGTCAAGAACTGGTCGACCAACTGGAGGACGTGCACGCGTTCGCGAGGACGAAACTGCGGATCGTGACCGACCGAATGAAGACCCGATACGACCAACAGACGGATGCCGGCGTATTCCACGAGAACGACCTCGTCTGGCTCTTCAACCCATTACGGAAGAATGGCCTGTCACCCAAACTGCAGAAGTCCTGGGAGGGCCCGTACCGAGTCGTGAAACGGATCAACGATGTCGTCTACAGGATCCAGCGGAGCCCGAGGGCGAAGATGAAGATCGTGCATCGAGATCGCCTGGCAGCCTACGGAGGGACCCAGACGGACCAATGATTGATCGGGACGATCAGCCTTTTAGGAAGGGGGTGGTGTTACGGCTGTAAGTTTGCTTCATCGCTCGCTGCATGAGTCACAACCGCCTCCGGGCTGGGCTGTGCTCTGCCTCAGTATATTGCGTGCGCCTTATGCAACAGGACTACTAGGACAAAGGGATGGTCCAGAATATTCGTGACTCAGCCAGTGATGGAAACCTCGAGAAGCCGTGAACCCTGGATGGGTCTAGAAGCATTTATTTAGTCACCGGCCTGCTATATAAGAGCAACCTGTCAAGCAGTGTGTGTGTGTGTGTTTTTCGAGCTAGTGCGAGCGCTTATCCTGAGCGACAGAAGTGTGGTGACGTAACTTACGAAACCCCTAGTGAAACTGATTCTCTTGACAGCGAGGGAGTGAGAAGCATACAGGGGACTGCCTGTGGTTTGAGCGAGTGTGATTTCAGTGAGCGACAGAGGTATTGTGGGGAAGTGCCGTGCGAGTTACGAAATCCAGTGACATTGTTTCCCAGTTTGTGAACAGCGAAGCAGCGTGTAGCAGGTTATCGTAAGTAACTGTAGTGTGGGAACATAAGGAAGCGGTGCAGGTATTCCACGGGTCTCATTAGTGGAGAATTAGCTGCATGACTAAGTGAAAGGGGCAAGAGCGCTCAAGGGAGAGACTTGAGGAAACTGGAGTAAGGTTCTAATTGCTTGTATTTGCTGTTGAGTGGTGTATCTTTCTGGCCGCAATAAATTTAATTATTTCTTTAAAGGAACAATCTGTGTTGTGCTTCAACCCACCGTAATCCAGTTAACAAAAGTGCCACTAGGGGGGTGGCGCGTAACAATAGGCTAAAACAAAGTCACTGATTCTTGGATGTAACGGGTAATTTTGAAAACCATTGGATGGATTTTGATGCGGTTTTCACCATTTTGCAAAGGATTTATCAAGGAAAGTTTGCGTAGAAGAACATTCATTTATGACCAAAGGAAGCCAAGCAGTAACGATTTCAGTGAATCGAGTCGAAGAAATACCTGCCGTCCGTGCGGCTTTTATGCTTACGCTGGGTAAACCGTTAAATTAGCCGCAATAATTGTTCAGCATTAAAAGTTCTACAGACAAGTCAGCGACAGAATCTCTATCTTCAATACATCGCCCTCTATAAGTGATTTTATGTTTTCATTTCTTCCAACAGTCTCCATTCAGTGGAATTTTAAATTATTAGTTTCGGAGTGAGTTTACGAGCTAGCGAGCGTGCCTATCACCCCAGCTTCGGCCAGCATCAAACAGTTGAGTCGTGTCCAGTTAAGACTTCAGAGAAGTTTATATATGTTTGGAGTTTCGCTGTTCACCTCGGCTTTCCTGAATTGCGTCTGGAACCTGCCGTCCGTGTACCTTAGCTTACGCTGGGTAAACCGTTAAAGATACCGAATATCTGAAATGGAGTAACTAACTACAAACATGGCTTTTATATGGTATTAATAATAATAATGATAATAATAATGATACTAATAATGCTGTAATAAATAAATACAGTAGGCTATATGGTGAGATAATCAAACAAAATTGTCTAGAACAAGAATCCATCAATGACAGAATCTGGAAAATAGACCGGGCATCCCATCTGACGAAAAACATCTATAATAAGAAGGAGTTGAGTTGACACTATAGCACAATACTTAAACCAGAAGGGCTATGTGCTTCGGAGACTTTGACTTTGTGTAGACAAGGACAAGCCGTTAAATTATTAAAACGCGAACGAAGGATATTACGGAACATTTAGGCAACAGATTGGTTGATGGGCAGGTGCTATTGAGATCCAACGAACTAGGACATACACTAAGAAAAGATTGCTGTTCTACTGGCACATCTTCCGTATGTCTCATGACCGACTGACTAAGAAAATCTGATATTTCACAAAGCCAAAGCCAACCAAATGAAGATGGTCCCAAGAATGTGAGAAAGACCTGATGCAAATTGGTATTCCAGAAAAGAAAATTCACGGCAGATTTGAATTGTGAGAAATTATTAAAAACAATCAGGAGGTTTTGTAGACATTGCATTCTAGACTGTTTTGTTATTAAACGTTACTTTTCAAGTTAATAGAATCTGAGAAACTGTGCCCAGGAGACGCAGAGGCCTCTGCTAGAAGCACGAAAGAAAGCACTGATCGATGGACTCAAGAAATACTGGGATGATGCCAAGGCTGGTAGAAGAACGAGATTTAGGCACAAATGAAATCGATTGTTGACATGAAGTCCATTGAAGCTAAATTCAAATGAAAATAAAATAATAGTAATAATAATCGGATGGCTTCTGCTGCCGTGGTGTATACTGTATCTTGAGGTGAACTGTTTCCCTATATCAACGCTGTCATCTGGCAGCAAAATGGGAATGGACTCCTACGCAGTCAGACTCTATAACACGTGGGTGTTCTCGCCTACCAGCTTCGTTCTCTCGTGGGCGAGACAGTTGATCAAACTTAAGTTTCTCCGAACTGTTGCTTGTCATATGAAACACATCTTCCGCTTGTGTGAGGAAAGGAGTAAGCTCTGATAAATTTGCGATCTTGCTTGCAGCATTCTGCGTGCGTGCTTTTGTGATAAAGATGTGCTGCTGTGCATCAATATTTTTAAGTGATTGATTAATAGAATATTGAAATATTAGAAGTTATTTTTCAGTGTTTGATAAGTAATCTATTATTAAAAGCTTTTCAGTTGGTCAACACGAGTGTGCTAATATTAGATTGGGCGGGATTTTACAATAATGTTCTAGTGCCTGATGTAAAATACATGAATTACCGGTATTTATACACTTCATAAAATACTTCTTATACAGAAGTAGGGCTTGATTGGATGACAAGTTTCGTTCGTCAAGCACACATCATCAGGTTCAACAGATATGTGTATAACACTTATGTGCAACAGTATTTACAATTATATTAAGCTACAAAATTTTTAATCAAACTTTGTAACGAGTTGAATCTTTAACCAGTTATTTTCAGACTATTTTCATTTTATGAAAAAAAATAGGACTTTGAGATCACCTTTTGTCCGTGTGAGTGTATGTGTGTGCGTATGTGTGTGTGTTTGTGTGTGTGTGTCCCCTGTAATAACTTCTAAACGGCTAGGGCGATTTCAATGAAACTCGGTAAGGTCATAGCAAACATTCAGTTAACCCCGACCGTGCCCTTTAAATTTTATTACGTCTCACCAATCCAACATGGCGGCTGAGCGAAATATTTCACCAGCATTCAATATCTCCGAAACCATTAGGATATCACCCTGAAATTTTGTACGATGATAAAAGGAACTACTGGAAGTTCATCTATGAGACTTTCAAACACCTGGTAACTAACCAACATGGTGGCCAAGCGAAGTTGAGACTTTTAAATAGACTTTTCTCGCGATTTAACCGTCCAAATCCAATGAAACTTGGTACAGCAAATGTGTGTACACATTGTAGTGCCCTTGCATCTAATTTAGTTCAATTGTTTACATAACCTCAAGATGGCGGCTGTGCGAAATATTTCACTGGCATTCTATATCTCCAAAACTATTACTGATATCACTCTGAACATTTGTACGGCGACAAAGGGCACTAGTACACAATTATCTATGTAACTTTCAAAAACCTGTAAAGTACAAAACGAACATGGCGGCCAAGCGAAGTTGAAACATTTTAATAGACTTTTCTCGCGATTAACCATCTGAGCGCAATGCAATTTGGTACAGTAGTCTAAATGTTTATACACATTGTAATGCCATCGTATCTAATTTAGTTCAATTGTTTACATAACCTCAAGATGGTGGCTGTGCGAAATATTTAACCGGCATTCTGTATCTCCAAAACTATTACTGATGTCATCGTCAAAATTTGTACGGCGATAAAGAGCACTAGTACAAAATTATCTATGTAACTTTCAAAAACCTGTAAAGTACAAAACGAACATGGCGGCCAAGCGAATTTGAAACATGTTAATAGACTTCTCTCGTGAATTAACCATCTGAGCGCAATTAAATATGGTATAATAAATGTTTATACATATTGTAATGCACTGGCATCCAGTTTAGTTCAATTGTTTACATAACCTAAGGATGATGGCTGTGCAAATTTTTAAAATTAAGTTATCATTTCTTGTGTCGTAATCACGCGATTGAAGGGAAAGTTTGAATAATTAACCTTCGTAATAATTTTCATTGAATGGTACATAAATCTATGGCCTATACATATAACAATCCAGCATGGCAACCATCCGAAATATTTAGACGGTTCTCAATATCTACGTCGCCTCCGTAGCGTAGCGGTCAGCATCGTTAGCTGCCGCCCCGGAGGTCCTGGGTTCGATTCCCGGCTCTGCCACGAAATTTGAAAAGTGGTATGAGGACTGGAACGGGGTCTACTCAGCCTCGGGTGGCCCAAATGAGTAGAGGGGGTTCGATTCCCACCTCAGTCATCCTCGAAGTGGTTTTCCGTGGTTTCCCACTTCGTCTTCGGGCAAATGCCGGGATGGTTCCTACTTCAAGGCCACGGCCGCCTCCTTCCCCCTTCCTTGACTATCCATCCTAATCTTCCCCTCCTCTCTTCCCTCATGAGGCCCCTGTTCGCTTTGCAGGTGAGGCCGCCTGGGCGAGGTGCTGATCACGCCTCACCAGTTGTATCCCCTCCGACCAGATGTTCCAAGCTCCAGGACACTGCCCGTAGAGGCGGTAGTGGTGAGTTCCCTCGCTGAGTCCGTGGGAACCACCAACCTATAGGGTAAATCGACTAAATAAAATAAAAAAAAACTCAATATCTACGAATCTTTTACAGCAATCAAACTGAATTTTTTATGCTCATATAGGCTATGAACATGAGTCACCTATAGGACTTTCATTAACATGGTGAGCACAAATGCAACATGGCAGCGACGCGAAGTATACATATTTAAATGGACGATTCTTGCGATTTAACCATCCGAGGGCAGTGAATCTTGGTACGGTAAATGCTTATACAAATGTTAATTCACTGGCATCTATTTTATTTCAATTGTTTTCATAACCACAAGATGGCAGCTGTGCAAAATTTTAAAATCTATTTTTTACTTCTAGTGTCCTAATCATGCGATTGAAGTTTGAATACTAAACGTACACACTATTCTTCATGAAATAGTACATAACTCTCATACCTACATATATAAAAATCCATCATGGTGACCAACCGAAATATGAGATGGTTCTCAATATCTACGAGTCTATTACAGCAATCAAATTGAATTTGTGTATGTCGATAGAGGCAATTAACATAAGTAGGATATATGAAAATTGGCTTTAATTCTTCACGGAACTACTAATTTATTCCTTTAGTCTATTTAACTTTTATAATTTTATTTATGTAGCCCATGACCATTTATTTCATTTTCATGACGGGTCAGGGAAGGGATTTTGGAAGGAAATCTGCCGTCGACCTGTTGAAAGGAACTGTCCCGGCATTTGCCTGGTGGTGAAAATGGGAAACCACGAAAACCATTTTCCGGACGACCAAGGTGATATTCGAACCCACGCTCTCTGATGCCAGCGAGGTAGTGTTGAGTTTTTTGTTAGTAGGCTAGGCCTACTTTCATGTGTATAAGTCAAGTGTGAAAACCTTTAAATCGTTAACTTCTATCGTGCGAGGTTTTGCAGTCATTGCATTCTAGTCTGTTTTTGTTATTAAACATTACGTTTCGCATTTTCAAATTAATAGAATCTGGGAAACTGATTTATATTTTACTAGCAATCCGCCCCGGCTTCGCCCGGGAACTGTTATGAATCTGCAAGGAATTCCTATCAGACGTAATTTAAGAATGGCGAGGTGCATGAGACACAAATCCTCCTTCCGTCCAAACTAAAAACACTTATAGTAGGCGATGTATCGAAGATAGAGATATAATCTCCTGGACTTTTCTGTAGAATTTTTCATGCTGAAAAATTTTTACACTCATAGTATATTGATATGTTTAACGGTTTGCCCAGCGTAAGCTTAAAAAGCGCATGGACGCCAGGTTCTTTTTTCGACCTTTTCACTCAAATCGTTACTGTTCATAAATAAATTATTTTCTACAGAAATCTTCCTCGATATTACGGTACCTTTACAGAATGGTGAAAGCCGCATCAAAATCCATCCAGTGGTTCTCGAGATTATCCGTGATATCCAAGAATCGGGGACTTTGTTTTATACTAAGTAGAGATATCATTGACTGTATCGACCGGGTTAGCTCAGTGCGATGAGATGCTTTCGATGGAGACCTGAATTCCTGAGGCAGTTGGGTTTCAATCAGGCTATCAGCGATCCCGTGAGTTTGCCTTCCCCATTTGTTTTTGCAATAGATCATGGCCTCTTTTTTTCTATACTTTGTCAAACTGGACAAGCCTGAAGGCTAAAGATATAAGTTAGGCCTAGTTACTTTATAACTCAGCAATTCTTTTGGTTTGTGCCGTGTCTTATGTGGGGTTTCGCCTAGGACATTAAGCTGGCTCATCAGCGGGCTCTTGGAGTTTTAATTCACTGGCCGTGAAAGCCAATATATCATCTAGTTACTTCATGCCATTGCGATAGATGGAAAATTAGTCCAAATCCCACCATGTTATACGTCTTCGTGTTCTATCACCTCTACGAGTGGCTTTAAGAGGCGTGCAATTGGCGATCGTGTGCAAAATGATTATTGTCTCGAATTGCAAAACTATTCATTTCTGAAAAGTAATTGCGTTTTTATTGATTTTCTGCAAAATTAACACGTTTTAAATTAAAAAGAGATAAAAACATCTTTGCAAGAACGCTAAAATGCTTGAAATACTTAGTCCCATTCGTTATAGATTTTATTGAAAGTTATATAGATTTTAGCTTTCTTTTGCGAGGACTGTGTTTTGGAAATTTCATTCGAAGTATTGTACGTGTAGATGCTGTGGGTGAAGAGTTATTCAATGATAACCATCAAATTGCGACCGCCGTTCTTTGCATTAAATCGTGCACCACGGCCGCGAGGACAGCTGCAGCAAGTTCGGTGATGGGAGGTTCGAATCCCGGCACTGATAGCGGCTATCCTGAGTGTAATTTTTCCCTGAGCGCCTTACTTCAAGTCCCGGGGCATCTATCACATCCCTGTCCCTACTACAGTCATCAGAAATACAGGGTATCAGACAAAGTCAACACCAAACTACATGGGGATGATGACCAAGATGTCCTAAGCCTCTCAAATGAATTAACAACAAACAACCCTCTCAGCTCATCCCACTCCAGAAGCGAACCCTAAACACCACTGGTGGGGCCCATGATCGCTCTCTACGGCCCTGGGCTGAGGTGAGTTGGTTAAACAAACAGAAATTGATTGCTAAGAAAGACTATCCCTAATTATGTGTTTGGAGCGATTTGGCGTGAGGTAATGATGTGCCACACACTTTCACTGGATTGCGAAAACTGCGAGTCTGCAAGCAAGCAGGCAAGCGAGCGGCAGCTCTCCTCTAGTCAAGGTTACATCGTCTGGAGCCATACTCGCCCCGGTCTTAACTTAGGCGCGGGGAACCCGCTCGCCTGCTCCGCATAGCCTTGGCTGGGAGTTCCCTGACTGGCTGGCCAGCTAACCCGCCAAGGTCACAATGTCTGGAACTGAGTCTCGCCTCGCCTCGCCTGTTCTGGCCTCAGCTGGGAACTTTCCGCACTTGTCAGAGACACACGATAGGACGACACATTTCGCCAACACATTGCTTCAGTCTGTTGGACTGTCTAGACACTATTGCGTATGCACTTCTTCCGATCTGCACACGCACGCTAATGGGGCCGAGATTGGGTGTCTCGAGCACATGTTGTGCCCACCTCATCAGACACACCTGCGACTCGAGTAGCAAATCACGGCTCTTAACATCCATTTGATAGGTGCTGGCTGCCGTCTAGTTTCAGAGATCAGCTATCACTAAATAATTCGGGGGAAGACTTGGAGAAAGCGCTAACTTACTGAATTATTTATTTATTTATTTACAAGCAGTAGTACCCGGCTTCGCCCGGTGGATTTATTTGTTTTATGGATGATAATGAATACTACTACAGAACTGGAGCGCTCAAGGATAAGAAGCACCAACGCTTATTACAGCTGATAACCTCAGTACACTGCACCAACACCATCGCCCTTCTACCGAAGCATACTATTGTCATGATGATAACTCCTTTAAGGGGCCTAAGAAATCTTTTTGCACTAATTACTCCCCGGACTGCAATTTATAAGCAGCTCGCAATTCTGCACCAGAACACTGGTAGGGCCGACGTGATGCAGCCCGCATTGCCAAGCAACAATAGACTTAGGTATTATTGAAGCGGTTCGGGAGCGCTTGTTCTTCCGACTTACTGAACAAAAATCAATCTTTAAGGTTACCTGAGAGGTGTAGTCTAATGCTGCATGGCCTAAACTATTCCTCTTGAATCTGGCTATCATATATTTAAAAAAAAACTAATCCTACTGGTAGTTCCAGAGATTAGCGCGTTTAAACACACAAACAAACTAACTCTTCAGCTTTATTATATTAGTAGCCTAGAGATTTAGCGCATGCGCTTACTCATTCTCAGCATTTACAATCCTAGATATTAAATACAAACAAATTCTTCAATATCTCCGCAACTGCATTCTGTAGTACCACTCCCTCCTTCAGGCTTGATTACCCAAGAACAACCTTACTAAGCGACATTATTATTTATTTATTATTTATTTTATTTTATCGATTGTTCCCCTTAAGGAGACCGATTGAAATTGAATTATCGATTTCACCTTCGGGCGTTTTCCCTCTTCTCTTCCCAAAATCTCTTCATCCTATCGGAATGCTCCTTCTTCCGCTCAGCTGACCACTCTTTTCCACGTTGTCGTGATGTTATTAGCTCAAACTTAACATTTGTGGTTTTATTCCGGCACTCGGTGCGGTCCTTGACATTTTCTATGTTGATCTGTTGTAGGTACCTCTGGACCTCAGTCAGTCATTCCGTGCCGCATTTACTCTTTGTTATGTTTTTGAATAGTTTCTTTCCAGTTCTGGAGTGGCTTAGTGGGTAGCATGATGAACTGCTGTGCCCAAGATAGCGGGTTCTAACCCGGCCGAAGTCGTCGGATTTTTTAAGAGCGTTAAAATCCTTCAGTATGCCTTCCTTCGGAGGGGAAGTAAAGCCGGCGGTCCCATGTCATAGATTTATGGCATGTAAAAGATCCTCCCACAGACTAAACTTGTGTGGAGCTACATTTCTAGGTTAGATTTCGTTGGAATGCTCTATCAAAGTTCCAACGTTCACCACTAGGTATCATTGACATCTGGTAGCGAAAGTTGAAACTACTTGAAATTGAACGGAACTTGTAGCTCAACCTAGGGGTGTCCGCTGGAAGCAGCTACAGCCTCTGGCGAGCCGAACATGTCCTCGGACACTCCCGGCACTAAAAGCCATACGATAAATAAATGAGTTCTGGAGTTTTCCAACCTGTAGATGTGTGTGTAAAACTTTGCTCGGCGTTTTCTGATTTCTTCCGTTATTGTGTTGGTCTTTTGATAGAGTTCGTTCTGAGGTCTCTTCATCCAAATGCCGTTTTTATTGACTGGCCCGTAAATCTTCCTGAGATTGTTTTCCCTGCTTTTCTATGTCCTTAATTTTAGAATGACCGTCGATCACCATTGTTTCTGCTGCGTAGGTTGCTTCTGCAAGAATCTCTGTTTTATAGTGCCTTAATTCTGCGTCATATTATTATTAGACGGTTGTTATTAGGATGTCTCATAAGTAATGTCGGTTGGTGTTTGGTGTTTTATAAGATAGAATTGGTTTTCTTTGATTCGTCAATGTTATTTACAGGAGGCCATGGCTAGAATTGCGTATATTGCGAGAATATATCAGTCGGCAGTTGATGATACACAATCACAAATGGAACTTACAAAGTTGGAGGTTAGGGTCCATCTAAAGCACTACTGGAAACTAGATTACAAAGCTGCTGCCGCGGCTCAAAGAATATGTGAAGGTGTCGTTAGTGAGCGAGTGGCACAACGATAGTTTAGGTATTCCAGAAAGCGGCAAATCTGTGGTGGTTTCTTCTCCAGTGTTAAAACGTTGGAAGATAGAGCTCCTGCGTCCACCGACGAGTTCTCCGTCACCACATATCCTGTTGTTTGTCTCATGTAGTAAATCAACCCAGAGTGCTACCACACTAAGAGGATGTGAGCCGGGCGCCTCAGGCTGTATCCAAATCCGGTCACATGGCCACCAAACGAGGAAGGGCTAAGATTTCCTGGCGCACGCTCCCTCCTTCCTTGTGTTTATCATCCTGTTTGCTTACCGCAACACGCCTCACAAACATTACATCATCTAAAACCGACCCACACGAACATAATGTTGCTTGGTACACACACACCTCCCCAGGGACTCCACGGTCCACCGAGCTAATGCCACTTACGTAACGGTAATCTTCTTTATTAGTTTTCCTTCAACCGAAAAATATTCTACTCCTCCACAAATTTCGGTCTTCAGCATCTTCCTGGGTTAAGCCTCTGGTAGCCATGCTTCTCATTCATTACACCATCCATTCATTGTTCTCTTGGTTTACCTTCAGCTTGCCAATATAACATTAAATTTAGAATTCTACTATTCTACATCCTTTTCACATGTCCAAACAATTGTAAACTTCTTTCTTCAACCACATCTAGTACATTTCTTTTTTACCTGCATAATTTCCCTGATTCTCGTATTTCTAATTTTATCCAATTTCGATTTTCTCGCCGCCCTACACCAATAATCCATCTCTGCTACTAATAATTGGTTTGCTTGCTGTCTGTTTAACGTCCAAGTTTCTGCTCCATAACAAAATACTTTGTTCCACTGAACTGTAAATACGTTTCTTATATAATAATAATCCGTCAAATGGATACCACGAGCTGGTCTGAACTTGCAGAGAAAATGAAACAAGCAATAAAATTCGGTCAACCTCCGAGAAAGAGAAAACATAGGTGGTGGAACATCACATGCGATCATGCTATTGCATATAGGTTTAAAGCATGGAATAATTTCAATAGCCATAAAACAACAGAAAAATGGCAAGAATTTGTGCAGGTTCGGAAAAACACTTCTAAAATTATTCGCCGAGAAAAGCGCAATTATGATAATGATAGACTAAATGAAATAGAACAAGACTTCACTAAGAACAACACCAGAAATTTTTACAAGACCTTTAGAGAAAATATAGCAGGCTTTCAACCTCCTAGTTTATGCTTCCAACGACCTGATGGATCTCTGGAAACAAATACGAGCAATAATTGTGAAATTCTAGCTAAATATTTCAGTAGGCTACACTCCTTAATTGCGAAGCACCTTCTGAACAACTTCAATTTGCAAAACCAGTGCCCAACCTTGATTCACTTCCACCATCACATGAAGAAATAGTGGACATAATCAAGTCATTAAAAAACAATAGAGCCCCTGGTCACGGTACAAAAATACGCCACAAAGATAAAAAAAAACCAATAAAATGAAGATGGACTTATTTCAGAAGTTTGGAAATTGGATCATGAACACATAACACCAAAAATTCACAGAATAATATCAGATGTCCGGAAAACAGAGAAAATCCCAAAAGAATGAAAGAGTGCTTTGATACACCCACTCCATAAGAAGGGAAGCAAAACTGATCCAGATAATTATAGAGGAATTTCGCTTCTTCCAGTCACTTATAGAATTCTCTCTAAAGCTTTGCTGAATCGACTCGAGCCACAGGTGGACCACCATATTGGAGAATATCAGGCAGGTTTCAGGAAGGGAAGGTCCTGTATTGAGCAGATCTGGAACCTCAAGACCATACTGCACATCCGACGTTGCAGGAACACTACAGTCACATTTGTGGATTTCAAAAAGGCTTACGATTAGGTTGACAGACAAACCTTGTTTAACAGACTAGAAGAATTAGGAGTTGACAGGAAGACCAGGGCCATCATCCAGGAAACATTATTGGGAACTACCTCTAAGGTGAAATTCATGGGAGAAATCTCTAACTCTTTTGCAATACATACTGGAGTTCGACAAGGGGATGGTTTATCACCACTCTTGTTCAACATCGTACTGGACAAAATCATCACAGAATGGTAAAAGCATGTGAAAGGTATCCAAATTGGAAAGGAGAAAGGGAAAAGAGTCACTGTGAAATGCTTGGCCTTTGCAGATGATCTGGCCATCTTAACAAACAACAAGGATGAGGCCATATTAGCGCTAGAGAAACTACATGAAATCTCCAGTAAAACGGGACTTGATATTTCCTATGAAGAAATACAGTATATGGATACCAAATCAACAGGAAACATCACCTTGCGAACGTAATATGGAAAAATCTCGCAGATCACTCACTTCAAATATTTAGGAGAAGCCATCCAACCCACAGGATTGAACACAATTTCTAATGCAGATAGAATAGTAAAATTGCAGAAGGCGTACAAGCTGACATGGAATCATTATAACAAAAGAGCAGTATCTCGCAATGCCTGAAGTCTTGTACGTGGCAGAAACCACCGTCATTAGAGGAATGACAGGAATTCATGATATTGAGAAACAGGAACGAAAAATTCTTAGGAAAATCCATTGTGCTGTTTTCCGTAATGGAATTTAGGTCAGGAGACCAACAAAGGAACTGTATGAAAATACAGACACCATTATAGATAAATTTAGGAAGAGACGTCTGCAGTTCTATGGACACATATATAGGATGGATGAGAACAGACTCACTAAGAAGATTTTCAATATCGTGAATGCAAGTAAATTAAAGACCAGTTGGATTAAAGAAGTACATGAAGACATGGAATTACTTAAAATCTCTGAAGACGACATTAAGGACAGAGAACAATTTAGAAATAAAATCAGAAACACGAAAATTGTACAAGTTTCAAGGAAAGATACATCAGGGAAAAAATTGACAGAGGAAAGGAAGAAAAAGCACAGTGAACTAATGAAGAGGTTTTGGGAAGAAAAGAAGAGAGGAAAAGGAAGTGAAGCTGTGATTGGCTCAAGTTCTCACGCTCTCCTGATGGGGAATAATAATAATAATAATAATAATAATAATAACTAGTTGAAACCCGTCAAAAATGACGGTCAATAGAAAAATATTTACTGAAGAATTTTCTTATGTAGGCCTACTGTATATTCTTTGTACGATGATTTTTTGGCTCTATTGAAACTATAAGGGCGTCAAAAGATTGCACTCTCAACATTGCAAAATACTGCTGGCCATGACTGAAAAATTGATGAGGCAAATTGAGACCTATACGTTCCAGAGTTTTCCCTTGAGCTTCATTGATTGTGACAGAGTATGCCAAATAAATTGGAAAATATTGCCTCTTAAAACAAAATGATAGTGTTTTATCGGATGCTGTTAAATCAAGTAGAAGGATTCAACCTCTCTGCCTAATTTTAACTGCATTTATTATTTCCAAATCCAAGCAATATGGTTGCATTTAAGAGCCCTTGGGAAACGTTCAGATTTCTAAGCAGCATAACGGTTCAAGCGTTTGGAATATGTGGAGGCAAGTCATTTAGTTCCAAGGAATTCAAGAACTCTGAGGAGTCTAATAAAACTGGCCGCAAACCGTCACATATAATTTTGGAATATAACGAAGAAATGCGATGATGTGCACCTCCATACATCTTAAAACAATGTGGACCGTATGGGTGTGGCACAGTAACATTGGCACCAAATGAAACGAAGGACATAGCATTGTACTGCCGATTAGTCTCTCTGAAATTCCTTGAGATATCATCTCCAGTGAAAAATAATTGTTGCAGCATGTCAAATGTTTTATATTTAGTCAGATTAATTTTACATTACAACAGCAAAGCTCAAAGTAACCAAGTGAAGATTTCTCTCAAGAGAAATACAGTGCAGAACAATGTTTAAATTTGTTCGTCAAGGACCCTACACTGTAACGGTATAGTATCTGGAATTGTATCTGAAATGCCGTATTCATATTGGAGTTTAAAAGTGGCTTCGTATTTTTCTCCGATTTCCCACTTGTTTGCGGCTAATGTTCTATTTCGTAAAATGGGTTTATTTATAGCAGCATTTCTCCCCAAATTAACGTCATAGCTTATTAAATAACACTATAGTGGCCTGCATCAACGCAGCTGCCAAATATTAAATAGCAAATAATAACTTACTTCCATTGCCAAAATCAACTGCGTGGTTAGACTCATTGTTATGTACTCTAAAAAAATAATCAATAAACAACAATATTCACTTATACAACTAAGTTCAGAGACTTCCATTCTCAAGTTGGTTGCTGATGAGAATGCGATGAGACTGATCGCCAATAATAAAATCCTTGCAATTTTTGCAATTTGCTTGCAAACGCAACTCAGGATGACGAACTTCATTTTGAAATAAACAGAATGAAACTGCTCTAAATAATCAATTTCCATCACCTGTTGAAGGTACAATACTTTGCATTTCCATGACAGTAAATTATGCAAGGGAGCATAGAATCACTTCGCCACTACTGGAATGAGCATGGACTCACTTCGCCAGCCACCGTAATGGAGGGAGTTTTAGAATTATATGTTCAGTGTTTTTCAAAGATCGTATTAACACAGGGAAGCCCAGTCTTAAGGCTACATTCTGAGCTATCGCCCCAGATTCCAGGTTCGATCCCTGCTCTGCCAAGAAATTTAATTCTGGTCTGAGGGCTGGAACGGGGCGCACTCTTGAGGCAAACCTAAGAAGAGCAAAATTTGATTCCCATCTCAACAACCTTGGATGTGGTTTTCCGTGGTTTCCCACTTCCACTCCAGGCAAATACCGGGATAGTTCCTAACTTAAAGCCTCAGTCGTCAACTCTCCATTCCCCATACTAATTACAAATGCACACATCAATACAGCCATCACATTAACACAGGTTATCAGAGAAAGGTTTACACTCACACACCAAAGTAGACGGGGCTGAGTGACCACGATGTCTGAGTCCATCAAATGAATTATGTTCGACAATTTTCTCTCAAGGCGAAGCGATTGTGCCGATATTTATTTAATAATTTAAAAGTATCTGGGAACGTAAATCATGGAGAATTCCTTACCTTACGGGAATAATAAACGTAGCCTAACATATGTTTAGACAATGTAATACCAATTGCAAGATAGAATAATTGGGAAATAGAATTACATGTCTGAGGTGGGAATCAAACTCCTTCGACGATGCATAATCAATTTCGTTGTCCACAATGTTAGCCGCTGAGCCACCCAGACAACGAAATTAGAGTGCAATATTAAGAGACGTAAACAACAAACGCACTTAACTGCCAGTTACAGTTCATCAATATTTCCCTTATTTCATGATTCTCAACTCCCTATTCCCCATACTAATTACAAATGCACACATCAATACAGCCATCACATTAACACAGGTTATCAGAGAAAGGTTTACACTCACACACCAAAGTAGACAGGGCTGAGTGACCACGATGTCTGAGTCCATCAAATGAATTATGTTCGACAATTTTCTCTCAAGGCGAAGCGATTGTGCCGATTTTCATTTTCAATTTAAAAGTATCTGGCAACGTAAATCATGGAGAATTTCTTACCTTACGGGAATAATAAACGTAACATATGTTTAGACAATGTAATACCAATTGCAAGATAGAATAATTGGGAAATAGAATTACATGTCTGAGGTGGGAATCAAACTCCTTCGACGATGCATAATCAATTTCGTTGTCCACAATGTTAGCCGCTGAGCCACCCAGACAACGAAATTAGAGTGCAATATTAAGTGACGTAAACAACAAACGCACTCAACTGCCAGTTACAGTTCATCAATATTTCCCTTATTTCATGATTCTATTCCAGTATATATCGGGATACAACATAAGCGATATTTCCCTTTTCAATTCTCATAAACAAAGATCACACTACGATACGGTGGATCTTTTATCCGCCATTTCTCTCATGAAGAAACGCAATTGTGGCAACGCGCAATTGCCACATATATTACCTTTTTCTTTAAACATATAAAAATATACCGTAACATATATTTTCCTTTTAAAGACACACTGCAAATCTGCATGCCAAGAGCTTTCGTTAGAATGCCATACGAAGCCAATCGGTTAAGTCGTTTTCAAAATCTCGTGTGTACAAAAAATACATTAGTGTTTTAAATATATATGGCAACAGAGAATTCGTTACTTTACAGGAATGATAAAAGTGAAATATGTTTCTACACTCTAATACCAATCGTAGGAAGGAAGAAAACAAAAAAAAACATATCCGAGGTGGGAATCGAACCCTCTCGACCATGCAAAGGATGGCAACAGAGAATTCGTTACTTTACGGGAATGAAAAAGTGAAATATATCTCTACAATGTAATACCAATCGTAGGAAGGAAGAAAATGAAAATAAATAAACGTATCCGAGGTGGGAATCGAACCCTCTCGACCATGCAAAGGATGGCAACAGAGAATTCGTTACTTTACGGGAATGATAAAAGTGAAATATGTTTCTACAATGTAATACCAATCGTAGGAAGGAAGAAAACGAAAATAAAAAAAATATAACCGAGGTGGGAATCGAACCCTCTCGATGGGAACAGAGAATTCGTTACTTGACGGGAATGATAAAAGTGAAATATGTTTCTACAATGCAATACCAATCGTAGGAAGGAAGAAAACGAAAATAAAAAAACATATCCGAAGTGGGATCGAACCCTCTCGATCATGCATAATACAAATTTCTGGCCAGTAACCTTATCCCCTTGGCCAACCAGACAACTATGCGACACTGCAGTATTAAGTTATCTAACCAGTATACACACTCAACCTGCACTTTATGTCCTTCAATTCGTGGTTTATTTAATATAATTCTATTTCAATGCATATTGTAAAAACATAACTAACATTATTGGAGACCCTTTTTAATTCTCATAAACAAAGATCTCAGTTAGACGCGACCGGAATCGCCATTATCCTTGTTGAGAAAGGCCATTGTGCGCATGCGCGAGAGTGTCAATATTTTCCTTTTAAAGAAACTCTGCAAATCTGCATGCCAAGAGCTTTCTACAATGCAATACCAATCGTAGGAAGGAAGAAAATGAAAATAAAAAAAACATATCCGAGGTGGGAATCGAACCCTCTCGATCATGCATAATACAAATTTCAGGCCAGTAACCTTATCCCCTTAGCCATCCAGACAACTATGTTTCACTCCAGTATTAAGCTATCTAACCAGTATACACACTCAACCTGCAGTTTATGTCTTTCAATTCGTGGTTTATTTAATATAATTCTATTTCAATGCACATTGTAATAACATAACTAACATTATTGGAGATCCTTTTTAATTCTCATGAACAAAGATCTCAGTTAGACGCGACCGGAATCGCCATTTTCCTTGTTGAGAAAGGCCATTGTGCGCATGCGCGGGAGTGACAAATATTACATATTTCCTTAATCATTTAAAAATATACCGTAACATATATTTTCCTTTTAAAGAAACTCTGCAAATCTGCATGCCAAGAGCTTTCGTTAGAATGTCTTACGAAGCCAATCGGTTAAGTCGTTTTCACAATCTCGTGTGTACAAAAAACAGCTTAGTGTTTTAAATATATAGATGGCAACAGAGAATTCGTTACTTTACAGGAATGATAAAAGTGAAATATGTTTCTACACTCTAATACCAATCGTAGGAAGGAAGAAAACCAAAAAAAAACATATCCGAGGTGGGAATCGAACCCTCTCGACCATGCAAAGGATGGCAACAGAGAATTCGTTACTTTACGGGAATGAAAAAGTGAAATATATCTCTACAATGTAATACCAATCGTAGGAAGGAAGAAAATGAAAATAAATAAACGTATCCGAGGTGGGAATCGAACCCTCTCGACCATGCAAAGGATGGCAACAGAGAATTCGTTACTTTACGGGAATGATAAAAGTGAAATATGTTTCTACAATGTAATACCAATCGTAGGAAGGAAGAAAACGAAAATAAAAAAAACATAACCGAGGTGGGAATCGAACCCTCTCGATGGGAACAGAGAATTCGTTACTTGACGGGAATGATAAAAGTGAAATATGTTTCTACAATGCAATACCAATCGTAGGAAGGAAGAAAACGAAAATAAAAAAACATATCCGAAGTGGGATCGAACCCTCTCGATCATGCACAATACAAATTTCTGGCCAGTAACCTTATCCCCTTGGCCAACCAGACAACTATGCGACACTGCAGTATTAAGTTATCTAACCAGTATACACACTCAACCTGCACTTTATGTCCTTCAATTCGTGGTTTATTTAATATAATTCTATTTCAATGCATATTGTAAAAACATAACTAACAATATTGGAGACCCTTTTTAATTCTCATAAACAAAGATCTCAGTTAGACGCGACCGGAATCGCCATTTTCCTTGTTGAGAAAGGCCATTGTGCGCATGCGCGAGAGTGTCAAATATTACATATTTCTTTAATCATTTAAAAATATACCGTAACATATATTTTCCTTTTAAAGAAACTCTGCAAATCTGCATGCCAAGAGCTTTCTACAATGCAATACCAATCGTAGGAAGGAAGAAAATGAAAATAAAAAAACATATCCGAGGTGGGAATCGAACCCTCTCGATCATGCATATTACAAATTTCAGGCCAGTAACCATATCCCCTTAGCCATCCAGACAACTATGTTTCACTCCAGTATTAAGCTATCTAACCAGTATACACACTCAACCTGCAGTTTATGTCTTTCAATTCGTGGTTTATTTAATATAACTCTATTTCAATGCACATTGTAATAACATAACTAACATTATTGGAGATCCTTTTTAATTCTCATGAACAAAGATCTCAGTTAGACGCGACCGGAATCGCCATTTTCCTTGTTGAGAAAGGCCATTGTGCGCATGCGCGGAAGTGACAAATATTACATATTTCTTTAATCATTTAAAAATATACCGTAACATATATTTTCCTTTTAAAGAAGCTCTGCAAATCTGCATGCCAAGAGCTTTCGTTAGAATGTCTTACGAAGCCAATCGGTTAAGTCGTTTTCACAATCTCGTGTGTACAAAAAACAGCTTAGTGTTTTAAATATATAGATGGCAACAGAGAATTCGTTACTTTACAGGAATGATAAAAGTGAAATATGTTTCTACACTCTAATACCAATCGTAGGAAGGAAGAAAACAAAAAAAAACATATCCGAGGTGGGAATCGAACCCTCTCGACCATGCACAGGATGGCAACAGAGAATTCGTTACTTTACGGGAATGAAAAAGTGAAATATATCTCTACAATGTAATACCAATCGTAGGAAGGAAGAAAATGAAAATAAATAAACGTATCCGAGGTGGGAATCGAACCCTCTCGACCATGCAAAGGATGGCAACAGAGAATTCGTTACTTTACGGGAATGATAAAAGTGAAATATGTTTCTACAATGTAATACCAATCGTAGGAAGGAAGAAAACGAAAATAAAAAAAACATAACCGAGGTGGGAATCGAACCCTCTCGATGGGAACAGAGAATTCGTTACTTGACGGGAATGATAAAAGTGAAATATGTTTCTACAATGCAATACCAATCGTAGGAAGGAAGAAAACGAAAATAAAAAAACATATCCGAAGTGGGATCGAACCCTCTCGATCATGCATAATACAAATTTCTGGCCAGTAACCTTATCCCCTTGGCCAACCAGACAACTATGTGACACTGCAGTATTAAGTTATCTAACCAGTATACACACTCAACCTGCACTTTATTTCCTTCAATTCGTGGTTTATTTAATATAATTCTATTTCAATGCATATTGTAAAAACATAACTAACATTATTGGAGACCCTTTTTAATTCTCATAAACAAAGATCTCAGTTAGACGCGACCGGAATCGCCATTTTCCTTGTTGAGAAAGGCCATTGTGCGCATGCGCGAGAGTGTCAATATTTTCCTTTTAAAGAAACTCTGCAAATCTGCATGCCAAGAGCTTTCTACAATGCAATACCAATCGTAGGAAGGAAGAAAATGAAAATAAAAAAACATATCCGAGGTGGGAATCGAACCCTCTCGATCATGCATAATACAAATTTCAGGCCAGTAACCTTATCCCCTTAGCCATCCAGACAACTATGTTTCACTCCAGTATTAAGCTATCTAACCAATATACACACTCAACCTGCAGTTTATGTCTTTCAATTCGTGGTTTATTTAATATAATTCTATTTCAATGCACATTGTAATAACATAACTAACATTATTGGAGATCCTTTTTAATTCTCATGAACAAAGATCTCAGTTAGACGCGACCGGAATCGCCATTTTCCTTGTTGAGAAAGGCCATTGTGCGCATGCGCGGGAGTGACAAATATTACATATTTCCTTAATCATTTAAAAATATACCGTAACATATATTTTCCTTTTAAAGAAACTCTGCAAATCTGCATGCCAAGAGCTTTCGTTAGAATGTCTTACGAAGCCAATCGGTTAAGTCGTTTTCACAATCTCGTGTGTACAAAAAACAGGTTAGTGTTTTAAATATATAGATGGCAACAGAGAATTCGTTACTTTACAGGAATGATAAAAGTGAAATATGTTTCTACACTCTAATACCAATCGTAGGAAGGAAGAAAACAAAAAAAAACATATCCGAGGTGGGAATCGAACCCTCTCGACCATGCAAAGGATGGCAACAGAGAATTCGTTACTTTACGGGAATGAAAAAGTGAAATATATCTCTACAATGTAATACCAATCGTAGGAAGGAAGAAAATGAAAATAAATAAACGTATCCGAGGTGGGAATCGAACCCTCTCGACCATGCAAAGGATGGCAACAGAGAATTCGTTACTTTACGGGAATGATAAAAGTGAAATATGTTTCTACAATGTAATACCAATCGTAGGAAGGAAGAAAACGAAAATAAAAAAAACATAACCGAGGTGGGAATCGAACCCTCTCGATGGGAACAGAGAATTCGTTACTTGACGGGAATGATAAAAGTGAAATATGTTTCTACAATGCAATACCAATCGTAGGAAGGAAGAAAACGAAAATAAAAAAACATATCCGAAGTGGGATCGAACCCTCTCGATCATGCATAATACAAATTTCTGGCCAGTAACCTTATCCCCTTGGCCAACCAGACAACTATGCGACACTGCAGTATTAAGTTATCTAACCAGTATACACACTCAACCTGCACTTTATGTCCTTCAATTCGTGGTTTATTTAATATAATTCTATTTCAATGCATATTGTAAAAACATAACTAACATTATTGGAGACCCTTTTTAATTCTCATAAACAAAGATCTCAGTTAGACGCGACCGGAATCGCCATTTTCCTTGTTGAGAAAGGCCATTGTGCGCATGCGCGAGAGTGTCAATATTTTCCTTTTAAAGAAACTCTGCAAATCTGCATGCCAAGAGCTTTCTACAATGCAATACCAATCGTAGGAAGGAAGAAAATGAAAATAAAAAAAACATATCCGAGGTGGGAATCGAACCCTCTCGATCATGCATAATACAAATTTCAGGCCAGTAACCTTATCCCCTTAGCCATCCAGACAACTATGTTTCACTCCAGTATTAAGCTATCTAACCAGTATACACACTCAACCTGCAGTTTATGTCTTTCAATTCGTGGTTTATTTAATATAATTCTATTTCAATGCACATTGTAATAACATAACTAACATTATTGGAGATCCTTTTTAATTCTCATGAACAAAGATCTCAGTTAGACGCGACCGGAATCGCCATTTTCCTTGTTGAGAAAGGCCATTGTGCGCATGCGCGGGAGTGACAAATATTACATATTTCCTTAATCATTTAAAAATATACCGTAACATATATTTTCCTTTTAAAGAAACTCTGCAAATCTGCATGCCAAGAGCTTTCGTTAGAATGTCTTACGAAGCCAATCGGTTAAGTCGTTTTCACAATCTCGTGTGTACAAAAAACAGGTTAGTGTTTTAAATATATAGATAAACCCCCTGGTACTACAGCCCAGGAAGGGCTTAGGCCTACCAAGCGACCGCTGCCCAGCCATTCGACCTGCAGGTAATAGGGTGACACGTGGTCACCGCATCGGGTCCCCTCGGCCGTTAGTCTTGGTTTCCGTGACCGGGGCGCTGCCTCTCTGTCAGACAGCTACTCAACTGTCTTCACGAGGCTGAGTGTACCCCGTTCCAACCATCACGTCTGTTTCTAAAATCCCTGACGGAGCCGGGAATCGAACCCGGGGCCTCCGGATGAGAGGCAGGCGCGCTACCCCAACACCACGGGGTCGGCAAATAAGTTTCTTAGTTTTGTTGAAAATATTTCTGCTTCATAAAACGGAATTTAATGTTAAAATTTCCTAGCCTCACTTACTCTTTTCTCTATTTCAGATGAACTTGTTCCCCAAGCTTCGATTATTGAGCCCAAATATTTAAATCTAGTGACTGAATTTCTGCATGTTAACAATAATGAAAAATCCACAGTCTGCTTCCAGTCGACCGACGGGTCACGGAATGGAATGAATGAAGCTCCCTTCGAGCGGCGAGAATATGAACTGTGCCGGCTGCCGAAGACTGTCGCACTCCACTGGGGCAATGATTACATGAATGGCAGATTAAATTAAATGACAGTTGAGAGTGTTGCTGGAATGAAAGTTGTGACCGGAAAAACCGGATTACCCGGAGAAAACCCTGTCTGCCTCCGCTTTGTCCAGCACAAATCTCACATGGAGTGACCGGGAATTGAACCACGGACCCAGCGGTGAGAGGCCCGGCGTGCTGCCGCGTAAGACACGGAGGCTCCAAGTTAATAATAATAACAATAATAATCTCTATAAAGAGTAAGCTTCCGGTCTGAACATTTTGCAATTACCCTAGGGAAGGTGTATAATGACCAGACATAAATTAAACTGAGGACATGTCTAATTAATGTTATTGCATCTGTATTGCATCTGTAATCCTAGAAAGTACAGATTCAGTGCCGGGATTCGAATCTACGATCTTCAAACATGCTGCATTTGCCCTTGCGACCATGATGCACAATTTAAAAACGAGCGCGTCTACGCCGCAGGTCTAGGGACAAGCTTGTCGTTTTACGTGACCGTCAATCTCGAGATGATGATAATAATAATATCGTATGACCTTGGGTGCCGGGTGCAAGCTTTGTTATTTGACACCCAGAGGGTAGCTTGCATGTCGAATTTCGTCGTTCCTTGAAGCACTATGAAAGTCAAGGAGGTTAGATTTCTAAGCTCCTTGAACACTATAGCGCTTTCTAGTAGAGAAATGAGGAACTTTGTGTTGGCGGAAACTACCGAGATTAATTTTGCCATTATGAACACGGCCTACTGAATTCAAATGGTTCTTCGACATGCCAACATCGTATGACATGCGTGTCGTAATTTTTGCCCCATTTCAAAAATCAATTACCTCGGCCAGGAGCGAACCTGCAAACTTGGGGTTAGTAGACCGACACGTTAACCACTCACTCACCGTGGCAAATCTCGAGTTGATAAACCACGGGACTTTATTTGTTACGTGGATTCCATATCACTGGATAAGACATTTCACCGTAAAAATCCCACATACATTTTGGCACAATAGTAGCCTACCCCTCCCTAGTCCAAAGAAGGTGCCTCACGAATCTGAAAATGAATGCCAACTTACTGATGTGAACGAACGCTGGCTGGCAGAATATTTTGCTGCTCATTATTCGTAAGTCGAGCGAGCACCCACTAGAGCCAGGGAGGCCGAGTTTGGGTAGAATACCACCAGTGCGCACCTGCTGCTCTTGCGCCAGCAAGTCTGCCAGTGCTCTGCTCTCCTCTACTGTGAAATTAAGCCAGTGTGTATACATTACCATATCCAATGGGGCCGAGTTTGGGTGTTGAGTAACAGACCTTTCCCTTTCGTTTGGGTCTCTCTGTTCCTACTCAGTACTCACCCTCATCAGCGAAGGTAAAAGCATCTCATAACGAAAATACTACTGTACGTCCAATTTAAATCATTGTACACTTTACAATTTAGCGAAAATGTGAATGCAACCACTTTAAGCGCAATTAAAAGGGCTTGCTTTATCTCGTTGTTGCAGCGCAGTCGTTCTCCACCCGGTGTTCTTTAAGGGGTTAGGTATAGGTTACCATGGTAAAATTTTAACAATTTTTTTCCCCTTCAAAACGACAACAGTTACAGAAATTAAATTTTGTGCACATGTAACACTGGCATTATTCCATATGGAGAACAGCATTACATTCATGTCAATTTTTTTTTTTTTTTTTTTTTTTTCAAAATTAAAAATGGTTGTTGTTCATCATACAAGGCTGCGGCGTTTTAGTGATAACTCCTGTAATATTCAACATTTTTAGGCTTTGTTAATTGTATGTTATTGCAAAGATATTCCTCTATAAATGCAAGTACTTTCAGCAACATATCTTAACAATAAATATATTTACTTTTGTATTGACAAGAAAATGACAAAATTTTACAATATTTTTGCTACATTTTTTTAATAAACTATTTTAGAGAGAGGTATGAATTTACATCATTTTGTAGATATAGTAAGCAGAAATACACACAAAGAGTTTCATTAGTGTGTGTCAATTAGTTTTTTAGTTATCATTAAAACAGGTGTCAAAAACAAAACTCTGAGAAAAAAAAAGCGATTAACATGTGTGCATAAATCTTACATACCATTAATCAGGACGAACATTGGGTGCTGGGCTTTGCCTTTTAAATCATAACTCAAAACCTATGGCGGATAATGACATATTTCTTGCATCAAAATGTTCCTGAAGGATAGGAACATAAAATACAAATATTTTGAAAAAATGATTTTTTGAAGGTCATAAGCTGTACCTGACCCCTAATGGAATTTGGTGCTCTCACCATACGAGCTAAAAAGTGCTCGCGAGCACCAGCTCCCCTGAAATCGATTCTTCAATTCAAATTCTGTTGCACGAACCGTTAATAAGAGTGTTTTCATTACAAGGTTTGAGAGTCTGAAATTTTCATTTTGTGAAATAGTAGACTATTTTAATCTACAAAAAATACTGCAATTGGACATCCCTGTTTCATGGGTAACACGAATGATGTTATCCTTACGTGAATGTATCTTATCTGCATAAGCCATGCAGACAGTTGCAGCATGCCCGGTGAACGGTGAATCCCTAGCTATTTCAGTACTTCTGATGGAGAGATTTTGATTTTTGATTTGATTGATTTATTTCCACAGCTACACTTAGAGCTTAAGAGCTCCTTTACAGTAGCGCACTACATACAATAAGATTCGGGCTTATAAAGGTAAAAACATTTCGCTAACATTCACAATATAAATAATAATAGTCTAATCTAGTTAGTTAGTTATTGTTGTTTTAAGGGGCGGAACTACGAGGTAATCTGCCCCTAATAATAGTCTGACAATGATAGTAACAACAAGACAGTGATAATACAATAGCGAGAGACAGAGTGAGAGATAGGAAAAGAAAGAGAAAAGCATGCTTGTTGCATTATTATTATTATTCATTCATTCATTCATTCAATTTCGCTAATCGGCCAACTAGGGACCACGATAAGCCTCATTTTACATTCTGGCATTTGCTCATTTTTTGCTTGATCCACATTGCCTTCATGAGCTCACTGTGTTTAGCACGACGTTCCTCTGTCCATTTTTCGTCCCGGAAAGTCCCAAACGTCTTGATGGCTGCTCTATAAAGATTTCGGTCGTGTGCATCTTCTGCTCGTATCCCCATTTCTTTCAGATCTTTCTGGACGTTAACATACCATGGCATTGTCGTTTTTGGTTCTGAGTCGAATATACTGAAGATACGTTTCGTCCATCGGGAATCGATCATCCGTCGCATATGACCGTAGAAGCAAACTCTGCGTTTTCGCATTGTGTCTGTGATCTTCTCTATCCTCGAGTAAATTTCTTGCCTGGATTTTCTGATGTAGATGCCATTTTTGTAGTCTGGGCCAAGTATGATGTGTAGGATCTTTCTTTCTTTCTTTCTTTCTTTCTTTCTTTCTTTCTAACTTCGCGAGCAAACATTTCTCGGATAGGATAAGGCATTCAGATGCATATAGCGGTACTGGTTTGATGACAGTGTTGTAGTGACGAATTTTTGTGTTCATAGAAAAGCACTTTTTGTTATATATTGTACCCGATTGTCATCATGTGGAACATGTGTTCGTATCCCAGCTAACTCACGGTCTTTCGAGTATGGGACGTTTCTGCCCACCATACGACCACATGCTCAGGATTTGAGTCTACCAGGTAACTACTCTACATGAACGAAACAACATATTCCTAAAATAAAACATTTACTGATATAAAATCATGGCTATACAACAAATACAAACAAAGGATAATTTACATTTAATTCCCACTATTAAAATCAGTGTTATTTTGTGAGTCTCTTCTTAATTAGTGCTACACTGCACTCAAATCTATTTCTAGCATCCTATCATTGATACTTTCAGACTTCTACGAGTCTCCATAGTGTTCATCATGTGACACAATTTTACATAACTGGAGTATCACAACACAAAAGTCACGTATCACATCTAAATGACATTAATACTGTAATAATAAAACATTAATCCGTTTCTTACGGCATTTACCTTGATTAGCATAAATTCATTATTTTATGCCTTAATTAACAAATATTGTTGTGTCGTGTGAATCAACTTCCTTCTTTTCCATCAATATGAAACGCTTAAAAAGTGGTACGTTTCCCTTCCAAAATACACATGGATAGAAATGCTTATAGTTTCACCATACAACGATTTTCTGGGTCTTGTCGAGATTATTATCGTTAAAAACGTGTCATGTTCTTAGAAATCACATACCCGTCTGCATAAATTAGTATGAACTGGGCAAAAATGCACTTTAAAAAGATGCCTAACAATTTATTTGGTTCAGTGTTCCTCCTCAGAGAATAACTTCCATTTTCTTGATTCTTGCTTCTATGGCTTCCTTGTCAAGGCCATTTTGCTGGATCCATTCCCCAAGATATTTAAATTTATTAACACGGTTTATCGTTCCATATTTGGTGTTTAGTTGTGCTGTATCATCCTTGATGTTCAACATTACTTCTGTCTTTTGAAAGGAAATTTGTAATCCTGTTTGCTACTTCCTTCAATATATTGACCTG
The DNA here is from genome assembly GCA_946902985.2 of Meconema thalassinum. Classification (NCBI taxonomy): domain Eukaryota; kingdom Metazoa; phylum Arthropoda; class Insecta; order Orthoptera; family Tettigoniidae; genus Meconema; species Meconema thalassinum. Next base: position 548,210,101 of record OX336390.1, read on the forward strand.
TTCTGTTGCACTTTCGAAATCTTCTGTCATCAGGGCTATATCATCAGCGAATGCTAAGCAATCTATTTCCACTCCGTTTTTCTTCGTCCCGATCCTTAAAGGTTTGTAAAGGCCTCCTTCTTTTAACTTCTGTCGCCAATTCTGTATTACCTTTTCAAGCACGCAGTTGAACAACAGAGGTGACAGGCTATCTCCCTGTCGAACACCTGTCTTGATTTCAAAGGGTTCAGAGATACATCCTTGGAATTTGACTTTGGATGTGGTATTAATTAGGGTTGCCCTTATTATCGCCAGCAGTTTCATATCGACTCCCATTTCTGCAAGTATGTTAATCAACACATCACGGTCGATGCAGTCGTACGCTTTCTTAAAGTCTACAAATGTCGATACATACGTTCGACCTCTCAACACATAGTACCTAATTATGGTTTTTAGGTTAAAGATTTGTTCTGCAGTCGATCGGCCTTTCCTAAAACCCCCTTGGTATTCTCCGAGTTTGTGTTCAACTTGCTGTTCCAGTCTTTCAAGGATGGAAAGTGACAGGATCTTGTAAGCTACTGACAGAAGAGAAATACCACGGTAGTTGTTCACATCTCTTATATTTCCTTTCTTGTGTAAAGGATGGATCAAAGCTATCTTCCAGTCCTCTGGGAGTTGTTCTGTCTCCCATATATCTACAATGGTTTGGTGTAGGATGTCAATTGCTTCTTCTGGGGCATGTTTCCACAGTTCTGCAATCATGGAGTCTTCACCAGGAGCCTTGTTATTTCTCAACATCTTGATGTGGCGTTTGATTTCATCGCGATTTGGTGGAGAAGATGGCAAATTGTGGTTCATTTGTTTGTTTGTTCTGATGGGTTTGGATGGCTTTTCACAATTTAGGAGGTCGTTAAAATACCCTGCTAAAATTTCGCAGTTTTCCTCGTTGGATGTTGCTAGAGTTCCATCTTTTCTTAGAAAACAAAGGGAAGGTGCCTTGTATCCTTGTATCTTCTTTTTAAAATCCCTGTAGTATTCACGGGTCTCATTTCTGTGAAAGTTTTGTTCAATTTTGTCCATTTGTTCTTTTTCATACTTGCGTTTCTCGCTGCGTATTATTTTTGCTGTTTGTGCTCGTTGGTCTCTATAGATGTTCCAATCTTCTTCCTCTTTGGTGGTGTAGTACTTTTTCCAAGCATTTAGACGATCCTTTAAGGTCTTCTCTCAGTTATTGTTCCACCATGTGTGTTTCTTCCTCTTCTTGGTTTCTGCTACTTCTTTTGCAGCGTTTATCATCTGCTTTCTCGTGCTGTTGAAATCTTTTTCCACTGGTTGGGCAAGTTCTTTGAATTCATTCTCCCTATCTCTGAGCATGTTTGTGTCGAAGCGAATTATGGTAGGTTTGTTTTTCTTTTTGTTTAGTGGAATGGGCCGGAACTTTATTACCGATACATAGTGATCTGAGTCTATGTTCATTCCCTTTTTTACGGTAACGTTCATGATTTCCGGACTAGATCTTCAAGATATCGCAACATGGTCTATTTGGAACTCTCCTAATGTTTTGTTCGGGCATCTCCATGTAGTCTGTTTTCTAGGTAGGTGACGAAAGTGTGTTGACATCAGCTGGAGGTTATGGTTATTACATAGTTCAATGAGGCGTTCTCCATTCTTGTTATTTCTATTGTGTGCTGGATAGAGCCCAACGACATTCCTGTATTTCCGTTCACGTCCTACCTGTGCGTTGAAATCACCCATTAGGATCTTGACGTGGTGTTTCGGGATTTTTGCCAATCTAGCATCCAAGAGGTTCCAAAATCTATCAGTGTCTTCCAACTCTTTTTTGTTTTGTTCATTAGTTGGAGCATGTACATTGACTAGCGTGTATGTTTTGTTTGCACAGCGCAGAGATAGAAGGCATAACCTATCGTTAACAGCTTCAAAATTCGAGACTGACCTAAGGATTCTGGTGTTGACAGCAAAGGCCGTACCGAAGATAGGGGTGTTCTTCATTACCCTCTTGCGGGATTTGCTCTTGAAGAACCGATACCCATCAGACTCAAACGTATCTTGGTCAGTGAAGCGAGTTTCTTGCAAGGCCATTATTGCGATTTTGTTTTCGTGAAGGGCAAGGGTCAGCTGTTTCATCTTACCAGTTTGTATTAGAGAGTTGATGTTGAACGTTGCCAAAAAACTCTTAGATTTGGGTTTCAGCTTTCGTGACTGTTCAGGATTTCCAAGACGCTCCGACTCGTCTTTAGCATGACGTTGCATCCCCCCCAGAGTCCGAAAGGGATGCATGCGTCGCTCGTGGGCGACGGTGGATTTCTTCGAAAAGTTGCCACCTGGGGCATTAATCTCCTGTATTTGTTTTACCATCATGCTTAAGAAGCTTTAGTTTAGCTTGGAGCAAATTGCTCATAATGAATGCAACCAAGGTTGTTAGCCTTGGAGGGCCTCAAGATGTTATCCGGCGGTGGGCAGGCATTTCCTCCTAACCCGAATAGTTATGGTTTTCCCGCCAATACTCGGGTGGCTGATTGCAGTGGTTTCCCACTGGGCGATGGGGTCGCCACATCCCTACGCCTTATTATTATTATTATTATTATTATTATTATTATTATTAATAATATTATTATTATATTTGATTGTTGGTGCTCGCGCACTTGGTATAGCATGAGGGTGGTACTCACAGCCTCAACAGGTTGAGAACCTTCCCCGAGAAATCCTTGACAGAATCGTGAAAACCGTATCAAAATCCTTCCAGTGGTTCTCGAGATTACCCGTTACATCCAAGAATCGTGGACTTTGTTTTATAATATGTAAAGATCTTCCAATCATTACAGGAGAGCCGTAAAAGTTTTCAATGTTCTGTGATCGAATCCCGGCACTATTGGTACTTACTTTAAATGCGACAGATGCGTGTCAGTGTTTGTAAAGGCATGTTAAAGAAGCCATCATTCGTACAGGTCTGCCGATATGTACAATACACTCGTAGCTTCAGGGACCTCTCCAATTATTATTGAATTGTCCTGTATTGAAGTGTACATTTGCCGACAATCATAAATATTATATTCTCTGTTGTTTCAGGATGGCAGAATTGCAATGCAGACTGACTTCAACGGTGAGTAATGGTCCACTTCAAATAGTCCTTTCGGGCTATACCGAACATTTATCATTTAAGTGTTATAATAATAATAATAATAATAATAATAATAATAATAATAATAATAATAATAATAATAATAATATCGTATGGCCTCGGGTGCCGGGTGCAAGCTTTGTTATTTGACATCCAGAGGGTAGCTTGCATGCCAAATTTCGTTGTTCCTTGAAGTACTATGGAAGTCAAGGAGGTTAGATATCTAAGCTCCCTGAACACTATAGCGCTTTCTAGTAGAGAAATTAGGAACTTTGTATTGGCGGAAACTCTCTAGATTAATTTTGCAATTATGAACACGGCCTACTGAATTCAAATGGGTTCTTTGACGTGCCAACATCGTATGACATGCGTGTCGTATTTTTTTCCGCCTGTCAAAAAAAATCACTTACCATGGCCAGGAGCGAACCTGCAAGCTTGGAGTTAGTAGACCGACATGTTAACCAATCACCCACCGTGGCAAGCTATTTAAGTGTTAATACTAGGCTACTTGTAATATGATCGCCAAGCTTGCTTCTTGGCAAAAGTATATCGTCTCTTTAAGAAGTAATACCACCTATCTGACAATGTTCTCTTTTTCCAATACGTAGTTTCCTTATGTTTGGCCACGCCTCCCAGCCGTATGTGGACGTGAAGTCCAACAGAACAATTCATGTTAGGTTCACTTTCCTGTGTGTAAGCACGAAGAAAAATGAACTTCAAATGTATTGTTCTGTAGAAACGTAAATTTACGTGTAGCTATGCACTCCTACAGTACAGTATATTTAAGGTCCATTTCCTTGTGCTTATGCACAGGAAAATGAACCTAAGTGAATTATTGTTAGTCTACACATCACATCCTCATACGGCTGGGAGTCGTGACTAATCATAAAGATTGCCACGGTGGGTGAGTGGTCAACGTGTCGGTCTACTAACCCCAAGTTTTCAGGTTCGCTCTTGGCCATGGTAAGTGATTTTTGAAAGGCGGCAAAAATTACGGCACCATGCCATACGATGTTGGCATATCAAAGCACCCATTTGAATTCAGTAGGCCGTGTTCATAATAGCAAAATTAATCTCGGGAGTTTCCGCCAACACAAAGTTCCTCATTTCTCTACTAGAACGCGCTATAGTGTTCAAGGAGCTTAGATATCTAACCTCTTTGACTTTCATAGTGCTTCAAGGAACAACGAAATTCGACATGCAAGCTACCCTACGGGTGTTAAATAACAAAGCTTGCACCCGAGACCATACGATATTATTATTAATAAGAAAAATGTACCCAGCACCAAGGTTACCTAGTCATCGGTAACTATGGACATTTAAATCAACATGACCACTGAGATCACCAGAGGTGATAAGAGTATCATAAGATGGCACTTTCAAAAGGTCTTCTTCATAGAAAACCTTCCAGTAGTCAACTTTTGTCTTCTGGATACAGCAAGTTTGTGGAGCGTAATCACACAACAAATAACGATTAAATAGTACACATCTGGCTACTCTAGGCATCGATGTTTTAAAGTAGGTGTTGCTGTCCACAAATTAAGTGGACAAGTTCCCTCCACAGATACAAAATAAAATTCTATTTGGTTCAAAGGAGAGGCTAATGTATTCTCGTTTTTAACAATCCTTTTTACAGCAAGGAAGATAACCAATAAAAAAGAGAATCGAAATCAAAGATACACATGGACATTCACAGACTTCTCAATCTGTATCTGACGGTGCTGCCCTCTTGAGGCCTGTTCAAAGACCACTAAAGTGAGCATGAGCACTCTCGCTAAACTACCCGGCTGGACGGCCCTCGAAGTCTGCACTTCCCCTACCTCGGCGGTCATCGTACGCAGGCAGAAGAGAGTAGAAGACTGCTGCCTTCTATGCAAGTAGAAGAGCAACGCTTGTAAACTGCTCTCTTGTTCAGTCGTGATTTAAAGTATTTACGGTAAGGATAATAAAGAAGGAAGAGCGGCTTCGGTGGCGTAGTTAGTAGCTTGCTGAGCTTCTATGCCCAAGATCGCAGGTTCAAACCCGGCCGAAGTCGTCGGATTTTTTAAGAGCTTTAAAAATTCCTCAGTAAGCCTATTTCATCCTTCGGAAAGGAAGTAGGCCTAAAGCCCATGTCATAGATTTATGGCATAAACAAGAACCTTCCACGAACTCCACTTGAGTGAAGCTAAATTTCTACGTTACGAGTAGAATTCTTTAATGCTCTATTAGTTCCAAAGTCCACCGCCATGTGCTGGTTGCGGTGGCATCTAGTAAACAAGTTCACAGCAAGTTGTCGTTGACGGTAGCATTTGGTAGAAGTAGGAACTACTTGAAAATTGATCGTCTGCACTACTTATCTGAATGCAGATAACACGCACTAATACAGTCAACACAATTGACACCGGATCAGACAGATTATACACACAACCAAAGTACACGGGGCTACATGACCACGTTGTCGCAGCCCCTAAACTGAGGAACCAACCAACCAAGGAAGGAAGCTTGTAGAGTGGCGTGATCGTTAATTTCACGTTCATCAGCCACGGGACCTCCATTTTTACGTGGAACCCGAACCACAGGACGTGATATTTCACTTCGGAAATTTCACATAAACTGATCGGGAATCGTACCTGGTCCACCTTTGTGAGGGGCAAGCAGATTGACCAGTTTACGGCAAGGAACAACTATATAAGCACTGAGCAACTTAGCCGTGTCCTATAAGGTACGCACCGCAACTACATCATGTAGTCGACGGTAGCTGGAGAACTGAAGTTCGAATTTCGGCACTAAGCATATTTTAAAGTCATCGGGGCTGAGTGGTTATCGTGTCGGTCTACTAACCCCAAGCTCGCAGGTTCGCTCCTGGCCATGGTAAATGATTTATGAAATGCGGCAAAAATTACGACACGTACAGTATGTCATACGATGTTGGCATGTCAAAGAACCCATTTGAAATCAGTAGGCCGTGTTCATAATGGCAAAGTTAATCTCGGGAGTTTCCGCCAACACAAAGTTCCTCATTTCTCTACTAGAAAGCGCTATAGTGTTCAAGGAGCTTGACTTTCATAGTGCTTCAAGGAACAACGAAATTCGACACGCAAACTACCCTCTGGGTGTCAAATAACAAAGCTTGCACCCGGCAGCCGAGGCCGTACGATATTATTAGTATTATTATCAGGGCTGCCAACTATCTATTACAAGACTTTCGAACCCTAGACTCGGTATCTCAGAATCTGTGTCTGGAACGAAGCCAAACTTGAACTACTGTTAAGCCAAGATGTTTCTAAATTGGTAATGCCGGAATTACCAACGCGTGTTTATAGACTCCTGTTAGACTGCATGGACTCCCCTTCAGGCCAACGGCTTGGACATGCAGAAACACCGGATCAATCGAGATCTCCATAGTTAAGCTTTGTTTCGCCTGGCCAAAAATTGGGTGGATGACCGGTCTGGGGAACGACAGTGAAGAGTGGAAGAAACTGACCATCACCGCAAGCAAACTCCGGCTGAGGATTGCGTTTTCGGAGGTGCAAACCTTCCTTCTAATTCTTTTACTCCCACAACACTCAAAGGTTTTCTACCAAATTATGCATAGAAAATGTACGTCTAAAGTGATACCAATAAGTATACGTTCAGGCTGTCAGCTGCCTAGTAACGTTATCCAAACATTTGAGTCCTTGATTCAATATCTTAGAACCAACGTAACCTATTTAAGGTGCGTACACTATCATTAGAAACCGGCCACGTTGACCGAGAGCGCTAACGCGCTAGCTCGTGCCCTGCTGGCATTGGAAGAGCGTGGGTTGGAATCCCACCTCTGCCGTCCTGAAAATGGTTTACGTGGTTTCCCATTTTAACCACAAGGAATGGTTCCTTTCAACAGGTTCACGATCTACTTCCTTCCAAAATCCCTTCCCTGACGCTTCCTTAATTAGACCCAAGTTGGCGGTCACATGGGCGATTAGTCTGTCACCATCCCCAGTTGTATCTGCTGTCAAGTGTGTTCATCAGTCACACAGTGTCCTAGCGACGGTAGAGGAATGATCCCTCACAGAGTCCGTGGGTGAAACCGAGCTGGGAGGATAAGCGATTGAAAAGAACACTTACAGTATTATGTCTTAATATTTCAGAAGCATTACGCACTACACATACTGAATTTAGCACATGCTACGGCTTTAAAACCAAAATAATGATTAGGAAATGGCACATTAAATGTGGTAGGCCTATCAACAAAATTCTTATCACACCAATAGGTTCATTTTTAACTGCAAGTAGGCTTATTATAATTCCCACACTAGTCACTAGATTTATAACAAATCTTGTAGGTACATAGTACGTATCTTCAATAGATATACTCGTAATTAAAGCAAAGGCAACTCCGTATAGCCCTTGATGGGATGCTGATGTCAAGTCTATGTCCGTCTTTGCTCCCAGAAATTACCCTGGTGCTCATTTCTGTTGTAGGATAAATGAACCCTAGGACCATTTGTGTTTCTGAAAGTGTTAGTGATATAATTAACTCGGCAATATTTCAGAGTAATAAATCATACCAAGTAAAGACTCTTTGGATTTGGTTTGGTTTGGTTGTCGCTGGGGCATAGAATCATGAAGCTAACTCTTGAGGGGGACTGAATGTATGAAATCTGTGACATTAGATTTATGGCACGTTAAAGATCCCTTCAGGGACGGATTCCGATCCTTCGGTGTCTTTGAAGCTGAAATAATTTAAAGGGACGTAAAACTCCGAACACTAATATTATTATTAGTCTATTATTATTGTTATTCATAGCTATTAATCATATTTCTTTAATGTCCATGTAGCCTACATTTCTATGCGCCGTTTCCATTACTAGTATAGCGGCTTCGGTGGCGTAGTTAGCATGCTGAACTGCTATGCCCAAGATAGCAGGTTCAAACCCTGCCGAAGTCGTCGGATTTTTTAAGAGCGTTAAAATCCTTCAGTATGCCTTCCTTGGGAAGGGAAGTAAAGCCGGCGGTCCCATGTCATAGATTTATGGCATGTAAAAGATCCTTCCACAGACTAAACTTGTGTGGAGCTAAATTTCTAGGTTAGATTTCGTTGTAACGCTCTATCAACGTTCCAACGTTCACCACTAGGTATCATTGACATCTGGTAGCGAAAGTTGGAACTACTTGAAATTGAACGGAACTTGTAGCTCACCCTAGTGGTGTCCGCTTGAAGCAGCTACAGCCTCTGGCGAGCCGAACATGTCCTCGGACACTCCCGGCACTAAAAGCCATACGATAAATAAATAATGATAATAATTACTAGTATAATGTTACGCTTCATAGGACTGATAGTTTCAGTATTTAACCTTAAAACAATAATTAAAACCACCACCTCTGAAGTGCCGTGAAGGCTACTTGCCTCTCACCAAGGCGGAACTGGTTCCATTCTCTGTTAATGCAAGTTAATGCGAAATTAACGGTCACGTAAAACTACAAGATCCTTCCATCCATCCATCCTTCCTTCCTTCATTCTTCTTTCCTTCATTAACTCTGAGGTTGATGGTAACGGTGCCTTATGTTAGACTAAAACAGATGTGGCTTTTCCTCACGTCTATTGGAAACAAAGTTCTCTCGCCGTCATGACGCGACGTGACGCGACGCAGACTCTGAAGCCTTGAGAGAGAGACCTGTCTCGTTTCTATGGTAACAGTCTGAATACATAGAGGTACAACAGTAGTCTGGTAGGAGGTAATGGTATTCACTTACTTCTTTGAAAATATACCTTTACTGCAGAGAAATGAATGATAATATTTTCTTCCTTTTGGTGAACCGAAAAATAAAATATGCATGCTCCTGTACAGTATTCTCGCTCAGCTTCAGGTCCGGGTCCCTGGAGCTCTCCTTGAACCTCCAATGTGCAATAAAGTTCTGATAACACAGGTCCCTATACAAACCTTTGCTCTCTCAAGGTGTAGCATCAAAACATTAACTTTATTACTGTTCTATTGCAATGCTAGAATACCACTGGATAACGAAGTACTGCTCACAAGATTAACAACATTCACAATAATGTCGACTATAAACATTGCACTCCTTCCGGGTGATACCGAGTTTCGCTAATGGGTTCTCTCGACGGGGATTAATTATAAAAATCCTAACAGGGTTGGTTGCCTGAGGCGTGTTTCACTGCCCCCCCCCCCCTTCCCCTCCCCCTCCAAACTTGACGTAAAGGTAAATATTGTCGGAATGTGTCAACCTGCCCTGAACTTCACGGTGTTCTTCACTATCTACTCTTGTTATCCCAAAGATGTATTTGATACTATTCATTAGCAGGTTTTGTCATTATTCCTAAATTTCTTTATCCTTGCACTTAAAGGTCAAGTTCGTTCATTGTCTTTGTGTTTCACAGTTACTATTCAGATCTGCACATAAAAAAAAATTATGTTGTAGCTTCGTAAAAAGAAATCATCGTATGCAAGTTATAGCCTGCACTATGAGCGTTAAAACAATATCGTGGGAATTGAAATGCGGATATGTATTCTGCTACAAAACAAGGTGCATTCGTAAATAAATGGGCAGAACGTTCCTAGTTCGAACACGTCCACTTTTGGCCCCGTTGTGACAACTCACACAAAATGTATAGCTTTCTATACTCGTAACTCGCAATTCTCCTCCTCTTCGACTGTACGTAGGTATGTTAGCTGCACTGTTTATATCTACGGAAACTCAAGGGATATCCAGGTGTACATAGCTGTCAGTCAACTCATGGCTTAACCAATATTTAAGGATAGGTTGCCTGCCCCCACTCTCTTCCCAAAGCCATTATCGTAAGCTGACTGGAATCTCTGTGTTTAATCCAATTAACGCAGTTCGACAATCCCGCTCCTTCCCGCTTCTCGCTTGCTGACACTAGCGTAGTCTACTTGGAGCTAAACATGCTTAGGGATTGGGCGTAGTTACGGTGCAAGTCAAAAGCAGTTCTGCGTTATGCTAAAATCATAATCTGTAAAATAAAATTGTTAGTTGCCTGTCCATAATCCCTCTTATTTCTCCTTTCTTTCTGTCCTTTCGCAAATTTTTTGTATTTTCCTTTCTGCCCATCGAATTATAACTGTGCGTCTCAGGCCTATATGCGAGTTCGGCTTATAATCGGACCAATACGGTATATACACGTGGTCAATTTAGTAGAGTAAACATTAATTTTCCCAAAATATAATCTCTTTGATACCTTGAAGGAGTATTTACCACCATATTTTAGATGTTTCTCGTATTGTAGCTATCGGTGGTTGTGAAATCCCTATTCATTTTAGATATTTTCTGTTTTGAGCAAACCTCGTAAGCCAGAAAGTCTCTCATTATGCAAGTGCCTTCTGAAGAATATCACGCTCCCCTTAATCTCAAATTATTGTTAATTAGCTGACACTCATATACCACTGCATAGTAATAATAGAACACATACAATATTTTTGTAATTTTGTGCACTGTATATACATGTTAATAAATAAAGTACATCAATAATGCAAAGTCGTTACGTGGTGGGAACTATTAATTCCCTAATGGAGTTGCAGCCAACATATTGTGTGAATGCTTGTTGTTGTCCTTATACATTTTAGGGGATTGGGACATCTTGGTTATCAACCCCATGTAGTTGGGTGTGTGTTGAACTTGCCTGTTAATCTGTATTTATGGGATGACTGTAGTAGTATGTGTAATTGTAATTAGGGACAGGGATGAGCTAGGTGCCACAGGACTTGAAATAAAGTACAATCCCGGCATTTGCCTAGAGGGAATGTGGGAAAATCCGGGGGAAAACCTCACTCATGGTAGGAACTGTTAATGCCGTGATTCGAACCTCCAATCTCCGGACTTGCTGCAGCCCCCTTCGCGGTCGTGGTGCGAAATTTAACGTGCACGGCTACGGCGTGTGGTAATTATGTGGAGATTCTTAATATTGAGCTTTCTTAGAGCTAGGGGCAGATGACCTCGTAGTTCCGCCCCTTAAAACAACAATAACTAACTTTCTTGGAGCTCGCGATGCTTTCAAGACCTAGCTTGTTCTTTGTCTTTCGTTTCATTGATATTCCTTCGTATTCCTCGCAATGTGGAGCTGAATATCTCCGAAAAATTATTTTCTTTTTTTATTATTGATTCGGTAACATTTGCCTGAGCTCCATTGGATGGTAAACTATTTTTTGATTGAATGTTAATATTTTCCATTGATAAGGCTGTGAGAATGGAAGTGAGTATGTGAGTATGGAACAAGGATGGGCCTATACTAATTAAGGCTAAAGAAGTTATGTACAAAGCATATTATGTTCCTATAATGACATATGCAGCGGGAACTTGGACAATGACTAAGAGGGATGAGAGCAGAGTACAGGCAGGTGAGATGAGAGTCCTGAGTAGTATGGTCCAGAAAAAGAGGAGGGACAGAGTGAGAAATGAAGATATACCGAATGAACTGGGAGTACAGAAACTAAATGACAAACTGGAGCAAAACAGATTGAGATGGTTTGGACATGTCAAACGGATGAATGAAGTAAGGCTACCAAGACGAGCACTGGAACGACAGATGACAGGGAAGAGAGGACGAGGAAGACCAAGAATGCGTTAGATGGACTCGATGGAGAATAGCATTAGAAAACGGAACCTGGATTGGAACACCGTGTCGGAAGAGGAAAGGTGGAACGAAAGAACAAAGTGGAGAGGAACCATATTTTCCCCCACCCGGTGTCAGCTGGAAAAGGGAAAATGAAGATGATGACGAAGGCTGTGAGAAAACATGATTTTCGTTCAAAACTGAATACACCAGTTTTTTTTTAAATTAAGGCATTTCATTTCTAATTATACCTATTAACAGGCCTATGTTCAAAATAAATATCACGAATTAGGATAAATATTTGAGATTATATGAAATATCTTTCTTTCCATAGCTAAATACAACAACCATTTCTTTCAAAACTAAATATATCCATTAATTTTTGTTCAAAACTCAATATATCCAATCTTCTTTTATCAATAACTCTTTATGTAGGCTACTATATACAATTTGGTGCACTTTTGGTGAGAGTATGTTGCTCTTTCTAGCTATCATTCAAACTATCTATTACTCCATTTTGATAATCGTGTCTGAAGATATATGTCTTTCCTCTCTCCTGTAAAATGTATGATTGTGGAGATATTCAGTTTGAAAACAAGCACCTCCATTGTGCTCGTAAAACGCAAATGTGATCATGAATAAACCCTTATATTGCTTAGACTATGTAAGGTGAACTTTACGTAGTGACTGGTATTATGTAACGCTTGTGGAAACAAAACTAGCTCTATTTTATATTTTATGATCATCTCAGTCGCCTCCGTAGCGTAGCGGTCAGCATGGTTAGCTGCCGCCCCGGAGGTCCTGGGTTCGATTCCCGGCTCTGCCACGAAATTTGAAAAGTGGTACGAGGACTGGAACGGGGTCTACTCAGCCTCGGGTGGCCCAAATGAGTAGAGGGGGTTCGATTCCCCCTCAGCCATCCTCGAAGTGGTTTCCCGTGGTTTCCCACTTCGTCTTCGGGCGAATGCCGGGATGGTACCTTCTTCAAGACCACGGCCGCCTCCTTCTCTCTTCCTTGCCTATCCATCCTAACTATCCCTTACCTTCCCTCATGAGGCCCCTGTTCGCTTTGCAGGTGAGGCCGCCTGGGCGAGGTGCCAATCACACCTCACCAGTTGTATCCCTTCCGATTCGATGTTCCCAGCTCTAGGACACTGCCCGTTGAGGCGGTAGTGGTGAGTTCCCTCGCTGAGTCCGTGGGTTCCACCAACCTGGAGGGTAAACGACTTAAAAAAAAAAAAAAAAAAAAAAAAAATGATCATCTCATTCAAATAACAGTCATGTACAGTATATAGCCTACTGAACTTCGCCTTGTTACACACCCGTCCTTTTCTCGGTGGGGGTTAGGGGCTGCCCTGGGGACCAGATTTTTAAGTTTTCAAAATTGTCATTTTAGTTTTTCAAACACATAAAATAGTTAGTCTATTTGTAGGTTTTTAATAGGTAAAATAGATTTTTTTGTGTGTAACATGTAGCAAAAGAACTCCGCCTGCAGGATCTACTGGGTGGATTGAGTAGCTCAGTAGTTTCTGTTGCCGGTCCCAAGCCCGGAGAAAGGAGGAGGGTTGGCTTAAGCCGTAAAATAAGAGCCAGAACACATCTTGAGGCAACCTCTAGGACTCGCAATCTTAGTTGTATAACGTTTGACTTTGTCCAACCCACATTTACTTTAATATCATGGATTTAGCTTCTAATGGTCATGATTACCCTGAAGACAATGCTAGGCGTAAATCGGATTCCAGGGTGCCTAGCAGTTTAGGGTTACATTATGGTGAATCGGAGCACCACAAGAACAGTTCAAGATTCAAGAAAATGAGAAAATATTTTTTTGGAACATACAATGTGAATTCCTTAATTCAGGTTGGAAAATTAAAACAACTAACAACAGAACTTCATAGACATCACATTACAATATTAGCCCTTCAAGAGACCAGGTTCTTGGATGAGGACACCTTTGAATCTGACAACTTCCGAATTTTTTAAGGAAAAGTTGGGAAGAGAGTGATGAAGAACATGCCACTTGGAACAGCTTTTATGGTCAACAAGAAATTTTTGGACGCAGTTATCGCTTTTAGAAGTGTGAATGCCAGACTATCTTTTCTAACTATAAAATCTCTCAATAAGAGATACACGCTAATCAACGCCCATGCTCCTATAAATAAGGATAATAAAACGAATCCAGAGAAAGTTGATGAATTATGGGACGAGTTAGAAGCCGAAATTCTCAAAATTCCTTCTAATCATGTAAAAAATTTACTTGGAGATTTCAATGCTCAGCTTGGATCTGAGAGAAAATTTTCTGATATAATAGGTAAATATCCCGCTCACTAGAACCAACAGGAATGGTGAGAGATTGGTTAAACTCTGTGAACATCTAAACTTAAAGATTATGTCCACACATTTTAAAGCAAAACCAAGTAAAAAGAAAACATGGGTCTCCCCAAATGCGTTGCTGGGTGAGTTTCAACTAGATCATGTAGCTATCTCTCGAAATTGTTTCAAAGAAATTCAAAATGTCAAGGTCAGAAAATCCATTAATGTAACTTCAGATCATTACCTTTCTCAAATCAAGATGAATTTCATACCTTTTACACGCAAACAAAATACAACTAGAATTGAAATTCCGAAAATTAATAGAGAGGTTCTTACAAATGAAAAAAGGATAGAATTTCAAGGAAAACTTAAAATACCAACCAATTGGAATGATGTTACTAATAACCTTCTTGAACCAGCTCAGGAAATTGCACCGTTGAACTTTGATAGGAAACATGCTTGGTGGAATGAACAATGTGAAAGAGTGATCAAAGAAAGACATTGTGCTTGGCACAAGTGGAACGGGAACAAGACTCCAGAAAATTTAGAGGAAGTACAAAGATTAAGGAAAATGGCCCACCAGACTTTAAGAACGATTCGAAGAAAATATATGAAGGACCAAATAATGGAAATGGACGACAATTTTAAGAAAAATGACACCCGATTGTTTTATAGAGCATTTAAGAATGAAATCACTGGATATTCAGCGCCGAGTTTAAATTTCAAAAGGGAAGATGGTACGCTAGCATTAAACAACAAGGAAAATTGTGATATCTTGGCTGCGTATTTTGAGAAGTTGTTAAATTGTCCAAAACCGACAGACAAGTTGAGTTTCAAATTTACAACACAAAATTTTGACTCTACGCCCCCAGATGTAAATGAAGTTAAATGTATTATCAACTCACTTAAAAATAATAAAGCCTCAGGCAAGGATGGAATAATTGCAGAAATGTGAAAGCTTGTAGATGATGATTTTTTAATAGCGACGACAAATCTATTCCAGAAAATTTGGATTGAGGAAGCAATTCCAGAAGACTGGTTAATCGCCTTAATTCATCCACTACATAAAAAAGGCTCACAAATTGATGTCAATAGTTATAGGGGGATCTCATTGTTGTCTGTCACATATAAAATATTTGCCAAATTACTTTTAAACAGACTTGAACCACAGATCGAACCACAGCTTGGCGAGTTCCAAGGAGGTTTCAGAAGGAATAGATCGTGTGCAGAACAAATTCTTAGTTTAAAATTGATATTAAAATATTACAACAACAGGCCAAAGAATATCTTTATCTCATTCGTTGATTTTCAGAAAGCGTATGATTCAGTGGATAGGGATACTGTTTTTGACACATTGAAGGAATACCAAGTTGATCAAAAAACCATAAATTTAATAAAACTTACATTAACTAATACGATTTCCAGAGTCAAATTTTAAAATGAAGTTAGCGAGCCCTTCGAGGTAAAAACTGGGCTAAGACAAGGGGACAGTCTATCACCACTGCTTTTCAATTTGGTCTTGGATAAAGTCATGAGGACGTTTTGGGAGAAGAACGATCCAAGTGCTAAAATTGGTACAAAGAATAAGAACCTCAAAGTCAAAGGTTTAGCATTTGCTGACGACGTAGCGTTGTTTGCTGAATCAGAACAAGAAGCTATTAACCAAATTGATCAGTTAAAAGATACGGCGGAAAAAGCGGGCTTACAGATTTCATTGGTAAAAACAGAGATGATGACAAGTGATCAGAAATACACTAAGAAAATGATAAAAACAAATTATGGGAGCATCAGGGTCACTGACCGATTTAAATATCTTGGAGAAATAATTAGTAGCAATGGGACGGATAAATTGGCAATCGAGAACAAAAAAGGGAAATTGGAAAGATTAAATTTTTGTACAAAAAAAATATACAATAAAAAGAACCTGTCTATCAATGCAAAATTACGACATTTTAATACTGTTGTTAGACCAGTCATCTTGTACGGCATGGAAACTACAAATATAACCGGAATGGAGAATTTGCTCAAGATAGAAGTACTTTTAGAAGGATTTATGGTCCTAGGAAAACACAGGAAGGTTATAGACTGAGATCGAATGCAGAAATTTATAGTAAAATCGACAACCTTGAAGTGATGATCAGAAAACGGCGACTTCAGTTCTACGGACATATGGTCCGCATGGATTGCTCAAGGTTAAACAAACAAATTTTTGATAAAATCTGGAACTATAAAGGACAAGGAGGCTATGTAAAACAAATGAAAGAAGAACTTCAAAAATTCAAAATTACTGAAGAAGATTGTCTAAATCGAATAGAGTACAGAAAAAAAAATTTGGTCTCAAAATTCTTGTCGGGGAGAAGAAAAATCTCAACAGAGGAGAATGGACTGCTGAAAGAAGAGCTGCACAGTCGACCAGGATGAAAGACTTCTGGAAGAGAAAGAAGGAAACTAGACCTATAAAGAAGTGATATTTGCGTGGTCCTTGTGGGCCTGTCCGCGGTGTATATATGTAGCAAAAGTTGACATTAACTGCACAAAGCTTAACATTAATGCTAATTGGTTAATAGAAAATCTGATTGCAACGAAAGTGTAAATATTTTACATAATCATACGTCTTTTATCAAATAATCTCCGATTAAGCAATTTGCTGTCCTTTAATAATGTTAATTATTCAAATTCAATAAAACCAAGGATACCAGATTCGATTTTTACATTCCAGCCCGTTTAATTAACATTCTAAATTTAGATTATAGGAAACTTGGAAACAATAAGAGGTGTATCCCCACTTTCCTGACAGTAAATAACCAAACAATAAGATATAAGCTGAAAAGTGCTAAAATATTTGAATTTTCTGGCAGATAGGATTTCTCTCTATCAACTACAGTAGAGCTTGAAATAAACACTGTCTTGTGGTTTACTTTTAAAAATATGGACTAAAAATTCAAATATAACACAATAATTGGAACAAAACTGCAATTAGGTGTTTTTACGTACTTGCATATCATTTAGCTTTTTCTAGGTACTACAGAATTCATAAATATGGCTCTTTTCAATGTGATTCGGATAAGTCTTAAAAGCGCAAAAAGCTCATGGACGGCAGGTCCCAGACGCGAATCAGAAAAGCCAAGGGGAACAGCGAAACTCCAAACACATATACTCTTCTCTTCCACTTGCAAACCTCTTAGTAGAGTAACTCGAAATGACTTGACAGTTTTATGCTGGCCGAAGCTGGTGAAGCTAATACTGAAAATTAAATTTCCACTGAATGGAGATTGTTGGAAGAAGTGAAAACATAAAACACATATAGTGTGCGATGCATTAAAGATAGAGATATGCTGTCCGGACTTTTTTCATGCTGAACAATTCTTTCACCCATTGTATATAGATAGTTTTTACGGTTTACCCAGCGTAAGCGTAAAAGATGCACGGACGGCAGGTTTTTCTTTGACTCGATTCATTGAAATCGTTACTGCTTGGCTTACTTTCGTCATATATGAATGTTTTTCTACAGAAACCTTCCTCAAGAAATCCTCTACAGAATGGTGAAAACCGCATCAAAATCCATCCAGTGGTTCTTGAGATTACCCGTTACATCCAAGAATCGGGGACTTTGTTTTATACTAAGTAGAGACCACACAACTTTATTTTGTAAGCCTAGATACAGTATTTTGCGACCAGTAAGCTATATCACAAATTTTTGCGTATCTCAAATTTTGATAAATCGAATTTATTTTGACATCCCGTAACGATTTGAGAAATCGATGTTCGGCTGTATCATGTGACTTGGCAAACAAGTATGCCAAGTTTTAGCGAGATCGGGAGCTTGATGTACGTGGTGTTCGGCATACAAGAAGATAATCATTCGCGTGGGGGTTTAGCTTTAAACGTAGGTAGGCTATTATGCAGCACATGGCAGGAAAACTTTGTGAGTTCAATGGTGATAAAAGGTTTGCCAATTTTTGTTTCTGTCTTTTAATTTCTACCACAAAAAGAATCGTCTGAGTCGAGGCTTTTCTGTTGATCTTCAACCCTCAAAACGCATAACTAAAGAAAGTAAATTGATCAAATCTTATGAAATTTTGCGAAGAATGTACTAGCACAGGCATGTTCTCATAAAATAACTCGTGCAGCTCTTGCGGCAAGAGTTCTGACTGGTACCGTACTGGTATGCGTGCTTGTTATTAGGTCTAGGATTAGGAAATGGCGTTAAGTTTGACACCATCTTGGCGTCGGCATAGTGGAATATTCACAATAAACCTCTTCTAGGTTGGCTAAACTGGAAATAAAAGTCGCTTCTTCTCAGATGTTCTCTTGAGACTGACCGAATCCCTTTCCAGCGTTCAGAGAGGAACTCTTTTCTAAAGAGTCAGAAATCGAATGCATTTTCGTTTGTAATTATGATGTAAGTACGAAATGCACTCCACCAAAGGAATTTACCATTTGCATCGTTGACCTCAATGCTGGGCCTTTGCGACAAGAGTTTCAACGCGCTCCCAAAGACCACACGAGACTCTTCATTCTAAAGAACAAATTAGCTAGTTTCATCCGTGTGAATTGCATCGTATTCCATACGGTTTTATTTATAATCTCAGATATCCAGTCCACTGAAATATGGTGCTGAGCCGGCAACAGCGCCTTCTACTGGAGTGGAGGTCAATAGAGGTAATCTAGCGACACTGGCTGGTCATGCCAGGTCACTGAGATGTGAACCTAGACGTGTTGGGGACGACAACAACACGGTCTTGTTCATGCCTCCTCTACATTAGGTCAGCTGTGTTTCAAGTACATTGTTACTCTGTCACACTAGCAGCGGCTACAAGAGCAAGGACGTACCGCTCCGCTGTCTCACTCGGAATATATGGCTAGGCTTAGAATTTACAAGCACTCTTACAACACAGGCATAATACGGGTAAAGTAGGCTCTAAAATGGACTCGGCAAATATTAATCAGCGCCTGAAAATACAGCTTTGTCTTATTATTGTTCTTTCGTTTCACCCTCTTTGGGGTACGTTCATTTCTCCGTGTGTTGTTCTTTCCTTAGTGCCCAGTATCTCTTCATTCTTTCTGATCTTCCCTCTCTTCTTCCGAGATGATGGGTTTATGTTTTAGTGTAGACTAGCAACCCGCCCCGGCTTCGCCCGGGAACAGTTATGAATGCAAGGTGATAGGCTACTTTTAACCGAGGTCAAAAGATTTCCTTGTATATGACATCAGTAGTTTTCCCTACAGCAGTGAACTCGAACGCGGTTAGTTGGTTGGTTGGTTGGTTCCTTAGTTTAGGGGCTGTGACAACGTGGTCATGTGGCCCCGTGTACTTTGGGTGTGTGTAGAATCTGTCTGATAACCGGTGTTAATTGTGATGACTGTATTCGTGTGTGTATCTGTTTTTTAATTCAAGTAAAAGTGCAACTTTGAATGTTTCAAATAGTTCCTACTTTTGCCGCCAAATGCCACCGTCAACGACTACTAGGCCTAGTTCAGAACTTAGCTACTAGACGCCACCGCAGTCGGCTCTTGGCAACAAACGTAGGAACCTAAGAGCGTTGTTTACATTCGTAACCTATACAATTTAGCTTCACACAGGTGTAATTAGTGGAAGGTTCTTTAATATGCCTTAAATCTATAACATGGGACCGCCGGCTTTACTTCCCCTCCGAAGGAAGGCTTACTGAGGGATGTTGAACGCTCTTAAAAATCCGACGGTTTCGGCCGGGTTTGAACCCGCTCGAAAGCTAGCTCGTAAACTGTCGCCTCAGTAATTGAATGGAGATTGTTGGAAGAAATGAAAACGTAAAATCACTTATAGGGGGCGATGTATTAAAGATAGAGATATGCGCTCAAGGACTTTTTTGTAGAACTTTTCATGCTGAACTAATCTTACACTCGTAGTATATTGATATTTTTAACGGTTTGCCCAACGTTAGCCTAAAAAGCGCACGAATGTCAGTTTTTTCGACTTTTTCACTGAAATCGTTACTGCTTGGCTTCCTTTGATCATAAATACATTATTTTCTACAAAATCCTTCCTCGAGATGTCCTTTACAGAATGGACCGCATCAAAATCCATTCAGTGGTTCTCGAGATTACCCGTGACATCCACAAATCGGGGACTTTGTTTTGTACTAGGTAGATATTTGTCTTGGAACCTTATATTTTCGTCTTTATTTAGCTTTATGTTTGAGTAGTGAATTTTCTGTAATTTTTATTTCTACTAGCACTTGTTTAGTTTTTATAAACCATGTGGGCTTCGTTTTACGGTTACGGAAGAAATCAAAAATTTGTTTGGTTAATCTATTCGAGTTCATTCTGAGAAGATGACCGTAAAAATGTATCCTCCTTTCTCGCATAGTAAGTGAGAGTCTTTCAATTTTATTTTAGAGAGTCTCATTCTTGGGTCAGATGACCTCGAAGTTCCGCCTCTTAAAACAACAATAACATAATAGAGTCTCATCCTTGATGTATATCGTCTTATTATCCTGAAATTTTGGTCCTAGGACTTTTCTTAACATTTTCCTTTTCTTTAATTCGAATTTCTCCTTCTAGCCTTTGAAATCCATGTTTAGGGTTTCTGCTGCGTAGGCTACTGTGCTTTTGGTTTAATCGCTGTATTTTAATGTTTATGGGCCCCTGTTATATCGAAGATATTTGTTCATCCATTTAATTTGCTTATCATAATTTCGCATGCAATTTGGATTACCAAGACGAAGTAGGCCTACACCTTTTAATCGAAATAGACTAACTAAATATGAAACTAAGCTAATAACTATATACAAAAAAAGAAGATTGAGGCTTTATTTCTTTTGTTAAAACAGTAATAGTCCAAATATTAACAATATTTTATTGCACTAGTTTCTTCTGCTACATGGCACGAATCCATTCAAAATGCAAATAGTTCCGCGAAGAACTGTATGTCTGACCCTTATTATTCCCGTTTTCCAACGGGATCGGGAATGAGATGCGATGAAAGTCTTTGTGGCGCACGGTTTTTTCAACTGGATGCCCGTCCCGACGCCAACCTCATAAGAGGAGTTAATGAGAGATGAAATGAATGATGGTGAATGAAACTGGGCAAGGATGTTGAAGGAAGTGCCGTGGCTTGTCAGAAGGTGCCGTCCCAACATTTTCCTGGAGTTGAAAATGGGAAACCACCAAAACCACTTCAAGGACGGCCGTCGGTGGGGCTCAACCCCCGGTTACCTAGTCCGCAGTGAGCTTGGCCCCATGGCCTAACGCTGCGCTTAGCGAGCGTAGCTACCGCTGTCGGTAGCTTTGAACAGCTAAAATACCTATTTTCATATTTTCCACTGGATTTTCCATATGAAAACTCACCCACCTATTAAAAGGATTTTCCATGTGTTGTACATGTTACCACAGAAACACAAGCCTATCAGAAAAGATCCTTCAGCACACACCCAAGTGCTTGGGGGGGGGGGGGGTTGATGACCAAGATATTCCAAGCTTCTGAAAAGAAGATTGTAACATCTCTTTTAACTAATTCAACTTTAGAAACTTTGTCAGCTGAAATTTTGCTCCGTCGAGATCTTTAAATAGCTAGTAAGTCCATTGACTCGGATCTCTCGCAGTTAAGTCAATCGACTGCGCCGGGGGGTCAATCCCAAAATCATGGGGAGTACTTTATACTTTTAAATCGGTCAACACGGTTTATGCCCAATTAGATTAGACGAGGTACACGTAACATGTAACACACTATCATTGAAGAAAAGTACACGTGTTAATATTATTCACTGATAAAGGGATCATTTAAGAATAATATTAGACTAAAGAAACAAACCGGTGCGCTACAGCCCATGAAGGCCTACCAAGTGGCCGCTGCCCAGCCATTTGGTTTGCAGATTATCGAGTGACGCGTGGTCAGCGCGTCGGGTCCCCTCGGCCGTTAATCATGGTCTCCGAGACCGGGGTGCTGCCTCTCTGTCAGGCAGCTACTCAATTGTCCTCACGAGGCTGAGTGCACCCCGTTCCAGCCCTCACGTTAGTTTCTAAAATCTCTGACGGTGCCGGTAATCGAACCTCCGGCTGCGAGGTAGGTGTGCTACCCTAACCCCGCGGGGCTGGCTAAATATTAGACTAATACATTTAATTATTTTTATGAATAGTGTGTCAGGGCGGGCATCAATTCCGCTCGGGATTTCCAGTCAGGTAGCCAGGGTTACCTCAATTCCACTCGGTCCTCCAAGGGACCCAAAAATAATTTCCTCAACTCCGCTCAGGCTTTGACAAGGGGTCGGCAAAGGCTTTATCCCCAATGACGTAAACAAATGTCATAACTAGGGCTCGGATCGATATGCTGGATAAAATCTCCAGATATGCTCGAAAATCATGTGTTTTATGCTCGATAGAAATGCT
Organism: Meconema thalassinum; assembly: GCA_946902985.2. Taxonomy (NCBI): domain Eukaryota; kingdom Metazoa; phylum Arthropoda; class Insecta; order Orthoptera; family Tettigoniidae; genus Meconema; species Meconema thalassinum. The sequence goes on from OX336390.1 coordinate 548,232,450, forward strand.
CAAAAACCATTATATGCTCGAAAACCCCATTATATGCGGTTAAATATGCAGAATATGATCGAAAAACACCGTTAAAAAATATAGAAAGGAAAGTGAAACGATAAAACCAATAACATACCTTTATATACGAGCTTTATTTTCTAATTGTATGTATGATACACTGCAATATACTCGCATCCCAGTTTTTCAAGTATATAAGAGAAGTTTTCTTATAAAAGTTAAATTTTAAAAGTTCATTTACAAAATGTTCAGAATTAGGCGATTCATTGAAGTAGATCTGCATTGGTCTGTACAACAACATTGTTTTCTATGTTTTCAGCTTTGAATATCGACAGCAGTGGCTACGCTGGCTAAAGCGCAGCATTAGGTCATGGGGCCAAGCTCTCTGCTGACTCGGTAGACGCGTGGGTTCGAGCAACGCCACCTAAATAATAAGGCCTCCGCACTGGCTGACCAGCGCTAGGCAGCTCGACCAACAGTAGTCAATCGCGTTGTTTGTGGAGCGTTACAAGTTCGGCGCATAAGTTGTACTTTTTGCTGTAGTTTTAATAATTATTGTAGAAACAAAAATCAAGGAAACCTCAAGGACACTGTGCCCAGAAAGACAAACATATTTTCCCATAGCAACTGACACTAATCTTGATAAATCACCTCGGTCTAGCTGTATGCCTCTCACCAAGGCGGTCCGGGTTCGATTCCCGGTCAATGCATGTGAGATTTTCGAAGTGAAATGCCATGTCCTGTGGTTCGGATTCCACGTAAAAAAAGGAGGTCCCGTGGCTCATGATCTCGAGATTAACGGTCACGTTAAACTACAAGCTTGCTTGCTTGATAAATCACCTATGTCCAAATCAACATATCTGCTTACTGGTCCTTTACTTCTTTTCTGCTTCAGCTTTCTCATAATCAGGGCTAGGATTTACATGTAAATACAGAACTTATTTCTCTATTACACAGATATTCATATCCTATTAACTTATCTCCATCGATTATGTTTTCCTATTTCAAATTAAACAAATTTATTTGACATGTTTCTCCATATTTCTGACTTCAGTACATAGCCTCCATGCACAATAAATAATTTTACATATTTAGTAAATTTCAATCTAATATTTGTACATATTTTACTCTTATGAATAAAAATATATAGAATTGTAGTTTTCAGTGACTGGAAATATGACAGCACAGGACAAGTTTACAGTTATGTAATGAAAAGAAAGATTTCTGAAGTACGTAGGTGTAACGATAGCAATTCTTATGAAAAGAAGCTTCAAGTTTGAAAATTTGGAACATTTCATTGTATACTGTTATGGTAGGCAGGCATAATAGGAATAATCGATGAATGAAAGCAAGTGACAAGTAAGTGAAATAAAAGAAAATTGGATAATTTGATTTATAAATTCAGTATTTTTAATGCATTTATGTGGGTTATAGAAGTAACAAAATTAGTATTATGGGGATAAATTTGTCTTTTGTCCATATTTCATAAAATATAATTACATTTTGATATTTATTAGATTGTACATATTTTTAAAATATATATACATACATATGTACATATTTTGACACTTTTTAGTACATATAAATCCTAGCCCTGCTCATAATTTTACCTTAATGTAGCCTATATCATTAATTGAAGATTTAGCTTTGGCAGTCCTGATGTACCAGATGGGTGAAGCATATTTCTTAACTTCTATACATATCAGAAAGTCAATAAGCTTATTATTGATTCCCAAGATTAAGAAATTTAGTCCTATTGTAATTTAAAAAACAACCCTCTCAAAATATGAATTGAATCTATTTTGAATTTTTTTAACCCATTTAAACTAATTTTTTAACCTTCACTTACATCCTTTAAGAAATTTTCTAGTAGCAAAATAAAATTTTAATGAAAATCTGTTAAAATAATAGTTAAGAATCTGAAGATTTCCAATTCTCTATTCTCTATTAAGCTACAAGAGCACTAGGCTCATAAGTTGAATTGTTGGTGAGAGTTAATTATGTTCCTGCTGTACAATGTAGTCTCGGCTAAATATGTTTCAAGATAAAACTGTATTGTATTGTATTTCTGTCTGTAGCCAAATTGTTGATACATTTTAGTAAATACCTGCAAAATTCAAAACTTTTAATTAAATTAATATTCTGTAATCCAACGCCAGTAAAATATTACTAAAAATTGAACAAGTGAGTGGAAAAAGGACAATATGCAAAGAAATGGGATAATGTTCCAGCATATTTAATCATTAATTAGTCGCTAACTGATGACATTCCTATTATGACATTTTGAGACATAACTTCTTGCTACTAGTACTACACTTGGAAATTGGTGAATTTTTCAATGCGACGTATAGTTTCGACAGATGATCGTTCTTTTTTCCTCTTGGAAATGGAATGTTATCGTTTATCGACTCAGCTGTTCAATTATTCTTTTCCATTTTTGCCTTTCTCCCTTCATTTAAAAGTGAGGTTAATAAGTTCATAACGTTCTGAAAATCATAATAAACATCATTATCGTAATAATTACGGGCCTTTTTTGTTATTATGATGAAACTGTTTATTTCTTTTTCCTCCCTCAGTATAGAAGGAGTTTTATAGTTCAAGCATTACTGGAAAGCGTATTTTATGAAAGGTAAGGAAGAAGGTAAATTCTACGAGGTAGGGTAATTTAGCAATACTGGCTACTCAAAGACTTGCAGGCTATGCAGTGTTCATTTACAGTTGTACAGTGCAACAATATGAGCGTTTTCTTTGCGAGTAGAAGCATCATTTGGAAGGGCAGGGAGGAATGACTACTCTTGGTGCGCGTGCTTCCGAGCGCGGAGGCCTTATTCTCTAGATGGCGTTGGTTCGAGCCCCACCGTCGGCCGTCCTTGAAATGGTTTTCCGTGGTTGCCCATTTTCAACACCAGGAAAATGCTGGGACGGTACCTTCTGATAGGCCACGGCCGCTTCCATCCACATCCTTGCCCAATTTCATTCATCTTCATCCATTCCATCTCTCATCCCGACGCGCAGGTCGCCCACGGGCGTCGACTAGAAAGACCTGCACTCGGCCTCTCAGGAGACCACACGAAAAAAAAAAAGCTTTGAATGATTTTCTTAAATCAGTCAATAAAAGTTTCAATGACGAAAACGACCTCACTAAAGGTAATTTTATTATTTCTGTTTTCGAACCTTTAGGATGGTCAGGGCCCGAATCCGGGGTGGGGAATTCGAAGAAAAGCAAACTATTTGGACGAAAACCACAAGAATATGCATTTATATGCTTCTATTCTGAAAACCGCGGTTTTATGCATTTATATGCTCGATAAATTTCAATTCTGTTGGTCCCAGAGAGGTGAAAATACCACCGAAAGGCTTCTTTCAATGTGCACTATTCAGGAAAAAAATATGCAAATATGCTCGAATCCGAGCCCTAGTCATAACCCTCCTGCTCGCATACCAAGGGCCGGGTTGAGGAACTTATTTTTGGGTCCCTTGGAAGACCGAGTGGAATTAAGGAAAATCGAGCGGAATTGATGTTCAACCGTGTGTCATATGTAAGTTATAGTCAACTCACCTAATACACTGTAAGTGTGTTGACTGACTGAAAATAGTTTGTACAAGCAACACTGAAAATATGGCTTCAATATGTCACACATGTCCTTACTCACTACGCCACGCAACTGGCCAATAGGATTGCTTTGCTAGCTTCCGTAAGAATCGATGTTTGCTGTGTGTTTAGTAGTAAATGAAGGTTAATGTTTCCCATAGGCTTGTACACGGAAAGGCCCTGGAGTGGTCAATCAGCAAGTAGTGTTGGCAGCTAACGGGTGGGCCAGATGGGTTACGTTGAACTTGGCCAGTGAGTACGTAGGTACGCTGTTTGGAAACAAAGTATTTCCAGCTGTAGAATCCGTCCACTCACACACACACACACAGCCTCCAGACCTAACTGAGGTCATTAGAGGTCAATCTGTGAGCCGGGCGGTGGGCTTCCATTGTTCGGCTGGCAGGCTGGCCCGCCGCGGCAAGGCTCCTCGACATTCACTACTGTCTTCTCAAATATGCAAATATTTCATTTCCACTACATGGCTAACATGTAGCCCATAAACTTGCTTGCCATTTTATTCCACTTGCAAACCTCTTAGTAGAGTAACTCTTGTTTTGGTTCTTTCTTTAACTTGACATCGACTGCGTGGCGCGATAGTAAAGTTCTCGCCTGCTGAACCCAAAGTTGCAGGATCAAATCCTGGCGTAGTCAGTTGTAATTTGTGGCTGCGCTAATGCGTGGGTGCTGTGTCAGTAGACGTAATGCAGACAGGCTGCGTAGCTCAGCGGTAACGTTTTCTCTTGCTGAACCCAAAGTCGCAGGATCGAATCCTGGCGTAGCCAGTTGGCATTTGTGACTGCGCAAATGCGAGAGAGCTGTGTCAGTAAATCCCCTTCGGGGCAAAATTCCGGCACCTCGATGGAGGAGGGAGTGTACAGGGGTGATACCGAGCTCCGCTGATGAGTTCTCTCCACGGGGGTCAATTAGGAAAATCCTAACAGGGAAGTTGCCTGAGGCTTGTTTCACTGCCTCCCACTCCAAAGTGGACGTGGTCGGAATGTGTCAACCTGCGCTGATCTTCACTATCTACTCTTGTTATCTCAAACATGTATTTCATACAACTCATTAGAAATTTTAGGCGTTATTCCAGATTTGCCAATAAAGCTCAAGTGCAATAATTTTCTTTGTGTTTCAGAGTTACTATAAAGATCAATATGTACATTTTAATTTGTATGTTGTAGCTTCGTAAAAATCTTATCATATGAAAGTTATAACCTGCAGTTCTAACTATACCAAAGAAAGTTGGAGCTGACAGATGTGAAGATTACCGTACAATCAGCTTGATTACTCATGCTTCAAAGATCCTGTCTAGGATAATTTACAAGAGGATTGAAAGCCAGATAGAAACGGAGTTGGGTGAAGACCAGTTTGGTTTCAGGAGAAATGTAGGAACAAGGGAAGCTGTACTAAGTCTTAGGCTGATTTTGGAAGGTAGAATAAGGAAAGATAAGAGAACGTTCATGGCTTTTGTAGACTTAGAAAAGGCTTTTGTTAACGTTGATTGGACTAAATTGTTTGACATTTTGAAATCGATTGGAATAAAGTACAGGGATAGGAGGGTGATATACAATCTATACAGAAACCAGACAGCAGTCATTCGAGTTGAAGGACATGAGAGAGAAGCTGGTATTCAGAAAGGTGTAAGGCAAGGCTGCAACTTATCATCCATACTTTTCAATCTTTACATTGAACAAGCAATGAAGGAAATTAGAGAAAAATTTAAAGTGGGAGTGAAGATTCAAGGAGAAATAATTTCTACTCTGAGATTTGCTGATGACATAGTCATCTTGGCCGACAAGCCTGAGGATTTGAATGAGTTTTTGAATGGTATGGACTCCGTCTTACAGAAAGAATTCATGATGAAAATTAATAAATGTAAAACAAAAATACTGGAATGCAGCCGAAATAAATCAGAAACCTCTATGGAGATCAAATTGACAGGTGAAAAGCTGAAGGAAGTAGAAGACTTCTGTTACTTAGGAAGTAGAATAACCAGTGATGGACGAAGCAAAGAGGATATAAAAAGTAGGTTGGCTCAGGCAAAGAAAGCTTTTCTACAAAAAAGGAATCTGCTGACATCGAATATAGATTAAGGTATTAGGAAGTCATTTTTGAAAGCCTTTGTCTGGAGCGTGGCGCTCTATGGAAGTGAAACTTGGACTATTGGTGCAGCAGAAAAGAGGAGAATAGAAGCATTTGAAATGTGGTGTTACAGGAGAATGATGAAGATCAGATGGGTAGATAGGGTTACAAACATAGAGGTATTAAGACGAGTGGGAGAGGAGAGATGTTTCTGGCGACTGCTAATGAAGAGAAGAGATAGGTTGGTAGGACACATACTAAGATACCCAGGAATAGCAAGCTTAGTTATGGAAGGAAGGGTCGAGGACAAGAACTGTAGGGGGAGACCAAGGTTAGAATATGTTAAACAGATTGCCTCAGATGTAGGGTGTGGTAGTTATGTAGAGATGAAACGATTAGCTCAGGACAGGGAGGCATGGAGGGCTGCATCAAACCAGTCAAAAGACTGAAGACTCAAACAACAACAACAACAACAACCTGCAGTATGAGCATTACAACGATATCGTGGGAACCAAATGCTTATTGTGCTACAAAACAAGGTGCAAAACTGCAGAAAAAAGCTTTACTTCCACTGACAGTTCATGGAGTTAACGTCAAAACTTTGACGGTATGAAAATAATTAATCTTCTTAGTATTTTCATTCAATCAAGACGAAGTACTGGTAAGATAACAAAATTGAAGGTAGAAATTTTATGACACATCGTTTAAGTCTTAAATGAATTAAAAATAACATTCATACCTTTACCACAGGGTGATTTCTTCAAGTCTGCAAATGTGTAAATAGGGGGATCAAAGTTAAAACTTTGACGGTTTGAAAATAACTCAGTCGACTAATATTTCATATAACAATCGCTATTTTTGGGGCGGTGGGTGAAATTTGTCACCGCGCTGGTAGCCCCACTAAACTACATTTTGTGTCAATATAATGAAACCTTGTTATTGTCACATTGCATTACATTTGCAAATTCGTTGTTGGTGCACACTGTTTCTTGAAGATACTTACAGTAGTTGAATTTATTCTCGACTTATCCATATATTTTAGCCCATCAATGTCCAAGTAATTCATACAACCTATAAATATACTTGGCAAATTGAATTATGATACGAAATAAATCACCCGTTTGGACAGCTAGATCTACAGAGCTAACCTAGAAGTAGGATCCTCTCGTTTTATTCGAGGTTAGTTGGTGTTACCATTTATAAAACATATTTACGGCGTTCGAAAGTCTGGAAACAACATATTGTAACCACAAATATATCTCAACAAGACTCTTTACAAGGTTAGATGACTTCAACATTTTTAGGCATTGTTCCATATCAGTATACCTGGCTGGAAACAACATCCCATAACACTCAGCAGTGACATCCGTTTCAATATTATTATTGAGCCGTATTGAAGAAATATAATATAGGCTGTCCCGTAACAGAAAGTTTGAGTTCAACTAGAACGTTTGACTTTATCAGTCAAAAAGTGTTTCGCATTTCAACAATTCTTTATACGTGGAAACAACGTCTTTTTGCAATCAACAGGAGATCCGATTCATTATATTGAACCATAATGAAGAAGTATAATATTGACAATCTATTAAGGTAGATTTATATTAACTTTAGTCTTGTTTCGTTTATGTTTTTTTTTTGTGACCTTTCATTTTATTTAAATTTTAATGTGTTCTCTGTAAGGATATCCATTTTCACTTTGGTATTTGTTCAACATAGTTTTTAAGATTCTTTTATTATTTCAATCTACGCTGACGAGGGTATCATTGAATACCGAGACATGTACGTATTAATTTAAATATCAATCGTTTTTTTAATTGTTTGACAAGGCGGCTATTATAATTTGAGATTAATATCATGAAAACCAAAATGTTTATGTCTATATCATTTTAAAGCTGATAAAACGTTAATACTGAGAGCTATCCGTGATTTTTTGACGGAGGTCCGTGTTTGATACCCGGCTCTGCCAAGAAATTTAATTCAGGTCTATTGGTTGGAAAGGGTTATACTCAGCCTCGTGAGGAAACACTGAGAAGAGAAGGGTTCAATTCCCACCTCAGCCATCCAGGAAGTGGTTATCTGTGGTTTCCCCCACTTCTACTCCAGGAAAATGCTGGAAGGTTCCCAACTTAAGGCCACGGCCACCTCCTTCCAAATCCTCCAGTCTCGTCTGCAAGCCTCTGTTTGCGAACAAGTCGCCTCCATGATCCCTTATTAGCAGTTAACACCGCGGCCTCCTATGATTCTACACCTCTACATGAAATTGTTCAACACTGAATATAACCATTGCCTCCTAGGTTTGCCTCTGATTCTCTTACCCTCTACAGCCGAAATCATTAACCTCTTAGTTAATATCTCCTCTCCCTTTCTGTTCACATGACCCCACCATCTGAGTCGGCTCATAAGAACAGCTTCATTTGGCGCTCTAGCTTAGCCTGTATCTCTTCATTTACCGGTACAAACAAAAATACTTGAATGTTCCGTCCATAAAAATAGTTTCTCTTTTACACAAGTATTTCAAATTTGATGCAGTAGAAAACATAATGATGTTATTCTCTCGTCTTTTACCAGAAGCATATTCTAGCCAGCCCCGTGGTGTTGGGGTAGCGCGCCTGCCGCTCACCCGAGTCCCTGGGTTCAATTCCCGGCTCCGTAAGGGATTTTAGAAATTGACGTGGCTGGAACGGGGTGCACTCAGCCTCGTGTGGACAATTGAGTAGCTGTCTGACAGTGAGGCAGCGCCCCGATCACGAAAACCAAGATTAACGGTCGATGGGACCCGATGCGCTGACCACGCGTCACCCCAATATTTGCTGGCCAAATGGCTGGGCAGCGGTCGCTTTGTAGGCCTAGGCCCTTCGTGGGCTGTAGTGCCAGGGGTTATTATATATTCTTCAAAGTTCAATCGAATGTCCATAATCGCTAGAGCATCATGAACTTCTTGCTTATTTTGAGGTAGAGGTGGTAAATTTCTCAGTTTCTCGACCACAATATTTTAACAAATCCTCTCTATGTCATTTGATAGTAAATTAGCAGACCAGTGCTTAGGGGCAGCAAGTATGTCCTTTCTCATCAACTTCGATGGCCGTTCACATATCTCGTCAAGTACCTTTCTCTTTGCACTGTTTGAAATAAATTCTTGATTAATCGTCGTACATGGTTCGTGAATGGGTGACCTACATAACAGATAGTTACCACCATTTGTAAATAAATGGGCAGACCATCCTTTGTTCGAACACCTCCACTTTTGGTCCCGTTTTGACAACTCACACTTATGAAATTTATAGTTTCCTATAATTCTCAATTCTCCACCTCTTTGACTGTATAGTACACGGATAACATGTTAGCTGCACTGATTACGGTATCTACGGAAACTCCAGGGGGTCCAGGTGTATGTAGCTGTCGGTCAACTCATGGCCTCAGCATTTCAGGAGAGGTTGCCTTCCCCCACTCCCTTCCCAAACCCATTAGTGTAAGCTGACAGGGCTGTTTGGGTTTAACCTAATCAACGGAGTTCGACCATCCCGGTGTACAGGTCAGTCATCTTTATCTACAACATGAACCACTTGATCAGTAGTGAACCACTTATTCTTCAGCAACTTCTTAAGTGGGCCAAACACGTAACCTACTAGCCCTCAGGAGTCTTACCAAGGGGTATTTCTCTTCGTTCAGTGAATAGAGTTAATTGTTGAGATATGGCACTTCATCCAGTCACCTATTTGAAGCAATAATGACTCACTAAGATGTAACAACATACATGTGAATTAATATCTATGTGATCATCAAGGGACACCAGTATTACGAGTTTCCTGCCACTAGAGTGCCTCCTAGAAATTTCTTAGTTGCTGGCTCCTAGAAATATCCTAGTTGCTGATCAGGCAGAGACCGTAGTACACACTCTTAGAGAGTGTGAGGACCTGACCTATCTGCGAAGGACTCTCAAACTACCTAACACCCTCTCCCTTATTCTCCGTTATGACGGGCCTTCAGTATACCTCGTCATCCGGTTCATGAGGGAGAGTGGTGATTTCTTTTTTAGCCTATTTTCATTTTATGAAAAAGAAAAAAAAAGGATCACCTTTTGTCCGTGTGTGTGTGAGCGTATGTGTGTCTGTGTGTGTGTGTATGTGTGAGTGTGTGTACTCTGAATGTCTGTCCTCACCTATCAATTCGAACATGGTGAGACCGAATTGAACGAAATTTTGTACTGCACCCTTCAATAAAGCACGGTTTTCTCAAGATTCATCTACGGGATCGTGTTCAGTCCTGACTGCGTTACACAGTAAAGTTCGCTTAAAAACAACATGCTCTAATGAATAGAAAGGTCCATGACAGAGGCTATACTAGAAATAAAATGAATAACAAGTAGAATAAAAGAAATTTAATGACTGAAAATTATGTGCATAATAATAATAATAAAATAGAAGAAATCCTCCCTGACTTTCACCCCTTTAAGAAATAAATATGTTACTGAGCGGTAAGACTCGCTCCACCAACAAAACAATGCGAATACAGCTTCACACAAAATGATTAATCATAACATAAACTTTGAGCGGTAAGAACTCGCTCGTCACAACTTACGGATGCAAGTCCATTTTTCCTGGTCAAGAAGTTATATAATGCGTGGTGTACTACTCGTTAATAAGAAAATGAGTACTGATGCGAGTCCGTTTACAACTGAAACAGTCATGTTGCTCACGGAGTTGCATCTTTTAAATCACACTACGGCTATGGGACCCACCCTTAATTAACACACTACAATTACTACTGACACATGCAAGATCTAATAATATAAAAAGATGACGAATCTCCCTGAGATTCTAGCTGGTGCCAACGCACACAAAATAAAAAGAGCATGCCACAAATAGGCCAAAACGCTCGCATCACAAAATTGGGAACACAGCCTCGCGCATCCTAATGCCACACGGGGTCATTGAACGCGTAAATTAAACACACAAGAATTGAAGCAACAGCAACAAAATACAAGCCTAACAGCTGAAAACTATGTTTACATTTCTATAAAACGCCAGACAAACAGGAGTTTCGGAAGCTACCTTACAACTATGGACAGCACTCATTTAATCAATCAAATACTCATTATAACCGATCAGGTTTTTGTGAATTTTAAACAACGTCTTAAATTGAAGTACAGGACCCAGGCCTGTTACTAATGACAAGTCGCGTTGTCTGATTTGAGCGCGCCCCTCTTGTATGAATCATCGCTGCCTCAACTATCTCTCTCAGTCCTTCAAGCAGGTGCTATTTCCATCTGGAAACGCAAACATATCTCACTCATCCGCTTGGATGGCAAGAAAACACAAAATATACCACGGGTTCAGCCTCGCGAGGTTATGAACTGGGCTGATGTGGAGCAAGACAGAATAATCACAATGATATATTCTCGCTAACACATAATAAAATCACACTACGCACCATAAAGCTTGGACTCACTCATAAACATACCACTGGGTCGGCTCAAAACAGATCAACCACTATTGCGTCCATAGACACATTAAAAAAATTACACAACAAAAACTCGGGTGCAAAGTGCCATCCCGTTCAGATCTGCTGGAAAAGCAACTAAAAATAATCCTGATCCGTCATAAAATTCTGCTCACAAATAATCTTTACCCTCCAAATTCTATTTTAAATCTCAAAATTAATTCAGTTCCATTTTTATTATAAGGCAGACTTCCGAATTATAATGTTTGACCACGATTTACGCAAGCGAATGCGAGCACGAGCTGCGCGTCGCCCCGTATAGTTGAACCAAACAAAAATCACAATATTTACAAATTACACAGCGCTCGGCTTGTCCCATACTTAATGTGTGATTAAACAAGAACTAAGAATCTACATTACCAAACAAGCAAACAAATATCTACAAAAATATGTCCCATAATACCATAGCTGATTTAATAAATAAATAAATTCATTTGTACTCAATCCTTTAAAACAGCGTCAAGGAAAACATCTGCAGCCATCACTCCTTTAAGATGCTTAGCTCGTCATCGACATCTTCTGGCAAATCTCCTGCTGGTTCCAAGATCCGGTCTCGTTCCTAGACGTCATCTCGTGCTGAATTAAATAACGTTTGTCAGATACACTCACGATATATTTCCTATTAAATTCACCGATCAAGTACTAAATTCCTTGACAGTCTATTGGTGAATTATTTCGATCAACTGGTCCTATCTGGTAGTACTGGGACTACAAATAAATCACTGAAGTTACACTTATAACTTGACGAAAATGTTCCATGTTCAAATACATAAAAAATATGAAGTTGTGCCTCGTGTCCTCCGACACCTGAATAAAAGACCTTACGTCCTCAAATGCTCAAATAAAAGACAACGTTACGTCCTCAGACGCACAAATGAAAGTCCTCTCTCGAAGCTTCCTGGACCATTATAAATGAAACTGGCTAGGGTAGGTGTGGAAGGGGATTTATGGAAAAATGTTCCATAATAATTATCAGACTAGCATGCGATCGGTATCAATGAGTTCTTAGCAGTGTGGAGGTTACGATTATGCTGTAGCCGGCTCGAATCGATTGTGGAATGAATCCGTAGATAACTCCCGCGTTAATTTACCAGGGTGCGTTACCAAGCCGAGTTGCCGCTAAAACTGGGCGTCTTGATATTATTGGTTCAGACTCTTGTAGATCTTTGCGCGCTTTTACTTGTATTTCTGCCACAGGGAGTGGTTAACATGAAGATTGACCAATTACATCGTAGCATTCGATTTTCTTCTTGGCGCCAACACACATAGCAACAGGCCATATTGTGCGTACCCAAGCCATCTTCGCGCTAAAAGTTGCACCTGTTCTATGTGTCATGAATATTATGCTACTTCCTAAAATACCACAGGAGCTTAAACCATTGTGTCCTCTCGGCCACTGATTTCTCAATATTTCCCAACACCGTCTGGCTCTCATATCTGCTGTCTGTAGAAATGTATCAAAAGATGATGAATAATTTATTAGAATCCTTTATACAGCCTGTGGATAAAGGGTTCAGTACAGAGCGAGAACTAGCAAAGGGCACCTCAGTGTCATGTTTTATATCGCCGCCATCTTGATGGAAACATAGTGGCGGCCACCCAATTGTTAAGAGCTTAAATCAAATTACGACTAATCTAATCATCCGATCTCTACCAATTTTTGCAACGTTATACCTTTATGTGTGAAGCTTCTTTTGACCAAACTACAAGGTCTTCAGCGCAATAATTTGCGGATGGTGGCCATGTATGTGTGCAAATCGACTCCCCCTATCTATTCAAACACGGTGAAACCGAATTGAACGAAATTTGGGACAGAGGTAGCAATAGCAAAGGGAATCTCAGTGTTATGTTTTATATCGCCGCCATCTTAACGAAAACGTAATGGCGGCCACCCTAATGTTAAAAGCTTAAATCAAATTACGACCAACCTAATAATCTGATCTCTACCAAATTTTGTAATATTATACTTTTATGTACGAAGAATCTTTTGACTGAACTGCAAGGCCATCAGCCCAATAATTTGCGGATGGCGACCATGTATGTCTGCAAATCGATTCCCCCTATCTATTCAAAAACAGTAAAACTGAATTGAACGAAATTTGGTACAGAGGTAGCACTAGCTAAGGGCACCTCAGTGTCATGTTTTATATCGCCGCCATCTTGATGGAAACGTAATGGCGGCCACCCAAATATTAAAAGCATAAATCAAATTACGACCAACGTAATCAACTGATCTCTACTAAATTTTGCAACACCATACCTTTATGTGGTAAGCATCTTTTGACCAAACGACAAGGTCTTCAGCCCAATAGTTTGCAGATAGCTGCCATGTATGTGTGCAAATCCTTTCCCCCTATCAATTCAAACACGGTGAAACCGAATTGAACGAAATTTGGTACACAGGTAGCACTAGCAAAGGGCAACTCATATTCATGTTTAATTTCCGTGTGTAACACGTTGTATTTCAACAAGCTACTACAACCAACATTCAATTATACTCCTTGAAAAGGACAAAGAGCTATAACAATTCCCATGCATTTAGGAGAAAGCAGGCTATATGTTTTTTACTGAACATCTTGTTTTAGCCTCCAATGGCCCAAATTCGTAAAAGCCGCAATAAATACTATTTCAATTCAAGAATTTTTGAAAATAATGTTGCTGTTTGGAGATATAATAGACCTTCTGTACGACATATTGCACGTGTAAGTCGTGTGAAAATAATCTAGGGTACCCCTTGACCCCCCTAAGCGCATTGATGAATTTTACAATTTTAGTTGATTCCGTAATAACCTTATAGCCATTTGCAAACTTTCACAGAAGTGTAATAAATGGAGTGGCATTATTCTTGCAGAAATAGATGGAAAGTTGGGATATCACCTCTTGAGATACTGTTGTCATGGTTACTGGCTTGCATTCCGTCATTAGACCCTAGTTTATTAAATGAAATTAGTTTTCTGGGAATATCTCAGAAACTGTTGGTTTTAGAGCCTTAAAATGTAGTTTTCGGGGACCCTCTACGGCTCTTTACGGGCCCCGAGTTTTGTTTCTGACACCAAGGGGCTGAAAATGAGCTTTGTCTCGTAGTTGTACAAAATAATATAATAATAATAATGATAATAATAATTATTATAACAATAATATAACACTATAGGGATAGGGATAGGCTATAATAGACCTTCCGTGCTACACCTGCACGTGTAAATCGCGCGAAAAAATCTTAAGTACCCCTTGACCCCCTTAAGCGCATTATATGTATTGATGGATTTTACAGCTTAATTTGGTTCCGTTATAACCTTATAGCAGTTTGCAAACTTTCACAGTAATTGAATTGCATTGCGTCTTACAGAAATATATGGACCTCTGAGATTCTGTTGCCATGGTTACCAGCTTGCATTCTTTCATTAGTTTATTAAATGAAATTAGTTTTCTGGGAATGTCACAAAAACGGTTGGTTTTAGGGCCTTAAAATGTGGTTTTAGAGCCCCCGAGTTTCGTTTTTCACCCTGAGAGGCTTAAAATGAGCTTTGTCTCACCCTTCTACGTTTATTTCAGCATGTATAATAAGGGGGTAGGCCCCCTTTTATGAGAGGTACGGAGAAGAGTTACATCAATGATTGGTGTCGTGCCTCTGATGGATATCTGTACCAAATTTTACGTTGATCCAACCAGACGTTCCCGAGTTATAAGGAAACAAAGTTGTCCACAGACTGACAGACAGACAAAACAATTATTTTCGCACGCATCCGTCATAAAACAGTATGAAACGCGTCAATAACGCAAATTTCCGTAGACATTCAGAAAAAACAGACAAACTTTCATTTTTATATATACTAGGGCGCCCGTACTGCTCCGCAGCATAATTTTTCAGTATTGGAATTAAAAAATTACGACATTAAGTAATAGTTTATAACCATTATTTTACAATACTTCCTTCGAGACAATGTTCGCTGTGCGTCGACTCTTAGTTTTAAATGATTTTTCTCGGGATATGGCAACATAGAACATTCCATGGCCTAAAACAGGATCAGATAAGTAGATTCCAACTCGATGAAGCGTTTGACCCTGCACATTGTTGATTGTAATACAAAACGCTAGTGTAATACGAAATTTCCGTCATTAGAACCAAAGATATGATTGCTACAATGAGAAAAATTTCGAAAAAATGAGATATAATATCGAATGTTCACTCATAACATTCCGAAGAATCAGCCGATTTTAATAGTTAACAGCTCAAATGAAAGGGCTTCAGTCACTGAGTGTTCTTAGACTAAAACGACTTGAGTACCTCAAACAGAACCAAAGATATGATTGCTTCAAAGTTGGAAAAAGATGGAAAACGTTGAAAATACCAAAAAATTTGAGGAAGGCGGAAGTGAAGTGATTTGTAATACTTGATAACAAATCTTTGCATGAATACCTTTCAATTAATAGTGGTATGAAAGAAATCGACCGGATAAGTTTTCATAATTATTTCTAATATTCGCTTCGGCACTCATAACATTCCTCAGAATCAACCAATGTAAATATTTAATACCTCAAAAGATAGAGCTTGATCCACTGAGTGCTCTTAGACCCAAACGAACAGTGTAACTCAATTATAACCAAAGATATGATTGCTAAAATGAAAAAAACTTTTGAAAAAATGAGATGTAATATCGTATGTCCAAGCATAACGTTCCTCTGAATCAGCCGATTTGAATGGTTAAGAACTCAAATGATAGCGCTTGATTCACTGAGTGTTCTTAGACTAAAACAACCCTCGTAACGCAATTAGAACCGAAGATATGCTTACTTCAAAGTTGGAAAAAGTTGGAAAAAGTTGAAAAAATCAAATAATTTGAGAAAGGCGAAATTTAAGTGATTTGTAATACTTGATGACAAATCTGTGCATGAATACCTTTCATTTAAAAAAAGGATGAAGAAAATCGGCCGGATAGTATGGCCGGACGGACTCGGATAAGTTTTCATCAATATTTTTAATAATATAGATAGGGATTATCATCTTCAGGGGAAATCATAGTTACATGCCTCCTAGTACAGGCGAACTTTTTCATTGTTGTTGTTAATTCATTCTTGGGACTTGGGACATCTTGGTCATCAAACCGTGTAGTTGAGTGCGTGTGGAATTTGTCTGATAACCTGTGATCACTGTGGAAGTGTGTGTAGCTGTATTAGGGACAGCGATGGGGTAGGTGCTCGGGACTTGAAATAAAGGTACTTTCCCGGCAATTGCCTGGAGGGAGTGTAGAAAACGCCAGGGGAGAAACACACTCAGGATAATCGCTGTCAGCACTGGGATTCGAATCTACAATCTCTGGACTTGCTGCAGCTGCCCGTGCGGTCGTGGTGCACGATTTAACGAGCACGGCTACGCTGTGGGTGGGAACTTTTTCAGCTTCAGGCCAGGTGTCTGTCTATAGACTATCGAACCGTCGTCTATAACTTATACCCCAGGCATTATATGCAAAAAAACGGCCAACCTCCAAAAAAAAAATGTAAAGCTGAAATTTGGCATAGATGTTTCCTAGTACCCTAGAAACAAATCCTGAAAAGTCCCCATCTCTGCGGTGTCCACGTCATAGTTTTTGGAGGATTCAAAAGGGCTTAAATAGGGCCAAAGTGCCAAAAACAGCATTTTTGCTTCCTGCGTTTAAAATATTGATCCAAATTTAGTTCTCGCGAGCTTCAGCAATTAATAAAAATGAACCAGTAGGATTACGGACTTATCAGGCCTAATTATTGCTATTGATGAAGGAAAAAAACTAATTTAAAATTTTTAGCACAATTTTTACACGAAAATTTGGATAATTTGTAATTAGCAGGTCATTATTTTTTAAACAACTGCTGATATTGACTAAAGACCCAGAATGAAAGTTATAAAGCATACTTTTAGCTTTACATTGGCACATTACCCATGTCTATGCAAGAAACGGTTACCGAGTTACGGTCCCAAAGCATAACCGCTGTTGAAAAGGCACCCGATCGCGTTTCTAGGTGACAGCGCTCGGCCTGTGAGTTAACTGTGGAAGCCCCAAACTCTGTGGCTATTGCGTCTATGATGGACTCCTTGTGGTTATCTGGACGGTGGTCAGGTATTAATTTACCCGCCTCGTGGAACGGCTTTATGAAGACGGCGTCAGTTGATACCCTGCCGTTCATTAACTTGGAACCGAGCAATCCATCAACTATATATTCCGCGTTGAAGTTTGCCGCAAGAGAGTGCGTGGAACTGAAACAAAGCACTTGTTTCCAAACCTTTGACCAGCCCCTATACGCGAAAGCTGCGGAGATAGTCGCATCGGACACTTCAGAGCAACTCAAAAACGTGGTTGTTCGTCTAGGCGGATTTCACATTCTAATGTCGTTTCTTGGGACAATCGGCTACGTGATGAATGGAAGTGGTTTGGAGGAGCCCTGGGCGGAAATATACGGTAAATCGTCAGTGACTCACATGATTTCTGGTCACGCATATTCTAGGTAGGCTTGCAATTAGCTCGCTCTTAAAAATGATTACGTTATGCCTTCAATTTCAAATGTATCAATAACGCGAAACTGTGCATGTTCTAGGGCCCTCAGAGCGCATTTTCTGACAAAACAGGCTGTCGGGACAATGTTACTCAACATGAACGACGGGCTGAAGGATGACAATGACGAAATACAGGCGCTTTTTACCGCATTCCAAGAAGGCGCCGCCAACGACTTGCTATCATATCCTTGCCTTCAACGTCTCAAAGAGTAGCTTCATGACACATTTTCTTCAATGAGCCAGAAATCTCGCAGAGGAAAGCTGTGGGTAGAGTAGGCTACATCAAACAGCAAGCCTGGAAAACATTCAATGATTCCGCATCTTCACGCGAGGAAATTAAGGTATTCGTCTCTACGGCTCCAGATGAAAAGGCCATAATATCAGCTGGAGAGAAGTTCGCCATTTGTCTCTACGATAGTGCCAAATCGGAGTGCAAAAGCCTCGACGAACTCCGGGTAGTGAAATACAGCCCAAAAATTGCCAAACAACCGGTCACAGCGTCATTTCAGCTGGCGTCACTTCCGCCGACTTCGACGGCATGCAAACAACATTCACTGCGGGTATATTTGCAAGTTCAGGAATGGTTAGGATTTTCTTTGGACCCGACCCAATGGGGATGGAAAATCCAACACTCAGCTTTAGTACCAGTGACAACTCATCTTCCAGTTGCTCCAGATCATCTCCTCAATTTGGTGTCCTGCAACTGCAAGAGCTCTTTTGGCAGCCGGTGTGAGTTCTGCTGATAGCGACTGAAGACCCGAAGTAAAAGTTGTAAAGTACACTTGTAGCTTTAAAACGATACCTTGCCCATGCTCCTTAATGTGTGGGCACTGCAGTGGAAAAGCATGTGGCAACGTCACATTTGATGGCTCAGACGATGAGGAGGACGATTGAGTCCGATGTAAGCTTTGTTTTGCAAGTGTTCTTCGTATAAAGAAAGCTTTTAAAGCTTTATTTTGTTATTAATTGCATTATGCATATTATGAATGTACGTTTAACTGCTAAGTGCATTAAACTCGTTTTGTTCTATGCAAACTGTTTCTGCTAGTTTACCTGGATTCAGAGGAATACCATCCTTAAAGCAAAGATACAAAATGGAGTCAGCAAAGGTGAATAGATGGAGCCCACCAGCGTAAATGGGCGTTCGTTCGGAAAGCGACTGCCACACTTCCACTTTTATATTTGTAACTGTATCTCTGCTGCTGTTTGTCGGATGAACATGGGCAATGTATCGTTTTAAAGCTTCAAGTGTGCTTTACAACTTTTACTTCGGGTCTTTAGTCGCTATCAGCAGCTGTTTACACGATAAGTCCCGGCTAATTACAAATTTTCGTGAGAAAAGTTGAGCTAAAAATGTTTGATTACTCATCTGTTTAAATGTATGGCAATAATTACGACCAATAAGAGCGTTATATATAACGCAGCCCTTCTCTTATTACTATCAGAGCTCATTAGAACTGATTTTGGATCAATATTTTGAACGCAGGAAGCAAAAATGCTGTTTATGGCACTTAGGCCCCATTTAAGCCTTTTGAACTCTCTAAAAACTATGACGCGGACGCAGAGATGGGGACTTTTCAGGATTTGTTACTAGGGTATTAGGGAACATCTATGCCAAATTTCAGCTTTACATTTTTTTTTTTTATTTTTTTTTTTTTTAGGTTGAAACTTAATATGCCTGGGCTATTATTGATATAGGCCTAGTGTGGTTTGTCCACCATACGTTTTGTTCGTTTCTAGATATAAGTCTGTTTTATTTGAGCAATCACTATACCTGTACGAACTGATAACTCGGTTTTCAGTGTTCACTACTATATATTGGAAACTCCAGCTATCTGATATGCCATCTAGCAGTAAAAATCAGAATCGCACCAAGTAGGATAAAATAATCTACCACGTGGTGACAGTTTGTATTGGTTCTTGTATGGGTGAGCAGAGCGTGTTAATTTCATGGTGTCCACAGGCAGGAAAAGTCAGGAATAGTCAGGAAAAGTCAGGAATTTTGTTTTTTGGTCAGGTAAAGTCAGGAAAAAGTGTGAAAAAATGGCATGAGTCAGGGAAAAATGGCGAAAAGTATTATAAAGTCAGGAATTTTATATTAACCATACAGTATTTTGTGTTTTACAGCCATATTTTGATGTTACTAGTTCAACTAATCTCTGAAGATAAAAAGCAATAACTCACTGGACATTATGGTAAGTTTCCATTTTTACAGTACATCATAGTAAAAACCTCTTTTACATATTTTTTGTACGCTCTTTTGGCGTTGGCGTAGTACTTTGATTTATTTATTATTGCATTATAATTTACTTTATTTTGTATTTTAAATGAATAAAGAGGCAAGCGTTGGGGAGCTATGGGGATGGTGGAGGCTGCAAATAAAATTTATATATATATATAAAGTTTTTTTTTTCCGATGTTACAATGACTTCGCGAGTTAGGAATTTTGTTGAGAAATGGTCAGGAAAATTTACATTGAAAATTCTGTGGACACCATGAATTTGTTTGTGTTTTTATACACAATTAATGAGTTTTGCTCATTGTTAGAATACAAAATGAGTAAAAGCAAAGTATATTGCTCAGTTTACGGCTGCACACCAGAGTTTCATCACGATCTCAGTGCTGTTCAACGACCAATTCCCCTGTATCTTTGACGTCAAAGCTTGAAGTGGTGACCAACTCCGTTCCGATCTCAGTCGTTTTGTGTCTGAGACTCAGTGAGTAGGGGGGTAGTGGCGCTTCTGCTTCACCCATTTTATTTGTACCAGACTGTACAAGTTAAATAATTAATATCTCTCAAACGCATGGTCGGATGTTGACAAATGAGGTGTCATTGGACTCGAACTGACGTCCTCTTTCCTATGGACCACTGGTTATATTTTTCAAAAAAAAAATGAAATTTTTCATTTTCGAAAATAGGTAATAGTTTGAAAACCAAACATGATAGAACGTTGTGCCATGGCTCAAACGAATGGTATTTATGACCTTTATTTTATATAATAAAACTTTTTATTTTTTATGTTTTTTTTAAAACACTCGAATTTTGAAAATCGTATATTTCGGAAACTAGGAACTCTACAAAAAAAATGTTTGACGTAAATCAATGGTCCCTACCCCCTCTACCCCCAAGATAAATTTCAAGTCTCTAGAACAACAACCTGACAGTAGTGGGGTGGTGACAGCTGCTTCCAAAAGCAAGTTGTGAGCCCCTGCGACCTTGGAATGGAAGGAGTCATACTAGGAAGGCGTGCTTGGATTTGTTTTTTCGTCTCGTTGCGCTCTTTACGGAAATGTAGGTGTCGAAAAGGTGGAAATCTGGAAACACTTTTTTGGGGGGGGGGGAAACGTGATTTTAAACTTTTTGCTATATCTCGCGAACCAATCATGCTAGAGGCGTGTACGACGGGTCCAAGGACTCGGGGTGACGTCCTCTTTGCTATGGACCACTCGTTATATTTAAAAAAATGGAAACTCGATTTTGGGGTAAACACGTGTTTTTTATGATTTTACCGATATCTCACGGACCAATAACGCTAGAGACGTGTACGAGGTGTCCTAGGACTCGGGCTAACGCCCCCTTTCAAATGTGGTAGATATTTTTTCCAAAAAATAATTCACAAAGGGCCTAACGCCATACATGTTGAAAAAACTTTTTCTTTTTCTTTACTTGTTTATAATGTTTATGAAGCGTGGTGGTTGAGAGAGACGATACTGCTGGGTGTGTGTGTTTCAACGAACCTGTCGTTTAGCACAAGGACCATGCTTAATAGAACAATCGCTATTTCGGCGGGTCGGTGTATGAAAGAGCGAGCGTGCGTTTTTCTGATATTTTACCTTTAACATGTAAACGGTGATGAGAACTTGGTTCTATGTTGGTCGAAGCGAGTACAGAAAACAAACTTGCCGAGGAGCAGGAGGTGAATGTCATTTGAGCTTATTTGAAGGCGTTGATCTGACTTGACAACAGGTGCAATGGAAAAATGACAATGACGCTTGAAGGTGAAATAATCTGACCATCGTGGCGGCAGGGAAGAGCGAAATGCATGCACATACGTGTGAAACCACATGCACGCTAAACAAGTTACATCCTGTCTTGCTTCGTACGTGACAAAATGCAAGTTCATGTGAAATTTGATCTACCACAGATGTTCACCTTGGGTGTTAGCTGTCCACGTGCACGATAACTGTTAACAAGTTACATCCTGTTTGCTTTGTACGTGACAAAATGCAAGTTGACGTGAAATTTGATCTGCCACAGGTATTCACCTTGGACGTTAGCTGTCCACGTGCGCGATAAGAGAACGTTCAAAGCGTGGGGAAAAAAAGATTATACATGCAAGGTAATATATATATATATAAAGACATGTCGTTATCATTTCCACACTCACTTAAGTGACTACCTTTGAACACACTGCGTTGCGTGAAACACTTGGTCTTGTTTAACAGTTTTGGTGTTGGTGGAAAATACTTAACCTTGTTGTTGGGTAGGTATATATTTATTCATTTATATATTTATTGGTTTTTATATATACATGCAATTATTTATTGATTGTTAAAGTTATAATTAAATGTTTATTTATTTATTTATTTATTTGCAGATAAGCGGTATAGCCTACCTGTTGTATGAGTGTGTGTGAGAACGATATTAAAGAAAGAGAGAAAGACAGACAGCTAGAAGAGGAAACCATTTCCACAATAGCCCACGAGACGGGAATATAGCAAAGCATTCCACGTCAAGGTGAGATTTGTTTTTATATATATAACCTGTTTGATTTTGTTTTGTTTATGAAATGCATAAACTATATGGAATGGATATACTTGAAAAAAAATCCACAGCCTGCTTCCAGTCTCCGACCGGGTCAGGAATGGAATGAATCAAGCCCCCATCTAGCGGCGAGGATATGAACTGTGCCGGCTGCCGAGGCCTGACGCACTCCTCTGGGGCAATGATTAAATGAATGACAGATGAAATGAAATGATAGTGGAGAGTGTTGCTGGAATGAAATTTTGACAGGGAAAACCGGAGTACCCGGAGAAAAACCTGTCGTCCTCCGTTTTGTCCAGTACAGATCTCACATGGAGTGACCGGGATTTGAACCACGGACCCAGCGGTGAGAGGCCGGCGTGCTGCCGCCTAAGCCACGGATGCTTACGAATGGATATGCTTATGGTGGTTTATTTTATTTCTTTTCAGAGTGTTGGAAAACGCTTGACCTCTGTTGATAACCAGGAACGCGTGTGTTTGAGGTCATTGTTCAGTAGTCTACAGCTGAAAACTCAGGTGAGAGTGTTCTTTCAAAATAATGTCTTTTGCCACTGCTACCGATAGCCTAACTTGGGAACCCCTAAACAGTTGTTTCAAATCGCGTGTGTGCTCTGGCCGCGTAGTGAATGTTAGAAAAAGTCTGATTCCCAAAGAATTTTTAGAATCTTGTTTTGAAATTTTTAAAATTGAAATTTGTACAGTGCAAAGGTTGCATACGGATTTAAAGGTGAATACAGAACTCGTGTGCGATTTCATATATAAAAAGAAGGACGTAGAGCATAAAGAGACATTTTATATTTGCAGTAAAATGCAAGAGCTTTTGATAGCCGATAATCTGAGCGAGTGGTATCAAAGCCATGTGGTGAATGCCTTGCTATCAAAATTTGATAAACTGCAACAAGGACCCAGTGGCCTTGCCTTAGACAAAATTCATCATTTGCAAATCAACATGTGTCATTTCAACCCGTTGAATGCTGGGTCTAGCTATATTGAAACACCACCAGCAATAGCTTCGAAAAAGGCAGTGGTAAATATTGAGAACCATGACAATGATTGCTTCCTGTGGTGTGTGGCCGCGTATTTGCAGCCAGCACAAGACCGTAATGGTTCTCGACCGGGAAAGTACAAGGCCAAGTTTGATGAATTGAAACAAACTTTAAATTTAACTCGAGTATCGTTCCCTATGGACTTAACCGAGATCCATAGGTTTGAACAAGACAACCAGGACTTTTCGTTCATGGTGCATGGCCTTAATGGTGATGAGATTGTGGGTCCTCTTTATGCCACAAAAGAACCGAAACGACACCACATTCATCTTTTATATTTATCTGTAGGAGAGGTGAATCACTATTGCCTAATTAAAAGCCTGAGTAGATTGCTAAGCAGACAAGTGTCTAAGCACACTGGTGTAAAACATATTTGTGATCGATGCTTGCAATATTTTAAAACCCCTACGCTTTTGGAACGTCATAGGGTAGATTGCGTTTCTCAGGAAGCGGTGAGATTGATATTGCCACAAGGGGACAAGGCTGTGTTAAAGTTTAAGGACATTCATAAGCGTGATACTGTTCCCTATGTGGTATATGCAGATTTCGAAGCACTCACCACACCCATGGCGGGATGTGAACCAGATCCCACCATCAGCTCACCACACCCATTCAAAAACATGAACCTTTTGCCATAGGATTTAATGTGGTGTGTGCCTATGACCCAACACAATCCGTTTACAAATACCGCGAGGGGCCAGATTGTGCCAGATGGTTCTTGGATGAACTTGTGAAGTTGGCCGACCATGTACAGGAATTACTGGACCACCCAGTACCCATGAGCCTATCTCCAGAACAGCAGCAGCATTATGAGCATGCCACGACATGCCATATTTGCGAAAAGCCACTGATCAGTGCTGAAGACACCGTTCGTGATCACTCGCACTTTACGGGGGAGTTTCGTGGAGCTGCGCATAGTAAATGTAACTTGAACTTTCCAGCTCCTCGCTTCATCACTGTCTTTTTCCACAATCTGGCAAATTATGACATTCAGTTTTTGATTCGTGAATTGGGTCATGTCAACAAGGGCTCGTTTACCATTATTCCCCAAAACCATGAGCGTTTTACGGCCCTGACATGGAGGTTGAGTGACTTAAGCATTCGATTTCTGGATTCCATTAAGTTTATGGCATCCTCGCTAGACAGCCTTGTGAATGGCTTGAATGAGGAGGAATTAAAAAATACTAGAATGCATTTTAATGATCCTGAGCAATTTCAATTGTGCATTCGGAAAGGTATATTCCCGTATGATTTCTGCAACAGCTGGGACGTGTTAAAGTAAAGAAAACTCCCACCACAAGAGAAATTTTACTCGAAACTAACACGCAGTACTGTTTCCGATGAAGACTATGCACATGCATGTCACGTTTGGCGAGTGTTTGGCGTGAACACGCTAAGTGAATATGCTTTGCATTACCTAAAACTGGATGTATTGCTGCTCACCGATGTGTTTGAAAAATTCCGTAACTTGTGTCAACACATTTACGGTCTTGACCCGGCTCACTATTATACGAGTCCTGGACTCTCGTTTGATGCCGCTTTAAAATACACTTAAGTGGAATTGGATTTACTCACTGACGTAGACATGGTTCTATTTTTTGAAAAGGGCATTCGTGGCGGTTTTGTGTTACTTAACCAGCGCCATGCCGAAGCGAACAATGTCTACATGCCTGATTATTCACCAGACAAACCAGAATCGTACTTAATGTACTATGATGTGAATAATTTGTACGGTTACGCCATGAGTCAGCCTTTGCCCTATGGGAAGTTTGCTTGGCTGACAGAGAAACAAGTGTCAGAATTTGATGTGAACATGGCTAGCCAAGAAACAGGCCGTGGATATGTGCTAGAAGTGGATATTGAATATCCCTCATCCTTGTATGATGAACATGCCGATTTCCCATTCTGCCTTGAGCAAATGGTTCCCCCTGACAGTAAAGTGAAAATTGAAAAACTCATGGGCACAATTTACAACAAAAATTGGTATGTGCTACATATCCAAATGTTGGTGCAATGCCTCGCCCAATGCTTGGTGTTGAAGAAAATCCACAGGGGTATTTCTTTTGCTCAAAAAGCATGGCTTGAGCCATACATGAGACTCAACACAGAGCACCGACAAATGGCAACACAGCAGTGTGAAATTATTTTTTTTAATTAATGAACAACTGCATCTATGGCAAGTCTATGGAGAATGTTCGCAAATACCGTGACATTAAATTGGTGAATGTCTGGGAGGGGCGGTGGGGTGCACGGCGGTACATTGCCAAGCCAAATTTCAAATCGATCAAAATTATCGATGAGGATTTGGCTACTATTGAAATGAGTAAGACCAGCGTGACCATGGATAAACCCATTTACTTGGGTCAAGTCATTTTAGACTTTTCTAAATCGGTCATGTATCGAGTTCACTACGAGTTTGCCAAACGCCATTTTGAGAACGTCTCTCTTTTGTATATGGATACGGACTCATTCATTTACCACATTCGCCACTGCAACCCCTATGACGTCATGAGGCAGCATAATGAATGGTTCGACACCTCTTGCTATAGCGCTGATAACGTGTTTCAGCTGCCCATAAGCTTGCCACGGTGGGTGAGTGGATAGCGTGTCGGTCTACTAACCCCAAGATTGCAGGTTCGCCCCTGACCGTGGTAAGTGATTTTTGAAAGGCGGCAAAAATACGATACGCATGTCATACGATGTTGGCATGTCAAAGAACCCATTTGAATTCAGTAGGCCGAGTTCATAATGGCAAAATTAATCTCGGGAGTTTCCGCCAGCACAAAGTTCCTCATTTCTCTACTAGAAAGCGCTATTGCGTTCAAGGAGATTAGATATCTAACATCTAACCTCCTTGACTTTCATAGTCAAGGAACTACGAAATTCGACATGCGAGCTACCCTCTGGGTGTCAAATAGCAAAGCTTGCACCAGGCACCCGAGGCCATACGATATTATTATTATTTTTTTTTAAGCGTATGGCTTTTAGTGCCGGGAGTGTCCGAGAACATGTTCGGCTCGCCAGTTTTGTAGCTGCTTCGAGACGGACACCCAATGGGTGAGCTACAAGTACCGTTGGGGAGGAAAGTTGGAAGGGAGGGTCGAGGAGTTGGAAGGTAGCGGCTGTGGCCTATAGTTAGGGACCAACCCCGGCATTTGCATGGAAGGAAGATGGGAAACCACAGAAGACCATCTTCAAGGTTGCCGGCGGGGGGATTCGAACCTCCTCGCCTCCCGGATGTGAGCGACTGCCAACAGTCATGCCGCAACGACCTCGGCTAACTCACCCGGTATTATTATTATTATTAGCTGCCCATAAAAAACAAGATGATGGAAATGGGCGTTTTAAAAGATGAATGCGGTGATTCCATTATGACGGAATTCGTAGGTTTGGCTTCGAAAATGTATGCTTATCGCACACTAGACTATAAGGAAGCCAAAAGAGCAAAAGGTGTAGGTAGGGCAGTGGTAAAATCGCTACGTGTTGATGACTATCTAGCGGTTTTACGCACGGGCAAAGCTCTCACACACAGTGCAGGATACAATCCAGCAACCATCATTTGTATCTTGTGGAACAGAGAAAACGCACCCTCGCCTCCATGGATAACAAACGTGTGTGGGCTGATGATCGGCTCACCAGCTTGCCCTGGGGTTATGATCACAAGGAGGAGGAGGTGTGATTTCATTGTTTAATCGTTTATGGCACATAGCTTTATGTAACTTGTAGATTTAGTATTTTGTAAATATTAGTTTTTTGTCATTGTAAATAGTAGATTTTGTAAATAGTGGCAACCCACTTGGACCTTTTGCTCTTTAAAAAAGTTCTATGCAACCTTTTTTATTTTTATTTTTGATTGGTGAATAGTTTGATTCTTTTAAGCTGTACAAAGTTTTTTTATTGTAAATATGAAATGAGTAAGATTTTTAGTAACTTTAATAACTAGTATTTAATTATTTTTCGTAATGTAAATGATAAACTAAAAAAGTTCTTTTGGGATGAGTTTGCATGTCGAGAATGTGCTTTTGGGAATAAATAAAGTGGTTGTGTTTGTTCCCAAAGACAGGTGTGAATGTATGAGTAGAGAGAGAAAGCTGGTGTGTATGGTTGACCAGAGCAAACACGGTGAGGTAGGGTGGGTGGGTGGGGAGGGGGTAAATGGTCACTTATATACTCATTTTGTTTTGTCATTAGTTTTTTTTTCCATTGAAATGTGGCAGACAATAGACATTATTTTTGTAAAAACAGTCTTACCTGCAGTAGTCGTAGACCTCGACGTTTCTCCAAACACCCATAAACACATTGCAGTATTATCAAGGTCAAGCACTTGCATCAACATCATTGTCAAATCTCAACTTTCGACATACGCCAAATGGAAAAATATGAAAACAGCAAAATGGAAAATCCATGTTTCCATATCACCAAATAAACGCAAAACTTAAAACGGACATTTTCAAAAACTGGAAATGGCCATGTGTGAAATTTGAAAATTCAAAAACTTCAAATGGACATTGTTTAAAATGTGTCATCAACAAACTGGAAAAATCCATATCATCAATACGCAAAACTTGAGACGAACTTTTTTTAAATCTGTAAATTGCAAAATGACAAATGGCAGTGTGTGAATTCATCATGTGTGAAATGTGTAAAATGAAACATAAGCCATCAACATCACGATTTCTTAAAATTAAAAATAACAAAACATCGTGCTCTGGTAAACCTTTGTTTTTATTTCATACTCATAGTGAATTGACAAAAGAAAGATAGAATACAAACAAATCCCAATTCCTCACTCCTCAATTTTTATGTCCATGCATAATCAACTTTCCTTTCATAGCACTCATGACAATCAGGGCTGCCATTCTTTCACCCACTGAGGCATCACTGGATGTGAAACGTTGTTTAGCTTTCTTCAATAACAATTTATCTGCCACATGTCTTAAACCAGGATGACTATGGCGATAAGAAAGGTCATGTTCCTTGCATGCTTGATCCAAAAGATTAATGGGTACATCACCACGCTGCAAACGTTTTTCAAGACGAGTTCCAGGCAGAGGCGGCTCGTGGGCTATGATAAGGGTGGGGCACAGCAGGTATCAGTTTTGCTAAAACACATTACCATAATTCTCGATGTTAGTTATTGTTGTTTTAAGGGAGAGGAACTACGAGGTCATCTGCCCCCTAATCCGTACCATGAGTGAACTATGAAACCACAGTTGAGTGATTTGATTATGAGCGTCATCCTCATCATGCCTTCCTTTCCCAATTGTAGGCACAGATAATTAAGTACAAACCAGTGGCGAATTCTCCCATGCATCGCATATACCGGCGGTATACCACCAGTGATAAAAATATAAAATGTTTATCTCGACATTTTCTCGACTTGTATGTGGTAGTGCAGACAGAAATATCGAGCTTGTCATCATTCATGTTCCGCCGATTGTTGTCACGGAAGCTGGCGCTCGAACCGCGCGTAACTCGTTAATTTTCTTCTGGAGTACACACTTTTAGCTGCGAGTGACTGTACTTTGGTATACCGAAAGTCTATCCCGGTCGTTGAAAGGGCTCGACACTGGCACGCGGGGCGAGGGAGGGTAGGAGTATCCCAGCAAAGTTCCGTATGGGGTATCGCGCTACAGGCTAGTGGTGAGTGTATTGCTGATTGGTAGATTTCAAACAGTACTTTCACCCTGCTCACAAGGGAAGGCACACCAGCGCAGCGCCTCATACACTTCAGTTATATTGTGAGTTCGTCTTGGCGTGAATTACTTCCCACTGAAACATTAACATGTTTAGATTAAGTAAAACACTTGAAGTGGATAGTAGCGTTTTTGAAAGGATTTTATTCCATTGGATTTCCTCAGTAAATTGAAATTAAAGCGATCTATGGGATGTAGGCTGCTAAAATTTCTTTGTGCAAGGAAATGAAGGCATTGGTTTCTGCCGAAATCAGGTAGCATTTTACACTTGGAATATTTGTTGCTTTGCAGTTGTTGATTCAATTAGGGGCTTTGAAGCATCGTGTTCATGTAGCCCCGTGTACTTGGTTCAGGGGCGGATTTAAGGCAAGATCGTGGGGGTAGGCGAACACACCGGGGAGTCTAGAGAGTATGGAATACCCCTAGCTTAAAGAGGGGGGGGGGGGGGGGGAGGTCCGGGGTAGGATAATTTTGCTAAAACTAGGCCCAAATTAGTGAGTAATAGGACATTTGGGTGATTTTGTTGATATTTTGGAGTAAAAATAAATGTTACCGATCACGGTGGCTGAGAGCAATAACGCGCTAGCTCGTGTCTCGCTGGCATCGGGAGAGTGTGGGTTTGAATCCCACTTAAGCCGTCCGGAAAATGGTTATCGAGGTTTCCTATTTTCACAGGACCGACCAACTTCCCTCCAAAATCCCCTCCCTGGTCCTTCCTTAATTAGACCCAAGTTAGCGGTTGCCTGTCACCATCCCCAGTTGTATCTGCTGACAAAGTGTATCCAGCTCCCAGACACCAACCTGGCAATGGTAGAGGAATGATCCCTCGCAGAGTCCGTTTTGTGAATGGGGAAAACTAAGCGTGATATTAGCCATTTTAAGTCAAATATTTATTGTATTCCAATTTATTTTAGTTTTGGTAGTTCTACTATTTACTGTCATAGCCAACGCGTGGTTTAAAACCATTTTTTAGAGTACTGTCAGAAATGTGTAGTGTTCTTTCAAATATACATACATTTTCATTTGAGACTGTTTTACCTTTCAACGTCCAGTCCAGTCTGCAAGCCTCTGTTTGCGAACAAGTCGCCTCCGTGATTCCCTATTGGCTCCCTCTGCTTCTACATCTCTGACTTTGAAATCGTTCAACACTGAAACTACCGGGTGAGTTAGCCGTGGTGGTTACGGCATGACTGATGGCAGTCGCTCACATCCGGGAGGCGAGGAGGTTCGAATCCCCCCGCCGGCAACCTTGAAGATGGTCTTCTGTGGTTTCCCATCTTCCTTCCAGGCAAATGCCGGGGTTGGTCCCTAACTATAGGCCACAGCCGCTACCTTCCAACTCCTCGTCCTTACAATCCAACTTCCCTCCCCAACGGTACTTGTAGCTCACCCATTGGGTGTCCGTCTCGAAGCAGCTACAAAACTGGCGAGCCGAACATGTCCTCGGACACTCCCGGCACTAAAAGCCATACGCTAAAAAAATAAAAATAAAAAAAAAAAATAAAAAAAAATAAAAAAAACACTGAAACTAACCATCGCCTCATAGCTCTACCTCTGCTTTTTTTATCCTCTACAGCCGAACACTCAAAATATTAGGTTATCGTAAAATGTGCATTTTGATATAAAGTATTTAAGTGTGAAAGAATTTGTCTAAAGCCACTGTTTTCGTCATGTTTTTAATGTATAACAGCAAGATGAATCGTTCACTCCTTAAATCCACCCCTGGCTTGGTGCGTTTGGAAACTGATGAGATATGTCGTTATGATGGCTGTACCTTGCCAGGATTTTGGTAGGAGGCGGCTGTGGCCTTGAGATATGTACGAGTGAAAATGGGAAACCACGAAAGACTATTTCTAGGATGGTTGGGGTTGGAATCGAACCACCTGTTCTCATTTCTGCCTCTTGGGGGTTTAGTGAATCCCAACCCTCAGACCAGAATTACATTTCTTGGTAGAGCAGAGAATCGAACACGGACCTCCGCAGTAACAGGCCCAGAATACTAGCCACTACGCCACGAGGCGGACCTTTAGAAATCTAAGTGAATGGTTTCAAGTAAAATTCTTCCTGGCAGGCCAAGGTTGGGAAACAATATGTCAAGGTAGTTTACACCATAATTAATTTATTGATTGAGGCTGAATGTTCGCTTTCCAGAAGATATTTTCACTTTGAGATACTGGCTCTTCTCTAATTGCATTATTACATTGGTTATGAATGAATGCGCTTCTCATGTTTGGACATCTCTAATGATGTGACAATGCATAATTGATATCCTTCGGAAATGGATCAATGTTTATTTGTTTTCGTAAAATTTAAGACCTGGTCAAGAACTGGGAGAGAGAGAAGGTAGCGTAAAGCTGAAATGTACTCTGTACGTAGCCAAAATGTACTAGGAGCGCGAGGGGATTCGAAGGCCATTTACCTAGAAGCAGTTTCAAGTAGGTAGTGTTCAGGCATAAAACGAAGATTTTTTAATGTATAAGGACATAGTCCTTGCAGAGGGAGGATGACGCGCTGGCTTTACCCGGTCGAGGTTCGGATTCCGGTGACAGCACGCTAAATATTTCACATGGAAGATCACGTGGCGTTAGGAAGGGAATCCGACCTTATATCCCCGACCAAAACAATTGGCTAGTGACTTCAATTTATTGGGATAACCTCTCCAAAATTATAGCGATAAAGTGCGTTTCTTAGAAGTTATGTAAATGGTCTCCAATACATATAATAATAATAATAATAATAATAATAATAATAATAATAATAATAATAATTCAACTTTGACAAGAGGTTGAGGCATGGAAAAAAAGGGGGGGGATGTAAGGGGTAAATGGTGCGGTATACCAAGAACGGTGACCACCAGTCGCCACTGGTACAAACCCGGTCAAATAAACAGAAAATAACGCAGGTTACTAAGTAATTAACACACACAATAAGTTGGCTAGGGTACACGGGATTGATTACCACGAAAAAAGAAAAAATGAAACAAAATCAGAGTTATTCCAAGTAAGAAAAAGCTTACCTGATCGTTCACTTCTTGTAGAATAGTTCGATCCTCCTATTTTTAGCAGCAGCAAACTCCTCTATCACGCGTGTGTTGAATTCTGGGATACTGTTTATCATCCTCTTCTCCATCGACAACATTGCAAGTGCAGACAGTCTATCAGCCCCCATAGAATTTCTCAGGAAAGATTTTATCCTCTTCAAAGTAGAGAATGACCTTTCGGTCTCTACAGTCGTCATTGGGATAGTAACAATGATTTTTAAAGGTATCACACACTCTGAAAATGTGCGCAACATATTATTGTTATAAGAGAACTGCAGAAGTGGTGCCGCACCGGAAGCATTACGCAAATCTTCACGACAGTACAATACCTCCAATTCAGTTCTCAGTTTCGGACCATTTATTGCACGGAACAATGTAACGGCTGTCTGGAAATCCCTCTCTGGAAATTCAATGGAATAGTATGGAAACTTTTCAACTAGAAATAATTTTGAAGCACACAAGTGATCCGAAAACTGAAACCTGTCATTAATGCTACTAACAATAGTATCACACACTGCTATTACGGCCAGACGATTACTCTTACTACTTCCTTGTTCAACACAAAGTCCTTTGCTCGCGGGCTCACTAAAGGACACTTCACTTTCCGCATATTCTTCGCGAACTTTGGTCACCGCTTTAGAAAACTGCGTTATAAAGTCACTGACTTTAACAGCATCAATACCACTTTGCTGAATACAATCAAAGAAAATAGCTACGTGTGGCATAACTTTATGAAAGAAAGTCAGCCAGTATATAAACTGGGGATCTTTCAATGTACGCACAAATCCTGCAGCTTGACTTGAGGGATTTCTGTCATTAACTTCTGAGTCTCTAATGTGCTCAAAACATTTCAAAAGATTTTCTTTGTTTTCGAACA
Source organism: Meconema thalassinum (assembly GCA_946902985.2). Lineage (NCBI taxonomy): Eukaryota > Metazoa > Arthropoda > Insecta > Orthoptera > Tettigoniidae > Meconema > Meconema thalassinum. The sequence continues at coordinate 548,265,573 of OX336390.1, forward strand.
CAGTGTTGACAGTTCTATGTTGAAAGTACCATCTTGTCGGAGGGGCGTAACCTATTTTCTTTTGAACCACTTCAATCAAGCTCTTTGGAAATCTTGAAAAAAAAATGGCCCTATCCCTTGCAAATCCTGAAAAAATATTCTGCTTTGGGAGCAAGATGAAGTGGTGTGTTGGAGAATCAAATTACCTTGATGTGCGTAGCAATGAATGTAATTCGCGTTTGGGTATTTCTCCTTAATTAACGACTGCACTCGACCCCTATGCCCACTCATCACAGAAGCACCGTCATACGTTTGACAAATAAATTTCTCAGACCTGACGTTATAACATAATACAAGTTCGCTTACGGTACATACCCTACGGTCATAATGTTACGTTTCTCTCTCAATGCATATTATACATGTTGATTTTTCTCCGTGCATATTAATAACGGGCGCTATGTTCCGTATATTATTTTGGTGGAAAATTGCTGAAGGTTGGTAAATAAGCTACCTATGAACTTGTCTTCCCTCTATCGGTACTCCTTGCTAACGGTACACATGAACACCCCTCTCCGACCCTCCCTGACCCAACCCGCCCTCGCTACTTTCACGGCCGTATCGCCGGCTAGTCACAGGAGTCTTGTGCCCCAAGTCTAGGAAACTCCCATAGCCCCTCTCTCGCCTCTCCCCGCTGTAAAAGTAGGGGATGATGTTAAAGGGCCAGGAAGAGGAAGCATGTGGCTACACTGTGTTGGTCACACCAGGCATGTGCCCAGCAGAGCACCTCGTTGTGACGTGCCATGCTCCTGCTGTCGGGGAAAGTGAACAGCAAGCCGATTGAACTGCTTGGTCACGTCATAAGCGCCATTACCACGGAAGGATTATCAAGACGACTACAACCCAAGCAGAATGATTATTAATGGTGGGGCACGTGACCGTGTGCCCTTGTTCTAAAACCGCCTCTGGTTCCAGGGCCACAAAAACGATAACCTGGAAGATGGATTTCGAAAGGTAGGTATTGAATCACTTTGTCAATGACGCCATTGCCAGTACAGGTCTGGCATATCCTTTTCCATCGATGGTAAAAAGGTTTGGTCTACCTCCTCCTCTGTGGATGATGTTTGTGTTTGTTGTTGTTGTTGCTTTTTCTCGCCATGACACCCGTGGAATGATTCAACAAAGTCTTTACATGGACTTTTATGACCGTGATACAGTTTCACTAGCTGGCAAGTCGCACACTGACGCATAGACGGTATTTTTGCCATGGCCACTTGCTTATGGTGATCGTAATCCGTACAGGGTTGCAATTCACTCAACACAGGGTCTTGAGTCCATGATTTTGGTACATGTTGCCAGATTTCTTTCACTGCGTTGGCGGCCACATAATAAATGAACTACTTGGGGAGCGCCAAGAGTTCCTCTTTGGTAAAACTGTCTAGTTTCTTTTTGCACACAAAGAACTTGCCGATGGCTTTGTCCGTAGCATTGCCTTTCTCCATGGTATCACGTGCTGTAGATGTTTACACGTCGCTTGTAGAAATCTCACTGGCGTCATTCACAGGTAAATCTTGAGTTATAATTTTGTTTAACAACTCCCAGCAGGCATGGGTGGTTAACCAATGAAAGAGATGCCACGCATGCGATAGGGCTGTATGGGTAATGTTGTCACAGGAACAAGTATCCATGAGCGTTTGCAGGGAGGGGCAGCCCAACTCCATGAGGTTGATACATTGGGTGTAAGACGCCAAAAATGGTTGCAACCATTGACGTTTTTCATTACCTTTCACAAATACCACATTGGCCGAGGACAAGTGTGCTTTCATGACAACGTCCAAATATTTATAGGAAATGGTTCCCTGATTCCAGTCTAGTTGCCTATGATTTTCAATCCACTGGGTTTGTTTACGGTCTTTTTCACACAACAAATCAAAAGCATGGGGTGGTTTAAATAGCAAATGCATAGCTTGCGATATCCAAAACGTGGTACAATCGATAATGGCCACTTGTTTAAATATAAATTTGTTGTCACCAATTTGAAACCCTTGGCAATCCACAATGAGTGTGCGCAACATGTTGACGCTTGCCTGGACCAAGTTCAACTGACGACTGACTGACGATCGAACACTAAAGTGTGATCATGGCATGGGCTTACCTGCCATGCTAGTTTCAAATTGAGGTTAGGGTAGGACAGAGGGACATGCATAAATAAGAATTTAAGAATTACATCATTTTATTATCATAACACGTCTTACAGGCTTTTGTCATTTTGGGATAAGGACGATACCAACTGATACAACAATATAGTCTCTTGTGTTTGTAACGTCCATAACACCGATGATGTCCCAATGTCTCTAAACTAGGCGTTTTTGGTGGTGAGCTGCTCACCGAAGCACCATGGATACCATACGGTCCACACGTATCGTAACTTGTTTTTTTTTCATTACCCTGGGACACAAGTGAGGGATAGCTTGAATGACAGGGTATATTTCCCACTTCCATTCTGCACAGGTAGGGGCAGGTGGGTGACCAGCGCTGATGTTCCTGCATGGGTTCATCGCCCTCCTGCCATTGGTCTATGATGATGGGACAAAAGGCACATTTCACTTCATCTCTTGTTTTTAAATAGTAGAATCCAGCGGCCACCAAGGCTTGAGGGTTTATGAAAGGCACCGGCCACGTGGCAAAAGTCTTGAAACGTTGTTCCTCAGAGTTTAAATTCATGGATGTGACGTCTCTTGAGGCTTTAAAGCAAGACATGACTGAGCGGCTTGACGTGGGTTGACCTGTTATTTATACACTCATCACTTGGTTGGACAGTGGATAATAGTTGACTTGTTTGTGATGAATAATCAAACAGTAGGCCGTCGTATTGGCTGGTACATTGTCATGCGTTTCAAAATCTAGTCGAATGTCGATATTGGATGGCTTGCCAGACTCTTCCAGGTATGAACAGTCAAAGACAATCAGTGGCGCTCTTGCCTTAAACGCTTGGGGTAGTAGCATGGGGCCGTTCTCTTTTTGATAATACGACCATCGAAATTTAGAAAACAAGTCGTACAGGGGGCCAAACTTATTTTTTGAAAAAACCAAATCCAGTCCTTCATAGGGAAACACAGATCCGTTGAGGAAAAGACGTGCATTTCTCAATTGCAGGTGATCAAATTGCGTGGCATCTTTGGTTTGTTGATACTTGCGATTCGTTTGAAAACCCACGATCAGGTAGAGAGGTCTCTCTGTACAGCGAGCTGTTTTTACAGACCAACTGTGTGTGTTGGTGGTGGGCAATAGCGGATACTCATGGAGTGCCCAGCTTCTAAATTCCATGGGTAGAGGCATATCTCTCTTTACCATTTTGAGTATGTCCAGTTTTTTGCTATCTTCATGGGTCACATGGGGTACTTTCCATAGCAAGCGTTGTAGTTGAATTTTTGAATCGATGGGGGCATTGTCGGCTCCCTTGAGTGCATTATTATCACTTCTGTCTCTCACTAGATAAAGCACTTGCCTTGCGTTGACCACAATGCGTTGGTGATCTTCGGCAAAGCCTAAAATCAGTTTAAGAGGTAAATATCCAGTAAAGGTCCCATCGGTGTGTACCATCCAGTCATTGGTCGAGTCAGGACACCAACCTGCCATGCAAAGTGTTTTACCTTCTTCCTCACTATAAGAGGGGTATAGTTTCATGACACTGGAAATGCCCACATTTCGAGTGCTATCCACCACGATATCGTTAATGACATACCGCACTTCAGAAAACAGAAAGGCCAAACCATGGTTGGCCAACTTGGATGTGGTGGGTGTAGAGCCATCGGCTTTGGTGAGCCGACCTTCAATCTGAATGACACTTTCATGCGGTAGGGTGTAAATATCTTGGTTGTTGATAACAAATTGAATTTCATCATTGTTATTGAGAGCAGGTGTTTGAGCTTGATAGGAATGGAGATCAATTCTTACCACTCCTGGTTGCTCCTCGATGCGGTTCGCTATCTCTAGGATAGAATTCATTATGAGGGTTGACGTGGTATCATAAATGCTGTAAAATCTGCTTGTCTTGAGATGTTAACGTGTATTCACGTGGCAAACAACTAACACCATTCCTAGACGGTGTTGTTGCTTTATACACAAACTTCATTGTGGCTTTAGCACCAACTTGTAAGTCACTGGTGTGGTAGAATCTAGATCAATGAGTTGTTGATCTCTATTGATCAGTCTTAATGTTATATTACTAATACTATCGACATCCACAGAATGAAAAAGCACCACTGGAGGGTTTTCAGGAATAATATACCCATAGGGCGATGTCACAATAAAGTCATAAAGCGAATGCGATGGCTCCTGATTGGTGTACACTTGGCTAATAATATTACATGTCACCGACACATGATGGTCCTCAATGAATTTCACTTCATGGTCCGAATCATGTTTTTTGTTGGGCTCCAACACACGTGGTTTAAATCCTAGTAATGGGCCAATGGAATCGGGACGGGTTTTAAAGTCAATGTTGAATGTGGAGAAAATACTGCAGCGATGAGTGTTGGTATTTCCTACAAGTTCAAACTTGCGCGTTCCATCGAGAAATGACTTTAAACCATATTGATTGATGAACACCACATAAATGTGTTCATAAATGTCATCGATCGTGTATCCACCAGAGTTCAGGGTGAGCACAGAATCATCATAGTAAAACTTGTTGTTCACATTTTCACGTATGTAGTATATTCGATTGTACGTTTCAAGAGAAACAAGTCCTAAACCATAGGGTTTTTCACTCAATTCGATAGGCGGGTAAAAGTCTAGGCTGACTTCAGATCCACGTCCATGCACTGTAAACGTTTTACTTTCTGCCGACATACTGGTGGCGTTTTAGCTTATGCTGCGTCTTATATTAAAAAAAATTAAACACAAGCGTCCACACTGTTGGCTGTTAAACGTTTGCTCACGTTTCACATTATAATATATCTTGATCCTGTTTCCAAAATAGGTCACTAGTTTCATGGGCGGGGGCAAATTCCCAAAACTGTCAAAGTACCATACAGTGGATCCCTCTTTGACATAAGCTACATAATGCGTTCCTGGTCCTCGGTGATCATCCAAATTGACAACAGCACATTCCTGTTTCCAGGGTCGTGGGGGTAATTGGTTTCGCATAAACACACCTCGAAAATGAGAAAGCTTTAGTTGTTTAGCATAGCTTTCCACTTGTTGATGCGTCAGGGCATGTCTCGCTATGGCTGAGGTTAATTTTTTTTTATACTTCGAAATGGTGAAATCCCAAATCCTTGTTGATAAAAGGTTGGCTTTAAATTGGCATTTCTAGCCCCCATGGCAATCGCTTCCATCGTTTCATTATGTCGCTGACTTTCTTTGAGTTGTTGCTTGCCCTGCTGCGCGGCTTTAATGGTTTTCGCCACTGCACTGGCACCGCCCAAAAGTGAACCCAGAGCAGCCACACCGGTAAATAATGCAGGTAAAAATCCGGCTCGTTTGGGGACGGGAATCACTCGCCCTTGGTTTGAACCCTGTCGCCGACGTTTTGGAATAACATGTCTCTGTGCTGCTCGAAAGGCTTTCCTTATGGTCAATACATTATTTTTTCTTTTTTTCTTTCGCAAGGGCTTGTCCACGAATGTCTTAAGCCCAGGCTTTGCCAAGGACAAAGTCCTTTTTTTAGTCTTTCTCACCGCATACCTTTGTTTCACCATGATGATAATGACCAACAACCTTTCATAAGAAAGTTTAAATCACAACTAACGTCAGATGGTTATTTCATGGCTGTATATTCCAATTCCACATAAAGTGGGAAATCGTTTATGTTTTTTCCCGATTGCTTTTCATCCCATGTCAACATGAGATGAAAGGATAATTCGTCACCTGCATTGACCATTTCATGGTTATGGATCAACATCCTATGACCATTTATCTTTATTTGTAAATGGTTCTCATCAGGTATGGCATATTTGATGTGAATGGTTCCATCATAGTGTAATCGATAGTGGCTTAATCCTGAAGCAAGCACATAGGTCAAGTGCTGATCATGGACTAGCGGTAGATGGTTTCTTTCATTCAAAGGTTTTTCATTTGTCAGATACACTAAAAATACAGATGGGATAAATTTATAAAGCCTTTTCATTTCAAAGGTCATGTAACGCTTGGCCTAGTTTTGGCCATCAACGCACGTCCAAAGACATCCATCGTCAACCTGTAGTACCAGTCTACTGTTTCTATGACAAGGTTCGGTGTCCTGTATATAGACAGCCTGCTAGCCTGTCTAAGCATTAGTTGAAATGAAGATTATTAAGCAGCAAGAGTCATTCCCCGTGGGGGACATGGTTTCCCACCTCTGTCCCACATCACGTGAACAACGCCATGGTTCACTGTTTCCATCTTCCATTCGCTGCATCATTGTGGGGCCTTCCGGCTGTGGAAAGACTAATCTTTTGCTAACGCTCATTACGGCGCCCAATGGTCTGCGTTTTCAAAATATTTATATTTTTGCAAAATCTCTCTACCAACCCCTCTACGTGTTTCTGGATCAAGTCATGTCTGGATTACAAAAAGAGAATATGGGTTATTTTACATTTTCCATGCAAGAAAATGTGATTTCACCGGATGAGGTAAAGCCCGATTCACTCATGATTTTCGATGATGTATCCACTGAACGTCAAGGTACATTCAAAGCTATTTCAGCATGGGTCGTCACAAACATATCGATTCCTTTTATCTTGGACAAACGTATTCAAAAATGTCCAAACAGTTGATTCGTGACAATGCCAATGTCATTGTTTTATTTCGTCAGGACGAGAGGAACAGTCGTCACATTTATAATGAACATGTGAATCCGGATATGACCTTTCAAATGTTTACAGAATTGTGTGCCAAGTGCTGGAACACTCAACGTCATGCCTGTTTAGTGATTGACAAACAAAGTGAACTCAACCAAGGACGGTATCGCTTAGGGTTTGATCATTTTATTGCTATTTAAGGCCCTGTCTCATTCCCCGTCAAGTCATTTGTCAAGACACCATGGCGTTAGCAGAGAGTCAATTGAAAAAGCATATTATTAGAGCAAAAAATACTATTCGCCAAAAGTTTCGTCAATTGAAACAATCACGTGCAAATCATGCTTTGTTTATTCAACAACATTTAGCACCTCCACTAAAAGCCATGTTGAAACCCTCTTTCAAGCCATCTGAAACGCTACCCACCGTTTCACGAGCCACGTAGACGCTGCACGAGGACCCTGAGGAAGAGGAAGAGGAACAGGAAGATTTGACTAGTGTTAGTGAAGTTGTGGATGAGGAGGAACAAGTGTTTACGCCTCAAAAAAAGGCCGCACCCCTTGCAGAGTTTTTGAGAAAAAAGAAATCCTTGGCCGAAACTCCTTGCCCTTCCAGGGCGTCTTCGTTTTCACAACTCTTGGCCACCCCTCAACATAAAGCTCAACTGAAAACCATTTTAATAAAATATTATGGATCAACATTGGAACCCTATTTCACAGATCTATTTATTGGAAACACAGATACCACGTATGGTGTTCGCTATGAGGATGATAGTTTTAAAATTGGCGATTCATCCATTAAATTTGCTCGTACTAAAGCTGTCATTAAAAACATCAACTATAAATTAACCCCAGGACTGTTAAAGCTGCTCTTTTCTCGGACCCCCTCTTCCCATGATTATACACCAGAGGATCTTGACAAATATAAATCCATTTTATTGGATACCCATGCCCACAAAAGACAGTATGATCCCGCTCAACAAGTGAATGCCAATATATCTCAAAAATATAAAACCATCATTGCAAAAAAGTTTCCCACCAGTCAAAGTACTCGTCGTAAAGCGTCCGCTTCGGGATTGACATTTAACCCATTAAAACCCCTTGTGGATGTTACCTACTGGCACAATCCCAATAAGCTCGTCCAGCGGCTACAGTTGTTGCATGCCTCACGTCAAGTTGGCCATACCGGTCACGATTGGGAAATTCAAGAAATTGAACAAGAACTTCGAAATGCCAAAATTATTGTTTAAGCCCTCACCCATTAAAATGGGTATTGCTCATGAGTTGCATCGCCCAGCTAGGCGTCACTATCCGCGACTCAAGGTGATTTCACGAGGTGTGGATGAACTTTGGCAGGCTGACTTGGTTGAAATGATACCCTATGCTGACGTTAACCACGGTGTACGCTATATGTTGACCGTCATTGATGTCTATTCCAAAATGGCCTTTGTTGAAGCTGTGCGTCGTAAGTCTGGTACACTAGTTACCAAGGCCTTTCAACATATTATTCAACACTCCAAACGTCAACCTCAGCTGCTACAAACCGACCAGGGGAAAGAATTTTTCAACAAGGATTTCTCCAGTTTTCTCAAATCTAAGGATATTCACCATTACACCACATACAGCAATCTCAAAGCCAGTGTGGTCGAGCGGTTCAACCGAACATTGAAAACCCATATGTGGAAAGCGTTTACCGCTCAGGGCACGTATCGCTGGTTGGACATGTTGCCAGAGCTAGTGTCACGTTATAATGACACCAAACATAGAACGATTGGGACCAAGCCACGCCTCGTGACTGAAAATATTCAGCGATTGGATAAACTGTTTAACCCCATAAAAACAGCCGATCCTAAACGTCACCGACTGAAAATTGGGGATTTTGTTCGTGTGAGCAAATTTAAGTCCGCCTTCAAATAAGGGCTACACGCCACAGTGGGGGACTGAACTATTTGGAATTCGTCGAGTCAACTTGGATAGTCCAGTCACCTATTTACTCGAGGACCTCAACCGTCAACCCATAAAAGGTAGATTTTATCTCCATGAACTTCAGAAAACAGCATTTCCTCAGCATTATCTTGTGGAAAAAGTGTTGAAACAAAAAGGAAATAAACTCTATGTCAAATGGTTAGGGTTTAACTCTACGTTTAATTCTTGGATCAATAAATTACATGTTGTGTGAACCTGTGCAATTTTTAATTTATTTATTCACACATTTTGTACACCACCTATAGCTCTATGTGTACAGTCCTCAGCTCCACATATTTCTTTCTCTTTCCACCTGTGTTCTCTCATACATTACCCCTCCCCCTCCTTCAGCTCCCACCACTGCTGTTCGTAGCTCTTGCCTATCTATTGGTTGTGACATCATTCCCACAAGTTGCATCATACTTTTTACTGATTCAGCGATTCCCACGCTTTGAAGATTCTGTTATCGTGCACGTGGACAGCTAACACCCAAGGTGAACACCTGTGGTAGATCAAATTTCACATGAACTTGCATTTTGTCACGTACGAAGCAAGACAGGATGTAACTTGTTTAGCGTGCATGTAGTTTCACACGTATGTGCATGCATTTCGCTCTTCCCTGCCACCACGATGGTCAGATTATTTCACCTTCAAGCGTCATTGTCATTTTTCCATTGCACCTGTTGTCAAGTCAGATCAACGCCTTCCAATAAGCTCAAATGACATTCACCTCCTGCTCCTCGGCAAGTTTGTTTTCTGTACTCGCTTCGACCAACATAGAACCAAGTTCTCATCACCGTTTACATGTTAAAGGTAAAATACCAGAAAAACGCACGCTCGCTCTTTCATACACCGACCCGCCGAAATAGCGATTGTTCTATTAAGCATGGTCCTTGTGCTAAACGACAGGTTCATTGAAACACACACACCCAGCAGTATCGTCTCTCTCAACCACCACGCTTCATAAACATTATAAACAAGTAAAGAGAGAGAAAAAGTTTTTTCAACATGTATGGCGTTAGGCCCTTTGTGAATTATGTTTTGGAAAAAAATATCTACCACATTTGAAAGGGGGCGTTAGCCCGAGTCCTAGGACACCTCGTACACGTCTCTAGCGTTATTGGTCCGTGAGATATCGGCAAAATCATAAAAAACACGTGTTTACCCCAAAATCGAGTTTCCAATTTTTTTTTTAATATAAAGAGTAGTCCATAGCAAAGAGGACGTCACCCTGAGTCCTTGGACCTGTCGTACACGCCTCTAGCATGATTGGTTCGCGAGATATAGCAAAAAGTTTAAAATCACGTCCCCCCCAAAAAAAAACGTGTTTCCAGATTTTCACCTTTTCGACACCTACATTTCCGTAAAGAGCGCAACGAGACGAAAAAAACAAATCCAAGCACGCCTTCCTAGCATGACTCCTTCCATTCCAAGGTCGCAGGGGCTCACAACTTGCTTTTGGAAGCAGCTGTCATCACCCCACTACTGTCAGGTTGTTATTCTAGAGACTTGAAATTTATCTTGGGGGTTGAGGGGGTAGGGACCATTGATTTACGTCAAACAATTTTTTTTGTAGAGTTCCTAGTTTCCGAAATATACGATTTTCAAAATTCGAGTGTTTTTAGAAAAACATAAAAAATAAAAAAGTTTTATTATAGAAAATAAAGGTCATAAATACCATTCGTTTGAGCCATGGCACAACGTTCTATCATGTTTGGTTTTCAAACTATTACCTATTTTCGAAAACGAAGAATTTCAATTTTTTTTTTTGAAAAATATAACCAGTGGTCCATAGGAAAGAGGACGTCAGCTCGAGTCCAATGACACCTCATTTGTCAACATCCGACCATGCGTTTGAGAGATATTAATTATTTTAACTTGTACAGTCTGGTACAAATAAAATGGGTGAAGCAGAAGCGCCACTACCCCCCTACTTCAGTGTCAAGTGAATGATGGACCAGAGCATCTTCAAGTGCCGCACGAAGTGCAAAGGTCTCGTGACCTCAGGTGATCATCAGACTACGAGTGACGTCAGCAGCGCGTCTTGGGACTTGAGTTCTTAATCAATACTCGACTCTCTCGAATGTCTCTCCAGTCTCTCAACTCAGTATTAATAATAATAATAATAATAATAATAATAATAGCCTAATAATTCCATTTGAAGATGTTTTGTCTTTCAGCGTCAGGCCTAGTTGTTGTTGTTTCATTTGAGGAGCTTGGATATCGTAGTCATTTAGCCCCGTGTACTTGGGTGTATAGAGTTTGTCTGATAACCTGAGTTATTATGAAGTCTGTAGTACCTTGTGTATTTGTAATTCAGGTGAGGATTGAGAAGGATGCAACCGTGGCCTTAACATAGGAACCACCCCAACATGTGCCTGGAGTAGAAGTGAGAAACCACAGGAAACCACTTACAGGATGGCTGACATGGGTAATGAATGAACCCACTTCTTCTCAGTTATGTCTCACGAGGATGAGTGTAGCCTACACTGTTTCAGCCCCCAGACCAGAATTAAATGTCAGGTCTAGTCTGCAAACCTCTGTTTGCGAACAAGTCACCTTCAGGATCCCCTATTAGTAGTTATCATTGCAGCTTCCTCTGCTTCTCTCACTCTCTACAACCGAACTCGTTAACCTCTCTGGTAATATCATCTCATGACCCCACCATCTAAGTCGGCTCATATGAAAACCTGCATCTAGAGTGTTCATTTCTAAATTAGCCTTTATCTCTTCATTACGAGTACATTCCTGCCATTGCTCCCATCTATTTGTCCCAGCAATCATTCGTGCTACCCTCATACCAGTTACCTCTAGCCTATTTATCAGATACCCTGGATCTACTCAGCTCTCACTTCCATTCAGCAAACTCGGTCTAAATACTGAGCGATAATATCGTTAGAATTTCGGGACAATAAGCATGCAAAAGAATATTTAACTTGAATTTGATGTCAATATGTTTTACATTCTTAGAAATCGCTCCAAGAACTTTGCTAAACCATCACGAACCCATAGCGATAACGTGTGTTACTGTGGTGTCTGATATATTAAGTGCACTTGCAATTGAGACTAGGATTCTGGACGCGGTAGCCATGAACTCAAGGGAGGTACCTGGGGTAGAAATGGGAAATCACGAAAACAATCTCTGAAATTCCTCAGGTGAGGATTAAACCCATTTCTTCCCAGTCATCATGTTGAGGGTTAGTCAACCACATTCCATCTCTCAAGTCAGGATTACACTTGGGACATAAGTCGTAATACGTAGACCTAGGCAACATCTAGACTACAGGAGGTGGAGTTAGCATTTGTGAGTGGCGACTGCAAATGTTACCCATTTTATCACATCGGTTGGTTGGTTCCTTAGTTTAGGGGCTGCGACAACGCGGTCATGTAGTCCCGTGTACTTTGGGTGTGTGTAGAATTTGTCTGATAACCGGTGTTAATTGTGATGGCTGTATTAGTGTGTGTTATCTGTGATTCAGGTAGAAGGACTGCAGACGATTAGTATTTTTCATGTAGTTCCTACTTTTGTTACCAAATGCTACCGTCTACAACACCTAGCTGCGGACGTGGCTACTACATGCCATCGCAGTCAGCACCTGACGCTGAACGTTGGAACTAATATAGCGTTATCAAACTAATCTACAAATTTTAGCTTCCACAAGTGTAGATAGTGGAAGGTTCTTTTTCATGCCATAAATCTATGACATGGGAACGCCGGCTTACTTCCCGTCCGAAGAAAGGCATACTGAGAGATTTTAATGATCTTAAAAAATCCAACGACTTCGGCCGGGTTTGATCCCGCGATCTTAGGCATAGAAGCTCAGCATGCTACCAACTACGCCACCGAAGCCGCTTTTATCACAGCAACGTATGAGATAAATAAGTAATAGAAACAGTAAAAAACCTGGCATAGCCAAAATTAGGCAGTGTAGTGGCTAGCATTCCATGAAATTAAATTATGGCGTGAGGGCTGGAACGGGATACCCGTTCTTTTCTTCGCCTAAAATAGGGACAAATCCACTTTTTCAGGACGTAGCTTATGGCAACCCTAGATGAATAGCTACAGTATACACTTTGATACTTTTAAATTTAAATAACTAACATAATTTTAAAGGCATGACGTAATGTGAAATGTGACTGTTTTCGCTAAATTAGTGAGTGGCATTACAAAATGAAATAGTCTAGACTATTATTGGACGTCAGAAGGTCGTCACAAGTGTCCCTTATTTTTTTTTTTAACATTTGTTACAAGAGGAACCGACAGCGGTAGCTACGCTCGTTAACGTTCAGCGCTAATCCATGAGGCCAAGCTATCTGTAGACTCGGTAGACGTGGGTTCAAGCCCCACCATGCCTTCCTTGAAATGGTTTTCCATGGATTCCCATTTTCAACTCAAGGCAGGACGGTACCTTCTGACAGGCCTCGACCACTTCCTTCCATATCCTTGCCCAGTTTCATTCATTTCATCTCTCATTGTCTCCTCTCATGAGGTTGACGTCAGGAAGGTCATTCTGCCGGAAAACCACCCACCTCATACACTTTCATTGCATCTCATCGCCGACCTGGTTGAAAATGATGGATATTCTATTTTCACTACAACAAGATACAAAAAGATGCACACAATGACGTAAACTGGGTGCTGAGTGAATGATTACGTTTACAAACAGCGCCACGGTGGCAAACACATTGCTAAACGTGACATCCACATCATCCTGCGTTTCTGACCTACCAGTTACTAAAAGTCTATTCGCCGATTCGAGACAGTGCAGGTAAATAATTGCACGTGATCACCTGGCTGCCCGGACAGGGAAACACACCCAGTTTACGTGATCGGTTCATTGTCAGTCGGACAGGGCTAGCCAAGATGATCCGAGATAGTTTGCCATGTCGTAGCCCTAGTAAAGACCAGCGCTGTACTGTGGCTCTCTATTTAGCCAAGTTTCATCTAAAAATATACTTTTCTCCCTTCTTATCTTCGTCTTGTTTGCAAACACCTACCTCTCCATACAACTATTTCGTTCCTCTCTATGAGCATACTGTCTTGTCCTCGTTGTACATGTTCGAAGTATAGTTCCTTCAATAAATTATAAAATGCCATTCTTCAAAAATCCGCCAGATCTGTGTCTTCATTCACAGCAATAAGTATTTTATCGAACTGGTGAGCCTTTCTTCTTATAACATTCTTATCATACTCATCAACCCTTTCCACAATCTTTGCCTTTGGTTTCTCTTTCTTGGGCGACTGTAAACTGTGGGTAGCTTTATATTCTCGAACTATTCGATACACAGAAATTTCACTAACACGCGTGGAATGAGCTGCTTTCCTTACTACGGCAGAAATGAGTGCAGTGGGATGCATTTCTAACTCGATCTTATACTGTACGTGTTTAGCACCATAGGTTAAGTGCTTTTCAGATCTACTCAGCGCTTTTCGCTAAAGCTGCTTCTTTGGGGGAGTAACATCACTCGCATTGTCCCCTGCTGAGTCTACGACGTAACATCAACTGTATAAAATCCACGTACACACGATCAAAAATAATTGTTGCCTATCGTAAGCAGTTAAGAACTAATTTAATTAATTAATTAAATACCAAAACTAACAATAAATAATAAGATCATAACTCCGAATAAAAATAGAAAGCGAACTCGCCCGCTTCACATGTAAGCAAGCGTACGTTCCACAGGCATAACTCTACACACCCCCTTGCGGGCAGTCCTGCAATCACGCGCACAGCTGTGTTTACTTCCACTGTCTCGACTAGGCGAACAGACTTTAGATCCTGCCGAAAGGACGTTAGGCTAGAAACATACAAACCATCTGAATTGGTATTTCTATGAGAGGACCAAATCATACGTGTCGGATGGTTGGTTGGTTCCTCAGTTTAGGGGCTGTGACAACGCGGTCATGAAGCGCCGTGTACTTTGGGTGTCTGTAGAATCTGTCTGATAACCGATGTTAATTGTGATGACTGTATTAGTGTGTGTTATCTGTTTTCAATTCCAGTGAGGACTGCAGACATTGAATTTTATTCAAGTAGTTCCTACTTTTGCCGCCAAACGCCACCGTCAACGGCTACTAGTTCAGAACTTGATTAGATGATGCCACCGCAGTCGGCTCCTGGTGACGAACGTCGGAACCGAAGAGCGTTTGTCGAATGTTTAACCTATATATAATTTAGCTTCACACAGGTGTAATTAGTGGAAGGTTTTTTAACATGCCATAAATCTATGACATGGGACCGCCGGCTTTACTTCCCCTCCGATGGAAGGCATACTGAGGGATTTTTAACGCTCTTAAAAATTCCGTTGGCTTCGGCCGGGTGTACGTGTCGGAATACCGACGCGAGATATGGAACGGCCCTGGTGGGTGTGCGTGGTGAGTTCTCATATTCTCTCCGACCTACAGCAATAGCTAAACCTCTACACTTTCCCTGTTCAGAAGCCCTACGATACATGCTGTAATTAAATCTAAAAGTTTCCATATCAGGACTTACAAGGAAACATCGTGAAAGTGAATTTCTCGATCTCACTGAAACCTTACATAGACTTGCCTAATTTCGTTGTAAATTAGTTTCGACAAGCAAAGACAAAATATTTTGGTAGACCTACTGAAATTCCTGGTCAGCACCTTCAAACAGCGACGTTTTAATAGCAGAGATGCTACCATCTGTTGTAAGATCGTTGAACAGTTTGAAATTTGTTTGGAAAATGAACCTTGAATATAGCCTATTGTAGGCCTACCTTAGGAGAGCACAGTGTAACATAGTTTTCTACAGTACAATGGATTTAAAGATCATTTTTCTTTACGCCTTTACCCAGGAAAATGAACCTAACGTGGGTTGTTCTGAACAACGGCACATTCACAAACGGCTGGGAGGCAAGACCAATCAAGAGGAAAACAAGATGTTCAGTAAAGAACACATAGCCTACTTTCCCCTAAATGCAAGGAGTATAATTGAATGTTGGTTGTAGTAGCCTGTTGAAATAAAACGTGCCAAACGGATATCAAACATGAATATGAGGTTCCCTTTGCTGATGCTACCTCTGCAAAAAATGCATTCAATTCGATTTCACCGTGTTTGAATTGATATGGGGAATCGATTTGCACACTTACGTGGCCGCTATCTGCGAACTATTAGGCTAATGACCTTGTAGCTCAGTCAAAAGATGCTTCCCACAAAAAGGTATGTTGTTGCAAAATTTAGTAGAGATCAAATGATTAGGTTGGTCGTAATTCGATTTAAGCATTTAACTTTTGGGTGGCCGCCATTCCGTTTCCGTCAAGATGGCGGCGATATAAAACATGACACTGGAATGCCCTTTGCTAGGGCTACCTCTGTACCAAATGTCGTTTAATTCGGTTTCACCGTGTATGAAAAGATAAGGGGAATCGATTTGCACACATACATGGCCGCCATCCACAAATTATTGGGCTGATGACCTTGTAGTTTGGTCAGAAGATTCTTCATACATAAATCTATAATGTTGCAATATTTGGTAGAGATCAGATTATTAGTTTGGTCGTAATTTGATTCAAGCTCTTAATATTTGGGTGGCCGCCATTACGTTTTCATCAAGATGGCGGCGATATAAAACCTGACACTGAAGTGCCCTTTGTTAGTGCTACCTCTGTACTAAATTTCGTTCAATTCAGTTTCACCGTGTTGATATTGATAGGGGGAATCAATTTGCACACATACATGACCTCCACCCGCAAACTTTTGGGCTGATGACTTTGTAGTTTCGACAAAAGATTCTTCATACATAAATGTATAATGTTGCAAAATTTGGTAGAGATCAGGTTATTAGGTTGGTCGTAATTTGATTTAGGCTTTTAACATTTGGGTGGCCGCCATTACGTTTCCGTCAAAATGGCGGCAATATAAAACATGACACTGAGACGCCCTTTGCTAGTTCTACCTGTGTACCAAATTTCGTTCAATTCGGTTTCACGGTGTTCGAATTGATAGGGGGGGGGGGGGACAGACATTCAGAGTGCACACACTCACACACACACACACACAGACAGACACACAATTTTTTGGCCCTGTGTAGATCTCATAAGTCTACTTTCATTTTTTGCAAAAATCGAAAGTAGGCTAATAATGAAAATTGAGCATTGTCAGATTCGCGGTATTGCAAGTTCAGCGACGATAAGTTATGCCTTGAAGTTATGACGAAAATGCGTTGCGTACACTATTAGCGAAATTTAGGGTATTCTTATTATAAAGCACGTTCACTTAGTAACACTACCGCCTCAATCCAGGTAGGCTATAGTATTTCATGTCCCGGGGCAACAACAACTAGGCCTACCATCGAAAGCTTTCTGGCTAGCAGGCCAAGAAGATCAGACTTCATACGGGTTATATCGAGTTCATACTGAACATTATATACATTTTACCGATATTTAATGTCTCTAGTAGTGGGCATGCGTCTGGTCGAACAGTCTCATGTTCATCATCACAGGATGGTTGACAAAACTAACTCCGTGACAAAAAGAAGAATGATGAATAAAAGAGGTATTGACAGTTTGGTAACGACACTTCATGTTTAATTTACAATGCAAAGTTTACCATGGGTCTATGTCCAATGATACCGCTGGTCTACTTTATTTAATTCGGCAAATGTTCATCGTCTATCGTCTGCTACGTTTATTCTAGGAGCTCTCTCAACATGGCTCCTTTTGAGTTATGTTGGTTTTACATTTAACGAGCATTTTGTGCGTGTGCTAATGAACTATCAGACATAGACTTGATTTCTTCTGGATTAACGAAAATTCGATGTTATGCAAATCCTGGTCTTAACACGCCCTAATTAATTTTAATTAGTGGCATTCGTTCCATTAGCTAATAGCGGAGTAGGAGACGCTGTACTTAATACAAGACGCGACCGAGAGAGACTGCGGGGAAAAAAGTCAAGCAGGAAAGGAAGGAAGGAAGAAAAAAAGAAAGCGAAGAAAGCTCAGCTTGATTCGCGTTGGCCTAGGTTGTTGCTCTGAGCTGTGCCATCCAAGGACACTCACTCCACTGCCGGCCTCGCTCAGGTTCACACTGCTGTACAGTGTCTGTGGGTTAGGTAGTCAACACCATTGTGGGTTATGCAGCTACAAACTCACAAAAACCCAAGGCAAAGAGGCGTACCTGGCAAGGTATGCTGTAGTTTGCCATTGATTTCCTCACTGGGTCAGTACTGACGATATCAGTAGGAATAGCATCTACAGGCACTTGCTGTGCCCTGAGTGTCATTGCTCAGCACCGCCCATATCTGAGTAGCTACACTGGGCTGATGACCAAGATGCCCCAAGCCCAATAATAGCTAACTAACTTCATTATAAAAGATCAACAGTTAAATAGGAACGTTACATTGAAATGGACATTAACAAGTCAGTGTTGACAGCATTCATATCTGATGCCCGTTACAGTAGAATTAACAAATCAGAGTGCTGACATACTTAACTACATAAACAATACTAATGATAAATAACTCAACATATATAGTAGTGCTATCTATACCAACTAATAATCTCTTGTGAAAAACTCAACATATTACACAAGCTTACAAAAGAAATATGCAATTTAAAAATTGTAAATATTTATGTACATAAGTGTGAAACATACCCGCTGAAACCTAATCTAAGCCTAAGTGGACTAGATCTGATGATGACCGCTTGATGATCGAAACATGCCATCCAATTAAATATATCCGCTCTTTTGTTGTTGTTAAGAAAAGTGTTAATTAAGTATAAATTTATATCGGGCCAAGATGATAAAATATTTGTCACTGGCCACCCAATGTAATTGAGCACATTCGTGTTGACCGACTGAAAAGTAATTCCGTTAATAATCACAGCTATGAGACTGACAATGAGACGCCAGTGAAAAGCCTCAGTTTTCTCTAGCCTGTGCCAACAGACACATACAAAGATACTGTCTTGTATTTGTATTTATTAGCTATTCCGGGCGAGGTATGTTGAGTCTCCTGTCTCTAAAAGGGCCTGGTTTCAATTCTTGGTTTCGCCAAAAAGTATTATTCTGCTCTGGGGGCTGGAACAGGGTAGGCCTACACTCAGCCTCGTGAAACACATTACCTCGCACCATTAAAACAATAATCACAACCACGGCAAAAAGAAAAACTGACAAGAGGTGGTTTTGATTCCCACCTCAGTCAACATAGAACAGGTTTTCCTTTATTGCCCATTTCTGCCTCAGCCAAATGCTGGGATGGTACCATATTTAAGGTCACATCCAACTACCTCTCTATCCAAGCCCCAAATTACAAATAGTCTATAGCCTACTCACTAGAACAGAAACACAATAGCACAGGTTATTATATGATGATTATGATTATTAATAATAATAATAATTTACAGAAGAAATTCTACAAGATCAACCCCAGTTCAGAACATTAATCAACAATCATAATTTATCTGAGAAAATGACGACCAAGAAATCATGGACTGAAGAACGGAGGAAGATATTTAGTGCCCAGATGAAGAGATTTTGGGAGGGCAGAAGTAAAACTCATCATTAGCTAAATAAGTTTCATCGCACTCCACAGGCATAAGGAAGTAATAGTAATAATAATAATAAGCAAATTCTCTGAAAAATCCTAGGATCAATTCGAAAATGGAATTTGGATGAAAAAGAAACCACATGAAATTTTTCAATCCGCAAAAGAAATCACAGATACTATCAGAAAACGACGAATACAATTCTACCGACACCTTCACAGAATGGATAACGACAGGCTGACAAAGGGAATTCTAAATCTAGCACTAACCATGAAAATCCGCAACAATTGGTTAACAGAAATACATGAAGATCTACAAGAAATGGGTATTGCTGAGAAAACCATTCCAGATAGAGTAAAATTTAGAAGCCTGGTAATCAAACATAAATTTGCAGAGAAACCTAAAAGGAAATATACAGGCTGGACAGAAGCACGCAGAAAGGAACACAGTGAACGAATAAAGAGATACTGGGAAGAAAAGAAGAAGGAACATTGTGCAAAATAAGTTCAAGCGCGCTCCGTAGTTGGGCATAACGATTTAAAATAATAATAATAATAATAATTTATTTCTTTTGTTATGTGGCCTTCTGAGCGGCCGAATGCAGGTCTTGCTCATCGACGCCCGTGGGATGAGGGATAGAATGGATGAAGATGAATGAAACTGAGCAAGGATGTGGAAGGAAGTGGCCGTGGCCAGTCAGAAGGTACTGTCCCAGCATTTGCCTGGTGTTGAAAATGGTAAACCAAGGAATACAATTTCAAGGACGGCCAACGGTGGGGCTCGAACCCACGCGTCTACCGATTCAGCGTAGCCACCACTGTGTGTATAATAATAATAATAATAATAATAATAATAATAATAATAATAATAATAATAATAATAATAATAATAATAATATGGTGATGAATAAGAAGAAGAATAGGAATAAGAATATGAATAATAATAATAATAATAATAATAAGAAGAAGAAGAAGCTTAATTAGTTCAACATTCCTTTTAACTACTGTGGTTTTAGAGACGCTAGGGTTTCGAAATGTTTCAACCTCGATTGCTTATGTGTCAAGGACACAAGGACATTTGTTTGTAAGTACTCTATGATATCAGTTCACCTGCTAGTGTAATAGCTAGCATTCTCGGCTGTCACTCTGGAGGTTCGGGTTCTATTCTTAGTTCTACCAAGAAACTTAATTCTGGTCTGAGGGCTGAAACGGGGTACACTCAGCCTCGTGAGATAAAACTAAGAGGATGAGGGTTTGATTCCCACCTCAGTCATCCTGGGAGTGGTTTTCCGTTGTTTCCCACTTCCTAACTAAAGGCCACGGCCACCTCCTTCCCAACCCTCACCTCAATTACAAATATACACGATACAACAGACATCACATGACACAGGTTATCTGACTAATTCCACACACCCAAGTACATGGGGCAGAATGACCACGATGTCCAAGCTCCTTAAATGAGAGAACAACAACTCTATGATGTCAGAATTATTGTGATGTGTAACTATTTATGGGATGGGGTTGGGAAAAGTGCTCAGGTCCTGAAATAAAGTGCATTTACTTATATTAGAATAAATGGGGAGAAATACTGACTCCAACCTATGGATGATGATTAATTTCAACACCAGGATTGAACCAAGGAACTCTCTCCAGTCTGACGTTCTCGCCATAAATACTATTCCCGTACGTAAATTCATAGTTTTCAGTTGACTATAATATTGGTTTTTCACTCTACTGACTGCGATAGTTACGCCGAGGCACACCCACAAAGCCACCGAATAATATCTGCAGACTCTGTAGACGAGTGGGTTTGACTCCATCTTCGGCCATTCTTGAAATGGTATAACGTGGTTGCCTCAGGCAACTTCTAATAGACCGTGGTCACTTCCTTCCAATTCCTTGCCCTGTTTCATTATCCTCATCCATTTCATTTCTTATTAACTCCTCCCATGAAGAAGGACATCCAGCCGTAAAGGCACCCGCCACACAGAATTCGTCGAATCTCATCCTCAATGCCGTTGAAATGGGAATAATGAGGGCTAGACATAAACTGGTATTTTCACTGAAAGACGAAGTTCGCGAAAGGCATCCGGTTATTATACTACCAAGCATTTCTAAAGCAGCTGTCCACCGAATAATTACACGCGAGAGGACCAAGTTTACTCTTCTTCTCCTAGAACGAAATTTTCATAATACCTGCTCAAAGCAATACAGTATTCAATTATAGAATTAAAACAATTCATTTAATATATTTTGTGACTTTCAACCGTTCACTGCTCGAGGGAACCTGAAATAGGCAGCATTCTAGCTGCCTTCTACGTGAGCTAATGCGCCCGGCTGAGGAGGTTAGAAGAATGAATTACGTGGACGCCATGCTCAAGGTCGAGGATCCCGGATATCCACTACCCAGCACAGTAGTTTGTTTCCCCCACCTCTCTCTAATCAACCTTCCGTGGTCACATTCACAATGCTCTCCTAACTGCGGCGATAAGTTCATGGATTTCTGGTTCAAGATACAGTAGCTATGAGCATAACCATCAGCGTAATATAGCCCATTGTCGGTATATTTTGTGCATTTTTTTAACATTAGCGTTACATGCGAGATATGTCCAAAACTCATAAACCTATACATGTCTTAATATGCCAAGTTTGGCCATTTTGAATTCCCGATAAAATACAAAATTTCTTCAAAATCTGAAATTATTTGTTGTTTATTTTTGTAAAATAAACGCAATATTTGTTTTCGAAAAAAAAAAAGTAAGATTTTCTAAATAGTTAACTCCTTATACCTGCTTAAAATTGAAGGAATTTTTTAAAAAATCTGTGATTATCAGAAATAATATCTAGGCCTATATTGTGTTTTATTTGGTTTCACTTGAAGATTTTCGAAAGAAGCCATCTCTTTTGTTTATAGATTATATGATGACCAATTTTATTCGATGTTGCACAACATATTTTTGTTCAACCAATTTGCTACAGAATGCTGAATCTGAAGAGCTACAAAACGCCAATTCAGAATCCAACATTAAGGAATTTAGATGCTATGAAACATAAGCTCGAATTATCAGTGATTGCGGTAAGTTTAGCACAGCCAGAACACTCAGTCACAGTTGGTCACCCTTCCCCGCCTGACAGAGTCAATAACATTCACAGACAAATAGTATTTTATATCTTTTGTGACTTTCAACCGTTCACTGCTCGAGGGAACCTAAAATAGGCAGCAATCAGTCAAAAATGAGTATGAATCAAGGTAAAATATTTTTTTAGCACTCGAATAAGAACAATAACTGTTAAAACCAACCTCATAAACGTTTATCTAAAACATCCTGAACATTGGCTACTCATGTACTTTTGGGCTTCACAACGTCATTATACTGATTGGAGATTTTTCCCTCCTACGGTCTCCAATTCAGTGGTAACATTCAAGGTTTTCATTTCCGGTTTTCATTGCTTGTAAGTCAGTGGTGTTCAAACATTTCCACTCGTGACTTAATTGGCGTTTCAACAAGTATTTGGTAGTCTAATAAAACAAATTTACTACATAACAGAATTAATTAAAATGCCCGGCCCAGGTTTCGATTCCCGGCTCCGTCAGGGAATATTGAGGGCTGGAATGGAGTACGGCCAGCCTCGTGAGGACAATTGAGTAGCTGTCTGACAGTGAGGCAGTGCTCCGTCACGAAAACCGCAGAGGTAACCCGACACACTGACCACGCATCGCCCCATAATCAGCATCCCAAATGGCTAGGGAGCAGTCACTTGGAAGGCCTAGACCTCCATAGGCTGTAGTGCCACGGGGTTTGGGAGGGGGATTTCTATATTAAAATAATTATGAAAAAAATTCACATTTTACTAAAACTGAAATATCTTGACATGAAATTGTGCTACGACGACGTTTCCTGGCTTAAGACACTATGCACGTTAAGCATTAGACTATCCATCGAACCCAACAATTTCGAACAATACTTTTCGACAGCTTAGACGTAAGTAGTTTGCCGCCTCATATTCTTCGACTAAATTAACGCTCAAATGTGATATTATTGAGAAATTTGCATGTTACCCAAGGTCTGTTGAATATACTAGGCTGTTGGAACGGACGATGTGCAATTGCTTACACCTGGAAATTATTATTGGTGTAAATTTTGGAGGAAGTGTCCTTGCATTGACCTTGTGCCATCAGATTCTACTTTGCCATTTACGATTAAAAAAGCAGTTCCCTGTACGTTTTTTTGTATCACTGGCAAAATAGAGCTCAAGATCGAACACTAGATCAAGTAGGCATTTATTTACTTCAACAGACGTTTAGTCATGGACAGCTGTATATTGCACTCTCTTGAGCAAAACCCTTTCAAGAACAATGCTAACTTCAAATAGAACCAAAAGGCATGCGAACAGCAAAATAATGTATGGAAGGAACTGCTATACGATTGTTGAAATGAATGCTGCGGAGACGTACGGGTCTTTTAGTACATTTTCAAAATAAATATGAGCTTGCGACGTCTTGGTCATTAAGCCCCATGCAAGTTACTTGGGTGTACAGTATATAAATAAATAAATAAATAAATAAATAAATAAATAAATGAAAATCCACAGCCTGCTTCCAGTCTCCGACCGGGTCAGGAATGGAATGAATGAAGCCCCCATCTAGCGGCGAGGATATGAACTGTGCCGGCTGCCGAGGCCTGACACACTCCTCTGGGGCAATGATTAAATGAATGACAGATGAAATGAAATGATAGTGGAGAGTGTTGCTGGAATGAAATTTTGACAGGGAAAACCGGAGTTCCCGGAGAAAAACCTGTCTGCCTCCGTTTTGTCCAGCACAGATCTCACATGGAGTGACCGGGATTTGAACCACGGACCCAGTGGTGAGAGGCCGGCGTGCTGCCGCCTAAGCCACGGAGGCTTTTTTTAAATAAATAAATAAATAAATAAATAAATAAATAAATAAATAAATAAATAAATAAATAAATAAATTAACTAATTAATTAATTAATTAAGTTGTCTGATAACCTGTGTTAGTATTATGTCTGTGGCTGTGTGTGTATTTGTAACTGAGACTCAGATTGGGAAGAAAGCCGTAAGTTAGGAACCATCTCAGAATTTTCCTGGATTAGCAGTTGAGAGGCTCCCGAAAACCACTTCTGAGATGACTGGGTGAGTACTTCTCAGTTCTGCCTTAAGAGTCTGAATTTACCCCGTTCCAGCCCTCAGACCAAAATTAAATTTATTGGCAGAGCCAGGAATTGAACCCTGACTGCAGGAGTGACAGTAACACCACGAGGTGGACTGCGATACACTTATTGAGTCTCCTGATTGAAACTTGCTCATCGTTTACTTTTATGTATCTGCTATGGGATCTCCAATATTATATTATATTATATTAGAGCACATATTATATTACATTAGGCCTACATTACGTTATAAATAACCTCATTATTGAACACACACATTAAATCATATCACAAACATTTAATACTTTGTGTGTTGGTTAAGTGCAAGTAATGCTATGGATATTATATCCATGCATAAATCCATTCGCTTTTACTTAAATTATGTTTTATAATCACATTTCAAAATACCACGATGATCCAACCGAAACGTTCCGTGATCTACTTGTAGTTCACATCACACATATTGAAGACCACTGCTGAAGAGTACGATATAGTAATGCTTTTTATTGGCCTCTGCAACTTTGCAGCTTTTTTCTGAGGACTGCAGGAGTAATATTCATTAATTCTGGTAACTACTCAACGGGAGTGGACCATATCATGTCAGTGATTATAATCGTCAGCATGGCTTCATTTAATTAACTGAACATCGATTTTTGTTGAACGAAGCAGGAGCACAGTATTCACCAGCTGAGAAAAGTATTAGCTTCTACTTCCCGCTCGTTTTTGGAAAAGATATAGGCTACTCATGTCAGTTAGTTTTTTTTTCTTTAATTGCTGGTGAAATTAGTTTTTATTGTTGATTCTTTTAGGGGTTTTGCGACATCGTGGTCATGTAACCCCGTGTATTTAGGTGTATGTGTGTAGAATCTGTCTGATAACGTGTGTCACTGTGTTGTCTGTATTAGTGTGTGTATTTGTAATTGAGGTAGGATTTAGGTAGGAAGTGGCCGTGGCCTTAAGTTAAGTACCGTCCCGGCATTTGCTTGCAGTAGAAGTGGGAAACCACAGAAAACCACTTCCAGGATGGTTGAGATAGGAATCGCAACCACCTCTTCTCAGTATAGACTACCAGAATTAAAGCTTGCCACGGTGGGTGAGTGGATATCGTGTCGGTCTACTAACCCCAAGATTGCAGGTTCGTTCCTGGCCGTGGTAAGTGATTTTTGAAAGGCGGCAAAAATACGATACGCATGTCATACGTTGTTGGCATGTTAAAGAACCCATTTTAATTCAGTAGACCGAGTTCATAATGGCAAAATTAATCTCGGGAGTTACCGCCAACACTAAGTTCCTCATTTCTCTACTAGAAAGCGCTATAGCGTTCAAGGAGCTTAGATATCTTAGATATCTTAGACTTTCATAGTCAAGGAACAACGAAATTCGACATGCAAGCTACCCTCTGGGTGTCAAATAACAAAGCTTGCACCCGGAACCCGAGGCCATACGATATTATTATTATTATTATTATTATTACCAGAATTAAATTTCTTGGCAGAGCCGGGAATCAAACCCAGGCTTCCGTGGTGACAGCTAAGAATGCTAGCCACTACGCAACGAGGTGGACCCTGGTGAAATGATAAGGACCGATTCAGAGTGACACTAATTATGGGAATCTGTTATGCTATCAAGGGTTATCATGTAGTTCCATATGAAATTGCTTGTCATAAAGGTAGAATGCAGTCTAATCAACTTTTGGGATTGACTAAAGTCTCCGCTTATTAAAAGTAGTCACTCAGTACAGTGATATAATAATAATAATAATAATAATAATAATAATAATAATAATAATAATAATAATAATAATAATAATAATAATAATAACGTTTTACGTCTCTTGTAGAGATTTGAAGCCTTTTTTTTTCAGTGTTTCCTATACAAAATTGTCGTTTGTAGCCCAATGAATGGGCGGGGTACAAGTTATAAATATAAAAAATACATTCCTGGAAAAAATATATGTAGGCTAACTTATTTGTTAATTGCCCCCATTCAATAGTAACAATTAACTAATACATGTAATTTTTTCCATGAGTGTATTTTCTTAAGTATGTATATCTTGTAGCCCACCCATTCATTGAGCATGATCGTGTTGACTGACTGAAGAGCTACAATAATGACAATTTTACGTTCCTTGTAACTACTGGGGCTTTTAGAGACGCCAAGTCGGGGTGCCAGAACTTTGCCCCGAAGGGGAACATGATCGTGCCAGTAGGTCCTAAATCTACTGACACGGCTTCCTCGCATTTGCGCTCCCTTAAATGCCAGCCGACTGTGCCAGGATTCGATCCAGCAACCTTGGAAACAGCAGGTGAGAACGTTACCGCTAAGCCACGTAGCCTGCATTCAGTACAGTGAGATCACTTGTCAATATATCATCAAAGCACTTGAGTCTGCGCTCTGAAGAACCAATTCAAGATCATCTGCAAACTGCAAGAAATTAATGTTGTAAATTTCCTACTGGTTTCTCGGAGTTACGACGCATGTTCACAGAAAATAATATTGGCATGTTTTAGTGAAGACCACGGAGATTCTGAGGTTGTTTCCCAACATGTATTCCAGGAAAATGCTAGAATAATATTTATTTATATCAATTTAAGGGCACTTTTCTCAATAATTGGGTGTACGCACCATAACAGTCATTACAATAACACAAGTTACCACACATCAAACTACGCGAGACCAATAATCGCGTTTTCATAACATCTAAGAGTGAGTTTTAAAACTTTCACGAGCTCTCTACATAACATGTTATAACCAGCAAAATAACTCACAAAATCTTACACTTCCGAGAAAATTCTTGCACTTTATTCCTGAAGATCAATATCAAATTAAAATAATGAAAATAATATCGGATTCCGAATGTTTGATAATTCTGCTTTAATTAATATTGGACAGCCATGAGCTCTCTTGTCAGTCAGTGAATATTGGTCCCCCCTTCATCATCCCCATGATATTGCAGTGATTATCGATTCCGTTACACTTGAGACTGGGTTTGCGCCATCGTGTTTAATTTGTTTAGCGGACGTGTTTAAATTCTACCCCTAATCTCACCCTTGTATACTGACTGAGCTTGTACTGAAGAGCAGAGGCTAAACTGAGCAGCTACGCCTAACGAGGTCAGAGGTTCAACTCTGGTTAGACAGCTATGATCGGCATTTGTGTGAACAACTCAAGTTTACACTTACTCAAAGAGAAATCTCGGGTGTCTGTCTAAAACAATTTGGCTATAATTGTTGTTGTTTGAGTCTTCAGTCTTTTGATTGATTTGATACAGCACTCCATGCCTCCCTGTCCTGAGCTAGCCGTTTCATCTCTATTTAGCTACCACACCCTACATCAAAGGCAATCGGTTTAACATAGTCTAATTTTGGTCTACCCCTGCAGTCCTCGACCCTTCCTTCTATAACTAAGTTTCCTAGTTGTATTAGTTTGTGTCCTTCCAACCTTCCTTTTATCTTAGTTAGAAGTCGCCACAAATATCTCTCCTCTCCCACTTGTCTTAGGCCTATTACTTGGCATCGATCTATCCATCTGATCTTCATAATTCTCCTGTAACACCACATTTCAAATGCTCCTATTCTCCTCTTTTCTGCTGCTCCAAGAGTCCACGTTTCACTTCCATAGAGAGCTACGCTTCAAACAAAGGCTTTCAAAAGTGACTCCCTAATACCTAAACAGATTTCATTTCGGTCGAAATTATTTTCTTGCCTGAACCAAGCTAATCTTTACAGGCCTACTCTCTTCGCTTCGTCACTGGAATTACATTTCTTAGTAGAACTGGGAATCGAACCAGAACCTCAGGGGTGACAGCCATACATGCTAACCGCTACACCATGAGATGGTAGCCAGGGCCGGATTTAGATTTTATGCGCTCCTAGGCCTGTGGGTTTTTGCCGCCCCCTCTTCATACCATCGTGAAGGAGGAAGAATTTAGACCTCAGAAAAGTCTTTGTGAAGGAATTTTAAATCAATTAAATAAATTTAAAAAGTGAGAGAATGAACTGTTTCTAAATTTGTATATATAAACTATAAATAAATAGGCCAACGAGATATTAAAATAAGTTTAAACCATTTAAGACTCATTATACACTTACAGATATTCAGATACACACTACATCATACAACCTACACCTAGCATAATGAATTATTCAAATTAAACTGATATTAATATTCAAGACTTAAATTTTCTCCTAACAAATCATAAAACAATCCTTTTCTAATGCTGAAGTCGAAAAATCTGCTGTTGAAAAACATTTGTTGGAAAATGATGGCCACAATATAAATTGGAAAAGTGACAACATTTTGGAAAGTTAAATTTATATCATAAAATTATACGAAATACGTGTAACATTTTATGGACATTTTCTGACAACAAAAAACACTGATAGTCAGTCTGAAAGACTAGACTTAATATCATTTTAAATGCTACAAATGCTGCGTGAACTCAAAGTCCGTTAGCCCAAAAAACAAAGAAAAAAGAAAGAAAACAAAGAAAAAAAGAAGGAAAAAGAAAAAACCAAAAAAAAGGGGAAAAAAGAAAAAAAAACAAGTGCAAACCAAGGTCAAAGGAGGTAGCTGGCTGGATGACGTCACGCTCACCGGAGCGCGCGGGGAAAGGAAGAAGCTAAAGCAGTACTATGACGTCACACACCTCAGTGCATTCTCGGTACATTTCGTCCCGTCACCGTAAGTGATTTTTAAAGGCGACAAAAATCACGATACTCATGTCATACGTTGTTGGCATGTTAAAGAACCCATTTGAATTCAGTAGGCCGTGTTCAATGGCAAAATTAATCTCGGGATTTTCCGCCAACACAAAGTTCCTCCATTCTCTACTAGAAAGCGCTGTAGTGTCAAGGAGTTTAGATATCTAACCTCTTTGACTTTCATAGCGTTCAAAGGAACGACGAAATTCGACACGCAAGCTACCCTCTGGGTGTCAATTAACAAAGCTTGCACCAGGCACCCGATGCCATACGATATTATTATTATTACCGTAATGTAACGCCAGACCCCAGCGAAGTCGGCATAATCATTTAGAAGACACGGATAGTCAGTCTGAAAGACTGGACTGTATATAATTTGAAATGCTAGCAGCCGAGTACCAAGAAGGCAGTGCGGGAACAGAGTTTCAAGATTCTATTTTGTTTCTTCACTGCCTACTTGGTTGTTCTCGCACTGCCTTCTTGAAACTCTGTTCTCGCACTGCCTTCTTGGTACTCGGCTGCTACATCGTACTATGACGTCACACACCTCAGTGCATTCTAGGTACATTTCGTCCCGCCACCGTAACGTAACGCCAGACCTCTGCGTAACGACGAAGTGGACAAGATCATTTAAATTCATACAAATTGCTGATTAATTTTGCGCCCCTCAGCATGGTGCGCCCCTAGGCCGGGACCTATGGGGCCTTTTGCTAAATCCAGTCCTGATGGTAGCCTGAATGAAAAGCCATATTTTACTCTAGCATGTGCCAACAGAAATATGCAAAAAGTAACTGCATTCATCAAGAGATGGCAATAGCCTAAGAACGAATGCACCTTGGCAAAGAGTAGGAAAGAAGTGGCCGTGACATAATCGAAGATACCGCCCCGCTTTTGTCTGGAGTTGGAAATGGATAGTTGGAAGGATAGCTGTTGGTGGGGTTTGAACCCACTCGTCTACCGAGTCTAGAGATACAGTAACCTTGTCCCTTGACCGTGAATATCACTGCCAATGATGTGGTTGTCGGAATTATTAATAATCCGTGTGTTGAAGAGAGAGAAGGTAAACTCATGTCGCAGGAAGCTGGTCGCCTTGCCGTTCCGTGCCGCGCCGTGCCGTGCCGGGCCGGGTCGCAGCCACACCTGCCAGACGTGGTGACGTCACCACAAATGGCCTGCCCTGGCCTGCTTACGTAAAGCTGCTCCGCTCCGCTCAGCTCCGCTCCGCTCCAAGCACTGCTTGCTGCCCTCATATTCAAATGTTGTGTCGCAACTCGGTCTTCTCGCGTGTCATCTTTATCCGAGGGGTCGATGCGTGTTATTCAACATGCAGTACCGGTACTTGAGAAGATTAACCAACAATGGAATATAAAATTCATTTATTTTCATTTGAGACTGCTTAGCCTTTCAGTGTCCAGTCTAATCTGCGGACGAGTTGTCTTTTCAATTTCTTTGCAAGTGTTATTAATTGATTAAAACAACCCATGCAAGATAAAATATTAAGAACTGAATTTATATCACAATTAGGCTATATAGTCATTTAATTTCAAGGTTAATTTTTGAAGATCATACCCTTAATTTATCATGTTTAGCATCAACCCCTTAATATTGCGAATTTAGCTGAGTGTACCCTATTTGACCCGCAGGTATTCGTTCTACCCGAATCCATCCAGCTCTCACCTCCATACAGCAAAGAGTTGGTCTAAATACTGAGCGTTGTAGGAAGAGTTTCGCCGCTAAACTTACTTCTTTCTTGTATACCGTGATACAGTAGATCACAACTGCGAGCTCACTGCAATAGGTTTTCTGCACCTTGGCTCAATATCAATCACCATACTACGATCTGAGAGAATTCACAGCCCAACTACTTAAAATGCTCCACCTACTCCAATTTAATTCCTTGGCTCAATATCAATCACCATACTACGATCTGAGAGAATTCACAGCCCAACTACTTAAAATGCTCCACCTACTCCAATTTAATTCCTTGGCGTTCTATTTTTTCCTATGTTCTTTTTCCCAATCGATATAACTTACTGTAATATCGTTTTGAAAACGATGAAATTCATACCATATTCCGTACATTACTGTTGGAGTTCTAACTTGTAACATTTCGATAGAGCCTATCATTAGAACCAAGTCATTAGCAGGTTTCCACCAAATTGAATCACTCACTGCCTGTTTGATTATTAACCTATAGTAAAAAATTCATCTCGGCACGTCGGAAGGCGGAGGTAGATTTCACCGGGCAAACTTCGGGATAGGCGAAAATAGGCAGAATATACAGGTTTTCGTAGAAGGATCAGACCTCATTTATTGCGAGAAAGTATTTTATAATTGGAGCTTATTTAACTTTGTTTTTCGTCTTTTTATGCATATTTTTAACATTTAATGTGTTACGGGGATGGTAGTCTAACCTTCTCGTCATTTGGGGTCCATTTTTATACTTGTGGTCACACTGTCCTTATACAAGGTTTCGACACTGATGTGCAACTATCTAACGGTCTGTTACTTCTTCACGCAAAATTTTATCGCCCGCAGAGATTTTGGTTGGTTCTTCAGTTTAGGGGCTGCGACAACGTGGTCATGTAGCCCCGTGTACTTTGGGTGTGTGTACAATCTGTCTGATGAACGGTGTTAATTGTGATGGCTGTATTCGTTTGTAATTCAGGTAAGGACTGCAGACGGTCAATTTCAAGTAGTAGTTCCTAATTTTGCTACCAAATACTACCTTCATCGACACCTAGCTGTGAACTTGGCTACTAGATGCCACCGCAACCAGCTACTCGCAAAGAACGTTGGAACTTCCCCTCCGAAGGAAAGCATACTGAGGGATTCTTAGCGCTCTTAGAAAATCCGACGACTTCGGCCGGCTTTGAACCCGCGACCTTGGGCGCAGAAGTTCAGCATGCTACCAGTTACGTCACCGAAGCCGCTTCCCACAGAGTCAGATGGAAAGCTGAATGTGATCTCGTGCAATGGTGTTGTTATGGCAACGTCTGATTGCTCATCCCTCATCAATTTAGTAGTGTTGTCATGGCAACCTCTGATGGCTCTTGGCATTTTATTCTAATTCCGAAAGCTTGCCACGGTGGGTTAGTGGTTATAGTGTCGGGCTACCATCCCCAAGATTGCAGGATCGCCCCTGGCCATGGCAAGTGATTTTTGAAGGCGACAAAAATCACGATACTCATGTCATACGTTGTTGGCATGTTAAAGAACCCATTTGAATTCAGTAGGCCGTGTTCAATGGCAAAATTAATCTCGAGATTTTCCGCCAACACAAAGTTCCTCCATTCTCTACTTGAAAGCGCTGTAGTGTCAAGGAGTTTAGATATCTAACCTCCTTGACTTTCATAGCGTTCAAAGGAACGACGAAATCGACATGCAAGCTACCCTCTGGGTGTCAATTAACAAAGCTTGCACCAGGCACCCGAGGCCATACGATATTATAATATATTATATATCTAATTCCGAAACCATTTTGCTCATCCCTTGGCGTAATGGTGGGTCATATCAAAAATACTTTCAGACAAAAGTTTTAGGAAATTATTAGGGGAATATTGTCCATTCCGTACGGTTTTGATATTGTGTCTATTAAGAGAGATATGATTAGACTAATGTTTCCCGAAAAACCCACATTTTCCCACCCCTTTGGTCAATGGTTGGTGCTATCAATAATCTTTTCAAACATAAATTTTTGGGCCTTATCCGACACATCTTATGAACTTTGAATGGATTCGATATTTCACATATTAAGAGAGTTATAGCGATATTTCACTTTTTCGAAAAAAAAAAGCCCCCCATTTTCACCACCTTCGACCGATTGTTCCCATTAACGAACTCGACCGAGATTTTATAGGGATACATATTATGTAAAAAATTCAAAGTGATTGGTGTGAAATTGCGATAGTTATCGTTTCCACAAGAAAGTGATATACATTCATACATAAATGATATATAAACTTTTGAACTGACGGTGGTTTTGGGGTGGGGATGTGAAACGCGAAGATATGTCGAAATTTTCCGGAAGTCGAAACATGGTACCCATTGCAATAGTTAGCTTTCTAATGAAATCTACCTAAAAAAGGCTGAAATAATTAACTTGAATTAGATGAAGATGAGTAATCTCACAGATTATCTGTTTAAACGTCTTTCCTCTATTTTCTGCTTATACCGTGATAGGCTATTCCAATTTAATAGCTCATCTCACAGTGAAATACAATAGCTTACGTGGATAGCGGCTGTTAAAATAGAGGTTATCTAATGTAACTCATGTAAAAGAACAGAAGTAGGCGTAGGTGCGATGCTTCTTAAACATTAAATCCTGTATGCTAACTTCGACATTTGGCATCCATGCGTTAGCATCAATCAACCAATTTAATGGGACATTAGTACTCTAATTAGTTATTGCTGTTTTAAGGCATGGGACAGCGAGGCCCATCTGCCCTTCTTAACACACAGCAAATTATACAAATCTATATTTAATTAAACTTTAGTGGTGGACGTGTAAATATGAAGAGATCCTGAACATAATACAACAAAACTTAAATCCAGTCGAAAGAAATCAGAAACCCCTATGGATGTCGAATTGACAGGTGAAAAGCTAAGGAAGTAACTTAGGTGACTTCAGTTACTTAGGAAGTAAAATAACCAGTGATGGACGAAGCAAAAAGGATATAAAAGGTCGGTTAGCACAGGCAAAGAAAGCATTCCTACAGAAAAGGAATCTATTGACATCGAATATAGATTTAGGTATTAGGAAGTCATATTTGAAGGCCTTTGTCTGGAGCGTGGCACTCACTCTATGGAAGAGAAACTTGGACTCTTAGAGCAGCAGAAAAGAGGAGAATTGAAGCGTTTGAAATGTGGTGTTACAGGAGAATGATGAAGATCAGATGGGTTGATAGGGTTACGAATGAAGAGGGGTGTCGTGCCATTTCGTCCATGTGCTATTTCGTCCAAATTCCACGAACAGAGGCAGGTGGGTTGACTCTCTGCCGGCTCACTAATGCTATTTCGTTCAAACACCTATGATTGACAGTTTGACAGGTCTACAATAGCTGTTTCATTTCATTGCGTTTCTTGTTAAAAAATAAGTAATTTTTTGATGTTTGTAATAATGGACGTTACTCGCTCCGCTCGTTTGCCACCAGTCAACTATAGTTTAAAATGAAATGTTTATAATGTAAACAACATAGTGAGAATAGAATATCTAAATATTGTGCCGTCGTTCGCTGCAAGGCATGAGGTACAGTTATATACAACAAACAAATATTTGGGAAATTTCCTGATATTTTCGTAAAAGCACGCCTGTATACGAGTTATGTTACATAATGTGTCCGGTCTTGCAGAACTTGATATATGCAGTAGATCTGGCATCTGGCATCAGCACGCTCCATTTAATGCGTGCTGTCTTTTAAGGTAGAGACGCACTATAGAGTTTGGGGCGTTAATAGTGTCACTAATAAAAATATAAACCTACCTGTGAAATGGATTTATCAGCTTCTTCGCGGGCTGTCTTCTTTCCCTGTGCCATAGCCTTATGGACATCTTATGCAGCCACATCAGGAACACATGTATTGTGGATCACTTCTTTAATAATTTCACGGTTTATAGTAAACACTTTTCCACTACAAGAACGGTTAACACAACGCCACGCAATTTCACCGCACTTCTTCTCATTCTTAACCGTATACCGATACCCGTTAAGTAATAAACTAGGTTGGCCCCTTGTAATGGTTGAAAACTCCATAATTAACAAGGATGTTAATTCATAGAGATCATTCGAACGAATTAAGCCTCTGTTCATAAACAGAGGTGGGGAGGGGAGGAATGGAATTCCACAGCAGGGATGGGTGGGAAATCCCACACTGCACGGCCTCAACCCTTGTCAACATTTCGTCTGGACGAGATGGCACTCATTAAATTGTGTAATAGTCTAATTTGTAAAACCGAGCTGGACGAAATGGCACGTTTTCCAAGGAAATTTGTTGCTGGACGAAATAGCACCTGGACGAAATATCACTGAACCATGAAGAGGTATTAAGACGAGTGGGAGAGGAAAGATGTTTCTGGCGCTGCTAATGAGGAGCAGAGATAGGTTGGTAGGAACACATTACTAAGACATCCAGGAATAGCAAACTTAGTTATAGAAGGAGGGGTCGAGGATTAGAGGGTAGACCAAGGTTAGAATATGTTAAACAGATTGCCTCGGATGTAGGGTGTGGTAGCTATGTAGAGATGAAACGATTAGCTCAGGACAGGGAAGCATGGAGAGCTGCTTGAAACCAGTCGAAAGACTGGAGACTCAAACAACAACAACAAAAACAACAAATAAAACTAATAGGCCTAATTATAATAATAAACAAAAAATATGCGGAAAACAAAAAATCAGAAATTAAATGTGACATTTAATGGTACGCGTAACTCAAAATCCTAGTGTGAGGTGTTGTTG
Source organism: Meconema thalassinum (assembly GCA_946902985.2). NCBI lineage: Eukaryota > Metazoa > Arthropoda > Insecta > Orthoptera > Tettigoniidae > Meconema > Meconema thalassinum. Next base: position 548,301,135 of record OX336390.1, read on the forward strand.
TTGTCTATACTAAGGGCTTGTAACACAGTCATAAAGTCACCTTCTGTGGTGTCAAAGCAGTAACCTAACTAGGGTTTGCCCCTGGGGGGGGATAAGCTAAGTAAAAATTACATTGGTGGGGAGCTCGGACATAATGAGACATTGAAAGAAAGCTAATATACGTTCCCGAAGTTTTAAAACCTCATAGGCCTATCTATTTGTTTTTCGTGTTTGATTTCATTAGTGCTTGATAGTCTACGTTTTATTTTCACTTATCAATATGCAAATGCTCGGAAATTAACAATATTGTTATCCTATTTTCATTTTATGAAAAAAAAAATAGGCTTATGAGATCACCTCTTGTCCGTGTGTCTGTGTGTGCGTGTGATTCGTGTGTACGTCCCCCCCAATAACTTCTAAACGGCTGGAGCGATTTTAATGAAACTAGGTAAGATCATAGCACCATTCTGGCCGACCCTGACCGTGCCATTCAAATTGTATTGTGTCTCACCAATCCTACATGGCGGCTGTGCGAAATATTTCACCAGCATTCAGTATCTACGAATCTATTACAGATATCACCCTGAAATTGTGTACGGTGATAAAGGGCACTACTAGAAGTTCACCTATAAGACTTTCAAAAACCTGGTAACTACAAAACCAACATGGCTGCCAAGCAAAGTTGAGACTTTTAAATAGACTTTTCTCGCGATTTAACCATCCAAACGTAATGAAACTTTGTACAGCAAATGTTTATACACATTGTAATGCACTGGCGTCTAATTTAGTTAAATTGTTTATATAACCTCAAAATGGCGGCTGTGCGAAATATTCCACTGGCATTCTATATCTCCGAAACCATTACAGATACCACCGTGAAATTGTTCACAGTGATAAAGGGCACTGCTACAAGTTTATTTATGTAATTTTCAAATACCTGTAAAGTACAAAACGAACATGGCAGCCAAGCGAATTTGAAACATTTCAATAGACATTTCTCGTGATTTAACCATCTGAGCGCGGTGAAATGTGGTACAGTAAATGATTATACATATTGTAATGCACTGGCATTTAATTTAGTTCAATTGTTTACATAACATCAAGAAATTTGTGCGAAATTTTAAAATTAAGTTTTTATTTCTTGTGTCGTAATCATGCGGTCGAAGTGAAAGTTCGAATAATTAAGCTACGCAATAATTTTCCTTTGATGGTACATAGGCTAACTCTATGGCCTATACAAATAACAATCCAAAATGGCGAACATCCGAAATATTTTGACGGTTCTCAATATCTACGAATCTTTCATAGCAATCAAACTGATATTCTTTATGCTCATACAGGCTATAAACATAAGTTCACCTATATGACTTTCAGTAACCTGGTGAGCACAGATCCAACATTGCAGCGACGCGAATTATAAATATTTAAATGGACGTTTCTCGCGATTTAACCATCCTAGTGCAGTGAAACTTTTCACGTTAAATGCTTAGCCTATACAAATGTTAATCCACTGGCATCTAATTCATTTCAATTGTTTTCATAACCACAAGATGGCAGCTGTGCGAAATTTTAAAATCTCGTTTTTACTCCTTGTGTCCTAATCATGCGATTGAAGTTTGAATATCACACGTACACAATAATCTTCATGTAATGGTGCATAAATAAAAATCCAACCGGGCGACCATCTGAATATTTAGACGGTTCTCAATATCTACGAATTTATCACAACAATCAAACTGAAATTTTGTATGTTGATACAGGCAATTAACATGAGTAGGATATATGAAAATAGGCTGTATGTTTCTTCACGGAACTACTTGTTGATATTGGAATAATAAGTCCAGTTTTCCTCGTGAACTCATCTGGCCCTTTCTATTACCCAGCATTAATAAACTACAGCTGTTTACAACTAAAGTTTAACTTAAAACAGCATTACAACTTAACTAACCGTTTTCCATGGTTTCCCACTTCCACTCCAGGAAAATTCCGGGATGGCTCCAAATACAGTACGTTAGCCTACGTATTTTGACGATTTATGTTAGGCCTACATATTCATATAGGCATACGTAGCCTATTTGGGTTTTAATATAAAACAGTCTGGAGTAGTCTACGTATGACGTAGGCCGGAACGGGGTACACTAAGCCTCTTGAGGCAAAACTGAGAAGAGATGAGTTCGAATCCCATCTCCGTGATCGTGGAAGTGGATTTCCGTGGATTCCCATTTCCACTCCAGGCAAATGCCGGGATGGTTCCTAATAGCCTACGTTACGTATTTTGGTGATTTATGTTACATATTCATACAGTCGTACTGTAGTCTACATATTTAGATGTTAATAGATAAAAGTTTGGCGTAGTCTACTTATGACTTACTGTAGGCCTAGGCCTATATCGATTCTCTGTAGCTCACGATTTATTTTTATTACTTCTTCCGGGAGCAACACGTGTAACTTAGGCAACGATGGCTATTCACCTCCTCCCTTGCAGGTTCGCATGCAAGTACAGTAATTAGGTAAGGTGGTCGGTCAGCTAGAACGGACCCCTGTCCACCCTCATACTGTATGAAAGAAAACCTTTCAACTGCGTCATCCGGTCTGCTGTTCAATGCAGCAAACAAGTCGGCATCTCTTAAGGTACGAGTACACAGGTTGAAAGGAGAAGGAGCCCAGTCATTACAGGAATTTCCACTGTGCCCACATGTTGCAAGCCATAATAAAGAAGTAGGCCTATTTCCAAAATTTCTGTGTTTGTACGGAAACTCGGCTGTGTTTGTTGTACGCTACAGTAGGTAGACTAGTCCTAACGATTTTTTTAAAAATGTTCTTGACCCCGGAGATCCGGATTCGATACCTGGCACTGTCAGAAAATTTAATTCTGGTCTGAGGGCTGGAACAGGGTACATTCAGCCTCGTGAGGCAAAACTGAGCCGTCTTGGAAGTGTATTTCCGTGGTTACTCCCTTCTACTCAAGGCAAATGCTGCGGTTGTCCCTAACTTAAGACCACGGCCGTCTCCTTCCCAATCCTCACTTGACTTCCAAATACACACACTAATACAGCCATCACAATAAGGCAGCTATCAGATCAATTCAACACATACGCAAGTACACGGGGCCTACTTAACCCTGATGTCACAATGCTCCTAAATAAATCAACAACAACAACAACAACAACAACAACAACAACAACAACAACAACAACAACAAGAAAATTAGCACGGCTATGTGCAGTAAACAATGGACGTATTGCAAGAAGTGGTACCCCAGCGGTGGACCGGTTAGGTCACCAAGATGATGAGCCATACTTGGTGCACATAGACGAAACCCCTCCACAGACACGGGTTAAAAACCAAAAAGGAGTGCTGGATTATGGCCATTGGCTGCAATAAATAATTATTCTTACAAACGTTCCTCATCCGATTGACATTTGGATGAGCTCTGACCCAGTTCCCCGTGGTGTAACGCGGATAGGCAACTGTTCGTTTCTCCTCGGTGGTTGATTGCATACACATCCCCTTGAAGATTAGAATCAGGCGATAATGGACTTTATTGTTTGTGTGGCTAGAGAGCAGTGGTTGGTCTAAGTAACTCCTACCATTATCCAGGAGGGCCCCCATTGGCAGACACTCGACTACCTGGCTCATGCCCGCTGGAAAGGCAAGGATCTATTTCCCCGCGTCAATAAAAGCACCAAAACCTAATGGAGGAAGTGAAACCTGTCTGGAAAGGCTAAGAAAATATCTCAGATAATTTCAATAATACCCCTGCTAAAATTATTGAACCTGAAACTGGGGCTTCAACATGTGCCTTAGGTAATCATAAATGTACCATAAACATGCTGTATTTACAGCATGTTGGTCCATCTCTCCTGGATGGAAGGAGGATGCTCGAATAAAGAGAGTCTCTCTTGGTTACAGGGAGCACCTAACATAGAACAAACAATATGGTGAATAATAGTCCGTTCAAGGCTATCTTCGGTCCTTGGGACCGATTTGAAAGCTCAGGATTTTCACCAATTATATTTTAGAAAGTCCTGAGAGCCAATTGTCAGTTTCTTAAAAATCTCATATGCTTGAAAATTTATCTTTTCTTACATCTTGTTTTGCTGACATCAGTTTGGTAAAAAAAAACAAAAACACAAATTACGTTCCCATAACATTTGAAATTTTTAAATACTGCAAAAGAAAGTTGTTGCAAACGAAGGGTTTTAGCTAATAGATCGTGTAATGCACTAGTAAGTTAGTACAAGCCATGTAGAAGGAAGTTGAGAATTAGAACGTCTGACACCAGCGGTTCTATAACCAGGGATCTCCGACTTTGTAGGCCAGTGCTCTTACTACCGAGCTATGGGGAGATACTTTAATTCTCAGTTTAGCAATTAAATATTTATGACGTTTTAATTCTCTAACTTCCATCTAAATGGCTTGCACTATTTGTGCAGTAGGCCTAGACTACATGACCTAATAACTGCAAGCCATCATTTGTACCATTGCCATCATGAAGATTAAATTCTTGGGATCTATAGGCTGTTTGTTAATTTATCTATTTGGCCAACTAACTGTATACTATGCCATACTGATATCACTTGACTGGAGTGGCCTCCCGGTTTCCCTGGCATGAACCCCTGTTGAACATGTCTGGGATAAATTAAAACGAGGTAGCCTATTTATAGCCATCTAGAACAACTTCACAATCTGCAGGACCTACTGTGATTTTCAATTGAGGAATGAACAAATTGTCTTGAAAACCTTGTGGATGGTATGCCTAGACAGATTCAGACAAGGGACGTGTTACCGTGTGTTAACTGTTAAGTAGGAATGTGTGCAACTCCATGCCCCAGGACCCTAGACTGTGATGCTCCATCTCATACACTAGAACTAGGCTATCTATAAATCATAGATAATGTAAAACTATCTTTGTGTGAGCACGTTTATTAAAATATTTTTCTAGATTTATAGGTTTGTTGTAATTGATTTCGAAAATTCATTAATAGGCCTATATTCCTAATAAGTTATGATAGAATTTCGTAAAAACGTTTCTTTTTTCAATTAGGCCTATGGCCAAAGGGGCATAGTTCCCGGTTGCAAAGGATCCCTCTATATTATTATACTATACAGCAGGTTGGTCGCTTAATATGTCGCCCTCAAGTTTAGTATCCTCCGTTGTGATAGGCCTACATACATCTACTGTTCATTCCGTACAAGAATATCCTGTGGCATTATTGAACAATGAGATAGCAATACTAACTTTACTTTTCAAACTGGAACTACTAGCCTATATAGGCTACTTCAGTCTGCAACAGTTCTTTGGCAAATTCAGTGGTGTAAAGATTTCGAAAATTAAATAAGTAGATTTTGATAAAAGATTACAGTTTCATGCTTTAGGTAGTAATTAGCTACGGTACTTTTGTGGTGTTTCTGGGCGTGCGATATTCAACCAAACTCGCTCAGTCCTCAAAGATGGTAATTTTTAATCCGCTTCTTCTTCAAAATGAATGAATAGGCCTAAATGTATAAATAAATAAATAAATAAATAAATAAATACAAAATAAATAAATAAATAAATAAGTAAATAAATAAATGAGTGATCAACTGATCATATCCAAAAGGCAAGGCCTTGTCGTTGTGACCACATGTTTCTCTCCTCCACTGAACGTTTCAAATCAGCATATTCCTGGAAATGCAGGCTAGTCTGTCCATCACAGAATCCAGATACTTCTTCCTTGGTCTTCCTCTCCCCTTCTTTCCCAAAACATTTCCTTCCAACACGATCGTTAGAAAATTGCTATGTCGTGGTGTGTGACCGGCCCCGTGGTGTTGGTGTAGCGCTCCTGCCTCTTACCCGGAGGCCCCAGGTTCGATTCCCGGCTCCGTCAGGGATTTTAGAAACTGACGTGAGGGCTAGAACGTGGTGCACTCAGCCTCGTGAGGACAATCGAGTAGCTGTCTGACAGTGAGGCAGCGCCCCGATCACGAAAACCTAGATTAACAGCTGAGGGGACCCGATGCGCTGACCACGCGTCACCCCAATATCTGCAGGCCAAATGGCTGGGCAGCGGTCGCTTGGTAGGCCTAGGCCCTTCACGGGCTGTAGTGCCAGGAGGTGGGGGAGGGGGTGGGGATGACCAAGGAATTTTGATTTCCTCTTTTCTATGGTGTTGATCAATTCCCTTGTTTTACCTACTTCCTTAAGGACCTTTGACTTTTTCTCTATCCAGTTTATTGTCAGCAGCCTCAGCACTCACCTCCATATCCTTATTTCCATTGCTTCGAGGCGTTCTGTATCTTGTCTTGCTAAGACCCATGTTTCAGAGCCATACAACAAAACACTACACACAAACATTTTACCATAGCCTTTCCTAAATTTGGTGTTTATGGTTTTGTTTGTCAGAAGATGTTTCTTATCACTGAAAACCTGTTTAGCTAGAGCAATCCGCCTCATGATTGCTGTGGTGGACCTATTGTCGTGTGTGTTAATGCTTTCCAAGTAACAGAATTGATTGGCTTGTACGGTGTCATCATTTATTTTGATGTTTGTTGATATTTCTTCATTTGATTTCCTGACAAGTAATAATTTTGTTTTCGAACTGTTCAGTTTCAATTTTGATTCTTGTAGGGTTGATGTCAAAACTCGTAGCATTTTACTTAGTTCCCTCTCTGAATCAGCAATTAATGCAATGTCATCAGCAAATATTAGATACAATGAATTTCTTGTCCATTAGTTTTAATTCCTTCGGTCTTTTGTTTAAATTTTGATACAGCTTCCTCAATGAACATGTTGATCAAATATGGTGATAATGCACACCCTTTTCTTACTCCCCTTCTAATGGATACTGTGTTTACTTTTCCATTCATTTATATCTCTATGCATTTATCTTTGTAGCCTACAAGAGAAAAATATATCTTCTGTCCCTCCAGTCCAGTCCTATATTCTACTTGATCTTAAGAGCTGTTTCCAGTTTACTTTATCAAAGGCTTTATATCTACAAATGAAATGTAGGCTATGTTTTTCTGTTAACACTCAGTCTTTTTTTCTAAAATAGCTCTTAGTGCTAGGAGAGTTTCTCTTGTTCCCTTCCCTGTTGTAAACTGAAACTGATCCTGAGACGTAGAGGCCTATGTTGTTCAATTTATAGACCTATGGATTTTCGAGGTGAAATGTCACATCCGGTGGTTCAGAATAAATAACTCCACATTTCATGAATCATTGTTAGTTTAAAATGACTTATCAAGATATCAAAACAGGCTTGCCTGGCAGGGCGACGGCCATTTGAGTTTTTTTTTCAGCTACATAATAAGTAGGACCTAGAGCCTACAGTAAAAAAAGAACACTTTCTTACTTTGGAGGCCTCTTCATAATGTAAAAATTTGAAGCCATTATTTCGGTGTTGTTTCTTCTTAACCTAAATTTCATCTTTTCAGATCAACAAAATATTGCTATTTCGCATTGCATGCAGTTTATGCATATAAAATGTGTTTCTCGAAAAAACAGAAATTTCAGTATGTTTCCTGAAAGCGGAGGATCTATATTCCGTGTTCCCATTTTTACTCATGTTCCATTTCCCGTTACAATAAAGTATGCAAGCTTCGCGCGGGTACACTAGTTGACTCTAGAAGTAAAATTATGTCCCAAAATGGCCTAAAACCTGTCTAATGAGACTCAATAATACGGACACTTTAGGAGCGACCAGTTTAAATGTTTGTTCCATGGTAGAAAATGGAAGAAAGCGTTTAGTTTTACGTGACCGTTTATCTCGCGAACATAAGTCACAGGTCCTTCATTTTAGGTGGGATCTGAACCACTGGATGTGACATTTCACCTCGAAGATCCATATAAATTAACCGGGAATCATTATTCCGGTCTGCTTTGTCGACAAGCAAGTAGATTGACCGGTGCCTAATCACGCTCCATCTCATGAATGAAACCATAGGCTATAGCCTATAAGTTAGGCCTACAAGGTCTACAGACGTTACTCTTAAAGCCGTTAAGTTACAAGCAAGAAACTAAGATGGCGGCCATACAAATTTCTAACATTTAGTTGAATTTTCTCGGAAGCTATAGTATCTATAAATCTGAATTTTTATACCATTATAGAATATAGGATAGTCAGGAAAGATTATCGATAGCCTATGATTTTCAAAACCATCAAAACACGAAACCAAGATCTTGGCCACATGAATTTTCAAAATTCAGTTCCCTTTTCTCGGTATGTATTATATATATAGCGTAAGTCTGAAATCTTGCACCATGATAGATGAATATAAAATAAGATTATTTAGATAACTTCCAAAACAGTGACAAGCTCGAAACTAATTAACCTAATTGACCATAAAAATTCTCGAAACCCAATTTTCTCCCCTCGGATCATATTAAACTTATAAGCTTCTTGAAATTTGATCGAAGACTAAGAGAGAATTCAAAGATGTGACATTACAATATGTAACAATCGCGAAACCAAGATGGTGGCCATGTAAATTTTCAAAACTAATTTCCATACTCTCCAGACCTATTGCTGTTATAAGCCCGAAATATTATTAAGATAGTGTAATATAAAAAAAAGGCTGTTGATATGATTTTCAAAACCGTGACACGCAGAAAATCAAGATGGTGGTCACGCAAGTTATCAGAATTCTATTTACTCTTCTTAAGATCTCTCACAGCTATAGCACTGAAATTTTGTACCCTGATAGAGGAGTATGGTTGGTTGGTTGGTTCCTTAGTTTAGGGGCTGCGACAACGCGGTCATGTAGCCCCGTGTACTTTGGGTGTGTGTAGAATTTGTCTGATAACCGGTGTTAATTGTGATGACTGTATTAGTGTGTGTTATCTGTTTTTTTTTAAATTCAAGTAGGGACTGCAACTTTGAATTTTCAAATAGTTCCTACTTTTGCCGCCAAACGCCACCGTCAACGACTACTAGGCCTAGTTCAGAACTAGCTACTAGACGCCACCGCAGTCGGCTCTTGGCAACGAACGTAGCAACCTAAGAGCGTTGTTTACATTCTTAACCTATCCAATTTAGTTTCACACAGGTGTAATTTGTGGAAAGATCTTTAACATGCCATAAATCTATGACATGGGACCGCCGGCTTTACTTCCCCTCCGAAGGAAGGCATACTGAGGGATTTTTAACGCTCTTAAAAAAATCCGACGGCTTCGGCCGGGTTTGAACCCGCTATCTTGGGCATAGAAGCTCAGCATGCTACCAACTACGCCACCGAAGCCGCCATAGAGGAGTATAAGCCACGTTTTTTTTTTTTTTTTTTTTTTTTTTTTAACAGACAGGTTTGAAACTAATATGGCGGTAGTACAAACTTTCAAAGTCCAATTCTCTATTACAGTCTGACATTTTGTGCTTTAATAGAGGAATATAAAACACTTTTACTGATGTATTTTTTGAAACCTAGACAGGCATAACACTAGGATACATATGTCTACCATGTGATTTAGAACATTCAATTGCCTTTCTTCAGTAACTATTGAAGCTATAAGTTTGACATCTTGAACCGTGTTGAAGACCATTAGACTAGAGAAATTCAGTTTTGTGATATTCGGAACAGTGACAAGCACGAAACCGAGATGGTGGTCCAGTAATTTTTCAAAATGGAACTTCATTTTCTCGGAACGTAATACAACTGAAGTTTTCTACCATTATAGAGGAATATAAAACAAGTTCCATGATTTTACTTTCAAGACCGTGACAAGTTCGGAACCAATCTGGCATCCACGTGCATTTTCAACATTCACTTCCCTTTTCTTGGGACCTATTACAGCCATGTGCCTGAAATTGTATACCATGACAGAGAATCATAAAACTAACTTTTGAAACCTGGGCAAGCACCAAACCAAGATGAAGGCCCATCTGATTTTTTTTAAAGTATTTTCTCAGGACCTATTACAGTGGAGCTATAGTCTGCAATCTTCTACGATAGAAGACTATGAGGTAAAGTCAAAGATGTGACAATCAAAACTGAGACAAGCATGAGTCCAATATGGTGGCCGTGTGAATTTTCAAAACTCAGTTGCCGTCTCTCGGGATTTAATACAGCTAAGTTATAAATATGTAGTTTTGTTCCATGAGAGTGAATTATGGAACAAGTTCTCAGATTTGGCTTTAGAAATAGTGAAGAACATTAATTCACCATGGCAGCCATGCAAAGTTTCAAAATGTTACTGCTTTTTCTCGGAACATTGTACAGTCGATCTTGAGATGTTTCTGTTGAAGTTGTTCTATTAATGGCATTGATTTTATTATCTTATCTTTCCAGGTATGTATCCTGCTGTTCAACTGCTGTTCAACTACACACATTTAGCACGTAAGTGAGCCACGTAAGTGTTTAACCTTTAGCTTAATTCACAGTATCTGGCTCCCTAAGTCTCTATAGGGTTAGGCAAGCAAATTGATAAAAGTAAAGTGCATGGAAAGTAAACTGTGAAAGTATGATGGAGATGGAATGATCAAGAAGTAACTTACAGTAATAATAATAATAATAATAATAACAATAATAAAAAGAAGAATTGTCTAATAATAATAATAATTGCTACACAATCTGGAAGAACAAGCAGAACATACTATCGGCGAATACCAAGCCGGATTTAGAAAAGGGAGATCTTGTCCAGAGCAAATTTTCAATCTCAAAACAATCCTTAGAATCAGAACAATACGTAACCTCAACACAGTTGTATCTTTAATTGATTTCAGAAAGGCTTATGATTCAATAGACAGACAGTCTGTATTCCTAACTCTAGCAGAATTAGGGATAGATAAAAATACCAGACAACTGGTTATACAAACACTAACAAATACAACCTCAAGAGTTACATTTCTAAACGACATTTCAGAACCCTTCCAAATCAAAACCGGAGTTAGACAAGGTGATGGGCTTTCACCACTTCTATTTAATTTGATAAAAAACAAAATCATGAAGGAATGGGAACTTAAATTATGCGAAAGAAACATTGAAGGGGTCCATTTGGGGCAAGGAAAAGGAAGATTTGAGGTGAAATGTCTTGCCTTTGCTGATGACATAGCAATCATTTCAGAAAACAGATTTTAAGCACAAATAATGGTTGAAACCCTACATGAAATAGCAATAAAAACTGGTCTTCAGATTTCATATGAAAAAACCAAATATATTGAACACAGACACAATGGAGAAAAATAGCTAACAACTCAACATGGACAGATTCAAAGAGTTGATAAATTTAAATATTTGGGAGAATGGATCCAGTCAAATGGACTTGATAACACATCCTGCAAGGAGAGATTCAGAAAGATGGAAAATGCCTATAAACTCACCCAACGATACAACAAACGATCAATTTCATTCCAGGCAAATATCAGGCACTACACAACTGTAATTAAACCAGAGGTTTTATACGGATCAGAATGTTTAACGTTGAACAAAAGAGGTGAACAAGAGGAACTGGAAAAGAAAGAAAGGAAAATACTTAGGAAAATGTTGGGTCCCCAAAAGAATAAAGATATTTGGATGAAGAGAAAAAATGAAGACCTTTACCGAAATGTGGAAAAAATTACAGACTCAATTAAAAGACGGAGACTACGATTTTATGGTCACCTTCATAGAATGGATAGCATCAAGCTATCTAAGAAAATTTTTGACTACATCTCCAAATTAAAAAACACCACTAGATGGCTGGAAGAGATACGGTGTGATCTGCAAAAACTGAAGATCACAAACAACATCATTTCTAATAGGGTGGAATTCCGGCGACTGATCACTACTGCAGATTTTTCGATTCTGCAAGTTCCACATCAACCACGGAGAGTGTTATCAGCGGAACAGAGGCAGGCCATCAGCCAACGCATGAAGAAGTTTTGGGAAGAAAAGAAAAAACGAAACAATGTACCGTAGTCTTAGGTTCAAAGCGGTCTATAATTGGCCAAATTCTAAATATATATATAATAGTCTAATAATAGGCCTAATAATAATAATATGTACTATCAAACGTTCATATAGCCTATAGAATTTTAAAATGTAGGCCTATGCCTATGTTATGGGCTCTTCAAAGTGTTATACTCAATTTCTTTCTACTTGATATACGGCAGGCCTACCTATTTGAGTCATGTTACCATCTGTGAATTGAGAAAATAACGAAATAGTAATAATAATAATAATAAGATGATAAAGATGTAAGACGGGGTATATAGGCTACCTAGATCATTTAAAGTGATTCATTTAGTCAATCTATGGGTTAATTTAGATGCTCCAGTTTCGTTGCCACGTAACAATGAAACAAAGCTTTCATTCTGGTTTAGGCTATCGAAGGTTGAGATTCAATGTTGTTTGCGATTGTTCTGAGATTTCTTACCTTATAAAATGCATGTACCTAGCTGGACTCGAACTCGTGATCTTGGGTTGAAGAGGTAAAACTCCTTCATTACGCGGCATGTACTGTGTGTTCACAGGTGCCGGCTATGAAACCTCGCGGTGGTTTCCGTTGCATGTTATTTTATGTGGTGTTGCAATTGAGAGGAGATTTCGGACCATTTTAGTATTTCATCAGATACCTGTACACGCATTGAGCATCAGATCCCTGACACTTGATGATCGAAACTTATTATCCAAGTGAATTTATTAATCTCGTGTGAGTTTTGTTTTTCAGGTTTAAGGTACCACATATTACAATTCGGTAGAATCGTGTTGACTGACTGAAAAGCATTAAATCTCGATTACTGAAACATTTCTTCCAAGATGATAATGTTCACAATTTTACTGTAAATCACTAAAATGAGCAAAATATGACAAAAACAATAAAAATGGCCAAAATGTGCATTTATAGACTACCTAGAATAGTAGCGTTCATCTCCGCGACGGAAACGGGATACACTTCTGCTTCCTCCACTCTTCCCTTTTGTCTAATCCCCACCAGTGTTTGGCAGTCCTAAAATGCAAAGCAAATTAGTCAAAATAAAAAATAAAAAAACAAAAAAAAATTAGTCAAAATCCAAAAAACAATCAAAATTAGTCGAAATTCGACAAAAAAAAATACTTACAATTAAAAAAATGAAAATTAGTCAAAATACAATGAAAACAATCATTAACAGCCTAAGAAAGCTCAAAAAGTCCAAACGAACACAAATATCAAAATCCAGAAAGAAATCAATCACAATTAGTCAAAATTAGTGAAAACCAGCTCAAAAATTCCAAATAGATAAACAAATAAAAAAATTAGTCAAAATAAAAAAATCAAACAAAATATAAAACAGTCTCCATTCTGCTTGCCTAGAGAAAATCCACAGCCTGCTTCCAGTCGACCGACCGGGTCAGCGAATGGAATGAATGAAGCCCCATCTAGCGACGAGGATATGAACTGTACCAGCTGCCGAAGCCTGTCGCACTTCCCTGTGCTAGCCTAGAGAGTGAACTAAAAGTTGGCGTAGGCTAAGTACTGTAGTCTAATTATTATCAGTTTTTAGAATCGTAGTCGTCTCCTATGCAAAACGCCACCGATAACAACGTTGCAATTAGTGTTATCGTTCTAGGGTTAAACGACATTATGGACCCATCATATGGACTTATTTTACAAATTTCGTGAAAAATATACTCAGGATAAAATATGACTTTTCCTTAACTACCGAACCTTATGATCTGTATTAATTAAAAGCAAAAAGTTCAATCTAGGACAATACGGTATTACATGCTGTGTTGATGAAAGCTCTACAGTAGACTAGGCTATATGTGTGGAACCTTGGCGACCTTGTCTCTAGCTTCCTGGAGACGTTGTGTTCGTTCCACGTATTGTGTGCGTTGGCTGCTGCCAGAGGCAACCCAACAGCCTGTGACGTCATTTTTGCGCTCGTTAGATATTCCGCTCTGAAGCAAAGAACTTGAGTCGTGCAGATAGCACGGATATACCTTAGATGTTCTCGTGACGTCAAGCCGGCTTGTGTACTGAATGAAAAAGGAGCGCGTCGTCACAATGTCATCTTTAAAGCATTGTTGTTGAATTCTAGTTGGTAAAGCAAGGATTGGTAGGTTCTAAGAATCAGTAATGTCACGTCTACACACACTGAGGAGAATTTGAGATGTTGTTACTTCCCTTTCTCTTAGATAAGTCTCGCTGTCGGGATCGTTGAGATTATATGCTCCTTTTGAGGATAACTGGTTAAAGGGTGATCAGCAGAGTATTGAACGATTGGGAGTCAAATTGTTAATAGCATTAATAGCATAATTTATATTTACACATAAACATGTAGCCTACAAAAATAAATTCAGATCCAAGTACGTAGGGTGCAACACGACTCAAAACAGTGCAACAACGGTTATCCAAACAACTATATGCCTATGCAATTCTCCTTGGAACATGCATCCTCACAACATCGCCCCGGAGGTCGGGGTTTGATTTCTGGGTCTACCAATAAATTTAATTCTGGTTTGAGGGCTGGATTGGGGTACACTCAGCCCTCACATCATAATTTAAATTAAATTAAATTAAATTAATTAAATCAAAAGTCGGGAATCAGACCCGAACCTCTGGAGTAACAGCCAGAAATGCTAGCCGAATGAAATTGTAACCACACATAATAAATAATACTCCTAAAATAACGAATAAAATTAATAATAAAATATTAACAGTGAAATCTGCTCCCAATTACAACGAAAATATTATTCTCCACTTATCGCTTGATAGGCAACCGTCGCTGCACTTGCGTGTGTAACTAGTCTTGGCCTAGATAATGGGATGTTCACACGGTCTGCCAATCTACTAGTCTAAGTAATAACTACGATTTAAAAAAACGCCCTGTCTGTAAAAATTATTTGATTCAGTTACATTTTCTCTTACACCCAGAATAATATTTGCGAGTCTTAGGTTGTATTGCATCTCTGACGCATGTGATGTCTTTCAAGGTCATACATAAAATGATGTAATATGACATTGTTTACAAATGTTGAAGAATAAACGTATAGCCTACAAGCATTCTGTACTCCCTGCAGTTTTATATTAGTCTATATTTATCGCAAATGTTGCTGTAGCCTACACTAATGACCCGTAATCAAGAATAGGAAATATCAGAGTCTTTCTTACATTAGAAAAAATATACGATCAAATTATATTTGATTTGCAGCCAATGGCCATAGCGGGGTATTCCAATTGAACGCCCGCAGGCTCCTCAACAAGTTCAATTTCAAGTAGTTCCAACTTAAGCTACCAGAGATGCCACTGTCATTGACACCTAGCGGCGAAAGTTGGAACTTGATAGAGCGTTTCTAACCAAATAACCTACAAATTTAGCTACATACTACCAATCTATGACATGGGCCCGCCGGCTTTACTTCTCCTCCGAAGGAAGGCATACTGAAGGATTTTAACGCTCTTAAAAATCCGACGACTTCGGCCGGGTTTGAACCCGCGATCTTGGGCATAGGAGTTCAGTATGCTACTGACTGCGCCACCGAAGCCATACTTTATATAAAGCCGCCTCAGTTATAAGCTGTCCAACTATGTAACATGTGGTCTCCAATGCGACAGTCTACTGTCAAGTTTAAGGCTTGCATGCACGGTACAGAAAAAGTCTCTATTCAATTCAGAGAATGGCTTAGCCATGTTGAAACACCTATCTCCACAGTTAAGGAACAATGGGCGTAGTCAGAACTTGGATAGATGATCGGTTCTAGGGGACCACGTGCTGTTGATCGGGGAAGGGAAGGAGGAAGTGAAAGGAACTGACGGCACTACCGCAAGTTAACTATAGCTACACTCTTCTTCTTCTTCTTCAAGTCCAGAGAATATATACGCCAAATTTTCAACTGTAATATAACCTATTTTGAACTGAGAGAATTACAGTATTTCAGTGATGCAAAAGGAATACTCATTTTAGCCTACAAGGCTTCTGAAAGCTGCATAGGCTGTATGACATTTACCTTAACAGTTGTCAAAACAAAAGTTTGGTGCTTTTCAGTCGGTCAACACGTGTTGACCGACTGAAAAGCACCAAACTTTTGTTTACTTAGGCAACACTGAAAAATGGCTTCAAACCTCACAATCTTAACAGTTGTTGTAAATATTTGCAACAAAACAGAACCTAACTTTGAAGTTTCAGATTTTGACAGATGGTACTTCACAGGATATGACCTGAAAATGAGGTGTTGGTACCACATTTTTTGAAACACCTTATATTTTAGTATAGGCCCACCGTGAGATGAGGTTCTTTGTTCCATGCAGACAAATTTTGTTCCACTTGGAATTGTTTCATACATGACACTTCAGTATTGTAACTCCGTAGATGTTTCTTTCTAAGTTAACACATAAAGGTTCGCGACCTTGCTTATTTGCATCGCTTGGATCTGTGTAAACAGAAGAAGTGATCGCTTGATGAGTGTGAAGCTGTGCCTTGGGGAAGGGTTTACCATTGTAAGTGCCTATGCTCCTCAAGTTGGCTGTGAGGAGGAAGAAAAAGATGGTTTTTGGAGGGACCTGGAGCAGGAACTTTCTAGTATATCAGCAGATGAAAGGGTATTTCTGGGTGGAGATCTAAATGGACATGTTGGCACCAGTGTGGAAGGGGAAGTAGTGAGGAGAGTGCATGCAGGCTGGGAATTTGGTACGAGAAATGAGGAGGGTGAGAAAGTGCTAAGTTTTGCCTTGGCATTAGATCTAGCAATATGTAACACCTTCTTCAAGAAAAACGAAAGGCATCTGGTGACCTACAAAAGTGGAGGAAGAGAGAGCCAAATAGATTTCCTTTTGTGCAGAAGAATGCATTTGAAGGAGGTTAAGAATTGTAAAGTTATTGTGGGGGAACATGTTACACCACAACACAGAGTGCTAGTTATTGATTATGAATTCACGGGCATTAAGAAAAGAACAGCAAGGAAAATTACTCCAAGAATTAAATGGTGGAAATTGAAAGATCCAATTTTGAGAAGTGAATTCAAGGAAAAGGTGTTGCAAGGAACACGGCCAGTGGAAGGAGTTCAGAGATGGTGGACAGTAAATGCAGAAGCGATCAGGAAAGCAGGTGTAGAAGTTTTGGGGAAGACGTCTGGGAAAGGTGCTCCCCTGGATAAAGAAACATGGTGGTGGAATGATGTGGTTCAGGATGCCATCAAGGCAAAACAACAAGCAAAAAAGAAATGGGATGAGTCTGGAAATGACGAAGACAGAGAACACTACAGAAAGGCAAATAAAGTTGTGAAAAGAGCTGTAGGGAAAGCAAAGACAGCTGCATGGAAGGAAGTCTATGAAGAACTAGAGACCACAGAAGGGGAGGCCAAGCTTTTCAGAATCGCTAAGGCACGAGACAGGGCTTCAAAAGATCTCACACACATCAGGCAGATGAAAAGTGAACAAGGAATTGTAATGCAAGATGAAGAGCATATTAAGAAGAGATGGGAGGAATATTTTGAAAAGTTACTAAATGAGGAAAATGCCCGGCTTGTGTTTGAGGATGGTATCCAAAATCACAACGTAACAACTGGTATATGCAGGGAAGAGGTTGTAACTGCTATTAGGAAAATGAAATGTGGAAAAGCAACCGGCCCCGATGAAATTCCAGTGGAGGCTTGGAAATGTCTGGATGAAGAGGGCATAGATATGTTGTGGAATCTATTCCAACAGGTACTTCAAGAGGAAGTAATGCCCAAGGAATGGCGGGAGAGTACCATAATTCCCATTTATAAGGAGAAAGGTGACATTCAGGATTGTGCAAATTACAGAGGAATAAAACTCATGTCGCTCACAATGAAGATCTGGGAGAAAGTTATTGAAAGTAGGCTTCGGGTGGAGACGACAATAGGAGATGAACAGTTTGGATTTATGCCGGGGAAAGGGAACAACAGGTGCTATTTTTGCACTTAGGCAGGTCATGGAAAAGCACAGGGAGAAGAGAAAAGAACTACATATGGTGTTCATAGACCTAGAGAAAGCGTATGATCGAGTGCCCCGTCAGGAGGTATGGAGATGCATGAGATGCAAGGGAGTACCGGAGAAGTATGTGCGCATTGTTCAGGATATGTACCGTGGAGCAAGGACACGAATTAGAAGCAGTGTAGGATTGTCAGATACTATACCGGTTCAAGTAGGTCTTCACCAAGGATCTGCACTAAGCCCCTATATTTTTGATCTAATAATGGATGTCTTCTCTGAAAACTTAAGAGAACCAGCTCCTTGGTGTATGCTATTTGCAGATGATATTGTCTTATGTAGCACACACAGGGAAGAGCTTGAATATAAACTGGAATGCTGGAGAAGAGCCATAGAGGACAGAGGCCTTAAAATCAGTAGGAATAAGACCGAATACCTGTGCCTTGGAGGAACTGGAAATGAAACTATTCAGATGGATGGTAGCCAGCTACAGGCAAGGGACAGTTTCAAGTATCTGGGATCCACTGTATCTAACGATGGCAATCTAGATCTGGAAATTACCCACCGAATTCAGGTTGCCTGGTTAAACTGGAAAAGGTTATCTGGTGTTCTCTGTGACAGGATACTGAATATCCAAGTAAAGGGTAAAGCCTATAAATGCGCAGTGAGACCTGCAATGCTATACGGAGCAGAAACTTGGCCAACAGTGCAGTCACAGTGCAAGCGACTGGAAGTAGCTGAAATGAAGATGCTAAGATGGATGTGTGGTGTTACAAGGGACGATCACATCAAAAACACCTTCATACGAGGCAGCGTAAAAGTGACTGAAATATCAAAAAAGATGCAAGAAAGACGCTTGCTCTGGTATGGCCACATTAAGCGCAGGGATGAGAGTTATGTAGGAAGGCGAGTGCTTGGTCTGGAGGTGGAAGGCAAGAGGGAAAGAGGCAGGCCTAGAAGAAGATGGATGAACTGCGTGCATGATGATCTCCGGGAGAAGCAGTTAACAGAAAACACTATTTGGGACCGAGGAAAATGGAAACGACTTGTCAGGAACGTCGACCCCGCATGAATGGGAAAAGAAGAAGAAGAAGAAGAAGAAGAAGAAGAAGTAAAATATTCGTTTTTCAAGTTGCGCAAAGTTTGACCTTATGAATCAACGAACAGTTTTTTTTTTAATATCGTATGGCCTCGGGTGCCTGGTGCAAGCTTTGCTATTTGACACCCAGAGGGTAGCTTGCATGTCGAATTTCGTAGTTCATTGACTATGAAAGTCAAGGAGGTTAGATGTTAGATATCTAATCTCCTTGAACACAATAGCGCTTTCTAGTAGAGAAATGAGGAACTTTGTGCTGGCGGAAACTCCCGAGATTAATTTTGCCATTATGAACTCGGCCTACTGAATTCAAATGGGTTCTTTGACATGCCAACATCGTATGACATGCGTATCGTATTTTTGCCGCCTTTCAAAAATCACTTACCACGGTCAGGGGCGAACCTGCAATCTTGGGGTTAGTAGACCGACACGCTATCCACTCACCCACCGTGATTTCATCTTACAGAATGTAAAATATTATATATTTTTAGCTCTTCATGGGATTTGATCCATAATCAGACTTTTAGCCCAAGCCTAAAGAATAACAGATAATGCTATGGCGCAACAAAACTAACACGTGGAATTTAGATAGGCCTATGTTTTTATGGCCTATTCGTATCATAAGTATCACGTATCCTTCAATGAGTGGAATAAGTAGCCTACGCTTGCATTTGTTGCCATGTTAACCAGGTGTCGCTGCAACACGCTTTGACGAGTGGGATAAGTAGACTACGCTTACACTTGGTAACGAGGTGTTTGAAATTTGTCGCTGCAACACGTTTCAATGGCGGCTTCGGTGGCGTAGTCGGTAGCATGTTGAGCTCCTATGCCCAAGATAGCGGGTTCAAACCCGGCCGAAGCCGTCGGATTTTTTAAGAGCGTTAAAAATCCCTCAGTATGCCT
Organism: Meconema thalassinum; assembly: GCA_946902985.2. Classification (NCBI taxonomy): domain Eukaryota; kingdom Metazoa; phylum Arthropoda; class Insecta; order Orthoptera; family Tettigoniidae; genus Meconema; species Meconema thalassinum. The sequence continues at coordinate 548,320,937 of OX336390.1, forward strand.
TCCTTCGGAGGGGAAGTAAAGCCGGCGGTCCCAAGTCATAGATTTATGGCATGTTAGAGAACCTTCCACTAATTGCACCTGTGTGAAGCTAAATTGGATAGGTTAAGAATGTAAACAACGCTCTTAGGTTTCTATGTTCGTTGCCAAGAGCCGACTGCGGTGGCGTCTGGTAGCTAAGTTCTGAACTTGGCCTAGTAGTTGTTGACGGTGGCGCTTGGCGGCAAAAGTAGAAACTATTTGAAAAATTCTAAGTTGCAGTACTTAAATTAAAAAACAGATACACACACTAATACAGTCCTCACAATTAACACCGGTTATCAGACAGATTATACACACACCCAAAGTACACGAGGCTACATGACCGCGTTGACGCAGCCCCTAAACTTAAGAACCAACCAGACACGTTTTCAATGAGTGGGATAAGTACGCTTACACTTGTTGCTATGGGAACTGGTGTCGAATATTTAGTTAGTTATTGAGGTTTCAAGGTGCGGAACTACGAGGTCATCTGCCCCTTCGGGTATTTATCCACATCTAACTGTCCACGCTATGGCTTGGGCGGCAGCGCGACGGCCTCTCACCGCTGGGTCCGTGGTTCAAATCCCGGTCACTCCATGTGAGATTTGTGCTGGACAAAGCTGTGGCAGACAGGTTTTTCTCCGGGTAATCCGGTTTTCCCTGTCACAAATTTCATTCCAGCAACACTCTCCACTATCATTTCATTTCATCTGTCATTGATTTAATCATTGCCCCAGGGGAGTGCGACAGGCCTTGGCAGCTGGCACAGTTCATCTCCTCACCGCTAGATGGGGGGCTTCAATCATTTCATTCCCTGACCCGGTCAGTCGACTGGAAGCAGGCTGTGGATTTTCATTTTCAACTTTCTACGCTAACGTGTCGATGCTAATTCCAGATAGACTCGCAGCCTAAATATACATCCATATTAAAAGACTAATAGTAAGCTAGCCGCATGGTCTCAGCTACTAGGTGTAGAATCATAGATATATTGAGGTAGGCTACATCTAACTAGGCAGTGAATCCTCCAGTTCTGGCGTTCCATTTGCATTGATATATAACAGACACTGAAGCTCTTCCGGTTTCTTTGCCAGCCGACACTGGACAGTGTTTTTTTTTGTTGTTGTTGTTGCAAAACAACATGTAACTCACTCTTGTAGAAATGAACATCTACTTCCTTTTAGACGGAGCTCATTTGAATTATTTTAGTTTCCATAAGAGTCTACCTGCAAGATAAACTTCCCCGTGGCATCACCACCCATAAAGAGCCTTGGTCTATATGCGTGATAAGTAGGCTTATCCTATACATTGGATACATTACGTTTCATGAGCCATACCTACCTTGGGTTAAATAATATTGAATGCCCCGTCCATATAAACTTCGTATATGGAAGGAAGGAAGATTGTAGTTTTACGTGACCGTGAATCTTGTGATTATGAGCCACGGGACCTCCTTTTTACGTGGAATCCGAACCACAGGACATGGCATTTCACTTCGAAAATCTCACATGCATTGACCGGAAATCGAAAAACTTCGTATATGGAAAATGAGTTTCAATGGGGCTTTAAATTTGAGCCCTTCCCAATTATATTAGGTCCTATGAAGTCAGTAAACTACAGGGAGCAGTCCTCTGTAATAGTAATGTTTTAGGTGAGGTTTTTAATGAATGTACATGCACACCCACACACAGCTCAGAAATAGGGTCTTGGCGGTAATGACGTCATACACACAGCATTAGTACGTTTGCTAATGAAGCCACCGTGTTCATCATGTGGTCAACCGTGAACAGGTCTGACTAAATCTGTACGCCAGGGCCGACTTTCCATCCAATTCTGACTATAATAAGCGGTGGTAGAGTTCATTTTCGGTTTGAGTCAAGCCGCATACACGAACTCGTTACATATATTTTGATGATCGCCTACGTCATACAGAGATATTGCGACATTGACTTCCAACAGAGCCACCGTCATGGTCTAGTGGTACGTTGTTGTTTTTCCATTTAAAGTTACTGACATCGTGGTTATTTAGCCCCGTGTATTTGGGTATAAATTATATATATATATAGGTCTAAGATTTGTATGATAACCTGTGTTATTGTAATTCCTTTAGTAATGTGTGTATTTGCGATTGAGAATAGGTTTAAGAAGGATGCGTCCATGTCGTTAAGTTAGGAACCATCCCAGCATTTGTCTAAAGTAGAAGTTGGGGACCAACCACTGAGGTGAAAATTGAACCTACATCTACTCATTCTGTTTCATGAGGCTGAGTGTATCACGTTCCATCCCTCAGACTATAATTTAATTTCTTGGCAGAGCCAGGAATCGATCCCCGGACTTCCGCGGTGATAGTCAGGAATATTAGTCACTATGACAATCTGTGGAATGAGAAGAGCTCTATGAGGTATCTGATTCGCTAAAATGCGCTTTCGTCACCCCCTTCCCCTTATCTGAGTGCTGCCGTTGAGTACTGAAGCTTTCAAGTGGTTCTTTTTAATCATCTAGTGCAATTCTATGTTCTGCAACTGGAAAGTAGATCGTCTTGACTTGTTGCTCCATTAACGTCCGAAACAACCGGATCAGAAGATATCAAGACTTCTACCAAGTTCCTTTCATTCCTAGCATGATTCTTATGGGTTGGTTTCTGGATACATTCAAATGACATTGGGACGTTTAGCATATTTTCTCTTTCATAATGAAGATTTTGTCAGATCTTGATGTATTGTCCAATTACAACTAGGCTGAGTATACCCCGTTCTAGCCCTCACACCAGAATTAAATTTCCTGTCAGAGATGGGAATTGAATCCAGGCCTCCAAGGTGACAGCCATGAACGATAACCACTACGTAACGAGGCGGACTCTTTTTGATTTTATTTGCTATTTCAGTATAGTCTATTCCGGTTTTCTTCAGCATCCTTCCTGCCCGACTCTGGTAAACAAGTTGTTTCAACAGTAGGCCTACAGTAAAATGGTCCAATTGAATTGATGCTTTGAAACAGTCCGTGAGGCTTACTTTTGATAGCCTAAAGATCTTCAGTTGTTGGATTCTGCTCATTGGCAGAAAACTGGCAGAACTTGTTAGGTTTTATCATTTTCATGACACACCTTAGCATTCTGGTATATTCTAGGCCTTGCCTTGCTCCTGAGACTTGTTCTTGAAGTAAATTTAATGAATTAAGGTTCACCCAAATGGTCGTATAGAGTAGGCTAAATGCCTTTTAGTCATTACCATATTCAGTCAGGGTTTTCGTTCTTTTTGTACAGTTCACTAATTAGTAGGTTTCACACTTTTCGTCACACAGATCACACACACAATTATCACAGGGACGATGGTACGATTTGGTTTTACATACTTTAAGGTGGAACCCATGTAAAGCAAATCTCGTTGTTACATGTCTTTGATTTTGATTTTCTCGGGTCCAACTCCTTTCCAACATCGCACCCGTGCCGTATACATCAATGTCTATTTCGTTTCTCATCGAGATTTTCTTTTTCATAATTTCAACGTATAGTCCTGTAGATAGTAATAGCATTTTAAATCTGAGCTCTTCGATGTGGAATAATTATCTGGCTAACTCATAAACCATTCTTGATGGTGCTGTTTTGCCCACACTTAGGACATGTTTCAGGAATCTTGATTTTGCTTTCTCAATCTCTTCAAGTTCGCTGAGTGTCAGTTTACTAACTCGTTTTATTTTGCATAGTGTATGCCATTGTTGAGAAAACCACCTTTGAAAATTAACTTTACCTTAAAAATCACTCCATAAGATCCTGCATTTAGTCTATGACCACTTACTGATGTAGTGGGTAGCATTCTTGACTGTCACCTCTGAGGTCCGAATTTGATTCCCAGCTCTGGCTAGAAATTCATTCTGATCTGTGGGCTGGAACGGAGCACACTCAGCCTCGTGAAGCATGACTGAGTAGAGGTGGGTTAAATTCTCATCTCAGTCATTCTAGACGTAGTTTTTCGTTGTAGGCTTATATAATTTTATTTATATAAGCCCAGATTCAAGGAAGACGCTTCTTCAAAAGAAGACTTCATTATCAGTACATAAATCATCCAGATCTAATGACAGAGCAAGAAATCATTATCAAAACGTACAGCTGTATAATGGTTTTGTTTTTAAATCCTCAGAAAGCAACAAATCATTGTTTTCAGTAGAAAACCTGTAATGTGGAGTTTTTGTACCCCTCCATTATACAGTAGTTGCTCACAGTCCCTTGTCATGTTTGGGAACTCAGTCCCGCTGCACAAGAAGCGCAGTTAAGTGTCAGAATTATCTGACTACGTCACGTCCGTAGGCAAACACAGTAGTTAGTTTTCCTTCATTTTTGGTTAGTTCTTATGCCTCAATTCTATGAAACATTTATCTCAGAAGCTTAAAATAATTGACAAATCACAGTTGAAACCACTGACTTTCTTAATCTATCACTTAAGTTATGAATGATGGATTATGTGTCGACTGAAATTTCTTGAAATTCTCCTTCTCAGACTTTTAATAACTTCATGTTGTTGTTGTTTGTTTGAGTCTTCAGTCTTTTGACTGGTTTGATGCAGCTCTCCATGCCTCCCTGTCCTGAGCTAAACGTTTCATCTCTACATAGCTCCGACACCCTACATCCGAGGCAATCTGTTTAACATATTCTAACCTTGGTCTACCCCTACAGTTTTTGTCCTCGACCCTTCCTTCCATAACTAAGCTTGCTATTCCTGGGTGTCTTAGTATGTGTCCTACCAACCTATCTCTTCTCTTCATTAACAGTCGCCAGAAACATCTCTCCTCTCCCACTCGTCTTAATACCTCTTTGTTTGTAATCCTATCTACCCATCTGATCTTCATCATTCTCCTGTAACACCACATTTCAAATGCTTCAATTCTCCTCTTTTCTGCTGCACCAATAGTCGAAGTTTCACTTCCATAGAGCGCCACACTCCAGACAAAGGCTTTCAAAAATGACTTCCTAATACCTAAATCTATATTCGATGTCAGCAGATTCCCTTTTTGTAGAAATGCTTTCTTTGCCTGAGCCAACCTACTTTTTATATCCTCTTTGCTTCGTCCTTCACTGGTTATTCTGCTTCCTAAGTAACAGAAGTCTCCTACTTCCTTCAGCTTTTCACCTGCCAATTTGATCTCCATAGATGTTTCTGATTTATTTCGGCTGCATTCCAGTATTTTTGTTTTACATTTATTAATTTTCATCATGAATTCTTTCCGTAAGACGGAGTCCATACCATTCAAAAACTCATTCAAATCCTCAGGCTTGTCGGCCAAGATGACGATGTCATCAGCAAATCTCAGAGTTGAAATTATTTCTCCTTGAATCTTCACTCCCACTTTAAATTTTTCTCTAATTTCCTTCATTGCTTGTTCAATGTAAAGATTGAAAAGTATGGGTGATAAGTTGCAGCCTTGCCTTACACCTTTCTGAATACCAGCTTCTCTCTCATGTTCTTCAACTCGAATGACTGCTGTCTGGTTTCTGTACAGATTGTATATCGCCCTCCTATCCCTGTACTTTATTCCAATCGATTTCAAAATGTCAAACAATTTAGTCCAATCAACATTATCAAAAGCCTTTTCTAAGTCTACAAAAGCCATGAACGTTCTCTTATCTTTCCTTATTCTACCTTCCAAAATCAGCCTAAGACTTAGTACAGCTTCCCTTGTTCCTACATTTCTCCTGAAACCAAACTGGTCTTCACCCAACTCCGTTTCTATCTGGCTTTCAATCCTCTTGTAAATTATTCTAGACAGGATCTTTGAAGCATGAGTAATCAAGCTGATTGTACGGTAATCTTCACATCTGTCAGCTCCCACTTTCTTTGGTATAGGGATGATTACATTCTTCTTGAAATCAGGGGGTACCTCACCTGTCTCATAAATCCTACACACCAAGTGAAATAACCTGATCAGACCTTCATCTCCTATGCAGCGTAGCAACTCAATCGGTATATCATCTATGCCTGGTGCTTTGTTCCTGCTTAAGTCTTCCAAAGCTCTATCAAATTCTGATCTCAATATTAAATCTCCTTTCGCATCCTCATCAATTTCCTCCTCCCTTTCCATTACATGATTCTCAATCTCCATTCCCTTATACAAACTCTCGATGTAATCTTTCCATCTCACAACCTTTTCTTCCCTATCTGTTAGAGGCTTTCCATTTGTGTCCTTAATATTACAGCACGTAGTCTTCTTTTCCCCAAAAGTATTCTTAATCCTTCGATAAGCTGTGTCTACTTTTCCTAATTTCAGACAATTTTCTATACCTGCACATTTCTCTTTCAACCATTCTTCTTTCGCTTCCTTGCACTTCTTGTTAACCTCATTTCTCAGACGTCTGTATTCTGCTTTCCCCTTTTCATCTCTTACATTCTTGTGTTTCCGCCTTTCATCCATCAATTCTAGTATATCCTGAGTGATCCACGGTTTTCTCCCTATTCCTTCTTTCCTACCAATGTTTTCTTCTGCGGATTTTGTTATTTCATTCTTCAAAAGTGCCCATTCGTCTGCAATTGAAGTTTGTTTAGGGTTTTTCATTAGTCCTTCCTTTATACTCTTCTTGAATCTTTCGTTTACATCCTTCTCTTTCAGTCTGTCTATTGCCCACCTTTTTGGCTTTTGACTTTTCTTCAGTTTCTTCAACTTTAATCTGCAATTCATTACAACCAGATTGTGGTCAGAGTTTATGTCAGCACCAGGATATGTTTTACAATCCAAAATCTGGTTCATGATAAATATACAAAGGATCAACAGTCACTTAACGCAAAGGTACGCAATCATTGGATTCGCGATTCACGGATTCTACCATAAAATGTGTTTTTAGCCTTTAGACAACTGTTATTTCTTAGAAATAATATTGATAATAACCATTGATATGAAAAAAAAAATGGATGTAAGCCGTGCATCTCTACTTTGCTTTTCCATTTATTTTTTTGTGAACTTGACCACTTAAATCAGTGCAAAAACAGAACATGGTCCTTAAATGAACTTATAAAAGGAGACAAATAGATAGTTGTGGAATGATCATTCGATTGTAACTTCAAAATTATTAATATTTATTTTAAATCTTCTCCTGGCCATTCGGCTGCAATTAATTGAATACAGGCCTATTCAGAAACCATAAGTCAATAATAAGTTGTACTTTTAATTATAGTGCCGGTTTCGGCCACATTGTGACCTTCCTTGAATCAGTAATGAGGGTATTAGGCTTCTATATGCGTAGAAATGTATAGGTTAGGATTGATGTGATCATGTTTTAAAGGAAGAATATATATCATTGTGATGAAGTTACTGTGAAAATATAATCGATGAAAATTGAGTAGCCTATTCCAAGGTATACTTAGAGCAAGGAATACTTTAATACATGATCACATCAATCCTAACCTATACATTTCTGCGCATAGGCTATATAATATATCCACATTACTGATTCAACTTCAAGCTGGTCTTTTATACAGAATTACATCTTTCGTCTTTAAAATACGCTGTAGGCCTACTTGTAACAGATTCTTTTTAAAAATTAACGTGTTTTAGCCTTTAGACAACTGTTATTTCTTAGAAATAATTTTGATAACAATCACTGATATGAAAAAAATGGATGTAAGCCTTGCATCTCTACTTTGCTTTTCCATTTATTTTGTTGTTAACGTAAAGAAAATTGCATTCAAACTTTGTTATGCACATTGTTAGTAGGATTTTTAGTTATTTAGTTTTTGTGCATAAGATAGCTGACCGATTCACTGTTTACTCCTGTAGCATTTATTTCATGTTTTTCTGTGCTCATTAATTTACGTTTTTACGTGGAAAAACTAGTTTAATTTTAATCTTTATTTTTTCCTGTTCTAAAATTCAAAACAAATTTGGTAGTTTTTTTCCCCCAGGCTTGTTTGGATTAGGCGGATTTTCGGGTTAGCGGGATTGGATTGGTGGGGTTCTACTGTATATTGCCGCTGAGGTTGGTTACAACGTGGCTGAAACCGGTACTATAATTAAAAGTACAAGATATTAATTTTCTGAATATATTAAACTTCGTCATTAAGGAATATCCTATGTCAGACATGGTCATATTCATGTATGTTCATGCAATACATTTATTAATAAGTTCATCCAGTATAATGACGCAGTCGAGAGCTTGAGGACGAAGAATATACCTCTATGTCATTATCATAGCCTTCTAATTTTTTAAAGAAATAGCAGATATATTTAGTCTACAAATGACAGTGTATAGCCTACTTTCAATATATTGTATTTTTAAGCATTTTCATTCAGTTAAAAATCGTTTTAAACATAATAATCCACTTTCAATTAGAATCGTGTTGAGGTTAATTTTATTCAGTTCAATATAATAGAGAAATGGAGGAATTCAATATTGAATTATTTTTAATTATCTGCTGTCTCAAAAGCTGAAATAATCTGTCACATCATTTCAGGAACTTTCTTAACATGTAAGAAAATGATCAATGATACATTTCTTGAAATATACTACGGTATTGTGATTGGTTGCGAGAATATTTAACTTTGGTATCGATTTCGCACATAGGCTACACTAAATTTGAAGCTGATAGTGTCGTGTCAGTCGTGTGCGAGAGCATCTTTTTTTTTTTTTTTTGTATTTTATATAATCGTAGAGAGCTGCGTCGTGCCGGGCTACGCTTAGTCAAGCAGGATCCAGCACTCAGCCGCCAGGACACAATCAATATCACGAACGAACCAGCCAACCAGCCAGCCGTCTGTCTGGACCGAGCTGCAGCAGCCACACTAAGACCTTCTCTGGGTCACTGCAGTACACTGTGTATTAGCATTTATTACTGTAGAGGTTAAATGAAATTTGAATACTTTTCAGTCGGTTAGAACGATTGTATCCAAATTGTAATGGGTGTTATTCCATAAACCCGAAAAAGAATTAGGCTACATGAGATTAATTAAATGGAGATTACAGACGATGCTAAATTATTAGAATTTTCACAATATATCTATTTGTTCCCTTGATGAATGTTATTGATATTATGTCCCTTATAACTACTGTGGCTTTTAGAGACGCCGGGGTGCCGGAATTTTTGCCTCGAAGGGGATCTTTGACGTGCCAGTAAATCTACTGACACTGCTCACTCGCATTTGCGCACTCTAAAATGCCAAATGAATGTGCCAGGATTCGATCTAGCAACCTTGGGCACAGACGATATGGGCCCGACCCTTAATGGAGTATTTACTATTCACCCTATATTTTTATATTTCTTTATGTCACTGGTGATTTTGAAATTCCTGTTAATTTAGCTATTCATGTTTTGGGCATTTCTTGTGAGCCATAAAGTCCTTCTATTGTGTCCTTGTTTTATTTATCACTCTCCTTACGTATAATCTCAAACTGAACACATACAATTTTCCTTTAATTAAGAAATGACGTGCAACACCGCCTGTAAATAAATATTTGTAATTAAAAACATCAGTAATTTAAAGTCATTACATGGTGGGAACTCATAATTCCCTGGTAAGTTACAGTTGTTTTTAATTCTTTCCAACATTTGTGGTGTAAAATCACCTTAAAGACTGTATTAACCAATATACATCCAGACAGAAACTATTGTCAAGCTACTTTATAAATAGACTTTTAACAAACCTGGGGTGTCTTTAAGCTAATATTACAATATTATTCTAATAATATGATCTCGTCTGTATTCATTTGTTTTTGGTTTATGGGTATGTAAAGTTCAGAGGTCAACCTGATTGAAAGAAATTAAGTTTAAAATAATATTCACAGTAAAGACATAGCATAAAATTTCAACGAAAAAAAAAAAGTTTGCCAATAACTCTGGAGGACGTTCATTATTTTAGAACAGAAAATTAGTCAAAATAAAATGGAATTACATTTTGGGGGAGGGGTAAAATAATCATAGTTTGAATTTAAAAAAACGAACATTGTTAGAACAGTATATTTGCGGAGGCCGAGTGAACAGCTGAAGAGACTTTATTTAGTAAGCAATCTTAAAAAATAGATTTTCCTAAGTCCATCTGATAAGACATATCTGCGTCTCTTTCAGTACAACTTTTCATGCAAATGGTGGCTACTGTACTAGCAGTGTTTGAGACAACCATGGCATTTCATAAACCAATTGGACGATTAACTAAAACCATTGCATACTTCTTTAGAAGTGGGCCAATGCATTGTAAAAATAGTACCTCAATGATCACATTTAGTGAAAAAATGAAGGAATTACAGCAGAAAATCCATCAAAAATCAATATTTTAAAGAATTAAAACCGGAGTTTTTGCTACCTGTACATACACGTACCAGTTTATTAATTGTGGTTCATCCTCTGCCATAAAACCTCTGCTTTCATGATGTGCAAACAAATTTTCCATTTCTGCTATGCTTTTGTGGAAAGTTTTAAGGAAAATAAGGCAACGAAATTTTGAAAGAAAAGCTATAAAATCCAATTGCAACACACAAAATCCATTTCTATTCTTGCGGTACAAAATGGCCAAGATATATGTATATATGTTACAAAATTCAGTAAAATCCCTCAAAATAGTTGCAGAGATATTGAATATTTATGAGATACTAGATGACCCGGTGAACTTCGTACCACCTGAAATTGATTTGATTGTAACTCGTCATAATCGATTATTAATCCTCATCAACCTTCCAACTCCAGTTAATTGAGATCGATAATATTAGCCGCATCGTGTACGGTTTGAGTTTTGTTTGGTTATTAAATGAAACTCGTTCGTAATTGAAATGAATTCCATGTATTTATTTACATGAAAGATAAATGCAGTTAACATTCAATGCAAAGCTTTCTGGTATACTACGTTTTCAGTTTTGATTTCTGGCGCGTAAATAATAAAATATCATGGCTTTCCAACACGAGATCACGTGACGTAGGCTATAGTTGTCCATGCGTGAAACATGAAAACTCAAAGTTGATTCCAAAAATTTCCAATGACTGACCTTGTGATTTGTTGATGGTCATTGCGAAGGTCAGACGCACGGGGAATTGCAACGGTTTAAAATTGAATGGCACGTCCGTTGGAATCATCGGGATGCGCGGAATCAAAACACCCTCTCCTTTGTAGCCTACTCTCCCTTGATAATCGTCGCCTCGATGAAGTTGTTCATAAGCTTTTTCACAGCCGGTCTCGTTCCATTGCATAGTCGAGATTGATTTATTGATGTTACGCAACATGATGATGACGACTGAGCCTACTTTCAATTGCAAATTGTGAGGTGGTAATCCAGGCAATTCCAGAGAATTCATAAATTCTGTGGAACAGTTGACTGCCGCATCCAGGTTGATAACTGTGCCAACCGATTTGGATTAAAACTACTGTTCCGGAATGAAATCTTGAATGGACTCGTTGAGATCATCGTCATCTTTGTTTTTCGCTGCCAATATGGCTCATTCGCTGAGCCAATTTTATTTTTTTAAGTTCTGCACTACGTTCGAAAAAACACGACGAATGAGCTCCTCCTTTGATTCGGTCAACTGACAGAAATCAGCGGGCAATGTGATGAATCCGGTCGATATGTCAACTGTGATATTCCCATTACCAATGTCCAACAATTGCTTCGAAGACACATCTGCATTTCGATTGTGTTGCAAGAACACTATCTTGTTAGTCGTCAATCGGAGTGTAGCCTATCGCCACAAATTTGATGATTTTAAGGACGCGTTTAGGTCGTCAGCTACAGTTGATCCTGGAATAACTGGAAGAGTCTGACGAAAATCACCGGAAAACACAAATGTTTTGATTGTCACGAAGATCTTTCAACGTTCTGACCAGCGTCTCCAGTGACCTCTTGTGGGCCATCGTGCCTTCGTCCCAAACGATCAATTTGCATATCCGTAGAATCTTCGCCATTGCGCTGCTCTCTGGTGATATTGCAAGCTGGTGTCTCGTTGATTTGCATGTTCAGCTGTAATTTCAAGACAGAATGTGCAGTTCGTCCACCTTCTAACAAAGTCGCTGCTATTCCAGATGAAGCCAATGCTAGGGCAACTTCATTCTGCGATCGAATAATCGCAAAAAGCAATGAAATTAGGAACTTTTTCCAGTGCCTCCAGGAGCATCAGGTAAGTAAATTCCACCAGTTCCATTGTTCACAGCTTTTATTAAAGAGTCGTACGCAGTCTTTTGTTGTTGATTCAATTGCGAAACATTTGTACGAACTGGTACGGCTAATGTTTCTGTGTCGTATTGTTGTTCTCTTTGTAACTCGTGGTTAAATGCACCGTGCAGTGGACGATTGGGTAATAAATCATCACCAAATACGGCAACACGCCATTCGCCATCAATAAACACATGCCTTCTATCATGATCAATGCCTCATTGTAAATTTCTGCAGTCATTTGCAATGTCAGATGTAAGACATCATCAGACATGTCGCCCTTAAATTAGGCCCACAAATCGTTGGGATTCGAAGGGAAAAATGTGGATATGATAATCGCAAACAATGTGCGAATTTGATGCGGTGATGAAGATGTGATGGAATATTTGTCCCAATGCAAATTGTCTTCGAGCAATGTTTTTTTTCTTTTTAAGTGGATGCGCTAAGTCACCAAAGAGATTTGGACTTACTGTAGTTAATAGGGATATTATATGCGAAAATTTTACGCCAGCCAATATAATAAAATTTCATTCTAAACCGTATGTAACAGCCTATTATGTGTTATATGCAAATGATATTTGAACTGAAGAACAAAATGATACCACATAACACCTGTGCGCTGTAGGTGCTAGCTCACTTCATTTTATATAGCCCAGAGAGAGTTGGCGATAGTTCACTTCAAATTACTTTAAAAAAACTATCTGATTTCATTCAAAGCACTTTCTAATCACTCTCCGCCATAATGAGACCAAATTGTAAAATTTTCAACAAAATCGGAGCAGTGGTATTTGAGTTTTTGCGAGACAAATGCACGGCAATTGATTTTTATATAAAGAGATGTACGAAACCCCTTAAATTAGGAAGTAACGAAGACGGATTAAGAAGTTCAAATTCAGTCCATGAACAATTTTCCCACCATTTTATCGCTAACATTTGTCTACTAGAATTTAAGCAATTATTTATTGGCCAAATTTTGAAGCAATCTGGTTGACATTATAAGTGAAACGACATAATCCGCATATAGCACAATATGCAGTTCCTTTACATTTTGGCAACTTTTCGACACATTACTTCTATTGGTGTCATGGTGGGCAACAAAAAAAATTCGTATTGACATGTTCTTCCAACCTGGTTAAGAAGAACCACGGCATGATATACTCTTCGAATTTAACTTTTATATGAGGTTTTTCTGTGTTAAATCTACTAACGGAAAAATATAGGCTGTCTTCATTTGCATTTGTTTTCAAGTCCTAAAATATTTTCCTTATTATTACATTTGAATTGGCCATAGCAGGGCATTTCAATTGAACGTCCGTAGGCTCCCCAACAAGCTCAATTTGAAGTACAGTAAACTCTCGATTATCTGTGGGCGGTTTATTCGCTTTGCGGATTATCGGCGGTGCCTGTTGGAGAACATTTTTATAAAAAGGAAGGTTTTGAAATCGAAGATTAGCCTATTTCTCAAAAATTGAAATAAAGTTACTAAATACGTCAACGTATTAAAAATCGTAAATCGCAAATACAGTACAGTACACTTAATAATGTACAGTACAAAACGTGTACAATGAGGGAACGCAGATAAAGAGGACCGTTCTCATGATGCAGCATTAGGACACATTGACAGGTTTCTTCAATACCTTGAAGAGCAAGACGACGCATCACTTTGTGACAAGTTGGTGTTGAGAAAACTCAAATCACAAATAAAAAAAAGTGTTTCACTACGAAAAAGCAAAAGCTAATGACTGATTTTTTTTGTTAAACTGTAAACAAGACTTTTTAATAACACACATAACATCGACTGAGCTTTGTTATCGTGTACGTCTTTTTATTGTATAACTAGCTGTTACCCGCGGCTTCGCCCGCAATAACATTTGGAATCCCGTTATAACATTAGTTATATAGATAGATAAGCATTGGTCCTAGTGGAAAATAATTCTATCACCTGAAACCAAAAATGCATGGGACGAAAAAAAAACATCAAAATATCGTGTTGGTTTCGGACCCTAAAAGACGTGAAAAATATAATAAAAGTATAAAAAAAAGTATTTTTTGAAATTTCATTCGAATCAATTTTTATGTCATTCCGGTGACTTAGAAAATTCCGACCAAAAAGTACAAAATCATTAATAACTCCGTAAGTATTCGTCGTATGATAAAATAGCAAGAGACAAAAATGATGTAATGTGTTATTGTCTACAACATAGGCCATGTATAATTTTACACTCAGACATATTACGTTTCCCCCCTCCCCCATAATTTCACCCCTCCCCATGGGCCCCTTAAATTGGATTTATGAAAAAACGTCAAACACCTGTTTAGTTATTATTTATGTAGATTTTTTTCGGCTGAGTTCCAAACTCCTCGCCTATGTCGTTTAAGAGATACACGCTCCGTTAGGAATCCTTCAACCCCCACTTTTCACCCCTTTCACCACATAATATACACCACATCGAAAAACCCTCAGACACGTGTCTTCGTATTTTTAATGTTGAGTTTATATGCCGGGTATCACATCCCCCAATGAAACCAATCGGGAGATATTGCTATTCAATGAAATGCAGGTCTACCCCCTTAACACCCCTTTAGAACCTGAATATCCAAAAATCCTTTCTTAGTGGGCGTTTGCGGCCCTTGAGGAAGCTGTATACCAAATTTCATTCCAATCCGTTCGGTGGTTTCTGAGATTTCGTGATGAATGAATCAGTCAGTCAGTCAGTGAGAGAGTGGTATTTGAGCTTTATATAGTAGATAAGCATGGTCTATCACCTGAAACCAAAAATGCATGGGACGGAAAAAAACATCAAAATATCATGTTGGTTTCGGACCCTAAAAGACGTGAAAATATAATAAAAGTATTAAAAATAAATATTTTTGAAATTTCATTCGAATCAATTTTTATGTCATTCCTGGGACTTAGAAAATTCCGACCAAAAGGTACAAAATCATTAATAACTCCGTAAGTATTCGTCGTATGATTAAATAGCAAGAGACAAAAAAGATGTAATGTGTTATTGTCTACAACATAGGCCATGTATAATTTTACACTCAGACATATTACGTCCCCCCCCCCATAATTTCACCCCTCCCCATGGGCCCCTTAAATTGGATTTATGAAAAAAAACGGTCAAACACCTATTTACTTATTTTTATGCTGATTTTTTCCCGCTGAGTTCCAAACTCCTGGCCTATGTCGTTTAAGGGATACATGCTCCGTTAGGAATCCTTCAACCCCCACTTTTCACCCCTTTCACCTCATAATATACACCACATCGAAAAACCCTCCGACACGTGTCTTCTTATTTTTAATGATGAGTTTATATGCCGAGTATCACATCCCCCAATGAAACCAATCGGGATATTGCTATTCAATGAAATGCAGGTCTACCCCCTTAACACCCCTTTAGAACCTGAATATCCAAAAATCCTTTCTTAGTGGGCGTTTGCGGCCCTTGAGGAAGCTGCATACCAAATTTCATTCCAATCCGTTCGGTGGTTTCTGAGATTTCGTGATGAATGAATCAGTCAGTCAGTCAGTGAGTGAGTGGTATTTGAGCTTTATATAGTAGATACACTTATTTAAAGCACTTGTGTGTCGTTTTCTAGTGCCTTCGACCTTTGTTTAACCATTACCAGCAATTTTGCGGCTTATCCGCGAAATTCGATTATCCGCGGTATCCGCGCTTGTCAATTCCGCGGATAATCGGGAGTTTACTGTGGTTCCAACTTTGGATACCAGACGCCATTGTCACTGATACTCAGTGGTGAACGTTGGACCTTGATAGAGCATTTCTATCCAAATAACCTACAAATTTTGGCTACACACTACCATTAATCTATAGGCTAGCATGGGCCCGCCGCCTTTACTTCCCCTTCGAAGGAAGGCATAAATTAGTGACGGATTTTATCGCTCTTAAAATTCCGACGACTTCGGTCGGGTTTGAACCCCCGATCTTGGACTAAGAGTATCAACATGCTACCGACCACTCCACCGAATCCAAATTCTTTTTCTGCTTGTGGTTTTTAAGATTTTTTTCATGCGTGCTTATTTAGATCCAAAGGGGGGACCAACACCTTCGACAGCAACAAAATAGTGAATTTTTAACATTTATTTTCTTTGCACTGATCAACTGTTCGGAGTTGTCACTTAACACAGTCTACATACAATACAACTTTAACACAGACCAACTATTAAATATTTAGAAAATTGCATCATCATGGATATATATGCACACAAAATGGCGGCTGTATATTATACACAAGAATGGGGTTTCCTTAGTAACTCTCGGAAATATTGTTACATTTTAATTATTGTTTTTTAATGTGGTCCTAGATGTCATGGCAACAAAATGTACTTGAATGATTGAAATATTTCAAGAAAAAATATTATTTTGAGATTTTTTAAATAATGGGTCTAAAAATCTACAAAATTTTCATAATAAATAATTTATTATTAATAAACTGTAATGGTTAGGGCAACCATTCTAGTAAATTTTGTTGATAACTATCGTAGAAATGTGACTACAAAACTTCACTGAAATATCATTGTAAGTTCATGAGTTATTAGGGAAACGGAATGAAAAATATGAACTTACGGGAAATGAGCGACGAAAGTTTCACATGGTTGGGATGTTCTAAAATTCCCCTGCCGCATAAACTGGTCCTTCCTCACCGGATTTCTCAGTGTTTTCCTACAGTCATAGTCTCTTATTTCTTTTAAAACTAGTTTTCTTTGCTAATGCTAACGAGGAGAAGAGATAGGTTGGTAGGACACCCAGGAAAAGCAAAGTTCGTTATGGAAGGAAGGGTCGAGGATAAGAACTGTAGGGGTAAACCAGGTTAGAATATGTTAAACAGATTGCCTCGGATGTAGGGTGTGGCAGCTATGTACAGATGAAACGATTAGCTCAGGACAGTGAAGCATGGAGGGCTGCATCAAACCAGTCAAAAGACTGAAGAATCAAACAACAACAACAACAACTATTAGACCAAAATATTCCAGCTATATTTTGTGCAAATTTTATAATGCCAGTGCTATCAACATAATTCGATAGATAAAGTGAATATTCTAAAAGGGTCAATTTTGAGGAATGGAGATTGCTCATTAAAATAGGCGTTGACAGGAAATTTAATATTCACTGGGAGATGTCAGTCATATCGTACTCATACTATAACTTCCGTTCTATTCGAGATATTAAATCAATTATTTCACTGATTGAAAGAGAAATTGTTGTTCTATTCGAATATGATATTTTTAGAAAATGTCATTTTTTGGAGCTTAAAGGTGTTGGTCCCCCCATTAGTCACACTCCATGTTGGTAAGGTAAATCCGTTTCCGCACTTTCTTCCACCACACCTCATGACATAGCCTACACTGTGAATCGATTCGTGCCAATGTCAATACGGATTCTTCTGTTGCCCACCATGACACCAATAGAAGTAATGTGTCGAAAAGTTGCCAAAATGTAGAGGAACTGCATATTGTGTTATATGCGGATTATGTCGTTTCACTTATAATGTCAACCAGATTGCTTCAAAATTTGGCCAATAAATAATTGCTTAAATTCTAGTAGACAGGGGGTGGGGGATAAATGTTAGCGAGAAAATGGTGGGAAAATTGTTCATGGACTGAATTTGAACTTCTTAATCCGTCTTCGTTACTTCCGATATTTAAGAGGGTTCGTTCATCTCTCTATATAAAAATCAATTGCCGTGCTTTTGTCTCGCAAAACTCAATTACCACTGCTCCGATTTTGTTGAAAATCTTACAATTTGGTCTCATTATGGCGGAGAGTGATTAGAAAGTGCTTTGAATGAAATCAGATAGTTTTTTTAAGTAATTTTAAGTGACCTAACACCAACTCTCTCTAGGCTACATAAAAATGAATTGAACTAGCACCAACAGCGCACAGGTGTTATGTGGTATCATTTTGTTCTTCAGTTCAAATAACATTTGCAAATATCACATAATAGGCTGTTACATACGGTTTAGAATGAAATTTTATTGTATAAGCTGGCGGAAAAGTTTCGCATATGATATCCCTATTAACTAACAGTAAGTCCAAATCTCTTTGGTGACTCAGCGCATCAACTTAAAAAAAAACATTGCTCGAAGACTATTCGCATTGGGACAAATATTCCATCACATCTTCATCACCGCATCAAATTCGTACATTGTTTGCGATTATCATATCCACATGTTTCCCTTCGAATCCCAACGATTTGTGGGCCAAATTTAAGGGCGACATGTCTAAAGATGGCTTGCATCGTGTATGCATTTCATCGCTCCTCCTTCCGCCTCAGGGCAACTTGTTTTCTAAATCTGCCTAACAAGGTTGGATAGGCTCGTGCCAGCGCAAGACTTTTAACTGTTGGCAGGGCGAGTGCCTCGTGATCGCCAAGATGTAACTCTTAATTGCTAGACCGAAGAAATAGTCAAGTCAGTCATTGTAAGTAGAGAGTAGAGACAGTCAAAATTCGCGACTCGTAAAATCACGACAAAATTAAAACAAATAGCCTAAACATTAGTTTAGAACATGTTTTACTTAAAGAATATCATATAATTACACGTTTCAACTCGCGGAACACCGGCGAAAAATCGCAAAATATCTATGACTCGGGAATTTAGCATCTTTTATTTTGTCGCTATTCGCGAAAAAACGGCAATTAATGAATACATTAACTAAATTTAAAAATCTTAGATTGGATTTTCATAATATTTACTGACCAAATTCCAAAACAGAACTGTTTCCTGTCTTGTCATATCTGAAAATATCCACAAAGTTTTGGAATGTTGTCGCTAGATAGTATGAGTTGAAATGGTTCGTATATAATTAATTATTACTGACATAATGACTTAATAAAGCAGAGTGAAAGATTCAGTTTCACTCAAGAACTTTTCAAATTCACTCAAGAATTTTTACTCTTATTAACCAAGAATTGTATACCCTTTCATTTAAGAATTTTGACTGCCTCAAGTAATGAGCAAAAATATTATGTCAATTAAACTATCCTTTAGTAATTATAAGTTACTTAACTGACTATACATAATTAACCATTCAATCGACCAGCCCTAACTTACATGCGATGGAGAACGAACGGGGGCTGTTTTACAGATAGGCCTATCTGAAATGGGAAGCTAAAGTATTATTTTGAACATCCACTACCCTCCTAGAAAGAAATGTATTCTTTATATCAGAATTTCATAAATAGACAATCTCGTAATTTATGAGAGCTACTGTATTTTAAACAAGATGTTCAGTAAAGAACATATAGCCTACTTTCTCCTAAATGCATGGGTATTGTTATAACTCTTTGTCCTTTTCAAGGAGTATAATTGAATGTTGGTTGTAGTAGCTTGTTGAAATACAACGTGCTATAGGGATATTAAACATGAATATGAGGTGCCGTTTACTAGTGCTACCTCTGTAAAAAAAAACATTCAATTCGGTTTCACCGTGTTTGAATTGATCTGGGGAATGGATTTGTACGCATACATGGCAGCTATTTGCAAACTATTGGGCTGATGACCTTGTAGTCAGTCATAAGATGCTTTCCACAAAAAGGCATGTTGTTGCAAAATCCGGTAGAGATCAAATTATTAGGATGGTCGAAATTTGATTTAAGCTTTTAAAATTTGGGTGGCCGTCATTCCGTTTCCGTCAAGATGGCGGCGATATAAAACATGACACTGAGGTGCCTCTTGCTAGTGCTACCTCTGTACCAAATTTCGTTCAATTCGGTTTCAACGTGTTTGAATTGATAGGGGGAATCGATTTGCACACATACTTGGCCACCATCTGCAAACTATTGGGCTGATGATCTAGCAGTTTGGTCAGAATATGCTTCCCACATAAAGATTTGTTGTTGCAAAATTTGGTAGAGACTAGATTATTAGGTTGGTCGTAATTACATTTTAGCCTTTAACATTTGGGTGGCCGCGATTACGTTTCCGTCAAGATGGCGGTGATATAAAACATGACACTGAGGTGGCCTTTTCTAGTGCTACCTCTGTACCAAATTTCGTTCCATTCGGTTTCACCGTGTTCGAATTAATAGGGGGAATCGATTTTCACACATACTTGGCCACCATCCGCAACATATTAGGCTAATGACCTATTAGTTTGGTCAAAGGATGCTCCCTCCATAATGGTATGTTAATGCAAAATTTGGTAGAGATCGGATGATTAGGTTAATCGTAATTTGATTTAAGCTTTGAATATTTGTGTGGCCGCCATTACGTTTCCGTCAAGATGGCGGCGATATAAAACATGACACTGAGGTGCCCTTTGCTAGTGCTACCTCTGTACCAAATTTCATTCCATTCGGTTTCACCGTGTTCGAATTAATAGGGGTAATCGATTTTGACACAAAGATGGCCGCCATCCGCAAACTATTAGGCTAATGACCTATTAGATTTGTCAAAGGATGCTTCCTCCATAAAGGTATGTTGTTGCAAAATTTGGTAGAGATCGGATGATTAGGTTAGTCGTAATTTGATTTAAGCTTTGAACATTTGTGTGGCCGCCATTACGTTTCCGTCAAGATGGCGGCGATATAAATCATGACACTGGGGTGCCCTTTGCTAGTACTACCTCTGTACCAAATTTCGTTCCATTCGGTTTCACCGTGTTTGAATTAATAGGGGCAATCGATTTTCACACAAAGATGGCCGCCATCCGCAAACTATTAGGCTGATGACCTATTAGTTTGGTCAAAGGATGCTGCCCCCATAAAGGTATGTTGTTGCAAAATTTGGTAGAGATCGGATGATCAGGTTAGTCGTAATTTGATTTAAGCTTTGAACATTTGTGTGGCCGCCATTACGTTTCCGTCAAGATGGCGGCGATATAAAACATGACACTGAGGTATCCTTTGCTAGTGCTACCTGTGTACCAAATTTCGTTTAGTTTGCGCTCACCGTGTTCGAATTGATAGGGGGGACAGACATTCAGAGTACACACACTCACACACACACACACACACACACAGACTCACACACACACATACACACACACAGACAGACACACTTTTTTTTCGCCCTGTAGTGATCTCATAAGTCTACTTTCATTTTTTGCAAAAAACGAAAGTAGGCTAAAATGTTCAAATAACTACCAAAAAAGAGGTTTTCTTCCATTTAATAGATGTGGCAATCTCAAACAGTGGCAACATGCTAATTAAACATGTTGGAAAGCTGTCATAATGCAGAGAGCTTTCAGAACTGATAAAGTAGCAATGTCACAAGTCAGGACAGTTCCTATGATCATCTCCAGCACTGGCGTGATTCCAACCAACTTAAGGGGGTATCTACACCTATAAGGATAAACATTTGTCATTTTTCATTTTTTTTCTACGTTTATTGATCCTTCCCCTTCAAATCACTGCAAAAATGTCTTTGATATGTACAATACTTTTGAAGTTATGACCAAAAACGTGCAGGGGAGTTTTAGAAGTTTTCCTACACATTGGTAACTTTGTTGCTCGTTTCCTGAAACTTTGGATTTTCAAATCCGTTTCCTTAGTAACTGCCAGAGTTTTCAAGATAATGAAGTATACATGTGTATCTTATAGGGAAAAACAATATTACCTAGAACTATTGCTGTATATGTCATAGTTTTTTTTATATTCAGTGAAAAACCTCGCAAAAAATTCACACTTTAATATAAGCTTTAAAAAAATATTTAATTCTTTCCAGATTCCAATGATTCTAATTCAATCTCTAGCTACTGCATTAGTAAATAAAATTAAAAAAGAATTTTTTAAAAACAATGATATTGGTGTAAAATATTAGGGAAACGGTGGAACAGTGCACAATATGCAGCCGCCATTTTAAATGCCTAATTTCATGAAATGCATTCGCCATATGACTTATATATACACGAACATATTGGCAAAGCATAGTGTGATTAGCAGGCCAAATTACAATTATTTAGTACTTTCTGATGCTGAGGAATAAAAAAGTGAAATATACATGATTTTTGGATCCTTATAGGTGTAGGTTCCCCCTTAAAGGAATTTCTCCGAGAGTTGAAGTTAGACCCAGGCCTTTTTAAGCTTATGCAGAAGACGGTCATACTTTTGAAGTGCCTCATAGTAAGGTGGTTCTTGTATAATGAAGCTTGAAGGAGTGAGGGAGAAGAGTAATGCTACTACAGAATGCAGTCACCGAGGGATTGAAGATTTTGTTCCTTATGATGTAACTTAGTTAATATCTGGGTTTGTAAATGTTGTGAATGAGAAAGCGCATGCGCTAAATAATAACAATAATAATAATAATCACAAGTAGATTTTTCATTTAGAATGTCATGTTTCCCACATAATATAGTAGGGCGTAAGTTCGTGTTGACCGACTGAAGGTCATCAATCATGTCATCAAATACAAACATTATTATTTTTAGCCCGCTATGACTACGATAGGCCTATTGTGCCACTTTTCCATGATTTCATTCATCACTTTTCAGGGTTAATCAGTCAATCTACTTTTTGTACGTATCTGATACTGAAAGGAATCTTATAATTCAGACGGGCTTGTTGAACAAACCAAGAAAAGGAATGGGATGAGGCCATTTTCTTCAGGAAAACTTCAGGAAAATTTGGGACCATGTGGTCGTGCAGATTTTTCTTTTCCTAGGCCATTTCCAAATTTTCACAGCATTATTATCGTAATGAAGACGTGCTTAATGTCACTTTCCAAATCATAAACATCAACTGTCCAGTAGGGATGTGGAACAAATTTCGCTACTGACTAGGCCTAATTAGAATACCGAGGCTTGTTTCTTCGAGTTCTACAACTGGGTTGTCGACCTTTGTGTCAAACTGAACACTCGCAATGTTTCAGTGATAGGCATGTCACTGTTTTCGCTATTACCGTAACTCTAGTGATATACAGTACTTCCTCGTGTTATCCAAACACGCTACTCCGAGCGATATCAGCTCTAAAACCTGGTCATGTAATAAAATAAAATGAGAAATGGGTCCCAAGCACGCGTGCGTGAGTATGAAGATAACTGATAAATGTGTGCATTCTTCTACAAAGAATTGAATTTATACATCATAACCAAGATTCGAACTCTCCACTCTTTCCATACCATGCGAGTCCGATGTTCGCTGCCTGTACGTTTTCGATACACTAACGGAACGCTATCAATGCGTACCAGTCTTCTGGCGAAATTTTCTGAAAAAGTTGTTTGCGGGGTCTTTCATATAACGTACTCTAATTAGTGAGCATATGTATTTTTCAAATACATGGCCGAACTTTTCTCTCTCTCAATAAATCTTTTGATTGTACCACCTCACGCCTCTTTATCTCCTTCGATTTTTATAATTTTGTCAAATTTGCAAGCACTGCAGCTCTCAAAAGTCGTCTTTTATCCTGCTTCTTGGAGCGGTATTGAACCCATATGCCATTGGTTCAAGCGTCGAATCCATAATTTATTTGCAAAAGAAGAGAGGAAATAATGCAGTCTGTAGAATGACTTAGAAAGATTTTAGAAGTGGGCTGTTATAACGTGGCGCAAGAATGGGTGACCACGAGTCATGCGGACGTGAGATCATGCTTGACGCATCGATAAGGAGCTGGCTCATGATTATTAATAGAACGATAAAAACTTTCCACAGCGTGTAAGAGAGAAGAGGTTTCGGAAATAGACCTTACGCAGCTATAAAATGACAACCTCGCAATTGCGCAAGAAGAGAAATAATTAGAATTAAATCATTTGCGAGCATTTAATTAATTAAAGAAACACATCATTGTGGATCATTCTGAAATAGAGATTTTTGTGTGGGGAAAAAGTTTATAATATTTGCATAGGAAAGAACTGCAGACGTGGTATGACGTCGTTAGTAATTCCCCGAGACCAGAGTTGGTAGGGATGGAAAAATAAACCGCAACACCCACGTAGCTGAGGAGCAAAATTATTTAATATCTTCGAATTGTGCGATCGATTTTCATGATCAAGGAAACCAGTTTACGTTTAGAACAAGAGCTTTCCAGAGATATATTTTTCAAAATTATACGACTATTACTTCAAAAGTTAGTGCTGGAAAAGACGCGGATTTTATCTTTTTGCCGCCGATTTGTATAAAAACCCTGGCAGTGCCAGGAGGAAAATGCAGTTTACAACAGACCTCGTACGGAGGTGCTGCATCACAGCTAATGCAGTTTCAGACAGCCCGAGGGGCGTTGCTGTATCACAACAAGTCAGTTCCGTGAGCGCAGAGACGCTGCACGATGAAGCATCGACTACAAGACAAGCTACAAGTAAACTCCTAGTACAGGAGTGCTGCATCAAAGTATATTCAGTTATAAAAGACGCCAGAGAGCGTGATATTGTGTTGCAAAGTATAACAAGTTATTTTAGTGAGCGCGTAGACGCTGCACGCAGAAAAAATTATCGTTAAAGTTCACCAGTATTGTCAAAGTTTAGGCTGTGGATTGAAGAAATAACAAGCGATAGGTACTCGATTAATAGTTCAGTTAAAGAACCGACGCATCATAAGGTTTCGAAGTACCCAAGGAAAGTGAAATAGACAGTTCTATCGACGTTAAGGAACCCGATTAGGTTAGAACGAAATAAATAACGCCTAGTGTTCCGGAAATGTAGGGAGTAGAGCGCAGGACGATAAACATTAGGATTTGTAGTTCCAGGCTTTGTCTAAGTAGACAAATGAACAGTAAACATTGGGGAAGACTCCAATAAGCTACGAATTAAAGTAACAGCAAGTGATGCAAGGAAATTACTAGGTCACCGATAAACTATTCGAGCGGCCGTAATAGCAATACATTAAGGACAGACTTTATTTAGACGAACAAGTTAGCGCCTAGCAAGAAACGACATCGTGCAGTAAAGTTATAGAAGCCGATAGTCAAAACCCCGGAGTTGAAGATCAGCCGTTCCAGTGAGGTGTAGTTCGATCGAGACTTTCCATCATCTCGTCAGATTAGGAAGCCGATGTTCTATAAGTGTCACCCTCTGAAACAGGAAAAGAAATGAAATCACGTGCGTAAGGCGAATAATTAACGCCCAAGTGATAAAATTGTTATGTAATGTAAATATAGTGAATTTTTTTTAGTGTAATATTTTTTGTGAAATTGTACTGTGTTAAGTGAAAACGAATACAAAATGGTATTCATTATATTCCAAGTGATTAAGGTAAACATTTTATGTGCTGTTAAAGAAGTGTCATTGAGTGTAAGTGTAACCATGGAAATGGCTTAAAAAGCAGTGAGTGGGCAAAAATGTTCCATCGCTGGAGGATTCGGTGGCTGACCGGACAGTCATGTGAGTAACTATTTCATTATGATATGTGTTTGGGAGAATTTGCGTATAATCCTCATGAGAGAGAGAATAGGGATGTTTAATAACAGGTAAAAGAATGATAGCGCGATCTGAACGATTAATTTGAGGTAAAGATAATAAATATGTGAAATGTAAAAGAATCCCTTGGGGAATGTATTCAGTAAAATATCAGTGTAAATGATGAATGATATAAATATGAGAAAGCAAGCGTAATATTATTAATAATAAAATTATATAAATGAATGAATATTATGATGAATTTTATATGAAAAGTAGTAGCTTCCGAGCTCCTTTAGAGGAATTAATACATGTTATGAATACATGTTCTTATGGTAAAAATGATTGTTACTGGAAATATCTGTTCCCGAAGGAAACAGGATATAAATTGTCCGATTGAGCTATGTACATTAACAAATTCACAAAGAAATTTGATAAAATGGTCCGGCTAGCTCAAAATAGTTGCCAGCGTTTCGCCCCAGTGTACCAATGGGCTCTTCAGTTGGTTATGGTACACCTCACCAAGACGCGTGGCTAGTACATACTGTGAAGGCCGCTGCAAGGCACAAAATGTCGCCACGAGCAGCGCCAATGTACTACGGAAGTCAAAACTTCCTTTCAAAAATAATGTTAGCTTACCTTGCTAATCCATACTGGAAATATCTGTTCCCGAAGGAAACAGGATGTAAATTGTCCGATTGAGCTATGTACATTAACAAATTCACAAAGAAATTTGATAAAATGGTCCGGCTAGCTCAAAACAGTTGCCAGCGTTTCGCCCCAGTGTACCAATGGGCTCTTCAGTTGTTTATGGTACACCTCACCAAGACGCGTTACTAGTACATACTGTGAAGGCCGCTGCAAGGCACAAAATGTCGCCACGAGTAGCGCCAATGTACTACGGAAGTCAAAACTTCCTTTCAAAAATAATGTTAGCTTACCTTGCTAATCCATACTGAAAATATCTGTTCCCGAAGGAAAAAGGATGTTAATTGTCCGATTGAGCTATGTACATTAACAAATTCACAAAGAAATTTGATAAAATGGTCCGGCTAGCTCAAAAAAGTTGCCAGCGTTTCGCCCCAGTGTACCAATGGGCTCTTCAGTTGGTTATGGTACACCTCACCAAGACGCGTGGCTAGTACATACTGTGAAGGCCGCTGCAAAGCACAAAATGTCGCCACGAGCAGCGCCAATGTACTACGGAAGTCAAAACTTCCTTTCAAAAATAATGTTAGCTTACCTTGCTAATCCATACTGGAAATATCTGTTCCCGAAGGAAACAGGATGTAAATTGTCCGATTGAGCTATGTACATTAACAAATTCACAAAGAAATTTGATAAAATGGTCCGGCTAGCTCAAAACAGTTGCCAGCGTTTCGCCCCAGTGTACCAATGGGCTCTTCAGTTGGTTATGGTACACCTCACCAAGACGCGTGGCTAGTACATACTGTGAAGGCCGCTGCAAGGCACAAAATGTCGCCACGAGCAGCGCCAATGTACTACGGAAGTCAAAACTTCCTTTCAAAAATAATGTTAGCTTACCTTGCTAATCCATACTGGAAATATCTGTTCCCGAAGGAAACAGGATGTAAATTGTCCGATTGAGCTATGTACATTAACAAATTCACAAAGAAATTTGATAAAATGGTCCGGCTAGCTCAAAACAGTTGCCGGCGTTTCGCCCCAGTGTACCAATGGGCTCTTCAGTTGGTTATGGTACACCTCACCAAGACGCGTGGCTAGTACATACTGTGAAGGCCGCTGCAAGGCACAAAATGTCGCCACAAGCAGCGCCAATGTACTACGGAAGTCAAAACTTCCTTTCAAAAATAATGTTAGCTTACCTTGCTAATCCATACTGGAAATATCTGTTCCCGAAGGAAACAGGATGTAAATTGTCCGATTGAGCTATGTACATTAACAAATTCACAAATAAATTTGATAAAATGGTCCGGCTAGCTCAAAACAGTTGCCAGCGTTTCGCCCCAGTGTACCAATGGGCACTTCAGTTGGTTATGGTACACCTCACCAAGACGCGTGGCTAGTACATACTGTGAAGGCCGCTGCAAGGCACAAAATGTCGCCACGAGCAGCGCCAATGTATTACGGAAGTCAAAACTTCCTTTCAAAAATAATGTTAGCTTACCTTGCTAATCCATACTGGAAATATCTGTTCCCGAAGGAAACAGGATGTAAATTGTCCGATTGAGCTATGTACATTAACAAATTCACAAAGAAATTTGATAAAATGGTCCGGCTAGCTCAAAACAGTTGCCAGCGTTTCGCCCCAGTGTACCAATGGGCTCTTCAGTTGGTTATGGTACACCTCACCAAGACGCGTGGCTAGTACATACTGTGAAGGCCGCTGCAAGGCGCTGCAAGGATTAGCAAGGTAAGCTAACATTATTTTTGAAAGGAAGTTTTGACTTCCGTAGTACATTGGCGCTGCTCGTGGCGACATTTTGTGCCTTGCAGCGGCCTTCACAGTATGTACTAGCCACGCGTCTTGGTGAGGTGTACCATAACCAACTGAAGAGCCCATTGGTACACTGGGGCGAAACGCTGGCAACTGTTTCGAGCTAGCCGGACCATTTTATCAAATTTCTTTGTGAATTTGTTAATGTACATAGCTCAATCGGACAATTTACATCCTGTTTCCTTCGGGAACAGATATTTCCAGTATGGGTTAGCAAGGTAAGCTAACATTATTTTTGAAAGGAAGTTTTGACTTCCGTAGTACATTGGCGCTGCTCGTGGCGACATTTTGTGCCTTGCAGCGGCCTTCACAGTATGTACTAGCCACGCGTCTTGGTGAGGTGTACCATAACCAACTGAAGAGCCCATTGGTACACTGGGGCGAAACGCTGGCAACTGTTTTGAGCTAGCCGGACCATTTTATCAAATTTCTTTGTGAATTTGTTAATGTGCATAGCTCAATCGGACAATTTACATCCTGTTTCCTTCGGGAACAGATATTTCCAGTATGGATTAGCAAGGTAAGCTAACATTATTTTTGAAAGGAAGTTTTGACTTCCGTAGTACATTGGCGCTGCTCGTGGCGACATTTTGTGCCTTGCAGCGGCCTTCACAGTATGTACTAGCCACGCGTCTTGGTGAGGTGTACCATAACCAACTGAAGAGCCCATTGGTACACTGGGGCGAAACGCTGGCAACTTTTTTGAGCTAGCCGGACCATTTTATCAAATTTCTTTGTGTATTTGTTAAAATGATTGTTGTCAAGGGAGAAGAGTAATATATATTTGGAGATGTAGATCAAACGTTGATTTTGAATTTATTTAGTTCTCTGATGGCAACTTGCCTAATTAATGTATAAGCGCCATGTAGCACATTGAAGTAATTTGTCACGCTAGGAATGCGTTGAAATGCTCGGTAAAACTAATTATGAGGGACAGTTGGTCGTGGTAATTGAACTGTGATAAGTCCTCAAGTTGTGATAAGTGATCACGAGGCATTGTGTGTTGTATGTTAAAAAAGGGTGCTATTTATGTTGTATTATGAGAGCTGGTATGAGGTGAGGCCTGCCCTAAGTCGCTAATGTTATAAGTCCTCCAAATTGGGATACTGCTCCCGAGGCATGTGGAAGGATCGAACTCAGAGTCGTCCGTGTTGAAGCCCCTTAAATATCGGTTATATTATTGAATTTTCTTACCCGCCAATGAGGACACTTCATAATTATTATATACCGAAGCTAAGAGAATAGGTTTGTTGAGCCTAAATATGTTGTTTTGTGATGTTATATTGGAAGTCTTGTCATTCAGAGAATTGCATTTGAAACAGCTATGTAGAAAACTGATGTAGCCAGTCACTTGTGAAGCGAGACTGTGGACTCTCTTCTCTCCCAGCAATGAATCACGCTAAGTAGTTTAGACTAGACCCTCACCCTCTGGTATTGCGGTAGGTCGGGGAACGGACCGTCTGAGTCATAATACACAAAAGTGTTTAAAGATTGTTTGAACGACTCGGTCTTTGAACCGAGGTCCCTTATAAATTATTATCGCTTGCAGAGTTCAGATCGTTGCTTTCTTATAATATAATGGTCTTTTAAGAGAAATAATGATAAATCCCTAACTTTATTATTATATGAGTCAGTGATTCACGAGTTCTATTGAGGACATTAGATTCCGGGAGTAATCTTAAGTTTGACTTGTTCAGTAGTCTTCTGTATCTCGGGAGTACGCAAATTTTTCCGAATTACGGTAGTGAGTTGTTAACTTGAGAGAGAGGGATGGTAACATATGAGCATTGTGAAAGCCCAAAATTAAGTGATGATTAACCATATTTTGGAAATTTTGATATTTATGAGTAAACAAGATATACTCGTGTAAATAGTAATTGATGTGTATTAAATTGATAACACAGTGTAGGTAAACATTACCGAGCCATTTGGAGCTCTTTATTTTAAAGAATTTAAAAGGACACCATATGGAAGTGAAACTTAGTAGAAGTTTGTTAGTTTTTGGAGGACCAGTCAGTATGATTTTGTAATTGTTTAATATGAATTCCTTGTTCAACTTTGGACAAGTGTGAAGTGGAGTGTCAGTATTTTTATTTGTTTAATTTTTGTAGCGCCATATATTTGGATAATTAAATGTTTTAATAGTAGATGTTGATTTTTGTTTATTTTTGGAAGTGTATCCTCTGCTTAATCCAAAGTGTGTAAGTCACAGAGTGGGAGAACAAACCATGGACCCCGATACTCCCGATTGAGCATTGCTGGCAAACTGTGATTTGCATATTTCATTGTTGAATGGGCACAGTATACCTCTCACATCTGATTAATGCATTATGTTAAAAGGTTATTTTTATGCAATTAATTTCTATGAAAACAGTGCAATAGCAGACAACCTACCATAAGAATATGTTTATATATTTCTTGTATATGGTGTTTATTTTTCAGGCTGATACTGGGTCTGTATGCATTCCTTTGTGTATCATTTTCTATTACTATATAATGTCCACTGTTCTTATGTAAAAGTAGCATTACCTACGGTTTGGTCCTTATAAGCCAAACATTATCGCATGGTAATATATATTCGTAGTTAAATTATGTTATTTACTTGTTATCAATTAAATTCATTTTAACATCCGGTTCCATTACTAATTAGCATAGTCATAGAGCAGGATCCCAATGACAATACAAAGACAAGTAGACTACTATTCATAGAACAATCTGCAATATCACGCAAAAGTTACTGTATTTCTGATTTGTAATACAAAAGACAGCCGCTAGATGTTAACACATTCAACAATAAAAGGAATTCAGCATAGAGACATTAAGATTAATAAAACATAAACATAATATCAGTAGTAGAACACACCTTAGTTAGTTATTGTTGTTTTAAGGGGCGGAACTTCGAGGCCATCTCAGCGAAGAGTATAACCCTGCAATTCTAGTACATATTATATACAATATATTGTGCATGATACCTTCCGCCATAAGGTATAGATTCAAATCTGCCGTAACAGCAGCGGTTTTAAGAGTACAAAATTACACCCAAAATGTCGCATTGGTTCCGGTGTCTTAAATACAATAAAATTAAATAAAATTAGACATAAAATGCAAAATCTTTTAGAGTGCCACGCGGATTAGCGGCTAACATTCTTGGCTGTTGCCTTGGAGGTCCGAGTTTGCATCCCGGCTCTGCCAAGAAATTTTAAATCTGATCTGAGAGCTGGAACGGAGTACTCTGCGCCTCCCGAGGTAAAATTTGGAAGTTGTTTTCCGTGGTTTCCCATTTCTACTCGAAGCAAATACCGGCATAGTTCCAAACTGAAGGCCACAGAAACCTCCTTTCCAATCCTCATCTGAATTACAAATACACACACTACTGCAGCAATCACAGTGCAGAAAAAATCCATACGCACTGAAGTTCATGGGCCTACATGACCATGACATTGCAAAGCCTCTAAATCAATCAAAAACAAAAACAGAATCATTGGTTGGTTGGTTGGTTCCTTAGTTTAGGCGCTGAGATAACGCAGTCATGTAGCCCCGTGTACTTTGGGTGTGTGTGTAGAATCTGTCTGATAACCGGTGTTAATTGTGATGGCTGTATTAGTGTGTGTTATCTGTGATTCAGGTAAGGACTGCGGACGATCAATTTCAAGTTTAGTTCCTACTTTTGCTACCAAATGCTACCGTACACGACACCTAGCTGCAAACTTGGCTACTAGATCCCATCGCAATCAACACCTGGAGGAGAACGTTGGAACTAATATAGCGTTAATCAAATCTAACCTACAAATTTGAGCTTCACACAAGTGTAGTTAGTGGAAGGTTCTTTTGCATGCCATAAATCTTTTACATGCCATAAATCTATGACATGGACCCGCCAGCTTTACTTTCCCTCCGAAGGAAGGCATACTGAGGGATTTTTAACGCTCTTAAAAAATCCGATGACTTCGGTCTGGTTTGACCCCGCGACGTTGGGTATAGAAGCTCAATATGCTACCAACTACGCCACCGAAGCCGCCAAAAACAGAATCATTTAAGCTCATTTAATCTCAATAGCCTACTAAGTTTCGTGGTGATATCTCCAGCCGTTATAACGTTACGCCGCATGCAAGGTTAGCCAATTTCTTTCTTAATTTCAATACCCTACAACGACTCCTATTAATATTTTTAGCCTACTTTTCACATTTTGCAAAAATGAGGAAAAAGTAGACTTATGAGATCGGGCAAATGTGTGTCTGTCTGTCTGTCTGTCTGTCTGTCCCCCTATCAACTCCTAAACGGCTGCAGCAATCGATACAAAATTCGGTAGGAGTAAAGATCTATACCTGAATATCTCACGGCCATATTTGAAAATGATGTCAGTGCTACCAACTGCTGAAAAATCGCAATTGAAATTTGAGCTCCATGTTGGATATCTTGGAATGTATGAATGGGAGCTATTTCAAAATTGGCACACCTATAGATAATAATATTGCAGTTTAAATTCCAGGAGGCCATATATGGCAGTGTTGCCAAAATGATTATAAGCCTGCTGATAAGTCCAAATTTTAAATGCATATAACTTCTACACTATCAATTGGATTTCAACCAAATTTCGTATGTGCTATGTGTACATAAACAGATATGACTGAGCGTATTCTTAAGAGCCACCAGGGCTGCCAACTGTTAATAAATGCTCTCATTTTTTAAAAATCCAAATACCCATATATTCGAAAGTATGCAAGCCGACAGCTTTAAACTATGCACACGTATAGTACCTGAAATTCTATATTAATTTGGAGTAACGTATATACGTCAGTGCTACCAACATGATTCTAAGCGTGCTGAGAAGTCCAACTTTAAATACATGTAACTTCTATACTATCATTTGGATCTCAACCAAATTTCGTGTGTGCTTTGTGTACTATAACAGATATGACTATGCCGATTCTTAAGTGTAACCAGGGCTGCCAACTGTTAATAAATGCTGACTCTATTTTTGTTACCCTAATATCAAAATATGAGAAAATATGCAAGCCAATGGCTCTAAACTTTGCACACGTATAGTAGACTACCTGGCATTCTAGATTAAATTGAAGTAACTAATATAGGCCTACGCCAGCCAGTGCTGCCAACATGATTCTAAGCCTGCTGATAGGTCGAATTTTAAAATGCATGTAACTTCTATACTAACTAATGGATTTCATTCAAAATTGACACAACAATAGATCATATTATTTGAGATTATTTCTGACCAATACATGTATGTCATTGTTGCCAACATGATTTTACGCGTGCTGTTAGATCCAATGTTTAACTGCATGTGACGTCCATGCTATCCATTGGACTTCAACCAAATTTTGTATTCTGTACCTTAAGAGATGGAACTAAGAATATGTTCAGTCACCAAGGCTGCCAACTGTAGTTCTCTATTAGGGCTACATTATGCCATGTATACAGTATTTCGAACTAATTAGAAATTTCGATATTACCAAGTTAATTTCGTCATTATTCTAGATAGATCCATTGGCATTGGCATGAATCTTAAATTTTAAGAAAAGAAGGCTCTTTAGTTCGTCACGGAACTTCTTGCTTAAAATACGTATTCAGATTTTTATGGCGCTCAGACCAGTGTTAAATTACTGTCAGAGGCAGAATTGAACCATGGAGTCCTCAATCTCAATATGTACCCCGGGAACATAAAAGGTGTTGATTTCTTCCTCTTCCGCTCCTTTTGCTGGGGCATTTGAATTTTCATGAGTAAGCAATTCTACAAAAACTAGCCAGGTCACGACAGGCGCAAATCCTTGTTAAAACACGGTCGGAACAGATGTAAGCTTTGTCTGAATATCGAATGAACCAGTTTGTAATAACAAAAGATGTCGATGTATTTCCGTTTGTGGTGAACATGCTGTCACTCTTTGTAAATGTCGGTTGAACCCTAAGCGCTGTAAATGCCATGTCATGCCTTACTGGTCCAGATCGTGAGAACTCATACTTCTCGTGTATTACCAGCCACTTCTCTGCAGCTATGCAGATGTTCCTTTTCTAGAATCGAACTCAGGACTTAAGAGCTCTTGTTTGTTCCTGTCAGTGGAGCTGATTCGTGAGAGCCGAGGCTCGAACCCGTAGTCTGTTTGTTTGAAGGCAAGTTTCTTTACATGTCATGAAAACCTCCTTTCTTTTGTAAAGCCGGTCTGGATACGAACAGAGACCCTTCATATTAGCAAGACTTGAAGAAACTACTTCTCAACTACTATATAGTTTCATAAAAAATAGTCCATAGCCACTATTTAATTATATAAATAAGATTCCGTTGAAGTACAGTCATTCGGGATAACATTGTACCAGTCAGGATAGTCTAATTTTGTACCTTTGTCTAATTTTACAAACATGTTGTAAAATAGTTGTAAATACTATTTAGAGTTGATATTGTTAATTAATTTGAGAGGCGTGTGACATCTAGTCGGAAAGCACCTAAAAGATGCAACAACAACAACAACAAGAACACTCAAGCATGGCAGAAGTCAGATGATGTTACATTTAGGGCTCAACTACTTCTTGAATTCTGATTTTTTTGTTTTTCGTAATTTTTGTTTATAGTTAGGCCTATACTTATTAGTTTTTTGTTTGTTTTTTTGTTTTATTAATTTTCGGTGTTTTCACATTTAGGTTTCCACTTCAATTGTGTTAAAAGGGGCAGATGACCTCGTAGTTCCATCCCATAAAACAACAATAACTAACTATCTTCGAATTGATGACAAATGATTGAATTTTGTATTTTTATACTAACTAGAAAGCATTATTCTTTTCACGCGTGTACTAATTTTAGTGTTACCCTAACTTAACACTGAAAGAGCAAAATGATTTCCCGGTCAATGCATGTGATATTATCAAAGTGAAATGCCGTGTCCTTTGGTTCGGATTCCACGTAAAAATAAAAATCACAAGATTTACAGTCACGTAAAACTATAATATTCCTTCCTTCTTCCATTCTGTCAGTATCAGAGTGTGAGTGTCATTGTGGAAAGTGAAAACTTGTATTGCTGTTTTAAGTTGAACATTAGTCGGGAACTATGCTTTATTAATATTCATACAATATCTGGGAATAGAAAGGACCAGATGATTTCGCGAAGAAATCTGAATTTAATATTATATCATCACAATTGTTAACTGTCGAACATTTACAAATTGATAAATGCAAATACAACATATCAAATGCTAATGAAATCTAACACAAAATATGTTGAAAGTAGATTTTGAAACTTTGCTTTCACTGATAATGTATCTTTGTGTCCGAGCTCCCCTCGCCCCAACAATGTATTATTTTTGACTCGGATCAACCTCCTCCAGAAGCAAACGCCACTGAAACCTACATTGCCACAGCTGTCAGACACAGCTAGTGGACGACAACAGTGAGGAAATAAGTGGTTCCTCATTTTAGATCTAGAGTGTACCTATGTTTAAACAACAGTGGTGGGTTTATAAATAAATTTAAGGGTGTAGGCTTATTTTGGGAGAAGATTCCTTGTTGTTGTTTACTTTAGGGGGGGGGGGGGGGCGTGGTGGCTCAGCGGTCTAGCTGTATGCCTCTCACCAAGGCGGTCCGGGTTCGATTCCCGGTCAATGCATGTGAGATTTTCGAAGTGAAATGCCATGTCCTGTGGTTCGGATTCCACGTAAAAAGGAGGTCCCGTGGCTCATGATCTCAAGATTAACGGTCACGTTAAACTACAAGCTTCCTTTCCTTTTTTTTACTTTAGGGGCTGCGTGATCATATAGTTCCGCGTATTTGGGTGTGTGATTACCAATGTTATTGCGATGGCTGCACTAGTGTGTGTATGTGTTCGTATGTGGTCTTAAGTGGGAGCCATCCCAGCATTTGCCTGGAGTAGAAGTTGGGGGGGGGGGGGGACCCGGCTCTGCCAATACATTTTATTCTAGGGCTGGAACGGGTTACACTCAGCTTCGTGAGGCAAAAGTGAGAAGAGGTGGGTTCGATTCCTACCCCAGCCATTCTAGAAGTAGCTTCCGTGGTTTCCCCACTTCTATTCGTGAGAAATACTGGGATTGCTCCTCACGTAAGGCCACGGCCAGTTCCTTCCCGATCCTCATCTTAATTACTTAATTAATGTCGCAAACAACAACAGCAACTACTACTTCATGGGGATCCAACTAGCCTCCCAGCTGATCCCCTTAAACTCTATTTAATACCCTCTTTTTTTCTCGGTGGTATTTTGTAGTTCTCTTCAAGAACCTCCAACTACTCTAGCTACATTCACGTGACCGCAGACACGACTGATCAAGGCAGATTTCCCAAAGCTGTGATTCACAGACTTGTTGATAAGGTAACCGGTGAAAAAGTGTGTGGTTCACGGATGAATGAGCACGGTTCTGTAGCCACTTGGGATTAGATGTTGCCAACAAGAACTTACCATTTGAAATTGATGCCAGGAAATCTTTGGGTTAGAAAATAGTATGGGACTGCCTTTACATTAGAGGAGAATGCAATACATCCATTATTCATGTATTTACCTAGGTATATACGTAATCTATTTTAAGTTATATGTAATTATTTCTTCATTTATTAAAATGTTTAAATCGCTTATCCTCCCAGCTTACCCACGGACTATGTAAGGAATCATTCCTCTACCGTCGCAAGGACGGTGTCTGGGAGCACATATAACTGGGGATGGTGACAGGTCCATCGCTCAGGCGACCGCTAACTTGGATCTAATTAAGGAAAGGTCAGGGAAGACATTTTGGAAGGAAGCGTCAGCCATGAACCTGTTGAAAGGAACCGTTCCGGCACATTATCCTGGTGGTGAAAATGGGAAATGACGACAACCATTTTCAGGATGGCCGAGGTCGGATTTGAACCCACGCTCTCCCATGCCTTCTAAGGTAGGGTCACTGAAGCTGAGTTGACTCCATTCCAACCCTCAAATTATAATTAAATTTCTTTGAGACAGGAGACTCAGGAGACCTCTAGACCACTTAAGACAGCACATAAGCACAATAAAAGCCAGAAAGAATTGGGTTTTGATTCCAACCCCCGCCACCCTAATGTGGTCTTTCTGTGGCATTTCCACTCCAGGCAAATACTGGAATGGTATCTCAGCTTAAGGCCATGGCTGCCTCCTTCCACACTCCTGGCACCCAATTACAAATACTCAGTCTAGTACTGCCATAACAATGACGCATGTTATCAGATAGATTCCATGCACACCCAACTACACAGGGATACATGACCACAATTTCGCAAAGCACCTTGGTGTTGGTGTTGTTGTTTCCTTTGGGGGACATCGTGGTCATTTGGCCTCGTGTACTTTGATGTGTGTGTGGTAGGCCTAGTAGTAGTTGTATGTGTGTATTTGAAATTTAGGTGAGGTTCGGGAAGAAGGTGGCCGTTGTGTTTTAGGAACCATCCTGGCGTTTGCCTGAAGTAGAAGTGGAATACCACGGGAAACCACTTTCAGGATAGCTGAGGTGGGAATCGATCCCACCTTTCCTCAGTTTTGTCTCACGAGGCTGAGTGTACTCCGTTCCAGCCCTCAGACCAAAATTGAATTTCTTGGCAGAGCTGGGAATCGAACCTGAATCCCCGGGCGACAGCCAATAATGCTAGCCACCACACCTGGATATGGACGAATCTAAATGAATCAATAACTCTATTATAACCAGGCTATCTCCTTACAGCGACCTCACGATTAAAACCCACTGGGACACTCTTTTTTTTTTTTGTAAAATCTGAAATACCAGACGTAATTTTTATTTACAAAATCCCGCTTGTATTGGCCTAGTATGAAATGAAAGTAAGGGAGTGAGAGGGCTGAAAGCGCCATGTGTACCGCTTCGTCCTTCCCTACTGCCAGTAATTACTGTGGTATTCATTCCGATTACAGAAGGGTTTCAAACAGTGCGGCGCGACACACTGGCAAGTGATGGCTGTACACAATGATTCTCAAACACCGCAGCCTAGTTTCGTGCTTTAAGTCGCACAACACGACTGTTAGTGGGAGCTGGAAGTCCGAATCCCAGCGTTTACAGTGGCCATTCTGCGTGGGGTTTCTTCCTGTTTTTCCACACTTCCTTCATGGGAATGCAGGGATAATACCTTACTTCAAGTCCCGGGGCACTTGCTTGAAATCCAGACTCTATTAAATACAGCTGAACACACTCCTACAGTCACTACAGAAAGGTGGCTTCAGTGGCGTAGTTGGTAGCATGCTGAGCTTCTATGCCCAAGGTCGCGGGTTCAAACCCGGCCGAAGTCGTCGGGTTTTTTAAGAGCGTTAAAAATCCCTCAGTATTCCTTCCTTCGGAGGGGAAGTAAAGCCGGCGGTTCCATGTCATAGATTTATGGCATGATAAAGAACCTTCCACTAATTACACTTGTGTGAAGCTAAATTATAGGTTAGATTTGACTGACGCTCTCAGGTTCCATCGTTCGTAGCCAGGAGCCGACTGCGGTGGCATATAGTAACCAAGTTCTGAACTACTCTAGATGGTCGTTGACGGTGGCGTTTGGTAGCAAAAGTTGGAACTACTTGAAAATCGTATGTCTGCAGTCCTTACTTGCATTAAAAACAGATACACACACTAATACAGCCATCACAATTAACACCGGTTATCAGACAGATTCTACACAGACCCAAAATACATGGGGCTACATGACCGCGTTGTCGTAGCCCCTAAACTGAGGAACCAACCAACTATCACTACAGAAACACAGACAAAATCAACACACACCCAAGTACATGTGTATAATGACCAAGTTGTCCCAAGCCCCTAGAATGAGTTAACAATACAAATGGGCCTCAGATAGTATTCTTTAGTAACCATCTAGATGGCCCTTATGATTTTTATAATTAAATGCTTAAGATAAAATCCCGCGGGGTAGCCGTGCGCCTTGAATCACTCTCCACAACCGCGTTGCGGAGCTGCAGTAAGTCCGGAGATCGGAGGTTTGAACCCCGCACCGACAGTGGATGTCCTGAGTGTGGTTTTTCCCCGGATATATCCTCCCTCCCTCCAGGGAAATGCCGGGATAGTGCCCTTTTTTAAGCCTCGCGGCAACTACCCCGATATATGACCCAATTAATACAGATAAGACACACTAGTACAGTCACCACAGGACCACAGGTTATCAGACAAAATTTAACACACTACCCAAGTACACGGAGTTGACGACCAAGATATCCCAAGCCCATTAAAAAAATATTAACCACAAGCTTAAGATTTAAAAGAAATATTTTAGGATTACTTACTATAGGCCTACCTATAGAATGATAGACTAAGATTCGAATCATGTTTTTTCTGGACCCATAATTTAATTGGCACGATTTAAGTTCTACTTGGTCAAACCTGTCTTAATTATTTGAACATGTTTTAAACTGTAATTGATTTTTCATCAGCAATATCACAGATAACAAGCAAAAACTTAAGTAACACTGAATAAGAAGAATTTTTGTCTAAAAAAAAACTGGGACCATTTTGGGGCAAGTAGCTTAAGCTTGTGAACTTTACTATTCTGGCAGCCTTACTTAACGTAAGTGTAACTACAGTGAGTGGACTTTCTTTAAACTTGTAATCTTTTAATTTAGTGTCGATTTACTTTGATTATTTTATTGGTTTACTTGATTTTTTTTAGGGAGTGGGGGCTAGATGACGTCGCTGTTTCGCCCCTTAAAACAACAATAACTAACCAGAATTGGTATTTTCTTATACTCAACATATTTAGAGAGTTAAACCCAATGCAATTTCTGCATCACAAAAGAATGTTAATATTTTGATACTCCACCACCACTTTTAACTTCAAGAGCAGTAATGGTACTAGTGGGCCGTTCCTTCTTGACCGGTACATACGTGGTGTCTCCGCGCACAGTGAGCCTTCATACCTTTGTGATCAATGCAAATAAAGTGTGCATGTGCATATTCAGTGGTCTCAATGTTCTACTCGGGCTTACGACCGGCCACGAATGACCGGTTCATGTATAACCCACAAAAAGAATTGTAAAACAGAATTTTACTGCACACTAACCATTCCTAATAACTGCCAATTTTTGACATTTATTGCATAGTACTTTCAAATATTTAAAATTATATGTTGTTTCATGTGAGTAACATGGTCATTTGTCCCCGTGTACTTTGGTGTGTGTAGAATTTGTCTGATAACCTGTGTTGTTTTGGTATCTGCAGTGGTGTGTGTATTTGTAGTTCAGGTGAGGATTGAGAAAGAGGTGGCTGTGGCCTTCAGTTAATAACCATCCCGGCATTTGCCTGGCGTAGAAGTGGGAAACCACGGGAAATGATTTCCAAGATACCTGAGGTGAGAAATGAACCCACCTCTTTTCAGTTTGGTCTCATGAGGATCAGTGTACTACATTTCAACCCTTAGACCAGAAAAAAAATATTTGGCAGAGCCGGGAATCGAACCCATACCTTTGGGGTGACAGCCAAGAAAGCTAGCCTTCCCAGTCCCGGAAGTAAACTACCTTACATTTGTAATTGCATGTATAATTTTCTAATCAATCAACCGTAAATCAAGTTGTTGTTTTTACTCATTTTATGTGTTGCAGACTCAATGGGTGCTTGCCCCGTCTACACAAAGAAAGAAAGAAAGAAAGAAAGAAAGAAAGAAAGAAAGAAAGTTCGTGTATTTGGGTGTGTGCTGCTAAAGCTTCCTCTTGTTCGTCAAATTCTTCGGGTGAATAATAAATTTTGAGATTGGCTGCATTCATAACGACCTCGTTTCCTGTTTCTAAATGCTTTATTCTGTATGCATTATTCTGTAGGTCTCTGATAACCTCGAACGGGCCGTGATAACCGAAATTGAACTTTTTATACTTCCGTGCTTCTGGATCTGAACTGGCTGGCTTTCTGACTAACACTTTTTCCCCCAATGAGAAGCGGTCTGTGATATCGCTTCGCACGATTTCTTCTCTGGTGTCTCTCTGCCTGTGCTTGGAGATATTCGAATGTTCGCTGGATCCTCAATTCTCGTCCTGGCTGTGCGTCTACAGGTAAAATGGAATAACACCAGTCCATGGTCTCTCCGGTCTCTGATCCAAATGTAGAGTCACGGGCACCTGACCTGTCGCTTCATGCACAGTATTATTTATGCAGTATTCTATTACTTCCAGGAAATCGAACCATTTCCAGTTCTCTTCAGAGCAGTACATTTTCATGAACTTCTGTAATTCTCTCATAACGCGCTCAACAGGACTTGCCTCAGGATGGCGAATGGTGGATAAAATCTGCCTAATTCCTAAATTTTCCAATTCCCGACGAAATTCTGCGCTAGTGATGCAGCTCCCATGGTCTGAGAGTAGGTTATCCGGTTTCCCAAGTATCGGAATAACTCTCTCTTTCAGGCGTTTCAATACCTGCTTTGAGCTTGTCTTCCGTATGGGGCATAATACCATCATTTTTGAGAATACCTCCATGGCTACAAAAATATGTCTATTGCCTCTACGTGCTCTAGGCAGTGGTCCAAAATTGTCTACACTCGTTAGCTGCCTTGGCTTTTCTGGTAACAACGGAATAGGTCGTTGTCTCATTAAAAAGGGATTTAGCTTTACCCTTTGGCACAAATCGCATGTCCTAATAGCATTTCTCACAGTTTCTCTCAACTTTGCCAAGTGAATGCTTCTTTCAGTAGAGCAGTGATTTTGTCTATCCCGGGATGTCCAAACGCTCTGTGTGCTAGCCATACCAATCTCCTCTGCAAAGATGCAGGAATAACAATTCTTTGGCGGGTATGTTCCACATCATCCCACTTGTATAGCATCTGATTGTACCATACATAATCTGTTGATAATGCCTCTGCCTCTCTGTATATTGCAGTTCCCCTTGCTAAGCGTCCCTCGAAGTAATCAATCATCATCTTCAACCACGGATCTTCGCGTTGTAGGTTGGTAAGATTCATCAAGTCATCCAAGGTCTTCTGATCTCGATTATCAATCTGGACAGCTAGATTTTCCTCTTCTCTTGGGTATCGGCTTAATATGTCCGGTATTACATTCTCTTTCCCTGGACAGTATTCTATTTCCACATTGAACTGTTGAATATACAGGGACCATCTTGTCAACCTCTGGCTAGACAAGTCCGTTTTTAACAAAAATGGTCTGTTCTGAGGACTATTTGAAAACCATACACGAGTTTGCGCCAGTACTGCAACGCGTACAAAATTGCGAGCAACTCTATCTCTGTAATCGTGTAATTTTTCTCATGGGCCTTCAACCTCCTACTTATAAAGGCAATAAAGACTTTCTTTTCGGGCTTATCAACATTTTCTTGGAACAGCATCGCTCCTATCCCAACAAGTGATGCATCCGTCTGTATGATGAACTTCTGGGTATAATCAGGGTATCCCAGCTTCACATATTCCAAAAGCATTTGTTTTGACCTCACGAATGCTTCTTGACATTGCTCCGTCCAATTCCACCTGCCGCCTTTCTTCAATAGATCCTGCAGGGGTGCTACAGTCGTAGTATAGTTTGGGCAGTGGTTCGAAAAGAATCCAATTACTCCCAAATACTGTCGGACGTGCTTTACTTTCGTGGGTCGAGGAAAATTTCGAATTACCTCTAATTTCTCTGGGTTTGGCTTAACTCCATTTTCATCAATAACATGCCCTAGGAATTTAACTTCCCTCTGACAGAAGTGCGATTTCTTGATATTATCCTTAAAATTAGCTTCTCGAAGGTTATCCAGCAATTTCTTCAGGTCTCTCATGTGCTCCTCCAGAGATTCTGATGTGAGTAAAATGTCGTCTAGGTACCTTATGGTACTCTCTTTAACCTTATCTGATAGATTGCGATCTAACGCTCTTATCAGGGCTGAACCAGCTGTTTTCAAACCAAAAGGTAGCCTTAAAAACGTGTATGTATGTTGATCAAACATAAATCCTGTCAATAGACTAGTTTTCTTCTCTAATTCAAGATGGTGAAAGCTTGAAGTGATATCTAAATTTGTGAATATGGTCTTCCCTTTGAACTTCCTGAGGATTTCTTTAATAGGTGGCACTTGGTCGAACTCCGGAATTACCTTCATATTTAAGTGTCTCAGGTCCAGGCATACTCTGACAGTCCCGTCTGTCTTAGGTACGATTACCAATGGGCTTACATAAAGCGTAGGTGTTTTCTCAATAACACCGGCCTCCAACATCTCCTGAATTGCCTCTTTGACCTTAGCATAGTGCTTTTCGGCTATAGGGTAGGGTTTCTGCCTAAATGGTGCCCAGTCACTAACTTGGAAAGCATAAGTGAAGTTCTTTATACGACCAGGTCTCGAGTCAAATACTTCCTTCTGTTCCAATAATAATTTCTTCAGGTTTTCTTTCTCTCTTGGCCCAATTTTTGCTTCTTCTAGTTTTTCCGAAATATGTTCTTCCAGTTCGGGTTCCAGATCTTTCTCCATGTCTGCGGCTAGTGTTTTCAGTTCATCTTCTAACTGCTCAATAGCTAACACTTCTTCCTCGGCCACGTCTCTGTATGTATGCCATACTTGTTCATCTGTCCCTGATTCATTCTGATTGAGTGAGACCTCTTAGCCCTCGGCTTCCTCCTTCACACGGAACATAACTCTGTCCTGTGATAGGTCTATTACCACTCTGT
Source organism: Meconema thalassinum (assembly GCA_946902985.2). Classification (NCBI taxonomy): domain Eukaryota; kingdom Metazoa; phylum Arthropoda; class Insecta; order Orthoptera; family Tettigoniidae; genus Meconema; species Meconema thalassinum. The sequence goes on from OX336390.1 coordinate 548,364,434, forward strand.
ATTCCCTTATAAACTCTGCCCCAATAAGCAAGTTAAAAGGCAGTTTGTTTACTAGTAGAAAACTCTGTGAAAACATAGAGCCTCCTATCTGTAAATCTAGGAATACCTGATATTTGCATATCATCGTTCTGTCTGGAATTACACCTTTTATTTTGACACTTGAGATAGGTATTTTCAAAACATTTTCTCTCTGGGCTATTTCATTATACAAAGCTTGTGTCATAAGACACACTGTTGAACCCGTGTCTAATAGACTTCTTATTTTCAACCCTGCCACTCTTACTATTATAATAGGCAATTCTCTCTTGACCATGACCTGTGATCCTCCTGTATCCTCAATTAACTCTTCTGGTTTGGCTATCCAATTGATGATGTTGAGCGACTTCCATCCATCATATCCGAATTCTTCTAATTTTGGAGGGTTTTTTTTTCTACAGCGCCAGTCCCCTTAGAGTTTCTTCTCTCTTGTTCGCTGCATTGTAACTCCAAACTCTTGGCTCCGTCTCCATATCTGTCTGGCGACGTCCTGTTCTGCATAGCTTCTTGCCAGCGGACTTGTTGCTTCTGGGGCTCTTCTCTCCTTTCATCGAGGTATTGCAATGAAGCGTGATATCGTTCCTCTACCTCGTCATCGAAGTTACGTCTTCTTTCCTGGGGTCTCCAATTCCTATTGTTGCCTTCTTGGCCATTGTTACCTCCATTGTTTTGGTACGGTCTACCCCTGGTATTCTGTTTATTCCAAGAATTTCGGCCTCCTCTTCTTCTACCAGCATTCCCTTTGTACTTCGGCTGCCATCTTTTGGGTTCCTGTTCCCATTGACGTTCGTTGGAATCTAATGTTTCAGTGCTAGTAGCTTTGTTGTTCTTCGGAGCTTGGTACTGGTCAGTCTGCGTGTTGGTCACGTGTACCTGTTCCACGGTTCGATTCTGACGCATAGTATTTGATGTTGTGAGGTCTAGTTGCCTGAGAACTGCCTCCATTTCCATAGCGGTTTTTGCATTTGCCGAGATCAGCAGCCTCTGGATTTCGTAAGGAAGCTGTTTGGCAATAGCAATACATAGCTCCAGCTCGCTAGGTTTTTGGTCATGTTCTTTGAACCGACACATCTGAGAGATGAAGAATTCTGCGTACTTCGTTGGATTGTTGGTGCTGTATCTTTTTGAATACAAATCCAATCGCAAATTCTGCTGTGTTATTGGATCCCAGTCCCGTTTCAAAAAGGCCTCCCGAAACTCCTCTACAGTATCGAAAGTATAACGGAAACTGCGAAACCATAACGCACATTCTCCCTCTGTTATTTTCTCAATGGCTCGTAGCCTGCGCTCTTGTGGTATCCGCGCATCATTCAAATATTCAGACACTTCTTTGAGCCTATACTTCGGTGTCATATTACAATGGCTACCTGAGAATTTCCTTGGTTTATCTTCGCTTGCTCTAATGACGTTTATCACCTGGGTGTGCATAGCATTTTCATGTGGCGTAGAGGCTGCAACTGGTGCACCTGGCGTCATATAAGTACTTTCGCCTGGGCCTGTAGCGTTCCTTATTATAGGTTGGGTTTCCAAATCTGCCCACCTAGTTTTCCTCACATCTTCCACGCTGCCTTCACTTGACTTAGGATCTTTCATCAGGGTTTCCTCCTGTGCGATTATCCTAGTCTCCATTTGATTGTGGCGCATCTCTGCTCTTTCCAGTCGAGTAATTACCTCCTTTTCGATTCTGGTAAGCCTATCTCTATTCTCTTCGGCCACTTGAAATATTTTCTGCTTATCTTCCTTCAGGCTTTGCTTGATATGGGAGATTTCATCCTCTACATCTTCCTTTATTTGAGCAGTCGCTTGCCTCTGTCTTCTGGCCTTCTCTTACTTCGAGTTCTTCTCTCAACCCCTTAATTTCCTCTTGGATGTGTCCATTTACCTTTGATATTTCATTTTGGACCTTAATAATTTCACCTCTGTTCTCCTCTTGCATTTTATTAACGATGATAATGTCACTGTGAATTTGGTCCAATTCTTGATGAACTTTGCTCATCTGACCTTTCTTGTTGCCTACCAGCTCTTTACTTTCATTAGCGATGGCCTTAATCTCTCCTATTTCCTGACATTGACCTAATATGTTCTGATCCTGTTTCTTTAGATCACCGTTAATCGCTCTAGCATAGCTTTTCAACTTCTCGTCCCATTTATTGTCGTTTTCTTCTAACCTCTGATCTACCGTTCTAGTAAATTCTGAAAACTGTTTCGCTTGGCGTTCGAGATTCGCCTCATTTTGGATTTGAATATCCTTAATGTCATTAGACAGCGCATCTAACCTACTGTTGGTTTCATCCTGCGCGTGCTTACACGCCTGCAAATTACTTTCAAGCTTGGCTTCTATAGCTTCGAAACGTTTATCTGTCTTAACCTGCATTTCTGATATAAAGCTTACAACAGTTTCTGTTACTTCGGTCTTAATTGTATCTTGCATTTGACCTAGCTTATCGTTTAATTCAACCTTATTTGCATCCAATCGGTTGTTTATTTCAACCTGATTAGCATTCATTGCAACCTGATTCGCATTAATTGCCAGCTGATTGGCATCTAACCGATTACTCAATTCAATCTGATTATTATTGATTGCCTCCTGATTGGCATCTAAACGAGTGTTTATTCCATCCTGGAAAGCCTTGGCTTCCAGCTTATTCTGTTCATTAACAGCGTCAAAATGCTGTCTTAACCCTGCAATCACCTGCAAAATCTCCTCTGTACCAGCCATTCTTACAACAATACACTTTGGGATACAGGCAGGCTTCCTGGAAACATGTGTGGATACGTTTTGAAGAGAGATACAAGACACTGCACACATATTGCAAGATTGTACTAAAACTTTGAATTTTAGGATAAATTGTGGATTGGGTGTGTAGCGTTCATACCCTTGGGTAATTCTCTTCTCAATAGAGAGATTTTGCGTTACGTCAAAAGCCTACTGAACTCAAAAATCACTCAAACATAGTTTGAGGCAAAAAAAATACTATGGTTTTCCCCATGAAATACCACAAAAAATCTATGGGGTTTCCCTAAATCCCATAACCTCCACAAACCTGGGTGCCATGATAAATAAATGCAGAGCTTATGGGCCTCGTAAGACATCGCAGCAACCATCCAAGGACTCTGTTGTACTGTCGAATGCCCCACTTGGGCCTCGCCATGACAAATAAATGTACACCTCTGCGCCTATGGTGACCTGTATTATAAACTGGCCCACATATCAGCGCCATGATAATAAAATGAAGATCAGGTCTTGCAATGCCAAGATATACATATTGCACTACTGAGGCGATTCCACGATAGAATAATACCGCCCCATGTTACCTGGATCATGGTAAATAAGGTGTTTATCAAAATTTATATTGTTTGTATCGGAGCTTAGCTAAGGTTAGGTGCGGTCATCCCCTAATTCATGTTATTCGTTACTTTAATAGAGTTGTTTGCACTAAATCTAGACCGACTTTAGTTGTACCTATAGCTCAAATCACTGTACAGGACAACAATCTCCATGTATCCATGTGAGTAATCTCCATGGCAAATATGCTCCTGCCTCCAGCTAGCTTCAGTTCTCGGCGTGTACCGTTCTCCCACTGAGCAGTTGCATAATTTTGATTTGAGACTAAAAGGTATCAACTCTACAATGATAAAGCACAACTCTATTCTAAAGACTTTAATTCAGCACTAAATCATGGCTTCAAACAATATAAGGACACAATCCCAACAAACATAATACAAAATCAAACAAAATTTACTCCCACAATCCACTGATTATTCACAAATTATCCTATTAAATTCACATAATTATTCAATCCTTTACCCTCAAGTGCGCTGATGCACATGTAACTTCCATAAACACTGTACCTTTTTTATCGTATGTCACCTGGCGTGACTTCTTTAATCTTCACAAGAATAATTATTTCTCACAACACATCTTACTTTACATTATGTTCTCAAAACACATCTTACTTCACATTATGAGTGCCTTCTGTGTTTTACTTTACATTATGAGTGCCTTCTGTGTTCTGTATCTCTCTTCCCACCAAAATGCTTTAGCATGCATTAGCCAATTCATGGGTTGCACTACAAATCTACTTGCAACTCCACAATTATGTAAATGTACCCCTAATTCCCTTTTTATAGTTCCACTGCATGCCGTTGTGATTTCAATTCCGAAACTTTCGTTATCGCTGTGTCGGATGGTATTATTAAGCTACCCTTGCGAGCGCAGCCTGTGGCATCAAGTGCCCTACTTCATAAACACGTGTCAGTGTCGGTATACAATGCAACTTCTGACCATTCGTAAGATTGCTAAAATTTCAATCATCAGGGTGCTCTATGATTACCAATGTGTTTTAAACCACATAAATTTATTACACAATATAACAATGTTTCCTTTCCTTACAAACAGGGTCTCAAATCTGTCCTTTCTAAGCGTTAACTTTCACGGTTCGTTTTACAACTCAGCCCCTCAGAGCGGCTCGTATACAATAGAGCGGAGTGGAGTGGTTACAGCACATGCACCATCCCTCGCTTTCTGACTCCTGGCTTTTATCCCCAAGCAGTAACAAGATTCTAAGTACAATAGTGTGGTCACAATGACCCACATGATCCCATATGATTTAAACTGAATGATATGCAATTTAGGTTCTGGACGAGTTTATATATTTATTCCTAACCTTAGGATATTAATAACTGGCCTCAATAGGTCCATTTCATCATATGAAGGCACGAGATTCATAAACACAGGTCAAGTTGGAGAGCCGGTATCTTAATAAATGCTACGGTCAGTCACAAGCTGCCGTCAGTAAGATTCGCTTCACAAGAGCCGAATCATTCAATAACAAGTTCTCGGTCGATCAGGTATGGTGCAGAGGTTTCCATTGTTCTCCTCTCACCTACCACAGGATTCGAACCCGGAACATTCCATATCCATCATCAGAGTTAGGGTACAACACTAAATACACTCTGGTACATAATAAATATCTCTGTACGCCCAAGCTATACGAGATTTCACACGCCGAACAGATTACCTGGCTCCATGACCCGATGCTATGATCTCGTCCTTTAATTAGTAAGAGAACTCTATCAATTACTCTAAAAGCTTATTCACAAGCTACAAATTCAATTCACTATTAAACTCTTCCATTTCCTTGCATAATTATACTCCCATTAATACAATATACTCTGATATTAAACTTCTTTTCTCAGCCCTTAAGGTATTATCTTACTGCTTGGATAGATAAATATTCCAATTAGCGTAAATATTTCTCGCAACAAATGTTATCCTGATGTATTCGTTTATACCTTTTATTATTATTATTATTATTATTGTTATTATTATTATTATTATTATTACTGACATAAATTACCATAACCCGACACAACGTAACCATTTTAATAATCGAACATCCGTGTTCGTTACGTTAAGTTTTTACATAACTGATTTGCCATTTTATAATAGTGGTTACGATTAATCCACTCAATGATGTATAAAACATCTCAACTCTACTAAAATCAACACAACAAATAATAAACATTTGAGGTTCTACCTCCTAATACTGATTCTTACTGGCACATTTTATAATCCTGAAATCACATTACATACAGTGGACTATAACTTCTATAAAATCATGGTTTTGGGTACTTACATACTGTAGGCTATCCAGGTGGCTCCAACCACTCACATCTTCCAGTATCGCCTGCCATTTGCATAATTAGCGAGGCATTTCCACACTGATAATACACATATTATAAAACCTTTGCCTCCCGAAACACACGGCACATTTATTTTCCATATTGAGGCACATAACACTGTATAACACTTGTTACAACAATAATTTTATAGATATTTCACAGATCAACACTATAAAACACACGTCACTCTTTACATTTCTTACTGGTTGAATTTCCCTTGGCAAGATATCAGAACTGCAGGTGTTGACGGACTCTTCCTCGCTCCTATCCACATCCTGACTGAAAGTCTCGATTATCTGCCTACGGATTCACCAACTGTCTATCCATTATCCTACGATAAACTTCCTGATTTTCATGAATATGCTTACTTTTCGTCCTGAGCGTTACTATTTGGTATTCTTATGACATTTCACCAAACGCATCATAAAGTTTATCCCTTGCGCAGTCCGGCATACTAATATATGTCCTATCAATATTTTACACACTGCGCTCAACATTGTACATTATACTTATACAAATTATTACTCTCAATAGTTCTACATAGTATATCACACGGTACATTCCCTATGTGCACACTAACAATCGTTCGTACTGCCGACTATATAAATCTGGCACGACAGTCCTTAATAAAGAGTATTATAAATGTTTACTGCACGGCTTCTCATACTGAAGTCCGAGCATCACTTCTTCACTTCGGTAACGCGCATTTCGCCAAATAAAGTTTATTGATTACAGTACTTATTATTACTTCATGACTTAATTTGTGCATTACACTGCACGGCGAATATATTGATTAACACTAAAATGTTCAAGTCTTTGTGTGCGCGTCCTTTTCTGGACCAGAGCGACATACGCTCCGCGCTAGATTCTGGTACAACTGTCTTCTCTGACCTGAGTCCACTCCCTTATATTCGTTTCACAAGAAAAAGTAGATCGAGAATTCCCTCGCAGAGTCATCTTCTGTCCCAGGATGATTCTGGTCTTGAAATAATGCTCAAAGGGTTCCTTTTTCCTTGCTGGTCACAAAACTATCTGCATGCTCGAGGATCGATCGGCCAATTAATTAATATTAATTGTCTTTGCCATGGCGTGGGTACGCGGCGTCCTGTAAAAATCCCCGGCGACATGGTTATAGCATTCCGCTAACATCCAGAATCCTGTGTTCTTGCGCAGTCCCTTAAATATGCCTCGATTTCACAGTTTAAAGGCTTGATAATTAGCCTCCCGGCTAAACATTTACATGTGTGCAACTCTCATGTCATTGCGTTGCTCCAATCACGAGTAATCAATGATTTTCACTGGGATCTTCCCCTTCCATTCACGTTTCTTTTCTGAAGCGGGGAAGAACTAGATCATTAGTTAGCCCCGTGGCTTGCTCCAGACGACATAAGTAGGTCAACGAGAGTGACAAGGCTCCACGAGTCTCCTCCCACAATTCTGGAGCTATTAGTAAAATGTCAAACTCCCCAACTTCTGTGCTCAAATGCAGCATAGCTTCCTTCATACAGCCCAATAATGCTGTATTCCAGTCGCTTTCCCTGCATTATTTTAATAAATAATGTCAGCATCAGTTGGTATCACAACAGTGACTTCATACATAATTTCCTCTAGGGTTTTTTTACAACTAAAACTCCCTCAAAAATCTCGGGTTCGTTCCTAGGTGGAACCTTCATTCTGAGCTCACAGTCTCTGAGATCTACGTTCGATACCAGTCAGCCTACCCCCTCTGGTTCAATAGGTTACAGTATATCAGGATTGGCCGGTCTGTCTGCCTGTCTGTCTGTTCCCTCTTAGAATCGGTGGCATGTTAGGGTGTGCTAATCAATTATAATCACGCTTTATGCATTAAAATTGGAACTCCATGAAAATTAAGCGTCCGAAACCTATTTATTATTTAATCAGAATAGACCTAGAGAACATATCGGTTCCTTATACTGGCTGCGAGGCGCAGCGGTAATGTTATCGCCTGCCGTGCCCACGGTTGCAGGATTGAATCCTAGCACAGTCTCTTGCCATTTGAGAGTGCACAAGTGCCAGGAGACCGTATCATTAGATTTACTTGTACGTTAAAGATTCTCGTAGCCGCAGTATTAAGAGGGACGTAAATCCATTAACGTTATTATTATTATTATTATTATTATTCTTTTTGCGTTTTGCCCATTATAGAGCGCGCTTGAACTTGTTTTTCGGCTTGATGATATTCGCCTTCCTATCTTCCCAAAATCTCTTCATGAAGTCACTGTGCTGCTTCTTCCGTTCTTCTGTCCACTTGGTTCCAGTCCTGCCACTAGTTTTCACCCTAAACTTGTGCTTTGTTACTGCGGTCCTGAAGACTTTGCGGTTTCTCAGAATATTTTCTCCGATGTTCAACTCTTATTATTATTATTACTATATGACATTCATATCACTAGATCAGTGGATACAAATCTATTAGGGTGGCATAAAAGAAACGAGGTCTCCCAGATGACGGCCTTCTGCATGGTGATATGTAGACCAGGATGTATTCCCAATATTTCTAGATTGTGAGCCAATGATTTTGGGATGATGCCAGTAGAAGAGATGACTATGGGCAGAACCACTACACTTTCCTGTCTCCACATTTGCCGTATTTCCTGAGCCAAGGGCAGATATTTGGTGATCTTATCACAGCAGGTTTGTTGCAGATTGTGAGAATTGGGCACTGCAATACCAATGAGAAAGGTTCTCTTCCGCACTTTATCCACAAGAATGATATCTGGCCGGTTTGCTGGTATGGTTTTAATAGTAATAACTGACCGGTCCCATAGCAACTTGTAAGTAGGATTTTCCAAAACGGCTTCAGGAATATACTGATATTTTCAGATAAGTGCTTTTGAACAAGGTTTATTATTATTATTATTATTATTATTATTATTATTATTATTATTATTATTATTATTATTATTATTACTATTATTATTATTTCCTTAAAATACGTTTTGGCAGTCAGGTTGATGCGCATTTAGCCAGTGAAAGAGTGAAATAATTATAATTTATATTAGATGATATGTACGTAGTCTACTGTACATTAAGGACATTATTCAATTAAAGAGGATCAGACGTAATTGGACACATAATTAAAGACACACACCCATACTCCAAGACTGTACTATAACCAGCAGCCTAGAGTAAGCCAACACCTTCTTTAATGTTAAAAGTTGCTGTAAACTCATGGTCATCAGTCTCGTATACTTACTGCATGCGGTTTCTCTGATAACTGAGGTAGTGGTGAGGATTGTTATTTAAAGAACGGGGAGCGCCGAAATTGTCAAAATCTTGTAACATACAATTACGTGGTCCCCAGTGTTGCGAAAGGAAAGAGAAGGGACAACTTACGTAAATACCGTTAGCGTCGGAAGATTTGTAGTTGTGTTATGGGTTTTACGTCTCATAAGGGGGGAGATCCAGCTTAAGAGGGGAATAAAATGTCCATATTCATTCGATTGTTGGACATGCTACAAATATTGTTGACAAATGATACTCATATCACAGTAATGGCATGCTTGTGGCAACCAAAAGCAACATTTATAATGTCAAAATTCTTATCAGATTTTTAGAGAATTTTCAAAATTTGCCAATATTTTTACCGTGCATCATCGTTTCCCTTATACAATATATCCCAAGTTTATAAGAAATTTCCTAATTTTCTTTTTTTAAGGTGTGTATTACATCTGTGCCTACAAAGTGTACCTCATTCAGGTCATGAGGATTTATACTTGTTTTTACAGTATATACTTTATTTAAAAAGAAAACTATTCACTGCTGCTCTGAATAAACATTCAATAAAAGAACTTAATTTACAGTTTATGTTAGTGATTGAGGTACACTTTGTAGGCACAGATGTAATACACACCTTAAAAAAAGAAAAGTTGGAAATTTCTTACAAACTTGGGATATACAGTATAAGGGAAACGATGATGCATGGTAAAAAAATTGGCAAATTTGAAAATTCTCTAAAAATCTGTTATGATAAGAATTTTGACATTATAAAAGTTGATTTTGGTTGCCACAAGCATGCCATTACTGTGATATGAGTATCATATGTCAACAATATTTGTAGCATGTTCAACAATCGAATGAATATTGACATTTTATTCCTCTCTTAAGCTGGATCTCCCCCCTTTCCCGCTTTAGAGATGCCGGGGCGCCAGAATTTTGTTCTGAAGGGGATCTTTAACGGGCCTGTGAATCTACCGACAGGGGTTTCTCGTTCTTAACAACACTCAAGTGACAACTGACTACGCCAATGTTCGATACAGAAACCTCGGACTCAGCAAGCGAGAATCAAACCATTGCACTACTCAGCCAGCCATCGTCGGAAGGATGATGATGATGATGATAATTGTTGGTTTAAGGGGCCTAACAACTAGGTTATCGGCCCCTAATGGTTTGGGCGATACTGAAAATGTAAATGAAATGAAACTAAACCTAAAACTAACTACGTACTTACTGTCGACCAAAGTATTATGTGCACTCGAGTTTGAAGGTTGTTGGTGAAGTAACCAATAGACCTACATAAAATCCAATAACATCATCATTTTCGTCGTTCTATTTTACGTTTGTTCATGTAGGTTTGGAAGTTTTAATTTATATTTTAATATTTTTTATCGCAGTTGAAACACAAAAATGCCCGTTTTTAAGCGTGTTTCAACCATGCGTCTAATATAAGAATTATTATCTCACAAAACCGTCATCAGATCGAATCCAAATTTTAACACAATATACATTGGAATGTTGTATAACTGGTTGATTAATTTCAAAATTTTTCGTGTCCAAGAGATAAAGTTGTTATCATTTTTGTAAGGTAACTTTTTCTCGGCTCGGGGTGGTTGGAAAATGTAGTTCTTGGTTGCGTTGCAATCCTTATTCATCAAAAAGGTATGCTGTATGATTGTGAAATACGTAAATTAATTCACTTATTTTATATCGGTTTGTATTTGTACGGGGAATTAAGACATGGTTCACCAGTTAGCCGCTCCGGTGAATGCTGTACAACGTTACCAAGATGGGCTCCATCACGCGTCATGGCGCGCCTCGCTCGGAAGTGATGGGCTCCATATCAGCAACGATGTACAGCATTTACCGGAGCGGCTAGCTGGTGAACCATTTCTTAATTCCCCGTACAAATACAAACCGATATAAAATAAGTGAATTAATTTACGTATTTCACAGTCATACAGCATAACATTTTGATGTATAAGGATTACAACGCAACCAAGAACTACATTTTCCAACGACCCCGAGCTGAGAAAAAGTTACCTTACAAAAATGATAACAACTTTCGTTCTTGAACACACAATTTTGAAATTAATAAACCAGTTATACAACACTCAAATGTATATTGTGTTAAAATTTGGATTCGATCTGATGACGGTTTTGTGAGATAATAATTCTTATATTAGACGCATGGTTGAAACATGCTTAAAAACGGGCACTTTTTGTGTTTCAATTGCGATAAAGAATATTAAAATATAAATTAAAAATTCCAAACCTACATGAACAAACGTAAAATAGAACGATAAAAATGATGATGTTATTGGATTTTATGTAGGTCTATTGGTTACTTCACAAACAACCTTCAAACTCGAGTGCACATAATACTTTGGTCGACAGGAGAGGGCCTGCCCCAATGTCGGAAGAAAAGGGGGACAAAACGGACCCAGCTCACGAATCCCTCGGGGTCGCCAATTCCCAAACTCACCACCTGTGAGCCCTTGAGGGTGTAGCACTATCCAGGGTGCACCAGACGTGGTGGGGCTACATACACCCTGCCTCCTTGAGGGCCTTGTGCAGAAGGCAGGAGATAACATGAAAAGAGAAAGAAGGTTAACCCCTCGAAGAATGAGGGTATCAGGAAAGATGAGACAAGGGCCAATTAAGGCGGGAAAGCGAAAGACTCCCTAGTTCTCAGATACCCTAATACCATCTGGGTCGGAAGAGAACAAGAGTTGACCAAGATAGGTCGACAGGAAAGAAGACGGAGAGGAGCCCGGCACAAGTAGGCCTAAGTCTAAGCAATGCCGGATTCAGCTGGGCTCTCGTGGTCGCCAACCCACTTTCCACTAGATGTGAGCCCCTAGGGGAAGCGTCGGAAGGGAACAAGCGTTGACAAGGGAGGTCGATAAGAAGAATTTAATGGAGTAAACTGAAAGTGGATTTGTCTTTTGCGAAACCTTATGTGGCCATTATTGGTGCTTCTACTGGTGTGTGAATACGTAATTGGGGCTTAAAATATTAATGAATCGGATGAGACACTTTAAAATAGGCACTATCCGATCATTTGCTTCGATTCGGTGAGGGAGATGGCTCAGAATGCTAGGTCAAGGATGAGACTCGAAGTACAGAATGTAAGGTAGATGTTGAAGTACATTGCTGTGTCGTTCACTTGGTGAGTACGGTACCGAAGTTGCTCTCGCCTGCAAGTACGAATGGGAACTATTGACCCAATGCGCGTTCTCTCTTTTCCTCTACCCTTTCCTCTCTCGTTCGCTCTCTCTCTCTGCTAAATTTTTGCAAGCACGTTTTGTAGCTTGCTGGCTTTGCAGGAAGAGGGGAAAGAGGAGCCTGCGACCGCTTGGTGTGGAGAAGCGAGTTCAATGAAGGGAGTGGGGAAGCTTAGCTAATTTTTTGGCAAGCTCTGGCGTATATTTGGCACATGTAGAACGTACGGCATTGTATTTATACCGCTCCATCTGATGCTGAGCTCTGGACCTTGCGAGACAAAGAGCTTCACTCTCCAAGACATGCACACTGGTAATTAGAAGGCAGGTGTTCGCTTCTTGCCGTTAGGGGCCACAATGGTTGTTCAGTGGTTTTCTTACAGTCTTCTTTTAGAGAGGTCAGCTAGTCGATACCAGTGAGTCTATAATGAAAGGTTAGTAGAGTGGAAAATATAGATCTACATCAGAATGGTTATGATGTTTTCTCTTTTTCCTTTTTGTTGTATGAGGAAAGCGGATTTATTAACTTGTCTTATTCCCAGTCAGTGTCACCCTTTGGAAGGGAATTTGTTTGAAGGCAACACCAGAATGAGCAACAGCAAAATCTCGATTCAAAGCCAAACGTTCAGGAACATCTGTTACCATCTTCTAGATCAAAACATTTATTTTATGTTTGACAACAAATGCAATAGAATGCAAATACATTTGCCATTGATAACAACAAATGTTATAATTACTCGTATTGATATATGAATTAAAAGTTTAAATTACACTCACATTAACATTTCTTATTTTCTAACTGCATTTTAAAAATTTATTGTAAAGACCAATATTATTTTAAAAAAAATTAATACTACATTGTAAGGATATCCATTTTATTACTTTATTTCATTTTTATTACAATTTTTATTATAAACATTTCACTTCAAATTTAGATTTAAGTAGTCTACATCTATATTATTTTATTTTAATTCTTAATCGGTTTCATTTAGCTAAAGAAGATCTCAATGTTTGATCGAAACATGTACAATATATAAAATATATTTATTTATGTGAGTATTGATTGGCGTATAATTTAAACTTTTAACAAATGCAAAGTCTATTTGTCAATGCTTTGTTTTCACCATTATTTTATTACGGTATATAGGCTACTCAAATGCATTTGGTAATGAGTAACATTTATAAAATAACTTCAATAACAACAGCAACGTAATCATTATTATTGTTATTACTATTATTATTATTATTATTACTATTATTAAATTCTCAGATTTAATATTGTTGATTTTTTGTTCTTAGTTAAGGATTGTTAGTGCCATCATTTTATTGTACTCATAGAAAATTATCCGTAAATTAAGTATCGCCTGACGCAAAATATTAGTATCAACAAAATAATAATAATAATGATAATAGCCTAATTTTCTTTAAAGCATTACTTCTTCGTTAGTTTCGACACTACTCGACTTGCTCTAATTTTTTGAGCTTGATTGACCGTATGTCTTGACGTATCCTTGTGGTTTTCTTTCAGTAATGTAGAGTGGTTGATGCAACAAAAGTCTAAGTTTTATGCCAAAATCCCTTGAATTATAGAAGTGAAAATTAAGTTCACATTCATATTGTCTATCCTATTCTACCGCAAATTACAGTAGACCCTACATTATCCTTCTTAGGGTAATTCAGCCTCCTCCCGGCTATTTACAGCCACAATAAAGAAGTGTAGGCCTAATTCCACTTTTGACATCAGAAATGAATGACATTTAGGTTAAATTTTAATTTACTGTACCGTGAAACTTCTCTTCTCATGGATTTTATTATTGTTCATTTCTATATTGTACGTTTCCTTAATAATCACGATTTCCTTCCTGTAAGAAGTACCCGTCGTTAATGGGTTATAGCAGGGATTCTTAACCTGTGAGGGTTGCCTCCCGTGGGGAGGTGAAAGAGGTGTGACTGTCCTCTATAATTTTGTAATTGCTTTTCAGAATTTACACCAGTCTGAACGTAACATAAAGTTATAAGAGTTTCTTCTGTATACAAATTAGTTCACAACAATAGATCTAATGAGAATAGTTTGAATACTTACAACGATGGATTTCTTCAAGTAAGAATGCTTAGTATTTTTCTTTAATGAAATGCACAATCTGCATGAGTGTAACAATGAATTTTTACAAGACCGTTTTTAATTCTTTAAATTTACTCAACAACAGTTTGTCTTTACTACTTAAAGTAGAAAGTTGTTTCATTACTATCTCCACGACTATTAAATGTATAAGTTACTGTGCTGTGTCTTAAGAAAAAAAATGGCAAAGAAAAGGAAGTACAGTGATGAATAGGCCTATGTTAAATATGGGTTCACATGCAACATAGGTCGTGATGGAATTGAAAAACATGATTATATGATATTGTGTGCTTTAAGTGACTCGATAATTACACTGAAAGACAAAACGTGTAACAGAAAAATAACACTTCTTTAAGTATTTTTGTGTACCCATCTGAGAAGGTAAAAGAAATGCTATTTACATAATTGATCCTTTATTAATAACGAAATTTTAAGTTTACTTTTAGGTGAGGTGTGAGAGTAAAAACGTTAAGAATCCCTGGGTTATAGAGTAAAGTACATCAGTTTAGGGGTCATCCATATAATATGTTTGCTCTAACGAAGAGAGGAGAGAAGTGGGGGTCCTTGCAGGATGTGACCAACGTGTACGATAGATGGTGGCGAGGGGTTCTGTCCAAAAAATATCCTACATTCGTTAGCATTCTCGCAATTTCAGAAATATATTTTCTGCTTCTGGTGCTGGAACATGGGCCTGTAAAGTGGAATATTTTCTATGCGCTGAGTTGCGCAATACATTGAACAAGGAGTGGGTGGGGGATAGCCTAATTTATTTTGGATCTTCACTTAGAGAGGAATTGTTACAATGTGAGGGGGGGGGGGGGTAAATGTTCTGGCATTTTTGCAGAACCCATTATGAGCACAACTTGTAGGTAATATCCTCGTCACTGAAGAAAAGAGAGAAAACTCCTATCTCAGAATATTGGAGAACCGCCTTGTTCTCTACATCGCTAATACTGTAGTGGAGTAAATTACATTAGCTCCATGTCCCGTAAAGTATAAAGTACTTACTAACATTGGAATATATAGCATGAAATCATTGTTAACACATCCTTTGTCGAGAAGAAAACCAATGGAGTTTGGGTACAGCAATAAACATAAAATAGATGTGAAGAGGGTTGATCATCCCTACTCCTGACCGGAGACAGTTTACGCTGGGTGCGTATGGACTCTCTCCATTGTCCATGCGAAGTCAGTAATAGATATGCGATTTCTTAATTACTTGATGAGTCACATGCATTATTACTGTGTTTTAACATATCCACGCCAGGGTGGTTTCCATCTCACATTGTTATATATTTAGAATGGTGGAAGAGTGTCACCAAGCCCTTGTCACACCTGTCCTCGTTTTGTCAAGAGAATTATTGATTGATTATTTATGGATTAAACACATAGGGCTGAAGAGTGTCATTTGATATACATAATTTGCTCCCTTACATAAAAAAATACAGGATGATCAGCAATTATTTAACAAGCTATAATCTACACGAAAAATAAGATTTGGACATAGATTGCGCAATTACCGTTTAGACTTATCTTAGCCCCCTCATCTCTTTGTAGTACATAAATAATTTTTAACCTAATTACATTGTAGTCTAAGGGAGCCTTCTACTTAAATACAAATGTTCATGGTATTTGCTCCAGTAGTTTTTACACCAACCCATAACAAAGAGACAAATATTAAATTGGGGATGTATTTGGTCATTATACACCTCATCGAGGTTAAATACAAGTGTGATCCAAAAATTCAAAATGCTCAGATGGAATGCATACTTTATTTATAGAGATTATTCAAAAGGTAGTCTACTCACCATTTAGCCTAGAGTCTTTCACATGTAGCTAATCAAACAGTCCCCACCTACGTCATAAATACCATGAGCATCCTTTCATTTTTCCAACTATAACATGGACTAAGTTAGTTAAAGTAGATCATATCACTGCAAGAGAATGTAACATTTTTGACGATTCGTTTTTATTTTGATTACGTAGACTGTAGTATAAAAGCCGGAAATAAGCTCTCATTGAGATACTTGGAATATGACACATTTGTTGGAGTTATATTCACCCGTATCCAGTCAGAGAACTGGGGTAGAAAAGTTTAACATACTTATACAATTCTCGCATCATAGCCTAATCCATAAATGCAATGATGTGTGTTTGTAACAGGAAAACTCCTTATGATCGAAACTTGGAAATGAAAATCTCAGAATCCGCGGACTTTTGGAAGCAACTTTATCATGATCTGCAGTATAGCCTACATTCATTTTATCTGGTAAATGTGAAGTGTTTTCTTTCGAACGTTTCGTGGGTTGGCGATCACGGGACCCCAGCTGAGTCCGGCATTGCTTCCACTTACTTGTGCCGGGCTCCTCTCCGTCTTCTTTCCTGTCGACCTCCCTTGGTCAACTCTTGTTCTCTTCCGACCCCGACGGTATTAGGTTATCCGGGGCCTAGGGAGTCTTTCACTTTCCGCCTTAATTGGCCCTTGTCTCATCTTTCCTGATACCCTCCTTCTGTGAGGGGTCAGCCTTCTTTTTCTTTTCCTTTTACCTCCTGCCTTGTGCTCAAGGCCCTTAAGGAGGCAGGGTGTATGTAGCCCCACCACTTCTGGTGCACCCTAGATAATGCTACACCCTCAGGGGCTCACGGCTGGTGAGTTCGGGAGTTGGCGACCCCGAGGGATTCCTGAGCTGGGCCCGTTTTCCACTTTTGTCCCTTACCTTTGGGGCGGACCCTCTCCTCTCTCCCCTCTCCTCTCCTCTCCTCTTTTCCTTATATCTCCTTTTCTCTTTAAGATTCCGGCACTTTTTTTGTTACTTGGTTCACCGTGTATCTAAATTCCCTTTTAGCGATTTTTAAGGCATTTTTGATCTACGTTGCATTTTGTTTTTTTCCGATCTAAATTACATCTCGCGATTGTTTTCAACCTCAATTGCATTTTGTAAAGATTGAAAACCTAAATTGCTTTTTAGTAAGTCTTTCAATGCAGGTAGACGGGCTTTTTAGTGAGTATTTTGAATTTCAATTGCATTTTGTAAGTATGTTCAACTAAAACCGAATTTCGCACGAATTTTGAATCTAAATTGCATTTTGTGGGTATTTTGAATCTAAATTACATTTTGTGAAGTATTTTCAATCTAAATTGCATTTTGTAAGTATTGCCAATCTACATGAGTCGTTTGAATCTACCGTACATTTTGTAAGCATTTTCAATTTCAATTGCATTTTGTAAGTATTTTGAATTTCAATTGCACTTTGTGACTAATTTGGATTGGAACTGGGATAGGGCCTATTTCAACCTGAATTGCATTGTGTATTTTCAACTTCAATTGCATTTTGTAAGTATTTTGAACCTCAATTGCATTTTGTACGTATTTTCGATCTCATTTGCATTTTGTAAGTATTTTGAATTTCAGTTGCATTTTGTAAGTATTTCGACGCTACATTGCATTTTGTACGTATTTTGAATCTAGCCTACGTTTTGTGGGTCTTTTTCAATCTATTCTCTTTGTGAATCGTTTCGTTCTAAATTCCCTTTTGTAAGACCATATTGTGAGTTGTTTCCATTTGAGTTTCTCTTTGTACGTATTTTCCGTCTCACATAATTTTCGTTCTGGTTTCCATTTCATTCTCATTTTCGCTATCACCCAGATCATTAGGGGCCGATAAACTAGATGTTAGGCCCCTTAAAACAACAATTATCATCATCATCATCATCATCATCATCATCTTTCGAACGTTTCAAACGTTTTACTCACTCGCGTAAATTACATGTTCCAGTACCCATACAAAACATCATATCGGGCATATTAAGAATACTCTACACTATCTAACTCTTAATGTGTTCAAACTGATCTACAGTCTATCCATTAATTGAAACTGCACATGCAAAAATATATTTAATGATAAATTTTACTTGTGCTTCTAATACATTTAATTAATTAATTAATTAATTTTGATTTTGTCTGTTGGCATCATCCCAGGAGAATTTTACAACCATTTTAATGTAGGAATTATATATTATTTATTGATTAATTTAAATTAGATAATTACATTTTCTTCTTTCCTTCTTTCTTTCTTTCTTTCTTTCTTTCTTTCTTTCTTTCTTTCTTTCTTTCTTTCTTTCTTCATTATGCTCATTCAAAAAGCGCGTTGGAACTTGATTATTGGCTTGATGAATTTTGCCTTCTTCTTCTCCCAAATTCTCTTCATGAACTCACTGTGTTCCTTCTTGCGTTCTTCTGTCCATCTTGTACCAGACCTGCTGCTAGATTTCATCCTAAATGTGTGCTTATTTACAGTGGTTCTGAATATTTCTCAGTTTCATCATGTTGTTCTCTCCGATGTTCATCTCATTCAGGTTCCCCGCTTGTTTCCTCCAGCCAATTTATCCTTGAATTTTATGTAGGCCTATTAATCATATTTAATCATCATTGTGTTAATCTATTGTTGTTCATCCTAAATATGTACCCAAAACATTATAATCGTCATCTGCGTACAGTGTTTTTGAAACTGTCTGTGAGACTGTAGAGGTCTGCAGTTCGTCTCTTGATCCAAATTCCATTTTCTAGAGTAGGGCCGAATATTCTTCTAAGAATTTTGCGTTCTTGCTTTACAATGTCAGCAATGTTTGAATGCCGTCCTTAAGTTATGGTTTCTGATGCATATAGAGATTTTGTTAATGTATAATGCAATTCCACCAAGCACCGAAGGTCAGTACTATTAGTTATAAAACTGTTCCTTCAGTTGTTATATGAAGAGAATATTTCAGGAGCTCTAAGAGTAGAGAATGTAAGTTCTTAATTTACCTGTGCGTTATGCTATGCCTTATGCGGCATGAGTTATTATGAACGTTGAGTTCTTGCAGACAAAATATTCTTAATTTTATGAAACATTTAATACGGAAACCCGTGGGATGACGGTTTTCTTACCGTGCAAATGTGCTGTAACAAGGAAAACAATATTGATTTATATTGCCAAAAAAAAAAAAGCTATCAGTTTAACATGACCACTGATCTCGTGACCATAAGCCCTTTCACTTGGAATCTGAACCACTGGACGTGACATTTCATCTTAAATTTTCCAAATGCACCTGCCGGGAATCAAGTGTGGCCCGCTTTGGGAACAGATGAAGTCCAAAACATTGTGCATATTGAGGAAATTTCTTGATTAGTTTACTAGTTTGATCTACCCCTTTTGTACTTCACATACACGAGCCACTGTGTTCGTACGCATCATGAATAAACGACATACTGTAGTTAATCAGACTATTAATGTGGAAAAACAATACAGGCTTGGAAACAAGTTCACTGAGTCCATGATTAATATAATATTTCATATACATGTAGGCTACTATTCAAAAAATGAAAATTCTGGGTGTCAATCTAAGAAAAAATTAAATGATATAACATTGCCCCCCCCCCCCCCCCCCAATTAGCTCTTGAAAAGTTTAGGTATGTCATCATTTAACTCCCTTTGGTTATAAAATTAGGAAAGATTTTGTCAAAATGATTGTGTTCAGAAATTCAAGTTGCCTTTTAACTTTACTGAGAAGTCCAGTGGTGTAAGTACGGGGGCTGCAAAATAATACCAATTTGAAATTTGATGAAGTTTTTAATTTTGAATAAAATCAATCTTCCGATTGATGGCAAATGATTGGATTGTATTTGAAAGTATTTCTTTCACACTTATGATACTGAATGAGCAAAATAGTCAGCTGTTCAGTTAGCCAGAGCGGTGGTAGAGAGATGGGTGTGGCACTAGCCTATCTTTACTCATCCCTTTCCAAAAATACACCTCTTGTTAGTTACACAATTATTCTGCATTTCATTTCGACGAACATCTTATTTCTTTATAGGCTTCACTCTACGTTGTATACACGCTATATCAATGGAACTCAAATACATATTATTTAAATGTGTACTTCAAGTGTTTCAGATGCGAGTTAATTATTCATTCCCATTCTTTCATCACCTTGGAAATGAGCGCCATTAATCGTGTAGTAAAGAGACCTACATCTGATAAGGATATCAGTTACACAGCTGTGAACTGAACTGGGCAAGCAATATACAGTATCTCTGTGGTTCCATAATTCCTACACCAGACTGCAGCACAAGTCAAACTATTACCCTCTAATACGCAATGACAATAAAAGAGAAGTGCCATCTTTGTCAAACCTGATTTTTATCAAGTGAAAGTGTTTCTGCGAGTTTTATTTTACCCTAGTAGTATAACAGACCGTTTGAAATGAGTACATTGTACAGTAAATTCACGCGTGATGAATGTGGCACGAGATTACAGTTTTCCTTGTGAAAAATTAAGGAATGCAACCTTACAGTGATTAGGTAAGATCAGGATAGCAGTGACCATGTGGCTTTACGCCATTAGCTGTTCATACAAATTTTTCATGTTGTGTCACTCTTTCCCACAACAATGCAGACTAGGTAACAACCACCAATATTCGATATTTTTCATGGACCTTACAGTGTTAGAATATAAAATAACAGTTATTGAAAAAGCATTTTACAAATTTAATTTATTTTTATTTTTTTAATATTTTTATTTATTTATCTTTTTATTTACATATTTTAAATGTAAGTATTTTGTTTAAATTTATTTATTTAATTTAAATATATTTATTTATTTATTTATTTATTTATTTGCTCTATAAGTTTCTCTGATGGGGGTTCTGTAGATGTTAATTATGAAATATATTTATGTATTTCAACGAAATCTGCTCTATATGCTACGCTATCAACAGGGAAATATGACTTAAAGACGCATGTTACATTGCCCTCCCAAATGTACGAAAGCGTTTTGTGTAATTACATTTTGCTTTTATGAAGGCATTACGCATTCTATTGTGGCGCTGTTTGTAAAACATGCTATAGAATAATTTCTACACTTCGATAATATTTGTCTTTTTTTTTTTTTTTTTGCTCAAATCAACTGTTGTAAGATGGCACTCATTTAACATGCTCTTTCTACGATGTTTCTGTTCATTATGGTAGTGTTCTGTATGTTATGATATTGAATTGTAATTGATATATTACCGGACATAACCCAGTGTGAATCTAGTCCAAGGGTCTAGTAGGCGTATGGATAACTACTTATTTTGGGTCTAGTATTGAAAAATATGTAATCAAACTAAGATACCATTTAATCATATTATTCGAGTCAATATTCACAATCTAAACAGAACGGACACCCGCGTTGGCCATCGAGAGCTATCGGAACCTGAGTGTAGCCTATATACCGTTGCTGATAAAAGCATAATGTAGGCCTACATGACTTCATTCTATTGTTTAAGGTGTTATTGCAGTTAAACATTCTTGCTAATTAACAGATCAGTAACAGCAGAAAACAAGGATATTTAGCTATACACAATGAATTTCACTTCTTGATGAGATATTTTTATCTGCTTGTCAAAACTGCTGTAGTTCGGAAGAAAACATGAGTGTGAAATGCAGCAGATACAAAATTTCCTTTCCTTAAAATAAACGCAGTATCTTGGTGACCTGTGCAGGAATGTATTAACTTCATTATAGCATTATTTCACTGCTAAGAATCATTTGGTGCAATGAATTCAAATCGTGTATTAAACGTGGCATTTCAAAATCATAATATTTTATATCATTATGTTAGCATTTAACAAGCTCTCTCAGTAAAATAAGAAGGAACATAGAATCACAGTGAGATTTCGTAACAAATACAGTATGTGAAAGATATGAATTTCCTATAGGCTGCTGTAGGCATAAATGCATATACACACATCAAAAAAAGTTTTGCATCACCTCGGTTCCCAGATCTCCGGCATATAGACGTTGACTGTGTATATTGTATCCAAGATACAGTCCCTTTGACTGTTCATAGATGTCACGAAAACTGCTCAAAGATGTAAACAACCATGCATGAGCAGGGCCTATTAGACGGAGGGGGTACGACAGCCGATCAGTTCCAGTCATTCCACCAGGACGAAGGTACGCTGCTCATGTTGTCTGTAGTTCTACCATGCCTAGAAGGTCAATACCGCAGTTCGATCGCGTCCGCATTGTTACTTTGTGTCAAGAAGGGCTCTCAACAAGGGAAGTTTCCAGGCGTCTCAGAGTGAACCAAAGCGATGTTGTTCGGACATGGAGGAGGTACAGAGATACAGGAACTGTCGATGACAGGCCTCGCTCAGGCCGCCCAAGGGCTACTACTGTAGTGGATGACCGCTACTTACGGATTGCCGCTCGGAGGAACCCTGACAGCAATGCCACCATGTTGAATAATGCGTTTCGTTCAGCCACAGGACGTCGTGTTTCAACTCAAACTGTGCGCAATAGGCTGCATGATGCGCAACTTCACTCCCGACGTCCATGGCGAGGTCCAGCTTTGCAACCCCGACACCATGCAGCGCGGTACAGATGGGCCCAACAACATGCTGAATGGACCCCACGGAATTGGCATCACGTTCTCTTCACCGATGAGTGTCGCATATGCCTTCAACCAGACAATCGTCGGAGACGTGTTTGGAGGCACCCTGGTCAGGCTGAACGTCTTAGACACACTGTCCAGCGAGTGCAGCAAGGTGGTGGTTCCCTGATGTTTTGGGGTGGCATTATGTGGGGCCGACGTACGCCACTGGTGGTCATGGAAGGCTCCGAAACGGCTTTACGATACCTGAATGACATCCTCCGACCCATAGTGCAACCATATCGGCAGAATATTGGAGAGGCATTTGTCTTCATGGACGACAATTCTCGACCTCATCGTGCACATCTTGTGAATGCGTTCCTTCAAGATAACGACATCGCTCGACTACAGTGGCCAGCATGTTCGCCAGACATGAACCCTATCGAACATGCCTGGGATATGTTGAAAAGGGCTGTTTATGGACGTCTTGACCCACCAACCACTCTGAGAGATTTACGCCGAATTGTCGTTGAGGAGTGGGACAATTTGGACCAACAGTGTCTTGATGAACTTGTGGATAGTATGCCACGACGAATACAGGCATGCATCAATGCAAGAGGACGTGCTACTGGGTATTAGAGGTAGTGGTGTGTACTGCAATCTGGACCACAAATGCTGAAAGTCTAGCTGTATGATGGTACAACATGCAATGTGTGGGTCTCATGAGCAATAAAACGAGCTGAAATGTTGTTTCTGTTGATCTCTATTCCCTTTGTATTTAACGGTTCCGGAACTCTTGGAACCGAGGTGATGCAAAACTTTTTTTGATGTGTGTAAATCAGTGTTCCAAGCAATAGATTATTTTGTTTCGTAAATTGAACACGTATATAGAACGTTTATCGTAGAGCACATCACTTTACTTTCCCATAAATGTTCAGCCAATCTGTTGCAATATTGTAGGCTACGGTACTACTCTTAATAATGTAAAGAGCATCCTAACTTATAGGTTACATAAAATTATTTTATAAATGTAAGACTCGGTTTGTTAGTTCTAATCCTGAGTATGCCTATAATTCTATAAATACATACATCGAATACCCTCCTTTAAGAAAGATTTTTCTTATTCAGAATATTTCGTAACCTGATTTAATGTTTTCTTCTATTTTGTAAAACATGTGCATAATGCAATTGTACCCAATTTTTGTTGATCAAAATTCAATAATAGACTATAATTTTAGTTTTATATTTTTGTTTCCCCACGTGGTGTTTTACTAATCACTATTGCAAAAAATCTAACATCTTTAATTATGAGCGAATGAATGCGAAAAATGGCGAAAAAGGTATTAACCTAATTGCTGTTTTCCTCCCAAGTAGGCTACTAAGTGCGTCTACTAATAGATTTTATGTTGGACTACTGTATAACACAGCATTTGCCTTTTAGTAGCCATTTTTTATGCATCTCTTTACAGCGTCATCAAATTAAGTTATATTCGTCCAGTTGTAAACAGATTATTTTATTAGATATTATTTCTAACCTGATTCCGTGTTTCTACACACTCTTCCTTAGGAAAGCAGTAGTATTTATCAGCACATATTTTGTAGATTGATATATTTAAATAGGCCTATGTATCGTTTACTTAATGACGCTGAAAAATGACCTGCCTTTTTGTTTTCTTGTTAATGATGCAAACTATCTAAAAATCGCGTGTTATCTTTGCGGGCGTTGCAATGCCGTGTTATCTTGGCCGTTATTTTATGAGACCCTCAGACTACGTAGTTGCCTACTAGCTCACCGCAATAGCGTTTAACAAGGGCTATTTAACATGTGACAACTAGGAGGAGGAAGCCAATTTATATCAACTAGAAACCTCGTATCAAGGAAGTGTTGTGCACTTGCAATAAATATCGCGTCTCGTGACCTCCGGCTATTTGCTCTGCTCATCTCATGCTGTGCCAATATTTTTCAACATTCGAAGGCACAGACAAGGCTGTCTGAAGCATCATTCATGTTTCGTGCACAGTGTCGGTGCTAGGTGCTTACCCTCCCGAACGGCTTTAATCATGGATACACAGGTTATAAAGCAAAATGCGCGATTTTTTTTATAATGCTCCTGGAAACAGTAACCACCAAATGAATAAATATTGGGTTGATGTTTGTCATTTGTGCTGTTGAGCTACTAAAAAAATATCTATGTTTATGTTTCATCTAAATATTGGTTGGAAGTAAAACATTTGTAAACGTTTAGGCGTATTGGTAATCACGCACCATAACATAGGTTGTTGCATTAACAACTTGAAGACAGACACTGCTGACTCATCACAACGTTATATTTTATTTTATTATACGTGAAAAAGAACAGTATCTTGTAAGAACATAAAAAATTCTAATGAAACAGTGGTTTTCAATTCGTGACCCACGGATGTAGTTCTTTTTTCCTGTGTGTGAGGGTTTTTTCTTTCTTTGGCGATATACAAATATTTTAAAGAAAATTTCTAACATTGTTACAATTTTACTTATAGTATCTTCACTCACAATTCAATCTATGAAATCTGTCCCAAGATTTTGATACAGTTAAATCACAAAGTTTTCTGATTTCTTAAGCATATCAGTACTCAATTATTACATTTTTTTATTGAGACTACTGAATTTTAGGCTTGTAAATGTTCAAAGCACGTGATAATTACACCATGTTCATCATTGATGAATGTGCCATTTACATTTGTAAGCCATTATGACCAAAATAATTTTGGCTTATTTCTGCTTTGATGATGATGGGGGTGATAGTTATTTTTAAAGGGCGAAATATCTAGGGCAATGGCTCCTAAATTTATACAGTACTTTAAAGGTCGGAGACTGGAAGCAGGCTGTGGATTTTCATTTTCACTTTAAAAGGTAGAATAGCACTTCTTATGCTCCACTAGAATAGTTTCTGTAGTATGTCGACAAAATATTGCTGAATAACTTGTAGATAATATTAATTGCACTCCTAATAAATTCCACAACCTGAACTACTGTATTGGTAAAATCTCTTAGAGTTAGGCAAACCTTTAAAAATATCAGCCAGTATTATGCAGCATGATGACACAATTCCAAACCAAGAACTGCTTCATGCATTCGTCGACGAGTTGAATTTCCGCATAAGTAGTCTAATATAAAGTCCGTGTATGTAAGGCCATCACTATCATTTAGTGACTCAGAACTTGAATCTAATACACATTTAGGCCCATTTGGAGAAATATTCAAGACCAACACACAGTAGACATTTTTTGAGAGAAAACTATATCGACTTGAATAAAAATAAGCAGAATTGTGGGTCAAGTATTCACTGTTCCATATCAACTCACCAGTATTTATCTGTATATCCATCTACCTAATTATCTTCATTATTTCAAATCAGTGTTTTCTGTGTCCCTTTTTCTTTGATGTTTTATTTGTTTTAAAATATGCATATCCAACTAGAATAAGGACAATTGATTAATGATTTAACCATTCATTGTATTATAATTTGAGTGATTCATAACAAATCGATGATCATTACATGATTTTTTTACATTCGTTTGTAAATTTAGCTATCTAAATTGCAGGTCAAAATGTGACCAATCGTTTGGACTATAATTTTAATATTTAATATTTGAAATCAGTGTTAACTATGATATTTTTGTATTATGCCATGTTCGTATTTATTCGTTTTGAAAACTTTATGTTAGGCTATTAGATATCTAAATTTTAGGTTAAGAATTTTATCAGCAAATGTGCTAATATTTGAAATTATTTTAATATCTTAAATCAGTGTTGACTATGGTACCCTTTTGAAATGTATTTGTATTGAAATGCAAATTTCTATATATATGGCAGATTAATAATTTGTACCATACGTTGTACAGTACTTTATAAATCTTTAATGTATTAACTCGGTATTTAATATTTGTGTATCTTATTCCTGTAAGAAGAATTATATTTTACTTTGTTAAATTTTATTTTTGTCTGACTAGCCACGTAGGCTACATTATTGTGTTGGAAGCCATTTTTCAGTATGACCTTGGTAATCGAAAGTTAATACGTTTCAGACAGTCAACACGATTGTACCCAATTGTAATGGGTGGTTCCCTAATCCTGAAAACAATATACATTTATATGTATTTATTAATCTCATGTATTTTTTTTTTCAGGATTAGGAAACCACCCATTACAATCGGATACAATCGTGTTAACTGACGGAAAAATCCAATTCAGAGTTTAAATTATACGCCAGTCTGTACTTGCACTGATTGGCGTATCATTTAAACTTTGAATTCATCTATCAGTACGGATATCTACAAACATTTGTGCTATCAATGGCAAATGTATTTGCATTCTATGACGGAAAAATATTAAATTTAGATGTTATTTTTGTATTTTATGTGTGTTTAAAATTTAAATCCATTTTGATATTATAATATCATTCGCAGTCGAATACACCAGTGCTTTGTCAATGTTACATGCAGCACAGCGAAAATATGCAAACGTTCAATTCTGTCCATGCAGTGATTTTTATGACAATGAATAAATAAATACGACAAAAAATTATAAATATATATCTGCCTATTTATTTATTTATTTATTTCAGCTTTAGGATTATAAGATCAGTGGTTTTAAAGATGATGTGATAGGAGGAGAGTGGTCCAGTCATCAGGCGACTATATACTGTATAGTGATCTAATCAGCGGGTAATGTTTGCTCTCTTTGCGAGTGGTAGTGCTTTGCATTATCGCATGTCTTGCTTTGCGGGCGCGGGTTCAATGCTCCCTCCTCCTCCCCCTCGCCCCTCTCTCTCGCTCACTCCATCTCATGATCTTCTGGTACAGTTCGGCGCACAAGCGAAGCCACCTCACTAGCGCTCACAATGAGAACAGGCACAGGTCATGACAGACAACATGCATACATTACTGCGCTTCAACTGGGCTGGGATACAACTTGGAATTAAATGAATCTTAATCACCAAAGGTTTTAGTAAAACAAAAACTCAGTTGATGTGGTTTTACAAAAAAGTTATGAAAGTTATTCCAGCGGTGTTGGCTGATTGCCTAAAGATAGCAAAGAGCATTGGTGAGATTCTGAGATAGGACCGGCATTTAAACCTCAGACCAGTTGCGCTCTGTTTGTTCCAACCTTGAGCTACCCTGCTCTACATACAATTTGGGAAGTGGCTTCATAAAATAGCGATTGTTCCAGCTACTCGCTGCCTTGAAAGTCTATTTGGTGGCAGTCATAGCTCAGGGCCAGGGCCAGGGCCAGGGCGTGAAGATGTGAAACAGGACAATACGCCTATTGCGCTTTGGGTGTTGATGTTTCTGTGCTAATATGTATTTATTAATATAGCCCAGAGGCTGTTTCAGATTGATGTCATGTGGTAACCTGCCCCCCCCCCCCCCAAAAAAAAAGATAATTTCACGCGTGAATTGAACACTGGGTTTCTTCTGTATACTGGTATAAAAACAATGAGCTATGATAGTCATGTTTCGTGGGGATGATTCACCCATTGATTCGAGACATCTGAATGTTAGAAAGTTATCCAGTAGAATGTTGTGGTTGGTTTATTTTAGGGCCTTGGACATCGTGGTCATTTACCGCCGTGTACTAATCGTTTGCACTATCATTTAAATAATTACATGTAAATAAATATTAAAAAAATAACTTGTCTGATAACCTGTGGTATTGTGGTGTCAGTAGTAGGTGAGTGCGTGATTTTTAATTCAGGTGAGGAGTGGGAAGGAGGTGGCTGTCGCCTTAAGTCAGGAACCATCCCGGCATTTACCTGGAGTGGAAGTGGGAAACCACGGAAAACCACTTAGGCTACAGTGTGGCTGAAATCGAGCCTACCTCTTCTCAGTTTTGCATCACGAGGCTGAGTCTACCCCGTTCCAGTCCTCAGATCAGAATTAAATTTCTTGACAGAGCCGGGGATCGAACCCGGACCTCCGGAGTGACAGATAGGCCTATTTGAATTTGCATTACATAGGAAGACAATAATAGCTGAAGAACATGCCAATACAGAGAGATACAATACGATGCGAGACATGATTTAAAAGGCCCTTCTACTAAGCAGTGTCTGACACCCTGGTGTCTCTAATGAAACAGCAGCAGTTAATAGCAACGTTTAAAATAACACAATTACGTCCACAATGACTCTTCAACGGAAGTCACTATAGAAGTCCAAAACATATATTTTCTCGCAGGACACAGGGTACCAGTTATTGAAACACGCTGTATATACATGGTGTAGCAATACAGCCATGGAGACCAAGTTAATTGTAGCGTGTGGGTATGAGTCTCAGTGTGTCATTCAATCGATTGTTTCTGGATTGAGAACCAATACAATATTGTTTGATTGGGTAGTGCCACTACCGCATATTGCTGTAAGAACTAGAAAAACAATAGCGAAGGAGGTATTCAGATACAGAGTCCTTATCTATGTGCGCCACGATCAACACGGCAAGCTAAGCAGGCTGTGACTGGCGCAGATCGACGGCGCGCGTACGCAGCTCAGCCGGTGGTAGGCGTGCTCCGGTGACTCATAATGTTAGTTCACACGTGTTTTGTCATTCATATGGACGTGTATCTGCAAATCTTAAGACGTTAGTGAGTATTGTGATTAGGCCTACTGTGATTGTTGGTCATGCCTATACACCAAGTCACATTGCGCGAACGTGTGTGCTGATATCGCGCCAGGAGTTGGCAGTTGAGTTTGAACTGCAGATGTCTTCCCGCTCACTGCGAATCGCGCATTCCAAAAACATTCAGTTAGTCACTACTAGCTTCACTCACTCAGCACATTCCTTCTTTCACTGGCTGCGTGTCGTGTGCTGCAATAACAGCGAATGGCATGCGCGAAGCCGATATATTTAAGTTTGGAATATGCGTGCCATGCATGCGTACTGCAAGATCCCCCGCACCCCGTCTCAGCCTGTTGAACTGCCATCTCCTGACGCGATGACATTAGGCCTACATCCATAATTCGTATAGGCCTATGAAAAGCAGAAAATCTTGTTCTGAAACGAGACGGAAATTTTTAATCAAGTTTCCAGGAAGACCTGTGCCTAATGCCAGTACAAGGAGGCTCGCTAAACGATTCAAGGAAACAGACTCCGTAAATAATAGAGGAGTTGACAGACATTCTTTCATCAGAAGATGTCGTGTGTGTAACAAGAGAGGGAGGACATTTTCAGCATCGCCTATGAGCCCAGTAAGTACACATTATTGGTAAAAGTGTGAAAGTGTGCGCCAATCACTGGCTAAACCAGGTACGCGCGCCCGCGATATGCGCCAGTCACAGCCGGCTTAGCTCGCCGTGTTTATCGGGGCGCACATAGATAATGACCCTGTAGTAGTAACCATGAGTCTCACAAACGTCGACATGGCCGTACTAATAATAATAATAATAATAATAATAAATAATAAATGTAAACCTATAGGACTCAGTGGCAGAGAAACGGCGCAAATGCCAGCCACTTGCCACTGAGCTCAGTCACATACCTGCGGATTAAAAAAGTTTTCGTCACCCAAGTTGTTGTCTCAGTGAATGGTTTAGTCACAAAGGACTGGGAAAATGCAAAGGAAGAACTTGACTCGAAAAGAAACCATATGCAGTTAATTCAAAAGGCTACCCTCCTTGGTACTGCAAATAGGCTATAGCCTACGTAAGGTTTTGGCTTTTCAGTGACTTGCTCTGAACATCTTGAGATCCAGTGCTGTCATCAGTATATTTGGCTTACAAGGAGTCTGACGGTGATGGTTTTGTAATGCTATGTAAATTTCATATATAATAATAATAATAATAATCATAATAATAATTATAATAATAGGCTAATAATAATAGGACCAAATAATTTTAGTTAGAATATTATATGATTTGAAGTACTCTGTAGTGAAATATGTAGATGCTTAACTCATTTTACGAAAGGCGAATAACTTTTCACAATAACCTATGCATTTTAATTACATGGCTTCTTCTTTTCTCCAAGTCAAGGATAATATAAAAAAAAGATAAAACGCCAGTTCGGATAATAAATGACACACCAGTTAGTGGTATAGGCTTAGGCCTACTGGTGAACTAATTTCAATGTATTAATTATTTTGTGATCCAAATATCTGAGGACCGAAATTATCTTTTCTTGCTTTACTTTGTCCGCCTTCAACTATCGTAGCCTACATCAGTCGTCAATGATTTCACTATCTCCGTACTGGATTTTATTTCCGCTAATAATAATAATAAACCTAATAGTTATAGTAATAGTAATAATAACTAGCCCGTGCATTGCAAGATCAGCGACGAGATGAATGAATAGAGATCAGGACTGTGACGCTAACTACGGCTGAACTTTTCATACGGGCTATGGTGATGAATTGGGAGTGAAGATGGCTCTTCAGTAGAAAGCTTGATTAAGAGGAAGCGGATGTAATATATAGCACAGCCGAAGCAAAAATAAACCCATAAAGTAAACATCACAGCTGCCAACATTCATACGTTATTGACTAGGTAATCCGTGGCCGGTGTCTCGAGGTTTTTATGAGCTCCAAATTACGTTATTCAGTAGCTAAATAAGTATTTTTTAGATTTTAACTCCAATAGATAAAATCTGTTCTACTTTTCCAAAGTAGAAAAATAAAACTAACAAGGGAGCTTGTAGTTGTAGCCTACGTTTCGTTAATCTCGGGATTATGAGCCATGGGATAGCCATTTTTTTTTACCGGGAATCCAAACCGCTGGACGTGATACTGCATTTTACTTCGAAAATCTCACATGCATTAACCAGGAATCAAACCCAGTCCACCTCGGTGAGAGGCAAGCAGCTTGACCACTCCACCATCACGCCCCCACTAAAACTAATTCGTTATTATAATGTTCACAACTGTTAAGAGCGATACTACCGTATCAGCATGTTATAAAATGTAGCCTATTCTTATTTAAGAAAATGTTACCTAGCATGGTTCCTTGAAAATACATAGGGGCAGATAACTTGCTGTTCAGCCCCTTAAAGCAACAATAACTATAACTGGAAACACATAACTTTTTTCCTAAGCTTCTAATCACAGTGCTAAACAATTAGTTGATTCGAGTTGATGATTGGGTCAGCTTTGATCACTAACCCGGCGTAGGCCTACTTAGTGTCCTGATGGGGCAGATGACCTCGTAGTTCCGCCCCTTAAAACAACAATAACTAACTAACCAACCTGTGTTATTGTGATCTATTAGTAGAAGCTTCTCAGTTGGTCACCCAATTAGATTGGACAAGAAGGAACATTTAATTTCCTAGTGAATGAAATAAATGCATGAATCATTTACACACTTGAAACACTGCTCACACAAAGGAGGGGGGTGGGTGAATTGGATGACTAACTTATATAGTTTATTTCGTCAAGCGAACATCATCAGATCTGCATGGATAAATTTCGGGCGGGCATCAATTCCACTCGGGAATTCCAGTCAGGTAGCCAGGGTTACCTCAATTCCACTTGACACTCCAGGTAGTCACCAGAGGAGTCCCTCAACTCCGCTCGGTCGCGGTCTCTCCTTTTGCATTCTTAGAACGACACAAGTATTCCATGCTCACTTCTACCATTGATTATAATCAATGCTTCTAATATAACTAATATAACTTCTAATTTGCATATTAAGGCTTTCACGGCCCGGATTATTATATAAACAATTCATGCTTTTGGGCTAATGCCGTGTGTATTTTTAATTTAAACCATACGTTTCGGAGAAACCTTGCCTCCTTTTTCAATGGAAATAAACAATGTGGCCAAAGAAAGTATATCAATGAGATTACAAAAAAATATAGATAAATTCCTCTGTTCGTCACCAGAGAGCAGCTGCCAGAAATTACTGTATGGACCATGGTGGAACGGCGGACAAAGTAGTAAGTAACCAGAAGGTAAAGGGGTCGGTGTGAAAATATAGAAACTCCTCGAAGAATGAGGAGGGGGGGGGAGGTGGGGGGGTTAGATGGATATAAGGAAACATAAACAAAAGGGAAGTGTATCTGAACAATACCTAACGTCATACAGTCAACGGCGAAAAAACAGATGGAAACTCCTCCAGTGACGAACAAAGGAGATCAAATCCAGGCTCTGAGCCCTAGAGGGAAAATGTACAATTTTAATTATGTGAAGAACAGAGAGACTGAGAGGAACTATCTCCCTAGATCCTTAATAACTGGTAGCCAAGTGTCACTTAGCTGATATCCATTGTCTCTGTTAAAATTATTGGGATTTTTACGACTTTCAACTGCCTCCCTTATAATTCTAGACCAGTTGTGCTTAACAAGGGCAAGCGCATGAGCATCCTTGAAACATACATCGTGCCCTGAAGACAGGGCATGTTCAGCTATAGCTGATTTGTCAGGTTGGTTTAGACGGATGTTCATTTGATGCTCTTTGATGCGAGTTGCAATGGAACGTTTTGTTTGTCCAATGTAGACTTTTCCGCAAGTACAAGGGACTTCATACACCCCAGGTTGTAGTAATGGAGACAATTTATCTTTGTTTAATGCTAAACGTTGACCAATTTTCGTCATAGTGCCGAAAACTGTTTTTATCTTGTGCTTGCGGAGAATCTTAGCAACGCGGTCAGTGGTGTTGTGAATATAAGGGAGGTAAGCAGTTCCTCTCACGTCGGAGCTCTGAGAAGGTTGTCTATCCCTCCTTCTGGGATGTAGGGACCTATATATAGTGGATTCATTATAGCCATTACCCTTAAACATGGTTTGTAAGGCATGTAACTCTTCCTGAAGAGTTGATGCCTCACAAATACGTTCCGCTCTTTTGGCTAGAGTTGTTATAATTCCTTGTTTTTGTGCTGGGTGGTGGTGGGAGTCCGCATGTAAATAACGGTTAGTGTGAATTGGCTTACGGTAGACGCTGTGCCCCATGGAGCCATCCGCTTTCCTCCTCACAAGAACATCCAAAAAAGGTAAGCATCCACCTGACTCTAGCTCCATTGTGAAGTGGATTGAAGGATGCAGCTGATTTAGGTGGTTCAGAAAGTGGTTCAGTTTCTCAGAACCCTCCTCCCACACCACGAACGTATCATCCACGTACCTCCACCAAATCACAGGTTTGAAAGACGCCGAAGATATAGCCTCCCCCTCAAAATGTTCCATGAAAAAAAAATTTGCCACGACAGGCGAGAGTGGACTTCCCATGGCCACACCATCAGTCTGCTCGTAATATTTACCATCCCACAAGAAATAACTGGAACACAAGCAGTGGTGGAATAATCGGGCAATGTCCTCAGGAAACAAATCCTTGATGAGTGACATGACCGAGTCCACCGGCACTCTGGTAAACAAGGACTCTACATCAAAACTCACCAAAATAGCATTTGGTTGAACGGCGATGGTTGACAATTTTTCGACGAAATGGGTTGAATCCCTAATGTAGGACTGTGTGCGCCCCAAATGCGGCTGAAGCAACTTGCTGAGATATTGCGCAAGAGCATAAGTTGGAGAACCTATTGTGCTAACAATTGGTCGAAGAGGGACGTCTTGCTTATGGATTTTTGGAAGACCATACAATCTCGGAGGAACAGCATCTCTCGGAATAAGACATCTTCCCTCTTCTTTTGGAATAGATGACAGTTTAACAAGCTTAGCAGTGGCATTGGATACACGAGTGGTTGGATCACGAGTGCACAGTGTGTAGACAGGATCAGATAACAGAATCGAGATTTTACTTTTATATTCAACGGTATCCATCACCACTGTCGCATTTCCCTTGTCAGCATGAAGAATAGAAATGGTGTCATTATTTCTTAGTTCCTTCAATGCCTTTCTTTCACCCCGAGTTAAATTGGGTGCGGGTACTTTCGAGGATCTTAATATCCTCACACTTTCTTGTCTAACTTCTTCAGCTTCATCTGGAGGTAAATTGTAGATGGCAGCCTCAACGGATGTGATCAACTCCTCTGTAGGAATTTTGAAGGGTGCGAGAGCAAAGTTGAGACCTCTGCTTAGTAAAGTTGTTTGATAGTCATCTAAAGGGGTATTAGAAAGATTGACTACAACTTTACTAGTATCAAGAACCGTACGAGGAGCTGTTTGTCTCGAGGACAATCGAAGGAACTTAGCTCTTTGTCTATCTACAGCCCGACAAAAATTATTCTCGGCCTGAATAGCGGAGATACGTTCAAAGAACAGCCACAATTCCTCTGAGAGAATGCTACTAAGAAGCAGATGTAAGTGTAATAACTCACGGGAAACTGCGTCCAATTCAGTACGAGAGTTCTGGATCCTCTCGATAACGAGTGCCTTGCTAGCGCGCTGATAAATGACTATCAAACAACTTTACTAAGCAGAGGTCTCAACTTTGCTCTCGCACCCTTCAAAATTCCTACAGAGGAGTTGATCACATCCGTTGAGGCTGCCATCTACAATTTACCTCCAGATGAAGCTGAAGAAGTTAGACAAGAAAGTGTGAGGATATTAAGATCCTCGAAAGTACCCGCACCCAATTTAACTCGGGGTGAAAGAAAGGCATTGAAGGAACTAAGAAATAATGACACCATTTCTATTCTTCATGCTGACAAGGGAAATGCGACAGTGGTGATGGATACCGTTGAATATAAAAGTAAAATCTCGATTCTGTTATCTGATCCTGTCTACACACTGTGCACTCGTGATCCAACCACTCGTGTATCCAATGCCACTGCTAAGCTTGTTAAACTGTCATCTATTCCAAAAGAAGAGGGAAGATGTCTTATTCCGAGAGATGCTGTTCCTCCGAGATTGTATGGTCTTCCAAAAATCCATAAGCAAGACGTCCCTCTTCGACCAATTGTTAGCACAATAGGTTCTCCAACTTATGCTCTTGCGCAATATCTCAGCAAGTTGCTTCAGCCGCATTTGGGGCGCACACAGTCCTACATTAGGGATTCAACCCATTTCGTCGAAAAATTGTCAACCATCGCCGTTCAACCAAATGCTATTTTGGTGAGTTTTGATGTAGAGTCCTTGTTTACCAGAGTGCCGGTGGACTCGGTCATGTCACTCATCAAGGATTTGTTTCCTGAGGACATTGCCCGATTATTCCACCACTGCTTGTGTTCCAGTTATTTCTTGTGGGATGGTAAATATTACGAGCAGACTGATGGTGTGGCCATGGGAAGTCCACTCTCGCCTGTCGTGGCAAATTTTTTTTTCATGGAACATTTTGAGGGGGAGGCTATATCTTCGGCGTCTTTCAAACCTGTGATTTGGTGGAGGTACGTGGATGATACGTTCGTGGTGTGGGAGGAGGGTTCTGAGAAACTGAACCACTTTCTGAACCACCTAAATCAGCTGCATCCTTCAATCCACTTCACAATGGAGCTAGAGTCAGGTGGATGCTTACCTTTTTTGGATGTTCTTGTGAGGAGGAAAGCGGATGGCTCCATGGGGCACAGCGTCTACCGTAAGCCAACTCACACTAACCGTTATTTACATGCGGACTCCCACCACCACCCAGCACAAAAACAAGGAATTATAACAACTCTAGCCAAAAGAGCGGAACGTATTTGTGAGGCATCAACTCTTCAGGAAGAGTTACATGCCTTACAAACCATGTTTAAGGGTAATGGCTATAATGAATCCACTATATATAGGTCCCTACATCCCAGAAGGAGGGATAGACAACCTTCTCAGAGCTCCGACGTGAGAGGAACTGCTTACCTCCCTTATATTCACAACACCACTGACCGCGTTGCTAAGATTCTCCGCAAGCACAAGATAAAAACAGTTTTCGGCACTATGACGAAAATTGGTCAACGTTTAGCATTAAACAAAGATAAATTGTCTCCATTACTACAACCTGGGGTGTATGAAGTCCCTTGTACTTGCGGAAAAGTCTACATTGGACAAACAAAACGTTCCATTGCAACTCGCATCAAAGAGCATCAAATGAACATCCGTCTAAACCAACCTGACAAATCAGCTATAGCTGAACATGCCCTGTCTTCAGGGCACGATGTATGTTTCAAGGATGCTCATGCGCTTGCCCTTGTTAAGCACAACTGGTCTAGAATTATAAGGGAGGCAGTTGAAATTCGTAAAAATCCCAATAATTTTAACAGAGACACTGGATATCAGCTAAGTGACACTTGGCTACCAGTTATTAAGGATCTAGGGAGATAGTTCCTCTCAGTCTCTCTGTTCTTCACATATTTAAAATTGTACATTTTCCCTCTAGGGCTCAGAGCCTGGATTTGATCTCCTTTGCTCGTCACTGGAGGAGTTTCCATCTGTTTTTTCGCCGTTGACTGTATGACGTTAGGTATTGTTCAGATACACTTCCCTTTTGTTTATGTTTCCTTATATCCATCTAACCCCACCTCCCCCCCCTCCTCATTCTTCGAGGAGTTTCTATATTTTCACACCGACCCCTTTACCTTCTGGTTACTTACTACTTTGTCCGCCGTTCCACCATGGTCCATACAGTAATTTCTGGCAGCTGCTCTCTGGTGACGAACAGAGGAATTTATCTATATTTTTTTGTAATCTCATTGATATACTTTCTTTGGCCACATTGTTTATTTCCATTGAAAAAGGAGGCAAGGTTTCTCCGAAACGTATGGTTTAAATTAAAAATACACACGGCATTAGCCCAAAAGCATGAATTGTTTATATAATATAACTTCTAATAATGATAACAAATTAAGTATAACTTCTCAAAATAACCTACCATGGTCAGTTATATTTCAGCAGTACAATAACCACTGCTTCAGTGTTTACATTTTTAAGTTTACTAAAATAAGTGGAACAGCTAATTTCAAAACATAGAGTAGAATTGTTTAACTTTTTGTTGTTACTTAGTCTATTCCTCATTTAACAATTTCTTATCACTTGTTAACTGATATGAACGGACGAGATGATTGCATAGAAAAAGTGGTGTGCAGGCGATATCTTAAATCCGAATAGCTCTTACGGTAAACTATTAGAATTCATAACTTATTTGTTGTGTGGGAATGCCGCTGATTTTTCCGTTCTAGGCTGGAAAACAGTACCGCAGCTGATATCGAAAGTATTTTTAGGTTACAATGTGCACCTATTATCTAAATTTAATTTTATAATGTCTGACTAGGGTAAAAAACATACAAACATTTAATTATGCACATGTTAAAAACACTGCATAAAATTTGTAGAAAAATAATAGAAAACTTGGCAGACTTATTTAAGAGAATATTATGATTAATTTTAAATCACTTGTATTTTCTGCCATATAAGTTATAATGTGCCAAACACTTTATACCTGATTTAACGAATGAGCGGACTTTGCTTCAGAGCGCTTGCCCGATGGCGTGATGGTGTTCGCAAGACATTGTTGTGCCATTGGTCAAAATCAGATTTAAACATAATACATTAAGAACTAGTTAATAATCAATGTTGTTAAATAAAAATATGGACAGGAAATTTAATAAAATAAGAAAAATCAGCATCTCAAAATCACATAAATCTTTACTTCATTTCAAACTATACAAAAAACATTAGACGAAACTCTTTTCATCCCCTAAATATTTTGACCCGGCTTTTGGTATGCGAGCAGGAGGGTTATGACATTTGTTTACGTCATTGGGGATAACCCCTTTGCCGACCCTTTGCCAAAGCCTAAGCGGAGTTGAGGAACTCCTATTTGGGTCCCTTGGAGGACCGAGTGGAATTAAGGAAAATCGAGGGGAATTGATGTTCGACCTAAATTTCATAGAGTCTACTACCGGCGAATACAGTTAACTGCAATGGCCGATGCACCGTAGTTTTCGTATAAAAGACTATTTTAGGCAAATGGAATGACTTAATGTCTTGTAATCCTGAAATGGATACCTTTCTTTTGATGTATAACACATAGGAGTTGGTATCGCGGTTTTCTCACTATGTTGTGTTGCGCGTTCAAAGGCTATATGATATACAGTATAGATGTAGGCTACTGTTTAATATAAGCCACACATCATTTTTAATAGAGAAGCATGACTATATTTTATCTATTCAATTTTATCGTCAATTTTCAAAATAAGTTTTAAAAATAACAGCCTGATACATTTTCAAAAAGGTTTCGCCATCTTGATATTGAACTATAATAAATCGAATGATCAGTTCCAATGAATCAATGGTTCAAAACCTTCGAGTCTGAACCCCAGTAACAACAAAGCTCTTTAAGAATATGTCGTAATAATAAACTAACGTTCTCTCAGGAAATCTACCCCAGGTGGTACCCAATCCACCCCCACTTAGGATGGGGCATACAGGTCTTCGGAGTCTAACCTCCACTTTAATGTTTTCCATCCCTATTACCTTTACACAAACAAGAGAAGAATAAGAGAAACCTCACCTACCTAGCTACAATCAACATTAACTTCCTTCTGAAGGTAGGTAAGCTAAAGCAAACACTTGAAGTGCTCGACAAGTACAAAATAAAGATGGCAGCGCTCCAGGAGACTCGGTTTATGGACGAGGATACATTTGAGTCAGGTGCGTATAGGATCTACAAGTGAAAACCGGGTGAAAGAGTGATGAGGACAGTCCCACACCTGGGCACAGGTTTTGCCGTGCATCACAGTATGGTTGACCACATTTTAGATTTTACTTCACCTAACGGAAGGACCTCCTCACTATCATTCAGATCTCGTAACAGAGCCTATACCATAGTGACCTTCCACGCACCCACAAATGACACCAACCGGAAAGACCTGGAATTAGTGGAACACTTCTGGGACTCCCTAGAAGAAATACTAGACAAGATTCCACATAACCACTCAACTATACTCATGGGGGACTTCAATGCCCAAGTCGGCAGGGAACAGAAATACCGAAGGATAGTAGGTCTCTACCCAGCCCACAAGAGAACAAATAGAAATGGTGAGCGCCTCAAAGAACTCTGTGACAAGTACCACTTGGTCCTAAAATCAACAGCCTTCAAGCGACTACCTAGGAAAGCCAAGACTTGGAAAAGCCCAAATCCTTTGCTAGGTGAATTTCAGCTTGACCATGTGGCTATAGACAGACTATATCACAGAGAGATACAGAACGTCAAAGTTCTGAGAAGAGCCAATATAGACTCTAATCATTACCTTTCACTAGTCAAAGCTAATTTTCAACCCTTGAGAAAAGTAGCAAAACCACCAAGGAGCTCTAGAATACCTCGGTTCAATACTCAACGCCTACGTGTTGAAAACTCTAACTTCCAACAAACCCTTCGGATGAATACACAGAAAGAAGGTTGGACAGCCTTCCAGAAAGTGTTACTGGATGCCGCTCACGAAACTATTCCCGCTACGTCCAATAAAGGAAAACACCATTGGTGGACTACAGATTGCGATAAGGCCATAGAAGAAAGACGTCGAGCCTGGATCAGGTGGAACCAGTACAAGAATGATTTCAACATTGAGTCTTTCATCACGCAAAGAAAGGCAACAGTGAACACTGTACGTGGAGCTAAAAGGAATTACCTACGAACCCTGCTACAACAGGCAGAAGAGGACTTCAAGAGACACAACTCCAGAGACCTGTAGAAGGGACTTAAGAAACAGACGACCCAGTACACTGCCCCTACCTTGCTTCTTCGTGGACCAGACGGCAAGATCCAACTAAATAACAAGGATTGTACCACCGTTCTTGCAGATTATTTCCAGAAGCTCCTCAACACAGAAGAACCTAGTGAAAGATTAATCTTCCATAAACCATCTATCAGAAATCCTGATTCTCAACCGCCTGACAGAGAGGAAATAGGGAGTATAATCAATAACCTGAAAAATAATAAAGCCTCAGGTGAAGATGGATTTGTAGCAGAGATGTAGAAATGCGCAGATGAACAGTCCTTGCAGAGCATCCAACAGATCATACAAGACATATGGACAAGAGAGACCCTACCGGAAGGGTGGACATCAGCAGTAATTCACCCGTTACACAAGAAGGGAAGCAAGACTGACCTCAACAATTACAGAGGTGAACTATCCGAGAGCTTCCCCATCAAGTCGGGAGTTAGACAGGGCGATGGACTCTCTTGCATCCTCTTCAATTGCATCCTGGAGAAGATCATAAGGGAATGGATGGTGCGACTAACACCAAGGACTGGTCTGCAGCTTGGATACAAGAAAGATAACCTTCATGTGTCATGCCTGGCCTTTGCCGACGACCTCGCCATACTGACCAACACTATAGAGGAAGCTACTCACTACCTACAGAGTCTTCACGATGTAGCGGTTCGGGCTGGCCTGCAGATCAATATTGGGAAGACTGAATTCATGACTAACATCAAGGAAGCCCCGTCCACAATTACACTTGAGGGGGTCATCATCCGAAAAGTCCCTGAGGTCAAGTACCTAGGAGAGTGGATCTCGGCAAAACAGAGTAATAATCTGGCCATAGACACCAGGTGCACCAAGTTCGAGAGGACCTACCACTCCTGCCGCAGCATCTACGCATCAAGTACCTCTCCAAAAACCTCAAACTCAGACACTACAATTCAGTAGTAAAATTCTGTACGCCTCTGAGTGCCTCGTGATGACCAGGAAGGGCCCACTCAGAAAACTTGAACTCAAGGAGAGGAAGATCCTGCGGAGGATTCTAGGACATATACGGAAAGAGGGAGGCACCTACAGAATTCGGCACAATGATGAGCTTTACAGCCATCAAGAAGACATTGTGACTTGTATAAGAAAAAAGCGCCTGATCTTCTATGGGCACTTGACCCGCATGATCCCTTGCCGGCTCACCAGTAAGATCTTCACAGTGGCAGGAAGAGGGAAGGCCTCTAGGACCTAGTGGATCTCTACAGTCAGGACGGATTTAGACCTCCTAGGGATCCCACTTAATTCCATACAGGACCGCCAACAATTCCGGCAAACCATCCGACAGGGAGTTTTTCCTGTAACACTGACAGCTAGGAAGAACACCGGAGTCAGCAGACCACCATGGAAGGAGGAAAGAAGCTGGCTCATAGTCAGATGATGAAAAAGTACTGGAAGAAGAGAAAAGACAAAGTGACGAGGAGATGCGAGCCCAGTGGTCGTCAGTAGGCCCAAACGACTAAGAAGAAGAAAACTAACAATAATCACAGTACATAAAATGCAGTAATGAAGTTACAGTTAAAGTCTACGTTAAAGGCTATATGCCACGCACTTAATAGAAATGTAGAAAGTAGCTTATTTTAGAAAACGCACTGTGGAGGTGTACAGTAGTCTGCGTTTTTAAATATATTTAAGCAAGTGTAGGGGGTCTCAACCTATTGTACCAATTTTGCAAATCGGTACATGTTCATCTTATCTTCGAGACGCAGCTGGAGCTCCAGGTCTGGGCAGATTCTCACGAGAAAATACACCAGCCCCCTTCTGAGAATTCCATTCACCAAATTGGCACCTGGGTACTGCTGAAATGAGATCGCCTAGCCCCTTCCGACATGATTTGTGCCCTTGTGTGTGCTGTCACCTCAAGGTTTATAATAAATGGAAAAGAGGGATAAGTCAAGCTTTGATCCGTGAACTTTTGAAAGGTGAACAATTCCTGTCAGCTGCATTCGCCAAGTTTTTATTCTGAGAAAGATCTTACAAAGGACATTCTGTAACACCTCGACTCCTAGAAGGTTTCTACGCAGTAACCTGTATGGGGTGATATTCTATAGTACCCACTCAAGACCTTGAACCCTGGCTTTTGTGCAACTAGTCGCAGTTGGTGCTACTGGAGGTTTGTGGTGGGGATAGGCTGATATACAAGGGTGGAATCGGTGACTCAAAACAACAGTACGGGCAGAACAGTACGAGAGGGACAGTGTGTGAGGAAGTTTCCTGACAGAAAGACTCTTGACCACTTGCCTCCGGGGAAAACGTGTGTGCAGTTTTCCCCGGAGGGTTCGAAGACACCAGGTGGTACTATCTGATTTAATTACTAAGGGGCATAACCAAGGACAATCAATACAAACTTTGACTGCTAAATTTTGTAACGTCATTTTAAGGCCGCGTGTCGGCGGTCGGTAAGCTTAACTAGATAAAGTCTATTTTAGCACTTTAGTATGTAATCTTTTGGAGGGTCTAGTAATATTTTGGTGGTACCTTTATATGTAATTACTGCAGGGTGTATTATTATTGCCCTATTTCCCGTTAGCTGGATGGGAACCTCGTGGGTTTTAATTCTTGGTCAGACAGCCTTGACGGACGGTCAATGCTGGACTGTGGAGGTTGTCAGACCTCTCCGTTCCACTAAGGGGCGTTTCGGTTGTTTGACGCAGCATTGTTTTTTGAGAAGGCATTGCCTTTCTCATGTTGTTTTTCTTTTTTCTTCTACTTCCGGATCCATTTTGAAATTCATGTTTTAACCTCAAATGTAACTGTGAAACGTTGCCAAGCGGGCAAGTGTCTGGTTTGTTTAAACTAAGTCATTCATTTGTGTTTAATTAGATCATATTTGTCAGTTAGTTAATTAAGTGGTGGAAGGTTTATCTTGTAATTTGTTTGATCTTAATGTTCAATACATGTTAGCTTATTTCGATTTGTCATATTATTTATTGCATGAAGTCACTACGAAGATTATTCCCCTTTTCATTCTTCATCTTTGGCAGGGTCAATTTAATACGGCCTGCTGAGGTACGCATTCAGCGTTCCACCCAACAAGCTGGTCTTGACATTGGTTTCGTCCCGCCTGTTCTCTCTTTCTAAATCAAATCGGGGATGTTCTTGAATACCAAGCAAATCGGAACATTCACTCCTAGGTTTTTTGCTGTGAACTCAGCTGGCCTAGCGAGTAATTAAATTAGGCCTTTCATGTGTTTTTTATTATTAATTCTGGGTGTGGTAATGTCATGTGATCTTTTTTTTGATATGCTAATATTATTATTATTATTATCATTTTGGCCTATAAACAGGGTAAGGAGGGATGAGGCTAACTGTTACAATGGTAGCATGAGCATGGTTTTGCTCTGTGATCTTGCCATTAGCATATAATCTTTCCTGCTGACTGATTGCAGTAATTAATTAAAAATTAAATTCAGTAACTTAATTAATGTAGATTGGGCCCTCCATACTACTAATCTTTTCTCCAATAGGTAGGCTAGTAATTAGAGCAGAACCTAATACATGTTGTGATTTGATTTCATGTAAAATAACCTGCTATGTACACCGAAGACCAAATGAACAATTCTGTCGTCAGCTGTTAAGTCGAGCAGATAGCTGAAAGTGGCAATCACGTGCGCTGGACGAAAGTCAGGACTGACGGGAGAGTAATGGCCGTGCTGCGTTGCCAGATTGACGAGTTGACCGGCTGAAGGAATTTCACACGTGGTGAGTTTTGATATGCTGTTTGTATGGTTTTGGGGTGGTTGTATATTCATTCTGTTCTTGTAGGAAATAGTCAAGCTCAATTTACTGCGCCTGTGTTAAATCTACACCTCGGGAAGTGTTGTTTTGACTAAATTGTGTCACGTGTTTGAAAAGAATAAAATGTTGTCTGATTGGAAGTAGGTTTGGTAAAATTAAAATTAGTGACGTTTTAAATTCTCTTGAAATAGGCTAAAAT
Source organism: Meconema thalassinum (assembly GCA_946902985.2). Taxonomy (NCBI): domain Eukaryota; kingdom Metazoa; phylum Arthropoda; class Insecta; order Orthoptera; family Tettigoniidae; genus Meconema; species Meconema thalassinum. The sequence continues at coordinate 548,408,636 of OX336390.1, forward strand.
TGATAAACTTGTATTTCCAGTAAGAATAACTTAGTGTCTGTTTTGATGTGCGTTTAGTGCACGCCTGTTGAATCACGTAGTGATTTTGAACCATCATGGCCGACGATTGTGACAAGTTATTATTTTATGCAACTGATGTCGGTAAAAATGTGAATTGCGTGTGTGGATTTATCATCAGCAGGTCCTTTGGGGTAAATCTGTAATTATTCTTAATAATTGTTAGTGATGTAAGGCTGAAATTCTGCAATTTGCTGTGCGTAATACGTGTGAGGTATAATTGGTAGTGATCAGCTGTTCGTTAGGCCAAACATTTCATGTTTTGTTGTCATTTCTTTAGCTGGGGGTTAATTATTTCGCTGTTGGTAGTTCTGTCAAATTAAATTGGACTGTGAGAGCATTAAAATTTGGTATTGTCAACTTATTCTGCGTTAAATTAATTCTGGAAAATGGTCGAATTGCTGTCTATATGTACGTTCGGTAATTGTGTTTTGAATGATGTTAAATGTCGAATTGCGTGTGTACTAATTAAGTATAAATGAAACAGGTGAGTGTTTATGTATGTATGATTTATGTTTAAGTTTGCTTAGTAATTGGGGGGAGAGTAAATAGTCTTGTTGTGACATGGGGATTTTTAAGGTTAGATTGTCATCTAAATTGGTCAAGTATTAAATGGCTTTAATATTCAGTATGTTAGTGTGTTTTTCGTTGAGTGACTTACTAAGTGGGATATTTCTGGGAGGCAGTCACCTTCACGTCGCATCTCATTTAGGGTGTAAATAAATATTTTCCCCCGATTCGTGTCTTTCGTTTTAGGACGTTTTTTCTACGATGTAAGGAGAACTGTGATTTCAGGGCTACAACTTTGGGTTGTTTTATCAGGTCCTCACGTGAGTTGATACTCCGTTGGCGTTATAGTGTCTTGACGATCCGAATACTAACATACTGATGTAAATGGGGAATTTTAGGATTGTCCAGGGAAGGGAGCACGTATGTCTGGTGCATGCATGAATGTATTTCTGTGGTTGATTATGTTCAGGATGAAAGAGTGTGTGTGATGCGATTTTTATTGCTGCCCTGACTAGGAATCGAACTGGTGTTCTTGGGTGGTCAAAATTGTATTTATTTTCTTCTGTAATCTTTCAGTTTTTTTTAATCCTGCTGATTGAATGAAAGTCATGTGTGAATGAATTGATGTAGGTTGCAATTTGAATTTGGGTGGGAGTAATTGAGGCCTAATTGCCAGTAACGTAAGATGGATTATTATTAATTTTATATTAGTTGTATTAGTTGCATTTTGAAAATGGACCTATTATGCAGATGTGCTTCGTATGGGGATCTACTGTCAGGAGTCCATTTAATTTGGGGTGTGAGTACCATCTTGATTGGGCCCGGGCAGGGTGTATATAGTATTTGCCCGAGTCGAGTGACTATAGGTATGGGACTTCGTTATCTCGGTGATAGGCGAATTTCTTTTTGGGGTATTTAGAGGCCACTCGTCCAGTTTGTATGGAGAGTCGAGCCACAATTGTTGAGCTGTCGGTAAGTGTTTCTATACCATAGGGTATTTTGTGTTCATGATATCTGTACGATTGCTAATTTGCATAATTGAATGTAATGGGTTATTGTAGTGGGTGGTAAAATCTTATAATGAGATGTTTGAGAAGGATGTGTGATGGATGATGGATGAATGTTAGGAACTGGAGTCCTGTGTTCGAGTTCCAGTGATGAAGTTGCTAGCTCTGGAAATACTTGTTGATTTTTGGTATATATAAAAAAAAAATTATTTGGTAGTTCGGTTGGTGAAAGTTTTCCTTTAGGGAGATATCCTGCGGTGGCATGCTGAGTTGTCGTTGTATGTCAGCTGCTGTGTTCACTAGTCTGATTTTGAGATTTTTGGGAGGTTGCAATGCTTCGTTTGCGATGGCATTGAAATGGGCTGGTTCGTTAGTTATTCATAACTTGCAGTTTCTTGCTGTTAGGCGGCTAGGTTATTTCTATTGTGGTCGCATTTCTGAGGGGTTGTAGGTTCGTGAGATTTCATGTAGACTCCCGTTAGCTTGGGTGTGTTCACTTCACAATCAGCTGTTGTAGGCGTTCATGCATATTTTGATATTTTGATTCTGGAGTTTTCACTTGAGGGTGCTTCAGTGCATTAGTTGGTTAGTTATTTATAACTTGCAGCCTTGATCTGTTAGACCGCTAGGGTCTCTGTTGTAGTCTCAACTCTGAAAAGTTCTGGGTTCATTAAAACTTTGTATAGCCCCGTCACCTTGGGTGTGTGCGAGTTTGGCTGTTGCCACCGGATGTTCTAATCGATTGTGAGCCTTAGTGACAGTCAGTGTCCTGGGTAGTTACTGGAGTAATCATGTTTGGTGGTAAAAATAATTTAAATTCTCTGAGTAATAGAGTGTTGATAGCTTGGCAGTTTTTTTTAGTGCGAGGTTCCAATGTGGTTTGGTGAGAGCTGGATTTATGGATTTATTTTGAAGATTTTAATTGCTTCGTGCCTTTTGAGATGTAACATCTGTCATTTCTGTGATTTGTAATTCTGAATAAATTAGTTTTGATATTCTGGGAGAGATTTTATTGGCGTTAGCATTTGGTGAGATACAGACACGTGTTGTTAGTCAAGGAGGTTGTGAATTTTGAGATTTTAAGTAGCTTCGTGAAGTTAATGTTTTAAGAACGTTTTGATGACAGTGGTGAGTTGAAGCATCATGGGTTCGATTTGAGTGTGGTCATAAAGTGTCACCCGGTATTTGGATGGTGAATATTAATGGTAGGTGACACACGTTGTTAGTTGGAGACGTCCGTAGTCTGTGGTAACGCCACGTAGAGAAATTTTCGGGGTTGTGATTGTCTGTGTTGTGTGATTGGAAGGTGAACCACGTGCACTTGGGTGTGTGTGACGCTTAGTGGGTGCCCTACCTTGTGTCGAATGTGTATTTATGTTTTGGTAATGTGTTGTACTGTCATCTTCTGAGGCGGCCATGCCTTTGTAGGGGAAGATGTTAATTACCCTCTGTGGGGTCGTGTGTTGACCGGAGGGGGAGCTCAGGTACCGAGCTGATTTATGTCGTGATGGCCAGGGTTTGGTGGCGCAAGAGTGATGTTCCTCCCGGTGTCATAAGGGAGAGGACCTGTCATGTGAAGGACAGGGCGGTGTTTGTTTGTGTAGTGTGTGAATGACAGTGCATACTGTTTTAATAATTCACGTCAGGTTATGAACTGCAGTCCTCGTGCTGTTTTCCTAGTTCGCAAGTTGTCCTATGGAATTTAGGGTTATTTATGTTTTGTGTTGTCGCCGGGAACAGTGCCCGCAGGCAGATATGGAGTGGGAGAAATATCGGGGTGACAGCCCGATGGAATTTAGGGTTATTTATGCTTTGTGTTGTCGCCGGGAACAGTGCCCGCAGGCAGATATGGAGTGGGAGAAATATCGGGGTGACAGCCCGATGGAATTAAGGGCATTCTTATTATTAAAGTGTGAATGTGTGTGTGAATTATGTGGGTGACGTGGTTTTTCCTTATTTTGTTTGTCTTGCTGCTAGTGTGCTTGTGGGGTAGGATGTTGTGGTCTCTGTTCCTCCTGTCCTTGGAGGCCACTGAGGGCAGTGTGGGTCAGGAACATGTAAAATTGAGCAAGACATGTAATTTGTGTTTGTGTGCATATCAAAACGAGCTCTGTGTGATGCCTTCAGTGCGGTAGGTAATTTTGTAAGGTATTTAACTTGAGCAATACCACGGGCGGTATAGTAAATGTAGTTTTGATGGAATGCCCCGTGCGGCATGTTAATGTAATTGTCATTGTGAATTTTGAAAATAGTTGCGTGCTGTCCTGATTTCGTATAGTCGCAGAAAAATGGTCCTTCGGTTTTGTTAAAGTAAATTCATTTTGAAAAATTGTTTAAAATTTTTGGTGGGCAAGTTTGTAGGTGCCTTTGATTTGCATATTCTAAAGAAAAATTCTGGGTTCTGTACACCTTAGTTAAATTTTAGTTATTCTTGCTAAGTATTTTAGTGAACTTTCAATTAAGCTTGTTAACGTCAGTCATATCGTATATTTGGTTGCCCCTTTCGTGTGATTTTAATACTTCAGTGGACCTTTAATTATGCCCTGAACTCTATCTCCTTGCGTAGAACCTTGTTTGAAGCCTCAAGTATCCCTTGTGACATGAAGGACTCTTAAGTGAACTTCGATGGCACACTAATGCTTCGAGTGATGTTTTTTTTTATCCTTCCTGGGATAACTTCAGCTGTTATGGGCTGGTTGGCTGGCCTGGAACGATTGTTCCCTCTAAGGGAACTGTATTTGGACCATACGCTGCTGTTCTGATGTGTGTTTCAGTGGTCACTATGTGGGACGTGTGCCACCAATCTGGGCCCAGTTTGGAGGTACCATCTAGGTCCCATGGCATCTTTCTACCCGAAGAGATCTACTTCAAGGTCCGCTGGCGGGGATTGGAGTAGCCTCTTCAGCTGCCAAGAGACCAGCTGGACACCATCACCCTGTTCATCATCCCCCCATCGTCTTCCTTTGGAGGAGGAGGATGTACCAATTTTGCAAATCGGTACATGTTCATCTTATCTTCGAGACGCAGCTGGAGCTCCAGGTCTGGGCAGATTCTCACGAGAAAATACACCAGCCCCCTTCTGAGAATTCCATTCACCAAATTGGCACCTGGGTACTGCTGAAATGAGATCGCCTAGCCCCTTCCGACATGATTTGTGCCCTTGTGTGTGCTGTCACCTCAAGGTTTATAATAAATGGAAAAGAGGGATAAGTCAAGCTTTGATCCGTGAACTTTTGAAAGGTGAACAATTCCTGTCAGCTGCATTCGCCAAGTTTTTATTCTGAGAAAGATCTTACAAAGGACATTCTGTAACACCTCGACTCCTAGAAGGTTTCTACGCAGTAACCTGTATGGGGTGATATTCTATAGTACCCACTCAAGACCTTGAACCCTGGCTTTTGTGCAACTAGTCGCAGTTGGTGCTACTGGAGGTTTGTGGTGGGGATAGGCTGATATACAAGGGTGGAATCGGTGACTCAAAACAACAGTACGGGCAGAACAGTACGAGAGGGACAGTGTGTGAGGAAGTTTCCTGACAGAAAGACTCTTGACCACTTGCCTCCGGGGAAAACGTGTGTGCAGTTTTCCCCGGAGGGTTCGAAGACACCAGGTGGTACTATCTGATTTAATTACTAAGGGGCATAACCAAGGACAATCAATACAAACTTTGACTGCTAAATTTTGTAACGTCATTTTAAGGCCGCGTGTCGGCGGTCGGTAAGCTTAACTAGATAAAGTCTATTTTAGCACTTTAGTATGTAATCTTTTGGAGGGTCTAGTAATATTTTGGTGGTACCTTTATATGTAATTACTGCAGGGTGTATTATTATTGCCCTATTTCCCGTTAGCTGGATGGGAACCTCGTGGGTTTTAATTCTTGGTCAGACAGCCTTGACGGACGGTCAATGCTGGACTGTGGAGGTTGTCAGACCTCTCCGTTCCACTAAGGGGCGTTTCGGTTGTTTGACGCAGCATTGTTTTTTGAGAAGGCATTGCCTTTCTCATGTTGTTTTTCTTTTTTCTTCTACTTCCGGATCCATTTTGAAATTCATGTTTTAACCTCAAATGTAACTGTGAAACGTTGCCAAGCGGGCAAGTGTCTGGTTTGTTTAAACTAAGTCATTCATTTGTGTTTAATTAGATCATATTTGTCAGTTAGTTAATTAAGTGGTGGAAGGTTTATCTTGTAATTTGTTTGATCTTAATGTTCAATACATGTTAGCTTATTTCGATTTGTCATATTATTTATTGCATGAAGTCACTACGAAGATTATTCCCCTTTTCATTCTTCATCTTTGGCAGGGTCAATTTAATACGGCCTGCTGAGGTACGCATTCAGCGTTCCACCCAACAAGCTGGTCTTGACATTGGTTTCGTCCCGCCTGTTCTCTCTTTCTAAATCAAATCGGGGATGTTCTTGAATACCAAGCAAATCGGAACATTCACTCCTAGGTTTTTTGCTGTGAACTCAGCTGGCCTAGCGAGTAATTAAATTAGGCCTTTCATGTGTTTTTTATTATTAATTCTGGGTGTGGTAATGTCATGTGATCTTTTTTTTGATATGCTAATATTATTATTATTATTATCATTTTGGCCTATAAACAGGGTAAGGAGGGATGAGGCTAACTGTTACACCTATGATATATATCTTCATTATTACTTACTTTACTTTTATCGTTGTGGCCACTAGGGACCGCGAGATCTCAACTGTTTTGCTTCTTGTTAACCCACCACGCCTTCGTCCTTTTGGAATGGAATTTCTTCCATTCATCCGAGTTAACATATCTCTTCCTGGGTTTTTCTTCCTCTTGATGAAACTGTCGGAGTTTTTGTTTCAATTGGGTTTTGAGCAAGATATCAGATTCAAAAATTTCAAACTTTAACAAGTCCTTATCCACTTCCACCAGGCAAAGAAGCATCACCTTCAAACCTCGGAAGTAGCCTATGACTAGACGGTTGGAGAATCTACTGACTGGCATTCTGAGTAGGTGGGCATGGAATGTTATTCTACGTTTCCGGATTACACTTGAGATCTTTTCAGTGAGGGAGTATATTTCTGAATTACTCCAGAGCTTGTAAACTTCATTATTATTATTATTATTATTATTATTATTATTATTATTATTATTATTATTATTATTATTATTATTATCTCCAGGAATCACCATATGACGGGATGGTATCGTATTTTCTCCAGGGGCTCATAACGTATGGGGTGATGGCTGGTGACCATGGTGCCTGAGCTGAGTCAGCATTTCATCCACTTACTTGTATTGAGCTTATCTTCTTCAACTTTCGTTCTCCTCCCACCCTGATGATGCTGGGTAATTGCCATCCCTTCATGGTACTTCCATTCCTTTTTCTGGTACTCTCTTTCTTGGAAGATTAAGAAATCTGTATTTTCCTTTTCTCAGCAATAATTGTATATTATGACAGGCAGATAATCTCCATGTTTATCATATTCAACGAGCAATAAATACTGACCTAACATATGCCAATCCAAGATCTTGGACCAATATTAGTCACACATCCTCCACAGTGACAAAAGTAATGAGATAGAATCTAAGATATCCCTACCCCCTAAACATAACAGTATGTTTATCCCTTAGACCTATTATTTTTGTTTTAACGGGACCAGTGATGAGATGCGATGAGTTACTATGTAGCGGGTTGTTACGGCGGGATGCTCATCCTGACTCCAGCCTCTTGCGAGGAGTTTGTGGGAGTTTAAATGAAACTAGGCGAAGAGATGGGAGGGAACGGTCGTGGCTTGGTACTGTCCGGGCATTTGCCTGGAGTTGAAAATATGAAACAACAGAAATCATTTCAAGGACGGTCGACGGTAGGGTTTGAACCCACGTCTACCAAGTCCGCAGATAGCTTGACCATCCCATGACCTAGCGCTGCGCTTTAGCGAGCATAGCTAACTCTGTCGGTAGCCCCCCCACCCCCTACAAAAAAAGAACCGGAAATTAGGACATTATAATGAGAAGAGAAATGAACATTTCTAGTCATGATAATTTAGTCGATGCCAGATGGCCGACAACAACCATGCCCTTCAAATTTTATTACGTCTCTCCAATCAAACATGGCAGCAGTGCAAAATATTTCACTGGCTTTCTATATCTTCGAAACTATTACTGATATCACCCTGAAATTTTGTAAGGTGATGAAGGGCACTACTAGAAGTTCACCTATGCGACTTTCAAAAACCTGGAACTACAAAACGAACATGGCGGCCAAGTGAAGTAGAAACATTTTAATAGATATTTCTCGCGATTTAACCATCTGAGCGCAGTGAAATATGGTACAGTAAATGTTTATACACATTTTAATGCACTGGCAACTAATGTTGTTCAATTGTTTACATAACCTCAAGATGGCAGCTGTGGGAAATTATAAAATTAAGTTCTTATTCTTTGTGTAATAATCATGCGATCGAAGTGAACGTTTGAATAATGAACCTACGCAATAATTGTCATCTAATAGTACATAACTCAATGGCATACATATATAAAAATCCAACATGGTGACCATCCGAATTATTTAGACGGTTCTGAATATCTATTAATCTATAACAGCAATCAAACTGAAATTTTGAATGGTGATAGAGGCTATAAACATAAACTCACCATTGGGACTTTCAATAATCTGGTGAGCACAAATCCAACATGGCAAACGGCCGCGGACCACGACATGTTATGTCACTTCTTCGTAAGCGCTCTGTCGCTAAGTACATCGTTGTTACGTCGTGAAGATAATCTACGAGCACATGGTTGCCATATTCTATAGTAGGTATAATAAGCCGAAGCTGGCGCAGGGGCTAATGTGCAAGATGGCTGCCACGCGCAACTCTCTTATGTTATTCTTATGGGAGGGAGAGTCATAGCTGGCGCAGGGGCTAATGTGCAAGATGGCTGCCATTCACAACGAGCTTAGGATTATGGATGCTCTGAGCCAAGATATTATTTATATTTTGTACGAGGGTGAAAGAAGGGGGGGGGGGGGGGTTGTTCAACGTCTAGTGACTTAGCGCATGATGTTTTTTTATTAGTCATTTTTTATTTTCATATTTCTCACACGGTTATTTACAATTTGCAATATTGTCGTTTTTTTATTTATTTCATTTTTTCAAGTTTTGCACTTGATCAATATTCAAAAGTTGATTTTACATTTAACTGTTATCACCTTTTCAGCTCTCACACACATGGTGGGATATGCTTTACACACATACGTTAAGCCAACCAGGACGTTAAAATGGTAGAAACCGCCGTTAACAACACCGCAAGGGTTGTAGCCTTGTCTTACAGAGTTGTAGCCAGTACTCTACACCCCCTCTGTGAGGGGCTTAACATCAACCAGTCAAAGCTTGAGTATGTCATGAAGCTGATACTCCAGTAAGTTAACTATAAATGCTATACGTAAACTCTTATCACAGGTGTATCAACAAGGTTTGCAATCTTGAATGACGAATACACCTCAAAGGTCTACTCTCCCTTCGTAAAGGGCACCGCGCATTATAGTTAAGTTTAAAGAAGTATATGCTTTTGTGCCTCTCCTCTTTTCTCTGGGCTTGAGACCAGCACTAGGGCTTAAGCCTAGAGGCAGAGTTAACACACACACACAAACACACACACACAGGCGTACGGAGAAATTAATCTAGCACCAGAGGCCCTTAGATTAGATTTTTATTTATCCATTTGATCAATTACATGTATACAATACATTTTTTTATATAGAACACGTCAAAAATTACAGAGAAATCAATCTTGTGCCATAAGCCTTTCATTCACTCACAGGCTTACAGAGAAATCAATCTCACGCTATATACCTTTTCATTCACACACAGACTTATGGAAAAATTAATCTTATGCCAGAGGTCTTTTCAATTATAAGTACAAGACCTGAGAGTATGTGTGGAAGGTGACCACTTCCTTTCCACTCCTCATTCCACCACAACATCTGGTAGGTTCCATTGAACACAATGAAGTTTGGGAGACACTGTATTACTTTGTTGACTTGATATGTATAACTTAGTTATTTAAGTGTGGTCAACGGTTTTGTAATGACCATAAGCATGTGTAGCTATACCATCAGAGTCAATTACTCGTTTATCATCACGAGGACACAAAGCAATTTTGTTTAGTTTTACAGATGATATGTTATGTTGTTTAGATGCGATAATGTTCATCGGTATTCTTTTTACCTCGTTCTTCATGAGACAATCCTTATAATCTTGAAAACTTAAACAATTTTTGACAACACCTTTGCTAATACCTTTAATCTTTTTTATTTCTAGTCCATTAATGTTTAAAGCATACATTTTAGCTCTAAGTCCAGCAAATGCTTTAATAATACGTCCACAAGCCTCGTCTTTAAATTTTCCCAAAGTTTTCTTGTTTGATGAAGAGTAACATATGTGATTAGTAGGATAATCAGATGTGTCCAGGTGTTCTAAAAATTTCAACTTGTCTTGATAAACATCTTGGGTGTTAACCAAATATATAAACGAGTCTGTGTCCATATACATGAGTTTAAGATTTTCGATCCCATAATAGGGTAGCAGGACATCATAGTGGTGTGAATACATAAGAGTTTTTGAAATATCCAGGATACACATTCCAATATATATAGGCTTATTGAATACAATGCTACGTTTAGCCATGTGGAATGCAGCTAGGTTAGGACCATAAATTGTTCTGTCGATAAATGTTGGTTTAGCGATTAGCTTTTCAGCTCTTTTGCTGTCAGTTACAAGACGTATATCTATTCTTTTACGAATATTTTCCATTGTTTTTCCAAAAATTGCATTGTTAAATAATTTGTAAAGATTTTTCTCAAAATCATTTTTAGCTTGTTTTCGAAGGTTGTTATTAAAATCTACGTATGCCTTTAGCCAAGGTCTCTGTTGAAACTTTAACACACGATGAATTTTTATCAATTTTAGTCCATGATTTAGAGCCTGTTTAAGTGACATGTAATGAACAACGTACCGCCTTCGATTTCCAAGATGAGGAATTAGTTTTTTGAGAGACGAATCCTTAGGTTGTATACACTCTGGTAGGAAAGGTAAATCGTTGTGTAAATCATGAAGGTTGGATGGATAATCGACATCAATGTCTAGAATGTATCCAACAGGATCGTCTTCCTTTAGCGTTTTTAGATCAATGGTATCTGGAGAAACCCACTGAAATCCACCGTAAGGAAGGGAGTGGCACATAGCCCACCCGTATTGGTTGTTGGCATCATCATAGGTAATAAACTGCGATGGTTTCTCGGAATCATATGTTTCCATGTATTTATTGTTAGCTTCAGCATACCTATGAGAAACCTGGCATATGCCTCCACGTATTCCAGACTCTATTAAAAGAATCTGATCGTAATCCTGTAGCAATTCCAGTTCAATGCCAGTGTAAAGGAGCATTGCCTCGAAACTTAAACCAGGTGAAGTAAAGAAGTGTGCGGCATCCACTCGATGTGTTTCTAATGTTTTGTTTCTAAATGTTTCAAAGCTGTCTGCAAGAAGGAGTACATCTGAAGTTAGGTAAAGGTCACTACATTCCCCTAGAGTTTTAATTTTGAACTGATTCCAGACATTTTCGGCATGTTCATAGTCTTCCTTACTAACATCTTCTTGACTTAATTTGTTAAAGAATGCTTCTTTTGAAGGTAAACACGTCTCACTTAACTTTTCCCAAGAATCAATGTAATCATAAGGAAATACGCCTTTACGAGTCATGAGCGTTGCATTTTCTTTCCCAAAGTACTTGTCTGTTTCAGGGTATGATGTTAAGTTTGTAACTAAGTTTTCCAAACTACTAGGCATCAACCGAAACGTATCCACAAATCGAAGCTTAACATTTCCTACATATTTGGTGAAGGAGATGTAATTTTCTTGAGAGTTAGGGATAACGTCCACTCTCTCAGTAGTACATCCCAACTGTTTTACAATGAAATTTGCATCGTATCCACTCATATTATGTAGAAATACGGGAACAGGGTAACGTGTTTTACACCTCAAATTACAGTTATTATGAGCGCTTCCACGATATTCGCCTGTAATATGACAATGATCTCTAACTTTCCAGTCCTCTTTGGTAAATGTTTTATAGCATAAATAACAGGTTTCAGAAGATTGGAACTCTGCTTCTTGATCATGAGTTAAAGCCTTTGGAACATTTAAGCTGTAAAGGTGATCAATTTCATTAGCTATCGATATCAAACAGTCCATAAACTTTTCTGCAGCGTCAGATCCACGATAAATAAAAGGCTGGCTCGGAAGGTTTGTCTTTATATGTTCCACAGCTGGCGAGGGTTTAACATATACACCAAAGCTCATTGGAACATGGCTCTGGTATGGGACTGTATAACTTGCCTCAGGATTAGGTAGACATGTTTGGTATGGTAAAAGTATACTTTCAAAATCTGCATAGATAACGTAAGGTATTCTAAGCATTTTTTCCACATTTAAGAACTTGAGAATTGGGTTTTTAATAGGCATTTCAACCCTAGCAATGTCATGCAGGACACACAAAGCTCTATGTTCTTTTAGTTTATCTATCCCTCGTTGACCATATTGATTATCAAAGTGAGTAAAACACCGTTTACACGTATATATCTTATGTCCATGGTGGGTGATCTGATGTCCTACTAGTTTATCAAAATCTTTGATAAAGACGTAGTGGTTCTGGCCAGATGATGAACTTAGCAGAAGAAGGTCGCGGTGGTCTTGTAGCTCTTGATCTACAACCTTTAGAGGAAACAGTTTGTTATCTTCTTCCAGTCCAAATACATTAATGGATATGTTGTTGGCTTTCTCAAATTTCGTAATGTCAGCTAGCGATGTAGGGAACGAAACGACTGAAAAATCATACTTGTTTTCCAGGTCCTTGTATTTACTAACGCGTTGAGCATCCTTTTTAACCAGTTTTGCTAAAATGGCATACATAAAACACCTTTCATCTTTCAAGTTTTGTGGATTAATGCAAGCTTTTTTTGAATTTACAGCTGCTGGTAAAGGAATATATGTGCTACCACGCAAGGGATTATACTTATTTATTTTCAATCGCACTCCTTCAACTGCTAGCAAAGCCCAATTACTGCCTTTTAGCTCGGATTCCTCCATTTCCATGGTTAACTTTTTAAATTGCGTTTCCAAGAAACTACTTAAATCTGTTTCCAAAAATATGGCCTGATTACGAGTTTTAAAAGCACGATCTGTAATTTCATTGGTAGATGTATGAATAAATCTACATTCAGCCACAAGATTAACTTTTAACGACTTGTGGTTCGCTTGTTCTTTTTGTATAACATGGATTATTTTATGCTTGGACTCGTTGAGGTATGAATTTAAATCCTTACACGTATCACACCGTATAAAATAGGATTTTAGACGACAATCAAAAGACGTTTCATATTCATTAAGTCCGTTTTTATCAGGAACCATTGAGAGTAGGTGATGTTTTGTAGGTTCAGATTTTTGTATTTTGGCTGATGACATAACATTACAACATTCTTCATGACGACGTCCGTTGTAAGCATTGTTGAATTTGATTCCACAGGTTTTACATTGATGGAATTGTCCACACGATACTTCATGACGCTTTCTAACATAGTCTCGAACAAAAGTTTTTCCACACACTTTGCATATATAGCTTGGAATAGTTTGCTCCATGATGGATGTTCTTTTCTGATAACAGTTGATTTTTTTAAGAAATAAATCACACCTGTGAAAAAGAGAGACAGAGCGCTGTACTTTCCCATCAACCTAGTTGAGAACAGTTGTGTAAACTGTTTATAGGATACAATATATTTAAGAGGTAAGATAAACTTTTTTACATTGTTGGCAATAATAATATTTATAATACTATAAAATAATAATAATAAAAAAATGTATTCTATGACTTACTGCTTACAATCTAACATTGAATTTACAAACATCCCTGACTGTCACCTAAAACAGCGTTTCAATCCCCTGAGCTTTCCTAAACGAATACACATGCTTACAGCTTACATATTCTATGACTGAACATACACTATTAACATGTAAATACCACAGATATGCACGCAGTGGTATTCTTTCATAATAATAACATGGCTTACATTGAGGCCCATGGAGACTAAACAATTATTGCGATTTTTATAAATCTTCAAGTTTCGTTTTGGAAATATACCATCTAAATACGTGAGTCATAATTTTGAACTTACTAGTAGCCTCTAAATTACAGATTGGATACAACCCTAGATGCTATGTTAAAACTTACTGCGTATGATAAGGCTGTAGACTGGACGGTGAGACGGTCTTTCACGATGTGAACACTGTGAGAGGTAGTAGTCCACTGGCGATATGCTTGCTAAGGGTCCTCTAATATTCCCTAGTCAAGGCTAACTGCTGCTTACTGCGTAGTACTGGTGGGTGAGACGGTCTTCCACGATGTGATCACCGTAAGAGGTAGTAGTCAACTGATTGTATTCTTGCTAAGGGTCCCCTAATATACCCTAGTGGAGGCCAACAGCTGCTTACTGCGTAGTACAAGGCTGTAGACTGGTCGGTGAGACGTTCTTTCACGATGTGATCTGTTTGAGAGATCAGAGTCAACTGAAATTATCCTTGATATACATCCCCAAATATACTCTACCCTAATACAACCGGTGGTTAACTTCCTACAGAAATACCACTATAGAGACATGTAGAATCTTAACACAAGGTTATGAGTGAAAAAAGATATGTACTAACGGTATTATTTTTTCATAAGAATAACATGGTGGTATTTATACCCCCTATACGCTAAACTAATATTTGGATAATTTTAATTCATGAAGTTTTGTTTTGGAAATATACGATCTAAATACAATGGTGATAATTTTAAACGTTCTAGTAACCTCTAATTGAGAGATAGGGATGCAGGCTTTGATGCTATGTTAAATATAATCAGCTACTTACTGTATATCACAAGGCCGTAGAATGAATCCTTAGAACACTTTTAAGACGATGTGATCTGTTTGAGAGATCGGAGTCAACTGAAATTATCCTTGATATACGTCCCCTAATATACTCTACCCTAATACACTCAGGGCTTAACCTCTTACAGAAATACCACTATAGAGACATGTAGAATCTTGTTACAAGGTTGTGTATGACGTTCGACATTTGCTACTTATCAGTGAAAAAAGATATGTACTCACAGCATTATTCTTTCATAAGAATAACATGGTGGTATTTATACCCCTAGACGCTAAACTAATATTCGGATAATTTTAATTCTTGAAGTTTTGTTTTGGAAATATAAGATCTAAATACAATGGTCATAATTTTGAGCGTTCTAATAGCCTCTAAATGGTAGATAGGGATGCAGGCATAGATGCTATGTTAAATATAATCAGCTACTTAGACGACTTTTCACGATGTAACCAGCTCAAGAGCTAACAGTTATCTGAAAATATTCTTGCTGAAGGTCCCTTATATACCACCTTTTTCTAGAAATAAATTACACCTGTGAAAGAAAAGACAGAACGATGAACTTTCACATTAACCTAATAATAATAATAATAATAATAATCCCTTACATTTTTTATTTTGTCGTGTGATCTCTTGAGAAGCTGAGTGAAGGTCTTTCTAGTCAACGCCCGTCGGTGATCTGCTTGCAGGGATGAGAGATGGATTGGATGAACATGAATGATCCAGAATAAGGATTTGGGTAGGAAGCAGCCGTGGCCTGTCAGAAAGTACCATTCAGGCATTCTCTTGGAGTAGAAGTGTGAAACCACGGAAAACCATTTCAAGGACTGTCAACACTGAGGTTCGAAATGTAATTGAAGTTCAAAATAGTGACAAAATGTAATTGAAATTGACAATACACAATGTAATTTAGATTGAAAAACGCACATTTTAGATTGTAAATACCGGTACTCACAAAGTGTAATTGAAATTCAAATTACTTACAAAATACAGGTGAAATTGAAAATGCTTACAAAATGTATGGTGGTTTCAAATTACTCAGGTTGATAGGAAAAAAAAGGACAGGAGCCGTTCAAGAAAGCGGAAGCAATGCTGTACTCAGTAAGGGTCCTGTGGTCGCTAACCCACGTCCTACAAGTTGCGAGCTCCTGGGAGAGGAAGTTGTAGCCATTAGCTACCTGTACACATTTTCCTGGAGTAGAAGTGTGAAACCACGGAAAACCAAATCATGAACGGTCGACAGTGAGGTTCGAAGATCAATTAAGGTTCAAAATACTGCAAAATGTAATTGAAATTGAAAATACACAATGTAATTTAGATTGAAAAACGCAAATTCCAGATTCTAAATACTCACAAAGTGCAATGAAAATTCAAAATACTTACAAAATGCAATTGAAATTGAAAATGCTTACAAAATGTATGGTGGATACAAAGTACTCAAGTTGACAGGAGGAAAAAGGAGAGGAGCCGATACAAGGAAGCGGAAGCAATGCTGGACTCAGTTGGGGTCCTGTGGTCGCTAACCCACGTCCCACAAGTTGCGAGCTCCTGGGAGAGGAAGTTGTAGCCATTAGCTACCTGTACACATTTTCCTGGAGTAGAAGTGTAAAACCACGGAAAACCATATCAAGAACGGTTGAGAGTGAGGTTCGAAATGCAATTGAGGATTAAGATACTGACAAAAATGCAATTGAATTTGAAAAAACACAATGTAATTTAGATTGAAAAACGTACATTTTAGATTCTAAATGCTCACAAAGTGCCATGAAAATTGAAAATACTTACTAAATGCAATTGAAATTGAAAATGCTTACAAAATGTATGGTGGATTCAAAGTACTCATGTTCACTGAAAAAAAAAAAAAAAAAATCGGAGAGGAGCCGATACAAGAAAGTGGAAGCAATGCTGGACTCAGTTGGGGTCCTGTGGTCGCTAACCCACGTCCCACAAGTTGTGAGCTACTGGGAGAGGAAGTAGTAGCCATTAGCAACCTCTACACATTTTCCTGGAGTAGAAGTGTGAAACCACGGAAAACCGATTCATGAACGGTCGACAGTGAGGTT
This sequence comes from Meconema thalassinum, assembly GCA_946902985.2. NCBI lineage: Eukaryota > Metazoa > Arthropoda > Insecta > Orthoptera > Tettigoniidae > Meconema > Meconema thalassinum. The sequence goes on from OX336390.1 coordinate 548,425,231, forward strand.
CGAAATGCAATTGAGTTTCAAAATACTGACAAAATGCAATTGAAATTGGAAATACACAATGTAATTTAGATTGAAAAACGCACATTTTAGATTCTAAATGCTCACAAAGTGCAATGAAAATTCAAAATACTTACAAAATGCAATTGGAATTGAAAATGTTTACAAAATGTATGGTGGATGCAATGATCTCATGTTGACAGGAATTTAAAAAAACGGAGAGGACCCTATACAAGAAAGTGGAAGCAATGCTGGACTCAGCTTGGGTCCTGTGATCGCCAACCCACGTCCTACAAGTTAATCCATCTTGGGGGAGGATTGGTAAGTAATCGGTCATGGCATTTAGTTACGGTACCTCCTGGCATTTTCCTGAAGTAGAAGTGGAAACAACAATACCACTTCCAGGAAGGACGAGTGAGAAATCTGACAGACTTTTTCTCGGTTTTTATCAAGATCAACCAGAAAAATACGTCGATTATAATTCATTATTTTTAAATTTGGCGGTTGCGTGCTACCCTTTATGATATTTCAACTGGAGTTAGCTACTTACAAGTCTATATATATTATCACTGCTGAGACACTTACGTATGAAGGTCTTTCTAGATGTCCAATTAGAAGCAGATGATCTCGTATATCTTTCCATTAAATCAACAATAACTAACAGATGTTTCACTTGTCAAGGTCACTTTACTGACACACACACTAGTACTTACTATGATAAAGTATCCCCATTATAAACTTCGCTGAGTGATTGGCTACCTAAAGGTGGGTAACCGATTATATTCAAATTAAAAATATATAAATATTAATATCATTCACTTTATAGTAAAGAAAGGCATTGGAAATCATTACAAATCATGCTTTACACCAAAGGATTAGGGTATTATTATTACATTAGTTGAAAAGCGTACATTAGAATAATTATTTTCTTATTTACAAGCCAGCTGATTGCCAGTCCCCCGACACGCTGTGTACGCCGCTCTGTTATCAGAGTTATGTAACTACTGAAATAAGATAATATCCTGTATTGTGCTGCGCTCTGTCAGGGTGCAGAGTACTCGATATATCTTGTCACAGTAGTTACATAACTCTGATAACAGAGCGGCGTACACAGCGTGTCGGGGGACTGGCAATCAGCTGGCTTGTAAATAAGAAAATAATTATTCTAATGTACGCTTTTCAACTAATGTAATAATAATACCCTAATCCTTTGGTGTAAAGCATGATTTGTAATGATTTCCAATGCCTTTCTTTACTATAAAGTGAATGATATTAATATTTATATATTTTTAATTTGAATATAATCGGTTACCCACCTTTAGGTAGCCAATCACTCAGCGAAGTTTATAATGGGGATACTTTATCATAGTAAGTACTAGTGTGTGTGTGTCAGTAAAGTGACCTTGACAAGTGAAACATCTGTTAGTTATTGTTGATTTAATGGAAAGATATACGAGATCATCTGCTTCTAATTGGACATCTAGAAAGACCTTCATACGTAAGTGTCTCAGCAGTGATAATATATATAGACTTGTAAGTAGCTAACTCCAGTTGAAATATCATAAAGGGTAGCACGCAACCGCCAAATTTAAAAATAATGAATTATAATCGACGTATTTTTCTGGTTGATCTTGATAAAAACCGAGAAAAAGTCTGTCAGATTTCTCACTCGTCCTTCCTGGAAGTGGTATTGTTGTTTCCACTTCTACTTCAGGAAAATGCCAGGAGGTACCGTAACTAAATGCCATGACCGATTACTTACCAATCCTCCCCCAAGATGGATTAACTTGTAGGACGTGGGTTGGCGATCACAGGACCCAAGCTGAGTCCAGCATTGCTTCCACTTTCTTGTATAGGGTCCTCTCCGTTTTTTTAAATTCCTGTCAACATGAGATCATTGCATCCACCATACATTTTGTAAACATTTTCAATTCCAATTGCATTTTGTAAGTATTTTGAATTTTCATTGCACTTTGTGAGCATTTAGAATCTAAAATGTGCGTTTTTCAATCTAAATTACATTGTGTATTTCCAATTTCAATTGCATTTTGTCAGTATTTTGAAACTCAATTGCATTTCGAACCTCACTGTCGACCGTTCATGAATCGGTTTTCCGTGGTTTCACACTTCTACTCCAGGAAAATGTGTAGAGGTTGCTAATGGCTACTACTTCCTCTCCCAGTAGCTCACAACTTGTGGGACGTGGGTTAGCGACCACAGGACCCCAACTGAGTCCAGCATTGCTTCCACTTTCTTGTATCGGCTCCTCTCCGATTTTTTTTTTTTTTTTTTCAGTGAACATGAGTACTTTGAATCCACCATACATTTTGTAAGCATTTTCAATTTCAATTGCATTTAGTAAGTATTTTCAATTTTCATGGCACTTTGTGAGCATTTAGAATCTAAAATGTACGTTTTTCAATCTAAATTACATTGTGTTTTTTCAAATTCAATTGCATTTTTGTCAGTATCTTAATCCTCAATTGCATTTCGAACCTCACTCTCAACCGTTCTTGATATGGTTTTCCGTGGTTTTACACTTCTACTCCAGGAAAATGTGTACAGGTAGCTAATGGCTACAACTTCCTCTCCCAGGAGCTCGCAACTTGTGGGACGTGGGTTAGCGACCACAGGACCCCAACTGAGTCCAGCATTGCTTCCGCTTCCTTGTATCGGCTCCTCTCCTTTTTCCTCCTGTCAACTTGAGTACTTTGTATCCACCATACATTTTGTAAGCATTTTCAATTTCAATTGCATTTTGTAAGTATTTTGAATTTTCATTGCACTTTGTGAGTATTTAGAATCTGGAATTTGCGTTTTTCAATCTAAATTACATTGTGTATTTTCAATTTCAATTACATTTTGCAGTATTTTGAACCTTAATTGATCTTCGAACCTCACTGTCGACCGTTCATGATTTGGTTTTCCGTGGTTTCACACTTCTACTCCAGGAAAATGTGTACAGGTAGCTAATGGCTACAACTTCCTCTCCCAGGAGCTCGCAACTTGTAGGACGTGGGTTAGCGACCACAGGACCCTTACTGAGTACAGCATTGCTTCCGCTTTCTTGAACGGCTCCTGTCCTTTTTTTTCCTATCAACCTGAGTAATTTGAAACCACCATACATTTTGTAAGCATTTTCAATTTCACCTGTATTTTGTAAGTAATTTGAATTTCAATTACACTTTGTGAGTACCGGTATTTACAATCTAAAATGTGCGTTTTTCAATCTAAATTACATTGTGTATTGTCAATTTCAATTACATTTTGTCACTATTTTGAACTTCAATTACATTTCGAACCTCAGTGTTGACAGTCCTTGAAATGGTTTTCCGTGGTTTCACACTTCTACTCCAAGAGAATGCCTGAATGGTACTTTCTGACAGGCCACGGCTGCTTCCTACCCAAATCCTTATTCTGGATCATTCATGTTCATCCAATCCATCTCTCATCCCTGCAAGCAGATCACCGACGGGCGTTGACTAGAAAGACCTTCACTCAGCTTCTCAAGAGATCACACGACAAAATAAAAAATGTAAGGGATTATTATTATTATTATTATTATTAGGTTAATGTGAAAGTTCATCGTTCTGTCTTTTCTTTCACAGGTGTAATTTATTTCTAGAAAAAGGTGGTATATAAGGGACCTTCAGCAAGAATATTTTCAGATAACTGTTAGCTCTTGAGCTGGTTACATCGTGAAAAGTCGTCTAAGTAGCTGATTATATTTAACATAGCATCTATGCCTGCATCCCTATCTACCATTTAGAGGCTATTAGAACGCTCAAAATTATGACCATTGTATTTAGATCTTATATTTCCAAAACAAAACTTCAAGAATTAAAATTATCCGAATATTAGTTTAGCGTCTAGGGGTATAAATACCACCATGTTATTCTTATGAAAGAATAATGCTGTGAGTACATATCTTTTTTCACTGATAAGTAGCAAATGTCGAACGTCATACACAACCTTGTAACAAGATTCTACATGTCTCTATAGTGGTATTTCTGTAAGAGGTTAAGCCCTGAGTGTATTAGGGTAGAGTATATTAGGGGACGTATATCAAGGATAATTTCAGTTGACTCCGATCTCTCAAACAGATCACATCGTCTTAAAAGTGTTCTAAGGATTCATTCTACGGCCTTGTGATATACAGTAAGTAGCTGATTATATTTAACATAGCATCAAAGCCTGCATCCCTATCTCTCAATTAGAGGTTACTAGAACGTTTAAAATTATCACCATTGTATTTAGATCGTATATTTCCAAAACAAAACTTCATGAATTAAAATTATCCAAATATTAGTTTAGCGTATAGGGGGTATAAATACCACCATGTTATTCTTATGAAAAAATAATACCGTTAGTACATATCTTTTTTCACTCATAACCTTGTGTTAAGATTCTACATGTCTCTATAGTGGTATTTCTGTAGGAAGTTAACCACCGGTTGTATTAGGGTAGAGTATATTTGGGGATGTATATCAAGGATAATTTCAGTTGACTCTGATCTCTCAAACAGATCACATCGTGAAAGAACGTCTCACCGACCAGTCTACAGCCTTGTACTACGCAGTAAGCAGCTGTTGGCCTCCACTAGGGTATATTAGGGGACCCTTAGCAAGAATACAATCAGTTGACTACTACCTCTTACGGTGATCACATCGTGGAAGACCGTCTCACCCACCAGTACTACGCAGTAAGCAGCAGTTAGCCTTGACTAGGGAATATTAGAGGACCCTTAGCAAGCATATCGCCAGTGGACTACTACCTCTCACAGTGTTCACATCGTGAAAGACCGTCTCACCGTCCAGTCTACAGCCTTATCATACGCAGTAAGTTTTAACATAGCATCTAGGGTTGTATCCAATCTGTAATTTAGAGGCTACTAGTAAGTTCAAAATTATGACTCACGTATTTAGATGGTATATTTCCAAAACGAAACTTGAAGATTTATAAAAATCGCAATAATTGTTTAGTCTCCATGGGCCTCAATGTAAGCCATGTTATTATTATGAAAGAATACCACTGCGTGCATATCTGTGGTATTTACATGTTAATAGTGTATGTTCAGTCATAGAATATGTAAGCTGTAAGCATGTGTATTCGTTTAGGAAAGCTCAGGGGATTGAAACGCTGTTTTAGGTGACAGTCAGGGATGTTTGTAAATTCAATGTTAGATTGTAAGCAGTAAGTCATAGAATACATTTTTTTATTATTATTATTTTATAGTATTATAAATATTATTATTGCCAACAATGTAAAAAAGTTTATCTTACCTCTTAAATATATTGTATCCTATAAACAGTTTACACAACTGTTCTCAACTAGGTTGATGGGAAAGTACAGCGCTCTGTCTCTCTTTTTCACAGGTGTGATTTATTTCTTAAAAAAATCAACTGTTATCAGAAAAGAACATCCATCATGGAGCAAACTATTCCAAGCTATATATGCAAAGTGTGTGGAAAAACTTTTGTTCGAGACTATGTTAGAAAGCGTCATGAAGTATCGTGTGGACAATTCCATCAATGTAAAACCTGTGGAATCAAATTCAACAATGCTTACAACGGACGTCGTCATGAAGAATGTTGTAATGTTATGTCATCAGCCAAAATACAAAAATCTGAACCTACAAAACATCACCTACTCTCAATGGTTCCTGATAAAAACGGACTTAATGAATATGAAACGTCTTTTGATTGTCGTCTAAAATCCTATTTTATACGGTGTGATACGTGTAAGGATTTAAATTCATACCTCAACGAGTCCAAGCATAAAATAATCCATGTTATACAAAAAGAACAAGCGAACCACAAGTCGTTAAAAGTTAATCTTGTGGCTGAATGTAGATTTATTCATACATCTACCAATGAAATTACAGATCGTGCTTTTAAAACTCGTAATCAGGCCATATTTTTGGAAACAGATTTAAGTAGTTTCTTGGAAACGCAATTTAAAAAGTTAACCATGGAAATGGAGGAATCCGAGCTAAAAGGCAGTAATTGGGCTTTGCTAGCAGTTGAAGGAGTGCGATTGAAAATAAATAAGTATAATCCCTTGCGTGGTAGCACATATATTCCTTTACCAGCAGCTGTAAATTCAAAAAAAGCTTGCATTAATCCACAAAACTTGAAAGATGAAAGGTGTTTTATGTATGCCATTTTAGCAAAACTGGTTAAAAAGGATGCTCAACGCGTTAGTAAATACAAGGACCTGGAAAACAAGTATGATTTTTCAGTCGTTTCGTTCCCTACATCGCTAGCTGACATTACGAAATTTGAGAAAGCCAACAACATATCCATTAATGTATTTGGACTGGAAGAAGATAACAAACTGTTTCCTCTAAAGGTTGTAGATCAAGAGCTACAAGACCACCGCGACCTTCTTCTGCTAAGTTCATCATCTGGCCAGAACCACTACGTCTTTATCAAAGATTTTGATAAACTAGTAGGACATCAGATCACCCACCATGGACATAAGATATATACGTGTAAACGGTGTTTTACTCACTTTGATAATCAATATGGTCAACGAGGGATAGATAAACTAAAAGAACATAGAGCTTTGTGTGTCCTGCATGACATTGCTAGGGTTGAAATGCCTATTAAAAACCCAATTCTCAAGTTCTTAAATGTGGAAAAAATGCTTAGAATACCTTACGTTATCTATGCAGATTTTGAAAGTATACTTTTACCATACCAAACATGTCTACCTAATCCTGAGGCAAGTTATACAGTCCCATACCAGAGCCATGTTCCAATGAGCTTTGGTGTATATGTTAAACCCTCGCCAGCTGTGGAACATATAAAGACAAACCTTCCGAGCCAGCCTTTTATTTATCGTGGATCTGACGCTGCAGAAAAGTTTATGGACTGTTTGATATCGATAGCTAATGAAATTGATCACCTTTACAGCTTAAATGTTCCAAAGGCTTTAACTCATGATCAAGAAGCAGAGTTCCAATCTTCTGAAACCTGTTATTTATGCTATAAAACATTTACCAAAGAGGACTGGAAAGTTAGAGATCATTGTCATATTACAGGCGAATATCGTGGAAGCGCTCATAATAACTGTAATTTGAGGTGTAAAACACGTTACCCTGTTCCCGTATTTCTACATAATATGAGTGGATACGATGCAAATTTCATTGTAAAACAGTTGGGATGTACTACTGAGAGAGTGGACGTTATCCCTAACTCTCAAGAAAATTACATCTCCTTCACCAAATATGTAGGAAATGTTAAGCTTCGATTTGTGGATACGTTTCGGTTGATGCCTAGTAGTTTGGAAAACTTAGTTACAAACTTAACATCATACCCTGAAACAGACAAGTACTTTGGGAAAGAAAATGCAACGCTCATGACTCGTAAAGGCGTATTTCCTTATGATTACATTGATTCTTGGGAAAAGTTAAGTGAGACGTGTTTACCTTCAAAAGAAGCATTCTTTAACAAATTAAGTCAAGAAGATGTTAGTAAGGAAGACTATGAACATGCCGAAAATGTCTGGAATCAGTTCAAAATTAAAACTCTAGGGGAATGTAGTGACCTTTACCTAACTTCAGATGTACTCCTTCTTGCAGACAGCTTTGAAACATTTAGAAACAAAACATTAGAAACACATCGAGTGGATGCCGCACACTTCTTTACTTCACCTGGTTTAAGTTTCGAGGCAATGCTCCTTTACACTGGCATTGAACTGGAATTGCTACAGGATTACGATCAGATTCTTTTAATAGAGTCTGGAATACGTGGAGGCATATGCCAGGTTTCTCATAGGTATGCTGAAGCTAACAATAAATACATGGAAACATATGATTCCGAGAAACCATCGCAGTTTATTACCTATGATGATGCCAACAACCAATACGGGTGGGCTATGTGCCACTCCCTTCCTTACGGTGGATTTCAGTGGGTTTCTCCAGATACCATTGATCTAAAAACGCTAAAGGAAGACGATCCTGTTGGATACATTCTAGACATTGATGTCGATTATCCATCCAACCTTCATGATTTACACAACGATTTACCTTTCCTACCAGAGTGTATACAACCTAAGGATTCGTCTCTCAAAAAACTAATTCCTCATCTTGGAAATCGAAGGCGGTACGTTGTTCATTACATGTCACTTAAACAGGCTCTAAATCATGGACTAAAATTGATAAAAATTCATCGTGTGTTAAAGTTTCAACAGAGACCTTGGCTAAAGGCATACGTAGATTTTAATAACAACCTTCGAAAACAAGCTAAAAATGATTTTGAGAAAAATCTTTACAAATTATTTAACAATGCAATTTTTGGAAAAACAATGGAAAATATTCGTAAAAGAATAGATATACGTCTTGTAACTGACAGCAAAAGAGCTGAAAAGCTAATCGCTAAACCAACATTTATCGACAGAACAATTTATGGTCCTAACCTAGCTGCATTCCACATGGCTAAACGTAGCATTGTATTCAATAAGCCTATATATATTGGAATGTGTATCCTGGATATTTCAAAAACTCTTATGTATTCACACCACTATGATGTCCTGCTACCCTATTATGGGATCGAAAATCTTAAACTCATGTATATGGACACAGACTCGTTTATATATTTGGTTAACACCCAAGATGTTTATCAAGACAAGTTGAAATTTTTAGAACACCTGGACACATCTGATTATCCTACTAATCACATATGTTACTCTTCATCAAACAAGAAAACTTTGGGAAAATTTAAAGACGAGGCTTGTGGACGTATTATTAAAGCATTTGCTGGACTTAGAGCTAAAATGTATGCTTTAAACATTAATGGACTAGAAATAAAAAAGATTAAAGGTATTAGCAAAGGTGTTGTCAAAAATTGTTTAAGTTTTCAAGATTATAAGGATTGTCTCATGAAGAACGAGGTAAAAAGAATACCGATGAACATTATCGCATCTAAACAACATAACATATCATCTGTAAAACTAAACAAAATTGCTTTGTGTCCTCGTGATGATAAACGAGTAATTGACTCTGATGGTATAGCTACACATGCTTATGGTCATTACAAAACCGTTGACCACACTTAAATAACTAAGTTATACATATCAAGTCAACAAAGTAATACAGTGTCTCCCAAACTTCATTGTGTTCAATGGAACCTACCAGATGTTGTGGTGGAATGAGGAGTGGAAAGGAAGTGGTCACCTTCCACACATACTCTCAGGTCTTGTACTTATAATTGAAAAGACCTCTGGCATAAGATTAATTTTTCCATAAGTCTGTGTGTGAATGAAAAGGTATATAGCGTGAGATTGATTTCTCTGTAAGCCTGTGAGTGAATGAAAGGCTTATGGCACAAGATTGATTTCTCTGTAATTTTTGACGTGTTCTATATAAAAAAATGTATTGTATACATGTAATTGATCAAATGGATAAATAAAAATCTAATCTAAGGGCCTCTGGTGCTAGATTAATTTCTCCGTACGCCTGTGTGTGTGTGTTTGTGTGTGTGTGTTAACTCTGCCTCTAGGCTTAAGCCCTAGTGCTGGTCTCAAGCCCAGAGAAAAGAGGAGAGGCACAAAAGCATATACTTCTTTAAACTTAACTATAATGCGCGGTGCCCTTTACGAAGGGAGAGTAGACCTTTGAGGTGTATTCGTCATTCAAGATTGCAAACCTTGTTGATACACCTGTGATAAGAGTTTACGTATAGCATTTATAGTTAACTTACTGGAGTATCAGCTTCATGACATACTCAAGCTTTGACTGGTTGATGTTAAGCCCCTCACAGAGGGGGTGTAGAGTACTGGCTACAACTCTGTAAGACAAGGCTACAACCCTTGCGGTGTTGTTAACGGCGGTTTCTACCATTTTAACGTCCTGGTTGGCTTAACGTATGTGTGTAAAGCATATCCCACCATGTGTGTGAGAGCTGAAAAGGTGATAACAGTTAAATGTAAAATCAACTTTTGAATATTGATCAAGTGCAAAACTTGAAAAAATGAAATAAATAAAAAAACGACAATATTGCAAATTGTAAATAACCGTGTGAGAAATATGAAAATAAAAAATGACTAATAAAAAAACATCATGCGCTAAGTCACTAGACGTTGAACAACCCCCCCCCCCCCCCTTCTTTCACCCTCGTACAAAATATAAATAATATCTTGGCTCAGAGCATCCATAATCCTAAGCTCGTTGTGAATGGCAGCCATCTTGCACATTAGCCCCTGCGCCAGCTATGACTCTCCCTCCCATAAGAATAACATAAGAGAGTTGCGCGTGGCAGCCATCTTGCACATTAGCCCCTGCGCCAGCTTCGGCTTATTATACCTACTTTCTATGTTACGCTTATAACTAGCAAACGGTTGTTAGGACTTAGTGCGATTCAACGACAGTACATGGTTACTGGACTTCTAAAAGTGTTTGAAATTATTTCAAGTGAACTTAGGATTATTCATAAGTTATCACTCAGGTGATACACCTTTGTGGCAGAACATTGGTAATTATAACTGCTACACGGACATATGATAGACTTTGTCTATATTTTTTTTCCACTGTCAACAAATACTTAAACTGGATTATTTTTATATCCAATGGCCAGAAGCAAGCTTTTGTCTTGGTAACTATATGACCAACCAAGATAATAAGTCAGTATTTTTCAAATACCATTCTTGCAAGGTTCAGTTCATTTAGCCGACATAGGGAAACCAGCTGTGCCTAGCATGGTCTGGAGAGTGAAAAGCTCTGCCCAGGGACTTGAACATCAGAACTTGTACCGGTGCTGAATAGGATTGTCAGTGTATTGCTGGTACTGAATGAATCACAGTTGGGTCATGTTACATCTGGTATTTTGCATCATGGATCAATTCGATCTTGTCCCTGTCAAGAATATTACTTCAGCTGTTGAAGCAGCTAATATGAACAATTTTCATCAAGAATATCAGGCAACGAATATGATTACCGATATGTCTGGTTAGACATCTTGCGGGTACACAATGGAGGCCGATACAAGAATTTAAGTACGTTGTCCAAATGGAGACAAAAGACTGGAATGATTTGGTTTTGACCAGATTATCTTCAACATCAAGATCTACAAGAATGTAAGCTACAATTTGCATTATTTTTTATGCGTAGTTAGCTGGAATTTCTAATTTTTCTACAGTCTTGCCAACACATATTTTTCTTCGATATTTTGCTGTTGCAAATATTTATGCGAGGCATGGGAAGC